>OY292319.1:29295498-30641768 GCA_958496155.1 Sisyra nigra
GTTGAAAATGTTTTCAATACATTTTTTCGCTCCACACCGTTTAAAGAAAAAGAAATAATTATTAAAAGCAGAAAGCCAAAAATTTATTTGACATTTTCAAAGTAAAAACGATAGTAAAAAAAGGCTTCTTTGTATAAAAATTTACCAGGGATTTTCATAGTAAAATTTACAATAATACAAAATAACTTCCCTACTCGGAAATTTCACCGCACGCCGCTGATAGAAGTTGCAATTTTGAATCGAACATTTCAATTGTGATTTAATATGTTATTATATAATATGGGAAAAATAGTAAATTAGTAGTAAATTGTTTTTATTTGACCATGATGTCAAAGCAAAGAAGTACTTCCTATTGATATTAAGGATCAAGTAAACTTCTCACTTTTGACGTATGATTCTCTGTATAACGTAAATGTGTGTAAGGCATGGGTACTCTAATGAATATGCAATGGAATAGACAGGGATGGAACTGGAGAAGTTTTTTTTTTTTAGAAAGTTGGTAAAAACTACGTAAAATATCTGCTGCGAGGCGCCACAGTAATTTCTTTTACATGAAACTCGCTGTTGAACATAAATAATCTCATAAATAAACCCCACGATTGGATAAAGAAATTATCGATTAAAAATATTTAAATATGATTATAAACAGAACTTTATGTTTACAGACTATATGTATTATACAATACATATACGAAATCCCACTCTTAACCCTTGAACCTCCTTTATTTGAATTTTTGCAGGAAAAATGTTCAAATGAAAGTTGTAGACATTAATGAGTTTAAGAGCTATAGCAAGTTTTTTGTTGGAGCCGTTTTCGAGAAAATTGAAAAAGCTCAAAAACCCATAGAATTTTGAGATTTGTGGAGCTTTGGGTCAACTGATTAAACCAAAACCTTTGAGGCACAGCTAGATGAAATATGAAGGAAAGAATCCAAGTTTGATGACATTCGGATAAAGCTTTCGACACGATATCGCTATCACCTACATACACATCCATGTTTCTTAAAACCACTTTTTCGATTCAAAGGACGTCAAAACGTGTATTTCCGGTGAAAACTTGAAATCGAAAATTCGACCCGATTACAACACTTCCTTTACTATATAGAATGTAAAAAATATATGAATTGCGAGTATTTTTGATATCAGAATTCAACACGTTCATTATCGTTTGGAAATAGAGCAAAGTTTGTTTTGTATTTTAAGATATTTTATTACTGTTTCGGATACCTTATGGGAAAATTGAACTATCCGAAGATGTTTGGTCGAATATTCTATGACTAGCACTAGCATACTATGTTTTCAATTAATAAAAGGACATACTGGCATTAACCGCAACGCCTCGACTCAAAATGGTCCCGATTTGATTAGACGCTCGACATCGATACGTTGTCAGATGAACATCCTTCCGATAGTCTTGAGCTCGAAATGGTGGAAAATATAACGTTCCATTTCCCAAAGTTTGGCTGTAAAATAAATTCAAATTTATATTCACACTAAGCTTATCACCACATCCATAAAAGATCTCTAACAAAATCAAATATTTATTCCTATACGTTTTAGTTTCCATATTATTTCTTTAATAAAAGTTTACTATTATTTATAAAATACTCTACATTACCAAGATAATTGTAAATTACATAATATATTTTTAAAAAACAGTAGGTATAATTAGTAATATGTCGACTAGTTTAGGAAGGTGCCGCCTGCCAGTATATAAAATAAGGACAATATGTGGCACTTATCATTAGCCTCTCATTAAGATCTTGTAATATAAGTAATTTTTGCTGTTTTTTTTTTTTTTTTTGGTGTTTTAAGTCGCTTTAACATCTAAAGTCATATCACGACTGTCTATACAGAGAGACTTTCTGTTGGTCAATTATATCTTAGGTCTAGGATCTTAAGTCTATGATTCAACGGTGATCGAACCCAGAACCACTTGACGCATGAAGCGGAGAGAGCAATTGCTCTAACCACAGCGCCAATAGGTGGTTCTGTAAATTTTTTTTTTGAATTTTAGGATTTATGAATTGAAAATAAAAGTATTTACCGTAAGCCTGGTACTGCTGTGACATGTGAACCGTCCTGGAGGAGCCAGTCGACTTGAGGTGTAGGTGTACCATGAGCCGAACAACTTACCTGGGATCCAGTCATGTTTGAGAATACCAAATTAGCTGGTGGCTCCATAGCAAACACTGGTCCCTGCAATCCGTGTCCATTACCGACCACTACTTTCATATGAACTAGAAAAAAATAATTATAAAAATATTTCAATGCTCGTAATATTTCAACACTTCTTTTACACCTAAGTAGTTTTTTTGAGTCAACTATCCTAATTAAAAAAAAAAAAAAAACTATGATTATCAAACCTACATATAGAGTTTCAATAATATATTTTTTCTGTTATTTTGTTCAAAATGTTTCTCACAGGAATCATGCTTTTGCAAATATGTAAAATAATCGGTTATACTGAAACATCCGGTTATACACATGAAATGGGATAGAATATCTTTGAATGTTGTTACAATCAATAATCGAAGCACATAATATATGAAATTTTTAAAAGCACTTAACAATCAATGATCAAATTACCTAAAATGTTCTGGAAATGAAGACTTGGTGGGAATGGTTATCCACATTTGTTAATATTTATAGATAATATAAGCCAGGCTTGACTAAATAACTAACAATACATGTGGTAGTGATTAGTTTCCAATGCAATTGAGTGAGTTAAGATAGAAACCCGTACGCCACCACTTCAATTATAACGTAAGGGATGAGCTATTCAATTGGATTAATTTTACAGTCAATCGTGATTCATTCAATATATATGAAAGCGATTAAACGTATAGTGATTAAAAAAAGAAATGATCACTGTACTATCTGTGAGTTTAAATAAATCAATTAATTATTTATAATAAATGGTGCTAAATTTTCGTAGAAAAAAAAGTGGGTACGTGTACGCACGTGAGAAGTTTTACTTCTTTAGCATTATTAAAAATTAGTTTTTATTAATTGCATACAAATAATTAATTAAAATAAAATTTAGAGAATAATATTTTAATTTATATCAATAAATAATACATACGGATAGTTAACATTAACTATATTAGAGCACTTGAAAAAGTATATAAGCACAATTTTTTTCACTTATATTTACGAATAGTGAATAGTATTAATCTAAATATGCAATTTAAATCACTACTGAATATAATTTATTGGTGGAGCGGACACTTTTACGAGAGGTGCGATTCTTTTGAATTTTAGTACGACGCGTTAAATAGAGATGACGGGGCAATGTCCAAAATGCGTTTAAGCATTACAAACTTGCGCTGTGATGATAAAATAGACCGATACTAACGTCTCTAAGAACAACGCGCCGTACTAATAGCCTAAAAGTAATCTGATCTGACGTTTAACAGGTTTTTTCCGAGTCACCGTTTGTGTAGTAAATTTGTATTTTTAACCGACTTCAAAAAAAGGAGGAGGTTCTCAATTCGACTGTATTTTTTTTTTTTATGTTTGTTACCTCAGTATTTCCGACTGGGTGAAGCGATTTTGATGATTCTTTTTTTATTTGAAAGCTGGTGCTTCCCGAATGGTCCCATTTTAATTTGAAGGAAATCGTTTACTTCTAAGGGGTTGAAAACTAAGGGATGAAATACTGACTTCTTATTGGATGGCTCAATTTTGAAAATTATTTTTTTATTTGAAAGCCAGTGCTTTTCGTGTGGCTCAATTTTAATTTGAAGAAAATCGTTTACTTCTAAGGGGTTGAAAACGAAGAGATGAAATACTAACTTCTTATTGGATAGCTCGATTTCAAAAATTCTTTTTTTATTTGAAAGCTAGTGCTTCTCGTGTATTCCCATTTTAATTTGAGGAAAATCTTTCACTTCTAAAGGGTTGAAAACTAAGGAATGAAATATTAACTTCTTATTGGATAGCTCGATTTTAATAATTCTTTTTTTATTTGAAAGCTGGTGCTTTTCGTGGGGTCTAGTTTTAATTTGAGGGAAATCTTCTACTTCTAAAAGGTTGAAAACTAAGGGATGAAATACTAACTTCTTACTGGATAGCTCGATTTTGATAATTCTTTTTATATTTGTAGAACACAACCTTAAATTAATCTCCTATCCATTTAAAAAAAACTCCACTCATAAGGGGTTAAAAATTAGAGATGAAATAATATTATAATTTTTTCTGGCTAACCCGATTTTGATAATTATGTTTTTATTACGTACAACGTAACTTTAAATTGTTCACATTTCAATTTAAAGAAAAAAATCCACCCCTTATGGATGAAAATAGGGGATGAAATAGTGACATTTAACCGAATTTTGATAATTTTGTTTCTGTTGGAAAGAATAATCTACTTAGTTTTGTTATTACATTTAAAAGCAAAAAATTTCAACCGTTAAGGGCAAAAAGGGATGATGTAGTCATTTTTAATATTAAACGGCGCTGCCTCATATGAGCAGCGCGTTTGGAAGGTTAACCATTTAAAAAAATGAGAACCTTAAGAAAATAAAATCAGTTATCGAACTTCAGATCACTAAAACGCGAGAAATAAATAAATATTATAAAAAAATGAAAAACCGACTTCAAAATATATAAAAATTCTTAAACAAAAAATGCACTAAAAAGTAACAAAATAATGGCGTATCCTTGCAGTATCCACAACTTACAAATTATTAGGATGATACAATGTACAACTATTGTTATTTTTGGAGTTGGTGTCAGTCAATAAAATAAATATTAATAGTAATTTGTAAAAATTTTAAAAAGATTTAGCTGGTATTGGTATTTTGTAGTTTAAAGGTCGCTAGATATTGTTACAGTTCGAGTATATTGTTTAAAAGTTCATTTGAAAAATAATTTTCATAAGGTATTCTCGTTTTTTGCTAAGTACCAATATAGTCGTATTTCCTTGGCTGACACCAACTTCAAAAATAACAATAGTTGTACATTGTATCATCCTAATAATTTGTAAGTTGTAGATACTGCAAGGATACGCCATTATTTTGTTACTTTTTAGTGCATTTTTTGTTTAAGAATTTTTATATATTTTGAAGTCGGTTTTTCATTTTTTTATAATATTTATTTATTATAACTTTTTAATGACTGAATTACTGTGAAAATCTATAGTTTACAATAAAAATAAAATCCAAGTAAAGCTGCAAGACGTTTGGCAAAATTTGTCAGGTCAATTTTCTGGTTAACAATTCATGCATGCCATGAAAACGAAGCTCCATAACAATTGCAAAATAAATTAAGTAGCTACTTTTCAAAGTAAATGTCTTAATCTTATTCTTATCTCGTTTTATTAAATTATTATCCTAAAATTGTTGAATAATTTCAAAATCCCAGATTTTGTGATAACCAAGAATATGCATGGAATGCAGACGTCATTTTCATCACTAAACTCCAAATAGTATAATAACAGCTACTGCAAAATTCGAAAAAAGTAATAACTTATTTATTAATAATAAGTGTCATTTGTATACATACATATTTTCTTAGTAAAATATTAAAAATATATTTAAAGAAATAATTATTTTCAATTTAAATATACAAATAAATAAAACAAAAATTCAAATTACGCGCGCCTAGTTAAAAACCCGAGCGGTTTCGCGGGCAACTTCATCATGTTAATTTTATGTCTTAGTGTTGCGCGCGCATCCTAAAATTTCACTCATATTTTTTTTTTCATAACGCGCCTAAAGAAGTAGGTATTACTTCAAAAATTCTAAACGTGGACGCAAAATAGTTTTTTAACAAATTTTGTTGCAATATTATTTTATCATATCGGTGTTAATTTTAACATATTTGTAGCTATATTTAGTACTACTTTTTTACCTGTCTAAAAGGCTAAATAGTTTATTAAAATTAGAACTTGTATACAAAAACAACCCTTACAGAAATACTAGTTTACAAAAAGTTAAAACCATAGATTAATTTTCTAACCTATGAATGGGTCTGTACTACGAGTAGGTTTTAGGTTTGTTCTAGACGTTGAAGCCAAACACGTTCACGTAAGACAAAGAGCACGGCACACTGACCAAGAGACAAGAGTGAGTGAAGAAATGCTTCAGCCACTTGGCCGCATTAGGCCGAGAGTCGAGCTATGAACGTACGTTTTCGTGACAATAGCTTGCTTCGACACGGATTTGGAGGTGTTTAAACACCGCAAAACTGGTTTAAAATTAGGGAGAAGTTCTTGCTTTATGATTTTCACTCACTCTTGTCTCTTGGTCAATGTGTCTTGCTCTTTGTCATTCGGTGGCCGTGTTTGAACATCAACAAATGGACAAGTGGAACAAACCTCTTGTATCTTCTTGTACCTACATAACATTTATTGAATAATTTTTCTTGCAAAACACATTTTTAACTAACATTTTTTATTTATTTATTTAAATATTTATTTTTTTCTTATATTCATGTAAATATTATCACAATTTTATATGTGTGAAATTTCTAAGAAATGAGGATTGATATCACAATGTATTCGCACATTCCTGTATTTTATCTTTATTCTTTACATAAAAATAGAGATAAATGAGGATGGTTTGTTTTATTCGGTTTAAGTACTATAAATGTGTGGGATAGTTTTATATTATAAGGAAACGTGAATTGGCTGGATGCCATTCCCATTTACAACATAACACTGGTGGACACTTGTCAACTCTTATCTAGGAAAGATTGCAACAAACGTCTATTCAAATTTAACATCAATTTAGTAATTGTAAGTTGTTTTCTTTTTTTCTATAGTAAAATTTTGTTGTATAAAATATTCAGAAAAATACAATTGATGATCGATTTTACGCTCTCTCTTTTATAGTAATTACCTACTTAATGAAAGTTAAAGGAATGTAGAATGTTTAGAACTATTTATACCTAACGTGAAGAAAAGTTAATAGAGACAACGAGAAATATGATGAGATCGATTTAAAAAGTATTTCAACGTGAAATAATCCTTAAGGAAGACGGGAAAGAACGCCCCTGTGGCAAAATCTTGTTACAATAATGACGATATCATAAAAAATTGTCATTTCTATTCGAATTGTTGCCATTAAAAGAAAATTGTTGAAGTTCTATTTTCTTCGTTACTCCATTTTTCTGACGTAGTCATTTTTCTTGCATCCGTCGTATGTTTTCCAATTGTTTCTCACGCGTATTCAACTCTTCAATGGTTCCAACGGGAACATGCCGTTGCTGAGGCACCGTTTCATTGTTTCTTCGTTTCACACAGTTTTCGCGCGCTTTGCTTTTTGCTATTTCAATCACAAATGATTTGATGTATTTATGCGAGATGAGAAAACTTGTCAAATGCCGAGAGACGATAAAAGTTTGTTTTTCATCCGCACACTCACGTTAACTTCCAGGACATACAGGACAACTATTAAAAACCATTCTCACAATAGAATAAAATTATTTTGGATTTTTACAAACGTTCCCACTGTCTAGCCTAGCAAAAACATTTTATTAACAGATTTTCAAAAATTGAATTTGAAAAACGACAACGTAGTTTGTTTAGTAGATTAAATGTGTGTGGGAGAGAGAGAGAGAGAGGGAAAACATATACCAAGGCATTTACCAACAAAACAATGTTAGGACGACAACGTTTCCAGGGTGAGACAAGTTTAGAGGGTTTGTGAGTGGGAAGAATATATATGTATACATATACAGTAATGGGACGGGAGCAACGAAAATACGAAAGATATGGGAGATCGCTTTCCTCGTCCCGAGGCATTGTCGACTTAACGTGGAGGCAATAACATGGAAACTCAATTTATTTGTGAATAGCTATCCACGCTATATTTTTATGTGCTTCGATCTGACTGACTTGCAGTTAGGTGAAAGCTCAAACTCGACATCATTGAGAAGCTTTCGAAAGCGGCAAAACGACGAAACGATTGGAAAAAAATACCACCCTGTATAGAGCTTTACTCAACGAAGAAATTGCCTCAAATAATAAAACGAAATGACAATGATGCTTTCACGATACGTTACAATAGTCTTTCCGTTTTCTACGCAACGATTTTATCACATCCTACTGTATCTACAACTAATGCTACTTTTAAATTTCCTCATTAAATCCAAAACATTTTTAATTCAAGATTACTAGTTTATATTTAACATCGATCGATTTATATATAAAAGAAGAAAAAAACTTTTAAAATCGATCATTTTAATATCAATATATATTATTAATATTTAAAACTAGCTGATACCCGCTCGCTTCGCTGAGTGTATCTAAATTTAACTGATTGATTTAAAGATTCCCTACCTGCGTAGCGAAATATAAAGATTAATCTATTTTGACAGAAAAAAATGATGGATACTTTCAGACTTTAGATTCAAAGTAAGTTCATCAAAATTCGTAAAACTACTTTTCAAGAAAGAGATGTTAGCTGTTTCACATCAGCTTCTATACGATTTTTAGTAAAAAAGTAACTCTATTCCTCCCTTTAGGACTTGAAAATCTTTCATACCAAATGTCAGTTAAAACCGTACAGCTATTTTAGGGGGCATCCATTAAATGCGCGAAGCGTTTTATGCGATTTTTGAAATCCCATCCCCTTCACTCTGGTAAGATGTCATGTGATTTGGCATATATCATTCCCCCAACCCGCAATCTAATGTGATATTTTTCAAAACAAAAAAATACGTGATATTTGCGAGACATTCCCTTTCCCCAAAGTAAGATTAGATGAGATTCGGTTCAACCCCATCGGCCCCTGAACGTCTCACGTAATTAATGGATGTTCCCTTAAAAGAATAGATTAGTAGCTATCCTACAGGATTTTTTGCAAAACTTCATTAAAATTTTAAAATTTATTTCCAATTAATATCTTCGACAATGAACAATGGAAAAATTCAAATATCTTAAACAATTTCATTATTAATTTTATCGGATGTTAAATTGAAATTCATATTTATTTTACAGTAAAAATTGTCAGTTTTTTAATTTCAACTTTGTAGAGATTTCTTTCGTTATTGTGTAAAACTGGAAGAAAATGCGTTAAAATTCTATTTCACGAACTTTACCGAAACTTTTTAAATGTACGGCTCCTGTAGGATATAATTGTTTTGCCATCCCATGGGAACCAAGCATTATTCTAGCTTTAAAAGTAAGCTCTATCATTCTCCCCCAAACTACCACATTGCAAAAATCATATCATTCTTTAACTATGTGATAAACAAAAAAGCATACCTATCCCACGGGAATAGTACATCTCTCCTGAGTAAAAAGATCAAAGATCAAATCTTCTTAAGGAAAATGAGTTAAGACACTATTTCGTGGGTTTTAATAAAACTGCTTTTAAATGCATGGTTCTTATAGCTAGAATACATACTTGTTTTGCTATCCCATGGGAACCGTTTATTATTCCAGTATAAGAAGTAATCTATATCATTTTCTGGCCCCTAAACATTAAGCATTACAAAAAAAAGAAGTTAATTTTTTGCTCTATAAAAAACAAAAAAATATCTATCCCAGGGGAACCGTACATTTTTCTGGATATAAAGTGTACTATATGTTAAACTGTATTATAATCTATATCTATGCCAAATTTCATCCAGATCCATTCACTACTTTTTGAGTGAAAGAGCAACAAACATCTTCACAAACTTTCACGTTATAAGTCATATAAGTAAGATATCGGTAGGTATATAGATTTTCCAAGCTGATAAGATAGAGTCTAACTTAATTTTGTTCAGAAATCTTAATTTACTCTTAAATAGACGACCGCTTTTTATATTTCCATTCATAAATTAATTAGGCAGAAAACTTTTCTATAATTTTTTCCTCCGGCTCTTTTATCTACGATAAAATTTGTCTAGCAAACAAAATTTCATGCTTCCACCCATTGATTTATCTTTCTTTAGCTGTGCAAGCTGAAAAAAATGAAAACTTAACATTTAATACCTATGTACGTGGCTGCATCATTGAGAACACATAATCATATTTATTTAAATATTTTCTACCTAATCTACAGTGGCGGTACAGGTGACTAAATTTTACGTTCGTTCCATTTAACAGAGAAACCGTACATTTCCACACATGGATAGTAGATAAAATGATGTTACTTATAATGTTTGACATTTTCTGGACAGATGACCGTCTGTTCATGAGTTTCTGTACCAGATGATCTTGGCACTTGGTTTCGAGCAGGTAACATTGGGTATCATTTAAAAACGCCCAAAACTAATCGAAATGTTGACATTCCCCACAAAGTAAGAGCATGCAGTTCTTTTAACGCCACATTAACCTACAAAAAATGTCAAATAGAACGAACCTTTTATAAATTGGTTAATAAACATTATTTTGTATTAAAACCATCTTTGATAAAAGAAGAAATGTTATTTTCACTGTTAAGAATTAATAAACATACTACATAGGTACTATATTTGCAAATAGTATAGTAACGATTTTATGTAGTATAATTAACCAGAAATATATTATATATAGTATAAACTACACCAATTTGCGATAAAAAATAATAACGTATTGCAACACATGCATTTCAAACCTCTTCATTGACCATCAAATCAGACGACAACAAAACGCTGTTTTTTGGTTGGGTTTTTGGATCCAAAAATGCCTTCTACATTCATGATCCTCCACACTCACTTTGGGAGATGGGATACTAATTAATAGTCATTCATACATTTCGTGCATTTAAAGTATCATAAGATCCCAATAGCAACACAATTCTTTGAATTAAATCTATATAAATAAAATGATAGCTGTTTTTTAATGTTCGCTTTTAACTCAAAAATTACTGGATAGATTTCGATCAATTTTTTTTTTTACTTCTTATATGGTCCTGGTCCTTATCTAAAAAAAGAAATATCACGATATCTTAATTAAAAACAAAGTAATTAAAGTTTTAAAAATTGCAATTATTCTAAGCAGACGGTGTATGCTTTAGTTCGTTTTTCGTTGCTTTGATAGAGTGGGGCAAACGGTTTAATGCGCAAGAGCTGGAGATAAGATCTTTCTCCTTCCACTGCCAAGTGATTATTTTATATTTTAGTGTAGACTTAATGCAGCTCAGCGAAATATTAGTTTCACAAAGAGTTTTTGAATTCTATTTTCTATTTGTTTAGCAGTTTTGAAAATACTTTTTGTAGCTTTTTTTAAAATTCCCTCTTAACATTTTTTTATATTTTACTGTAAAGGTTAAAGTTTATTTTTAATTGCTCCTTAAATGCTCTTTCTAGATCCGAAATTGCTCCAGGTGTATAATTAATTAATAATTAATTTTTTTTTTAATTTTCAAAATCAAGAATTAAAATCACTTTAAAACTCAAAATAATTTTTAATTGAAACTTTTGTTTTTCTTTTTTTTTTTTAAGTTCTCTATCTGCTGTTTTGATTACGCAAATAATTGATCAAATTTTTGCAATATTTTTAATAGTTAATTATTTGTACATTACGTACAAAACTATTTATACATGTATTGTTATATTATGACGTCATCAACTGCCGTTGGATCTTATAAAGATGAATTGTTTAAAAATTGAATTACTAATTAACTATACACATGAAGCAATTGCGGAACCGGAAAGAGCATTTAAGAAACAGTTTTTTGAAAAAAAAAAAAATAAAAACAGTGATTATATTGGATTTTAGGGTATAGCGATTTTTATTTTTGATTTTACAAATTTTTGTAAAATTAATTATTGATTAACTAATAACTATAAGCTTGGAGCAATTGCGGATTCTGAAAGAGCAATTTTTTGGCATATAGTTAAAAATGTTCTATGCTAAGTTCTTTCCGGTTATTTTTAATATATTGTCACAAATCCAAGACACCCATTTGTGTCTGGCGCCCGACGGGCGGAATTAAACAATCACCAGCGATAAGAATTGTACAAAAGGATGAACCCTCTGAAGCGGTTTTATGACCAAAGGATTAATATGACAAGGAACGAGTGTTCTAGTATTTTCTATATTGATTTACCAATGGAGGAGAGAAAGACAGGCGCTAAGATTACAAATAGAAAATTCTAGAAACGGATGATTTATGGCTTGGAAATTTCTAAGCTGATGATCGCTTACTATAAATAATCCGAAAGATGAGCCAACAGTTCAGTATAAAATAAACCACCGAAGAGTATTGAAATAAATTCATCGTCAGTGTTCAATTAAATGTTCGACGAGTATTAACATAAATCATCGAGTGTTCATCGACAGTGTTAAAATAAATTGTGGAAGTGCTTAGTGTTAAAGTGAACAGTGTTATATAAATAGTGAACATTGTTAATAAAGTGTACATTGTGTATATAGTGAAATATAAACAGTACTGTGACTATTGTTGACAGTGAACATTGTTGTAGTGTATAATTGTTAGATAAATAAATAAACAATTGTTTAAAAATAAATTCGTAGTCATTATACACAAACCAACGAACCCGTAAAAACGTTACAATATTTTTGCTTTCAATTTCTAAAATGTTTTTCCTTTGTAAATTAAATATGTTCTTAACATAATAACCTACGCAGACGACGTCGCGGGTATCAGCTAGTATTATAATAATTTCACTTTATATGTTGACATGTATGTAAATAGTAGTATCTATCTAATGTAAGATAATAAAGGTAAGTGATTCATTTAAAAGTTTGACTAAAATTGTTTAGATTTCATTGGAACAGCCATATGTATTGGCCAACTCCAACAGGCTGAATGGGTGACATGAACATCGTCCCTACGTGTAATTTATACCGTATCCCCTGGAACTATACATATATTGCTGATTTCCATGTGAACAGAAGATTTATAGTTGGTGGTGTCCGAAAACGTTGTGCGTCACGGACTGGCGACTAATGTTGTCCCAGTCATAGCATAGTTCGTATATGTTTCATCCGGTATATTTCGGCCATCTTGATGCTTCCTGTATTTCAAACGGTTGCTATCCATTATCCTTCTTGTTTCCTCTATATGTATTTAGTTTTACTTGACTAATCTGCTATCGCATCTCCTGTTTATATCCCAATCGAACATAAACAAAAGCTCAAGTCAACAATGCCGTAACTGTTACTCTATGAAAATTGAATTTATTGCTCCCCATTTCCCAAAATGTATACCAATTTCCTTCCTATACACACACAAATCTATAAAAAAAATCTTTGCTTTCAGGAAAAAAAGAACCGATATGAATCGAATATTCAACAGTTAGCGTTCAAACAAAAATCAGAATAGTAAGTAAATTAATTTTATGGCGACTTTCGATGTTCGTTGCAAACATTTATTTGGAGAATGAGTAACAAATATGAAATAATAAATATAATCGCGAGCACTGAGTCGTTTCAGTTTTGCTACCCATTTCTCCAACGGTATCAAGAGAAGATGGGATGCGATGAAGTACTGTATCCTCATAACTAGTATGATTGAGAGGGTGATAAGACTGAAAGACTGCGTTGATGGCTGTGGAGTTTTGGGGTGTGAAGGTTTGGGGTGAGAATTTTATGATTGGAATAAGAAGGGGGTCAGTTGGAGGAGGGTGAATGACACTCGGAAATCGGTTGACGATTGTGGAGTGGGAATTACAATACCGTTCTTAGCTGCTCAAGCACATAAGCCGATTAGAGCAAAGCTCTATTATCAGCGCTTTTCTAAAAACTTGCGGTGTCACCAGTTTTTATCTACGAATATGTATATAATAATACTGGACTTATCGTAAAATTTTCATTTTCGAACATAATCCCGCGGGAGCTCCAGGAATTTTTACTTTTTAACACAATGTTTCGCTTTTCAAATATCGCAATAAAACAACAATTTCTCATTGTTTACTCCAACTGCATTTTTAGTTCATAATCTTATGAACTAAAATATCTTATATACTTATATTATAAACGTGAAAGTTTCTAAGGATATTTGTTGCTCTTTCACTCAAAAAGTAGTGAATGGATCTGGATGAAATTTGGCATAGATATAGATTATAATTCGGTTTAACATAAAATATACTTAATATTCAGAAAAAATGTACGGTTCCCGTGGGATAGATATTTTTTGTTTTTTTACCGAGCAAAAGATAAACTTACTTTTTTGTAATGTGGTAGTTTAGGGGTCATCAAATGATATAGGTAACTTCTCATACTGGAATAATAAACGGTTCCCATGGGATAGCAAAACAAGTATGTATTCTAGCTATAGGAACCGAGTATTTAAAAGCAGTTTCATTAAAATCCACGAAATAGAGTCTTAACTCATTTTCCTTAAAAAGATTTGATCTTTGATCTTTTTACTCAGGAGAGATGTACTATTCCCGTGGGATAGATATGTTTTTTGTTTATCACAGAGTTAAAGATTTATATGAATTTTGTCATGTGGTAGTTTGGGGGAGAATGATATAGCTTACTTTTAAGGCTAGAATAATGTTTAATATTTTTAATAATTTAATATTTTTTAATAATTTTTAATATTCAGAAAAAATGTACGGTTCCCGTGGGATAGATATTTTTTGTTTTTTTACCGAGCAAAAGATTACTATTAAAGTAGATTATTATTAAAACTTACTTTTTTGTAATGTGGTAGTTTAGGGGTCATCAAATGATATAGGTAACTTCTCATACTAGAATAATAAACGGTTCCCATGGGATAGCAAAACAAGTATGTATTCTAGCTATAGGCACCGAGTATTTAAAAGCAGTTTCATTAAAACCCACGAAATAGATTCTTAACTCATTTTCCTTAAAAAGATTTGATCTTTGATCTTTTTACTCAGGGGAGATCACTATTCCCGTGGGATAGATATGTTTTTTGTTTATCACAGAGTTAAAGATGTATATGATTTTTGCCATGTTGTAGTTTGGGGGAGAATGCTATAGCTTACTTTTAAGGCTAGAATAATGCATGGTTCTCATGGGATGGCAAAACAATTATATCCTACAGGAACCGTACATTTAAAAAGTTTCGGTAAAGTTCGTGAAATATGTAGAATTTTAACGCATTTTCTTCCAATTTTACACAATAACGAAAGAAATCTCTACAAAGTTGGAATTAAAAAATTGATAATTTTTACTGGAAAATAAATATGAATTTCAATTTAACACCCGATAAAATTAATAATGAAATTGTTTAAAATGTTTGAATTTTTTCATTGTTTATTGTCGAAGATATTAAGTAGAAATAAACGTATTAAAATAATAAACTAAAAATTTCAAAATTTAACAATTACTTAACGTTTTTTAATAAAGTTTTGCTAAAGATCCTGTAGGATAGTTACTAATTTATTATTTTAAGGGAACATCCATTAATTAAGTGAAGCGTTCAGCGACCGATGGGTTCGAGCCGAATCTCATCTAATCTTACTTTGGGGAAAGGGAAGGTCTCGCAAATATCACGTATTTTTTTGTTTTGAAAAATATCACATGAAATTGCGGGTTTGGGGAATGATATATGCCAAATCTCATGACATATTACCAGAGGGGAGGAGATGCGATTTCAAAAATCACAAATAAAGCCCCGCGCAATAAATGGATGCCGCCTAAAATAGCTGTACGGTTTTAAATGACATTTGGTATGAAAGATTTTCAAGTCCTAAAGGAAGGAATACAGTTCCTTTTTTACTAAAAATCGTATAGAAGCTGATGTGAGACAGCTAACATCTCTTTCTTGAAAAGTAGTTTTACGAATTTTGATGAACTTTCTTTGGATCTAAAGTCTGAAAGTACCCATTTTTATATTTCGCTATGAACGTACGGCATCTTTTAATCAATCAGTTAATTTTAGATACACTCAGCAAGGCGAGCGGGTATCAGCTAGTGAATTCATATTTCTAATTTGGACACATCATAAAATAATTTAGATTTTTTAAGACGTCCAATATACCACTAAATGAGCTCAGTTTGGCTTTAATTATGTATACATATATTTTATAAGATCAAAACTTTAACAATAAATCAAATTTAAAGGTTATTTGAGGTTTATTGAAGGTTTGTTTGAGCCGTAAAGAAGATAGTTAGAAAAAGATAACTAGTCTATTAATTACCAGTCTAATTACCGATCACCAATTTGAAACTTTTTTTTGTAATAGTTTTTCTCTAATTCTCTAAGTCCTTAATATATTTCTTATGGTATTCGGTTATTTCCTCTTACGATATCGTCTCAATCTATTATACAATTTGTAATAATCAGTAAATATGTTTTCGTACACGAATGCAAATCTCCCACAGAGCTTGCTTATCAGCTCTTTTCGTAATTGCACATTTCAATCAAGAATATACTTTTCGCAACACTCACTAAATGAGCTGACTGTTTGTTTGTCTGTCTGTCGTAGTTTTGAATAATTCACAATATAAAAAAAAAAGCGTTTTCATTTCCATTTTCCGTATACTCGTTTTTATTCATCTAAAGGGATACTTGAAATAATTTAAACGTTCTATACGAATCTTTTCTATCAAGCAATGTTGGAAACGAGGAAGACTGAGAATACATAGATTGAAAGGTGTGTGTGTGGAGAGTGTATTTTACTAGAAACGTGGTAAGGGTTGGATGGTAGACGGTTGGGCGCGAAGGGTTTGAATAAGAAGCGATAAGGGATAGGTTGGTGGTCGCTTCGTGAATTCTTCACACTATTCTCATTGAAATGTGTATATGTAGGTACACATTGAAAGCTCGCTTGAAAGCTTTTAGATCTCAGCTCAAAATGAAAAACACTGTGATGCTCGTTCAAGCCAACGTGTTACGCCTAACTATCTATTCGTATTTGTATCATTTGTCTTTGTTCGTCCGTCGTCCGTCTGTTTTTCCCGTTTTTCACGTTAATATATGTTGTCTGTCTGGAATGAAGAAAAACGTTGACGAGCTTACGTACACCCTTCATACATACTTCTAAACGAATATTCTAATACTCCTTTTGACTTAACAGCTTTCGAAAATGTTTCAAATAGATCAGTACATTAGACCAGTGCTCACCAAACGGAACATATCTGCTACACCTAGATAATGATTTTAGACCACCATTAAGATTGAAGAAGTGATTTATATTATAATGATATACCTGAAGCTTTTTTATACTGTCTATGTCTACTTAGGTGTTATAGACTGAAAGTTTATTTTATACTAGTGGACCCTTTTTTTGTTTCGCTTAGAATAAAACAATTGAACTTAAAATTCAATATTCGATATATTAATCTTACAATTAGATCTAAATCATAACAACTACTCATAGGAACCAATTATTTCTCAAGGATAAAAAGATATTTTTTACATCTAAACCGTCAAATAAAATTTCATTAAAGTTCATTCAGCCATTTTTTTAAAGAAAAAAAGATTATTACTCTGTGTTGATTTGATAAATAACTTTCTTATAGTTATTCCTTAAGAACCATTAAATTTTTCAAGGGAAAAGTAACACACGCATAATTCAATCCATACACTAATGAAACACTATACAAAAAAATGACGTCAATTCATAGCTCTATTCTTGTGTAAAATTTCTATTTCTATTTTAGCTATTCTAGTGCTATTTTAGCTATTTTAACTCTAAATAAACTCCTTTTAGGAGTTTTATGTTGTTCTTACAGAACAGTGTGTTGTTTTTTTTTTGTATAAAATATAATCAAGTGCAACAGAAATAAGGTACCTTCAAAATTGTGAAAACAAAAATCAATTAGGTGTAGTGGATTCGGAAATTACCATAGGCCGCGTTCACACGGTTCAACTTTAGTTGATCAACAATTCACAATCTTTTAGACCGTAGCGAGGTAAGCGACGCGAGAAGTGAAACACAAGCGAGTCGAATTGGAAGCAAATTAAGCAGAATTGAAAGAAAACTGATCGGGGTCGATTCAATCAACAAATGTTTGACTGAGTCAAACATTTCGTCGTTCAAGTCGATCGAGTCGACCCCGATCAGTTTTCTTTCAATTCTGCTCAATTTGCTTCCAATTCGACTCGCTTGTGTTTCACTTCTCGCGTCGCTTACCCCGCTACGGTCTAAAATATTGTGATTTGTTGATCAAGTAAAGTTGAACTGTGTGAACGCGCCCATAGTGTGTACGAAATCACATAGCTTACTCTCTTGATCTTGACACACGTTCTTCTCATGCGGGCCATGGTCCAGAGAACGAAATAACACGTGGAAAGCACTGGGAGTAGTACCAAGCCCAAACAGCATTATTAAAGTAATCGCTGGTTCAGAAAACTACTGGAAGGCAATGATGAAATATACGGAGGACGTCCTGACGGCTAAGAAAGCCGAAGAACGCACAGTGAGTGCGTAGCCGTGCGACCAGGGTCAGGCTGAAGTAATGCGAAAGCGGTTTCCGGTCTGGGCCCCTTCCACACTGAAAAGCAGTAAGAGGATTGTTTTTTTAGTGGGTAAAAATCCCACTGGGCACACTTTCAGTGTAAGAATTGAAAACACCTACTCCCCTTACAAGGAAATGCGATCAGGAGTTCCACAGGAAAGCGTACTCGGGCCTTTTCTGTACACAATTTATACGTACGACTTCCCCAAAACAAATTCAACAAGTTGAAGTAGCAGAAAAAATTCAAGAGCATACAGCATTGGTCGACGGGTGGTGTAAAAAATGGAGAATCCGTCTAAATCCAGAGAAATCCAAAGTAAAAATGTTCACCCTTAAAACAAAAATAAACCATTTCCTAATAACTCTGGACGGAAGAACAGTACCCAGGGTGCACACGATTAAATACTTGGGTCTAACCATGAACTCTAGACTCACCTGGAACGTACACATCACGGGCCTCACAGCTCGATTGCGTATTCGCCTTAAGCAACTTAAATGGTTAATTGGCAACAGGGCTTTATCCATCCATCTGAAGCGACTCTTATATCTTCAAGTTGTGAGATCTGTTTGGATGTATAGGTGTGAGCTTTGGGGTACAGCCTCCAAAAGCCAAATAAATCGAGTACAGGTGACTCAGAATAGGACTTTGAGACTTGTGACTAATGCTTCGTGGTACGTTACAGGCGCCATACTGCACCACGACTTAGAAATGCCAGAAGTGGAGGCTGTTATCCAAAGCAACTATCGTAAGCTAAGCGAAACATTTGCATCTCACCCTAACCCAACTGTACGGGAAAACCTAAATAATTTGCCTCTACCCAGGAATCAAAGAAGGTTCAAGAGATGCTGATTTAGTAGAGGATTAATCTCCACAGTAATAATAAAAATAAAAGAATAGTTTTTAAGGACCATCGAAGGATGCTGACCTTATTTATGTGACAGGTTAATCTGACTATAGTCAGCTTCTGCACTGTCTCTGCCCAACCATAATGCCGACTAGGCAAAAAGTTTCATCAAGGAGAGAGAAAAAAAACCCACACTACCAACACCATCTTCAATTTCGTCCCTGTTGGTGTCTTTTGAAGATTTTTTCAACCTCTACAGTAAAAAAAAAACTCTCTTGTTGATTTTACATATAGATTAGTTAAAGGTTAATTGTATGTAGATCATAATATTCTAAATAAATCAATACTTAAGATTATAAACATTCTAGCTGACCCGCGCAACTCTGTCTGCGTCAGATAAGAGTGCGAGAGGGTTAAACGTGGGGAACCTATGGCACAATTCTAAAGGAGTTGAAACTTTCTTTGTTTTATCCACAAATCACTTAAGAACCATCGAAGAGATAAAATTTGGTACCTATAATGCTAATTTAAAACCACGCGGACGAAACCAAAAAAAACATTGTATGTCTGTAACGTTAAAAGTATAACATGACTCATGAGCAGTGAGCTATCTTAGGTACATCACACTATGATCAGTAAGAGTGGAACTATAGTAAAAAATGTCACGGGAACGGGAATAATAAAGGAACGCTGCATAACACTACTGGGGTGTTTTATTGATAAAATTTACGTATGTAAACTTAAAATATAATGAAGAAAAAAGAATATATGGAACTTAAACAAAGAGTAACGTAAAAAAAATTTAAATGTTATTTGATTATTGCAACGCCTGTAACCGTTGTAACAAATAATATATTTTAAACTTGTACTTCTGTATCTGATATAATATATTGCAAGGAGCTGAATGCCTGAATGTCTAATGATCTATGAATCAGCTCATACTGACTACTGAAAAAAAGTTAGAAGTACACAAATATTGAGAAGGAAAAGCGCAAGCGCTCACTTAGGAGGCCTAACATATTTTAAAGAGTGGGGAGTCTTGAAAAATGTTAAAAGTTAAAAATGTAATTGTTGATTTTTTAAATGTACTTTAACACGCTAAATTCTAAATATGTATTCGAAAATTAACAATGAAAGAAATTTCAACGTTTCAAAAATTTTCATTATTTTTCGGATGTTAAATAAAAAATCATACCTTCAAGCAAAAATTGTAATTTTTATTTTAATCCTAAAGAGAAAATGTGTTGAAACGCTATTTCACGAACTTTAAAGATCTATTTCACGACCTTTTTTTTAACACACGGTTCCCGCAGGAGACAATTATCATGCTATCCTTTGAGCACCGTGCATTATTCTGGCATAAGAAATAATCTATATTATTATCTGATCCCTCAACTATCATATTGCAAAAAATCATGTCTATCTTTTACTCTGTGAAAAACAAAAACATATCTATTCTACGGGAGTAGAACATTTTTCCTGGATAAAAAAGAGATCAAGCTTTCCTGAGGAAAATTCGTTAAAACTCTTATTCATAAACTTTTAGAAAACTCTTTTGAAATACTCAGTTCCTAAAAGATTCTATTTTTAGCCTATCCTACGGGAACCGTACAATATTCTAACATAAAAAGTAGCTCATATCATTCACTGTCTCTTAAACCACCATATTGCAAGAAATTATGGTAATCTTTTGTTCTGTGAAAAACAAAAACGTATCTATCCTACGGGAACATACATTTTTCCTGGATAAAAAAGTGGACTGTATGAAAAGAAAAATTATGATTTTGCCTTGAGGACCTTATGAGTTATTACTTAACTCTTAGCTAATAAATGAGTTATTAAAATGTTTGGTTTCAGCATGATTTTTCTTCGAACCAGTTTTTCTCTATTTTCCCGATGAAATGAGAAATTTTTCCGAAATAAAACGTGTTTTAGATAATGATTCGCATATTTATCATACTTAAATATCACCAAAATCCATTTTTAACTAAAAATAGAGTTTATGCATAATTTTTTTCTCCAACCCGTTTTTCAATTTCCCGGGTAAATGAGACATTTTCCCTTAATAAAAAGAATTCTATTTAATGACTCAGATTGTCATTTATTATCACAACAAATTTTATTAAAAGTCATATTTATTTGGGTAAGAATTATTAATATGTTTCTAAAAATAATTTCGCAAATAATGAATTATTTTTGAAACAACCTTAACAACCATTAAAAAGGTTATAGCGGGCTAACCGTAAAAGATAGACATATGCCGTCGCGGACTTTTTTGTAGAACTTTTTAAGAGGAACAATTTTGCTGCACATAATTTTTGCGTAACTTTAACCGTTTACGCAGGGCAGGCCACGAACGTTCTCAAAAGGAAAAATTTTTCCTGATTTTTGCAACATTTTCCATCGATGCTCTGCTCCTATTAGTCGTAGCGTGATGTTATATAGCCTAAAGCCTCCCCCGATAATTAGGCTATCCAACATTAAAAGAATTTTTCAATTCAAACCAGTAGTTTCTGAGATTAGCCCGTTCAACCAATCAAACAAACAAACAACCAAACAAACAAACAAACAAACAAACAAACAAACAAACAAACAAACAAACAAACAAACAAACAAACAAACAAACAAACAAACAAACAAACAAACAAACAAACAAACAAACAAACAAACAAACAAACAAACAAACAAACAAACAAACATACAAACAAACAAACTCTTCAATTTTATATATTAGTATAGATTTATTGACGAATATGTATTTTATATATAAGTGTCACATTAACATTAAATCGATTAAATACGCTTCGCAAAAAACCATTATTTTTGATCGAAATTTGAAAGATAGAAATAGTGACTGTGACTTATCCTTTGAAGATAGACATACTGTCGCAGACTCTTCCTTAGAAATTTTCAAGAAAAAAAATTCAATTTAATACCGAATTAGTGGCGTAGTGATTAGATCTCGTAGATCTTCGCTCTGTACGTCAGAGGTACTAAGTTCGATTCCCGTAAAATCCAAAATTTTTTATGTAGTTTGAAATAGGAAAATCGAAACCAACATACAAAGAGTATTTTCTATTTAGTGAAGAAGAAGCTGATGCAGTCAAAATATTACTAATAGTTAATTTATAAAATGGAAATATCATTAATTGTTAAAAATTATAAAAAGGTAACTATAAATAGCTGTTAGGTATATGCATTTCGCATCTGTCTCGGTGATGGATTTCTATTTGGGCACTTATTGGTTAGAATCAATGAACATTTGATGTGTATATTCGAGAACACTTGTCATTTTCAGATTGTTTTGAGTACTTCAATGTGAAATTAAACACATAAAAGGGGTTTGTCGAAAGCAACCACTTAAAGAACTTTGACAATTTCCCACTTGCGTTGTGTTAAAACACTTGAAGGCAATATAAAGTTTCGCCAACCCCCGTTAGCAACTTCATCGTTCGACCTCCAGTTGTTCCCGTACGATCAACCACCATCATCTAGAAAATACCCTCTAGCTTTCAATCTTTCCTCAACTCCGCTATTTAATAGCAATTATTAAAAACTATAACAAACTAATAATACAACAACGAATAAACATTTCCGTAGGGGCGATAGACGATTCGATTTTTAATAGACCACTAAAAAAATTAGCTTGATACATATGAAAAGTAATATGGAAAAGTAACAAGAAGTAAGTTAGAAACATACCAAATACTTGGGGAATAGAAGAAGAAGAAGAAAATCTAGGAAATTCTCTTCGCTTATCAACGTCAGAATCAGTGAAAAATGTACTGCTCATTTTTTAATAGCGGGTGAGTTTCAGATGAATGAAAAAGATTCAATAATACACCGACATTTACCTTTCATTTTCTCGCATGCATAGAAAAATGTTCGTTTACATTTTCTATTTTCGAATCAGATAAACTGATTTTATCAGTCAATAGAAAAGTGACTGAGACATCGCATGTAAACATGTTTTCATAACACTCGCCAGTTATTCCTCGGTTATTCTCATTTTACTCCCATTATATTTTGCTCTCCGAGCTTTCCCCAACATTCTTTCATTGAATTCTTTCATCTTTACAATTATTATACATACATATACATTTTCAGACACTTTTTACTGGCCATTATATGCATCGTTCTTTTTATCTCGGCTTCTAAACGAAAGCTTTTCACTAAACTTTTAATTGTTGAAAGGTTTAAAAAATTGTTTTGTGTTATTGAAAATTGTCATCTGTCTTTATTTGAACACAATTATTTTTTATTTCCATCTTATCACTATAAATTTTCCACTGAGATCATATCACGTTTTTCCGTTAAATTGTTTATTTGTTTAATTATCTAACATGTGTTTCACAACACCTTTTTGCTTTCTTTTACTACTATATAGTAAAGGAAGTATTGTAATTGGGTCAAATTTTCGAATTCAAGCTTTCACCGGAAATACATGTTTTGAGTCCAAAAAAGTGGGTTTTTTTTCCCGGATCGTTTTTGTTCCCGAGAAACAGGATATTTAAAAATGATTTCCCGGGATTCCCGAGAATCCCGGGAAATATAAAAAATATTAAGTTTGAGGTGCAAATTGTAAAAGTTTTTGAGAAAAATGAAATATATGTTGTTTCCGCAAAAAAAAAATAAATTTAACTCAAAAATAAAATAAATACAGTAAAATAAAATATATAATCAATAAAATATAACATTTACATAATGATTTTCATTTATTTGCTTAAAAAATAACATTTAAGAAACGAGAGGTAATTAAGGAAAAGTCTCTTAAAGATGATTTTCTCTTCAAACAAAAATTGGATGACACAGAAGGTTTGTTTCAATGATCCGGCCATGGCGATCACAAACACCACCAACAGACAAAGAGCAAGACAACATTGCCCAAGAGACAAGAGTGAGTGAAGAATTGTTTCAGGTTAAAACCGCTCGAGGGCATTAGGCCGGAGTCGACCCATGTCTGTATATTTTCGTGACAAACGCTTATATCGACACTGTTTTGTCAATGTTTAAGCACTGGTTAACCGGTTTGTAACTCGAGCAAACTTATCACTTTATGTTATTCACTCACTCTTGTCTCTTAGTCAATGTTGTCTTATTCTTTGTCTTTTGGTCAATATTTGAACATCACCAGGAGCACAATTAGAACAAACCTAGAGAATAGTTTTGGCGCCACTGAAACACTGATGTTTTAAATAGGAAACCGAAAGTTGATACAAAAAACAACCCCCGCATAGTCTTAGAATCACGATACAATGTAAGGAAACCCTCCGTGAGAAAACGGCCTGCGTCAAAATGTCCCGCGCCAAAATGTCACGTACCGATAATATACCCCCTCATATAATGTTGGATGTATAGTCATCAAAGCATCCAACTTCTTCTGCAGATTTGTAGTAATATTTTCAGCATTTATATAATGACATTTTATAATTTTTCCACGTAACATTAATATTCAATTTATTTTTGGTAAGCGATTTTTTGATTTATAAAGTAATGAATGCTGATTTGATAAGTGTGTGTTATTAGAATTTGTTGATTATGAAATTTTGTATTTTTAACGATTATTACAGGTAACTAAGCAAAGATTTTGGTATCGGTATCGCAATCGACATAAATATTTTTTTTTCGGAAAATGTTTTATTTTTTCCCGGAAAACGGGAAATAAAAATCGAAGAATTTTCCCGGGAATTCCCGGGAGTAATCTTCTATGTGACAGCCGTATCGTATCGAAAGCTTTATCCGAATTTCACTAAACTTGGTAGTCGACCTTCATATTATATCTAGTTGTGCCGCGAAGCTTTTGGTTGAAATCGGTGAACCGAAAGCTCCACTTTATACTAGGAGTTTTTGAGCTTTTTCAATTTTTTTCGAAAAATGCTCCAATGATTTTCTTTAAACTTTCTATAGTTCTTAGACTCATTGATGTCTAGAAGTTTTATTTGAAACCCCAAAAAAGGACGGTTCCGGGGTGAAGATTGGGAATTTGTATATGTTATATGTATATATAGGTTGTATGCATAGTTCTGTTTATATGTATAGTTATAAAGTGCTTATATTTCATATATTTTATACCAACAGCGAGTTTCATAATTGAAAGTAAAAGAAAGTACTGTGACGCCTCGCAGCAATTATTTTATTTGCAAATCTTAAACTTTTGAATTCAATTTAAAAATAAATCTTTCTGATTTTCACACTGCTTTTTTCATGAAAGATTCCTTAAAAATGTCAAATTAAGTAGCTACAATTTATTGGAATTTATATCAGCCTAAAAAACATTTTAAAAGACACTTTCATCTAAAATTTCATTAACATTCATATAACCGATTTAAGATGAAAAAGTTGTAGCTTTTCAACAGAAATCATAGGTTTTTCCAAAACAAAAAACAAATTATTGCCATGCAAGAGCGGACACGTTAGACGTCTACTGCGATCAAAAAAAAAAAAAAATACCTATTTTTAACCGACTTCAAAAAAAGGAGGAGGTTCTCAATTCGACTGTATTTTTTTTTTTTTTTTTATGTTTGTTACCTCAGCATTTCCGACTGGGTGAAGCGATTTCGATGATTCTTTTTTTATTTGAAAGCTGGTGCTTCTCGAATGGTCCCATTTTAGTTTGAAGGAAATCGTTCACTTCTAAGGGGTTGAAAACTAAGGGATGAAATACTAACTTCTTATTGAATAGCTCGATTTTGATAATTCTTTTTTTATTTGTAGAACACAACCTTAAATTAATCTCCTATCCATTTAAAAAAAAAACTCCACTCATATGGGGTAAAAATTAGAGATGAAATAATATTATAATTTTTTTCTGGCTAATAATTTTATTTCTATTATGTACAACGTACCTTTAAATTGTTCACATTTCAATTTGAAGAAAAAAATCCACCTCTTAAGGATGAAAATAGGGGATGAAATAGTGACATTTTAACCGAATTTTGATAATTTTTTTTTCTGTTGGAAAGAGTAATCCACTTAGTTTTGTTTTTACATTTAAAAGCAAAAAATTTCAACTCTTAAGGGCAAAAAGGGATGATGTAGTAACTTTTAATATTAAACGGCGCTGCCTCATATAAGCAGCGCGTTTAGAAGGTTTAACCATTATCAAGAAAATAAAATCAGTTATCAAACTGCAGATCACTAAAACGCGAGAAATAAATAAATATTATAAAAAAATGAAAAACCGACTTCAAAATATATAAAAATTCTTAAACAAAAAATGCACTCAAAAGTAACAAAATAATGGCGTATCCTTGCAGTATCTACAACTTACAAATTATTAGGGTGATACAATGTACAACTATTGTTATTTTTGGAGTTGGTGTCAGCCAAGAAAATAAATATTAATGGTAGTTTGTAAAAATTGTAAAAAGGTTTAGTTGGTAATTGGTATTTTGTAGTTTAAAGGTCGCTGGATATTGTTACAGTTAAGGTATTCTCGATTTTTGCTAAGTACAGTTATATAGTCGTATTTCCTTAGCTGACACCAACTCCAAAAATAACAATAGTTGTACCTACATTGTATCATCCTAATAATTTGTAAGTTGTAGATACTGCAAGGATACGCCATTATTTTGTTACTTTTGAGTGCATTTTTTGTTTAAGAATTTTTATATACTTTGAAGTCGGTTTTTCATTTTTTTATAATATTTATTTATCATCATCAAAAAAGAAAAGATCTAGGGATGTTTTTTCCCTTGAACCATCGTAACCAATGATATCTATTGTGATGTGACCCTCTGTTTTGTTTAGGGAAGCATAAGGCTTCTAAAAAAAACCAGCACCTGCCTAGGGACTGCCACAGCTACCTTACCAGACGTCATGTCCATCTTTCCAAGAAGCTACAGTCTGTCAAACATATAGTGGATCCTATAAGAGTTTTTTTTTGAATTCACAGATCCTAATTGTAGAATAGGTACCTACCAAGCTAAAAAACAGTGAGTTTGGCCTTGGAAATTAATCTTTCTGCTTTATTTGTCTTAACTCATTTATAAAATGTATCCATTAGGTACTACTTAAAATGTATAGTTAGAAATTTGTAGTTAAAAAAATTTATTTCTTCTAAATTTTTTTTTTAATTTCAGGTAATGACTCATAGAAAAAAACAATGATATAGATTTATCACTCTTTCATATATAAATCTGAATATCTCAATATTTTTCCATTTATATTATTGCAAATGGAGAAATAAAGCGGATTTGAAACGCAATTTCAATTTATTTCTGATTATAAACAATAGACATGCTCGTTAATAATGGTATGAAATAGAAGGAAAAGTAGAAGAAAACAAACAATATAATGTATATATCGTATAGAATATAGTATGCAGTATACAATTTACATAGAGTGCCTGTATCGGGATGAATGGCATGAAGAGTGCCAACTGTTCAATCAAATTGAAATAAAGGGAATGGGAATAAGATTTACGCTATGGTCAACAAACCACCACATTAATCCAATCATTATACTATTTTAACATCGTATTTAGATACAATTGTATGTATATATATAAGAGGGGTATTCTCGGAAATTCCCGGAAAAAAAAAACAAATAATTATTCATGCCGATTGCGATACTGATACCAAAATCTTGGTTTAGTTGACTGTAATAGTCGTTAAAAATATAAAATTTCATAATCAACAAATTGTAATAACACACTTATCAAATCAGCATTCATCACTTTATAAATCAAAAAATCGCTTACCAAAAATAAATTGAATATATTTATGTTACGTAGAAAAATTATAAAACGCCATTATATAAATGCTGGAAATAATACTACAAATCTGCAAAAGAAATTGGATGCTTTAATGACTATACATCCCACATTATATGTGGGGGTATATTTTATCGGTACGTGACATTTTGGCGCCGTCGTTTTGGTGCGGGACGTTTTGACGCAGGACGTTTTTTCACGGGGGGTTTCGATACATTGTACCGGGGTCCTAAGAGTATGCGGGGGTGGTTTTTTGTATCAACTTTCGGTTTCCCATTTAAAACATCAGTGTTTCAGTGGTGCCAAAACGTCCTGCTTTGGTATGGTAAATGTCTTTTCTAGGTTTGTTCTAATTGTGCTCCTGGTGATGTTCAAATATTGACCAAAAGACAAAGAATAAGACAACATTGACTAAGAGACAAGAGTAAGTGAAGAACATAGAGTGATAAGTTCGCTCGAGTTACAAACCGGTTAACCGGTGCTTAAACATTGACAAAACAGTGTCGATATAAGCGCTTGTCACAAAAATATACAGACATGGGTCGACTCCGGCCTAATGCCGTCGAGCGGTTTTAAGCTGAAACAGTTCTTCACTTATTCTTGTCTCTTGGTCAATGTTGTTTTGCCCTTTGTCTGTTGGTGGTGTTTGTGATCGCCATGGCCGGATGATTGGAACAAACCTTCTGTGTCATCCAATTTTTGTTTCAAGAGAATATTATCTTTAAGTGACTTTTTTCTTAATTGCCTCTCGTTTCTTAAATGTAAGTTTTTAAGCAAGTAAATGAAAATAATTATGTTTATGTCATATTTGATTGATTAGGTATATATTATATCTTACTGTATTTATTTTAGTTTTGAGTTAAAAATAATTTGTTTTTTTGCAAAAAGAGCATTTACGTTTTGTAATTTTTCCCTAAAACTTTTACAATTTCCACTTAAATTTAATATTTTTTAAATTTCCTGGGATTCCCGGGAAACCCCGGGAAATTAATTTTTAAATTTGCCGTTTCCCGGGAACAAAAATAATCCGGGAAAAATTACCCGCTAATAGATATATACTTACAAGCAGTAGGTACTCAATTGTTTCAGCTACGCATCATAAAATTTTGAAGTATAATCGTTTAGTTACGAAGTTTTCTTCCAAACTTCAATAAGCTTTTTTTTTTGAAATCTGAATCGAAATTTCAGTTTTAAGAATTTTGACACCTGCTCAAGATCAGCAGAATGATGAGCCTGGTGATTGTAACCCGCCTTACGTATCGTCTCTAATAAAATATTACAAATTCACCTTCACTAATTTTGAACTACGAATGTGGAATTCGCAGTAGTGGAAGAGATATCTACTTAGCAGTTCCTTAATGCGACAACTCTAGGGTCAAAATATTGCTAGGTAGGTACTTAAAATAATGCTAAAGAATCAACAAAAACATTTTATTTTATACATACTAGGTTTTTCTTTAATTTAATTATTTTTTATTGTTGGAAATTTGTGAATTTCAATATCTATTTATGCTTTTAATCCGATTAAAATTTTTTTTTTTTAATTATTTTTGATGTAAATATAATAAATGTATGAAAGAAATCTTATGGGAAAAGCTGTTGTTTTTAAGAGATAACTTTGAAAATGTGTTTCAAGTCTTAAAATGTGTGTTTTGTTGACAAAAAGGACAGAATTCGGATGAAAAGTAACATATCTCAAAATGGATGAAGTGAGGGAGGGACACCTGGGATACCTTGACATCAGTGATTTATTTGATAAAAAATTTGTTAATCTATTTGTAATTTCCAAATATCACTTTCTACGCATAACCAAACATTTCTAATTTATGTAATAATGGCACGATAATGATTTGAATAGATAAATTACTTTTATGAAAGTTCAATATTTATTTTATCTATTTCTAATATTGTAATATGGAAATGGGATTTGAAAAGATACAGATACTCGTAGTTTTCCGAATCGATTTATTTAGAGCTGATTAGTTTTAATTGTGATGGAAGTTCAATAAAAAACGCTTGATTTTCTCTCTGAGAAAATGAAAAACGAAGTAAAAAAAAATTGATCAAATATATGAGGCGAATGCATAAAAGGGCTGAAGGACCATTGGGAATATATTGAAAACGAAGAGGTATATAAAACAAACACTTTGTAATAGGTACGAAGCGGAACAAGCAAAATAAATGGAATGAACTCGACATGTACCTACAATATATACTGGATATATGTATAGAGTAGGTATATAAACATTAAAACGGAACGGTCCGAGTAGATGGAAAATGATAGGATACATAGATGGAATACATTGGATAGACAAAGCCTTTCGATTCCAACATCTCTCCATTGGATTCAGTCACTCGCATTTCACTAATGGCAAACCAACGACGAATGGTGGACACTAAATGGGATATATGTATGTATGTAGGTACCTAGATATTTGCTACAGTTCGATTTCGATCGTTCGATTCGCCTTCCCCTATGTACCATACCGTGCCGTTGTCCTCATTCAAATTTCAACGTCGCTTGGTCAAATTTCTCCAGTTTCGATCGAATCGTCAATACATCCCAACTGATACCACTAATGCTAATGCTTTCGTAACGGCCACCCCAACATCCCCTATACATCTCTATCACCCAACATTCACATCCAAACTCCGTCGCTTTCCTATTATATAATTATATCATGAAGGATATTATATCTAATGTATACATTTAAGCTCCGATCCTATAGATATCCTCCGAAACAGACGCATATGGTTAATGTGTTAGTTCTACCTACCATGTACGACTATGCTGCTAATTGATGGCATATACAAGGTGTCCCAAGTCCATCAACCTTATCATAGATGCTTACATTTGCATAGCAAACGTGGTATCCCAGTTTATCTATAACTATTTTAATATTCACTTTTAGATAAATATGTTTCTTTTTAACGCACAAAACTATCATCAATTTAAACGAAAATTTATGTAAAAATTTCAAATATAACAACCAAGTGGGGTTTCACATTTATTTTTTAGGAATAAAATATTCAATAAAATTTTTTTATATATACTACATGCTATAATATACTGTATCGTAATATGTAATATAGAAAAAAGTTCGAATTTTATGATTTTGTGGATATCTGGAAGGTAGTTTCGAAACTCTTATATCAATTTGAAAATGTTCATCATTTGAAATGATAGACAACAACCGTTAAATAATATATAGATTTGATAGTTAACTTACGATCAGTCAGAGATCAAGTTAAATACAGAGATGCATGTTTTGGAATAAAGTATTAAGACATTGTCACAAGTCTAAGAATGTGCCACCATATGTGTCAGAGAGTTCCGCCATTTTATGACTCTGGGGGTGTACCAGCACCCCCGTTGCGTGAATGAGGTGACCAATGGAGGAGCGTGATAGTATGAAATAATAGCTGCCTTGTAGAAATGTCTCCATTCAATTATTAATAGATGAGAAAAAGACAGACACCAAAACAATGGAATCGAATATTCTAGTAATGGATAATTTATCGTTCGAAATGTTTGAGAACAGTGTTGGTTGGGTAAAAATAAGCAAGAAGGTAGACCAGCAGTTCAGTTGTAAATAAACCGACAATACGAGTGATAACTTACCGTGTTAAAAGAAATCGTAAGTCTGAATATAAATCGTCAACGTCAACAGTCTCTCGGAAAGTGATCAGTGAAGTGAAAATAAATAGTGAAAGTGAACTGTGTTAGATAAATTGTGAACATTGTAAATAAAGTGAAACAGTGCAATAGTGAATGACAATAATTAGTGAATAAGTGACTAGTTAAACAGTGAACTAACTCAGTGTAGTTTATAAGTGTCAATAGTGTAAGATAAATCACTAAACAATTGATAAAAAAAAAATTTGTTGTCATTAAACACAAATCCTCGAACCCGTAAAAACGTTACAATATATTACTTAGTAGATTTTAAAATATTATTCTAGTTCTTGGAATGTCACAATATACGTTTTGGAGAGTAGTAATAACATTTTCATAGTATATCTTTACACAATAAAAACTGCACAGATTATAATGAGATTAGTATTATAGAGATATTTAAAGTTTTGAATGATAACAGAGAAACGATCTGATTAAATTTTCATTTGTGTATTTTTTGAAATAGTAGCATGAAATTTTTTCAGTCCGAATTAAAAGGTGTATATCCATATATCGTTTTCTTAACAACATCTCTGCTGTTTTTCGAAGAGTATAAACTTAATGCTGATAATTAACATATATTGGAACCAAGTTTGCAAATGGAATTTGAGCTTATTTCATAGCGTGTGACACCCTATTGCCTATACTAAAACGATATGCCGTATATATATGCATGTTGAATTGGGAAGGTAAATATTATTATTACGTTAAAATGTCTTACAACATCAATCAACACCATTAGTTTAAGCAAATATTTATTATATATTAATTTAGCTCTAATGCGAGAAATTATTTCAATACTGAAATGCATATTGATTTCTTTTTAATTGAATATTCAAATAATGTATCTATTTATTATTATTAGTGAAAAAAATGAAACGATAGACATTATAACTTAAATGAGAAGATATAAAAAAGAATTAGGATGAATAGTAGGAAACGGAAAAACTAAGTTGAATGAAGGAGTAATATAGGTGGTCGATATTATTATTAAATTCAGGGATAAAAATGTATGATGATAACGTTCATAATATGTTCATTTTTTTTTTTTTTTTTTTTTTTTTTGGTTACGAACCGTACTTAAGGACATTTACCTCCTATGAAAGAATATTTCAAAAACCAGTCAACTTTTGAGATCAAGAAAATAATTCCAAAATAGTCAACGTAGCGCTGCTGATCGTCTGTACAGACCTGTTTTATACGAAAGGTATAGTTATTTCATGCAGAAACTCTGATTTCATCTCTATGATGATAAGTAATTTAACTTTCAATAAGTTGTGTGTGTATTCATGTGTATGTTAACACATAGATACACCGCTTCACTTTCTTTAAGACTTTCCAGTTTTGATCCAACAAAAAATCGACTTACTTACGGCTTCAGCTTTCAATAAGTAAACTTCATGTTGAAACAAATGCAACAATATAGAAATGATTGATTGTTAAGTCAAGAAAAAATATCTGCTGCGAGGCGTCATATTACTTTCTTTTACTTTCATTTATGAAACTCGCTGTTGGTTAAAAGAAATATAAACATTTTATAACTATACCTACATATATATAAACAGAACTGTATGCATGCAACCTATCAAAATCACTAAGGTTGCAAATTTCAAGATTGATTTTATGACAAAAAAATTGCAAGATATAACGATAACTCTTAGCTTATACTGTCGCAAAATGTGTATATTTTATATACTTTTATAAAAATATGTATATATATATTTTATTTCTGGTAAATGGAGAGTTTATGGCTTGGAAAATTCTAGAACGATGATTGGTTTGGTATAAATAACCCAAGAAGACGGGCCAGGAGGACAGTTGTGAATGAACCGACATCGCGAGTAATAACCTTAAAGTGTAAAATAAATATTCGACGAGTATTCAAATAAATCTTCGACAGTGTTCAAAGTGTAATCAGCGAAAAGTGATTAGTAAATAAATAAATAAAGTGAACAGTGTAATTTGTGAATAATATATAATAAAAAATAATAAACAATGAATAAGTGACTGTGAAAACTAACTAATTGTTAACGTGTAGTTTATAAGCAACAATAGTGTAAGATAAATAAATAAACAATTGTTTAAAAATAAATTTGTAGTCATTAAACACAAATCCTCAAACCCGTAAAAACGTTATAATATATATTAAATAACATATATATTATAACATATACGAATTCCCAACTTTCACCCCAAAACCATCCTTATTCGAATTTTCTTAGGAAAAAGTTTCAAATAAAAGTTGTAGCCATTAATGAGTCTAAGAACTATAGTAAGTTTAAAGAAAATCGTTGGTGCCTTTTACGAAAAAAATTGAAAAAGCTCAAAAACTCCTTGAATAAAGTGGAGCTTTCGGTTAACCGATTTCAACCAAAAGCTTCGCGGCACAACTAGGTGTAATGTGGAGATCAAATTCCAAGTTTGGTGACATTCGAATAATTTGTAATTGTATAGAAAACTTTTCTTTTATTTAATTATCATAATATTCTATGATAAAAGGAAAAATATTGAAATTGATTATAAAACAATAATATCTAATTTTGAGCATTTCTAGCATTGATTATTATCAGTCTCATCAGCAAATTAAACTATAATTTTGTACATATTATAAACGTACTACACCGTTGTTACTTCGGTTTACTTAAATTTTTTATACGATGATTCCCTAGGTGACCTCTACGTTTTTTAAGACCTTCTTTCAATAGCTTATCCATAGAGAAAACACCACTGGGCTCTACACTGTATAGCCTACTTGTAATAAACAATCAACAACTGGTAACCAGAAAAAAAGGTTCTTTTTTTTAATTTTTTTGTTGAGTTTTGTAAAAATTAAAGTAAAAAAACACCCAGATATTCAATCGATTCAGTTGTATAGGAGTATATGTGGTAGGTATACACTATACACATAGAGATGTACCAGTATACCTATTTGAAATTGAAAAGTGTGATTTTGTTGACGCTGATTTTCCCAATTTTGATCAATTGTGTTTAGTTGAATGAAACGGGAGGAAATTATTTGTTTCTGATCAATATATAGACAGGTTTAATAAACTCACAAAAATTTTATTCAATTTTCGATTCGATTCGTTAATATAGAATGTAAATGATTTGACGAAGAGTGCAATTGGCTAATCGACAGCAGTCCCGTGGAGTTGCAAGGTTCGAGTTCTCCAACCCCCGGTCAATAAATAAAATAATTTACTGATCGGGCAGGTATTGATAAATGTTTATTTAAGGGAATGATTTACGAATTTACTTTGCCCTGAATGTTTATGTTGGCAAATTGAATGGGAGTAGGATGAGGGATGAAATTTTACTATTTGATTACTGGAACAGATTCACGGAAAGGTCAGTGAATTTTTTATTTGATTCCATTAATGCGAGCCAATGTGAATAAAAACATTAATGGAAGTTCAAGGAAAAAAAGTGGTTGCGTGTACTAATGTACGCGCGTGAGAAGTTATATTTCTTTGGCATCATTAAAAATTAGTTTTTATTAATTGCATTCAAATAGTCAATTTTACAAAACTGTAAATTAATATTTAATAATAATTATAATATATATTTAAAGATAAAGATAATTATTAAAAATAAAATTAAGAGAATAATTTTTTAATTTATATCAATAAATAAAATCCAAGGAAAGCTGCAAGACGTTTATAAAATTTGTCAGGAGCATTTTTCTGGTTAACAATTCATGCATGCCATGAAAGCCATGAAAGCTCCATAGAAATTGCAAAATAAATTAAGTAGCTACTTTTCAAAGTAAATGTCTTAATCTTATTGGTATCTTGTTTTACTAAATTATTATTCTAAGATGGTTGAATCATTTCAGAATCCCAGATTTCCTGACAACTAAGAATATGCATGAAACGCAGACGTCATTTTCATCACAGCTACTGAAAAACTCGAGAAAAGTAATAACTTTAATAATATGTGTCTTTTGTATATATAAATATTTTCTAAATAAAATATAAAAATAAATAAATAAGTAAATAAATAAAACAAAAATTCAAATTACACGCGCCAAGAAACCGAATGGTTTTGCGACCAACTTCATTTTGTTAATTTTTGTCTGGAGATGGTCGCCCATCTAAAAATTTCACTCTTATTATTTTTTCATAACGCGGCTAAAGAAGTATAACTTCAAAATTATTTTTCGATCGTGAGTTAAATACTTATATTGTGGAATATAGGTATTTGGTTAAGGTTGTTGGTTATAAAATAACAAACGTTTAATACTATGCCTTTATTAACAACCAAGTTACACGGTACGATCTGCCTGTGCAACTACGATAAGTCTAATTTATTTTTGGTGTGACTCTTATTAACCGACTTCAAAAAAAGGAGGAGGTTCTCAATTCGACTGTTTTTTTTTTTTTATTTTTTTTTATGTTTGTTACCTCAGCATTTCCGACTGGGTCAAGCGATTTTGATGATTCTTTTTTTATTTGAAAGCTGGTGCTTCCCGAATGGTCCCATTTTAGTTTGAAGGAAATCGTTTACTTCTAAGGGGTTGAAAACTAAGGGATAAAATACTAACTTCTTATTGGATGGCTCGATTTTGAAAATTATTTTTTTATTTAAAAGCCAGTGCTTTTCGTGTGGCTTAATTTTAATTTGAAGGAAATTGTTCACTTCTAAGAGGTTGAAAACTAAGGGATGAAATACTAACTTCTTATTGGAAAGCTCGATTTCGATAATTCTTTTTTTATTTGAAAGTTAGTGCTTCTCGTGTGTTCCCATTTTAATTTGAGGAACATCTTTCACTTCTAAAGAGTTGAAAACTAAGGGATGAAATATTAACTTTTTATTGGATAGCTCGATTTTAATAATTCTTTTTTTATTTGAAAGCTGGTGCTTTTCGTGGGGTCCAGTTTTAATTTGAGGGAAATCTTCCACTTCTAAGGGGTTGAAAACTAAGGAATGAAATATTAACTTCTTACTGGATAGCTCGATTTTGATAATTCTTTTTTTATTTGTAGAACACAACCTTAAATTAATCTCCTATCCATTAAAAAAAAAAAAAAAAACTCCACTCATAAGGGGTTAAAAATTAGAGATGAAATAATATAATAAATTTATTCTGGCTAATCTGATTTTGATAATTTTATTTCTATTACGTACAAAGTACCTTTAAATTGTTCACATTTCAGTTTGAAGAAAAAAATCCACCCCTTATTAAACGGCGCGGCCTCATATGAGCAGCGCGTTTGGAAGGTTAACCATTTTCAAGAAAATAAAATCAGTTATCAAACTTCAGATCACTAAAACGCGAGAAATAAATAAATATTATAAAAAAATGAAAAACCGACTTCAAAATATATAAAAATTCTTAAACAAAAAATGCACTAAAAAGTAACAAAATAATGGCGTATCCTTGCAGTATCTACAACTTACAAATTATTAGGATGATACAATGTACAACTATTGTTATTTTTGGAGTTGGTGTCAGCCAAGAAAATACGACTTTATTGGTACTTAGCAAAAAACGAGAATACCTTATGAAAATTATTTTTCAATTGAACTTTTAAACAACATACTCGTACTGTAACAATATCTAGCGTAAAATTTTTACAAATTACCATTTATATTTATATATATATATATATATATATATATATATATATATAATATTTATATATAATAGTAATTTGTAAAAATTTTAAAAAGGTTTAGTTGGTATTGGTATTTTGTAATTTAAAGGTCGCTAGATATTGTTACAGTACGAGTATGTTGTTTAAAAGTTCAATTGAAAAATAATTTTCATAAGGTATTCTCGTTTTTTGCTAAGTACCAATAAAGTCGTATTTTCTTGGCTGACACCAACTCCAAAAATAACAATAGTTGTACATTGTATCATCCTAATAATTTGTAAGTTGTAGATACTGCAAGGATACGCCATTATTTTGTTACTTTTTAGTGCATTTTTTGTTTAAGAATTTTTATATATTTTGAAGTCGGTTTTTCATTTTTTTATAATATTTATTTATTTATATAGTCTTATAAACTAATTAGGGAATTTCGGATTTTGGAAGTGAAAACTGAAGATTTAAAAAGTATGATTGCTATCTTTTAATTATTAAAGTGAAATTAGGTAATTTTGAAGGTGAACTGATTTTGGAATGTTGATAATTAGGAAAAAGGAATATTTGGAGTTAATCCTAGTTGGATATCGTTATGTGTCCCATAACTCGCGTGTGTTTATTATATGCCAAGTAGTCATCGTTTGTAAACATCTATTTTTACTTTCTTTTACTACTATATAGTAAAGGAAGTATTGTAATCGAGTCGAATTTTCGAATTCGAGCTTTCACCGGAAATACACGTTTTGAGGTCCCCTGAATCCAAAAACGTGGTTTTTAAAAACATGTCTATGTGTGTGTGTGTCTGTGTGTGACAGCCATATCGTATCGAAAGCTTTATCCGAATTTCACCAAACTTGGTATTGGACCTCCATATTATACCTAGTTGTGCCGCGTTTGGTTGAAATCGGTGAACCGAAAGCTCCACTTTATAAAACGAGTTTTTGAGCTTTTTCAAATTTTTTCGAAAAGGACTTTCTTTAAACTTTCCATAATTATTAGAATCATTGATGCCTACAACTTTTATTTGAAACTTTTTCCTGGAAAAATTCGAATAAGGACGGTTTTGGGGTAAAGGATGGGAATTCATATATATACATATATGTATAAATAGGCTGTATGCATATAGTTCTGTTTATATGTATAGTTATAAAGCGCTTATATTTCTTTTAACCAACAGCAAGTGTCATAAATGAAAGTAAAAGAAAGTACTGTACGCCTCGCAGCAGATATTTTTTTACTATTTATCCTGAGGAATTCAATAGTGTAACACAAATAAAGATACAAATAACAGTAAATATATTGGTATAGGTACTTATGTACGTTTTTTGTTTTAAACGATAATTTAGTTTTGTCAGAATGATTAATTTAAATTTATTGTTAGTGGAAAAATATCTGAGAAGCATTCATTTCAGCTTAACAGTTAACTGGGAACTATCAACAAACAAAATTTTCATAAAAAAACAGGAAAAGCTGAATTTGATTTTTATCTTAGTACATACTTTTTACTATAGTAAATTCATTTGCAGTGGTGGGATAAATCAATGAAAGACAATCAAAATGAAAATGATCTCTTCGTAGTGCATCGTAGATAAATAACTAATTGTAAGGGCCATTATCCATATCTGGTGTCCGTTAAATTATGCCCGTTATTTCAATTTGTCAATTGAACACAAATCTCTTCTTAAGTAATATCAATTTTAAGCTGCAATGGCTAAAGGAAGGAAAGTTCAATCACAATGAAGCATAACCATAGTTAGAATGTTGACATTTTTTAAGAAACTGTTTGCATGTACACAATGGAGCATAAAGTTATTCAATTTTGAATGCGTTAAATACTTGAGAAAATATAATTTTAATTTTTCGTTCAAAATTACACACTAAAACCACTTTGGTGTTATTGTTTTATGAAAATGAAAACGACTTTAGACAATGAATTTTTTAGATAAAATATGCTTTTAAAAACTTAACTTAAACTTGACATAAACCCAGTCAATAAAGCAAAATTTACAAAAAAAAAATATATTGCCTTAAAGTATGTTTTTTTTTTTCGTAAAATGGTAGAAAAAGTTTTCCTCAACAACGCACTAAATATTCTTGCCGGAAAAACGTGCTTGTTGGGTTGAAAGCCTTATCTTCTTTGGTCTTTCTAAGATATCTTGGAATTGGTGACTTCTGGTGAAAAACGTGTTGCATGCAAAAATAAAGTAAATTAAATTTCCAACAAAAAAAAATCAATTACATTTTCTCACCATATTTAATGAGTTCCGGGAAGGGGGCCACAGTAATCAAATATTTCCCCAGCGCCCAGTCTTTATATATGCATATTTTTACTATTGTTAAATAGATATTGCAAAATAAGTTATTTATGGAGAAACAATAATCATAAAGCTTTTTCCAACGAATGGTTCATTAATGATAATACAATGGTACCTCGACATACGAGTTTAATTCGTTCCGCAACCTTGCTCGTATCTCAAATTTTATCTTTTATCTCTATTAAAAAGATCAGATGCACGACCTGTTGCAAATTTTTGAGACCTTCGATCTGCTAAACCGAACTCGTATCTCGAATTTCACTCGTAACTCAAAGCAAAAAATTACTCGCTTGCCGGCTCGTATCTCGAAAAACTCGCATGTTGGGGTACTCGTATGTCGAGGTACCAGTGTACATTAAAATTCATTAGGATTCCTTACAATTAATAGAATTACTTGATCGTTTGGGACTTTTAGTAGTTACGTTACTCAAGAAAGCCTTTTCTATTTTTCATAAAAATCAGAAGACACCAATTATTATTAGCTTTTTAAACGTCAGGTTGTTTTTTTTTTACATTTATAAATATATTTTTACTGCTTGATGGATGGAACATTGCACTTTCTTTTACTTTCATTAGAAGGTACTGCGTTGGAAAAATGTTTACGAATGAAATGACTTACATATATGCACATTTATATCACACAACCAACAACCTTTCAAGTGTTCAATTGTCATATGTATCAAAGTGCAATCGTGGAAATAAATAAATTATATAATAGGCAACAATAACGAAGCCGCGGGACTCAACTATCAATAATTTTAGATCTTTGGCACAACAGGTGGCTAATAGAAGTCAGTGAAACCTAATAAGATCGTGTGATATTCATACAATTTGACGTAAATCTCGTTCGTCGGCACTTCTTAACAATGACCAACTAGTAGCTACAGTACAGTAGAGTCAATATGGTCAAGTATGTCAATATGCACTTGGACAGAATTCAATTCAAGTTGTTGGTGTTGTTGCATAAGAATTATAGATCATATAATTATATCTTGTATACAATGTATAGTTATTAATGAGTTTTCATTTGAATTCAGGTAGTTCCTAAATACCTTCTACGTTTATTCAAAGTCTGACCTTACTACTTGAAAGGGTGTATAGCTCAGTTATATACAAATATACAATATATTCAATATTAAACTAAGTATATGTACAAATAGTTTTCGAGTTTGAAATTATGATTTAGTCACTTTGTTTTATACTATGTAAAGATATATATATATATATATATATATATATATCAGTGGCGTGCGTTCCATGCATGCGGTAGATGCGGCGCATGTCTTGTTATTGTAAGAAAATTTTAAAAATTGAATATTTTTTTATGATTTATTCATTTCTAAATTAACATGCATGCATTGTAAAATAATTCTAAAAACGATATAGGTATTTTTATCATTTATAATTTTTTAATTTACGTAATTATAAAAGATATGGCTCATAAAATTGGCATAGAACACCAAATCAAATGAACGGGCAAAGGCGTTTGCTTCAAAATGGCCGCGCATGCGCACTAGTATTGTCGAATACTATCTCTATTAGCATTTCACATTGCCGATTGACGGTTTGTAGATGCGTTTGGCGTTTTGAATCTGCAGTGAATTTAATTGTTACTGACTTATTTTGATTTATTTACCCAGAGGCCCTACAAATGTTCTATTCTTTAGAATAAAAACTATTTTCGTAGGTTTTAAATACATTATATGATACGGTTTATTGATGATTTTTGTAAAAAAAAAGCGTCGAATAAGGCATTTATAAAAATAAATACTTATAAGTTATAACACCATGTTCATCAAATAAAAAAATAATTTTTAAAAATGTGGTTTTTCTACCCCCCCCCCCATTTCTAACCGCACGCCCTGTTTCAAAAGTCACCGAACGCCACTGATATATATATATATATATATATCTCTTTACATAGTATAAAACAAAGTTGCTCCCGCTGTCTGCTCCCCTACATCTTTTAAACTATAAAACGGATTTTAATGCAGTTTTCAGAAATTGATAGAATCATTCAAGAGGAAGGTTTTCAGGTATAAAATATGCATATTATGCTAGAGAAAAGTCGGAAAATTCAAAGATTTGTAATGTGATGTCATAACAAACATATTTTTCTGCACTTACATTGCAAACGCTGGCTGAACCTTACAAGATAGATCAAACTAATATGCAGCAAAATTGTGTATCTTAACAAGTTTGATAAAAAAGTCCCCGACGGTATATGTCTATCTCTTAAGGATAACCCACAGGAACCCTTTTTATCTTTTACATATTAAAAAAATATTGGTTATTTACCAGGCTATTTTAAACAATACAATATTATTCCTTATCCAATTAAATACCTAAGATACGTTGTGCATTTCATGTAGATCAAAATTGCCCTTTACAACATATAAAAATGAATACCTTAAAAGATATCAGAGATTAAAAAGCGTTGGCAGAGCGACACTGGATTTTGTCGTACGTAGTGGCTGTTTTATTGCTATTTTTTTCTTATAAATATAAAAATGTTATGTTGGTCCTTATTTAGGACATAGAATCCGAAAAATTCTACACCAATTAGGTATCTTAGGTACATGTACTCTTAAAAAAGTACGGTGGGTCACCCTACATAGGATAGCATAACAATTGAATCCTATAGGAACCGTGTACTTTCGGTAAGTTTTGTTAAAGTTCGTGTAATAGCATTTAACGCATTTTCCTCAAAAAGGCCTGACTAATTTTATACAGTAACGAAAGAAATATCTACAAAGTTTAAATTAAAAAATTTACAAAGTTTACTGGAAAATAAGTATTATGAATTTCAATTAAAACCCGATAAAATTAGTAATGAAAATGTTTTAATATATTTGAATTTCAATTGTTCATTGTCAGAGATATTAACTAGAAATAAACGTAGTAAAATAATACCTATAATAAATTTTTTAAATAATTGACAATTACTTAATGGAACTTATTTTAATGAATTTGTGTTAAAGATACCTCAGATCTTAACGTATTTAATACCATTTATCCTTAAAGGCACGGTACCTGTATGATCGCTACGAATCTATTCTACTAATGAAAAATTTTAAAGTCTAAAGGTACATTTTATACTTAAAATTGTGATGAACCTGTAAGATAGCTAATATCTCTTCCTAGAAAAGTAGTTTTAGGGATTTTGATGAGCTTACTTTGGATCTAAAGTCTGAAAGTATCTATCATATTTTTCTGCAAAATAGATTAGTTTTTAAATTTTGTTGTGAAGGTAGGAAATCAATTAATCAATCAATTAGTTACTCTCAGCAAAGCGAGTGGGTATTAGCTAGTATATAAATGTATATATAGGATATGCAAGACCAGCACGTGGACGTGACTGACCTGACTAGGTACATAAACGTAAATGGGATGTCGACACTCAGTGGCACTAGAAAGACAAATGTTGAATGCATACCTCGAATATAATATGAAATGAATTGATGCAGCACATAATGCAACTGATGATAGTCCCTGATTGAGGAAGGAACCGATGAATGGGTGTGAGATGGCTCAATGGAATATACTCATATCGAATTGTTTTCGGTACATGCGGAGGGCTCTGTCTGTGTTAGCGACAGGGCACGAACCACAAAATCGGGATGTAAACAGGAAAATTCTGTGTGTGTGTGTTAGAGAGAGAGAAAGAGTGTAAAGTCCCACGTAACATACTAGATGGGGGCGAATCCAGGCATTTTCTCTGTCAAAGGAATAACCGTGATGTTACAAAATTTTCAATAATGGATTAGGTGCAGTTGATTTCAATCTAAATAGTTTAATTGCATGCAAGATTTAAATCACAGTGATTCAATAATATGGTGATATCTTTTTTCGATTAACATTTCGAAAACAATAAACATTTCGATAGGCCAACAGAATGATTGAAGAGTTTTGCAGTTGAAGGCTGCTTAGGTCTGTTAACATAAACCATCCTTTGTCAAGTTAATATCTATATATGTCACCTTTGTATCTATTGAACGGTTTACATCGCTCTTGGTCAATTGCTTTAACAGCCATCGCCTTTAAACAGCCATCGCCACTTGGCCAAATTGCATTCATGGAATTAACCTCAACCCTAATTGCATGTTCAAACAATAGTCGCTGGTACAACGGTCCAACTAACTGTCATAGTGATGACAATTCTGAAACATGCACATTTGACCTGGAATTATCCCTGTGCGTAAGCTGGGCCCGCTTAGCATACTGGGTAAGATTGACATGCATTGTATAGGAGTGGTGATGGGGGTACATAGGTCACTATGTCATCGATTTCATACACCACAAATGCTCGACTGGAAACCCCATCTCCTATTTACACACAGACACATACATACCCTCATATATTTTACAACTACCCCTCATACCTAGGCGACAAAAAAGATAAACCGAATCGTGGCAGCTCGAAATGGACATGCGGGGATGTTGATTTTATAGATGCTCGATCGACATTCGTACCATCAAATTCACTACACCGTTAACATAACATTAACGATTTCCACCCCCAGAATCGCTTAAACACACACATACCTATATATTCATTCAAACACACCTACCCACACATATATATATATATATATATATATATATAGTCCGAGCAAACTTCATGGAAATGGCATCATTCATTATTCTATCTGGTATATTTCGAACGCTTTTCCCTCAATATTTTTGTCGACGATCAGCATTATTTTATCGGAATTTTTCACTTAAGATATCCCTAGAGATTAGAGATACGTATATATACGTATTCGTACCTATGTACATTTCACTTGAGAGATGGATGATGTTCGATCAATTCGAATAAATGTTCGACGGGGAGGCAACAGAAGCTCGTGGTCGGTCCCTTTCCATTCCAATTTCGTTGTTTTTAAAATACCTCATTTTCTATGACCGCACATTTGAATCGAAACGAAAAATACGAAAGCGAGCTTAACGTTTTCATAAATTACTGCCTACCTCGTTTTACATTTTTTAAATAACTGTAGTTGGTAGGTACTGTAGCACATTATCCAAAGATAAAATATCTGTGAGTTGTTAAAATATTCACAGACAATATAACGTCCTGATTTTATAACTACCTACAAACCAAAGAAATAAATATTCTATGTATTATTATTTTTAATAATTAATATAACATAGGATGTGACTACTTGTAATTAATATAGAAACCCTTATCTATATACATATATCTAATGTAAGTAAAGAAAATGAAAGTAGGAATTGGTATATTAACGCCTACAAACTGAATAATAGACTAGGTAACATAATTTTTGAAGAGAAAAAAAAAATTATAGTAGTGTAAAATCCATTGGAAAAGAAAGAGAATATAACAAAAATTAAAGAAAAAATAAATGAAGGTCGATCTGAGGTGAAGAAGTGCAAAGGTGGGGGGGAGGGGTTAGGGTAGAAACGGTTTATCTCGATTTCCGACAAAACTACAAGTTCTATGGAAAAAAACTTAAATGGCAACGTTGTAGATAAATAAGTAGATCTACACTTTTTGTGCTAACACCTTTTTCACATAACCTCAAAATTTATGGGAAAAATTCCAATAACAAAGTTTTTAGTTTTTATTTTTCTTTTACAAAAAAAAAATACATGAAACAATGCAAAAACTTACCTCTTACAATTAGTGTCCCAAACACACTGTAATTTTTTTGATTTAAAATATTAATTTTTTTCCGCTTATAATGACTTAATATCGAAAAAGCACCCTAATTTTCAATCGAAAATTCTTACGTTAAAAAATCTGATATATATATATATATAGATTACAATGTTAAATGTTTCACAGAAAATGCAATTATTAAAGTGTAAATTTTAATAAATTGTTCAAAATTGTGTTATGTACAATTGTATTATGTTACTGTAAATACAGTTTTTCAAATAAGCGATCAAATTTAGAACAGAGAAAGTGAATAAGAAACATTCGTTTGAGAAAATGAGATAAATTTCTTGGCTTTCATGTAAGTTTCAAAAAAACGGAATTATTTTCATCCCAGTGACATTCAACATTTATCTCTTACGGCTCAAAGAAAACATTGAAATGTCTCGACGTCATAAACAGTATTCGAACTTAATTACTTCCACCGTTTTCATCAAGAAAATTTGATAAAATGTGCACTCAAGTTTGAAAAGAATTCGAAGTCTATTCGATAAGATCCTGCAAAAGTGCCTCTAGGTGGGCGTTTCTCTGTAAACTAGGCAACTCATTGTCTCATGTCAATATTGTGTAAAGAAATTACAGACGATATACGTTTCGTCGATAATTTAAAAGATAATTAACTAATCTACCTTTGCCCAACATTTAATATCCATTAATATAAACTTTATTCAATCAAAATCATTGATATAATCCTTAAAAAACAGTCCCCTGGCGTGTCACCAAAGCAGTATAGTTATTTTAGACTGAATTTATTAGACCCTTACTATTTAAAACAATCAAATTGTTTTTATTATTAAAACAATATTGTTTAATTATTAATTAGAACTGTTTATTTTTAAAAAAATATTATTTTCTAATACTAAAAATTGTCAATTAAAGTCAGTCTCCGCGTTTTGTGAACAGTTCCCCTGTCTATATTTCAAATTACGCCCTACGTACCCTAAAGATTTAACAATTGCAACTCCGCGTGTAACCAAACGCAAACGATCTAAAGTTTACGCGATCGCTGTCATTAATATCCAGACGTTATTTTATTTAGTGCTGAACGAGCATCTTCCTGTGGAAAACACGTTGCAACGTAAGAGCCAACAGTCCCCTGGCAAGGAGTATTTAATTTTTTTTATTTGTATTATAGTAATACCTCAGAATCTCTATACGTTATAATTAACAAGACTTTTCTACGTATAACAAAATAGCATAGATCCAGTACATTTTGTGTTATTTTTCAATGAAATCAAATTAAACAGTCCCCTGTCTCTCAACAGCACAGGGGACTGTTTTCGTCTCCAAAAGGCTGTCTTTATACTATGTTTGCTATTGTATTAGGTACACACTTGCTTCGGATAAGGCACCAAAGAAAAAAAAAAGCTCTCTAAGGAAGAAAATTTTAAATAAGTAAAATATTAAAAGTTCAGAGTTGAAATTTTAAAAGTTGTTGTTGTTATTTTATTCTTAAACTTCAAAATTTAATCAAAATTAAAAAAAAAATTATTTTTCATTGAATTTCACAGTCCCCTGTATCGGTTTTTTTAGAAAATGCACAATATTTTCTAAGGTAATGGAAATATTTTTGGTTCACCTGCCAAGTATTAATAAATAGGTGGATATTTATTCCCTGAATTAGTTTTATTACAGATCTAAGTAAAAAAGTTGCGTTTACAGTTTCTTACAAAAAGTTGCCCAATTTTAGAGAAACCCCCAGGTACCTTTATTTCATGTCCACTTATATTTTCAACATTATAAAGAGCGGTGAAAAAATTCAAATATTACTCACTTGCGAAAAATGCGAGCTTCACAATTGTAAACACAGCCATTGGTAAAGTAGATGGAAATATTGTTTATTGAAAGTCGGAAATCATCTGAAATAAAACGTTTTATATCAGCAACAATGCATACATTTTATAAAATCTTATGGGCCCCATACACGTTGAGATCGGTATCGATACATGTTGCAAGTATCAGTATCTTGATACAAATTTCACAGTGTATTTGTCTGTCTCATTGTCAGTATCGCTGAATCGGTATCAGGTGGCATCGCTGTCTGTATCACTGTACTGCAACCTCAATACCGAACGATACCGATACCTGACGCAATACACGTATCGATACCGATCTCAACATGTATATAGCCCATTACTTTCTAACATAATAAATTCGTGTTTATAATAACAGCGTATCGACTTAAGGATTGAAAATATTTTTGAAAGAAGTCAAAACACGCGCAACTATGCAAAGAAACTTTTACAGGAGGATGTAGCTTTGAATGTCTTAACTGATAACAATTGAACATGCTGACTGGGTGCATTCGTTTATTTAAAATTGTAGAAAAAAATCAAGATAATCAATGTAGAGACGTTAAAATTTGTTTTCTTGTATTCTTTTGTAATCAAATTTCTTTGTAGGTATGTAATCATAGCTAGTGCAAGCTTCCATTACACTGTTCTATGTATTTTCATATTTTTATCAACTTTCATTGAACTATGTGTGTACTTATATAAACGATGATGTTTCAACTCCGAAATGTTTTTCCGAACCCATCTAATCACTTAATACTTAGGTAGCCGAAATTCAACATATGTAGGTTATCCATGCGAAAAATTTCTCTCCACGCAAAAGTGATACGATATAATCAAGTTAGTTTCACATATAATCACACTGATATAAAAAAGAAAATTAGATTTTTCCTGGTTGAAAGCCTACAAGACATACGGCAAATAATATATAGCTTAAGCTGGGGAAAACTCGAATATTCTTTTAGCAAGATGTGAACGAACATCTATTGAAAAATTCTCATTGAAATGAAATTCGAATGAGCGTAAATTTTTCATCGATGTGAATCCTTAGTAAAAAAAGTTAGCAAGATGGAAAATCACACTGTACCTATCGTTCTAACGATGTCCTTACATATCACATACTGTGGAGTTGGGTAGTGGGCTACTTGCATCCAGATAGAAAGTCCAGGGGTACGAAGACAACGTGGTCATACAACAAAACATCAATAATAAATAAGATATTCATTTACCGTCTACCAAGTAGACGTACTTTCTATTCAGTAATAACTAAACTAACATAAATATTATAGTCTGTGGACAGAAATGTGTAACTGATAAAAATGTTACGATTTAAAGTTTAGACTATTTAAGCATTCAAACGTGAATATTTTGAGGAGAAAAAAAAATTCTCAGGTGAGTTTTTGATCACCATTATAATTAGTTTATTAATATTAAATTAAATGTTTAAGACGTATAAATCAGATTTCAAGTATCAAATTCAATTTGACTCTCACGTTATTTTTAGAGCGTTTTGTACTAGTGACCACCACATATTTAGCCACTTGTTTTTTCGAAAGGAGCCTCACTTAGTTTTCCGATCTTCATTTAATAAAAACCCCCGCCTATTTTAATAAAATGTGTTTCAATAGAGACGACCACGTCATTTTAAGAATGTCTCTAATGGTACTATCCTAGTAAGCACCAAACGTCTAATTACGTAATGAATCTGTTACAGTTACATAACAAACAAAAATGTTACGTAACTGTTCCATAGTTCGACGTATGGTGGTCACTGAAATTTAAACACTGTCATTGTTGAGTTTGATGTGAGGTGAGTTGAGTTTGATGTGATTTTAAGCCACACTAAAGTTAAGTTGCTTGAAAATCAAGTCAAAGTTTGAATCCTTATATATAGGTACTAGCTGATACTCGCTCGCTTCGCTTAGTGTATCTAAATTTAACTGATTGATTAAAAGATGCCCTACGTTTATAGCGAAATATAAAAATTAATCTATTTTGACAGAAAAAAAATGATAGATACTTTCAGACTTTAGATCCAAAGAAAGTTCATCAAAATTCGTAAAACTACTTTTCAACAAAGAGATGTTTACTGTCTCACATCAGCTTCTATACGATTTTTAGTAAAAAAATAACTCTAATCCTTCCTTTAGGACTTGAAAATCTTTCATACCAAATGTCATTTAAAACCTTGCAGTTATTTTAGGGGGCATCCATTAATTGCGCGAGGCGTCTTTTGCGATTTTTTAAATCCCATCTCCTCCCCTCTGGTAAGATGTCATGTGATTTGGCATATATCATTCCCCCAACCCGCAATCTAATGTGATATTTTTCAAAACAAAAAAAATACTTGATATTTCCGAGACCTTCCCTTTCCCCAAAGTAAGATTAGATGAGATTCGGCTCGACCCCATCGGCCCCTGAACGACTCACGTAATTAATGGATGTTCCCTTAAAAGAATAGATTTGTAGCTATCCAACCGAATCTTCAACAAAACTTCATTATAATTCGTTCCGTTAAGTAATTGTTGAATTTTGAAATTTTTGGTTTATTATTTTAAAACGTTTATTCCTTGTTAATATCTTCAACAATGAACAATGAAAAAATTCAAATATTTTAAACAATTTCATTATTAATTTTATCGGGTGTTAAATTGAAATTCATATTTATTTTCCACTAAAAATTGTCAATTTTTTAATTTCAACTTGGTCAAGATTTCTTTCGTCATTGTGTTAAATTGGAAGAAAATGCGTTAAAATGCTATTTCACGAACTTTACCGAAACTTTTTAAATGTATGGTTCCTGTAGGATATAATTGTTTTGCCATCCCATGGGAACCATGCATTATTCTAGCCTTAAAAGTAAGCTCTATCATTCTCCCCCAAACTACCACATTGCAAAAAGCATATCAATCTTTAACTCTGTGATAAACAAAAAAGCATATCTATTCCACGGGAATAGCACATCTCTCTTGAGTAAAAAGTATATCAAATCTTCTTAAGGAAAATGAGTTAAGACTCTATTTCGTGGATTTTAATGAAACTGCTTTTAAATACACGGTTCTTATAGAATACATACTTGTTTTGCTATCCCATGGGAACCGTTTATTATTCCGGTATTTATAAGAAGTAATCTATATCATTTTCTGACCCTTAAACTATCACATTACAAAAAAAGGAAGTTTATGTTTTGCTCTGTAAGAAAACAAAAATATATATATCCCACGGGAACTGTACATTTTTTCTGCATACATAGTAAACTAAATGTTAAACCGGATTGTAATCTATATATATGCCAAATTTCATCCAGATCCATTCAGTACTTTTTGAGTGAAAGAGCAACAAACATCCATACAAACTTTCACGTTATAAGTCATATAAGTAAGATATAAACTGCACTACAGTACAAATGAACATAATGATAATTGTATATATAATAATAACACTATACATATAATATAATTAATAATAGTTGTCCCAGATTTAAAAAAAAAAAAAAAAAACAGAAAACTACGTGAGAATCACTATAGGAAAACTATACGTAGACAGAAAAACATATTGTGGTCACTATCAAAAAAAGATTGGAAGACTACCTGGGGTCATTTTTGAAAAAGACGAGAAAAGTCCAGTGAGCACAAAACGTCCAATTACGTAACTGTTACAGATCTGTTTCGTAGTTAAACATTAAGTGGAAATGGTCTCCGGTTTTGTTGATCACCGACTGCAACGTGATGTGTATATATGAGGCGGTCCGGATACAAAGAGCGAACTCAAGAAAACCAGAATTGAGAAATCCGCAAATTAAGAAGGGCGAAATCGACAACCAAATCGTACCTGCTAGTACTACAGTGCCATTGGAACATTTAAAAAAATTAAAAATGTTTTGATCAAGTTCGAGTTCGCTTCGTATCCAGAACGCCTCATATGTACCAGAGGTAAGGTATTATTTGAAAAAACGATGAGTGGAACAAGAAGCTTCTGAGGATACCATCATCGTTAATTTGTTTTTAAATACACACATATAAGCTAAGTAACTGATATCATTATCGTGAAAGCAATCGAGCTCCATCCCTTATTTCTTTTCTTCTTCCTACACACCTTCCATTGTCTACTCTCCTACCCACCATAATCTATTAAGTTATCTCTCTAAGGCCATTTCTGATAAATTAACGGTGAATGGTACGCGAAAAATATTGATTGTTTTATTGAAAATCGACCCGTGAATATGGAATCGGGTTCAGTTATCAAGCCTTTATTTAATTTATTTACTAACTAAATATCATTCTCGATGAATATACAAAGAATATACATACCGGAAAAGGGTATTATTTGACGTCAACTCTCCTAAACACACCTATTCTATATGACATCACCGAGAATAAATAAGAAATTTATTTGTAGATGTTTAATTTCTCATTATTCAATCCCATAAACCCTCTCCAAATTCCATTTTGCAATAAAATATTTTTTCTTGTCTCCTCAACAAAGCAATGATAAACTACACTTCACTCTCTTCTCCTAAAAAATAAAAAAAAAATGAACTGCTAAGTCAGTCATGTCAGTGGAAGATGAATCGTAAGACATGTACCAACCAAGGTGGGTAACAATTTTTTAACGTGACATTCAGTATTCCAGCAAGGAAAAAGCTTTTTTTCAATATCAAAGACAATGCCAGATAATAAACTCTGTATATACCAATACTTGGTGTCCCATTTGAAGCACAAAGTATTTAATAATTAATCCTGCTATCGCGAAGAAACGTGTCTAGTGACCCAGATGAAAAGTCTACCAGAAATGATGTTGAGGACGACATATCAATTAATATTTAAGCTAAAATTCAAAATCAATCCACTTCCAAGTCTAGTCTTATATAAAAATCCAGACGAAAATCAATAGTGAAAATCACGTGGTCAAAACAAACAGTCGCATCTTTGAAACGATTGTTGTCTCTACGAAGGAAAAAAGAAAATACTAAGTTAAATTTTCCTCGAGAAGACTCCGAATCCAAAACGAGATGAAAATTGATGATCATTGACGAACGTTTCCATTTAATCCCCACACCGATCGCAGCATCCCACCACTCGTATTTCGTTTCTCTTACATCTCCCATTTTCCAACCTTAAAGTAAATGGATTAAAGATATGTTGTTCTGATAGGGGCGACAGAAATATAGTATGATACGGTTGCTTGGTCTTTCAAAATGTGAGTGATAGATCCCGACCCACTTTCCCCGATTTCCCCGTTCGCGGTCGGAAACTAGCCGTTATTCGACGATATCCTCCATAGTCTACCCGAGCTATTCCCTCATACACAGTTACAAGTGGAAACATATATAAAACTGGTAGTCAAATCTTTAGGGACCATCAACGGAGCACTTGAACACTATGCTGAATAATACGTATGTATGTATACACGGCTCTCCTCATTCCCTTTTGCCGTTTCCAAAGCGATTCTAATGGAAAATCAAACCAAATAGAATCGAGCTTTCACTGAGGCTCAACTCGCTTTTATTGTAATTAAAAATGTTTCCATCAACTACCATCAAAATCCCACGACCAGTTTAGCTTAAGAAAATTAACTTCCAATTAAAAATGCAACATCTTTCAATTAAATACAGACTTCAATTAGTTTGACTTACTGACGTAAATTACCCAGCGTTGTTCAGATTGAAATGTATATCTATGGAATATTGTTAGTCATGTCTTTTATATTATTGCTGAACTTACGATTTCTTTTTTTGAATCGTAGCCAAAACTTGGCATTTGCTTCTATCAAATAGTTATGAAATAAAAAAAAAACAACAAGTATTCGAGTTCTTAAAATCAGTTCTTTTCACTATCTCCGTGGCACAAATTGTGGGTTTTCCATTACAGAGTCATCTTTTTTAATGAATGCTGTTTTTTCTCTTTTTAGTGTAAAATTTCAAGTTATTATTATTATCTAATGATGGATATTAAATACTAGCTGATACCCGGACGTTGTCTGCGTAGGTGATTATGTTAAGAACATATTTAATTTACAAAGGAAAAACATTTAAAAAATGTAAAGCAAAAATTTATTGAAAATAACCGGAAAGAACTTAACGTATCTTTTAATATGCCAAAAAATTGCTACTTTAAAATCCGCTATTGCTGTAAGTGTATAGTTATTAGTTAAACAAAAATTAAATTTAAAAAATTTGAAAATTCAAAGTAAAATAATAATCACTGTATTTAATTTTTTTTCAAAAAATTCTTCCATAAATACTCGATCCGGATCCGCAATTGCTCCAGGTGTATAGTTAATAAGTAATTTAATTTTTAAACTATTCATGTTTATAAGATCCAACGCCAGTTTATAACGTCATAGTACAGCAATACATGTATAAATAGTTGCAAATAATAAATTATTAAAAATATTGCAAACATTCGATCAATTATTTGCGTAATGAAAAGAGCAGATAGAGAACTTAAAAAAAAAAAAACAAAAATTTCAATTAAAAATTATTTTGGGTTTTAAAGCGATTTTAATTCTTGAGTTTAAAATTTTTTTAAAAATGTTATGTATAAAAATAAAAATGTTACACCTGGAGTAATTGTGGATCTGGAAGACCATTTTAGGGGCAATTTTAAAACTTCAATTTTAATTTTTAGTTTACAAATTTTTGAAATATTAATTATTTATCAATTAATAACTACCTACCTATACACTTGGAGAAATTGCGGTTCCTGAGGGAGCAATTTTTTGGCATATAGTTTAATTAAAAATAAAAATGTTTCTTGCTAACTTAAAACCTTTTCTGGTTAAAAAATAAATGCAATAATAAAAGGGAGTGTTGAAATGTAATTTTATTATTGTAACTTAAAAATGTATTTTTAATCAATATTTACAGTAAAATATAAAAAGTGCTAAAAGGGAATTTAAAAAAAAGCTACAAAAAATATTTTAAAAACTCCTAAACAAACAGAAAATAGAATTCAAAAAATCTTTATTAATCTAATATCTCGCTGAGCTGCATTAAGTCTACGCTCAAATATGAGATAATCAGTAGGTAGTGGAAGAAAAAACATATTCTCTCCAGCCCATGTGCATTACACCGTTTGCCCCACTCTATCAAAGCGACGAAAAATCCACCGCTTAACGCGTTTTGTTTGTAAAAATCACATTTTTAAAACTTTAATTACTTTGCTTTTAATGAAGATATCGTGATAATTCTTTTTTTAGATAAGGACCAAGTATATAAAAAGTAAAACAAAAAAAAAATTGATTGAAATCTATCCAATAGTTTTTGACTTAAATGCGAACATTGGAAAACAGCTATCATTTAAGATTTTTCAAATATTCTTTTATACTTATATTTAATACTTCCTCTTCTTAATAGTTCAGTCAATCAAGCAAAATTTGGTTTTTACTTTATATTTTACATTACATTACTTACAATATATTTTCTTCCCCTATTATTTCTTACAATCACTTACACTGTATGACAAGTACTTATTTTGTATTTGTACGGAATTAAAATTTGAAGAAAACTAAAAAAGAAGACTTTTATCTCTTTTCTCACTAAAAACTCACATCCAATCTGTGGAAATTTTTTGCATGTTCAGGTATGCTTTCTCTAAACTTAAAAAAAAAACAACCCTATTAATTACCATGAATCGCTTTTTTCGTTTCATTGACTGAATTATAATACTAGGTTTGTTCGCGGATCTGATACTGAACCAATAACAAATCAGTCCAAGTGGATATAGGATAATCGCCAAGCCCATACACGCCTATGGACTGATTAAGGGTTATTTTTCCGTGAACAAGTTTAAAAACGTTCGGAAGTAAGACGAGCATTAACGAAAACCCACGAAAATTGTTAATTACATTTAAAGTTGATAGAAAATGATAGCGAAACTGGACTTTGGTTCTAGCGATTCTTGGGTTTTTTTAGGACGAAAAAATCGATTCTCTTACTCATGCGCAGTTTGATAAAATGTGGCTAGTTTTTCTATCTTTCGCTGTCAACGTTAAATTCAATTAACAATTTTTGTGGATTCTCGTTAATCCTCGTCTTACTTCCGAACATTTTCAAACTCGTTCACGGAAAAATAACCTTTAAACAGTTCCTCAATCCTAAATCCACTTGGACTGATTCGTTATCGATTCAGTATGAGATCCGCGAACAAACCTACTAATACACGAATGTACAAGTTTTTTAAGCCTTTGTTGGTCACCACTACCGTTGACACTTCTATCTGATAGTAATAATGTAAACTACTACTAAACTAAACCCACTTACCATCTAATCCATATTCTTTACATATCTATCTGGTTTGTACATTTAAGTGGAACAGGGAAGAGCCAAGACTCAACGGTGAAACGTAAATAATATATTCAAAAGATTGTAAAATATTTTTCGGTTACATATCAATCGGAAAATTTATACAATATAAATATATTTTTCAATTATTAGAAGGATTTTTTTTCAATTCATTAAAATCTTTTCTTCCAGTATCGTAAAAGGTCGCAATGAAACAAGGTTAAATCATAGCTTAAAATACAGCACGGATATGATAGTAAAAGATAGAATGCAGGTTATACAAATATTGCGTCTTATTGATACTTGATTAAGCCTTGCTGATTATTCTTATTTACCTATAGGTACCCAGATGTCGTATAAACTAATTGTTTCAAAGCAAGTAATTGCAGATATTTGTATACCTACAATTTGAAAATGATAATAATTGTCAGATCAAACAAACTGCAACTACGTTATTGTTGTGTCAGAGCTTATAATATAAACCCAACCCACGACCAACCCTCGACCAAGCCGACAGTCGCTCTCACATTTTCAATCCCTTAACATAGTTGTTCAATTGTCTACAATACCAATTGAGTATAGCATAATGAGCATAATTCAACAACAAAACGAAGGAGAAGAGAGCTGTCTAAAAAAATTACCAACTCTAAATAAATTACATATTTGATGTTTCCGAAAAAATAGTTGATAGTATTTCATGAAAACATCGTATTTGGTCGTTTCTTTATAATCCCCTGTCCCTAAATTTTAATTTTTGGTTGAGATTTGTTATTGGTATTTTACCAATTTTAATGTGTAACAAAAAAAGCCATCGAATATGTACAAATAATTATTTACATCAAAGAGTTTATATAATTACTAGTTGATACCCGCGACGTCGTCTACGTAGGTTATTATATTAAGAGCATATTTAATTTACAGAGGTAAAACATTTTAAAAAATGAAAGCATAAGTATAATAAAAATAACCGGAAAGAACTTAGCGTAGATCATTTTTAACTATAAGCCAAAAAAAATGCTCCTAAATTGCTACTTCAGAATCCGCAATTGCTCCAAGTGTATAGTTATTAGTTAATTATTAATTAATTTTTCAAAAATTTGTAAATTCAAAAATAAAAATTGCTATATAATCCAAAATAATCACTGCTTTTAATTTTTTTTTCAAAAAATTGTTCCTTAAATACTCGCTCCGGATCCGCAATTGCTCCAGGTGTATAGTTAATAAGTAATTCAGTTTTTAAACTATTCATGTTTATAAGATCCAACGGCAGTTGATGACGTCATAATACAAAAATACATGTATAAATAGTTTTTTTTTTTACAAAATATATTGTCCTGCTCTGATCAGCATGCTGTGGTCCGTTATACACAGGCTTGTTCATTTCGCTCATCTCATGTCCACATTGTGTGTGTACATTGTACAACCCTAACACTTTGTTATCTATATCGTTATTTATATTTTTCTGATCGTGAGCCTTGCAACTCTTTGTAAAATGGCATTTTTTTTCATTGTCCTATTGAGCTAGCTGCCCCCAGTCAAATCCTTCGGGTATATTCTTTTTAATCTCCTATGTATAAATAGTTAAAAATAATTAATTAGGAAAATTATTGCATAAATTTGATCAATTATTTACGTAATGAAAAGACCGCAGATAGAGAGCTTAAAAAAAAAAAAAACAAAAACTAAACACAAAAAATTCAATTACAAATTATTTTATAGCGATTTTAATTCTTGAGTTTGAAATTTTTTTAAAATTTTAATTATTAATTAAGTATTAACTATACACTTGGAGCGATGGCAAATCCGGAAAGAGCATTTAATGAGCAATTAAAAAAAAAAAAACTTAAAAAAGTGACTTTTTTGTATTTTACAGCAATTTTAATTTTTAGTTTAAAAGATTAATTATTATTCAATTAATATACACTTGAGATTCTGAAGGAGCAGTTTTTTGGCATATAGTTTAATTAAAAAGAAAAAATGCTTCTCGCTAACTTAAAACCTTTTCTGGTTAAAAAATAAATGCAATAATAAAAGGGGTTGTTGAAATGTAATTTGATTATTGTAACGGTTGTAAGTTAAAAATGTATTTTGAATTTCTATTTACAGTAAAATTTAAAAAAAGCTTCAAACAATATTTTATTTATTCCATTTTCTCGCTTAGCTGCATGAAGTCGTACCGCGTACGCTCAAATATGAAATAATCATTTGGCGTGGAAGGAGAAACATTCCCTATCTAGTCCACTCTAGTCACTGCGCATAACACCGTTTGCCCCACTCTATCAAAGCAACGAAAGAACAACGAAAGCATACGCGATCTACTTGGAAAAATCGCAATTTTTAAAACTTTAATTACTTTGTTTTTAATGAAGATATCGTGATAATTTTTTTTTTAGTTAAGAACCAAGTATATAAAAAGAAAAACAAAAAAAGTTGATCGAAATCTATCCAGTAGTTTTAGAGTTAAAAGCAAATATTGGAAAACAGCTATCAATTTATTTATATAGATTTTTAGAGTCTAGCTGGAAAAATTGAGTGTTCGTTGAATGTACTAAGCCAGAATCACTTCTTAAATTAAACTTACAAGGAAGTCACTCCAGGTATTTCCCCCCGATTTCAATTATTTTGAGATATGTAATTCTTCATCAAAATCAAAGCGGAAATCGACGGAAAATCATTTTAAGGAGTTGGCAAACATGTTTGATTTCCATTTTTTTGCTTTTTATTTTGAAATTAGGATTTTTTACTATCGATCTATTATCTATCTTAAAAATGATTGTGGTTGTCCCATGTCGATTGGAATTAAAAGGAAAAAGTCCTAAGAGTTGCAATTCACAAATTTTTAATAAATAAAAAAAAACCTTTGTTCGATTTAAATGAAATGAAGTAAATTTAAATGAAAGAGAAAAGCAAAAGTTTTCCTAGATAGTTTTATAAGTATTCATGTATGCATCCTTATAAATAAACCCGGGCGTAAATAAGGTGTCTATGAATACGTGTATTTGAACAATAATGCATATATATAGGAAGAAAAAAACGATCAACTATCTACAAGATAAAAAAGCTAAACGCTTTTGACATATCTTTTCTTTGGCGTCTTTCAACTTTATGTTAATGACTTACAAATTTCATATAAAATCATGTTCGTGTATCAAAATACTTTAGATATGCACTCAACGCTTTTTAAGTCAAACTTTTGTAAATATCTCATTTCCTATCATTTTTTAAACCATTTAATTTCGATTTAAAGTTATAGAACTTGATTAATTAAGATAATTAAGACTCATTTGCTCGACTCATCTTACTATTAAAACAAGAGATAAACGATTTTCACTAAGATTTATTTGGAATCAAAAAATGATTGAGTATTGAAATTAATCAATGATTAAAAACCAAACCGTTACAGAAGCTCTGTTTACATTTGAAATAATACAGTTTGTACGTAAAGGTATAAATAAATATATTTAAATTTATCGTTAAAAGTTTTTTTTTTTTTTCAATAAATGAAAATTATAAACAAGCGCTAACTTTTAAATAACTTGTTAGTTAGTTTAATCAATTTGAACGTATCAATTTCAAATGAGTTCAATTCAATTTAATAAAAAGCATTTACGTAGGGTCAATAAATAAGAACATTTTAATAGTAATATTTTCGTTAAAATTTTACGTAGTTTTAATAAGAAAAGATGTTTAACAATAGGAGGGAAAATTATTGATAAGGAAAATTGTAAATTTACCGTATGATGTTGATAATGTGACGTGATGTAAAACACAGCACGTGCACGTTTTGAGTGATAACGAGCGTAGTTCAAGACACAGGACGATTGTTGCAATGAAAATAATGTGACGACGTGTCGACAGACAATGCAACGGGGATGCGAGCGTTGTTTGCGATGTGAACGCAACTCCGATTTTCAACCGAATGAAGAAAAGCGATGGAAATCTTGATCGAAAGCTCCGCGAACGTTGCGCTTCGCCCTTGCGCCCCTGAAAATCACGCGCAATTTGGATCCCACTATATTTGGAAACAACACCATCAATGATCTAGTCACATAAACCCTTATTATTTCTACCAACTCACTGATATTTTCATTGCTATAACCGAGAAAATAACTACTAATCCACTGTATAAATAAAAAACCTCAAGTATATCAGCGTCACCCTAATAGTAGAAGATCCGAACTTACCTCGACCTTCACCGAGATGATAATAGAATGAAACCTATTTTATCATGAATTTAGTATCGGTTTTAGTATATATATAGTATATTAAGAAATATATTAAACATGGGTTGGCTAAAAAACTCCGGGGCAGACTATTTTTAATTATTTAAAAAAATATCTGGTGCGAGGCGTCACACAACTTTCTTTTACTTTCATTCATGAAAATACTCGCTGTTAGTTAAAAGAAATATAAGCACTTTGTAACAATACATATAAACAGTACTATATGCATGCAACCTATAGGGCTATATGTACAATATACACAAATTCCCAACCTTCATCCCAGAACCGCCTTTATTCGAATTTTTTCAGGAAAAAGTTTCAAATAAAAGTTGTAGCCATTAATGAGACTAAAAACTATAGAAAGTTTAAAGAAAATTGTTGGAGCCGTTTTCGAAAAAAATTGAAAAAGCTCAAAAACGCCAAGAGTAAAGTAAAGCTTTCGGTTAACCGATTTCAACCAAAAGCTTCGCGGCACAACTAGGTATAATATGGAAGCTAGATTCCAAGTTTGGTGAAATTCGGATAAAGCTTTCGAAACGATATGGCTGTCACACACAGACACACAGACACACACACAGATATGTTTCTAAAAACCACTTTTTTGGACTCAGGGGACTTCAAAACATGTATTTCCGGTGAAAGCTCGAATTCAAAAATTCGACCCGATTACAATACTTCCTTTACTATCTATATAGTAGTAAAAGAAAGTAAAAATGATTTTTAAAAAGATATTGCAACCCGTAACCTAAATCTTTTCTCCGAAACTAATAAAGATAATGGAACAAATTTTTCAAAATAACATTTAAATTAATAAATTCTATATTCTGTATTACTTTCTTTTACTACTATATAGATAGTAAAGGAAGTATTGTAATCGGGTCGAATTTTCGAATTCGAGCTTTCACCGGAAATACATGTTTTGAGGTTTCCTGAGTCCAAAAAAGTGGTTTTTAGAAACATGTCTGTGTGTGTGTGTGTGTGTGTGTGTGTGTGTGTGTGTGTGTGTGTGTGTGTGTGTGTGTGTGTGTGTGTGTGTGTGTGTGTGTGTGTGTGTGTGTGTGTGTGTGTGTGTGTGTGTGTGTGTGTGTGTGTGTGTGTGTGTGTGTGTGTGTGTGTGTGTGTGTGTGTGTGTGTGTGTGTGTGTGTGTGTGTGTGTGTGTGTGTGTGTGTGTGTGTGTGTGTGTGTGTGTGTGTGTGTGTGTGTGTGTGTGTGTGTGTGTGTGTGTGTGTGTGTGTGTGTGTGTGTGTGTGTGTGTGTGTGTGTGTGTGTGTGTGTGTGTGTGTGTGTGTGTGTGTGTGTGTGTGTGTGTGTGTGTGTGTGTGTGTGTGTGTGTGTGTGTGTGTGTGTGTGTGTGTGTGTGTGTGTGTGTGTGTGTGTGTGTGTGTGTGTGTGTGTGTGTGTGTGTGTGTGTGTGTGTGTGTGTGTGTGTGTGTGTGTGTGTGTGTGTGTGTGTGTGTGTGTGTGTGTGTGTGTGTGTGTGTGACAGCCATATCGTATCGAAAGCTTTACCCGAATTTCACCAAACTTGGAAATTTGCCTTTATATTATGTCTAGTTGTGCCGCGAAGCTTTTGGTTGAAATCGGTTAACCGAAAGCTCCACTTTACTCTTGACATTTTTGAGCTTTTTCAAGTTTTTTCGAAAATGGCTCCAACGATTTTCTTTAAACTTTCTACAGTTTTTAGACTCATTAGTGGCTACAACTTTTATTTGAAACTTTTTCCTGGGAAAATTCGAATAAGGACGGTTCTGGGGTTAAGGTTGGAAATCCGTATACTTATATGTACATATAAGCTATATAGTGTATAAATATTACTTTCTTTTACTACTTACTAGTAAAGGTAGTATTGTAATCGGATCGAATTTTCGAATTCAGGCTTTCACCGGAAAAACATGTTTTGCGGTCCACTGAGTCCAAAAAAGGGGTTTTTAAAAACATGTCTGTGTGTGACAGCCATATCGTATCAAAAGCTTCATCCGAATTTTACCAAACTTGGAATCTGGTCTCCATATTATACCTAGTTGTGCTGCGAAGCTTTTGGTTGAAATTGGTTTACCAAAAGCTCTACTTTACTCTTGGCGTTTTTGAGCTTTTTCAATTTTTTTCGAAAACGGCTCCAATGATTTTCTTGAAACTTTCTATAGTTCTTAGACTCATTAGTGACTACAACTTTTATTTGAAACTTTTTCCTGGGAAAATTCGAATAAGAGTGGTTCTGGGGTGAAGGTTGGAAATTTGTATATACATATAGCCCGATAGGTTGTATGCATATAGTTCTATTTATATGTATTGTTACAAAGTGCTTATATTTCTATTAACTAACAGCGAGTATTTTTATAACTGAAAGTAAAAGAAAGTAGTGTGACGCCTCGCACCAGATATTTTTTACTTTCTTTTACTACTATATAGATAGTAAAGGAAGTATTGTAATCGGGTCTTTTTGTTTGGCGTCCATATTGCACCTAGTTGTGCCGCGAAGCTTTTGGTTGAAATAGGTTAACCTAAAGCTCTACTTTACTCTAGGCGTTTTTGAGCTTTTTCAATTTTGTTCGAAAACGGCTCCAACAATTTTCTTTAAACTTTCTATAGTTCTTAGACGCATTAGTGGCTACAACTTTTATTTAAAATTCGAATAAGGGCGGTTCTGGGGTGAAGGTTCGGAATTCGTATATCTATACCTATGTACATATAAGCTGTATGGTGCATACATATTACTTTCTTTACTACTTAATAGTAAAGGAAGCATTGTAATTGGATCGAATTTTCGATTTCGAGCTTTCGCCGGAAATACATGTTTTGCGGTCCACTGAGTCCAAAAAAGGGGTTTTTAGAAACCTGTCTGTGTGTGACAGCCATATCTTATCAAAAGCTTTATCCGAATTTCACCAAAGTTGAAATTTGACCTCCATATTATACCTAGTTGTGCAGCGAAGCTTTTGGTTGAAATCGGGTAACCGAAAGCTCTACTTTATTCTAGAGGTTTTTAAGCTTTTTCAATTTTTTTTGAAAATGGCTCCAACGATTTTCTTTAAACTTTCTATAGTTCTTAGACTCATTAGTGGCTACAACTTTTATTTGAAACTTTTTCCTGGGAAAATTCGAATAAGGGCGGTTTTAGGATAAAGGTCGGGAATTCGTGTATATACATACAGCCCTATAAATTGTATGCATATAGTACTGCTTATATGTATTGTTACAAAGTGCTTATATTTCTTTTAACTAACAGCGAGTATTTTCATAAATGAAAGTAAAAGAAAGTAGTGTGACGCCTCGCACCAGATATTTTTTCCTGCTTACAACAAAATATTTAAGTGGTAAAAACATTAATGAAATATTTAGAGGGCTGTTTTCATACCTCCCTCTTTGTTGACACCGACTAAAAAAATATATTTTATGCAACTATCAGGTAACTACTTATCGCAAAAATTTTGAAAAAATCGATTTGGTGGAACATACTTTTAAAAAATTTATGCCGCACTAATGTTTGGATAGCGACGATTAGTTCTATTAAAAAAACAAATTAATTAAAAAAAATTCCTAAAAATTCTGTAAAATGTTTTATATTATGAAAATAAAATTTTAAACCATACAAGACAAAATATTAGGTATATAAAAAATAAACCCTTTCATTGAATCAATCGTCATCACTGGCACTTTCAATCTATATATTGTAACAATAGCGTTCGATTGAATATATTTGTTAATATTTCTATAGGCCTAACAATTTTCTACATCTTGCATTTGAGAGAAATTTTGAGTTGTAATAATCTAGTTATACTATTTTAACTAACAGATAAAATAGTTAAAAAATCAATTTTAAAAATGTGCAATATTTTTGAGTCACTTTAAGGATAACAAAGCAGCTACCTATAAGTTAGGTTGCAGTAAATGATTCATGAGTAAAAAATAATAATGAAATAATAAAAAATTCAAACTCATTGAATTCAAAAAAAAAATAGAATGACTTTTAAAGCAATAAACGGTCACTCATTGTATCCTTTCAATGTTTGTTTTTTTCTTCCCTAATTTTCAATTTTATGACTTAAAAAAATAGGAATTATAATGCTAGTAACCAACCTACATTGAAATTGATAGTAATGACGATTGATTAATTGAAAGGATTTATGAAAAACCATAAATTATTCCATTAGAAAAAATTTTCCAATCATATTTACAAAGTAAAATACCTATTAAAATATAAACCTAAGCAAAAAATAAATATAAAAAATCCAAACCATTCCATGTATCTCGAAATACGTATTTCAAATGCGTCATTATAAAGTGGATCAAATATAAGTATCTTCGGCGACTGTTTCGCAAGGATTCATGGAAATTTTTAAAATACCTAATATTATGTGTTGTATGGTTTAAAATTTGATTTTCATAATATAAAACATTTTACAGAATTTTTAAAAATTTTTTTTTTATTAATTTGTTGTTTTTACTTTCTTTTACTTACTATAAAGATAGTTAAGGAAGTATTGTAATCGGGTCGAATTTTCGAATTCGAGCTTTCACCGGAAATACATGTTTTGAGGTCCCCTGAATCCAAAAACGTGGTTTTTAGAAACATGTCTGTGTGTGTGTGTGTGTCTGTGTGTGTTTTTGTGTGTGACAGCCATATCGTATCGAAAGCTTTATCCGAATTTCACCAAACTTGGTATTGGACCTTCATATTGCACCTAGTTGTGCCGCGAAGCTTTTGGTTAAAATAGGTTAACTGAAAGCTCCACTTTATTCTAAGAGTTTTTGAGCTTTTTCAATTTTTCTCGAAAACGACTCCAACAATTTTGTTTAAACTTGCTATAGTTCTTGGATTCATTGATACCTACAACTTTTATTTAAATTTTTTCCTGAAAAATTCGAATAAGGGCGGTTCCAGGGTGAAGGTTAAGAATTCATTCAAACATATAAGTTGTATATTTGGGTGCATATAGTTCTGTTTATATGTTTAGTTATAAAATGCTTATAGTTCTTTTAACCAATAACGACTTTCATAAATGAAAGTAAAATAAAGTACTGTGACGCCTCGCAGCAGATATTTTTCCATGATTTCCTTTTATTAGGGGAAAGTGGGGTATTTGAGAATATTAAATTTTAAATTATCCTAATTAATAATATAAAATAACAATTTTAGTAAACTTTTGCTATAACATAAACTTTAACTTATCTACTTTAATAATTTGATCACAAAACGTTTTTAAATTAACATTAGAATAACAAAAATATAGAATATAAAAACTATTGCCATTCCTATTTCCCCGGTAGTGTGTGGGGTAATTGAAATCAATCCACGGGGGAAATAGAAACTGCATTGGGTAATGATAATATACATATATAATATAAATTTTAATGATTAACTATGTTTCACACAAATCACAGACGTAATTATTACACATGTATTGACCGTTCGTACATGCGTCATGGGCTCATTTCTTACATTTGGTACACATAATCCAGTCTTCTTTAGGGGGCGATTCATATTTTTCCGTGCAGAATATGCAATAATAGTCCACGCCGTCACTTTCCTCGAACACCGTTTTCAAATTTCTAACGACCGCTGTATTGTTGACTGATGGTGGGTTCGTTGTACTTCTTCGTTGTTGAATATTTTTATTTTTCTTTGCAGTTTGCCGTTTTTGTTTTTCCTCTAATTGATGTTTTATGGGAGTGCTGGATAAAATTTGAGAATGTTTTCTTTTTCTTCGTTGTGAAGTTTCTATTTTAGGAATGATCGGCACGTTGGCTATGTCAGAGAGGAGCACAGGAGTTAACGGAGCAAGAAAAGTGTGTATGGTTAAATCGGTTTGATGTTCATGATTTGGGTTGTGTGATGTTGTCGGTTGATCGTCCACAGGAATTGTTTTCTCAGCTGTAGTAGTAGTAGTAGTCGTAGTATCACGAACGGAAGTAGTATGTGGACTGTCATGACTGTCAGCAGTGTTGAATTTATCAATAAAAGGCATATTTGCGAAGCATTCGTTAAACTTGTTCGTATCGATGGGATGAATTCCAGCCACTCTAAAACCATTGATCGCTTTGCTTATGTTGGCTGTCTTGTTGTACGCATTAGTAAACAGCTCGGCCACTTTGTATTGGGTGATCCGTTTGCCAGGATTGTTAACCATGTAGAGCTCACACTGTCGATTGTATGCACATTTCAGTGCACTGAAAAAAGTTAAGTCCAGCGGTTGCATTTTATGTGATACATGAGGCGGTAAGGAAAGAAAATGAAGATTGTGTTCTCGAAAAAGCTCCTCTATGGTATGCCCCCAAGCTAATGTGACTTTCATGATTATCTAGTATTATCAAGACTGGCTCGTCCTCGGTAGGTTTAACAAAATTAATGAAGTGCTGTAGGTATTCAACGAATATGGACTCATTTATCCAACCAGAATCAGAAACCGTGCCAATCATATCGTTATTAACGCCATTCAGCAACAGGTCACACATACGCCTTCTTTTGAAGATAAACATTGCAGGTACATACATACCGTTTGCACTTATCGCACAAACAACGGTAGTGGTGATACCGCGCTCAGCACTTGTCGCTTTTCCAACTTGCTTCAAACCTTTCGGCGCCAATATTTTCGAATTACGTTGAACAGTGTTGATACCGGTTTCATCAATGTTGAATATACGGTGACTAGGAAAATTGTATTTGCGTTGGAGGGTTTCTAGTTGATCGAAAAACAATTTAATTTCGGTGGCATTGACCGCTTGAATTCGGTTAAGTGACGTTGCTTCTGGAGTTCGTAGACTGATGGAGGGATGTCGAGACATGAATGAATAGTACCAGTCTTTACCAGCCATCTGAGATTCTTGGTTAAATTTATGGCTCAATTTGTTGGCTTCAGCAAATGTAAAGGCAATCTTTCGTAGTGATCTAGGTGTGATGCCGTAAAAAGACTCGCAACAATCGAGGATGTATTTTTCCAATTGATTTTCGTGACTATGATTGACTCAGAAAGGGTGTCGTCCTTTTTTCGGTTTCTTAAATTCTTCTAGATGCACTTGTCGAAATAATGTTGATTTTGGTACTCCGTATTTGGTTGCTGCTTTGCTTAAAGAAAGTCGTCGACATCTCACATCATGTCTCGCGCGTTGAAGATTTTCAATTGTGTACCGCGGTGTTGTTTTTCTTGTGTAATTTTTTTTTCCGTAGAACAATCATAATTATTGGAAACAACAGCACAAAATAAAATTGATCCAAACAAATTGATCAAACAAAACAACAACAACAACAACAACAAGTCAACAAAACGAAACGTTGCATCAGAGTTTAAAATAAGAAAATTCTTCGAAAAAATTGTAAAATAATTCATTTCTTACATATTAATAAGAAACGTCCACATTTACCCCGCGAAAATCGTTCCAAATTACCCGATTTAGGCAATTCATATTAAAATGCTCGATACTTAAAATATTTTCTTCATTTAACTTAAATAGCCACATAAAACTAATAAATGAATTGTAAATGAAAGATAATAAAAAAAAAAAATACGCACTAAAGGTCAAGAAATAATTTTTTCAAAGATTTTTACATACGGCAAAAATTGTAACAAAAGATCAAATTTTAATTATTTACTTACCGTGACAGTATGCGAACGCCAATTTAAATATTTTTTTTCTGTCAGGAACGATAAAGCACACACTTGTCAATTCAAACACTAATAAAAATTTTTTTAAATACAGAAATAATTAAAATTTAACTGTTTTTAATTAGCCGCTGTTCTCAAATACCCAACTTTCCCCTATAATCCACAATATTTTCAACCATGTGCATTTCTTTACAAATTTTATTTAATTGTATAACATCTCTCTGATTACTTTCAAGATAATAAATTAAAGCAAATTTCTTCACACTTTTTCTTTTAAACTCGGTTTTTTCACTTTAAAATTTTTTACATTTACACTTTTAGGTCTTTTGATATATACAATATATATATTCATAAATAAATTATATAAATATATATATTCATAGACAATATTGAAAAATAAATCAAATAGGTAATGAAATAAGTGTATTCAATTGTTGTATAATGACTAATGTAACCACTCGAACGGTTGACAAGAGACTAAAGCTGAGTAAAAATGAACAAGAGTGAACAGGATTAAGGATCAAACCAGTAATGGATACCAGAATACACAATATTATAATAAGCATCTAATTATAGAAAAAAGAGAGAGATCAAAAATTCGGGTTATTAGTAAGTAATATTTACAATATTGTAAAAAAGCAGGTTTAGAACCAAGTTTTATGTTTTACGATGATAGAACTTTTTAGGACAAAACGACGTTCACATGACATAATAAAAATTTCACGTAGGTTAAAATGAGGTCGATGGAATATCGTTTATGTTGAGATGAGGTTCATTTTACTCTTTGTAGGTTGAAATGAGGGTAAAAGATCCTTTTTAGGGCCAAAACAGGTATAAAATTTTGACTCGGGATAAGAAGACATATACATACGGCCGTAGATAGAGATGCTTGTAACGATGAGATCGCCAATATCCAGTTGTGGATAAGTAACCAAAGAAGAAAAAGAGTTTTTCGTCACAAGCAATTAGTCCAACCAATGAAAAATTTGTCGAGTGCGTTGGAATTTTCGTTCTAAATTTTAACTGTAGCATCTCAACTCTTCATTTTACATGGAAATCCTCATAAATGAAGTTGTAGAACACTAAATATTCTTTAAGATGATACCAGTTTTATTACTTTATTTTTAACTTTTCAAGAGTTACAAAAATAAATTTTTTTTGTTAAGTATATAGTACTAGCTGACACCCGCTCGCTTTGCTGAGAGTATCTATAAAATTTAATTGATTGATTAATTGATTCCCTACTTTCATAACTAAATATAAAAATTAATCTATTTTGTCAGAAAAAGATGATAGATACTTCCAGACTTTAGATCCAAAGTAAGTTCATCTCACAGGTTCTATACGATTTTAAGTATTAATAGGTCCTTTAAGAAAAGTTTGTAAATCTTTCATACCAAATGTTATTTAAAACCGTTCAGCTATTTTAATAGAAAAGATTAGGAGCTATCCTACAGGAACCGTACCTTTTTTAGGATAAATGATATTCAATATGTTAAGATCTGAGCACTGAGGGATCTTTAACAAAACTTCATTAAAATTCGTTCCGTTAGGTAATTGTTAATTTTTTTAAAATAATTAAGTATATTATTTTAATACGTTTATTTCTAATTAGTATCTTCAACAATGGACAATAAAGAAATTCAAATAATTTTAAAAATTTCATTTTTAATTTTATCGGGTGTTAAATTGAAATTCATAATTATTTTCGAGTAAAATTTGCCAATTTTTTAATTTAAACTTTGTAGAGATGTTTTTCTTGAGGAAAATGGGTTGAAATGCTATTTCACGAACTTTAACGAAACTTCTTATAAATACACGGTTCCTGTAGGATTCAATTGTTATGCTATCCTATGGGAACCGTCGATTATTCCGGCATAAGAATCAATCTATATCATTCTCTGCCCCGTTAACTATCACATGTAAGCGGATATTGTATCAAAATTTGAGTTCAATTGGTATAGAATTTTTCAAAATTTGTTCTAGAAAAGGACCAACATAATACTTTTACATATATAAGAAGAAGATATCAATAAGACAGCCGCTACGTACGCCGTATAACATAGTCAGCCGTTCTGCCAACGCTTTTCAAATCTCTGATATCTTTTAAGATATTCATTTTGATGCTGTAAAGAGCAACTATGATTTACATGAAATTCACAACGTATCTCAGGTATTTAATTGGATAAGGAATAATACTGTATTGTTTAAAATAGCCTGGTAAATAACCAATATTTTTTTTGTAATATGTAAAACATAAAAATGGTTCCTGTGGGTTATCCTTAAGAAATAGACACATACCGTCGAGGTCTTTTTTATCAATTTTGTTAAGATACACAATTTTGCCGCATATTAGTTTGATCTATCACGTAAGGTTTAGCCAACGTTTGCAATGTAAGTGCACAAAAATATGTTCGTTATGACATCATATTACAAATCTTTGAATTTTCCAACTTTTCTCTAGCATAATATGCATGTTTTATACCTACAAACCTTCCTCTTGAATCACTCTATCAATTGATGAAAACTGTATTAAAATCCGTTTTGTAGTTTAAAAGATCTAAGGGAACAGACAGCGAAAGCGACTTGGTTTTATACTTTGTAAAGATATATAAAGTATATATGCATACTTATATATTATATACCTACAATAACTTGTTTGTTTTATAGCTTAAAACTGCATCACTAAATACAGATCTACAGGTAACCTAGAAGACTTTTTAACCCGGAAAAATGCACGATTCCTGCGGGATAGTTGTTGGATAGTTGCTCATCTAAATCTAATGAAATTTTTTTGACACAAAGATGTCGAGGATTTATAAAAGCATACAAGAAAATTGTTATCCTTGTAAAATACATGACTCCAGAGAGATAACTGTTTCTGTATCATGAAAGGTATTAAAATAATTAAAATTTTGGAAAATAACTCTCAAGTATAATAACTATTTTTGAAGGGTATACCAAACTAACAGAGTGCAAACGCAGTAGAACAGGAAATACGCTACAGGTTGAAGAATGGTCAGAAATGTCAGAAAAGAACAAAGATCAGCAAACATAAATTTCAACCGGGAGATTGGAATTAATATAACACAATAAGTACCCACTCCTCAGCAATCTGTGAGACATAGGCTACCTGATAGATATGTTCAGTTGTCATATCTGGTTTGATCTTTTTAGACGGACTTAACAAAATGATTATGCCTATACAAGTTTTGGGACTTTTCTCCCAGTGGAACGCTGTACGACTTTAGAAAACATGTTTTCCCAACTTTTTCAGCAAGATGAATGCAAGCAAAACGAGTACCTACCTACATTGTCCAAGTTCAACTCAAAGAAAGGCAATAATTCTCTCGCAGGTGTCCTGACGGAAATTTATTATAACCTTAAGCAATTCGATTTGTTCGGGGCCAGTGCTGGCCTACACAATTGTATATAATATTTATATGTAAATACATGTGGGTAACCACTCCCACCATTACATTCTGGTGACCGCGAATTGTAGCACGCAAGCAACAGCGAGGACCATCCATTCTGTCTGGACCTGCAAGTTCGCCTCACATTTTGGACGCCGCCAGTCGCCACATACATCGGGCCCCTTCACCAGGGAACTCAACTATGGAGTAGCGGCATCCTGACCTTTGGTTGAGCTACTCCATACTCGTCCCGCGTCGTTTTCGGACTCGAGCCCAGCAGCTCGTCTCAGCGGCCCCTGCTCCACGACGGCTCCAGCAGCCCGGAGTCTCACAGCCCAGCAACAATCGTGACCAGGTCACTAGGAGGGGAGTGATGTGGCGGCTGGAAATTCGAACATGCAGTGTTTGTCACTCGCAGCTGACTTGGTGGAAATACATGATAAAACCTAAACAATTTGATTTGTTCGGGGCCAGTGCTGGCCTATGTAATTGTGTATACATGTAAATAAATGTGGGTAACCACTCCCACCATTACAATTGGATGAACATTTAAATGGCTATGCATTGAACTTGCTGGATAATAGCAAAGCGATGGTACGGTTAAAAATATGGCATCCAATTGATCTACCTGATAGATTCCAATAGAGAAATCATCAATATGGAGTAGTCCAAAGGGATTACTCCTTTCACGAGCTAATCACGACCAGAAGCACTAATTGATCGTGCATAATTTGGGGGGGGAGGGGAATATATAAATCATTTTATTTAGGCCATTTCTTTCTTCTTTCAAGAAATTCTCACCTACCATAAATAATCACTGGTAAACTTTCATCAAGTGACACTTTTAAGTCCACTCACAAGGGCGGCATTTCAGGTGTCCTCCTTTGAATTCGTTCGTTTTAAGGTACCTAAGCTATTCCTCACCGAAATCTAGCTACCTAGGTATTTTTATTCACAGAATATTTGAGAGTTGGAACATACCTTTAAGGTAAGCAGACGTCCCGCTTTTGGCGGGACAGTCCCGATATTTCACAATTTGTCCTGCGTCCCGCGACCTTTTTCAAAAGTCCCGCCTTTTAGAATTAAGTTAATGTTAATGTTTTTTCTACAGTAATTCAAGTGTGGACATCAGAAAAACCAAAATTAAGTGTTGAAACTTTGAAAGCCATTTTATGTGTCAAATATAATTTGACAAATTCTTTTGTAGATTTTTACAATATTTTAAAAAATGACAACAATCTACTGAAACAAATTCACTCAAATAAAAAATGTCAAGGAATAAAATATTATACATTTTTTTATATTTATAAATTGTACTTATGTTAAAAATAAAAAAAATATTACGATATTATTTTAATTCTGTATGAAAATTTTTGTTGATACCCCCCCCTCCTTTTGAGTTGTCCCGCTTTGCACATCTAAAAATCTGGTCACCTTACCTTCAGGCTAATTTCTAAAACTGCATTTTTGCATGATTTGAAAATAATAGACATATCGCCCTCTATCTTGAAAACGCATAATTCTAAGAAAATTTGGTAAGAATCAAATTTGTAGTTAATTTTCTGTTCTACAACTAAAAGTTGTTAGGCTCTAACAATTTCGATGAAATTTAAAATATAGAGATTTCCAAGTGTATTATTACGAGATACGTAATATTATTAAGGTAACTTAGAAGCGTAGTTGACTAGATAGTTGCCCTATACGTCAGTGGTCCTGGGTTCGAATCCCAATGAAAACCCAAGATTTTTTTCATGGCTTTTCGGATTCGACGGTCACTAATGACCATAGCAGTTGATGCGACCTTAAATAAACAAAAAAAAATATTATTATGCATTACTGAATAACGGATTGCCTATCCACCAACATTGTATTAACTACTAAATGCTTGGCATAAACTTACGTAGGCTGCATAGAATGTTTTGCATAGAAACAAAACTTAAATCATTATTATTGAAATATTTTGCTTATTATGCCAACAAGGAATACAAGGATATGCTTAGAAAATAGAATCGAACAAAATTCGGTCACTCAGGTACTTATGTTTTAATCATAAAGTTTAACTAATAACTTAATGTTAAAAAAGTGTACTGTTTTTATTTCAAGAACTTGAATAATTTGGCACTGTGAAAGTGGGGTAAAATTTGAAAAATAACTACAAACACCAAGTCCGTAATGACTGTTTAAGATATTGTTTTAACGATATTGACCATTGTTTTAGTGAAGTTGACTTCAATGTTTAACTAATCGTAAGTATATGCAGCGACGCTACGATAACTATTTAATGACCTATTTACATACAAACAAAATGAAGTTTCATTTATTGTCGGCCGCCAACGGCCTACAAAATCCTTTGACCAGTATAAGATTGCTATTTTATTTAAAAAAAAAAAAAAAAGATTCCTTACCGGTACCATTAAGCTGGTGGCTCTCCACAGATGAATGCAGTCAGCACAAAACTCTACATCAGTGGTCGGGGAACCAGGGTAAATTACCCCAAACGGTTACAATGAAATTTTTGGGGGTAACAAAGAAATTTTTCTACTTTGCTATTTTTGAACGTGTTAGTATTTTTACAAACCATTCTTTAAACTTAAATTTAAAAAAGCCCAAAATTGAACAAAAATGAAACTACATCAACTCTCCAAAACCTGAAGGGGAAAGTATTCAATTGATTTTTGTTTTGTTTGTTCCAATATGAACATTTTTTTTTTTTGTTTCTTTATATTACATACTTATTATTTTCATGCAACTTTTTTTATTATCCATGTAAATTAATTCAATAAATAAAGTTTCATTTATATACCTACATTGATTATCTCCTTTTCAAAATGAAGGGGTAATATCGACTTAGGCAAAAATATTTTGGGGTAATGGTTAAAAAGGTCCCCAACCGCTGCTCTACATAGTCAAAAATAAAAATTTATGTTGCGTAGAAAAGTTTTATTAAAAGATTATAACCTTTAAATAAAAACCACATTATTATTTATTTATAAGAACATATTTTTTATTAACTATGTTTTTGGTTAATTGCCTTGAATACAACAGGATTTGACAGCTTGAAAATACTTGGAAGCATCGCCGATAAAGATGAAAAGACTGACTGGGATATGTCCTGAAAAAAAGTCCCCAACATATTTTAAGAAAAATTAAAACCACAACCCCCACTATGTACACTTTACTGTTAATAAAATCAGGTGTATATAAAGCGAAAGTTTAAAAATCAAATATAGAATATTGCAACGAACAAAGATAAAGACAACAATTTGGCACCCTAGAAAAAAAATGCGACACTTTTGACATTTTCCAAAATCAACAATCAAAACTTAGAAATTCAGCAATCAACTATCAAAGTTTCTCGATTGTTGTGTTAGAAAAAAAAAATGCTTAAATATAACAAATAAATCATTCATTGGAAAGTCAGTCATAATTCATTTGATATTCTACAGTGATTAAGCGAAATGTATAGCGATATGTTCTGTGATTAAAAGAAAAAAAATAAGTGTTAAAACAATGATAAATGGTGATTGTAATGGGCTCCACACACGTTGAGATCTGCATCGCTACATGTCGCAAGTATCAGTATCGCTACATCGTTATCGCTCTCTACATCGCTGTACTGTAACCTCGATACCGATCGCATGCGACTGATACATGTTGCAACGTGTGTGGTCACATTATTAGCATAAACAGTGTGAATAAACTGATACATCACGAGTTCATCTCAACGTGTAGGAACAGTTGAAACAACATGGTTACAAATCTCAGATGCATGTATCGTCACCTGACACGATGCAAGTAGCGAAGCAGATTTCAACATGCAGGGGCAGTTGAGACATGGACACAAGTCTCAGATACATATATCGCCACCTGACGCGATGCATGTAGCGATGCATATCTCAACATGTATGGGGCCCATAAGAATTCATTGAACTCCAAAAGACAATTGAGCCGTTCATATATGCAGTGGTACCTCGACATACGAGTGTCCCAACATACGAGTTTTTCGAGATACGAGCCGGCGAGCGAGTGATTTTTTGCTTTGAGTTACGAGCGAAATTCGAGATACGAGTTCGGTTTAGCAGGTCGAAGGTCTCGAAAAAAGTTGCATCTGATCTTTTTAATAGAGATAAAATTCGAGATACGAGTAATTCAAGATACGAGCAAGGTTGCGAAACGAATTAAACTCGTATGTCGAGGTACCACTGTATATGTTTTTATAATTTTTTTTTTATATATAAGTTGAAATAGTGGAGTTAATCGATGTGTGCTCTGAACGGCTCAATTATTGAATAAAAAAAATACGGTCTGATGATAGCAAATGTATTTGTACCTTTGGAATTAAAAATTGTAAGTTTTTCAATTCAGAGCCGCCCCATGTCGCCATTTCAATCATAAACCCTTTTACACATTTGAATATAAGTTCAGCTCGTTTCGTACACCACTGCACGGTCATTTCCTCGGACATTTCGTGTTGTAGCAGCAACGGTATGGTTAGAGTGGTAATGTTTGACGAGCAGGCCATTTTGAGAATGTTGCGTAGGCCTAAAATAACCGGGTGTCGGGAGTTAATGTCGTTTGAACGCAACGTAGAATTGTCAACGATCAAATGAAACACGACGTGAACTTTGGCGAGGTTCGAATGTCGAGTTATGAAAACATCGCCCGTGTGTAAACTCCACTTGACGGCCGTTTGCCAGTCGATTACGACATCGCTGTCATGTTGCCTCAGTTGGGACACGCGATCTTTGAAGCTCTGAATATTCTTTACACACTCACCAATACCTTCCATTTGATCCTCCATGTGAGTGAAGTGGAACTCAGTTGATTGCTGACAAATATTCATGAATTCTAAAATCAAAGAAAAACAAAAACTATGTCTTAGCAAGAACACTGTATGTAGGGATTGTGTAGACAAGTAGGATGTATATCTGTTATGGAAGAATAATTCAAAAACTAGTTAAATATTCAGCTCAAGAAAATAGTTCTAAACCAGTCACCGTGGCGCTGTTTGTGGCTTATTACATGGGGTGGAAACTTTTATCAGGAGGGCGGTTCTTCTGAATTTTAGTCCGACGCTTCAAACAGAGATGGCGACGGAATCATCAACTTGGTTCAATTTGAATTGATGCATTACGCGCTTGCGTTGTGGTTTTGCTGGTGCCTCTATGAACAAAGCGTCGTACTAATAGTCGAAGACTGATGGACTTGACATTTAGCACGTTTTCTCCGTTTGCGTAGTAAATGTATTTTTTGGACTAATGTCTGAAAAACTGTGGTTTAAAATGAAAATAGAATCCAAAGAAAGCTGGTTCGTTTAAAATTTGTCGGGATCATTTTCTGGTAAAAAAAATGCATGGATGATATGAAAACGAAGCTCAATAGAGATTACCAAATAAAGTAAGTAGCTACATTTTAAAGTAAATTTCCTAGTCATCTTACATTCTGATAATTAATTATATAAAGTTTAAACAAGCCTGAGACAAATAAAAAAATTTTTGTAGGAGTTGGAGAAGAAGGTGAGATGATATTCGACCGCGACGTGGTTATGAAAATGGTTCAGTTAAATGAAATCATCGATGGTTAAATAATTTCAGAATCCCTGATAACCCAGAATATCCATGAAATGCAAACGTCATTTTCATCACCCAACTTCAAATAGTTTGATAACAACTACTGCAAAATTCGAGAAAAATATAATCACTTATTTAATAACTATATTTTGTTGTTGCAATTGTTTATTTGTTTGTGAGTATTTTTTATGTAATATGCATATATTTTTTTCTAAATAAAATATTGAAAATGTAATAAACGAATAAATTATTTGAAATTTAAAAATAAATAAAATATAAACTCAAAATTCAAATTTCGCGCGCCTAGTTAAAAGTGCCGACGCTGGCGCCCCTATGAATGAAGCGTCGTACTAATACCCCCTCCAGGTACCTGTGTTTAACACTGAGTGTCCCTCCCACGGAGTATATATATCAGGAGTCCGAACTACATAGGCTATTTCACGATATTTATGTACGTAAATATGAAATTCAACTATAGTACACTTTTTTATCACTGTGGCGCTAAGATCCACAGGCACCGAACACCGAGGCACCGTTATTATTATTTTTATTAGATGTTATTATTACGTATAAAAAAATACATTTAAAATCGGTTACATCGGCCGGCGGGATGTGAGAAACAAAAAAGAACTGATAAAAATGGACATTTTCTTTGTAAAGTGCTTTAATAAAAAACACTGCAGGAAAAAATTAGAAGCAAGAAAATTAGAAAAAAATCTTAATTATTTTAATTTTATAGACAGTAATACTTGGTATTTAATTTTTTACAAATTTTCCTGTAGAATTCTGGAGTAACAATTATTAATAAGTAAATAATTATATTTGTTTACCGCCACTAAACAGAGATAATACTTCCCGCGCTGCTGGTTAAACACGAGTGAACACGAGTATCAACGAGTATCTTCTGAATCGTAGCGCGCTCTGGCGAACAAAGGCTCAGAATGCGACCATTATTTTAACATTGCGTTCGGACTTCTGTATCTATACTCCGTGGTCCCTCCCATGGCTTATTATAAACTAAAGGTAGACATTTAATGCAAAGCTCTACACGCTCGTCTAAAGGCGCCAACTGGTAGCAATTTGACTAACTTTAGTGCTCTTTCTTTAACATATAGATACACATCCTTACTCAATTTTTCATGGATCAACCTTTAGTTATATTAGAAAATTCTAGACTTTGATCAGTTAACAGAACGATTCCGCATAAATCATTCGAATAGAGAGATATCGCTGTTTGTAGTCGTTGCGGAGTTGTTTGAGATTCAAAATTGTCAATAGATCCAATATTACAAAAATCGTTCACATCGGCCGCTAACAAACGAATATTATACATTTGCTTCATTTGAGAGCCTAAGTGAATCGTGAAACTTTCCTCCATTAGAATTTCCTCTTGTTTTAAAGATTTTCCAATGTTTTTTTCACTGTTTATAGTAGAAATGGCAAAACTCATTCTCGGCGAGCTAAAATCAATGTGAATGTTCAGTGGAATTAAAAAAAAAAAAAACGAGTTGAAAAGTACCTGAGTGGTGTCACAACACTGCTTTGTTGCTCCAACATTTCCATGATCCAATTTCGAAACTCTCGTCGTTGGACTTCCTTGATAGTGTTCAATTCACTCGACCATTTTGCTAGTAATAAGCTGTGATCTTCATAATGTCGTACCACTAAATCATTAATTTTTTCTTCGCTAGTCGTTATATCTAAGTTTTCAACCGCATTATTCATCTCAGTCATTTGGCTATTGACAAACAAGTTTACATAAAATCAATTAAGCGCTAGTTTTTTATTTTCAAACGTTCACCTACCGATTGCTCAGTTCTTTGATTTGTTCATCTTGAGAGAAAACGCAATCTCGGACGCCTTGAGCGTAAAAATATTCAGTCTGTAAAATATCCTTTAGAGCTACAAACAAATGAATTATACTATTTTAATATATTTTTAAGACGTATTAAGTACGTGCTGTTCTGTTAACAAAACATAAGATATGTTTTTTTTTACTAAGGAAGTAAACTAGGCGATACATTTGTAAGGCTCTCTCCATAAACACAAAATAACTTAACCACATAGAAATAAATAAAAATTATTACAAAATGAAAAACCGGCTTCAAAATAAATAAAAAATCTTAAGGGGGTCATCTCATGTGATGGACTCAAAAAATCGATATTTTTTTTGTTCATAAATTACTTTTTAACATGTCTATAATACGGTAGTAAAGTGATTTTTGAAAATTCGAAGTCGTTTTAAAGATACAGCAGGTTGAAGAAAGAGCTGCTCGGAGCGCTGAAATGGCAGTTGAAACTTTAAAAGCGTTTTTCTCAACACCGTGTTTTTCAAACTTTCCACCATCGTATCTCAAAAACGGCTTGACCGAATGACTTTATAGGGTACACTCAAAACATGTAAACGCATGGAATGAACTATTATCAATCGAAAATTCCCAAAATGTCGATTTTTTTATAGCAAAAAAACAAAAAAAAAACGCAAAATTCGCAACTTTTATTTCAAATGTCTACCAAAAGTCCAATTTTTTGTATATTCATTTGATAATAGTTCATTCCGTGGATTTGGGCTTACAAAATAAACGCCGTTGTTTTTTTTTATTTCGAATAAGCCAATTAGCCGGAATCGTGGAGGAAGTGCAAGCTCATTTTTTCGAGGTGGGGGTGTTCCGAACGCTGTAACTCATGTTCTACACAATATTTTTAGCTTCAAATGTATATTTATACTGTCGAAATATATGTTAATAAATGATAATAAACTTAAAGCTCTATCTATTTACTGGTCGTAGAAAATAAATCCTAAAAAAACCCTAAAAAACAGGCCGTCACATGGGATGACCCCCTTAAACAAAAAATGTACTAAAAAGTAAAAAAAATTATTGCGTATCCTTGCAGTGTCTACGACAAATTATTAGGATGATAAAATGTACAAGTATTGTTATTTTTGGGGTTGGTGTCAGCCAAGGAAATACGACTATATTGGTAGTTAGCAATAAGCGGGAATACCTTATGAAATTTATTTTTCAAATGAACTTTTATACAACATACTCGAACTGTGACAATATCTATCGAACTTTAAACTACAAAATACCAATAACTAATCAAACCTTTTTACAAATTAACATTAATATATATTTCCTTGGCTGACACCAACTCCAAAAATAACAATAGTTGTACATTATATCACCCTAATAACTTGTAAGTCGTAGACACTGCAAGGATACGCAATAATTTTTTTTTACTTTTTAGTGCATTTTTTGTTTAAGATTTTTTTTTTATTTTGATGTCGGTTTTTCATTGTGTTATAATTTTTATTTATTTCTCGATTTTTAGTGATCTGAAGTTTGATAACTGATTTTATTTCTTTGAATATGGTTAAACCTATACTAAACGCGCTGCTCATATGAGGCAGCGCTGTTAAAAGTTACTACATCATCCCTTTTTGCCCTTAAGGGTTGAAATTTTTTGCTTTTATATGTAATGATAGAACTAAGTGCAATATTCTTTCCAATAGAAAAAAAAATCATCCAAATTCGACGATTCAGTTAAATGTCACTATTTCATCCCCTATTTCCATCCTTAGGGGGTAGATTTTTTCTTCAAATTGAAATGTGAATAATTCAAAGGTACGATGTACGTAATAGAAACAAAATTATCGAAATCGGGTTAGCCAGGAAAAATTTATTATTTCATCCCTAATTTTTAAGCCCTTACGAGTGGAGTTTTTTTTATAAAAAATTGATATGAGATTATGTTCTACCAATAAAAAAAAGAATTATCAAAATCGAGCTATCCAATAAGAAGTTAATATTTCATCCCTTAGTTTTCAACCCCTTAGAAGTGAACGATTTCCTTCAAACTAAAATGGGACCACACGGGAAGCACTGGCTTTCAATTAAAAAAATATCTGCTGCGAGGCGTCACTGTACTTTCATTTACTTTCATTCATGACACTCGCTGTCGGTTAAAAGAACTATAAGTACTTTATAACTATACATCCAAACAGAACTATTGTATATGCATACAGCCTATATACATATGGATCATATACGAATTCCCAACCTTCACCCCAGAACCGTCGTTATTCGAATTTTCCCAGGAAAAAATTTCAAACAAAAGTTGTAGACATCAATGATTCCAATAACTCTAGAAAGTTTAAAGAAAATCATTGGAGCCGTTTTCAAAAAAAATTGAAAATGCTCCAAAACTCCTAGAATAAAGTGGAACTTTCGGATATCCGATTTCAGCCAAAAGCTTCGCGGCACAACTAGATATAATATGAAGGCTAAATTACAAGTTTGGTGAAATTCGGGTAAAGCTTTCGATACGATATGGCTGTCACACACAGACATGTTTCTAAAAACCAGTTTTTTAGACTTAGGGGACCTCAAAACATGTATTTCCGGTGAAAGCTCGAATTCGAAAATTCGACCCGATTACAATATTTTCATTACTATATAGTTGTAAAAGAAAGTAAAAATCATCAAAACCCAGTCAAATTGAAAACCTGCTTTTTTTAAAGTCGGTTAATAAAACAAAAGAGAGAAAAATGCGTTACATTGTGTATAAATAGCCTCTTGTATTAGACAAAAAGAAATGCAAAAGAACATTAATTGATTGAATGCCTAAGGAACATTTACCAATTGAATGGACGAGTTTATGATAGGCAATTGCGAAAACTTCCTCGTCGGTTTGACCAAAATAGTCACTATATGTTAACGTGTTCTAAAACAGAATTGAAACGTAGTAACGTTAAAAAGGCGACAAAATTTAATTATTAAACCTCTCGAAAAGTTGTCTCCCAAATTTTAACACATTCTGATATATCGAGTAGTTCGCTAAAGAGATTTTCGATTTGCTGATTGTGATATTTGATTGTATTCGATTCAATGAAGTGGCTCAGCTGGTTCTGTAAATCTGAAATGATAAGAACATGATAAAAATGTATGCCATGTACGAAACGTCCAATATGGACATTATGGACATTTACCATTTTCTAAACTTTGAGGTAGTTTAAAAATGTGTATGATCCGCTGTACGAATTCATCGATCGTATCGACAAAGGGTATGGCAACGGATATTTTTAAGTTGAACGTAAATGCATTGAATTCATATGGCGAATAATTGAAAATTTCGTGTTGAGCAACAGCCATTATTAGAAATTATTTATTTAACTAACTCAAATATCGTATGGCATTTAATATGAAGGATACTATACATAATATTAGAACGATAATAATGTTTCAAATACATAATCTAACGAATTTTTACGTGACATTTATTTCGACACTTTTGACAGATGGGAAAAAAAATTAGATTTCTTCCGTCAAAGTGACTTTTACAAACGTCATTTATAGTCAGAGGCGTACGGTGACTTTTTATATACAACTTGCTGAAACAGCCGGTATTGCCCAGATTGAAATTTTTCAAATATATTCTTGGGAAGTCTTTCCCTTAGGTACGCTATTTGACAGATTTAAATATAAACTAATTTAGTTGAAAGATCGTATTCAAAATAGCTGATATTTATTGCTGTTCAATACGTTTAGTACATGTGAAAAAAATAATTTTCAGAGTAGTCATACAGTTGTAATCATTTATAAAGTTATTTATTGATTATATAAAAGATATAAAATAAATATTTGACATTTCATTCTATTTTTGCTATTATGAAATTTCCTCCCCGAAAAAATAAAACTTCGTGTTATGTTGTGTATTATGACGATTATGACTTTAAGCAACTTTAGGTTATAGTACAAAAAGTACCAAACTGTTCATCATTTTCAATCGAAACAATATTGTAAAGCTGCTGCGACACGTCACAGAACTTTCTTTGACATGAAACTCGGTCTTGGTTAAAAGAATATAAATAGAGCCTCCGATTGGTAAAAAAGTTACAAATATAACGATATATAAATGTCTATAAAAACAGAACTTTGTATAGCCTCTATGCATATATGAACCCTCACCCTGTTCCTCAGAACCCCATTAACTTGCTTTTTTCCCTGGAAAAAGATATGGACGGTTTTTATACAAATTAAACAATTCTGTGATCCTAATGCATACGTATAATATATTATAAAATATTTTTGAAGTTATACTTCTTTAGGCGAGTTATGAAAAAATGATGAGAGTGAAACTTTAAGATGCGCGCGCATAAGGGTGACACAAAATTAACAGGATGAAGTTGTCCGCGAAACCGCTCGGTTTTTTTAACTAGGCGCGCGTAATTTGAATTTTTATTTTATTTACGTATTTGTATAATTAAATTGAAAATAATTAATTCTTTAAATATATTTTTAATATTTTACTAAGAAAATATTTATGTATACAAATGACACTTCTTATTAATAAATAAGTTATTACTTTTCTTGAATTTTGCAGTAGCTGTTATCATACTATTTGGAGTTTAGTGATGAAAATGACGTCTGCATTCCATGCATATTCTTGGTTATCACAAAATCTGGGATTTTGAAATTATTCAACAATCTTAGGATAATAATTTAATAAAACGAGATAAGAATAAGATTAAGACATTTACTTTGAAAAGTAGCTACTTAATTTATTTTGCAATTGTTATGGAGCTTCGTTTTCATGGCATGCATGAATTGTTAACCAGAAAATTGATCCTGACAAATTTTGCCAAACGTCTTGCAGCTTTACTTGGATTTTATTTTTATTGTAAACCATAGATTTTCACCGTAATTCAGTCATTAAAAAGTTATAAAAATACAAATTTACTACACAAACGATGGCTCGGAAAAAACCTGTTAAACGTCAGATCAGATTACTTTTAGGCTATTAGTACGGCGCGTTGTTCTTAGAAACGTTAGTACCGGTCTATTTTATCATCACAGCGCAAGTTCGTAATGCTTAAATGCATTTTGGACATTGCCTCGCCATCTCTGTTGATCGCGCCGTACTAAAATTCAAAAGAACCGCACCTCTCGTAAAAGTGAGGCTCCGATCCACGAATAAATTGTATTCAGTAGTGATTTAAATTGAATATTCTGAATAATAATATTCACTATTCGTAAGTATTAGTGAAAAAAATTGTACTTATATACTTTTTCAACTGCTCCAATATAGTTAAGGTTATCTATCCGTATGTATTATTTATTGATATAAATTAAAATATTATTCTAGAAATTTTATATTAATTAATTATGCAATTAATAAAACCTAATTTTTAATGATGCCAAAGAAGTATAACTTCTCACGCGCGTACATAAGTACACGCACCCACTTTTTCTGCTTGAAAGTAGTAGAAACGGTGGCGCGGGAGGATATTATACTATAAGAGGTTATGAGGGTGGGATACCTTGAAAATTTATCAGACTTTATCCGTTGTAGTGCTAAAATGAACGGAACTACATTACCACTATAATCACAACAATTCAAATGTACCAATTTCAGTCATATTTTAATGCTTGAGTGTTAAAAATTGGCTAAAAGTGACCACTTTGAATGGGAAATTTGTCCTTTCTATATTATAATATATTCTGTACTACAGTAGAACCTTCCTTAACAAGCATTATGCTCGTTAATATTATTAATATTTGTTCCCGAATCAGACTCGTAATGCGAAACACTCGTTAAGCAAAACAATAACTGAAAACTGAAATTCAGCTATGATCCTGCATGTAAGGTCACGATGTTTCCTCTCTTATCACTCGTCCTGTGAAAAATCGCTCGTTAAGCGAATAATTTTTCGTATTAAGTTTTGCTCGTTACACGAATCACTCGTAATAGGAGGCCGAGTACCTAAGCGAGGTTTCACTGTAAACAACTGTAATAAATATGTATATATATTTTACACAAGGTTATTTGACCACTTGTTACTTAACCTAACTTAAGGATTCTCTTTGACTTGAATTGACTTGAATCGAATCGACCACAAAGCAGTGTATTCGAATGTATCATGTGGGTGTTATGTCGCGGCCGGTTGCAACAATTTCTTGACAGTTTGTCTCGCGGAAAATTCGACAAACGAAAAATGGACAGTAGTCATTTGTGCGTTACAAAAACAAATTCATAAACTTTTTGTTTGTCTATTTAACAAGTTTAACCTGTGTCCAAATCAAATGTTCCACGATGATTTTTCGGTTTCGAAAATTAACGCACCGCCAAAAATTACATTTGTTATTTATTTTTATAATCGTTTTTCTGATCGGTTGGTATCTGCACAACAAATCGACACTCTCCCGTACAGAAGAGGCCTCGATGGTTCGAGAACGTTTCAAATTCGCCTCCAACTTGGTACAGTCAGAGCATGCAAGGTCCCGTTATAAGCAGCCAATGGTCGACAATCTTATATTTGTTTTAGAGCAGCAAAAGTGACAAGTATGAGTTGGAGATTAGTGTTCTGGAAGAGAATGTCGATCCGAAACTCGGCCATCTGGGAGTCGCTGCGTTTTTGCCATCATATATGCGACTGCAAGAAAAGCAAGCCCTATCGAAATATGCCGTCAACTCCATTCTAAGCGATCGAATACCGCTTCGTAGAAAGCTCGGCTATTTCTCCCATCCTCTGTAACTACTGAATCGTACTCTTAATGGGTGTTTCTCTGTAAACTGGGCAACTTTTTGTAAGAAACTGTCTAGGCAACTTTTTTGCTTAAATCTGTAATAAATCTTATTCAGGGAATAAATATCTATCTATTTATTAATACTTGGCAGATAAACCAAAACTATTTCCATTACCTTAGAAAATATTGTGCATTTTCTAAAAAGACCGATACAGGAGACTGTGAACTTCAATGAAAAATACCACTTCAATACCAAAATAAAATATTTTTTATTTTAATTAAACTTTGGAGTTTAAGAATTCAATAACTAAACAAAAAAAAAAACTTCTAAAACGTTTTTAAAATATCTCACCTAAATATACTAAAAGTTCAACTCTGAGCTTTTATTATTTTACTTATTGAAAAATTTCTTCCTTAGAGAGCTTTTTTTTTCTTTGGTACATAATTCGAAGCTAGTGTGTACCTAATACAATAGCAAGCATAGTATAAAGACAGCCTTTTGGAGGCGAAAACAGTCCCATGTCCTGTTGAGAGACAGGGGACTGTTTAATTTGATTTCATTGAAAGATAGCACAAAATGTATTTGATCTATTTTGCTATACGTAGAAAAGTCTTGTATATTATAACGTATAAAGATTCTGAGGTATTATTATAATACATATAAAAAGAAATAAAATACTCCTTGCCAGGGGACTGTTGGCTGTTAGGTTTCAACGTGTTTTCCACAGAAAGACGCTCGTTCAGCACTCAATAAAATGACGTTTGAACATTAATGTCAGTGACGGCGTAAACTTTAGATCGTTTGCGTTTTGTTACACGCGGAAATGCCATTCTTAAACCTTTAGGATACGTGGGACGTGATTTAAAATATAGACAAGGGAACTGTTCACAAAATGCGGAGACTGACTTTAATTGGCTTTTTTAGTATTAGAAATTAATTTTTTTTTTAAATAAACAGTTCTAATTAATAATAAAACAATATTGTTTTAATAATAGAAACAATTTGTTTGTTTCAAATAGTAAGGGTCTAATAAATTTAGTCTAAAGTAACTTAACTGCTTTGGTGACACGCCAGGGGACTGTTTTTAATCGACTTCAAAAAAAGGAGGAGGTTCTCAATTCAACTGTATGTTTTTTTTAATGTTTGTTATCTCAGAATTTCCGATTGGGTGAAGTGATTTTTTTATTTAAAAGCTGGTGCTTCCCGTGTGGTCTCCCATTTTAATTTGAAGGAAATCGTTCACTACTAAGGGATGAAATATTAACTTCTTATTGGATAGTTCAATTTTGATAATTATTTTTTTTTGTAGCATATAATTGTAAGTTAATCTCATAACCATTGTTTGTAAAAAAAAAAACTCCTCATAATGGCTTAAAAATTAGGGATGAAATAATAAATTTTCCTACCTAACCCGATTTCGATAATTTTTTTTCTATTACGTACATCGTACCTTTAAATTGTTCATATTTCAATTTGAAGAAAAAAATCCACCCCCTGAGGATGCAAATAGGGGATGAAATAGTGACTTTTAACTAAATCATCGGATTTTGATTATTTTTTTTTTCTATCGGAAAGAGTATACCACTTGGTTCTATCATTACATTTAAAAGCAAAAAATGTCAACCCTTAAGAGCAAAAGGGGATAAAGTAGTAACTTTTAATATTTAACGGTGCTGCCTCATATGAGCTGCGCGTTTAGTAGGTTTACCCTTGTTCAAAGAAATAAAATCAGTTATCAAACTTCAGATCACTAAAAATCGAGAAATAAATAAAAATTGTAACAAAATGAATAAGCGACTTCAAAATAAATGAAAAATCTTAAACAAAAAATGCACTAAAAAGTAAGAAAATAATTGCGTATCATTGCAGTGTGTACAACTTACAAATTATTAGGTTGATATAATGTACAATTATTGTTATTTTTGAAGTTGGTATCAGCAAAGGAAATACATATTAATGTTAATTTGTAAAAAGTTTTAATTAGTTATTGGTATTTTGTAGTTTAAAGATCGCTAGATATTGTCACAGTACTAGTATATTGTATAAAAGTTCATTTTAAAAATAGATTTCATAAGGTGTTCTCGTTTACCAATGTAGTCGTATTTCTTTGGCTGACACCAACTTCAAAAATAACAATTATTGTACATTATATCAAACTAATAATTTGTAAGTTGTAGACACTGCAAGGATACGCAATTATTTTTTTACTTTTTGGTGCATTTTTTGTTTAAGATTTTTCATTTATTTTGAAGTCGGTTTTTCATTTTCATTAAACTTTGAAGCTTAAGAATTAAATATCTGAACAATAAAAAAACAAAAAAAAAAATTCTAAACCGTTTTTAAAATATCTTTAAAATATCACTTAAATATACTAAAATTTCATCTCTGAACTTTTAATATTTTACTTATTTAAAAATGTCTTCCTTAGAGAGCTTTTTTTTTTCTTTGGTGCCATATTCGAACACGTGTGTATTTAATACAATACCAAACATAGTATAAAGACAGCCTTTTGGAGGCGAAAACAGTCCCCTGTCCTGTTGAGAGACATGGGACTGTTAAATTTTATTTCATTGAAAGATAGCACAAAATGTACTTGATCTATGCTATTTTGCTATACGTAGAAAAGTCTTGTTTATTATAACGTATAGAGATTCTGAGGTATTATTATAATACATTTAAAAAGAAATAAAATATTCCTTGCCAGGGGACTGTTGGCTGTTAGGTTTCAACGTGTTTTTCACAAAAAGACGCTCGTGGAGCACTAAAAAAAATTACGTCTGGACATTAATGACAGTGACCGCGTAAACTTTAGATCGTTTGCGTTTGGTTACGCGCGGAAGTGCCATTCTTAAACCTTTAGGGTACGTGGGGCGTATTTTAAAATATAGACATGGGAACTGTTCACAAAATGCGGAGACTGACTTTAATTGACTTTTTTAGTATTAGAAAATAATATTTTTTAAAAAATAAAAAGTTCTAATTAATAATTAAACAATATTGTTTTAATAATAGAAACAATTTGATTGTTTCAGATAGTAAGGGTTTAATAAATTTAGTCTGAAGTAACTATACTGCTTTGGTGACACGCCAGGGGACTGTTTTTTTAAGGATAATATCAATGCTTTTGATTGAATAAAGTTTATATTAATGGATATTAGATGTTGGGCAAAGGTAGATTAGTTAATTATCTTTTATATTATCGACAAAATGTATATGATCTGTACTTTCTTTACACAATATTGGCCTGAGACAATGAGTTGTCCAGTTTACAGAGAAACGCCCTAATATTGATTCACAAAAGTCATTGTTGACATCTGTTTTCAGATGTAAATCTCGCAAGTATCAAGTCAAGTCACGCGTAGCCATCATTATAATTTTTTACAATGAATTGTTCTCGTTAATCATTCGTACTGTGTGGAGTATACTAGACGTAACACCACCACATTTACTCGATGAGATCATCTTAGTGGACGACTTCAGTGATATAAGTAGCTATGGATGGGTTTTTCGAGTATTACCACTTCTTGAACGACTGTATTTTGTTTTAGGTTTACATGAGAAGATATCATACTATATGAGTACGCGTATGCAGGAGGCTCCACTGCGATTGACTCGGCTTCCACGTCGTTCAGGCTTGATTCGAGCACGGCTGCATGGGGCACGTCTCGCGCGATCCACAGCTGATATTTTATTGTTTTTGGATGCTCATTGTGAAGTCACTAACGGATATCTGGAGCCTCTGATCGAAACGTATTTCTTCTATCTATTTCAAATCTTCCACTAACCAATTATCCTCTGTCCTCATGTTAAGGTGGACCACCACTCCGCAACCCCAACCCAAATTGCAAAAAATGAGCATTTTTTTTAATGAATATGGCAACGTTGCTCGGGATGCCTTGGTTGCCAAATCGAATAACTTCATAAGAAACATTACTAAAACTGATTTCTAGAATACATTATGTATTATGCAATGGCTATAAAATAATTGTCATTTAGAGGAGTATTGCAACATATTACTCATTATTAAAGAAATTTGACTCTTGCCAGTTCTATGTCCATTTAATATGTACCAGTGGCGGTTTGTCCATAAGCACTGCGACACTGCACCACCCCCAAACAAATTATGTAAAAATACCTTTTTTCATATTATTAAATGACAATAATACTGATGGAGTCATAATAATAACATAGTAAAATGATTGCCAATTCAATTGTTATGTAAACAAACTATTTAAATCTTGCTTAAAATACGTTGAAATATGACGTTTGGCACTGGGGCTTTGACAGTGTCAATTCAGCCGGCTTCGTTCAGGTTCGTCTATCTACGCTTAAGTTCGTGTACTAAAAGCATAAGCTAAATCTATGCATACTAAAATTGAAACTGTAATATTGGCAGTGCTGGCTGATGCTGGTATTAGGTTTCTATATAACAGCATTGTTTTTAAATAAATCAGTATTTCATTATTAGATTTTTCAATTTGTAAAAACATATTTCACAAGCTATTAACGGTAATCAATAAAGAATTATTATTCTTTTTTTTTTAATTTTAAAAGTTTATTTTATTTTATTACAGACAAAAATAATTTCGGTTTTATTATTTTAAATAGATTACCTAGGTTAATTATCATCATGGGGGTCAGTGTAGATTATCTTAAAAAAAATTACACGTTCAACACCAAACATCATTATTACTCAAACATCAGAACCAGAGAGGTGTTTTTCAACACTAAAACGATTAACGAATAAAGTCATTGCTAAGAAATAATTTGGAGCAAGACCGATTAACTGCTTTATCCATGATTTCTAAAATAAATAACTTTGATGAGAAAGTTATAGAAAAATTTTTTAAAGTAAAAAATTGTAGAATGGATTTTATCTACACAAAAAATTAATTGAATATGAATTTATTGAATTTATTTATTAATACAGCACCCCCATGAAAAAATGTCACGAGCCGCCACTGGTATGTACCGTTTAATCCAAACAATTAACATTCTAAAGTCTAAGTAGTATAAGTAGAGAGTGCGAATTGCCACTGTCCTGACTTTTCAAATCCTTTCAGCGTTTGAAAAGTACACTATTCCAATGAACTTAGGCTATTATTTATCCTAAATAATCACATTTTTCTGTAGAAAGTCCATTTTAGAACGGTAGAATGGATTTTATTGGTATTTTATGCATAAAAGTAGCTTATTTAAAACATAAGAAAAAGAATATTTTTAGTCTGAAAAATGCATAGTTCCTGCTGGATAATGTTAAATAAAAAATATGTTTTTTGGATCTCGCACATGAAACGGATCGACGAATAAAAGTTTTTTGTCTGTACAGTCTTGGTAGAAAAGACCATCCCGGAAAAATGAATCCTTGGTTCCTGTGGGAATAGCTCTTGTTTCATGCTAAAACCACTGATGTAAATATATTTTAAGTTTAGGAATAACATAGTATAGAATATTGTAAGGAACAGAGATAAAGACAACAAGATCGAACCACGCGTTAAAAAAAATGGAACATTCTCGAATGTTCCACAATCGAAATTAAAATATTCAGCAGTTAGTGGAGTAATACCGAATAATTAGAGAAATTGGTTTTGAATGTATGAAGTTGATAACCAAATAAAAATATGGAGTTACTCGATTTGGCAAGTGAAGCATTCATATGTCAGCATTTGTTTATCAAATATACGATACGCAAGCACTTAATCAAACTCGAACGCCAGATTTATTGTTACTTTCTTTTACTACTATATAGTAAAGGAAGTATTGTAATCGGGTCGAAATTTCGAATTCAAGCCTTCACTGGAAATAGGTACATATTTTGAGGTCCCCTTAGTCCAAAAAAGTGGTTTTTAGAAACATGTCTTTGTGTGACAGCCATATCGTATCGAGGGCTTTATCCGAATTCCACCAAACTTCAAATTTGGCCTCCATATTGCACCTAGTTGTGCCACGAAGCTTTTGGTTAAAATCGGTTAACTGAAAGCTCCACTTTATTCTAGGAGTTTTGGAGCTTTATCAATTTTTTTCGAAAACGGCTCTAACGATTTTCTTTAAACTAGTTCTTAGACTCATTAATGCCTACAACTTTTATTTGAAACTTTTTCCTGGGAAAATTCGAATAAGGACGGTTCTGAGGTGAAGGTTGGGAATTGTATGTATATGTATAGTACATTTAGGCTGTATGCATATAGTTTTGTTTAGATGTATAGTTATAAAGTACTTATAGTTTTTTTAACCAACAGTGAGTTTCATAAATGAAAGTAAAAGAAAGTACTGTGACGCCTCGCAGCAGATATTTTTTGTTATATTTCTATTGTTTTTTTTTTTCATAATTTCTCATGTCCAATAAAAATATATCAATAGAGAAAATTTGAGAGATATCTATTGAATATTCAGCGAAAAATCAAAAGTAAAAATGTCGTTTGATGTGAAACAACTTCGTTGAAAAACTTGCGACTATCGAGCAATTTTACAAACAATATTTCTGTGCTCAAAACTTATTTTTATTTTAAATTTCATTAAAATCTATAGAAAAAAGTTCGAAGTGGTGATCCTTTAAATTACAAATTTTTTATTGGCAACTTCTTACAATTGTCTTTAGCTTATTATTTCCATAATAATGAACCTTTGAATTATCTCCTTCCCCTAAAAATTGACATAATCGTAGCTGTACAATGTATGATAACTCTTTTAGTTATTAAATAGGTTATCCGAACATTTTTAGCTGCGTAATAAGAAACTTTTATAGCTTTTTAGTAAATAATAAAAATAGTAATGAACTTATTTTTAAAATTTTTTTTTTTTTTGTAGAATTGAACTTGATAGGACCATCATTCCGATTCCGGTCATTGATTTAATATCGGAAACCACATTCGAGTATTCTACAAATGCAGATAGTACTATCCAGGTTGGAGGCTTCACTTGGGATGGAACATTCGATTGGATTGACATTCAAAAAGTAGATGCAGCCCGTAGAAGCACAGAAATCGATCCGATTCGGTGAGATTTTCAATCAAACTTTCCCCTTTCCGTCCTTATAACTTGACAAAAAAAAAACTAAACAATTAATCACAATCGCTTTACTTTAATAATTTTTCTAATCTTTAATCTTGCGTCCTCAATGGCTTCCTAGTATGAGCAGCCAATTTGTTCTAGCACATTCCAGATACTTCAATTGACGAACCTTTTAAAATGTCATGGTCGTTGATTGTTGGTAATAGAATATTCTCGAATGTTCCGTTCTTTTACCTCGTTGGTCGTTGTCTTTATTTTTGTTTGTTGCAATAATTCACTTCTTTCTTTATTATAAATAGTAATCGCTGAAATGGTATAATTTTTAGATCGCCTACTATGGCTGGAGGACTTTTTGCCATTGATCGAAAATACTTTTGGGAAATTGGTACGTAGGAATGTAAGTAAGGTTTAAATAAAAACAAGAATTTTTTTTCTTAGGTTCATACGACGAACAAATGGATGGTTGGGGAGGAGAAAATCTTGAAATTTCATTCCGAGTCTGGCAGTGTGGGGGCTCGTTACAAATTATTCCTTGCTCTCGAATTGGACATGTTTTTCGGTAAGTAAAACAATTATGTTGTCTGACAAAATGGTATAATTTTAACGTTTTAAGGGATTTTCATCCGTATAAATTTCCGGATAACAAAGACACGCACGGCATAAATACAGCTAGAATGGCCAAAGTATGGATGGATGATTATGCACGTTTATTTTTTCTGCACCGCCAAAATTTACAAGTAAACACTAGAATAAAGCCTATTAGGTATAATAAGTATTACAATTCAGCATTCGTATGATTTTCAGAGTGACAGTGTGACGGGAGATTTAATCCATCGTAAAATGTTTCGCCAAAAAATGCGCTGTAAAAGTTTCAAGTGGTATTTGGAAAATGTCTATCCCGAAAAATTCATTCTCGATGAAAATGTGTCAGCGTATGGCCGCGTGGAAAACCGAGAAACCAGCCTGTGCTTAGACGATTTGCAAAATGACGACAAAAGCATTTACTCCCTAGGAGTGTACTCGTGCTTTCGAGTCGTACAACCAACCCAGGTATTTTTTTTCTCTTTTAATTAAAAGTATTTTTCGAGTCTGAATAAAAAAATGTTTTCCTCAAGTTTTTCTCACTAAGTTTAACGGGCGAACTGAGAAAAGAATCGGCGTGCGCTGAAGTGGTGGGTCGTGGCACAAAATACCATCAGCTAGTTGAAATGACCAAGTGCCATGGACAAAAAGGCACTCAGGAATGGCAACTGACTCTGGTAACCATTTATTAGCAACAATTAAATACAGTGGTACCTCGACATACGAGTTTAATTCGTTCCGCAACCTTGCTCGTATCTTGAATTACTCGTATCTCGAATTTTATCTCTATCAAAAAGATCAGATGCACGACCTGTTGCAACTTTTTTCGAGTCCTTTGACCTGCTAAATCGAACTCGTATCTCGAATTTCGCTCGTAACTCAAAGCAAAAATCACTCGCTCGTATCTCGAAAAACTCGTATGTTGGGGCACTCGTATGTCGAGGTACCACTGTATTGCTAAATAAAATTAATATGATTTTTCAAGGAACACCAAATCAAAAATATCGGAACAGGAATGTGTCTAGATATTTCCGGTTTATCAGACAGTAGTCAAATCTATGTGACCAAGTGTCGGAAGTCAGTCGCGCAAACGTTCTTCTTCGACACCGTCGTTAGTCTATCAGCACAAAATACATCACAAACATCACATACTTAAATTAATCACCATTCCATTTCAGTATCATATTGGGTACGTTCTATCACACCATGGGACCCATTTAGACTAATTAATTACCTCTCAGATGAAATTAGCAAAAGTCGAATTTACACAATTTATAAAACAAGGCCCAGAGAAGTTTTACGAGTTTGGGTCAAAACAGTTTTTGAATCAGAAAAATTGAATACAAATCACTAGTTTTAGAAATATTAATTTTGTAATCGTCAAGTGAGACGATAATTGTCACTTCACAATAAATCTCGTGAGTTTCTCGTTTCAAACCCATCATTACCGATCGACACGTATCCACCGATATAAACGATATCAAAGTGAGACGAGCATCGTCACATACACGACATATGGCGTGAAGTGCCAGCTAATAGAACACAAATTTGAACGGTCGTCTCACTTGACAAGTGACATGCCTTACGAAATAGGTTCAGTTAAAAAATGAATTGATATTTATAAAAATGGCATTTCTAAAACTGTTAACTTGTTTGTGGGGGGTGGGGGGGGGGTTATGGACAGAAATTTGATTTCCGTTAATTTCATTCGAAAAAATTTTGTGTTATCAAATCAACTCATCATTCAAGTCACTTTTTGATACGTTTATACACAGAGGCACAGAATCTTTTTTATCGTAGATATTTCATAAATATTAATAGAGAACTAACATTTGAAGTTAGTCAAATATAAAACTGACCATAAATAATTACTACCAAAATCAATTTCCCATAAGTGCCAAGATTTTTGCTCATTTTTTCATGATTTAGTTTTGAAAGTTTAGATACGTAACAAAGTTTGCAACTCTTGATTTTAACTTTTTGAAAAATGACTGGACATCATTTATTTTTTGTATAATACCCGCTCATGAACCATTTTTTCTCAAATTTTAGAGTTATGGAAAATTGTTCTTATCGTTTTCTTTTAGGACTATAGTTAAATTAAGTAGCTTATACGACTTATTAAAAACTTCCAAAAAAAGCATGCTTTCCAAAAAGGCTTTGTTAATTGTACTTAGTATTCAAATTTTACAAATAATTATGTAATGAGAGATTATTTTTTATACTACTTTTGTTATATGATATCCAATTTGGCAATAAACTGTTGGAAAATGTTAATGATTTCTTTTTATCTTTCCAGCTTATTATATAGTATCTTACGCTTTTTAACCGACTTCAAAAAAAGGAGGAGGTTCTCAATTCGACTGTATGTTTTTTTTTTTTTATGTTTGTTACCTCAGCATTTCCGACTGGGTGAAGCGATTTTGGTGATTCTTTTTTTATTTGAAAGCTGGTGCTTCCCGAATGGTCCCATTTTAATTTGAAGGAAATCGTTTACTTTTAAAGGGTTGAAAACTAAGGGATGAAATACTAACTTCTTATTGGATAGCTCGATTTTGAAAATTATTTTTTTATTTGAAAGTCAGTGCTTCTCGTGTGTTCCCATTTGAATTTGAGGAACATCTTCCACTTCTAAAGGGTTGAAAACTAAGGGATGAAATATTAACTTCTTATTGGATAGCCCGATTTTGATAATTCTTTTTTTATTTGTAGAACACAATTATAAATTAATCTCCTATCCATTTTTTATAAAAAAAAACTCCACTCATACGGGGTTAAAAATTAGAGATGAAATAATATTATAAATTTTTCCTGGTTATCCCAATTTTGATAATTTTGTTTCTATTACGTACAACGTACCTTTAAATTGTTCACATTTCAATTTGAAGAAAAAAATCCACCCCTTAAGGATGAAAATAGGGGATGAAATAGTGACATTTAACCGAATTTTGATATTTTTTTTTCTGTTAGAAAGAAAAATCCACTTAGTTTTGTTATTACATTTAAAAACAAAAAATTTCAACCCATAAGGGCAAAAAGGGATGATGTAGTAACTTTTAATATTAAACGGCGCTGCCTCATATGAGCAGCGCGTTTAGAAGGTTAAACCATTTTCAAGAAAATATAATCAGTTATCAAACTTCAGATTACTAAAACGCAAGAAATAAATAAATATTATAAAAAAATTAAAAACCGACTTCAAAATATATAAAAATTCTAAAACAAAAAATGCACTAAAAAGTAACAAAATAATGGCGTATCCTTGAAGTATCTACAACTTACAAATTATTAGGATGATACAATGTACAACTATTGTTATTTTTGGGGTTGGTGTCAGTCAAGAAAATAAATATTAATGGCAATTTGTTAAAATTCTAAAAAGGTTTAGTTGGTAATTGGTATTTTGAAGGTCGCTAGAGATTGTTACAGTTCGAGTATATTGTTTAAAAGTTCATTTGAAAAATAATTTTCATAAGGTATTCTCGTTTTTTGCTAAGTACCAATATAGTCGTATTTCCTTGGCTGACACCAACTCCAAAAATAACAATAGTTGTACATTGTATCATCCTAATAATTTGTAAGTTGTAGATACTTCAAGGATACGCCATTATTTTGTTACTTTTTAGTGCATTTTTTGTTTTAGAATTTTTATATATTTTGAAGTCGGTTTTTAATTTTTTTATAATATTTATTTATTTTTTTTCTTAAGATACAAAATGGGTAATGATTCAGTAAAATTTGTTCTTCATATACAAAAATATTTGCAGGTGCATTTTATGAATGATTCTCTCTGTGAATGGTATTAAATATGTGAATAAAACAAGTGTCGGTTTTTAAGAGTTTTCGAAATTGTGTAACATTCAGATCGCGCTTCTCCACGCAAGCTCCATTGTACAGAATTGGGACGGTCCCTAATGATTATGCAACGAAGATGGACCTGTTTGGCCTTTCTGTCGTTGCATTTGAAGAAGGCTGCTAGGAGTGCAGTATTGTAATTGTTTGGTCGGTGCTAGGACAACATGTCCGCGGACAAAACGGCATGGACAATTTCGATTAGTGAATATTCACTATTTAGCAGTGGTATACATTTAACTATTTGAAGTAGTGAATATTCACTAAGAAATAGTGAGTTTTCACTATTTTAAGAGAGTATGTATGCCATGTAATATTTCAAATTTTAGTTTCTGGAAGTGTTTATATATAGTGTAACGTTTTAATCTGTTCGTTACTTTTTAATACTGTGTGTTTCTTGCAATGATAAAGAGTAGCGTTTTTGGTTTTACATTTTTATCTTTAGATTTATGCTATACAGTGCAGTGTTCTGGTACCGGTTCCCAACTGATCAACGATAAGTAAATACCCAAACATCTTATATTTTGTGCAAAAATGACAATTTTTACTGCAAAATATGATTTTTAATTTAACATCCGATAAATTAATACCGTCCTTTTCCGAAAATAAGACACTGTCTTACTTTCTTTTTTGGTTCAAAATATGCGCCATGCCTTATTTTCGGGGGAGGGCAAAAATAAAAGTATATTTATATATTTTTATTTAATATGTATTTATTTTACACAAAATACAGAAATGCAACTTTATTCAATTACAGTCATGCCATCTTCTTCTGGAACATCGCCATAAATTATCAAATTCTGAATTCGGTTCTGATTTTCCTCCAAATTCATTTCCCGTTGAATCATTGGTCCGAATCTCTCATGTCTTGCAATATAGCTATCGTTAAATGAATACTTCTTGTCTAAGTAGCCTGTTCGTAGTGCATTGGAAACACAGCCGTCAGTTATTTTGTTCCATGAATTTTTTACCCAATTCACAACCTCTTGTTATCCTGGTTTTACAAAATTACCTCGATGATTTCTCAACATTCTGTTTTCAATATATTCATTGATTTCCATCCGCAATGATCCTTGAATGGCTTATTGCAATGTCAAGTGTCTGGAGGTAACCAGTCATTCCTGCCGGAATCATTATTTGATCAATCTTCCTCTCAGTAAGAAAGTTTTTCATGTCTCTAGCGCGGTGAGTACTGGCTGAATCCCAAACTAGTAAACTTCTATTTAGACCCCTCAACAGTGGTGGCAGCATAAAATTAACCCACTTCCTTATAACTGCTTGGGTGCACCAGGCTTTTTCACTTTCAATGACATAAATTCCTGAAACTCGTTGAATCTGGTCTTTTTTACCTTTAGTGATTAAAAATAGCGATACTTTCTTGTTATCTAGATGAATCGCCAAAATACAGGTAACACGTGCACTATCGTAACCAGTAGAAGGAACGTAAATTGACGAGGAAGTCTTGTGGTGAACCGTCGTTTGAGCTCCTTGGCCTAGGAATACCGCGGTCTCATCCATAGCAATCATGTTGGAGAGTTGATATTTCGAAAAATCGATGCTATCAACAAAAAGCTTAAACGAAAGTGCACGTTTAACAATTTCATTGTCTTCCAGCTTAAACATTGTTGTTGATCTTCTTAGAGACAGTTCATGTCGTTGAAGGAAGTTATCCATCCAGTGTGACGATGCTTTAAATTCTTCTGTGGATATATTGAATTCAATTGCCGTTTCAAGGGGAAATTTTTGAATATCAGCCCTGCTCTCCTGTCGGCAATCCATCCCCAGATGCATTCTTCCAACTCAGAAAATAATGGCTGATCCAAGTCAGCGTTTTTTCTCATTTCCTTGGTTCACCAGTTGACACAGGTTATCGTAGCCTGCACGCCATTTTTGAACCATACGAGTTTACGAAGTACGAGTATTAGGGCAGCTAAACATACTTAATAAATCAACAACATTGTGGCGGCTGAAAATTGGAAAATGCAGTGTTTATCTCTCGCAGCTGACTTGGGAGAAATATATGATAAAACCTGATGTGATTTGCTCTTGGCCAGCGCTGGCCTATGTAATTGTAAATATATTAATGTAAATAAATGTTGGTAACCACGCCCATCATTACATTCTGGTGACCCCGACGTGATCTAAACACGCAACAACAGCGAGGACCAGTCATTCTGCGTGGACCTGCCAGTTCGCCTCATTATGGACGCCGCCAGTCGTCACATACATCCGGCCCCCTCACCAGGGAATTCAACGGTGGAGTAGCTGCATCCTGATCTTCGGTTGAGCTACTCCATACTCGTCCCGCGTCGTTCTACGGACTCGAGCCCAGCAGCTCGTTCCAGCGGCCTCTGCTCCACGACGGTCCCAGCAGCCTAGAGTCTCACGGCCCGACGACAATCGTGGCCATCGTCACTAGGAGGGGAGTGATGTGGCGGCTGGAAATTGGAAAATGCAGTGTTTATCTCTCGCAGCTGACTTGGGAGAAATATATGATAAAACCTATATGATGTGATTTGCTCTTGGCCAGCGCTGGCCTATGTAATTGTAAATATATTAATGTAAATAAATGTGGGTAACCACGCCCACCATTACAACATTTTTTAACGAATTCTTTTTTCATATTTTTTTAACTATTTTCGGGGGATGTCTTATTTTCGGAAAAAGACGGTAATAAAAATTTTTGAAACATTGAAATTTCATTCATTGTTAATTTTCGAATACCTACAATTTTTAGAAATAAGCGTGTTAAATTATATTTAAACAGTCAACAATTACTCAACTTTTTTAACTACATATTGAAAATTTTGAACTTGGCGAAAAACTCAGTTCAACATTTTCAAATGCTACTTAAGGAACACAAGTATAGGTATTTTATAATATTCATAAAAACGTATGGAACCTATAAGATAGCTCTTCTAGATAGCTATATAGAATATCTTCCTGGAAAAGTAGTTTATCTGATTTTCATGAACTTTCTATGATTCAAAGATCTAGAAATATCTATCTGTCTTTTTTTGTTAAATATCTGAATTTCTTATTTTGGGATGAAGGTTTCTATTATTCAATCACTCTCTGCACAGAGATTATTTAGTACAACCCAGTACACTCTTCTGTTGTTTCCTTTGTATTTATAATTTAAGCGTTCTTCTTCTTTCTCCTATGGGCCCCATACACGTTGAGATCTGCATCGCTACTTGCATCGCGTCAGGTGGCGATACATACATCTGAGATTTGTAACCATGTTGTTTTAACTGTTTCTACACGTTATACATATATCAGTTTACTCACAATGCTTATGCTTTAGTAGCGTGATACATAATAGTGTGATCACACACGTTACAACATGTATCAGTCGCATGCGATCGGTATCGAGGTTGCAGTACAGCGATGCAGAGAGCGATACCAGCTGATATCGATGCAGCGATACTGAGACCGGCCCATACACGGTGAGATTTGTATCACGATACTGATACTTGCGACATGTAGCGATGCAGATCTCAACGTGTGTGGAGCCCATTACAATTAGGTATGGAGCGTACTCTCAGGCTTTTCCCTATTCGGGGTGGCCGTTTCGTGTCTTTTCCTTCCATCCTACCCTATATCTTAAGCATTGATTATTTGAATATTTTAAAACACCTTTCAAGTATATTAGATAGTATAAGACAACAATTAAGATGCCTTAAGTTAGTTCCCCATTATGGATTCCCCATATTGTGCATATAACTAAACCCGCTAAACCATATATACAGAGTGTAATTAAAATTAACATAAAAATAGACAATATCGTTAAAAACATAACTTTGAATTTTTGAGGATTTGGGATAATCCTGAACCGAGATATAACTTAAAGAAATCATTATCCGAAAGTTAACTTTTAATATGGATTCTTATATATCGTAACAATGGCAATATCAGACAGAAAAAAGAATCACTGTGAAAAAACAAATTTAGAGAAATTGACAAGCTTGTGTTGAGTTGACAAAATTATTAAAGAATTCAATAATAATATTAATTTGCTTCTTGCTTGAGGCTATTGTGGTGTACGTTCAATAAATAAAATATTCCTCGAATACTATAAAGTTCACATACGACGAGAAAGAATATAAGAGACAAAAGCCTCGAGCTCTGACCTAAATCTAACAAAATCTCTGATCTAACAATTAACATAAGCGACGTTAACCATTATTTAAATTTTGTTTATTAACGTTGTTAGTGTTTCTTTTTTGATTTTTTTCATTAAGTTTTTCTCGTCTTATTGAATGAAACTACGAATGTTAACGCGTGATTGATTATAATTTTTACTGAGGTATTATTGATATTCTTGATACTTAAAAATATAATGTAATAGTTCAAAAAAAAACGTCATAATCCCTTTTTCAGGATTAAATATATCCTATGTTCATTTGTAGTAATGTAACTTTTAAATAAAGAAAAAAATGTCAATCGGATTGGGAGTTTTGGAAATTATTCTCAACTTATAAAACGTTTTTCCTTAAAATATAAGATGATATAAGTATTAATGCATAGGTCGCACTAAAAACTTCAAGCTTAAAACAATAGTCAACGAAATTTGTCTTTATGTGTCTGACTGTTCGATCTCCGAGTTCCTATCTCCGCATTCGCCGACCACCACAATAATTATTTTGTTAATAACATGAGGTATATAAGTAGAAGGAGGAACATCCCTTATTGGTGACATATTCAAATTCTCTTGGAATAAGGGATCTCTTAGGGCGCCTTGTTATACGAGGCACGTCATTTTACACTAATACCTTTTTTTAAACTAAGGGTTACGACATTTGTCACGAATTGGAAAAAAATTACCCGTTCATAGAACCTCAATGCATTTCAATTATTTTTTTTTTATTGTCTCGTTACATTTCAATTATGCTAAAAAGTCTTACAGACCGAAGAAAATTACGATTTTTCACTTATTTGACCGTGAAAAATCAATTAAATCTTAATCTATTTATTAGATAATTACCAGCTTTTTATTAGTTCGCCTTTTTGTTATGTTATTCAATGTGATATTACATAACAACTGTAACTGTTAGCCAAAAATGAAAATTTTCAATACTTGATGTTTTTTTGTTTTGTTTTGTTCGTTGGGAGTTAGAAAGTTTTATATTGTATATGCATTTTCTATGGTCTATGGTCTTTTCTCAATGTCTAGATATGATATTTTATGGTTATTGTATGATACAAAATTATAATATACTAGCTGATACCCGCTCGCTTCGCTGAGTGTATCTAAATTTAACTGATTGATTAAAAGATTCCCTACCTGCATAGCGAAATATAAAAATTAATCTATTTTGACATAAAAAAATGATAGATACTTTCAGACTTTAGATCCAAAGAAAGTTCATCAAAATTCGTAAAACTACTTTTCAAGAAAGAGATGTTAGCTGTCTCACATCAGCTTCTATACGATTTTTAGTAAAAAATCACCTGTATTCTTTTAGAATTTGAAAATCTTTCATACCAAATGTCATTTAAAACCGTACAGCTATTTTAGGAAGTATCCATTAATTACGCGAGGCATTTTTTGCGATTTTTGAAATCCCATTCCCTCCCCTCTGGTAAGATGTCATGATATTTTACATATATCATTCCCCCAACCCGCAATCTAATGTGAAATTTTTCAAAACCAAAAAATACGTGATATGTGCGAGACCTTCCCTTTCCCCAAAGTAAGATTCGATGAGATTCGGCTCTACCTCATTCGCATCTGAACGCCTCACGTAATTAATGGATGTTAAAGAATAGATTAAAAGAATAGATTAGTTGCTATCCTACAGGATCTTTTGCAAAACATCATTAAAAAACGTTAAGTAATTTTTAAATTTTGAAATTTTTAGTTTATTATTTTAATACGTTTATTCCTTATTAATATCTTCAACAATGAACAATGAAAAAATTCAAATATTTTAAACAATTTCATTATTAATTTTATCGGGTGTTACATTGAAATTCATATTTATTTTCCAGTAAAAATTGTCAATTTTTTTAAATTCAACTTTGTGGAGATTTCTTTTGTTATTGTGTAAAATTGGAAGAAAATGCGTTAAAATTCTATTTCACTAACTTTACCGAAACTTTTTAAATGTACGGTTCCTGTAGGATATAATTATTTTCCCATCCCATGAGAACCATGCATTATTCTAGCCTTAAAAGTAAGCTATATCATTCTCCCCCAAACTACCACATTGCAAAAATTATATCAATCGTTAACTCTGTGATAAACAAAAAACATATCTATCCAATGGGAATAGTACATCTCTCCTGAGTAAAAAGTTGATAAAATCTTCTTAAGATAAATGAGTTAAGACTCTATTTCGTGGATTTTAATGAAATTGCTTTTAAATACACGGTTCTTATAGAATGTATACTTATTTTGCTATCTCATGGGAACTGTTTATTATTCCGGTATGAGAAGTAATCTATATCATTTTCTGGCCCCTAAACTACCACATTACAAAAAAAGAAGTTAACCTTTTGTTCCGTAAAAAACAAAAAAATATCTATCCCACGGGAACCGTACATTGTTTCTGGATATAAAGAGTACTATATGTTAAGCCGGATTATAATCTATATCTATGCCAAATTTCATCCAGATCCATTCAGTTATATATAATTATATACCTATTACATATATTATATATATATATATATATATATATATATATTATGTATATTTGAAGACGCCATCAATATTTGTTCAAAATGTTTTTTTTTTAATATTCCGAAAAAGTTCAACTCAAACACTTCATGATTCCTGTTCAACTAATTTAATCTAGTATTTAGATACTGTACAATGTACATATTATATTGCTTCCAAAAAAGTATAAGAAACCCTTTATCCTGGTAAAATGCACGGTTGCTGTGAGATATTTGTAAACGTAAACTTTAAATGTTCGGTTAAGAATCTTCGGTAACTCTCTTTTTATTTAATTGAAAAGTTGATAATATTTTGATTCAAATAAACTTAAAAAATGTTCATACTGAAAACGTTCTTATTGTTGTAGTAGACAGCTATGTTAGTTCAGAACGAACTAAATGTACTCAGACGAAAATTAGCAATTTATCAGGACTAAACCGATTCTAAGACTTTATTTTTTATTTTTGGAAAGAAAATGAATAAATATTAAATTTATGACGAACGATGTTCGCAGGAAATCCTAAGGTGAGCCGAAGGCCTCAAGGCATATTGTTTCATTGAAAAATAAGTTGTAAGGTTGATGGTTGCGCCTAAAGGTTTAAAAAAAATGCTCAAAGGTAATTATTAATAGTTTGTAAATAGAAGATTACAAAGAGGTTTTTATTTAGAGAAATATATACAATTCAAAGATTATAATATAATGTTGTTTTGTTAACTAGTTATTGAATTTTCCCTTTGTTGAATAGCGGCTTTTGAAAGTGAACAATCTTCAATGAAGACGTGAAGGTCAATAATGAAGTAATGAAACCGAAATGAAAAATTCAGCGACACTATGGGCAAGAGAAAGGCATTTTGTGTGTGTGTTTTTTTTTTCGGCTAAATGAGGAAATCATTAAAGTGCGGTGTGTGATTGGCTTTGGTCTTCTTGCAGCTGATTGACTATAAGATTTTTCAATGTGCTGAAAATTTTTTTTCTTCTTTTATCAGTCACATGAAAAGTCATACTATGTACCTTTGATTTGTCTGAAGCAAAAAAACACACGATTACTATTATTTTCAATGTAATTGATTTGTATTTTGGTTTTTAACTTGTCAGATTACGAAATAATTTCAATTTTAGAAAAAAAAAGTATAAATTATTTTTTTATATAATTTGAACAATTTTAATAATAAATTTTAACTTTCCTTTAGCCACGTTTCATCATTCGTTTCGGGTAAAAAATACACACTGTACCTAAGGACCTATTTATTAACTAATTTTTTTGAAATGTTAACAAAAAGAGCTTTTTTGTTCCTTATTAAAAAAAATATATAGACGTTATTTTTGAAGTTATACTTCCTTAGGCGCGTTATGAAAAAATGATGAGTAACATTTTTAGATGGGCGGCCATCTTGAGACTAAAATTAACAAAACGAAGTTGGCCGCAAAAACACTCGGTTTCTTTTCGCGCGTAATTTTAATTTTATTTATTTTTATATTTAAATTAAAAATAATTACATATATACACAAATGACACATATTATTAAAAAATAAGTTATTACTTTTCTCGAATTTTGCAGTAGCTGTGATAAAAATGACGTCTGCATTTCATGCATATTCTTAGTTATCACGAAATCTGGGATTCTGAAACGATTCAACCATCTTAGAATAATAATTTAGTAAAACAAGATAAGAATAAGATTAAGACATTTACTTTGAAAAGTAGCTACTTACTTTATTTTGCAATTTCTATGAAGCTTCGTTTTCATGACATGCATGGATTGTTAACCAGAAAAATGATCCTGACAAATTTTATAAACGTCTTGCAGCTTTCTTTGGATATTATTTATTGATACAAATTAAAATATTATTTTCTTAATTTTATTTTTAATAACTATATCGTTAAATATAATTTTTTAAAAGTGATTATTTGAATGCAATTAATGAAAACTAATATTAATGATGCCAAAGAAGTATAACTTCTCACGCGCGTACATAATTACACGCAACCACTTTTTTTTAGTATTATTTTAATACAAGTTGGCATAAACTTTAAGACACTGCTATCATTTTTCTTACCCCCCTCCTACAACTGGATTTATTTTCAATTGAATTTTCGAACTAAGCAGTTTTGCTGCGGACAGTTGGAAATACCTAAGTCTTTTTGAAACGGATCCATGAGAAATAAGCTGTTTTGATCTGGACTTTATAAACATTACTTTTTTCCTTTCTCTTACTACTATAATATAGCAAAGGAAGTATTGTAATCGGGTCGAAATTTCGAAATCGTGCTGTCACTAGAAATACATGTTTTGAGGTCCCCTAAGTCCAAAAAAGTGGTTTTTAGGAACATGTCTGGGTGTGACAGCCATATCATATCAATAGCTTTATCCGAATTTCACCAAACTTGTAATTTAGCCTTCATATTATATCTAGTTGTGCCGCGAAGCTTTTGGTTGAAATCGGTGAACCGAAAGCTCCACTTTATTCTAGGAGTTTTTGATCTTTTTCAATTTTTTTCGCAAACGGCCCAAACGATTTTCTTTAAACTTTCTATAGTTCTTATACTCATTGATATCTAAGACTTTTATTTGTAACATTTTCCTGGAAAAATTCGAATAAAGACGGTTCCGGGGTGAAGGTTGGGAATTCGTATAAACATATAGATTGTATGCATATAACATAGTTCTTTTTATATTTACATGCCATTGGAATCTAAAAGATTTTTTAAGGAAATTAATCTATATGTTTTAAATTTTATCGGACCATTAAAAGAGTATTGGAAATAAGCCGTGTTGTCGAGACGTTTTGTACGTTATTAATATTTATTTAATAAGATTTTATCTGGAAATAAGTCCTTTTGATCTGGAAGGCATTTTTTGGTACCGATTTTACACAAAATTTGAGCACTTTTAACAAAAATTTTTTATAGAAATAATAGAGGATAATATTATGACTATAATAAAATAATATTAAAAAAAGTGGTTGCGTGTACTTATGTACGCGTGTGAGAAGTTATACTTCTTTGGTATCATTAAAAATTAGTTTATATTAATTTTATTCAAATAATCAATTTTAAAAAATTTAATATTTAATAATAATAATATATATATTTAACGATATAATTATTAAAAATAAAATTACGAGAGTAATATTTTAATTTGTATCAATAAATAATATCGAAAGAAAGCTGCAAGACGTTTATAAAATTTGTCAGTATCATTTTTCTGGTTAATAATTCATGCATATTATGAAAACGAAGCTTCATAGAAATTGCAAAATAAAGCAAGTAGCTACTTGTCAAAGTAAATGTCTTAATCTTATTCATATCTTGTGTTACTAAATTATTATTCTAAGATCGTTGAATCATTTCAGAATCCCAGATTTCGTGATAACTAAGAATATGCATGGAATACAGACGTCATTTTCATTATTAAATTTCAAATAACAGCTACTGCAAAATTCGAGAAAAGTAATAACTTATTTATTAATAATATGTGTCATTTGTATACATAATTATTTTTAATTTAAATATAAATATCTGGTGCGAGGCGTCACACTATTTTCTTTTACTTTCATTTATGAAAATACTCGCTGTTAGTTAAAAGAAATATAAGCACTTTGTAACAATACATATAAACAGTACTATATGCATACAACCTATAGGACTATATGTATGTATATACACGAATTCCTAAACTTCATCCCAGAACCGCCCTTATTCGAATTTTCCCAGGAAAAAGTTTCAAATTAGAGTTGTAGCCACTAATGAGTCTAAGTACTATAGAAAGTTTAAAAAAATCGTTGGAGCCGTTTTCGAAAAAAATTGAAAAAGCTCAAAAACGCCAAGAGTAAAGTAGAGCTTTCGGTTAACCGATTTCAACCAAAAGCTTCGCGGCACAACTAGGTATAATATGAAGGCTAGATTCCAAGTTTGGTGAAATTTGGATAAAGCTTTCGATACGATATGGCTGTCACACACAGACATGTTTCTAAAAACCACTTTCTTGGACTCAGGGGACCTCAAAACATGTATTTTCGTTGAAAGTTCGAGTTCGAAAATTCGATCCGATTACCATACTTCCTTTACTATTAAGTAGTAAAAGAAAGTAATATGTATACACTATACAGCTTATATATATGTACATATAGGTATACGAATTACAAACCTTCAACCCAGAACCACCCTTATTCGAATTTTCCCAGGAAAAAATTTCAAATAAAACTTGTAGGCATCAATGAGTCAAAGAACTATAGAAAGTTTAAAGAAAATCGTTGGAGCCGTTTTCGAAAAAAATTGAAAAAGCTCAAAAACGCCAAGAGTAAAGTAGAGCTTTCGGTTAACCGATTTCAACCAAAAGCTTCGCGGCACAACTAGGTATAATAGGGAGGTCAAATACCAAGTTTGGTGAAATTCGGATAAAGCTTTCGATACGATATGGCTGTCACACACAGACACACAGACACACAGACACACACACAGACATGTTTCTAAAAACCACTTTTTTGGACTCAGGGGACCTTAAAACATGTATTTCCGGGGAAAGCTCGAATTCGAAAATTCGACCCGATTACAATACTTCCTTTACTATCTATGTAGAGTAAAAGAAAGTAAAAATTAATAAATTAGTAAATAAATACAACAGTAATTCAAATTACGCGCGCTAGGTAACCCGGTGGTTTTGCGACTAACTTCATTTTGTTAATTTTTGTCTCAAGATGCGCGCGCATCTTAAAATTTCACTCTCATCATTTTTTTCATAACGCGCCTAAATAAGTATAACTTCAAAAAAAAAATTTTTTTTTTTCAATATTGGAAATCAGCCCTTTTGAAATGGCACTCTTCATTGATAATCGATAAAGTAACAGGGAGGTAGTGAGCTGTGTATTGTTTAAATTAAGTCATTCAATTATGTATTGTGTATGTGCCGTGTTTTAAGAGGTGAAATAAGGGGGTTGATGTCTCTAAAATATCCAGATTACCTACTTTTAGGCGCTTTAGGCCTTTTAGGTTCCGACCCGAGCTTGTATATATATATATGTGTGAGTGTGTGTGTGTGTGCATTGGTGTGTATGTAGAGCTGTGAAGTTCATGAGCGCCGTGCAACGTTCAGTGTCGTGCGTATTGTTTTCTTTGTTGTTTTTTTTTTAAATTGTTTTCAAGATGGCGAGTGACAGTGAGTTCCGAGTCAAGTGGATTTGGTGGTGTTGGGAAAAGCGAGCGCAGCAGGTGTTAATCGTCGTCGTCGTCGATTCTCAATCACTTCAACATTAAGTTGTGAGATTCACGGGGTATCGGACCGGACTAACCAACCAGTGTAGTCGCTAAGAACGGAGCGAACTCTTGAATGAATGAACAAACGGCTCCCTAACCGACACGAAATCGAGTCCATGCTGTCATCAAAACATCATTTTTGCGTTTCTCGTGCTCAATCAGTGAATCAATCGTTTCAAAGATTTCTTTTTTTTAATCATAATGTACATAATAAGTTAGTATCGAATTGAAAGTGTCTCTACAGTGCAGTAGAGAGTCAGACAAGCTTTATGTCTACCACTTAGTGTGCCAGCGTTTGACATTTGGACGATATGTCGCCCCTCGGTGCTGGGGCGCGAGAAAAACACCATCTCAATGCCCACATCGTCACCCTAACAATTCTCGTCTCGCAACTCTCGACATTTCACCTCCAGACAATTGCAGCCCTGGAGACCCGCACATGCTCACACCAGTATCCTAAACAACACCAGGTACCTACTCACTGTTCATATGTTATTACCCTCTTGAACAGAAACACTCCCAATGGGATATATTTGAAATTCTCATTACTATGCGAAGCGAATCACTTTCTTTTTTGTCCGGTTTTCACCATTGATTTGCATACGATTTGACTGCACAACGGCATCCACCAAAAATCTCGACAAACAGAAAGTACCAATAACAAAATTGACCGGTTTTTCGTTCAAACAAACCAATTAAGCAATGACCCCAATTATCAAAACTTGTTTACCTAATATAATATGTTTAACAAGGTTCAATTATTATCCACCTAATCGAATTCCCATTGATTCGACAAGGTAGCGAGTTGATCAACATAAAAACAAAATCATTAGAGTATCGAGGACTCGACCATCACACACATTAACAGAAAAATCGACCAAATCCAAATCACGGCCAAATCACTTAACTCGTCAAATTGACTTCAATTAGATCGCGGAGTACACAATACGACAGAATTTTTATTGTTGCAAAACGGTTCGATCAAATTTCTAACACGCGCGTGACTTTTCAAGTTTTGTCACGTTTTTCCAAAACAATTACATTTTGATTTTCTCTTATTAAAGCAAAAATGTTTCATTCAACTCAAATCATTGCGGAATATCAAACGAAATTTTTATTACTTAACAAATGAGCACATTCAAGTAGTGAATGGAATTTAATTTACATAAATTTCAGTTGAAATTTTGAAATGTTTTCAGGTGAATGGTCTCATAGTACCTATATTATTGAACGATTACACTTCCTAATTAAAGATGATGTATAGGCAAAAAAATCTTCTATGTATGGTGTGTTATCTATACCTATGTATTACCGAGAAGTACCTAGGATGGTCCGTATTAGTGATGTAACGAATATTCGCGAATGCGAATATTCGCATTTGCAAGAAACGACGCGAATGTTTGGCGAATGTTTTTGACAACTAAAATAAAAAATTAAATTCCTTCCTTGCATTTAAAAAAGCCCCATTTCTAAATTTTTTAATATATGCTATGAAAAGCGAACTTGAGAATCTAATCAAATTAGGTAGTAATATTATTCTAGGTCTAATAAGTCTTGTTGCAATTTATAATGTAAGATTTGTACTTATTAAGCAGATTATAACTAGGATTTTAATTAACAGACCAGAGCTAAAGTCTTTGAAAATGGTAAAAAGTGAAAACAAATTTATAGTTGGATGAAACCCATTAGAAAAGGAACAGAATATAACAACAATGAAAGGAAAAATAAATTACGGTCGATCTGCAGTTGGGAAGTGACAAGGGTTGGGGGGGGGGGTTAAGGGTAGAAATGGTTTATCTCGATTTCCGGCAAAACTACTAAGTCCTATGGAAAAAAGTTAAATGACAAAGTTGTAGGTAATAAGAAGATCTACAACTTTTGTGCTAACACTTTTTACACATAACCTCACAATTGATGTGAAAAATTTCACATCAATTTAATTTGTTGTTTTTACTTTCTTTTACTACTATATATGTAGATAGTAAAGGAAGTATTGTAATCGGGTTAAATTTTCGAATTCGAGCTTTCAACGGAAATACATGTTTTGATGTTCCCTGAGTCCAAAAAAGTGGTTTTTAGAAACATGTCTGTGTGTGACAGCCATATCGTATCGAAAGCGTTATCCGAATTTCACCAAACTTGGAAATTTGCTTTCATATTATGTCTAGTTGTGCCGCGAAGCTTTTAAATGAAATCGGTTAACCGAAAGCTCCACTTGTATCTAGAAGTTTTTGAGCTTTATCTTAGACTGATTGATGCCCACAACTTTTATTTCAAACTTTTTCCTGGGAAAATTCGAATAAGGGCGGTTCTGGGGTGAAGGTTAGAAATTTGTATATACATACAGGGTGTACCAGCTAGACCGGCCATTAGAAGTTTCCGGAGAACCTGAAATAATAGAAATCTAAAAATTGGGATTAAAACCTAACTGCATTGGAGCTACCTTCCTAAAATATTTTTAGTTTTCTGGCACTTCCGGTATAACCGGAAGTGCCAGAAAACTAAAAATATTTTAGGAAGGTAGCTCCAATGCAGTTAGGTTTTAATCCCAATTTTTAGATTTCTATTATTTCAGGTTCTCCGGAAACTTCTAATGGCCGGTCTAGCTGGTACACCCTGTATATGTAGATTCTATGCATACAGTTCTGTTTATATGTACAGGTATAGTTATAAAGTGTCTATATTTGTTTTAACTAACAGCGAGTTTCATAAATGAAAATAAAAGAAAGTACTGTGACGCCTCGCACCAGATATTTTTGTTTTGCGGACCATTTGGCGCCCCTTTGTGAGTAGCGCCCGTGGCATGATGCCTCCCCCCCTTACCCTCCCATCACTACGCCACTGTTAACTATTTCTTGTAAGATAAATTATAATTATTATTATTGTTTTTTATTTTAGGTGGTTCATGGTGTTTATACGGGAATTCCTCATGTGATCCATAAACGTAGTGCTAACCAACCATTAAGAATTTTATTGTGGTATGACCAGAGTGTTTATAGGTGAGCAATTTATTGGTTGAGCTATAATTGAATAGAACTATTTATTTATTTTTTTTTAACTTTAGATTAGATGAAGAGCAATTTGAACTTATTAATGTAAGTAATATACTCTTATACTTTTATATATACGAGTTGTTGAATTTTTTTTTTTTTTGTCTAGGGTACAATTTTACCGGAAGCTGTTAGTTTCTGGGAGAAGGCGTTGATGGTACGAAAATCGGAAAATGTGATTCGACTAAATAGAAAATGCGAGCAGTCGCAAGTGTTTGTCAAAGACTTTATGACTCACTGCATAAACTCATGTCGAAGTAAGACAATGTGCGGAGAGATTGAAGTACCTGAAGAACATTTGGATGTGTGTCGCGTTTGTAATGCAACCGGGCAGAACTGTGGTCAGACGAACGATTCGGTCGCTGGTTCAGGCGTGACCGACGCCGATTTTGTCTTCTACGTTTCGGCAATGCAAACAGCTCGGTGTAACAAAGGGCTAACAGTTGCCTACGCCGCCCATTGTCAGCAAGAACTCGCCCTCGACCGTCCCGTCGCCGGCCACGCGAATTTCTGTCCGAAAAGCATCAGTACCCGACCACAAGAACTCGAAACGCTGTTGTCGACCGTCAAGCATGAAATCCTACACGCACTAGGATTCTCAGCGAGTCTCTACGGGTTCTTTCGCGATGCAGATGGTCAGCCGCTGACACCCCGCAAACCGGACACCGGTCGACCACCGTTCGACGAAAGTCTTCAGATGCACAAGTGCAGTAGTCGAGTCGTCAAAAAAGTGCACCGTCCGCTCTGGCTTGTGCGCGGTGGAACCATGAATCGCACGATTCACATGCTCGTGACGCCACGGGTTGTGCGAGAAGTGCGCGCCCATTTTAACTGCGATCAGCTCGAAGGCGCCGAACTGGAAGACCAAGGTGGAGATGGAACTGCCCTTACTCACTGGGAGAAGCGAGTTTTTGAAGTATTGTCTCTCCCCCCCGCTTATATAACGCTTTCCAACACCTGAACTCTCTCACCATTTTTTTTTTTTTGTTTTAGAATGAAGCAATGACGGGAACACACACTCAGAACCCAGTCATTTCCCGAATTTCGCTCGCTCTGATGGAAGACACCGGGTGGTATCGAGCCAACTATTCAATGGCGGAACCAATGACTTGGGGACGCAACCTCGGCTGTGATTTTGTCATGAAAAGTTGCAAAGAGTGGATGGTCCTGAAAACTGCCAAGTGAGTACATATTAGGTTCGTTCGCGGATCTCATACTAAACCGATAACGAATCACTCCAAGTGAATTTAGGATAATCGCCCAGCCTATTCACACTTATGAACTGATTAAGGATTATTATTCCGCGAACGAGTTTAAAAATGTTCGGAAGTAAGACGAGGATTAACGAGAACCCACGAAAATTGTTAATTGAATTTAATGTTGAGAGCGAAGGATAGAAAATCTAGCTTCATTTTATCAAACTGCGCATGAGTAAAAGAATCGAATTTTTCGTCCTAAAAAAAAACCGAGAATCGCTAGAACCAAAGTCCCGCTCCGCTTTCCTTTTCTGTCAATGTTAAATTCAATTAACAATTTTCGTGGGTTCTCGTTAATCTTCGTCTTACTTCCGAATATTTTCAAACTCGTTCACGGGAAAATAACTCTTAATCAGTTCATAAGTGTGTATGGGCTTGGCGATTATCCTAAATCGATTTGGAGTGATTCGTTATCGGTTCAGTATGGAATCCGTGAACGAACCTATTACATATTACATAAATTTTCATTACTTTCATTATGACAACTGTTAGCATGTCTGACGAATGGAAAAATAACCGGTGAGTTTCCTTCCAAACTACAAATCCTAATCCCAGAATTTGAGACTTAAATCACAATAATCATATTAAGGGGGCCATCCCATGTGACGGTCTGTTTTTTAGGGATTTTTTTTCTACGACCAGTAAATAGATAGAGCTTTAATTTTATTATCATTTATTAATATTTATTTCGATGGTATAAATATAAATTTTAAACTAAAAATATTGTGTAGAACATGAGTTACAGCGTTCGGAACACCCCCACCTCGAAAAAATGAGCTCGCACGTCCTCCACGATTCCGGCTGATTGGCTTATTCGAAACAAAACAAAAATACGGCGTTTTCATCTGTAAGCCTAAATGCACGGATTGAACAATTATCAAATGAATATACAAAAAATTGGACTTTTGGTAGACATTTGAAATAAAAGTTGCGAATTTTGCGTTTTTGAAGTTATACTTCTTTTATGAAAAAATGATGAGAGTGAAATTTTTGAAAAAATAAACATAACGAAGTAGGCCGCAAAAACACTCGGTTTCTTGTCGCGCGTAATTTGAATTTTTGTTTTATTTATTTTTATATTTGTAATTTTGATTCTCGGGCATCTTAGATGCCCATGGATACAAGGGGACATCTCAGATGCCTATGGATGAATATAATAAAAATTGTTTTTCTTAGAAATTTGTGATATTGGAATTAAGCGACTTTGAATCGATTTCTTTATTTTTAAAGGTAGTTTTATATTTTAATTTATTTAAAATTAATTGTATTTTATATTTAACTAAATAAAAACTTTATTTTTAAAGAAACTCGACAAAAATTAATTAACCACATTAAAAATCGATTCAAAGTCGCTTAATTCCAATATCACAAATTTCTAATAAAAACAATTTTTATTATATTCATCCATAGGCATCTGAGATGTCCCCTTGTATCCATGGGCATCTAAGATGCCCGAGAATCAAAATTACATATTTTATTTAGAAAATATTTATATACACAAATGACACATATTATTAAAAAATAAGTTATTACTTTTCTCGAATTTTGCAGTAGCTGTGATGGAAATGACGTCTGCATTTCATGCATATTCTTAGTTATCACGAAATCTGGGATTCTGAAATGATTTTTAACCATCTTAGAATAATAATTAAGTAAAACAAGATAAGAATAAGATTACGACATGAACTTTGAGCTACTTACTTTATTTCGCAATTTCTATGAAGCTTCGTTTTCATGACATGCATGAATTGTTAACCAGAAAAATGATCCTGACAAATTTTATAAACGTCTGGCAGCTTCCTGTGGATATTATTTATTGATATAAATTAAAATATTATTCTCTCAATTTTATTTTTAATAATTATATCTTTAAATATATATATATTATTATTATTATTATTAAATATTAATTTACAATTTTTTAAAAGTGATTATTTGAATGCAATTAATAAAAACTAATATTAATGATGCCAAAGAAATATAACTTCTCACGCGCGTACATTAGTACACGCAACCACTTTTTTTTGCTATAAAAAAATCGATATTTTGGAAATTTTTGATTGATAATAGTTCATTCTATGCGTTTACATGTGTTGAGTGTACCCTATAAAGTCATTCGGTCAAGCCGTTTTTGAGATACGATGGAGGAAAGTTTGAAAAACGCGTTTAAAGTTTCAACTGCCAATTCAGCGCTCCGAGAAGTTCTTTCTTCTACCTGCTGTATCTTTAAAACGACTTCGAATTTTCAAAAATCACTTTACTACCGTATTATAGACATGTTAAGAAAGTAATTTATGAACAAAAAAATATCGATTTTTTGAGCCCATCATATGGGATGACCCCTTTAAAATCGTCAAGCATTTCAACTGCACTAGTTTATAGTTGTGGTTATTGTTTAGGGGACGTTCAATTCATCCGTTTTGTAACAAGGTAAAACGTAATCCGTTACAAACAGAATGTACAGCTGATCGTGCTTCAGTCGCTTTGTGTAACTTAGCTGAATACGAGCAAGAGCTTCCTTCGATTTATCAGGTAATAATCGTGTAGTCGTGACATTTCACAAGTTAATTGTTAGAATTTTAGAATTTCGATTATATTCAACACGTGGAAAGTGGACGGGAAACGTATTTTGGTGGTTCGGTGTCCCTAGCTGATTACTGTCCATACATTCAAGAATTTACATGGAGATCAAAAAATATATCGATTAGAGGGTCACAGTGTCAATATGAAGAGAATACGCCTCGTAGGATAACTGCTAGAGTCTAGCACTGTGATAAATCAATATTCATCTGTGTTATTATCTGGTTTTAGATGTCGACAAAAATTTCGCACTGGAAACATATGGAGATGAATCTCGATGTTTCGAGCATACGAATCAAATGTGGGAGGAAAGATCCTGTGGCCAGGTGCGTCAGTGGCGACATTGGGGCTCAGGATGTTATCAGTACAATTGCACTGGCGGCCGACTGCACATCCTGATCGGGAACTATACGTACGAGTGCTACTATCCCGGACAGGAGATCACGATTCGAATTGTGCGCAACGAATGGTTGCACAAAGGGGCGATTGTGTGCCCTCCGTGCCACGAACTCTGTGATACTGAAACGTGTCGCCGTCCCGAGGAGGCGCCACCGTCCAATCTTTATCCTCGCGACGACCTCACCTGTTCCGCTCCACATTTCCACGCGTCCTCAATTTTATATACCCTCATCATTCCTCTATTGCATTACAAATTTTCATTCACGAAAAGTTGACATTAACTATATAAAATTCCATTGTTTCAATCTTAATCAATTACAACGGAGACATTGATTTCGAATCGAAATCTTCACATTTTGCCTCGAATTTGTGGAATATTTTACAACTCCCCCCCCCACCTATATTAAAAAAAAAAACTTAAATAAAATCGACATACCTAGATCTCATTATTTTGATTATTCATTTGTTAAAAGAGAGTCGTTTGTCAAGATACAGTCTCTGGAAACTAAGTACAATTAGTTGTAAAACAATTCAGAATTGTTGCGCAGAGTTGATGATTGACTATAACTGATTACCTTTGAAAGGTGATCAATTTATACAGGCTTGTAGAAAGTATGGTGAAGCCAAAATGGCTTTATCTCTAATGTGAATGAACCAGAAATGAATCTACTCTTAAAAACGTTAGTATTTATTTTCTTTCGCTTTAGCATTCCCGTTTATATACAAATATATTTTCTATATTAAGTCATTTTCAATGTGCAATCTAAAAAAAATATATCTATAAGTTAAAAAATTTACTGTGTATTTGTAATAAAGGAAACATTAGAAACATGAAACAATTTACAGTGGTACCTTTACATACGAGTTTAATTCGTTCCGCAACCTTGCTCGTATCTTGAATTACTCGTATCTCGAAGCAAATTTCCCCATACAAAACAATTGAACTACCATTAATCCGTTCCAATCCCCAAAATGTCACCCCAGTTATTTCGTTACGTGGTTTTGAATTAATAAAAACGTATTTATAAATGACAAATATTTATTGTACAAAAACAAAAAAGAGAATGTAAAGAAATAAATTCGATATCCTCACTAGTCCTTTGCCTTTTTCGCTACATTTTTCTCACTTTCACTTGTAGGCCGTTTAGAAAAAAAAATGCCCAAGGTTTGTTTTTTCCTCCCTCTCAGAATGTTCCGGAAATGAGTTGGGCAAGTGTTATTAAAAAGATCAGATGCACGACCTGTTGCAATTTTTTCTGGGTGTTTTTTTTTTCCACGAACTCCCACATTCCTAAGATTTCCTTTATCTCACTTGTAGAAATAACCTCCTCCTCGTCTGACTCCTCGAAACCAATTTCTACCGGCTGACCTGCTAAACCTTGCTCGTATCTCGAATTTCGCTCGTAACTCAAAGCAAAAAATCACTCGCTCGTTTCTCGAAAAACTCGTATGTTGGGGCACTCGTATGTCGAGGTACCACTGTACTTATATACATTGTTTGATCGTTTCGATCAGTTGTAGCGCTTCTTATTGTAATTGTCAACTAAAATATTTGGTCATTATACCACGTGAAGCGTTTTGTAAAACTAAAATTTGAACTATTTGTAGCAAAAAATGTGATAAGTTAACTATTTTTTTTTTCTTTTCTTGCATCACTTGACAATCTTGAAAAGTCAAAAATTATAACAAAAAAAAAAAAAGAAAAACAAAACGCTTATTGAAAAAGTAAATTTGTTAAAAAAAATTTTAGCTAGGTAATTTTTTGTATCTAAGGCTCTTTACTTAATGTAAATAAAAAAAAAATAGTTTTTTTTTTAAATATTTATTTTTATTTGTCTTTAAGAAAAAAAAATATTCATATATAAACCTTACAGGTTTGATTCCATCTGTCGTGTCGACGCCTGACCAATATATGAAACTATTCTGCTGCTGCTGAACATCTACTTCTTGCCACTGAAGCCATTCAATATTTTCTAGAATAGCCGTTAAAAATACTGATACGTTACCATTTTTCTTTAAGACTACCGATTGCGGTCGATTTCCTCGATCAGCGTGAAAAATCTTTGCCGAGACTTTTTAGTCAAATGTGGTAAGCACATGACCAATCCATACATATGTTTTGCTGAATATTCCTAAAACAATTATAAACAATAAAAATATATTTCTTTTTAATAATAAAACAACAACAAACCGTATGATCCTTAATAAATACTTCTAATAAATTTTCAGGATAGTAAAACGCTTTGACATAGACTTCAACATACTCTCGATGTGGCATCGATTTCATATTTGTTATTTTTTCAAATTTCGACATTAGTTGCGTAAAATCGAGTTGCATTAAGCCCCTACCACCTGCTGTGCATTTTTTCACATTGCTGAAACTAAAAAAAAAAAAAAATAATTTTTCAGATGAAAACTTTTTCATCTTTAATGTACCCTTCAACTAAAGTATGGGAAATAACATGCGCCAAACATTCCCAAATACTGAATCGGATCTCTTCGGAAATTTGTAATTTGCTCTCGATTAAGCCCAAACGCATCGCAAATACTTGAATATCCTACAAATAATAAATAATTAAAATGTGCCAGTTGACTACCTGCGAACAACGAAAAGACTAAATGTGCAACTGTAGTATTACGGTGACCATACGTCCCGGATTTTTCTAGAAACAATATTTGTCCCGGACTGCTCGAATTTTTGAAAAGGTTCTTAATTTCAATATTTATTTAAAATATATTTAAAACTCGACTTGAAATAGACACACTAAAAGCGATATTACATATTAAAATTAATTATGAAGAAAATTGTACAGAATTTTATACAATGCTTCAAAGCGAAAAGACCTACTGAAAACGAACCTACTTGTTCGCGAATCTGATACTGAACCGATAACGAATCACTCCAAATGGATTTAGGATAATCGCCAAACGCATAAACGCTTATGAACTGATTAAGGGTTATTTTCCCGTGAACGAGTTTGAAAATGTTCGGAAGTAAGACGATGATTAACGAGAATCCACGAAAATTGTTAATTGAATTTAACATTGCCAGAAGAGGAAAGCGGATCGGGACTTTGATTCTTGTTTTTTTTTAAGGACGAAAAATTAGATTCTCTTATTCATGCGCAGTTTGATAACATGTGGCTAGATTTTCTATCCTTCTTTAACCCTTTGGGCTCCAAACTTTCTGCATAAAAGTTTCCACCAACTCCAAGCTATTTTTCGATGTATTTGCCAAGACATTTTTGTATGAAATAAAATTGAAAAACGAGGATTCATTAAAAAATTAGCAAAATTCTATTTGAAGATCATCAAAACGGCTCGATAAAAAATGGCCACACGTAGTGAACATAGGAGTTGGTGGGAAATTATCTATGGGCCACAACGTGTGGACATAGGAACCCAAAGAGTTAACAACGTTTAATTCAAATAACAATGTTCGTGGGTTCTCGTTAATCCTCGTCTTACTTCCGAACATTATCAAACTCGTTCACGGGAAAATAACCCTTAATCAGTTCATAAGCGTGTATGGACTTGGCGATTATTCTAAATCCACTTGGAGTGATTCGTTATCGGTTCAGTATCAGAAGTATTGTACTCAGTAATTCTGATTAAAAAAATACTGATTTCTATTATATCCTTAAATAGTATTTGTTATGTATATTTTTTATGTTTAATTTAACTACCCCCTCACCCCCGCTTCAAGTTCTCGTCCCGGATTTGAAATAAAAAAATATGGTCACCTTAGTGGTATGCACGATGAGCATGAATCAGTGGCGACTAATCAATCACAAAAGCTTTTGGGGGGCACATTTTTTGCATCGTAGTTAACGGTTTGAATTTTAATCAAGACTTATATTTGACTTCCTCTGAGAGTTTCAGTTAAATACCCCTCAAAATCGGCTTCATTATATTGAGCTTTCCTTGGTAATCAGTACTGGCGCTAATTTGTTTGGATTTATACTAAGCCCATTTTCCTGACACTTTTTCCGATGTGTCAAGTCCACCTACATTTAATGTTAGGTTTATTATTAGGGGACATCCATAAATTGCGTCACACGAATTTCATGATTTATGACCCCCTCACCCGTCCTTGTCACAGTAGGTCACATTTGTGAGACCCACCCCTCCTTAGTGTGACGTCACATATTTTACAATTTTACATCAACAAATAATTATTGGATTAAAACAGCAGTTCCGAAATGTGTTTTATTTCAATTTAAATGATTTTTTAATAAAATTAACATCAAATCAAACATTTCAAGAAATAAAAAAAAAGACTAATTATATTAATTAATGACCAAGCTTAATCATCTTGAAAGTCCATTGTCAAATGAAATAAAAACAATATCACCGCTAGACACGGTGCAGCATTTATCAAAGGGCAATAGTATCGGCGCGGAACACTACACCGAGTAAAAATTCTCTTCGGACATTTACTTAAATCTAAATATTTGATCGGCAATGGGCTATCAAACCATTTTGTTGGTGTAAATGAAATTCAGTTGTCAGAAAAGAATTTTTTTCTCAGTGTATTAGAGCAAGTTGCCGACAAAACAAGTTGAACCTTATGTTTCTACAGATAGTGTTGAAAATGTTTTTGAGTTTTTCGTTAATAGTTCAAAGTTCGTGTTTTACTTAACGCTTCGATTAAAATAGATTTTGAAATGTGACGTCAAGAAATTTAGGACCCCTCCCACCCCTTTGTCACACTACGTCGACCTCCTCCCTACCCATTTGTGACGTAATTTATGAATGGCTCCTTATTTACATGAATAATGCAGTAGATAAAAGCCAGACTATTGCATGTGTAGTGGCACATAATAACCAACATTAAACGTTAAGATAATCTTAATTTCTTAAACCTTTTCTACACTTACTGATCGCTATGTGTAATATGCAATGTATGTCGTCGCCACAAATTTCATAGACTTCAATAGATTCTATAGATTTCAATATAGACTTCAATAGATCTAATAAAATTAGTAATAAAAAAAGTAAAAAAAAAAATATTAATGATGCACAGATGTGAAGCTTAAAAGGCTTAAGATGCTGTAACAAGTATTTTTTATTTTTGTTTGGGGAAGCACTGCCTCCATCGACGAATCACCACTGGCATGGATACGTCTTAATCGTTATTCGATGCTATTTTCAAAATAAACATACCCGCAGCAATACATCTATGTATGAGTTGTGCTCGGACATCACATCTTTTACTTCCCAATTCACTTTTGATATGGAAACTAGAATGTTACGTAAGTCAAACGCTTGAGCAGCCACCGCCATATAAACCGGTTTCCGAAGATTAACCGCTACAGAAATAGTCTAAACATTAACAAAAAATAATAATAGAAGTACTAAAAGGTGTATGAGGATAAGTATACTAAAATGACCCTTTACAAATCCCTTTCATTGACGTCATGTGTAGGGGAAGCCCGGGCAAAGCGGATAAGCTAGGGAAAATTGAAAAATTTCACATTGTCATATCAAACTAAAACTAAAATAAAATCTCTTCAATTATTCGCTTTGCCCTACCCGGTCGGGCAAAGCAGATATTTTCCTTGGACAAAGTGGATAGGCTAGTTACTCTTGGCAATCATCGCAGAAATAGCTCCATTGCCCATCATATAACGTACAATTTTCATGGGCCCAACGGTGACACTCAGAACTTTGCATCCAGTCTATTACCACATACTTTTCCGTGCAGACCAGACACAAACTTTGTTTTTTTTTTTTTTTTTTGTAATATTAGGTTTTATATTTTCTACTCGCTCCGGATATGAAGAAGTATTTGTTTCAGCATCCAAAGGATATACTAATACAACTATAGAAAAAGAAGATAATTGATTCGCTTTGCCCAAAATGTGTGTTTGTAAAAATGCCAATTTTCTAAGATTTCAATGCCAGTTCAATATAATATTAGTATCATAAGTTTTACTTAAAAACATTGTTAATTTACAAAGCGACTTTGTCCCTCAGTTAGCTAACAGTAAAAACAATTAAAATGAATACAAATCTGATCGAAAATCACAATATAAACACGCAATATAATTTTTTTATCACTAACGCAAACGAACGTCTAATTTCGTTTTGAATTAACTGTCACTACGTCTCTAGACAGATCACTTGTCTACGCAAATGCAATTTTTAACACCAGCTATTATAGTTTTTTTAGAAATATTGACTATCTGCTTTACCTCAGTTATTCGCTTTGCCCGGGCTTCCCCTATACTAAAGATTATTAAAAAGTAGATCGTGTTAGTATAACTTATCACTATAAAGCTATTTAATAAAAAAAAATATTTACTTGATTGTAGAAATGTGAGATAATGTGTGCATTTTCTGGTGGTATTAAATATTCGAGAAAGCTTTGGAGGAATTCGAATTGTTGAGCTAAGAATATGACGCTTTCAACGGCTACGATGCGCCGAGCTAGACCGAACAAATTTTCGGACGAATGCAGTAAGACAGCTCCGTTCAAGTTTGGCCGGGTCACCCGCAAATTACTGAGTACGAGAGATTCATTTGATTTGTCCGAGCCTTCCGTGTTGGCAACAAGAAGATTTTCTGAGATTCGTTTCAGCACCGAGGTCAGTTTGAGTGAGTAAATTCCTGCACCGTTAACCGCCTGGAAACAAATCTCAATAATCAGTCGGAACATTTGCCAGGAATCAAAATAGCTGGGGAGCCCAAGCGGGGATTTCGGGATTTTCTCGAGCGCGTCAGATTAAGATAGGGTGAGCTAGTTACATGCTAAAACGTGTATATTCCACTAATCTGACAATTTGAGAGTGACGTAAAGAAGGGGGGGGGGTACAAAGTTGTAAAAAAAAAACGTCATCTCGACATTCTCGAGCGTGGCTAAATTTTTTTTTATTTTGATGGCAATAAATCAAGGATTACGAAAAATATATAATCTGACGATTTCCACAAGTCGAAGTAACAAAAAACTATCGATAAAGTTTAATGCGTGCAGTTGCGTGATGCATTTATTCGAATTCAAATATAAGTTGTAGCCACTAATGAGTCTAAGAACTATAGTAAGTTTAAAGAAAATCGTTGGAGCCGTTTTCGAAAAAAATTGAAAAAGCTCAAAACTCCTAGAATATAGCAGAGCTTTCGGTTAACCATTTTCGGCGAAATTTCATCAAACTTGAAATTTGACTTCCATATTATACCTAGTTGTGTCGCGAAGCTTTTGGTTGAAATCGAGTAACCGAAAGCTCCACTTTATTCTAGAGGTTTTTAAGCTTTTTCAATTTTTTTCAAAAATGGCTCCAACGATTTTCTTTAAACTTTTTATAGTTCTTAGACTCATTAGTGGCTACAACTTTTATTTGAAACTTTTTCCTGAGAAAATTTGAATATAAGCTGTATGCATATATACAAAAAAAAATCTATAGCCGCCCCCCCCCCCCCCCCCGGCTGAAAAAGAAATTATTATATGACGTTTTTTTCTTTTTATCATCTAAGCTTCGCAACCCAATAGGTCTCGATAACGCTTGAGTAAATCCCGATTTAGCATCGTGGGCTCCCCTACTAAAAGGGTTAGGTGTCAGTTTTTCGAATCACAATTCTACGAAACACAATTTTTCGAATCACAATTCTTCGAAACACAATTTTTCGAAATAACAATTTTTCGAAAAATTAATAATAAATAATTTTAGGGACGGAAATAATTAGAATAAATTTAGTTTTATTTGCCAGTTAACTTATAGTTTACAGATTGTTCATTTTTGGTAAGATTAGCGTGGCGCTTGGAGAATTTGAAATCGCCCAACGTTATGATTTTGTGTACCATAGAAATCGATAAATTTTGACGTCAGCATGAGGCTTAAGCAAGCCATTTGCAAAATTCAAGGTATGAGTAACTATGGGAACTTAGATGGTCCAATTTGAACACTCAATATTTTTTATTTGCGAACACGTTTTCAATATTAAACTTCCATTGAGTGATAATAATTTTCATTTTTTTCCAGTTCAAAAGACACATATTTTATAAACATACACAAATAAAATTTCAGGAATAAAACACAGAAAACACGATAAAATTAATGAAATTCTAACGAGTTTGAACTCAAGTAATATAGAAAATATAATAGGCAAAATAAACAAACCTTAGATACCACGTATTTTAAAGATGACTATAGATTTTAAAAATATTCCATACATTTAAAATGCTCTAATAATGCAGGATCTGTATTCATAAAGATTTTCAATGAATTCTGAAAACTCATAGATATTTGAAGCATAATTATTATGTTAAAACATTTAATTTTGTATAAAACTTCGTGGTGTCAGGAAGTGCACATTCAGTCAAATAATGAAATTCGGATGACTACAATTTCTTTTGTTGGGGGCTCCGCCAAACCCCCGCCAGAGGGCCCCCCTGGACCCCTTTGGCATTTGTAGTAGGAAATTGTTAAATGAATTTATATGAATTAACTTAAAATAAATGACAGTTCCCATAGTTACGTCTTAATTGACAGATTTATCAAAATCATTTCCCATAAGAAAAATGCGTCTTGAAATCCGGTTATTATCGAAAACGAAGCGAAATCTCGCAAATAAGCACTCTTCATTTTCGTTTTCTTTTGACTTGTTTTATCAGAAACCGTCGTCAATTAATGGTGCCACGCTAACCTTACTCTTCCCTTCATTTTAAGTACTATATTATCGCTATTTCCAGAACGAAAAGAGATACAGAAATTGTAAAAATTAAAAAAAAAAGTTATATGTACTGACACATTTATGTACCTATTTCATTTACCCTACCCGTCGAGGTTGATTTACACTGATTTTTGTTCAAAAACACCAACTCTACCTGTAGAAGTTGATTTAGACTGCATTATTTCAAAAAATTATGCATTCGAAAAATTGTGTTTCGAAGAATTGTGATTCGAAAAACTGGTCGGACACCACTAAAAGTACCAAGTCGTTGGTGAAGCAATAGTTCACTGAAAAGAGATAGTATTCAAAGAGCTGCGTTAGACATTGGAAAATGTCAAGTGAAATTGGTTGAAGCAATTTAGACATTTGAAGATATTTGCCGATTTGGCGTAGTACGCTCAGTGTTGTGTTTGTTAGTAGGAATTTTTGCTCGTTTCGGGTGGGTTGCTGTTGGTCTTTTTGGGGTGTGCTGCAGACAATGTCTGATTTATGAGACTCGTCGACAAAGTCACGACGAACCTCATCGTCTTCCGAGTCAGAATCGGAATTTGACTCGCCCAATATTTCATCCTAAAACAATTCAAGATAGAAATCCAACAACGCTTTTCTTAACACTACTCTTAGTAGTACCATAATATTTTCGTCAATTAATGTTTCATCAAACTTGACTTGGAATGGCGAATGGGTCGCGTTGAACTTAACGAAATAATTCGTATAAATCGTACTTCCATCCTGAGATGTATTCGAACTCATATCAATTTTAGAAATACTTAACACAGTAGCGTCATTCAACTGCTTGAAGTGTTGTCTTAAAGATTTATATTCCTAACAATTCAATAAGCTTAGTATTACATCGAATAGCCACCTTGTTAAGTCCACTCACTTGTAATTGTAAAATATTGAAATTGGTTTTCACTGGGCAAATTTCCCACATTTCATTCTCGAAAAAAATTCGCAATTCCTCCAAACGACTAGAATGATACAAATACAAATAGTTGACACTCTGTTTCCGAATCGCCTCTTGCAGTTCCTCGCATGAACTTTCACAGAACTGTTCGCCGATTTCAATGAGTCTAAAACAATTAGTTGCAATTAAAGTTGTTCTAGCATCAAATTAGTTATATAATGATTATAAACAACAATTGTTGTTTTTGAAACATGTGCCGATGAGGTCTGATTAATCGATATCTGTTATGGTCTGTTTAACTGCATACGTTAGGTATGTACCAAATGAAAATAAAATCGTACCTTTTGCGTTATAAGCCCTGTGCAAAATAAAATTATAGCATATGTATAGGGGAGACCGGGGCAAGGCGAAGTTCGGGGCTGGATGGGAAAAGTGTTTGTGTGCGTGACTGGTGAGCACAACAGGTTTGTTCCATGTGTTCTTTTAGGTTCGTTCGCGGTACTGATCCGAAACTGGTAAAGAATCAATCCAAGTGGATAGGGTAATCGCCAAACGCATACACGCTTATGAATAAACTGATTAAGGGTTATTTTACCGTGACCGAGTTTGAAAATGTTCAGAAATAAGACGAGGATTAACGAGAACCCACGAAAATTGTTAATTGAATGAACGTTGACAGACGTTGATGCCTCGTTCACACGAGTCTACTTTGGTTGATCGATTTTAGTTAATCGATCAAAAGTGAAATGAAAAACCTAATGTGATGACTCGTTCAAACTTTTTTTGATCCACTAAAAAGTTGATTACGGTTCTCACACGAGGTTTTTCATTTAAATTTTTTTGATCAACTAAAAACGGGCTACTAATGTTGACTCGTGTGAACGCAGCTGGACAGCAAAACTGGATTAAGAATAAGCCACAACTAAGCAAACTGCGCATGAGTAAGAGAATCGAATTTTTCATCCTAACAAAAATCTGAGGATCGCTAGAACTAATTATGAATCGGTAATGAACGCATTTCGTGTGAACCGCGAATATCGGACCGTAACTCGGCTTATAAACTTGCATGCGCTTGGCGATGATCCTAAATCGGTCTTGAATTAATTCATTACCGATTCATTATCACATCCGCGAACGAACCTGTTGAAACACGTCCATCGAATGACAAAGAGCAAGACACATTAACCAAGAGACAAGAGTGAGTGAAAATCATGAAGCAAGGGCTTCACCCCAATTTAAAACTGGTTTTGCGGTGTTTAAACACTTCCAAATCAGTGCCTGGGCGAGCTATAGTCATAAAAATGTACGTTCATAGATCGGCTCTCGGCCTCGTGCGGCCCAACGGCCGAGGGCTGAGGCGTTTTTTCACTCACTCTTGTTTCTTGGTCATTGTGCCTTGCTCTTACATGGACGTGTTTTGCTTCAACGTCTGGAACAAACCTAGTAGAGCCTAACAAAGTGTCATTCGGGCGATGTTCGGTTACGTCATACGCGTCTAATCGCCTCGTCCTTGTCACTACTTGTTTTGGCTGTGTGGCGAGAAAAAAGAACAGTTTTTTTGGGGAATTTTTACAAGGTATTTTGTTTCTAAAAAGGTGTGCATAGAGATAAATATCAGATAGGTGCTATTGTAAAATTTTACCACGTACTTTTGTAGTTTTGTAAGACTAATGAATTTAAATTTCACTTTTACAGAATAATTTTTGAAGGGTAGAACTATTGTTACTTTTACAAAATATGTCTATTAGGGCAAAAAGGTCGGGGCATAATGGGACTGCAACAAATAATAAAAAAAGTAAGAAAAATGAAAAGAAGATTGGAAAGAAACCTGAAAAAAAGCATTTGAATAAAAGGCATAAAAAAGAAACTGACACGGAAAGTAGTTTAACCAAAGAAGAAAATGATGACTGTGCTGGCATCTATTGCGGGTACTTATACTCAGAGTCAATCGAAGTCTGGGTTATCTGCAACATGTGCCGTGTATGGGCACATAATTCTTGTGCTGGATTTGATGAAGAGGATGAAGAAGGGCACACTTGTGAACGCTATCTGCCATTAATATGAAATTTAATATAAATAGTTCCCCGTTTTGCCCCGCAGCGTTTCCTATTTTACCCCACCCGTGGGGTAAGACGGGAAATTTGACAACGTTTCTTTAAATTTTATTTATCAAAACAATTATATGATTTTACACGTTACAGAGTATAATTATAGTCGATAACTCTATACGTTTTATTTCTTTTGTAAAAAAATTTCAATAAAGAGTTTATTTTTCTTTCTGTACAATTTTTGTCTTAGCTATCTCGTCCTGCCCCAGTCTCCCCTTCTGCACATGACGTATACCGTACAATGCACGTTTTTATTTTCATTTGAAACAAACCTATTATTGGTACTGATAAAACGTTCCTGAACTGAAATTCACGATACCTCTCTGTACATGTTCAATAAATTACAACTGAAATGTGTGCTGTAAGGAAGATACCCCAGGTGTTCTACGTTCGTTTTCGTTCATTTTAAGATATGTCTCTCTTCGTCAAAATTAAAGCGCCCCATATTTTGCTAACGATAAACAAACCCTTTTAGGAATTGAAACATGTGAAACTGCATGTCCTACGGAAAAAAGTTAAATAGCAAAGTTGTAGATAATAAGTAGCTCTATACTTTTTGTACTTACACTTTTTCTCATAACCTCATCATTTATATGAAAAATTAAAATCACCAAGTAGTTTTTAGCTTTTACAAAAAAAAAAAAAATACACTAAATTTGGTGAAAATTTATCTTTTAATGTCCCAAACACACTGTATTTTTTTAATTTAAAATATTTAATTTTTGACCTTATAATGACTTAATATCGAAAAAGCACCCTAATTTTCAATCGAAAATTCTCACGTCAAAACATCTGATTTTTTTAAAAACTCGACGAGCTTTTTGTTTGTTGAAACCTCTACTTACTGAAGGTGCAAAAATATATATACATTACAATGTTAAATGTTCTCAGCAAATGCAATAATTAAAGTGAAAATTATAATAAATTGCTTCAAGTTGTATTTGTACAATTGTATGATATTATGTACAATTTTGAGCAATTTATTAAAATTCACAGTTTAATTATTGCATTTTCTGAGAACATTTAACATTGTAATGTATATATTTTTGCACCTTCAGTAAGTAGAGGTTTTAGCAAACAAAAAGCTAACCGACTTTTTAAAAAAATCAGATATGTTAACGTGAGAATTTTCGATTGAAAATTAGGGTGCTTGTTCGATATTAAGTCATTATAGGGTAAAAAAATTAATATTTTAAATTTAAAAAAATACAGGGTTTGGGACATTAAATGATAAGTTTTTACCAAATTTTGGTAAAAACTCCCCTCCCTTATATCTACATTTGAATTAAGGCTCTCTTAAAATGATAAAGAGTGGTTGTGTATTTTGCCGATAAGAAAAGTGTCGCTTAGATTTCGATGACAAATAACGTATCTTAAAATGAACGAAATTGAAAAGAGGATAAATAAGTTTTACTACTAGAACATCATCGTGAGAACAAATCGGCCTCTAAATTACCTATGCGAAACGCTTAAAATTTGTACGAATTGTTCAAACTGAAAATGTGTCAGATCTACGTTCAGTAAAAAGGTAGAAACTTTCGCCTGGACGTCAGCCCAAATTTTTCCAATTCCATTAATTAACTTTTGTTCGATGTATTGCTTATTGAGATTCTGTTCGAAGTCAGAGGCTCCTACATGGTTTAGTGGCGTTTCACAGGTCGCCAACGCCCGCAAGGAGGCCTCTGCGAGTGGATCGTTCGGTGTTTGTATCTCATCGGTGCCATCCTGCTTCTTGTGCCACTGCGTTATTTGATAATAACTCCAAATTATGATCCAGAGACTATCGCACAAATCGATTAAACATCGTATTATCTTGTCCTGGCTGATTTTCTAAAGCCAGAAGAACAATCAGAACAGTCGCTCAACCTCCATAATGCCAATGAGTAAAGCAATATTCACCTGACACATAGCGATAAACTGTCGATTGGGAGCTGCTGAAATTTCAGCGGGATTTTCAGCCGGTATGGTGGCGGCATACGCTTGAACAACTCGAAATGTTGTGTTGTGGACAGCGCTTGTAAAATGCATATTCAGCTGGTCGATCGCTGTCTGCGCTTTGCCTAGGATACGATATGCATTTTGCAAACGAAAATAAGCGTCGGCTTCATAGTTGTAACAGATCTAAAGAAAACGTTATTCGTTAAGGAAAGTACAATGGTACAGTAGTACCTCGAGTTACGAGCTGCCTCATATACGAGCATTTCGAGTTACGTGCAGGTGCTCGTAACTCAAAGAAATCTGATTTTTGGGATCCTACCAATAGGAATTACAATTATCTCGTGTTATCGCGCAGTCTAAAGTCGTATTCTATTCATTTAAACCCTTTTTATTAGTATTTTTTTTTCTTCGAATTTTATTGTATTTCATAACTTCCAAGAAAGTGATCAAGGAAAAGGGCATCAGCGATTAGAAAAAGTCGAGTACCTATATCAATTCAGTTGAAGCAGAAAGCAATAGAAAAATATGAACTCGCCAAGTTATTACTGGAAGTAATAAATTTTTCACAAGTCAGCACATTTACGGACTTGTCAGAGAACTAGAATGGATTTCCATTACCGTATTTGCCGGACAATAAAACGCACTTTTTAACCAGCTTCAAAAAAAGAAGGAGGTTCTCAATTCGAATGATGATTTTTTTTTTTATTTGAAAGCTGGTACTTCCCGTGTGGTCCCATTTTAATTTGAAAGAAATCTTCCACTTCTAAGGGGTTGAAAACTAAGGGATGTAATATTAACTTCTTATTGGATAGCTCGATTTTGATAATTCTTTTTTAATTGGTAGAACATAATTTTAAATTAAACTAATATCTATGTTTTATAAAAAAAAAAAACTCCACGCATAAAGGGTTAAAAATTAGGGATGAAATAATATTATACATTTTTCCTGGCTAACCCAATTTTGATAATTTTGTTTCTATTACGTACATCGTACTTTTACATTGTTCACATTTCAATTTGAAGAAAAAAATCCACCCCCTTGAAAAAAGGGGATGAAATAGTGACTTTTAACTAAATCATCGGATTTTGATTATTTTTTTTTTCTATCGGAAAGAGTATACCACTTGGTTCTATCATTTCATTTAAAAGCAAAAAATGTCAACCCTTAAGAGCAAAAAGGGATGAAGTAGTAACTTTTAATATTTAACGGTGCTGCCTCATATGAGCTGCGCGTTTAGTAGGTTTACTCTTGTTCAAAGAAATAAAATCAGTTATCAAACTTCAGATCACTTAAAATCGAGAAATAAATAAAAATTATAACAAAATGAAAAACCGACTTCAAAATAAATAAAAAATCTTAAATAAAAAATGCAATGTGAGAAAATAATTGCGTATTCTTGCAGTGTCTACAACTTACAAATTATTAGGATAAGATAATGTACAACTATTGTTATTTTTGGAGTTGGTGTCAGCTAAAGAATTAAATATTTATGTTTATTTGTAAAAATGTAAGTCATTGGTATTTTGTAGTTTAAAGGTCGCTAGATATTGTCACAGTACTAGTACCTATAATTTATAAAGCTCATTTGAAAAATTAATTTTATAAGGTATTCTCGTTTATTGCTAAGTACCAATATAGTCGTATTTCCTTGGCTGACACCAACTCCAAAAATAACAACAGTTGTAGGGGAGAGTTGGATAATATTGTGCCCCTAAGTACTTGAGCCTATAATTAAGACAGAGTTTGATGTATAGATTAAAAAAAGCAGTTAAGTAGTAGAGAATTTGTTTAGCTACACATACAGCATGACAAAGTATTAAGAAAATTAAAAAGAAAGTAGTTATTTCGATATTAAAAAAAAAATGGAAGAGCGTGGTATTATCAAACAGATTTGATAAAATCGTGCCCGTAATAATATCGTGAATTTTTTTTGACTAACCTTAGAATAAATTTAAAAAAAAAATAAGTTTACCCAAATCCAGATAATCTTTCTATAACTTGAAATGTTATTTTAGAACAAGATAAATCAACTCTAAAACATATAACAAAATTATAACAGAAACTTAGATACGTTAATTCAACAAAAGTTATGAAATTAAAACTGATACGTTTCAATTATACCAGTCTTATTATGAGACTAGTTGCACCAATCAACGCAAAAATTGCAGAGGAAATTTTGTTTGCGCGGAATTGACAAACTCGATCATTTCATTTGATAACCTCAAAATAATACAGTAAAATTAATCGTGTATTAAAATCCATTTGAGCATTAATTCTACAATGTGTACGCATTAGAATAGAATGAAACAATATGTTGCAATATAAATACAGAATAACTTATCTTTTGTCTAAAATACCCGTCAAATTATAAGAAACGCCAGTAAAACCTTAAACGACGTGATATTATTCCGTTCGGAGTATACTGGTCGTGCGCTCGGGGAGGGGTAAGCGCTTCGGGCTATGCTTTTTAAGTGCTGGATAACACTAGAAGTGTTTAGTTTTTACAATACGTTGATGCGCGGAATTATCAAACGCGCGGTATTATCCGACTCTCCCCTACATTATATCATCCTAATAATTAGTAAGTTGTAGACGCTGCAATGATACGCAATTATGTTGTTATTTTTTAATGAATTTTTTTATTTATTTTGAAGTCGGTCTTTCATTTTTTTTTTTTTATAATTTGTATTTAGTTTAAAAATGTGACCTGAAATCAGGGTGCGTCTTATGGTCCGATGCGTCTTATAGTTCGATAATATAATTATAATAATAATAAAGAATAGTCCTACCTATTATTATTATTATTATAAATAATGAACTTACCTACAAATAAATACCTATGTATTACAATAATAAAGTGAATTAAAAGAAATCAAGGAATTAAAATATTTGATTTTTTGTAAAAATTGTATCAGTGCGTTTTATCGTCCGGTAAATAGGGTATTTTAATTCGGACAAATTCGAGTTACGAGGTTATGGAATGGATTAAATTCGTAACTCAAGGTACCTTTATTATTGGATTTTTGGTCACCTGAGAAAGAGCATTGTCTAATTGTTCTTCACCTAGTTCGAGAGTGTCGTTAAATTTTTTTGAGAGAGCCGCGACACATGTCAAGTGTCGATACATTGACGATAGTGTGAGACATTCTTTGATAACGGTGATCACTGTCTGGTAGTTGCCCTCCCGCAGAAGATCCTGTGACCGTTCTTCGGTTTCATGCAACGTTTTGATCGTCGTTAAATAGTGCATCAAACCACGAAGTATTTGCCGCTTACGATAGTTGGCCAGAACGCTCAGACTCGAAACGAACTGCGCTCTGGCTAGTTGAAGATGTTTGCGAGATGCTCGACAATTGTCTACTAAGTCAGCCAAATATTTCTCGAGCACGGCAATATCTTGAAACTGTTCAGCACACGCAGTTTGTTGTTGTAGTATCAAGTTTAAGACCCGCTTTGACACGCACTGCTGTTGTACTTTCAGTAGTTTCATCTCATCGGCTAGTTTTGTACAGTCTAGCGTTGAATTGTTCGGTAATTTCTATTTAAAAAAAAAAAACAAGTAAATTCGATTAGTTTAAGATTCATTATTCAAGATCATATTGATCGTGCCTCTAGGATATATTTAGAAGCGTCGAACTTGTCGTCCTGTGTAAAGAATACTTGCTGTATGGAATCGAGGATGTTTTGGTCATCTGGACGGAGCTCATTCAGAACAGTTTTGCTGTTAACGCTCAGCAAGACATTCGACTCGCTTAGGCTTCGATATATTTGACTCGATTCTTGGTTGTATATGTCATCAGAAAACCCCATCATTGGAATTTTCGCATTCACCTCATGCTTGCAGACAAATAGAACAGTTACAATGAAGCATTGAACTATGTGAATAGAAAACCGGCCACTTACCTGCTTTTGCAGAAAACCCAGTACTTTGTGTCTAAGCTCATCCATGTCGTCACTATAGTTTTAACAGTTAACAACTTACTGAACACTTGATGGCTAATTTCAATTTTGTACAAGTACTTAGATGCGTGAAACGTGGAAAAATCAAATTTCCAATTTCGACGAGATTTATTTTCCTCATTAAAGCATTTTACGTTCAAATTGTCGCAATAATGTTCAAATGTCAAAAAGGGTACAGGGCACGTCACTTTCCTGTCAACTGTGCTGTCAACCACAAACCAACAACTCGACCAGCGGCGTGCATCCACTTTTATTGCTATGAAAAACCATTGTTATAAAAATTATTATAGTCCACCAGAAATCGACGCATCACTGCCAAAGACTATTCCTATGACATTTTTACTTTCTTTTACATCACTGCTACTTAGTAGTAAAGAAAGTATTGTAATCGGGTCGAATTTTCGATTTCGAGTTTTCACTGAAAATTCACGTTTTGGCGACCTCTTAGTTCGAAAAAGTGTCTGAGCTTGACAATAATATCATATTGAATGCTTTATCCGAATTTAACCAAACCTGGAATTTTGCTTTCTTTTTTCATCTAGTCGTGTCGCAAAGCTTTTAGTTGTAATCATTTAAATACGAAAAAGGCTAAAAAAGTGACCAATTGTTACGCAAGTCTTAGTACCTTTGGGTGGCGCTGGTATCTAGTTGAAAAACAGCTGTTAACTATTTAGTAGAGATGCAACGAATAGTGATTTGGCCGAATACCGAATTTTCGGCCGTTTTATTTATGAGTAAATCGTATCACGAGACGCATTATTTTTAATTGAAAAAAAAAAAAAAGAAAAATTTAACGGCAACCGAAATTGATTTTTACTTACTAAGTATTCGCCTAGATTGGACACTAGATCCATATAATTAGTGGTTTCTAAACTCAACGCAGGTTCTTACTCGAGGAAACTTTACTCAAGTGTATAAAAAATTGTTTTGATTCATCATAATTAATTCTCCCTAAGAGATTTTCAATTTTAATATATAATAATATATATAGTACACACTATTATATATATATATATATATATATATATATATATATATATAATAGTGTGTACTATTCGGCCGAATACCGAATAGTAGCCGAATATTCGTTGCATCTCTACTATTTAGTATTTGTGTTGTTATACGAGTCATACGTCTCAAACAGCCCCCTGTCACTTAAACTTATCATCACTTATCAGAGTTATTATACTTTAAATATAAAAGTACTTATCATAATTATTCTCATATAATAACAATAATAATGAAAACAATAAAAATAATTTGTTTTCAACTAATTTTACTGTCAATGTCTGCAATTGCAGTCAAAAACGTCACATTTTTGTAACACGGAGTTGTAGGGGGCTGCTTTATTCTATGGGTTTTTGTTTTTTTTTTTTTTAATTTTTTCTCGAAAACTGCTCAAACGACTTTTCTTAAATTTCCTATGGTTATTATAGTGAACAAAATTTGCAACTTTTATTTGAAACTTTTTCCTAGGAAAATTCAAATAAAGGGGATTCTGGGGTAACATAATGAAATCCATCAAATCTCTCCGTTGAAAACTTATTAGATTAACGAATGGGGCGCCACTAGTCTTTACGTAAGGTTTCTATTAGAAATGCAACGAATAGTGATTTAGCTGAGTGCCAAATATTCGGGCACACTCTCGGCCGAATCACCGAATATTCGTCCGTTTTATTTATGAGCAAATCGTATTACGAGACGCATTATTTTTTATTAAAAAATATCACCCATATTATTGAAAAGTTTGATCACCACTGATTATTATGATCGTATTGATTTGGAAGTCTATGGTTTGTCAGTGTCACAGTGGTATCCGAAGCATAATAGGTTTGTTCGCGGATCTGATACTGAACCGATAACGAATCAATCCAAGTGGATTTAGGATATTCGCCAAACGCATACACGCTTATGAACTGATTAAGGGTTATTTTCCCGTGAACGAGTTTGAAAATGTTCGAAAGTAAGACGAGGATTAACGAGAACCCACGAAAATTATTAATTGAATTTAAAGTTTGGCGATTATCCTAATTCACTTGAATTGAATCGTTATCGGTTCAGTATCAGATCCACGAGCAAACCTAATATTCGCGAAATTTGTATCCACTGTATATATATATATAATATGTTTAGATTTGTCACAATTTATACCAATATAGTCGTATTTTCTTGGCTGACACCAACTCCAAAAATAGCAATAGTTGTACATTATATCATCCTAATAATTTGTAAGTCGTAGACACTGCAAGAATACGCAATTATTTCTTTACTTTTTAGTGTTTTTTTTTTGTTTTAAATTTTTTATTAATTTTGAAGTCGGTTTTTTATTTTGTTATTTTTTTTATTTATTTCTCGAGTTTTAGTGATCTGAAGTTTGATAACTGATTTTATTTCTTTGAATATGGTTAAACCTACTAAATGTGTGGCTAATATGAGGCAGCGCCGTTAAATGTTAAAAGTTACCACATCATTTCTTTCTTCCCTTAAGGGTTAAAATTTTTTGCTTTTAAATGTAATGATAAAACTAAGTGGAATGCTCTTTCAAATAGAAAAAAAAATCATTAAAATTCGATGATTAATATGTTAACTATTACTATTTCATCCCCTATTTTCATCCTAAGGGAGTTGATTTTTTTCTTCAAATTGAAATGTGAACAAGTTAAAGGTACGATAATAGAAAATAAAAATTATCGAAATCGAGTAGGCCAGGAAAAAGTTGTTATTTCATCGCTTATTTTTAACCCCTTATTAGTGGAGTTCTTTTTTATTAAAAATGGATATTTGAGTAATTTAAAATTATGTTCTACCAGTAAAAAAAAAAGAATTATCAAAATTGAGCTTTCCAATAAGAAATTATTATTTCATCCCTTAGTTTTCTACCCTTTAGAAGTGAAAGATTTCCTTCAAATTAAAATGGGATCACACGGAAAGCGCTAGCTTTCAAATAAAAAAAGTGGTTGCGTGTACTTATGTACGCGCATTAGAAGTTATACTTCTTTGATATCATTAAAAAATAGTTTTTATTGATTGCATTCTAATAATCAATTTTAAAAAACTGTAATTTTATTTAATAATAATAATGAATATATTTAAAGATATAATTAAGAGAATAATATTTTAATTTATATCGATAAATAATATCCAAAGAAAGCTGCAAGACGTTTATAAAATTTGTCAGGACCATTTTTCTGGTTAATAATTCATACATGTCATGAAAACGAAGCTTCATAGAAATTGCGAAATGAAGTAAGTAGCTACTTTTCAAAGTAAATGTCTTAATCTTATTCTTATCTTGTTTTACAAAATTATTATTCTAAGATGGTTGAATCATTTCAGAATCCCAGATTTCGTCATAACTAAGAATATGCAGGGAATGCAGACGTCATTTTTATCTTTAAATTTCAAATAGTATAACAGCTACTGCTAAATTCGAGAAAAGTAATAACTTATTTATTAATAATATGTGTCATTTGTATATATAATTATTTTTTATTTAAATATAAAAATAAATAAATAAGTAAATAAATACAACAAAAATTCAAATAACGCGCGCCAAGAAACCCAGTGGTTTATGCGGCTAACTTCGTTTTGTTAACTTTTGTCTCAAGATGGCCGCCCATCTAAAAATTTCCTCTCGTCATTTTTTCATAACGCGCTTAAAGAAGTATAACTTCAAAAAAAAAAAAATCAAAATCGAGCTATCCAATAAAAAGTTAATATTTCATCACTTAGTTTTCAACCCTTTAGAAGTGAAAGATTTCCTTCAAATTAAAATGGGATCACACGGAAAGCGCAAGCTTTCAAATAAAATAAAAAATACAGTCGAATTGAGAACCTCCTTTTATTTGAAATCGGTTCAATATATCAGGGCTTCTTAAACTTTTTTATATAGCGACCCCCTTCAAGCTTAGGAAATTTTAAACGACCCCCTCCTCCATATAATGAAATATATATTAACCGTAGATGTAGATGTAATCAATGTCGAACGTTCAGTTGAAAATCGAGGAGCGCGTTGTGTTTATTATTTTAAATGCTACTTCCATATTTTCATTTATAGGCCCTACATAACAGTTTTGCATTGCCACTTTTTTCAAAAAATAGTTATAATAAAACTACAATAGTATTTTGTATGATTTTTATTTGTATTTATATTTGTACGTAGTGTGTATACTAATTTTAAAATTTTATTTATAATGATTGAAAAGTATCGGATCTTTGCAAACCCCTTTCAGTAGTCTCGCGACCCCCTTGGGGGTCGCGACCCACAGTTTAAGAAGCCCTGCAATATATCATCCATGTTATTGAAAAGTTTGATCACCACTGATTATTATGATCGTATTGATTTGGAAGTCTATGGTTTGTCAGTGTCACAGTGGTATCCGAAACATAATATTAGCGAAATTTGTGTCCGTTGTATGTATAATATGTTTACAATTTGTCACAATTTGTCACCGTGAATTAAATATTTAGTTGCTTTCTGCGCCAGAGGAAAGGTGGAAATTAGCCGAGTAATTAATGAGCAGCGACGGGTTTCATTAACGGCCCTCGGCGTAGTAATTATTGGCATTCGTATGTTTGAAATTGTCGATCGCTTCGAGGGTATGCGTCAAGTTTACGTCATGTTTTCTTCTGTATATATTTTGTGATATATTTTCATTTCTTTGGGAATCTGCTCGGCAGAGGTCAAATTTTCTGAAGCATCAATCATGTTTTGACCACTCAATCACTGAAACAAGCTTTGACCAACGTCTAAATCTCATTACGAACACAATTGAAAAACGTAAACCTAAATTCCATAGAACATTATTTACATGTGCGTATTATTTGAACAAAAAATAAATAAAAATAAAAACTTTCAAAATATGTAATAAATGATATTCGCTTCGTTTAGTTAACGTTTTGGCGATTTGCGCTCGATACAAACAAAATGTAGTTTGCAATAGTTTGAATTTTGAATCGCAAATTTGCATCGACCAACTATCATCTCAAATATGTTTTCCGAAGTTCCAATTGATTTTCGAAAGTTCATTCGAAATCGAAACTATTTGGCGAATGTTTTACAGGAAACACAACGCTTATTGGATGAAATATCTGTAACAAACCTTTTTCCTGGAGGTAACTGTGCTATATGGAATGACTGGTTTAACAATTTTACAACGATTTCGTTTCGATTTCAGAAAATATCAAAGATCAGTTTCTAAACCAAGGCTTACTCGAGTCTCTTCGTAAAGCATTGGAATCAAATCCTGCGATATTAGTACTAGGACAAAACTGTCACGCTAAAGCCTTACTTATTAACTATATTCTCGGTCAGGTTGTACTTCCGTTAAACAGCTCGAATTGGAGATGGGTGAGTCAACATTTATTCACACTACATCTTCTCCCTTATCACTTCTCTAACTTCAAACAGCAGCATATTTTATTATTTCTTAAACACCTTTAATGGCATCAAGTGCATTATCACTTTGTTATACAAATAAAGACCACTAAAATTAGTGCCAGTCAAATTGCCACCAGTTAGCGCTGTTGAACAAATGTTCTGATCTACCTTCAGCTTATTCTAGATCAGTGCTTATTAAACTTTTTGGGGTCGCGACCCCCCTGGAAACCAAGGCGATAGCTCACGGCCCCCTATTTTTTTTTTGTTTAATCCAGATTAATTAGAAAAACTATTTTTGATTTTTATTATGATATATATGTTACAGTAAGAGCGTGAATTCCGTAAATGCATTCACTTACTAGTCAATGCATGCATTTACTAATGTTAGCAGTAAAAGCATGAAAAAAATAGGATAATTATGATTTGAAAAATACATTAATTGGCCACAAATCAAATAAGATAACCTCAATTTTTTATCATAAACATTTTACTAACGAAATTTTAGGTTAGGTTTTCTAAAAGTGAGGTTAGTTTTTTGGATAGTCATACTGGAAATTTATGGAAAATAAACTAACCTAATCCTATTTTATATAATAATAATATAATAAAATTACATTAATATGAATAGGTTATAAAAACTTGAAAAAGTAACAATTAATTAAATTTAATGTGATGGATGTGCTTGAATATAATTGCAAAAATATAATCTTTTCAACATTTCAATACATTATCGAAATTTCATAATTACAATCCAAGCATTTGGATATTTAAACAGTTTAACTTATTTAACGATATTAATTTATTTGTTATATTTGCAATTCTTTGCGGCTCCCCTGCGGGTAGGCCGCGGTCCACTACTTTAAAAAGCACTGTTCTAGATCACCAACAGCGCTACGGTAATTGTTCTGGAACTATTTCCCTGATCTTAGCATTCAACTTGTCTATGTGTTATTCTTCTATAAGAGATATACGTTCTTATTTCTATATGGGTGTTTCTCTATAAACTGGGCAACTTTTTGTAAGAAACTGTCTAGGCAACTTTTTTGCTTAGATCTGTAATAAATCTTATTCGGAAAATAAATATCCACCTATTTATTAATACTCGGCAGGTGAACCAAAAATATTTCCATTACCTTAGAAAATATTGTGCATTTTGTGCAGGGGACTGTGAACTTCAATGAAAAATACAATTTCAATACCAAAATAAATTTTTTTTTTTCATTTCCATTAAACTTTGAAGCTTAAGAATTAAATATCTGAACAATAAAAAAACAAAACAAAAAAAAATTCTGAACCGTTTTTAAAATATCTTTAAAATATCACTTAAATATACTAAAATTTCATCTCTGAACTTTTAATATTTTACTTATTTAAAAATTTCTTTCTTAGAGAGCTCTTTTTTTTCTTTGGTGCCATATTCGAACACGTGTGTATTTAATACAATACCAAACATAGTATAAAGACAGCCTTTTGGAGGCGAAAACAGTCCCCTGTCCTGTTGAGAGACATGGGACTGTTAAATTTTATTTTATTGAAAGATAGCACAAAATGTACTTGATCTATGCTATTTTGCTATACGTAGAAAAGTCTTGTTTATTATAACGTATAGAGATTCTGAGGTATTATTATAATACATTTAAAAATAAATAAAATATTCCTTGCCAGGGGACTGTTGGCTGTTAGGTTTCAACGTGTTTTTCACAAAAAGGCGCTCGTGGAGCACTAAAAAAATGACGTCTGGACATTAATGACAGTGACCGCGTAAACTTTAGATCGTTTGCGTTTGGTTACACGCGGAAGTGCCATTCTTAAACCTTTAGGGTACGTGGGGCGTAATTTAAAATATAGACAGGGGAACTGTTGCGGAGACCGACTAATTGACTTTTTTATTAATTAGAAAATAATATTTTTTAAAAAATAAACAGTTCTAATTAATAATTAAACAATATTGTTTTAATAATAGAAACAATTTGATTGTTTCAGATAGTAAGGGTCTAATAAATTTAGTCTGAAGTAACTATACTGCTTTGGTGACACGCCAGGGGACTGTTTTTTTTAAGGATTATATCAATGATTTTGATTGAATAAAGTTTATATTAATGGATATTAAATGTTGGGCAAAGGTAGATTAGTTAATAATCTTTTAAATTATCGACGAAACGGATATCGTCTGTAATTTTTTTACACAATATTGGTCTGAGACAATGCGTTGCCCAGTTTACAGAGAAACGCCCATATAATCACAGTCGCTTAAGTGTCTCAGATCTGTTTGTATTTAAACAGCGATGGTCTCTCCGATTTTCGAGATAGTTTTAGTTGAATGCCTCATTCGTTAATTTCTAAAGCCTTAAAAAGCTAATTAGAGACCATCCATAACGTCCATTACGTCACACGTTAAAGGGGAGGGAGGGGTTGACGAAGTGTGACATTGTGTGACAAAGGGGTGGGAAGGGTCCTACATTTCGTGACGTCACATTTCAAAATCATTTCAAATTCAGTAAAACACGAACTTTGAACTATTAACGAAAAATTCAAAAACATTTGCAGCACTATCTGTAGAAACATAAGGTTTAAATTATTTTATCGACCACTCGCTCTACTACGCTAAGAAAAAAAATTTTCTTCTGACAACCTAATTTCATTTACGCCAACAAAATGCTTTGAAAGCCCGTTGCCAATCAAATATTTAATATGTCGATTTAATTGTCTGGAGAGAATTTTTTTCTCGGTGTAGTGTTCCGCGCCGATACTATTCAACAATTATTTGTAGATGTAAGATTGTAAAATATGTGACTAGCTGTGACAAGGACGGGGGAGGGGATCAAAAATGATGAAATTCGTGTGACGTAATTTATGGATGGCCCCTTACTTTAGCGCTGTGAAGTTGGCACCGCCATCTTGGAATTAATAAAAAAAAAATCTCATTCGTTTGCCCATCGTTAGCTCACGTTTGCCCACCCTTGGGAAAAAAAAATTGTGTGAAGTTGGCATCCCCAACAGCCACCTGGCACACTGCAGCACAAAATTGCAAAAAAAAATACACCAATTGATTGCCCACCCAGCGCGTTCACGTTTGCCCAGGAAAAAATTTTGTTTTTACTCCCACCAAAATTAAATAGATCAAAAAGGATATTTTTAAATACAGGGTGTCACAAAATGTTGACAAAAATTTGGGAATGTTGAGAAAGAAAGCCTCAAAACTGCAAATATTTCAAAAAAAAAAAATTAACCAGTCGATTGTCCACTAAAAGTCCACGTTTGCCCAGGAAACATTTTCGCCTGCCCACCCTCAATTTTCTTATTATTAAAAAAAAAATTTATATTTTTTAAAAACAACATTTGCCATGTGTAGGCAATTATTAAAATTTTCACCTCCAACAACCAATTTTTCGAAAAAGAAAATTTCCATCCGATTGTTCACTAATAGTCCACGTTTGCTCAGGAAAAATTTTTGTTTGCCCACCCTACTATTATCTACACTTGGTGAATGTTGCTTTTACATATAGAAAACATTTTAATTTTTTTTTATAAAAAGAAAATGGAGGGTGGGCAAACGAAAATTTTTCCTGAGAAAACGTGGACTATCAGTGGACAATCGACTGGTTAATTTTTTTTTTTTTAATATATGCAGTTTTTCCTCAACATTCCCAAAGGCTTTGACCCAATAGCCATAAAAAAAGTGCCCCAGGCGGTTTTTGAAAAATGCTTTTGTGTGCTGATTCCTCTTCATGAAAAACTTATTGTCGCACAATTTTAACTCGCTACCCCCACTTGTATTGGAGTTACGCGGGAAACTACCCCAGACGTTAAAATTTTTTTTCTAGAAAACTATTGAAGATTTTTTCATGAAATTCAAACTGTACGTAGATATGGATAAAACGCATAATATATATTTTTTTCAGAATTTTTGTAAATCTATAAATGATGAAAAATATTATTTTGATTTTTTGAGGGTGGTTTTTTATATCAACCCTTAAAGTGACACCTTTTTTTAAAAATGCGATTAGGGCATTTATTATCCATCTTTCATTTAAAAAAAGTCGCTTTAAGAAATTAGTTGTCACTCACCACCAAAATGAGGTCATCCAGGGACAGGTTTGTAATAGACAGCGCATTTCGTAAATGCATTTATTGCTTTATGACTTGTATATATATGCCATAATATGGTTTTCGTCAAGAAAAAAGGTCCTGAGAGAGAAATTAATTTTTGAAATTTTTTATAGGCCTATTAACAATATATAATAATAATAAAAAATTAAAATAATAAAAATATTACTTGATTCAAATAATAATACTAACAATATTTGAGTATGTATGTAGGTAATCTGAGATGGAAAATAATTACAAGTAGGTATTATTTATCAAACTTTCTTTGAATTTATTATTAGTAAAAGAATGGATAAAAGATCCCTGCACTATATTGTTAATAGGCCTATAAAAAATTTCAAAAATTAATTTCTCTCTCAGGACCTTTTTTCTTGGCGAAAGCAATAAATTCATTTACGAAATGCGCTGTCTATTACAAACCTGTCCCTGAATAACCTCATTTTGGTGGTGAGCGACAACTAATTTCTTAAAGCGACTTTTTTTAAATGAAAGATGGATAATAAATGCCCTAATCGCATTTTTAAAAAAAGGTGTCACTTTAAGGGTTGATATAAAAAACCACCCTCAAAAAATCAAAATAATATTTTTCATCATTTATAGATTTACAAAAATTCTGAAAAAAATATATATTATGCGTTTTATCCATATCTACGTACAGTTTGAATTTCATGAAAAAATCTTCAATAGTTTTCTAGAAAAAAAATGTTAACGTCTGGGGTAGTTTCCCGCGTAACTCCAATACAAGTGGGGGTAGCGAGTTAAAATTGTGCGACAATAAGTTTTTCATGAAGAGGAATCAGCACACGGAAGCGTTTTTCAAAAACCGCCTGGGGCACTTTTCTTATGGCTATTGGGCCAGAGCCTTTTCAACATTTTGTGACACTCTGTATAAAAAATATTTCTTTTTAATTTTTTTGGTGGGAGGAAAAAGAAAAATTTTTCCTGGGTAAACGTGAACACACGGTGGGCAATCGATTTGTGTATTTTTTTGCAATTTTGTGTTGCAGTGTGCCAGGTGGCTGTTGGGGGTGCCAACTTCACACAATTTTTTTTTTTTTTAAATACGTTTTTCCCCAAGGGTGGGCCAACGAAAATTTTCCCTGGGCAAACGGGGGCTAACGATGGGTAAACGAATGAGATATTTTTTTTTTAAATTCCAAGATGGCGGTGCCAACTTCACCGAGCTCCTTACTTTACATGAGGATTTATTTATTGTTAGGTACGATTAATTCACGGGGCGACCAAACGGGTTAGACTCACTCTAGGAGTTGAATTTGAAATTGTTGAAAAGTTACAAGGGAACGAAGAACCATGGTCTGTCGTTCCTGAAATTGACTTGTTGCGATCTGAGGAAGATTGCACCGATCAGAGCACATTTCTTGAAATCGAACTGCCACACGCCGCCCTTGGTGAAAACGTTCAAATATTTGTGCCACCCGATTTGTCTGACCCCAATCAAATCGCCAATGTGCTGACGAAAGGATTGGATGACATTATTCCTGTGATATTATATGCCGTTACGAGTGATATTCTCGATGAAAACGTAAGAGCTTTTTTTTTGGTGGCCGGTGGCCAATGCCGGTTGTCCTACTAACTGTTTTCGTTTCCAGAATGTTCAAGAGTTGCGAATGTTGCGCGAGGTCTGTGAACAAATTCCAGTTTTATTTATTAGTATGGACGAAAGGGAAACGGAAATAAACGTTCCAAAGCCACAGTCAACTAGCGAGCTAACTGACCAGTATAAAGTACAAGAAAATAGCAACTATAGCGAGTTCAATGTACAACCGTTGTGGCGTCAATTGGCTAGCCTCGGGTTGCTCAACGTTTCTTTTTGTAGCGGCGATTTGGACGTTCGTAAATGTATTAACAAATACGCCAACAGTATGCTAATTAGTTGGAAGCAGCTTGACGATATTTTGGCTCCTTTCATTCGAGCTTGTCTGCAGTATCATGTGATTCAAGCCTCCGCTACTCTTAGCGATGTACGTTAATTACCTCTACTATATAGTACGAGAGCTAGCGACGTAAAACAAAAAAGAATTTTAGGTAGGTCAGTTTTTATATATGTTACCTCTCGCACTATTCCGGGCATCATACGGGCTGTCTGGCAGTCGGGAGGGGTTGCGTTTATTAGTGCGCATGACAGGTAAAATATTGAAATTTTCAGAAAAAAGAAAACGTTTCAGATGACATTTGTAGAAAATAACATTGTACATAAAAATGTCCAGTGATTAATTTTCGTAAAGTGGCTAGTTTGCCCGCTACAAGCTTGTAAAACTCATTGTAGGTATACATGTCGGCATAACGGCTGTATCTCTGAACGGTCGGCCATTCAAATGACGTCACGTCGAGCCAGCCTTTCCAAGCGTAGTACCGGGAAAACTAGCCACTTTACAAAAATTAGTCACTGGACATTTTTTATTTAAAATGTTGTTTTTTGCAAATTTCATCTGAAACATTTTCTTTTTTTCTGAAAATGTCAATATTTTACGTGTCATGCGCACTAATAAACGCAACCCCTCCCGACTGCTAGACAGCCCGTATGATATCCGGGACAGTGCGAGAGATAACATATATAAAAACTGGCCGACCTAAAATACTTTCTCAAAAACGTTGCTAAGCTCTTAAATTAATACTGTTTAGTATTTTTGAATGATGGTATTTTTAGGTCCACAATAATTGTCTAAGAAAATTTATTTTATACGCTTTTGATATGGCGCGAGAGATCCAAATCACTCCACGACGACTAAACTACGCTCAAAAACGAGAAACCGAACTGTATCAAACGCTAATGAATATTGCCTGTGAAAAGCACGAGGAAATTGTCGGTATCATTCAGAATGCTCTGCAGAATCTTCGAACTGAAATCAACGACATTGTTGAGCTCTATTATTACGATGGTAAGAAACAGCAACAGATTAATATAGAATGTGAATTGTCCATAATGGATATGTTTAGTGTTGAGACAAAGCAATCAGCGCAGTATTAAATTAACGAGTGAGGAAATTCAGCAGCTTGTGTTACGAAAGCTGAGCGATTCAGTGGCGTCGGAGTTGGTTCAGTCGGTCGACTGTCTGCAAGAGTCCTTCATCGGAACGTTGCAGCGTTGCCTGGAGAATTTGGAGAAAAGTTGGCGCGAACAAGAGGAAAGTCTTTCGGCGAGTGATGCGGTCAAACAAATTCTCAATGCGGCGTACAACGTTGACCTGAAATCAACCGCTTCATTTTCGTTCGTTCATTCATTCCTGGAGCGTGTTCGAAAGCTGTTCCACAGTTTCCAACTGCCCTGGAACAATTCGTCGCAAGTGCAGAACGCTCAATGGCGCATTCAGGTCGCTATGGACGTACTGGACTCGTTAAGTGCCGCGAGATTAGCTCGCACCATCACCAACCAGGTACACACGTCAATTATTTCCTTTAAGGGGGTCATCCCATGTGACGGCCTGTTTTTTAGGGTTTTTTATAGAATTTTTTTTCTACGACCAGTAAAAAGATAGAGCTTTAAGTTTATTATTTTGACAGTATAAATTTAAATTTTAAGCTAAAAATATTTTGTAGAAAATGAGTTACTGCGTTCTGAACACTCCCACCTCGAAAAAATGAGCTCGCACTTCCTCCACGATTCCGGCTAATTGGCTTATTCGAAATAAAAAAAAAAAAAACAACGGCGTTTATTCTGTAAGCCTAAATCCACGGAATGAATTATTATCAAATGAATATACAAAAAATTGGACTTTTGGTAGACATTTGAAATAAAAGTTGCGAATTTTGCGTTTTTTTTTTGTTTTTTGCTATAAAAAAATAGAAATTATAGAAATTGTCGATTGATAAAGTTCATTCTATGCGTTTACATGTGTTGAGTGTACCCTATAAATTTCAAGTTATTCGGTCAAGCCGTTTTTGAGATACGATGGAGGAAAGTTTGAAATAAAAATAAATTTCATAAGGTATTCCCGCTTATTGCTAACTACCAATATAGTCGTATTTCCTTAGCTGACACCAACCCCAAAAATAACAATACTTGTACATTTTATCATCCTAATAATTTGTAAGTCGTAGACACTGCAAGGATACGCAATTATTTTTTTTACTTTTTAGTGCATTTTTTGTTTAAGGGGGTTATCCCATGTTACGGCCTGTTTTTTAGGGTTTTTTTAGGATTTTTTTTCTACGACCAGTAAATAGATAGAGCTTTAAGTTTATTATCATTTATTAACATATATTTCGACAGTATATATATAAATTTTAAGCTAAAAATATTGTGTAGAACATGAGTTACAGCGTTCTGAACACCCCCACCTCGAAAAAATGAGCTTGCACTTCTTCCACGATTCCGGCTGATTGGCTTATCCGAAACAAAACAAAAAAACAACGGCGTTTTAATCTGTAAGCCTAAATGCATGGAATGAATTATTATCAAATGAATATACAAAAAATTGGACTTTTGGTAGACATTTGAAATAAAAGTTGCGAATTTTACGTTTTTTTTTTGTTTTTTGCTATAAAAAAATCGACATTTTGGGAATTTTTGATTGATAATAGTTCATTCTATGCGTTTACATGTTTTGAGTGTACCCTATAAAGTCATTCGGTTAAGCCGTTTTTAAGATACGATGGAGGAAAGTTTGAAAAACACGGTTTTGAGAAAGACGCGTTTAAAATTTCAACTGCCAATTCAGCGCTCCGAGCAGCTCTTTCTTCTACCTGCTGTATCTTTAAAACGACTTCGAATTTTCAAAAATCACTTTACTACCGTATTATAGACATGTTAAAAAGTAATTTATGAACAAAAAAAAAGTCGATTTTTTGAGCCCATCACATGGGATGACCCCCTTTAAGGGGGTTTTCTAGTTTAGAGGCCCGAATTTCGAACGTTTTTTGGCAATTGATAAAAAAACCACTTGATACTATCCATTTTTTTATTTATATTCAGAGAGTACACAAAATTAATTTCAACACAAAAAAAATTTCTTTTCATTGAGTTATTTATGCGTCCTTGAAGTAGAGGGAAAAAAAAACGCTGTGTCCTCGTCGCCATGATTTCTACCTTTGTGGTCATCTGAAAAAATAAAAGAATGATGGGTTCTTGATGAGTACGAATGTCGCTATCGCAAGAACTTTCAGAACAGAAAAAAACCTTTTTTTTTATAAAATGGCGGCTACTCAAAAATACACGTCGATTTTTCACTAATTTTTTAACTTTGTCGAATTTTTTAAAAATATTACAAATTTAAAATTTTCATTTTTTGTTGGTTCATGCGATAGAGAGATATTTAAAGAATATTCATGCCAAATTTCAATTAAATCGACTGATTAGAACTTGAGTTATTATGGCTCTGCATCGAAAAAAAGTAGTTCGAGAAAAATTTAAAGTTTTACGTTAAGCCTCAACCGGTCGAGTTGCCACGACACTAAAACGGCTATAACTTCGGAAATAATTTGAATTTTGAAAAATTCTTTTAGGGAGATATTTTTGAATATATAAACCATCGGGTTATGATATATTTATATATATTTTCGATTTTTTCAAATTCCTAGACTAGAATTCCCCCTTAAATTTTTTAAAAATGTTTTCTATGCAGTTCAAAGAACGAGTCGAGGCGTCCCACGAGCTGTTTCTCTCAGCTATGCGGTCACTAGAAAACCATTATTCGGGAGTTCTGGAGCAAACTGAAGAACATCGCGTGGCGATTCGAAAGTGTCACGCGCCACGATTTGCTCGTCTTGCATTGGAAAGTACGTCTATGTGTGACATGGTGCGTTGGGGAACACCTGTTCTGGGCAAGGAAATTGGACGGGGTCAGTATGGCGTCGTGTTTGCATGCGAATCATGGGGCGAAGTGCCACTATGTGCTGTCAAGTCGGTCGTTCCACCAGATGAACGCCACTGGAATGATCTCGCCATGGAATTTTACTACACTCGGTACATAATATTGTTTTTTTTTTCTCTCTCACGACTAACACTTTTTTTCTTCAACTTTATGAGATAAATGAGATAAAACCTTTTAGTCTAGAAGGCATTGGTGCCCAAATCCAGGTAGGAGTTACTTCTCCGTAGAGACTGGACGAATATAAATGCTAATGAATGAACGTTCTATAATTATTGCCAATATTCAGTAGAAAAGGCATTGTAAAAAGAAAATGGAAGAGATTCTAACAAAGAACCTATTGAAATATTTTTCGGTATCCATTTACTGATTTCTCCTAAACTATTTTCAAAACAATATACAGTGGTACCTCGACATACGAGTGCCCCAACATACGAGTTTTTCGAGATACGAGCGAGTGATTTTTTGCTTTGAGTTACGAGCGAAATTCGAGATACGAGTTTGGTTTAGCAGCTCGAAGGACTCGAAAAAAGTTGCAACAGGTCGTGCATCTGATCTTTTTAATAGAAATAAAATTCGAGATACAAGTAATTCAAGATACGAGCAAGGTTGTGGAACGAATTAAACTCGTATGTCGAGGTACCACTATATATATATATATATATATATAAATATATATATATAAGGTTTGTTCGGGTACTAATCCGGAACTAGTAAAGAATCAATCGAAGTGGATAGGATAATCGCCCAACGCATACACGCTTATGAACTGATTAAGATTTATTTTCCCGTGAACGAGTTTGAAAATGTTCGGAAGTAAGACGAGGATTAACGAGAACCCACGAAAGTTATTAATTGAATAGAACGTTGATAGACGTTGATGCCTCGTTCACACGAGTCTACTTTGGTTGACCGATTTTAGTTAATCGATCAAAAGTGGAATGAAAAACCTAATGTGATGACTTGTTCAAACTTTTTTTGATCCACTAAAAACGGGCTACTAAAATTGACTCGTGTGAACGCAGCATGACAACAAAACTGGATTAAGAATTAGCCACAATTAAGCAAACTGCGCATGAGTAAGAGAATCGAATTTTTCATCCTAACAAAAATCTGAGGATCGCTAGAACTAATTATGAATCGGTAATGAACGCATTTCGTGTGAACCGCGAATATCGGACCGTAACTCGGGTCATAAACTTGCATGCGCTTGGCGATGATCCTAAATCGATCTTGAATTAATTCATTACCGATTCATTATCACATCCGCGAACGAACCTTAATATATATATATATATTTCTTACTCTTTATCATATAAAATATCAGTTTAGTTTCCTTGGAAAACTTGAAAGCTAGTAAAGCTTCAAATTAATATGATGTTATTAAAAATGAAACGTTTCCATCTGATTCACAAGAATATAAAAAACGCCCAACTACTTCACCTCAACTAAGAATGAATTTTTGGTATGTCTGCAGATCCATTCCAGATCATTCAAGAATTGTGAGGTTAAGAGGCTCGATCATAGATTATTTCTACGGAGCTGGCTGCTCGCCGGCTGTTTTGCTGGTGATGGAGAGAATGAACCGTGACTTGTACTGTGGACTACGTTCTGGTCTCGAATGGAAAATTCGACTTCAAATTGCAATCGATGTCGTTGAGGGCATACGATATTTGCATTCGCAAGGACTCGTGCATCGTGATATTAAATTAAAAAATGTTCTTGTAAGAAATTCTCACCACAAGTCAACAGCGCTAATACAGAAATAATTATGACTAATTGACAATTAATTTCCTTGTTTCTTGAATACACTACAAAGTGGGATCTATCTTTGTTATATGGTGGGACTCTCCACTTATCCCATTTCCACACATTCCTCTTATCAAGATAATAATTTTAGTGCTCTTTCTTGGCCACAAAAGTAGACCTCCTTCCTACATCCTTCATGATAGAAGTTTAAAGTGCTCTCATGTTTAAAATACAGGTAACCCTCCTATAACACGGTAGTTAGGTTCCTAGAAAATGCCGTGTTGCATTACACCCAGAGCTAGTACAAAAAGAAGGGTTACGTTCCAAAAACTTATTTAATTTTTTTTTTTTTTAATTCGACATAAACAACTTAATTTTTATTAAAAATATAAATGTTAGTACAACACAAAGTAAAATATTTTAATCCAACGCAACCATAATTTATTCGTCGTCACTGCTCAGTATAATCAACCGAAAACGTTTTTTTCGGTGGAACGATATTGCTTTCACTTTCAGAAAATTTTTCTGTATTTAAAGTTTTTGTATGTTTTTCCCTCTTAAAAAAAATCTGTAATCGAACTTTGCTTGCTGGTTCCTACTAGGTCATTGTAAATTTCGCGGTATGGAGCTAAACAGTTTTGCATCTCCCTTTTGAATTTTCGACTTCTTTCCGTGAAAGGGTCTGTATTCAAGAAAAATTACTCGAGATTTTCCGCTAAGCATAGGCCTTCTTGTATTTTTGAAGTTATACTTCATTAGGCGCGTTATGAAAAAATGATGAGAGTGAAATTTTTAGATGGGCGGCCATCTTGAGACAAAAATTAACAAAACGAAGTTGACCGCAAAAACACTCGGTTTCTTGTCGCGCGTAATTTGAATTTTTGGTTTAATTATTTATTTATTTTTATATTTAAATTAAAAATAATTATATATATAAATGACACAAACTTATTATTAATAAATAAGTTATTAGTTTTCTCGAATTTTGCGGTAGCTGTTATACTATTTTTCTAGTTTAGTGATGAAAATGACGTCTGCATTCCATGCAAATTCTTGGTTATCACGAAATCTGGGATTATGAAATGATTCAACCACTTTAGAATAATAATTTAGTAAAACAAGATAAGAATAAGATTAAGACATTTACTTTGACAAGTAGCTACTTACTTTATTTCGCAATTTCTATGAGGCTTCGTTTTCATGACATGCATGAATTGTTAACCAGAAAAATGATCCTGACAAATTTTATAAACGTCTTGCCGCTTTCTTTGGATTTTATTTATTGATATAAATTAAAATATTATTCTCTTAATTATATCTTTAAATATATATATATTAAATATTAATTTACAATTTTTTATGCAATTAATAGAAACTAATATTAATGATACCAAAGAAGTATAACTTCTCACGCGCGTACATAAGTACACGCAACCACTTTTTTTTAATGTTAAATTCTTAACTGCACAATCCTAGCGTCCTCAAAATTGATTTGATTTGCATCTAGGGATGCCATTTCCATCAAATCCGCCTCGTCCCCCTAACTGGGCGTACCCCAATGTCCTATGAGGGACACAGACCCCGATAAGAGAAACAACCGTGTTATTGGAGGGTTCCCGCAATTTACGAATCGTGTTATAGGAGGGTTACCTGTAGTTAATATTTAACAAGGATATATTTGAGTTGTTGGCTTGACGAGTTAAAACTTAACAAAATAATGCTAATTATTTGTTTGCTTTGTTTTAGTTGGACTGTGATAATCGTGCAAAATTAACTGATTTAGGCTTTTGTATTCCCGAAGCGATGATGTCGGGAAGTATAGTGGGCACGCCAGTGCATATGGCTCCGGAACTACTCTCAGGGCATTACGATTCGAGCGTGGACGTGTATGCGTTTGGTATACTGTTTTGGTACATATGCGCGGGTCACGTGCGCTTGCCATATGTGTTCGAGCAGTTCCAAAACAAAGAGCAGTTATGGAACAGTGTTAGGAGGGGCATCCGTCCAGAGTGTTTACCCTATTTTCGTGGTTCGTGTTGGCGTCTGATGGAGCAGTGTTGGGCTGGAGATCCAGCTGCCCGACCACTTCTCGGCTACGTCCAACCGCAACTGGAAGCCATCATGAAAACCACGTGCGAATGATCGCGTTTCTCAATTATCTAGATTTATTCTCGTTTTCTGAAAAATATATCTCTTGAGACATTTGACTTGTCCCATATATTTTCATAACAATCAAATCTAATACTAAGATTTAAGCAATAAAAACTAATTTTTTTTTATTTACCCTTTTTTGTAATTTTCATTTTTGCTTATGTTTTTTTTTTCAAGCAAATTACATATTTACATTTGTTGTGGAAATAAATTTAAAAAAATATATCTATATATTTATACATATGTATATATATTTCAAATACAGTTGTTTAATTTACCATCTCTTTCCTATAAAAATACCTGTATTCCTTCTTTGGGGACTTGAAAATCTTTCATACCAAATACCATTTAAAACCGTTCAGCTATTTTAGGGGGCACTCATTAATTGCGCGAGGCGTTTTTGCGATTTTTCAAATCCCACCCCCTCCCCTCTGGTAAGATGTCATGAGATTTGGTATAACCCTTTCCCCCAATCCGCAATCTAGTGTGATATTTTACAAAACGTGTGTTTTCTTAAATAAAATACGTGATATTTGCGAGACTTTCCCTTGACATGAGATTCAGCGCGACCCCATTAACGCCTCACGTAATTAATGAATGTTCCCTTAAAAGAATAGATTAGTAGCTATCCTACAGGATCTTTAGCACAACTTCATTAAGATTCGTTCCGTTAAGTAATTGTTGAATTTTGAAATTTTTAGTTTATTTTTTTAATACGTTTATTTATAATTAATATCTTCGACAATGAACAATAAAAAAATTCAAATATTTAAAAGAATTTCATTATTAATTTTATCGGGTGTTAAATTGAAATTCATATTTATTTTCCACTAAAAATTCCTCCATGATTCCGGCTAATTGGCTTATTCGAAATAAAAAAAAAACAACGGCGTTTATTCTGTAAGCCTAAATCCACGGAATGAACTATTATCAAATGAATATACAAAAAATTGGACTTTTGGTAGACATAAAAGTTGCGAATTTTGCGTTTTTTTTTTTTGCTATAAAAAAATAGAAATTATGGAAATTGTCGATTGATAAACTTCATTCTATGCGTTTACATGTGTTGAGTGTACCCTATAAATTTCAAGTTATTCGGTCAAGCCGTTTTTGAGATACGATGGAGGAAAGTTTGAAAAACACGGTTTTGAGAAAGACGCGTTTAAAATTTCAACTGCCAATTCAGCGCTCCGAACAGCTCTTTCTTCTACCTGCTGTATCTTTAAAACGACTTCGAATTTTCAAAAATCACTTTACTACCGTATTATAGACATGTTAAAAAGTAATTTATGAACAAAAAAAAAGTCGATTTTTTGAGCCCATCACATGGGATGACCCCCTTAAGGGGGTATTCTAGTTTAGAGGCCCGAATTTCGAACGTTTTTTGGCAATTGATAAAAAAAACCACTTGATACTATCCATTTTTTTATCATTTGTTTATTTATATTCAGAGAGTACACAAAATTAATTTCAACACAAAAAAAAATTTCTTTTCATTGAGTTATTTATGCGTCCTTGAAGTAGAGGGAAAAAAAAAACGCTGTGTCCTCGTCGCCATGATTTCTACCTTTGTGGTCATCTGAAAAAATAAAAGAATGATGGGTTCTTGATGAGTACGAATGTCGCTATCGCAAGAACTTCCAGAACAGAAAAAAACCTTTTTTTTATAAAATGGCGGCTACTCAAAAATACACGTCAATTTTTCACTAATTTTTTAACTTTCTCGAATTTTTTAAAAATATTACAAATTTAAAATTTTCATTTTTTGTTGGTTCATGCGATAGAGAGATATTTAAAGAATATTCATGCCAAATTTCAATTAAATCGACTGATTAGAACTTGAGTTATTATGGCTCTGCATCGAAAAAAAGTAGTTCGAGAAAAATTTAAAGTTTTACGTTAAGTCTCAACCGGTCGATATATTTTACAAAACGTGTGTTTTCTTAAATAAAATACGTGATATTTGCGAGACTTTACCTTGAGATGAGATTCAGCGCGACCCCATTAACGCCTCACGTAATTAATGGATGTTCCCTTAAAAGAATAGATTAGTAGCTATCCTACAGAATCTTTAGCACAACTTCATTAAGATTCGTTCCGTTAAGTAATTGTTGAATTTTGAAATTTTTATTTTATTTTTTTAATACGTTTATTTATAATTAATATCTTCGACAATCAACAATAAAAAAATGTAAATATTTAAAAGAATTTCATTATTAATTTTATCGGGTGTTAAATTGAAATTCATATTTATTTTCCACTAAAAATTGTCAATTTTTTAATTTCAACTTTGTAGAGATTTCTTTCGTTATTGTGTAAATTGGAGGAAAATGCGTTAAAATTCTATTTCATAAACTTTACCGAAACTTTTTAAACGTACGGTTTCTGTAGGATATAATTGTTTTGCCATCCCATGGGAACCATGCATTATTCCAGCCTTTAAAGTAAGCTATATTATTCTCCCCCCAAATTACCACATTGCAAAAATCATATCAATCTTTAACTCTGTGATAAACAAAAAACCTATCTATCCCACGGGAATAGTACATCTCTCCTGAGTAAAAAGTAGATCAAGTCTTCTTAAGGAAAATGAGTTAAGAGTCTATTTCGTGAACTTTAACGAAACTGCTTATCAATACTCGGTTTCTATAGAATACATACTTGTTTTACTATCCCGTGGGAACCTTTCATTCTTCCGAGTATAAAAAGTAACCTATATCATTCTCTGACCCCTAAACAACCACATTGTAAAAAAGGAAGTTTATGCTCTGTAAAAAAAACAAAAAAATATCTATCCCACGGGAACCGTACATTTTTTCTGGATAAAAAGTATACTATATATTACACCGGATTATAATCTATATCTATGCCAAATTTCATCCATATCCATTCAGTATTTTTTCAGTGAAAGAGCAACAAACATCCATACATCCATCCATTCCTACAAACTTTCACGTTTATAATATTAGTCAGGATTTCAACGCCGTACTAATACCCCAAAAGAACCCCAATTTAAATAAAGGAACTAATAGCTTAGCGCTACTGAATAATAGATGGCGTATGGTATCTTAAAATTCTGTTGAACGGCTCACTATATAGGTCTATAGAAATTGTAGTTGTCATAATTTGAAATAATCCGTTGGTAACGTTTTTTTGTCGGAAATTTTACAATTATATTATTTCCTTCCTATTATTATGATCAGGAAATTAAAATAGGTTTCCTATTTTCTTACGAATAATAAGTTAAAACAGTGATCGTACAGAGCATTTAAATGTAGTGATGTGTTCGTTATTGTTTTGCGATTTTATGGAAATTAACTATTTCAAGGAGTTTTTAATCACGAGCAACTCGATTTGTAATTGTAAGTTTTCGTTTTAAAATATACTGATATATACTGATGAGTAATGATAACATTTTTCTTAGTCTTGGCATATTTTTTTCATTATTGTTAAGATTAAACAATCAATTAAATACTTTATATGCTAGATTTTTATGACCAACCCAATCCGAAAAAATTTTTTATTTTAATGAATCATTGAAATTTCTTCTGAAATCATTGTCTCTTAAAAACATAAATTTCAATTGTGAAAGAATTGAAAGGAAAATCAATACTAAGCCATTGTCTTAATCTTTACAGTAAATCCACTTTAATAATAAGGAAACTTTAAAATCAATGATCAATTATTAAAAATCCCCCAACTTGTAACATATTATAATCACGATTTTGATTTTATCTTTAAATTATCACTGTGAAAAATTTTGGTTATTTAAAAAAAAATCTTGATCGTTTTTTGTAGCAAGGACCAATTAATAAAGATATAGTCGTATTTAAAGAGTAGGATATTGAAGCATTCACAAGTTGTTTGCATTTTTGGAAAATCTCAAAAAATGAAAGGATTGAGTATTTTTTATACAAAAGTTTTTAACTGCCAAAACTCCCCCATTCCTTCCTCTTTAATAAGGATAATATGAGGATATTTATGTCTAAAATATATTACCTATAAATATTAAATAAGTAAAATATACATAGGTATTATAATAATACACTGTAATATGAGTAATATTTGTGTACATATACGTACAATTTTAATCGCGTTTTTGGAAACAGCTGCAACTGTTCCGATGAAATAACAATATAGAGGTGTTCATGGGTGAAAACGGGGGTGAAAATTCCTTTTCCCGGTATTGTTACAATTCTTTTTACGTGGTATCGGTGGTATCATTGTTATGCATTGATGAATAAAGGATTGCCTATCCATCAACATTGTATTAGTGCTGAATGCTTTTAATGTAAGTACCTACGTAGGTGGCATAGAATGTTGCACATAGTAACAAAATTTAAATAGTTATTGAAATGTTTTGTCTGTTACGAAGAGAAGTTTGAAATTGAGATAATTAAAAAAAAATAGTTGTCTGTAAAGTCGACGTCCGTTAAGCTAGCCTTGGCAACCCAGCCCAATCAAATGAAACTATGCTAATGATTTAGTGCTATTTTTGTGCTAATTAGTTGCCGTAGTTTAAATGTTGTTGCGCATGCCGTTTACGAAATGTTTGTAACAATGCTAACTTAACCGTTAAGCTAGCATTGTCATGCAAAACATGCACTGAAGTGTTTTGCTAACTAGTTGCTAATACATTACTTGAAAACCATATAAGGTTCTGAAAAACTGAAAAAAAAAAGAAGAATTAAGTTTAGACGGCTAGATTTCACGTAAAGGTAGCATTGTCATGTAAAACATGCACTAAAGTGCAATAAAAATTTGGAACAAATGCGTAAAAAAATTGCTGCTAATTAGTTGCTAATAAATGGCTTGCAAAAAACCATGTATAGGTTCTGAAAACCTGAAAAAAAAGTTTAGACGGCTTTAGCCTATATCTCCCACCTATGCACATGTAAAACCCTAGAACTTAGGAGTATTGTTTACGCCAATTAATGGTACCGAATGGCTTTTAAACGAGTAGTAGTAAACTATCCGACCTGTACAAGCTTAAGAATGTGTAAAGTAATTAGTTGCTAATTAGTTGCTCGATAAAAAACGAACTAAGGTACGTGAAATTAAAAAAAAAAACATGTTATAAGCAGAATTTCTGTTTTTTTTTTTTTAAATTTCGCGGACCTCTAGTTCGTTTTTTATCGAGCAACTAATTACTTTACACATTCTTAAGCTTGTACAGGTCGGATAGCTTACTACTACTCGTTTAAAAGCCATTCGGTACCATTAATTGGCGTAAACAATACTCCTAAGTTCTAGGGTTTTACATGTGCATAGGTGGGAGATATAGGCTAAAGCCGTCTAAACTTTTTTTTCAGTTTTTCAGAACCTATACATGGTTTTTTACAAGCCATTGATTAGCAACTAATTAGCAGCAATTTTTTTACGCATTTGTTTCAAATTTTTATTGCACTTTAGTGCATGTTTTGCATGTCAATGCTAGCTTAACGGTTAAGCTAGCATTGTTACAAAAAATTCGTAAACGGCACGAGCAACAACATTTAAACTACGGCAACTAATTAGCACAAAAATAGCACTAAATCATTAGCATAGTTTCATTTGATTAGACTGGGTTGCCAAGTCTAGCTTAACGGTCGTGTAAGATCGGTTTACGGACGATAGTTTTACGTGATAACGTCATAAAGAAAAATTGCATACTTTTATGAATTGAATTGAATTATTATCACTGTTATCATTATTTTGTATAAGACAAAGAAGGGGTTAATTGAAAATTAACAATTTTTTCAAAATGAAATCAGACTGAAAATTATGAAGGAAATCAATTAAATCTTATTAAATAAATTGTAGAAAAAAAACATAAAACACGTTGTCTACGATACAACAGTTATTGAATACGAGGCATAGCTTATTGCAGTTCTCGAGGAAGCTCGCGTGGCGGTGTTCTAGTAGCAGAACTTGCGTCTCTCTATCGCTTGTATCGCGTTATCGCTTGCACGCACAGGCTCAAACGGAACGTGACACTTTTTCATACAGGCTTTTCATACATGCCGGTGTTCATCAATTTATAAGCTTGTAGTAGAGCAAATATAACCTAATCGTTTTTGAAATCTCTGTCAACGTTACATGGAACCCTAGCCTTCCGTGTAACTCTTTGGTAAAAGACTCCTACAGTAAAATGTATTGAATATTAGATTTATCTATTCCAAGTACATAAAGTATAGTTGCATTAGCAAATTAACTCACTTTTAAAATTAATTATTTTCAAGTTTCATCCAAACACCGCAGTTTAGGAGGTATTGAAGACAAATTTCAAAAATAGCACTTATTCCGCGACTTTTTGAAAAAGCGACAACGTGCCCAAACAGGCACAAATCGCGCAAAAAACTTAGTACAAGGACTGTTTCTGCTAGGCAGAATGTTGAACCTGGAATAAGCAAGAATTCTTGTATAACAGGGATACATGAGCAGAACAGGAGTAGGTACAATAAGCCTCAGGCTCCAGTGCGGGGGGAACGAGCCCTAACCTGGTATATTGCTAACGAGGAAGAAATAGCGACAAATTTCTCATATATAGGTGTTCAAATGATTGTAGAAAATGTATTCTAATTAAAATAAAACCCTAAGTCGGTTCTGCTAAGTCTAAATTTTCCACTAAAAACAGAGTTGGTATTGTACCCTAATTGCTGTAATTAAAGTTTTTTCTAGTGGTGACTTAGAAGAAAGTAAAGAGGTTAATTGATTAGGGGTAGGAGAACGAACTTGTTGTATAATATCTTGTAGTTTGCAAGGAATTTTATGCGTGTATTTGCGTGAAAAGCACATGAGTTACATGGGAACATCAACTGTTGGAGATCCGAAGACATTATAGCGATAAAAAATCATAGCGGAAAAATATTACAGAAGCAAAACGGGCATGAAAAATGAACGGTATTTAAACAGAGTCTTATAACAAATGCTTGTCAACCATTTGTCGGAATGTTGGAAGCGAGTGGAAACGTTTGAGACAATGGGGAACGGGTTCGAACGAGGATGACAACGACGACAACGATGATGATGATGATGATGATGATGGGATTTAAGGGTTTGAAAAGATGAAACGATAATATAAAGAGAACAGAAGGGTGGAGATAAACGCTTGTTTTTCTCAGCATTCTCGCCAATGTTCTCAAACCAGGAAGTTCCTGGTCGTGTCGGGGTTTCCCTACGCTGTTCTCTCATAATTTACTATCTGCTTGCAGACACGGTCTATTTACTTTTATTGTACTATTAAAGGCCAAATATCTAGGCAAGATTTTTACAGTAGGCCAGCACGCGGTATTTGATTCTAGTTCGATATTCAAATGGAATATATTCACAATGAAAACGAAGAAAAGTGGCAGGCACCTCGTTCAGAATGTAGGAGAGTGGTATATAAAAGCTCCTGTTAGACATCTACATATAATATGTTCTATATTTAGACGAGAGATGTAAGTTATAAGGTATAATATGGGTTAACACTTACTAGATGAATATTTATTATTTTTCGATAAAAACGTAATCTTTCTAAATACTATTGTACATACCTATTCGCTTTTTGCATGTCGATAGAGGAGATAAGAGGTTTGATCCACTTGTCCATTTGAGGGTGTTCAAACACGTCCACAAATGACAAAGAGCAAAGCACATTGACCGAGAGACAAGAGTGAGTGAAGAACATAAAGCGGCAAGTCCCAACTAGTTGACAACCCGGTTATATAGTGTTTAAACACCTCCAAATCCGTGTCGATACAAACCATAGTCATGAAAAGGTACGTACAAATCTCGATTCTCGGCCTATGCGGCCAAGCGGCTGAAGACTGAAAGATTTCTTCATTCACTCTTGTCTCTTGGTCAGTGTGCCTTGCTCTTTGTCTTACGTGAACGTGTTTTGCTCTGCCGTCTGGAACAAACCTAAGATAAGATAACTGACGATGCCGTTACAAGTGGCAACAGGCTTACTATTTAACTACTGATAAAGACAAATTATTTTACCGACGATATTCTATTGTATTTAAGACCTGAATATTTGTACAAAAATGTTCCCTTTTTACTACAACGTTGGTCAGGTTGATTTTAAAGAAAAATGGATGGTTCACTCAGAAAAACGAGAAAGATAACATTTTATATAGTTTGAGACGTTTTAATAGAAAAGTCAAACTTTGAGGTCATATTTGAGTTGGAACCTTCGTATCTTTTTTAAGAGTTTTTCTTACGTTCAAAGATGAGAAACGAAACCCTTATGACCCTTACGTGTCAGGCTGGCTGTCCGTCTGTCACAGGCAATTTTTCCTGTGATAAAAAAATTTGAACTTTGGGATATTTGTAGAGATTGGCCATGACAGATCTCTATGGAGAACACACACACACACACACACACATTTAACTATTTAAAGGAATTTAATTAAAAGGAATATTTAGTTGTTCAGGGGTTTTCCCAGTTTTAATTACATTAGATATGTGTGTTCCGAAATAGGTAGGGGAAGTGAGCCCAAAACGGGTAAGCTAAGCGCGAAGGTAAAAAAAGTATTCGCGAAAGCTAAAATATTCGTATTATATGGTAGGTTAATTTACTTTATAATATAGTACAATAATTAAACTTTGAAATAAAAAACGATTTGACCACATTTATGTGGTATCAAAAAACCCGTTTTACCCTATACATAAGCCTAAAACGGGTAACTACCTTGGGCAAAACGGGTAAGCTTAAGGCAAAACGGGTTAACGTCTTTTTATTTACTGCAATGAGTCATGAATCAATTTTTTTTTCATTTTATATAAAAATAACGTATTAATATTACTCACTTACGTAATATTTAATTAATGAGTCTCAATATTTATTGGCTATTTAGTCGAAAGAGATTAACACTAATGTACAACACTTATTTTATACTCATTTAATCAGGCTTTTAGAGTTTTAGTATATAGTAATAGTAAACTGAAGCTAAAATGCTTCAGAACATCAGTCTTGGCACAAATAATAATAATATGTCCTATGCTAGAATAAGAAGTACAGGTTTCATGAGCTCATTCTCTACAATCTCCACATTCGATCCAATTTTTGTTTAGGTGGATCATACGGATCACCTCAAACGACGCATAAATACATTTTTGGGTTTTCCTGTGTATTTTTCATGTTAAATTGTTATATCTATCTACCCGTTTTGCCCGAGACACTATTTTCTTTTTAAAGTAGAAATAAACTCAAAATGGCAGATAAAGCGGGCAAAGTGTTCATGTAATTTCAAACCTATATAAAACTAAAATAAAACGATGATACGAACAACATGAATATTATAACGGTTTTCGACTAATCATGAAACACTTACTTTGAAATTTTTTAGTATAATTAGCAAAAAAACTTTAATTTAAAATCCCTATGTTTGTAAACAATTCCGGCGCTCGAGCTTAGCTGATCAAAGCTCGTCAGGGTTAGACAAATCTCCGCTCACGCGCACAAAATGCTAATGCTTCATAGATGAGCATAAGACTGCTTACCCGTTTTGGGCTCACTTCCCCTACATGTTGATGTTTTTTGGGTTTATTATATTTGTCTTGATTTTTATTATGTATGAATTGCATTTGTTATATTATATATGAAATCAAAAGTGTTATTTTTAATAGGTAATGATTAACATTTTTTGATAACTTCTTTAATTCTTTCATTCATAACAGAATTCGGTTGCAATTATTAAGACAAATGTTTATCAATTATTTCTATTTGAAAAAAAAAACACTGTTTAATTGTCCATGTGATAAGCCAATATGATACATTGTCTTGGTCCTAGGATATAATAATGTTGTTTGCAACGTCCCAATATAGCGTTTTTTAAAAAGTAAAAAGTCATAATTATTTTCTTTACATTGATATCCTATTCATAGGAATCAGTTAAGTGAAACGATTTAAACCGTAAAGTTTTAAGACCTATAGAAATGATAAATAATACAAATAGTACGGAATCCGGGTTGGAATGGTGTTGAATAATTGTACAACTACTTATTAACCGACTTCAAAAAAAAAAGGAGGTTCTCAATTCGACTGTATTTTTTTATGTTTGTTACCTCAGAATTTTCGACCTGTTTCGAGCCGATTTTGATGATTCTTTTATTTGAAAGATGGTGCTTTCCGTGTGGTCCCATTTTAATTTGAAGGAAATCTTTTACTTCTAAAGGGTTGAAAACGAAGGGATGAAATATTAACTTTTTATTGGATAGCTATATCCATTTTTTATAAAAAAACTCCACTCATAAGGGGTTCAAAATTAGGGATGAAATAATATTATAATATTATAAATTTTTCCTGGCTAACCCGATTTCGATAATTTTGTTTCTATTACGTACATCGTACCTTTGAATTATTCACATTTCAATTTGAAGAAAAAATCCACCCCCTAAGGATGGAAATAGGGGATGAAATAGTGACATTTAACTGAATCATCGAATGTTGATGATTTTTTTTTCTATTGGAAAGAGTATTCCACTTAGTTCTATCATTACATTTAAAAGCAAAAAATTTCAACCCTTAAGGGCAAAAAGGGATGATGTAGTAACTTTTAGCATTTATCGGCGCTGCCTCATATGGGCAGCGCGTTTAGTAGGTTTACCCATATTCAAAGAAATAAAATCAGTTATCAAACTTCAGATAACTAAAACTCGAGAAATAAATAAAAATTATAAAAAAAAAATGAAAAACCGACTTCAAAATAAATAAAAAATCTTAAACAAAAAATGTACTAAAAAGTAACAAAATAATGGCGTATTCTTGCAGTGTCTACAACTTACAAATTATTAGGATAATACAATGTACAACTATTGTTATTTTTGAAGTTGGTGTCAACCAAGGATATATATATTATATATATATACATATACATATACATATATACATATATACATATATATACATACACATATTTTGCAGTTTAAAGATCGCTAGATATTCTTACAGTACTAGTACATTGTATAAAAGTTCATTTGAAAAATAAATTTCATTAAGTAGGGGAAAGTGGGGTATTTGAGAACAATAAACTTTAAATTATCCTCTTTAATAATATAAAATAACAATTTTACTAAACTTTTGCTATAACATAAACTTAAACTTATCTACTTTAATAATTTGATCTTAAAACTTTTTTAAATTAACATTAGAATAACAAAAATATGGAATATAAAAACTATTGCCATTCCTATTTCCCCGGTAGTGTGTGGGGCAATTGAAATTAATCCACGGGGGAAATAGAAATTGCATTGGGTAACGATAATATATATAATATAAATTTTAATGATTAACTATGTTTCACACAAATCACAGACGTAATTATTACACATGTATTGACCGTTTGTACATGCGTCATGGGTCCATTTCTTACATTTGGTACACATAATCCAGTCTTCTTTAGGGGGCGATTCATATTTTTCCGTGCAGAATATGCAATAATAGTCCACGCCGTCATTTTCCTCGAACACCAATTTCAAATTTCTAACGACCGCTGTATTGTTGACTGATGGTGGGTTCGTTGTACTTTTTCGTTAATGAATATTATTATTTTTTTTTGCAGTTTGCCGTTTTTGTTTTTCCTCTAATTGATGTCTTATGGGAGTGCTAGATAAAATTTGAGAATGTTTTCTTTTTCTTCGTTGTGAAGCACGTTGGCTATGTCAGAGAGGAGCACAGGAGTTAACGGAGCAAGAAAAGAGTGTATGGTTAAATCGGTTTGATGTTCATGGTTATGGTTGTGTGATGTTGTCGGTTGATCGTCCACAGGAATTGTTTTCTCAGCTGTAGTAGTAGTATTACGAACGGAAGTAGTATGTGGACTGTCATGACTGTCAGCAGTGTTGAATTTATCAATAAAAGGCATATTTGCAAAGCATTCGTTAAACTTGTCCGTATCGATGGGATGAATTCCAGCCACTCTAAAACCATTGATCGCTTTGCTTATGTTGGCTGTCTTGTTGTACGCATTAGTAAACAGCTCGGCCACTTTGTATTGGGTGATCCGTTTGCCAGGATTGTTAACCATGTAGAGCTCACACTGTCGATTGTATGCACATTTCAGTGCACTGAAAAAAGTTAAGTCCAGCGGTTGCATTTTATGTGATACATGAGGCGGTAAGGAAAGAACATGAATATTGTGTTCTCGAAAAAGCTCTTCTATGGTATGCCCCCAAGCTAATATGACTTTCGTGATTATCTAGTATTATCAAGACTGGCTCGTCCTCAGTAGGTTTAACAAAATTAATAAAGTGCTGTAGGTAATCAACGAATATGGACTCATTTATCCAACCAGAATCAGAAACCGTGCCAATCATATCGTTATTAACGCCATTCAGCAACAGGTCACACATACGCCTTCTTTTGAAGATAAACATTGGATGTACATATATACCGTTTGCACTTATCGCACAAACAACGGTAGTGGTGATACCGCGCTCAGCGCTTGTCGCTTTTTCAACATGCTTCAAACCTTTTGGCGCCAATATTTTCGAATTCCGTTGAACAGTGTTGATACCGGTTTCATCAATGTTGAATATACGGTGACTAGGAAAATTGTATTTGTGTTGGAGGGCTTCTAGTTGATCGAAAAACAGTTTAATTTCGGTGGCATTGAACGCTTGAATTCGGTTAAGTGACGTTGCTTCTGGAGTTCGTAGACTGATGGAGGGTTGTCGAGACATAAATGAATAGTACCAGTCTTTACCAGCCATCTGAGATTCTTGGTTAAATTTATGGCTCAATTTGTTGGCTTCAGCAAATGTAAAGGCAATCTTTCGTAGTGATCTAGGTGTGATGCCGTAAAAAGACTCGCAACAATCGAGGATGTACAGGGTGCGCCATCTAGACAGGACTTATTGAAATGTTGAATAACTCCGCCATTTTTCAGCCGATTTTGGAAAATGAACAAGATTCATTTAGGGTATACAATGCCATTTATTGACAATTCACTCAGAATACAATATCGATCAAATGACCGCCTCCATTAGACACACAAAAAGCGGCCCTTTTTTGGGCATTTTTCATTGTATTTGACATATATTCATTGTTTTCGAGCACACTCCGGCCCAAACAGTAACTCTTTGGTCGTGCAATGGTGTTTCGTGAATGATGTGTGGGTTTTCTGTTCCCCAAATTCGACAGTTTTGTTTATTGACCCCGCCAGAGAGCGTAAAATGAGCTTCGTCCGTCATCAAAATTCGGTCCCAAAAATCAGGCTCGGCATCGATCTTTCTTGCGATCGTATTCCCATATTCGAGGCGACGCGGCTGACTATAATGGCATAGACTGACGTTTCAGAATCTTGTTCATTTTCCAAAATCGGCTGAAAAATGGCGGAGTTATTCAACATTTCAATAGGCCCTGTCTAGATGGCGCACCCTGTATTTTTCCAATTGATTTTCGTGACTATGATTGAAGACAGGGTGTCGTCCTTTTTTCGGTTTCTTAAATTCTTCTAGATGCACTTGTCAAGATAATGTTGATTTTGGTACTCCGTATTTGGTTGCTGCTTTGCTTAAAGAAAGTCGTCGACATCTCACATCATGTCTCGCGCGTTGGAGATTTTCAATTGTGTACCGCGGTGTTGTTTTTCTTGTGTAATTTCTGGGCATCTAAAGAGAAAATTTTTTTTTCCGTAGAACAATCATAATTATTGGAAACAACAGCACAAAATAAAATTGATCCAAACAAATTGATCAAACAAAACAACAACAACAAGAAGTCAACAAAACGAAACGTTGCATCAGAGTTTAAAATAAGAAAATTCTTCGAAAAAATTGTAAAATAATTAATTTCTTACATATTAATAAAAAACGTCCACATTTACCCCGCGAAAATCGTTCCAAATTACCCGATTTAGGCAATTCATATTAAAATGCTCGATACTTAAAATATTTTCTCCATTTAACTTAAATAGCCACATAAAACTAATAAATGAATTGTAAATGAAAGATAATAACAAAAAAATACGCACTAAAGGTCAAGAAATAATTTTTTCAAAGATTTTTACATACGGCAAAAATTGTAACAAAAGATTAAATTTTAATTATTTACTTACCGTGACAGTATGCGAACGCCAACTTAAATATTTTTTTCTGTCAGGAACGATAAAGCACACACTTGTCAATTCAAACACTAATAACATTTTTTTTAAATACAGAAATAATTAAAATTTAACTGTTTTTAATTAGCCGCTGTTCTCAAATACCCAACTTTCCCCTATTCTCGTCTATTGCTAACTACCAATATAGTCGCATTTCCTTGGCTGACACCAACTCCAAAGATAACAATAGTTGTACATTATATCATCCTAATAGACACTGCAAGGATACGCCATTATTTTGTTACTTTTTAGTAAATTTTTTGTTTAAGATTTTTTTATTTATTTTGAAGTCGGTTTTTCATTTTTTATAATTTTTTCTAAAAAGAGTACCTAAGTAAGAGTTTTGATTGAAAGACATTATTCGTTATTTAATAATCCCAGTGTTATGATCCCTGAAAAGATTGACTTGTTGCCTTTGTTGTTATTGTAACGAATCATTAAATGGGTTAAAACTTGAATAATATACAGCTGATGTAAACTATTAAAATATGTAGGTATCTTATGAAATCTAATAAATTATTTATACACTAGACGCCACTTGATAATTTCATCATTTTTGATAACTTTGTGTAAGATTTGATGATCAAAATAGCATTTCTTATGAAGTGATATTAATGTCCTTTAAATCGATAGGTAACTCATTAATGGGAATCGGTTTAATGAGCAGGCTTAAACGGGTATAGATACGCAAGAAAAAAATGTATGCTTACAGATATAATATTAATATATACTATATACGATAGATTGAATACTTAACTAACTTGGCTAGTTATTTTAATATTTTTATACGCGACTGATTCACAAATATGTGCTTTATACTCCGCGAACAGATTGTCGAAAAAGCTTCCAGCGGCGGGTGGAGCTACATACATAGTAAGTAGGTAATTTGTTTCCAACTAAAACATAATAAACTATTACGTGCTCGACCATGTTGTAAATAATAGGCATTACTTCCACCCTCAAACCCTCGTCGTCGTATACCCAACGACCGGCGGGCGATTCGTTACACAGTGCTGAGACGAACACACATTATTTCTTATAGCCCTCATGCTCCCGGTTAAATAGCATTAGAAGCCGTTCCTTTTAGTCTAGTCGTCTTAAATAACCACCATACGAGTGCACCACCAGAACGGGTGCAACGTGGTCGCTATGAAGCCCACGATATCAGAATACGACTGCAACACTACAGTGAAACATCTAAATAACTATAACTATAGTGCAAATAACGACTTTTGGGTGACTGAAATCTTAAAAAAACAGCAAACCACATAAGAATGTACCAGCGATTAACTAACCATGTGCTTTTTTCCATCGCTTAACAATTTGTGTCCAACATTCACTATAATATATAAATTTCTATGGGTAATTCTCATGAAAACTTGAAATTTCTGTCCTAGCAGTTTTTAGAATAAACCCAACCGACTTAGGATGTTTTTTTTTCGAAAAAACATCATCAAGGCTAAAAATGTTGGTAATATCTTTGGGATTGTACGGGCATTTGTGAGGAATAATAAATATATAGTACTCTAAAAATCATTCCCTCACTATGTCCCAAACTTCAGATTAGAACATTGTCTAAAGTTTTTATTGAGAAGTTCTTAAAAAATCCGTTTGTAACTATGACTTGTCTATTGTGAATACAACAAATTTTCAAAATGTCTCTGGTTTTAGGATCATAAGTCATCAACAACTTATCTAATGTTAACTCAACACTTGTCCCATGAAAAATAATAATTCCCTCACAGCATTAACAACAGTCGGTAAGTAGGTATATTTTTGAGGACTTTGGTAACACTCTCATTAGTTTTTGACAGTTGGTAGTACGGTTACTTGTTGGGAATGGCGAATTGACTTCAAGTTTGTTAGAGTAATTGTTGGAAGAAGATTCCATTGCAATATTTTAAAGATTACATTTTCTTCAATAATTCCATCACAGTGAAGAATAAAAAAGGTAATCATAATATTTCAATTTTGATGACGTACGAAAGTATGTTTTTAGAAGTAGAAAGCGTAGCAAAAAGCTAGCTGGTAACGAACGGTTATGTTGCAAGATTTTTTAAGTTATGATTTGTTTTGTCATTCCCTCACCGTCATTCCCTCACCGTCATTCCCTCATCGTCATTTCCTCATTTTGATTAAAAGTGAGGGGATGATGAGTTATGAGGTAATGACTTTCAGACTAGATCGACTCGCTTTTCGTACATCTTTGCTTACAGAAACTTTTTAATATGTAAGTTAATATAACCTAGTAGAATTCAAAATATATTTAAAAAATAAATAATACGATTTCATATGAAAAATAAATATAATCATCATTTCCACACCTCAGTTATCATTCCCTCACATTTAACTCGTCAAAAATCATTTATTCTGGAGACCACGATATTTTTCACTTCTAGTAAGATAAATAGTGCAAATTTAAGAGAAAACGAAGATGAATTGATTTAAATATTTTTCATTTATTTATTGATAGGTAATTTCGAGATTTCATGCGAATTACCCCTATATTATAAACAGAATTATATGTACAATATATAACCTCTATGTATATACGAACTCTCACATCTTACCGCAGAACTTACTTTATTTGAATTTTCCTAGGAAAAAGGTTCAAATAAAATGTATAGGCCTTGATAAACCTAAAAACTAAAGCAAGTACAAAGAAAATCGTTTAAGCCGAAAAAAACCAAAAACCCATAGAATAAAGTGGGAATTTCAACCAAAAGCTTCGCGACACAACTAGATGTAATACGAAGGCAACATTTCAAGTTTGATGAAATTTGGATAAAGCTTTTGTTACAATATTATATGCTGTCACACACAGAAATACACAGACAGACGTTTTTCTAAAAACCATTTTGTCGGACTCAGGTGACCTCAAAACGTGTACCTAAATATTTGCGCTGAAAAGCCGAAATCAAAAATTTGATCCGATTATATATAGTTGATGTTTCATTCACAATATATCTTACTTCTTACTTATATTACAAACGTGAAAGTTTGTGAGTATGGATGTTTGTTACTTTTTCACTCAAAAAGTACTGAATGGATCTGGATGAAATTTGGCATAGATATAGATTATAATCCGGTGTAATATATAGTATACTTTATATCCAGAAAAAATGTACGGTTCTCGTGGGATAGATATTTTTTTGTTTTTACAGAGCAAAAGATTAACTTACTTTTTTGTAATGTGGTAGTTTAGGGGCCAGAAAATAATATAGATTACTCCTCATGCCGGAATAATAAACGGTTTCCATGGGATAGCAAAACAAGTATGTATTCTAAGAGAACCGTATATTTAAAAGGAGTTTCATTAAAATCCACGAAATTGAGTCTTAACTCATTTCCTTAAGAAGATTTGATCTACTTTTTACTCAGGAGAGATGTACTACTCCCGTGGGATAGATATGATTTTTTATTTATCACAGAACTAAAGATGGTTATGCTTTTTGCAATGCGGTAGTTTGGGGGAGAATGATACTTTTAAGGCAAAAATAATGCATAGTTCCCATGGAATGGCAAAACAATTATATCCTACAGGAACCGTACATTTAAAACGTTTCGGTAAAGTTCGTGAAATAGAATTTTAAGGCATTTTCTTCCAATTTTACACAATAACAAAAAAAATCTCTACAAAGTTGAAATTAAAAAAATTGACAATTTTTACTGGAAAATAAATTTGAATTTCAATTTAACACCTGATAAAATTAATAATGATATTATTTAAATTTTTGAATTTTTTCATTGTTCACTGTCGAATATATTAATTAGAAATAAACGCATTAAAATAATAAACTAAAAATTTTAAAAAATTAACAATTAATTAACGGAACGAATTTTAATAAAGTTTTGCTAAAGATACTGTAGGATAGCTACTAATCTATTTTTTTAAGGGAACATCCATTAATTACGTGAAGCGTTCAGAAGCCGATGGGGTCGAGCCGAATTTCATCTAATTTTACTTTGGGCAAAGGGAAGATCTCCCAAATATCACGTATTTTTTTTAACCCACTTCAAAAAAAGGAAGAGGTTCTCAATTCGATTGTATTTTTTTTTTTTATGTTTGTTACCTCAGCATTTCCGACTGAGTGAAGCGATTTTGATGATTCTTTTTTTATCTGAAAGCTGGTGCTTCCCGAATGGTTCCATTTTAATTTGAAGGAAATCGTTTATTTCTAAGGGATTGAAAACTAAGGGATGAAATACTAACTTCTTATTGGATGGCTCGATTTCGATAATTCTTTTTTTATTTGAAAGCTAGTGCTGCTCGTGTGTTCCCATTTTAATTTGAGGAACATCTTTCACTTCTAAAGGGTTGAAAACTAAGGGATGAAATATTAACTTCTTATTGGATAGCTCGATTTTGATAATTATTTTTTTATTTGTAGAACACAACCTTAAATTAATCTCCTATCCATTTTAAAAAAAAAAACTCCACTCATAAGGGGTTAAAAATTAGAGACGAAATAATATTATAAATTTTTTCTGGCTAACCCAATTTTGATAATTTTGTTTCTATTACGTACAACGTACCTTTAAATTGTTCACATTATAATTTGAAGAAAAAAATCCACCCCTTATGGATGAAAATAGGGGATGAAATAGTAACATTTAACCGAATTTTTATAATTTTTTTTCTGTTGGAAAGAATAATCCACTTAGTTTTCTTATTACATTTAAAAGCAAAAAATTTAAACCCTTAAGGGCAAAAAGGGATGATGTAGTAACTTTTAATATTAAACGGCGCTGCCTCATATGAGCAGCGCGTTTGGAAGGTTAACCATTTTCAAGAAAATAAAATCAGTTATCAAACTTCAGATCACTAAAACACGAGAAATAAATAAATTTTATAAGAAAATGAAAAACCGACTTCAAAATATATAACAATTCTTAAACAAAAAATGCACTAAAAAGTAACAAAATAATGGCGTATCTTTGCAGTATCTACAACTTACAAATTATTAGGATGATACAATGTACAACTATTGTTATTTTTGGAGTTGGTGTCAGCCAAGGAAATACGACTATATTGGTACGTAGCAAAAAACGAGAATACCTTATGAAAATTATTTTTCAAATGAACTTTTAAACAATATGCTCGAACTGTAACAATATCTAGCGACCTTTAAACTACAAAATACCAATTACCAACTAAACCTTTTTAAATTTTTACAAATTACCATTAATATTGATTTTCTTGACTGACACCAACTCCAAAAATAACAATAGTTGTACATTGTATCATCCTAATAATTTGTAAGTTGTAGATACTGCAAGGATACGCCATTATTTTGTTACTTTTTAGTGCATTTTTTGTTTAAGAATTTTTATATATTTTGAAGTCGGTTTTCATTTTTTTATAATATTTATTTATGTTTTGAAAAATTTCACATTAGATTGCGGGTTGGGGGAATGATATATGTAAAATATCATGACATCTTACCAGAGGGGAGGGAATGGGATTTCAAAAATCGCAAAAAACGCCTCGCGTAATTAATGGATACTTCCTAAAATAGCTGTACGGTTTTAAATGACATTTGGTATGAAAGATTTTCAAGTCCTTAAGGAAGGAATACAGGTACTTTTTTACTAAAAATCGTATAGAAGCTGATGTGAGACAGCTAACATCTCTTACTTGAAAAGTAGTTTTTAGGAATTTTGATGAACTTTTTTTGGATCTAAATTCTGAAAGTATCTATCATTTTTTTCTGTCAAAATAGATTAATTTTATAATAGAGAATCTTTTAATCAATCAGTTAAATATAGATACACTTAGCGAAGCGAGCGGGTATCAGCTGCTAGTGTAGTAATAAAGAAATGTAAAAAAAGCCAAACTTCACCATATTTTTCGCAAATGTAGCTTGATTGGCTGTTCATATACAATATACATATTGATAAATTATGGTACATACATGAAAATTATACTGTAGGTAGTAAAAAGTCACTAAAAATTATTTATTAAGATTTTAGTAATTTGTAGCAAATATATGCAAATTTTATATTCTAGTAATATCCTAAATATTTTTTAGCCAACAAGAAAGAAAATGTAATCCAAAACTATAAGTAAAGTTATGTTACAGACAATTATTGGTAAATAAAAAAAAAAATGTTTATCATAAAACATTTTTTTAAAACAAAATTTTTCGAGGCCTTGAGCACGGCACGAATGTGACTCGGTTAAAATTCGGCACGAATCCAACTACATTGGTATATGAATAATTTGCTTTTCTATTATCATGTCGAAATGGATATTGATGCGATTTTTGTCGGTCGCTCTGAGCGGCACATTTCGTGTCGTTTTACGATCGAAACTCAATTATTGTCTACGCACCCCTTTGGATAGTAATTTTGTGTTAAATACCGATTAACGCCCATGTCGACAAAAATAATCAGTGAGATTAGATCATAACAGTGACATAACAATACGGTCGTAACTAAGTCGAGACGAGTCGATCCTCGAAAACAGGTGTCACCGATAGGTAGATAATTTGCTATAGAATCAGATCGCGAAAATGGATTTTACTTGTCCCATTTTCCCTCACATTATTTTAGGTGAAAACCACAACGTTTCTCTCCCCTTATTCTTCAATAAACGATTAATGGCCCGACTCGATCGAAGAAAATTGAATATTTCATTTTGACTATATTATCAAGTAATTGAGCTTTAATACTTATACCAATACAGTACCTTTTTTTACTACACTCGATCAAAGAACATTGTGTCCAAGATACTGAAAACAGGTTAAGAGACGAGTAAAACACTTATCAAGATCAAGGGGATGAATAAAGGGTTTTTTTTTTCCTACTAAACGTCTACTAGGGGCGACAATAATAGCGAATGACGTAATAACTAGAGTTAAATACCGGGTGTCCGGTTCGTCGAATATATGGAACGTTTACGGCTTCTTTCAGATCAATGGAACGGGAAGAAAAAGGTAGTTCGTATAACGAGCGGATGTGTTTCCCGACAAAAAACGTCCGGAATATCGGCTCCACATCACATTTTTAACTTGATTCTTAAACATGAAAAAACTTAAAACCTTCCATAGCGACACCTAGTCCTAGAGAAATGCACTATGTATAGCATACTATCATACTATATTAGCATTGGACTCTATAGATAAGAATTCATTAAATTAAAGGAATTATATAAATTATATAAATTCTCCATAAAAAAGCCATAAACCTTTTTTAAACATTGACAGTTACTTAGAGTACTTCATTAATATTTTTGGATATTCTCAAATAAAAAACCACAAAGAAAAACGAAAAACAAAACGTTTTTATGAGAAATACTAAATCATTTTTGTTTTCTGAAAAATTTCAATTGACATAAGAATTCTAAAAATGCCTCTTTATGTTGCATTTACTAGGCTTTAAATTATTTTTAACATAAGTATACTTAACGAATTGTTATTTTTAATTTTAATAAATAATATCGACACCGTGTGTAAAACTTATGTACTTACACTCCTATTGCTTACACTTACTATATTTAATTTTATTTTTTTCATTACTTTAAAGTTATCTGATACGACGCGTCATAGAGCCTATTTTTACTTGAAACTCGGTTTTGGTTCAAAGAACATAAGTAAAGTCCACGCTTGGTTTAAAAAAATATTAATAAATATTTCTGCTTTTTAAATACCTATATAATAAAAACGTATCGTCTTACCTGCGCGAGCGAACAAAAACGGAATCATATTTCTCAGCTGAGATTTTTATCTAATCTAAAAAATGTAAGGTGTTTTGTTGAATACCCTTTATTATCTACATTTTCATATATTTTATACAAAAAAATAAATGCCATTTACATTGTAATTTTCCCCAAAAAAACATTGTTTCTCCAGGGTAAACTTGAAAACAGATGAGCCGATTTCAATGAAATTTTCACAAAAAATTACTAAATATTCTAACTTACATTATAGGCTAATTTTTATTTTGAACAGTTTTGTCTGTTTGCCTGTTTGTTCTTAGCAAACTTGAAAACGGCTGGTCCGATTGGGACAAGATACAGGTAGTAAACATTACAAAAAGTGCTGTAAAATACTTTTATTCCTAAAAAATTTTAATTTTCTGAACAAAAAAATAAAAACTATAAAAACTGCGCAACGAAAAACATACATCGGCAGGCAGCTGTGATACAATGTACATAGTATACATATCATATAGTAAAGACGACATAATTTTAAACTAATTTGTTATTCTTATAAATTAATGTTCGCAAATTTGAAAATCATAACGATGATAGTAGTATAGCGATAGATTAAATTTCTGAAAACCATAAATCCATTGTGAATTTACAGGCAGGTAATATATTATCAGCAGTTTGGTTGAGTAAACGTTTGTAATATCGAGGGGAGGAGAAAGAAATCCTCTCGCAGTAAATATGATTTCAGCCATAAAAATAAATATCTTAGTTCCAAAATGAAACCCGTAAGAATAAATAACCAAAACAGACAGTTCGACTTAAGTGATCCCGATTAGAAGTTTGACTAAGAGAGGTGAAGCCGTTAGGCAGAGCCCCCAGAACAAAAAGAAATCCAGCCCAACTTATTTTTCAAGAGAAAATAGCAAATTAGATGTGACCATCGCGTTGTTTTTTTTACCAAAAAACTATATTCTTAATTTTCAATTTATATTAGCTAGATCTATAAGAACCCGTTGTCTAATCTTAGACCCCGGGCAATAGCATACTTGCCGATAAGACATAATGGCCTTAATATTATATCCTAGGATTATGAATCTAAGGCAACCAAACCTAATACCTCAGATCTTTAGATAACACATTAAATATTATTTTTCCTAAAAAAGGTACACTTCCTAAAGGATAGCTACTAATCCATTCTACTAAAATTAACAAATGAATTCATATGAAATTTGGTGTGAAAGGTTCTCTAGGTTTAAAATTTTCTTAATTTTTTACAATATTCAGTAAAACGTAAAGATCCTACCTATAAGATAGCTTATATCTATTCCTGGAAAAGTAGTTTAATGTATCAGCTAGTATACAAAAAGTTTTGCTCGTAAGGTCAATGGTTTTGACGCAACTTCGATCCAAAAGGGGTCGAAAACTAAAATTTTTAATTTTTTCAAAAAACTGGCCTGTTTTTAAAGTGCCGTAACTCGGATATCCATTGACCTGCAGAGCTCCGGTTGGGCTTATTTTGTAAAAAATTTAATGCTCTTAAAAAACGTACAGACTAGCTTTCGAAACAAGTTCAAAAATTTTACGTCTTTTCCTCTATAAAAATTTTTCCACAGCTTTTTGAGAGTTGCAAACTTGAGAATACATAGCTCTAATTGGTCCAAACAACATACTAAAAAATCAGAAATACATCATGTTTTGCAAATTTATTGTTGATTTTGACTAGCCTTTATACCTATGTTATATGATAGTAGATTTAGATCTTAGGAAAAGGACAGTACGAAAATTGTATGCTTTTAAGTTTTCACCTATGTTCGACAATCATCGTTTTGTAATCGTTTTTAGAAATTGTAGATATTCAAAAATATCTGCATATGCATTTATCGATGCAACGTCGATTTTTAATCCGATTAAATTGAAGTTGTTTTTCGACCTTGGTGAAATCTTCACCGAAGAAATGAGAAGTTTTGATTCATGTTTTAAAACATTTTTGAATAATACATTTTATTTGGATCATTCCATTTAATAAAAATCAACTTTTCAAGGGGAGTTCTCGCAGATTTTTTCCTAAATCTTATCAAGTAATTGTCAGCATTATAATAATGACTGGAATTGTTGTATTTATTTTCTCTACAATGAAAATTAACTATAGAAAATGCAGTCTTTTGTTAATTTAAGAGGAAAATTTAAAGTTAAACACATGAAAATCTCCAAGATATCTTCAAGCTCAATATTCTAAAATTTAAAGTAAAACTTCGTTTACTACAACCCTTAACTTAAATTTTTTTCTCCGAAACTAATAAAGATAACGGAACAAATTTTTCAAAATAACATTCAAATTAATGAATTCTATATTCTGTATTTTTTTTTGCTTACAACAAAATATTTAAGTGGTAAAAACATTAATTAAATATTTAGAGGGCTGTTTTCATTCTACCTCTTTGTTGACACCCACTAAAAATATATTTTATGCAACTATCAGGTAACTAGTAACTGCAAAAATTTCGAAAAAATCGATTTGGTGGAACATACTTTAAAAAAATTAATGCCGCACTAATGTTTGTATAGCGACGATTAGTTCTATTAAAAAAACAAATTAATTAAAAAAAATTCCTAAAAATTCTGTAAAATGTTTTATATTATGAAAATAAAATTTTAAACCATACAAGACAAAATATTAGGTATATAAAAAACTAGCTGATACCCGCTCGCTTTGCTGAGAGTATTTAAATGTTAATTGATTGATTAATAGATTCCCTACCTTCATAGCGAATTATAAAAATTACTCTACTTTGACAGAAAAAAGATGATAGATACTTCCAGACTTTAGATCCAAAGAAAGTTCATCAAAATCCGTAAAACTACTTTTCTAGGAAGAGATATTAGCCATCTCACAGAGGTTCTATACAATTTTAAGTATAAAAAGTTCTTTTGAGAAAATTTGAAGATCTCATACCAAATGTCTTTAACAAAACTTCATTAAAATACGTTCCGTTACGTAATTGTTAATAATTTAAAAAAACTTTAATATGTTTATTTCTAATTAAAATCTTCGACAATGAACAATAAAGAAATTCTAATATTTAAAAAATATTATTATTAATTTTATCGGGTGTTAGTTGAAATGCATATTTATTTTTCAGCAAAAATTGTCAATTTTTAATTTAAACTTAGTAGAGATTTCTTTCGTTACTAAAATTGGCCAGGCCTTGTAGAAGAAAATGCGTTAAAATTCTATTTCATGAACTTTAACAAAACTTCTCTTAAATACACGGTTCCTGTTGGATACAATACTTATGCTATCCAATGGGAACCGTGCATTATTTCGGCATAAGAAGCAATCGATATCACATCAAGCGGATTGTGTATTATATCAAAATTTGATCTCACTAGGTGTAGAATTTTTCAAGTTTTTCTCCAAATAATGATCAACATAACATTTTTATATTTATAAGAAAAGATAGCAATAAAACAGCCACTACGTACGACCTACAATAACCAGTCGCTCTGTCAACGCTTTTTAAATCTGTGATATCTTCTAAGATATTCATTTTTATGATATGCTGTAAAGGGCAATTTTGATCTACATGAAATGCACAACGTATTTAATTGGATAAAGAATAATAAGGTACTGTTTAAAATAGCATGGTAAATACCCAATAATTTTTTTGTAATACGTAATAGATAAAAAGGGTTCCTGTGGGTTATCCTTAGGAGATAGACATATACCGTCGGGGACTTTTTAATCAATCTTTTTAAGATACACAACTTCGCCGCATATATGTATTATATATCTTGTAAGGTTTAGCCAGCGTTTGCAATTTAAGTGCACAAGTATATGTTGATTATGATCTCACATTATAAATCTTTAAATTTCCCAACTTTTCTCTACTATAATATGCTCTACTATAATATACCTGCAAACCTTCCTCTTGAATCACCCTATTAATTGCTGAAAATTGCATTAAAATCCATTGTGTAGTTTAGAAGATATAAGGTTATAGACAGCGGGAGCGACTTTGTTTTATACTATGTAAAGATAATATGTATAATATACAACTAACATAAAGACGTCACACGCGCTCGGATTTGTTCGGGAACTGTCGGCGTGTTTTCGATACTGGATTCCAAACGCTGTGATAAATGAAGAAAGACAGTGAAGAAAAACCCGCAATCGTATTTGGAAAGACATCTCTTTGAAAATAGTACATACTATTAGAAAGTTCAGTCTCAAGTAACTGAACATTTGGGATTGAACTATTTGATATCACCAGATATGTCAAAAAAGATCCTTAATCGTTTTCCGTTTGTATCCTTCATAGTGTTTAGTTTTTACGGGTTCTTGGATTTGTGTTTGAATGACGTCAAATTATTTTTAACAAAGGTTTATTTATTTACACGTATTAACAATGATTAAGTTCACTGTTACAATAGTCACAGTCACGAATTGTCATTCACTGTTTATATTTCACGATATGCACTGCACTGTTCACAATTTATTTATCATTTAGTTGACGATTTATTTATCACTAAGTTGACAATTTATTTATCACTTAGTTAACGATTTATTTATCACTTAGTTGACGATTTATTTATCACTTAGTTGACGATTAATTTATTACTCAGTTGACGGTTTATTTATCACTCACGATTTATGTATTACTCCGTTGACGATTTATTTATCACTTAATTGACGATTTATTTATCACTTAGTTGATGATTTATTTATCACTCACGAGTTATACCTTTATAATAATACCTCAGATCTTAAGATAACACATTAAATATTATTTATCCTTAAAAAGGTACGCTTCTTAAAGGATAGCTACTAATCCATTCTACTAAAATTAATAAATGATTTCATATGAAATTTGAAGTGAAAGGTTCTCAAGGCTTAAAATTTTCTTAATTTTTTACAATATTCAGAAAAACGTAAAGATCCTACCTATAAGATAGCTTATATCTGTTCCTGGAAAAGTAGTTTAACGGATTTTCATGACCTTTCTATGAAGTAAAGGTCTAGAAATATCTAATTTTCTTTTTTTTGGTTAAAATAGCCTGATTTCTAAATTTCTTATTTGGGGTTAAGATTTTTCAATCAAATTAATTTCGATACGCTCAGCGAAGCGGGCGGGTATCAGCTGTATATAAAAAGCACTAAATTCTTCTCGAGAACTTTTTTATTTGAATTTCACGTGAAACAAGTTTTTAATAAAAGTTGTAAGCTTTGATGAGTCTAATAACTATAACAAGTTTAAAGAATATCGGTGGAGCCGAAAATTGAAAAAAATCCAAAAACCCATTGAATAAATTGGGGCTTCCTGACAACCGATTTCAACAAAATCTTCAAAATAAAGTATGAAGGCAAAACTTTAAGTTTGGTTAATTTCGAATAAAGCTTTCGTTACGATAGGATTAACTATCATACAGACATTGTTCTAAAATCTACTCTTTCGGAGTTAGGGAATCTCAAAACGTGTATTTCCGGTGAAAACTCAAAATCGAAAATTCGACCTGATTACAATAGGTTTGTTTTCACAGAAGTTCAAATTTATGAATTTGAACTGCTTTCTGACTGTCAGTTGTTCTTACACTGTTCACAATGCTAATTGAATCATTTTTTTTAACGATTGGTTTGCTGTGACAATATAAATATTGATTTTGAGCCCGTTTTTGAATATAATGTGTGGTTTTCCTCAAGTTTGTCTTTCATAGTTTTTCGAAAAAACAAAACAAGAAAACAAACGTATGAAGTAAGGGATGCGAACGGGCGCATGACATCAAACTGACGACGAGCTTCGAAGCGAAATTCTATGTCATATATAGAGGATTGTTCACATTTCCCGATTAGTTCGTTCCTGTTGTTTGATCGGGAAGCTGGGAGTAGGTCGCGACGCCGCGCATCTGTCACATGAACTCGCGCGCCACGTTGCCACACGCTGCCAACAATCGCATCGCGATTCGCAACAATCGCAGCTGAAAAAGCGCGAATCTCCACCACTTAAAAAAAACAGTTACTTATTCTTGTGCTACTTGTGTTTCATCTCAATTAAATACATTTTTGTTATAAAAAGCAACGTGTTTGTGAGTACATGAAGCATCATGTTTTTTTTCACAAGAAAATTCCTTTCAAGAAAATTTCATGTTTCGTTTTTTGATGATCAAAAGCTCTTAACAGTTAGGTTGTAGTCGTACGAAATGCAAATGTTAAAGTTTTGCTTCGCGATCAGAGAGTAGTAGAAACGGTCTCTGTTTGGAAAATTTCCAGTCGTTCAAATCGGCAAACGGCCGAAACGTTTTGCAATGCAGATTGGCCAAATCATGAATTCGTGCGTCCGAGATTAATGGTTTTGCGCAAAAGGTGAAAACGACCAATAAATAATGACGAACATTTGCATTAGATGAAAATTTTCATTAAATTAAAAAGAAAAAAAAAATTCAAAACACATAAAATTTCGTATCAAATTAATTCCAAAAGAATACCCTACACCTTCGTTTTTTGTGTGTGAATAATAACAATTAAATATTATAACTAAGTAGTAACAATGAATGGTCATTTAATTACCCTTTTCAGTTCTCATTTTCTTTGAATCATCCGTATTAAATCATGTTGACTGCGTGTACTTTTTTTCACACTCTCTTCTCTGTTACTGTTTTGTCGTGGGACAATTATGTTTAGAGCCTTTTCGACTTTTCCGTAAATGACTTAATTTCAATCAATTTGCAAAACTCTTTCAAATGGAAAACAGTCACGAACAATTTTTCTTCGTTTTCATGGAAATTTTCTATGGTCGCGGGAAACAGCGCGCCGCGTCGATGTCATTCTTAATCACATAACTTTTAAATGATGAAAATTTCACTTGAAAAACATTTTAATTGCTACCGTAAAGATTCTCTTATAAGTCATCATAAAATTTATTGAAACTTTTCCACTTTTTCAATAAATAACAAACGACATTAAAATCATTTATGTTGCGTTCCAGTTTTTCTCAAAATTTCTTTGGAGCCTTGAACTTTTTTAAAGTGAAACGTTTTATACATCGTCTCAAATTTTTTGGCTTGTCTTTAGCATGTCGCTAAATGTGTGTTACATTCTCGGCAGGGAATCGGAAAGTGTTCGGCAGAGCTCGTATACACATTGTTAGCTATATATCATGTCGTTTTACCAGAACCGTTGCGCGAGTTATTACTGAATGTAATGAGCTATTTTCCTCTCCATGACAACGTTTTAGTATATTATAAGTTGTCATTAATTGTCAATCGTATTTGTATTGGTATTTGTGTTTTGTTCAGTGTATTGATATAAATGTTGTAGTTCACTTGACCGTGATAGACAAAGATACAATTAGTGAGAATAGTGCGAAAATATCCGACAATGATGTTACAATAGATAACAACAGGCAGATGATCGAATTGACAATAATCAATAAATTCAAAAATGAAAATAACATTCGAGTATTGACATCAATAATGGAAATTTAAAATTAGTTACAACGGCGCGCGTCAAGTCAGACAGCGAATTCGTGCCACATCCCTTTTTTTCTATTCTATTTTCATACCCTAAATCGAATAATTTTCCAAAAATTTTCTGTTACTTTAGTGCCTTGAATCCGAAAAAAAGTTTCACTTGCATCGTGGTTTTGTAAAATCACACAATAATTTTTTTTTATCTTTTATGGCGACGTATTACAAGAAATAGTTCTCAAACATTTTATGCTTGGCTTACTGTTTGCTTGCCAACTGTTTAAAACGTAATTTCATTAGTTTTCGGTTTTTTTTTCTTCACCTTTTTGATACGAATATATGTCTCAATAAAGCATCCACTATTTTATTTTAAAACCTTCCATCGTGTCATCCATTAATAAGTACTATATTATTCTTTAACATGGTTAAATTATATCACTTATAGCTTCATATTAAAATGAAAATTATTCAAAAAGATTTTATAACTATGATAAGGCCAAAATTGCGTTGCAAAATTAGTAAAGGTCATAATGAATTTTACTTAGAGAGATTATCAACTGATTATTAGTTGACAACCGCTTTTAAATAAGTCTACGCCCTTCAAGCTCAGTGTCCGTTTCACTCTTTTTAATATTGTTCACAAAGAAAACTTTGACAAAAAAAAAACGATGATAATCTGAAATTTTGTATGGAAAACTTTCAATTTGAATGATAACATTTTTATTTGTCACACAAAAAACCTTTTCAATTTAGGCTTTTTTAAAAAGCGCCCAACAATTTTTCAAAAAGTTTTTGAAGCACGGTCATTTGGTGGTTGTTGTTCTTAAAGCCACCGGCAAGAGACTATTTTTCCACAATATAATTCAATTAATTTTCAAAGAGATTCATAAATAATTAATTCATGTGACAGCGTTATAATAAAAATAGGCAACAATCAGTTTCGTTAAAAGATAAAACACTTAACAATTTATTATGAAGATACATCCTGAATAAACCGGTTATAATGTAAGCCTCACTTATACATTCCGGACAATTTATAGAGCCATTATTTTCATCTGAAATTAATTAGAACGAGAATAATTAGTTACGAAATAGAGCTGTGTGTGTATTGTGTTGATTGCCTGTCTTATATTAGGGATGAATGAAATCTCGGCTACTTCACAATACCAAAAACTATTCGAAACAGTGGCGGCGCCTTTCGGGAAGCAATTTTTTCCATTTTAGCATTTACAGACTAAATTTCGTTAATTATTTAGTAAATATTTTTTTCATAAATCTTCTATGATAGAAATAATATTTATTCTAAAATATCCTTTTTACATTAATAAATTTTATTCAAGTTATTTTGACTATAGTTATAAAAATTATGAAAGCGATCTTTTATGATGCACCCGCACTTACTGCTTATTTTAACAAATTAAACTAGTTGATAAATATTCCTTAAAGTAAAGTGTCGAGCAAAAATTGACATTAAGTTTTTGAATAGCCTAAGAAAAATCAATATTTAATTCCATGAAAACGGTAATCCCAAAATGTGAAGTAAATGATAATTTGAGTCAAGATATTTTTTTTTTTTGAAAAAAGTCCAAGTGTCCTGCAGCTACTAGGTTATATGCGTCCTCGTCTAGTAAGTACATAGTATTTGCAGAAGATAAATAAATAGATCTGTTAAATCTTAAGGTATAAGTATTAGTAATAACAGTAATAATAATCATACAATAGGTCTTATAACATTACAGATAATAGGTTTGTTCGCGGATCTGATACTGAACCAATCACGAATCAATCCAAGTGATTGAGGATCAATCCAAGTATTGATTTAGGATAATCCCCAAACGCATACACACTTATGAACTGATTAAGGGTTATTTTCCCGTGAACAAGTTTGAAAATGTTCGGAAGTAAGACGAGGATTAACGAGAACCCACGGAAATTGTTAATTGAATTTAACGTTGAGAACGAAGGAAAGAAAATCTAGCCACATTTTATCAAACTGCGCATGAGTAAGAGAATCGAATTTTTCAACCTAAAAAAAACCCCGAGAATCGCTGTATCCAAAGTCCCGTTTCTCTTTCCTTTTCTTTCAATTTTAAATTCAATTAACAATTTTCGTGGGTTCTTCGTAATCCTCGTTTTACTTCCGAACATTTTCAAACTCGTTCACGGGAAAATAAGACTTAATCAATACATAAGCGTGTATGCGTTTGGCGATTATCCTAAATCCACTTGGATTGATTCGTTATCGGTTCAGTATCAGATCCGCGAACAAACCTAATAACTTTACGATATGCGTCGAAAGTCTTATATTTACTGTTTATCACTAAAGAAAAAGGGATAAATGAGAAAGAAAAGAATGCTTTCGAATACTTCTGACGAAGTAGCAGCCCAATCATTGTTTGTTTCGGGTCTAAATCTTCTTCACTTTAATATTCCATGCTATCTGATTGCGATAGTTCTTTCAATCAACTAATTTTGAAAGTGTTTTTAAGAACTCTTTGCTAGAGTCTCATTTCCTCCACCAAGCAATATATTTAAAAATTTTCACTAAATGCAAAATATCATCTTACGATTGTTTTTTTTTTAAAGAAGAAGCCCAAAAAAGAAATATGAACAATACAAATATTTATTGTGAACAATAGAACATATCTAAAACTTATCGAGCAGCTTAGACTTAAGATTTAAAGTTGTTGCCTTCAAGTTTGTTTCTTAAGAAAAATCTGATATGTTTGCGACTTTTAATGTTGCGATCGCCATTACATGAACGTTACCAACGTTGCGAGAACACATTACACGAAAAAACGAAAGAAAAGAGCGATGAAAAGAAACATGTATTAGGGCTAATGCCCTTTCAGTACGGCCTATTTACTTACTATTACATTATTACATTTATAAAAGTTAAAAAAAGAAAAAGGGAGTAATGGTAACGTAGATCCACTAATGTTAATATGTTTTTGATCGACGGTCTTTCATTAAGTCTTGTTTAAACTAGTGGTTACTTACGTTTAAAAAAAATAATTCATTGAATTGAAAATGTATTTTGATCAAAAATTGATCAAAAAAGTGTAGGTATTTGTTGTGGTTTGAAAATCTAATATCCGGATAAACAAGCTATTTTCTTGCGGTTTAAGTGCATATAAATTCCGATGACTGCGGGCGTCGCCTACATTTCCAAGGCAGCTTTTCCATGTGGCACCCGTGAAAAGTTTCCATTATTAATCATAAGAATTTTCCCGAGGCGTATTTTTTGGTTAAATATTAGTAACGATTAACCCCCACGCGGCGATCATCTTCAAATGTAATAGTTCCGCCCTTTTTCCCAACATTATTATCTCAATCAGATTTTCCCTCGTTCGAGAGGGAAAAAATTTAATAATATTTACGTTGGAAATAATTTCTCTCTTCAATATTTTCCTTATATATCAACGTATTAGAAAAATAAAGTTTACTACACCTACTATGAGTTAATTGCCAAAAAAAGCGTATGGAGCTTATGCAATTATGAAATATGTTATTTAATTCGACTCTTGAAAACTTTAAATATTCAAAACATTTGTAAAAGGCTAAAAGGCTTTTTTTGCAAAACGAAATGGTGACTTGGTTATGGAACGCATGGGCGGGAGAGAATATATTTCTCCTTCCACTGCCTAATGATTATTTCATATATGAGCGTAGACTTAATGCAGCTCAGCGAGATATTAGATTAATAAAGATTTTCTGAATTCTATATTCTATTTGTTTTTAAAATATTTTTTGTAGTTTTTTTTTTAATTCTCTTTTAGCATTTTTTTATATTTTACTGTAAATATAGATTCAAAATACATTTTTAAGTTACAACCGTTACAATAATCAAATTACATTTCAACACTCCCTTTTATTATTGCAAATATATTCTTTTACCAGAAAGAGTTAAATTAGCAAAAAACATTTTTTTTTAAAATTACATCCTATGCCAAAAATTGCTCCCTTAGATTCCGCAATTTCTCCAAGTGTATAGTTATTAATTGATCATTATCTAATTTTTCAAAAATTTGCGAACTAAAAATGAAAATTGCTGTAAAATACAAAAAAGTAACTTTTTTGGTTTTCTTTTAAAAATTGCTCCTTAAATGCTCTTTTGAATCCGCAATTGCTCCAGGTGTATAGTTAATAGTTAATTAATAATTAAATTTTTTTAAAAATTTCAAAATCAAGAATTAAAATCGCTCTAAAACCTAAAATAATTTTTAATTAAAATTTTTTTTAAGTTCTCTATCTGCTCTTTTCATTACGCAAATAGTTGTTGAAACTTTTGCAATATTTTTAATAATTATTTGTAACTTTTTATACATGTATTGTTGAACTATGACGTCATCAACTGCCGCTGGATCTTATAAACAAGAATAGTTTAAAAATTGAGTTACTAATTAACTTTACACCTGGAGCAATTGCGGATCCGAAAAGAATATTTAAAGAACAATTTTTTGAAGAAAAAGAAATTAAAAACGTTTATTATTTTGGATTATATAGCAATTTTTATTTTTGAATTTACAAATTTTTGAAAAATTAATTATTGATTAACTAATAACTATGCACTTAGAGCAATAGCGGATTTTAAAGGGGCAATTTAAGAGCAATTTTTTGGCATATAGTTGAAAATGTTCTACGCTAAGTTCTTTCCGGTTATTTTTAATATGTTTTTGCTTTCAATTTTTTAAATGTTTTTCCTCTGTAAATTAAATTTGTTCTTAACATAATAACCTACGCAGACGACGTCGCGGGTATCAGCTAGTTGACAATATATTAATAATAAAATGCTTACATTATGTGATGATGGTTTGTTTACTGAGGCTCTATTCCTCCTGAAACAAAAATCATTTACATATTATTTTTTCTAAATTATTTAATTTTAAATATATGTATAAAAAATAGGTGATTTATAAAAAAAAATCATTCTTGATCCCACAAAAATGTTTGTTACGAGCCGCCACTGATATTATGTTCAGTAATCTTTTTGAACTTATGCTCAATGCAAATTAGCCTGCCACATATAATGCCATTACGTCGAAGAAAGAAAAAAAAAATTTGCGTATTTCACCCTTTATTCTCACCAATGATTCAACCACATCCACACACTCGATATACAGATATACAAATCGATGACCCCTCGACAAAACTTATTCTTCTTCATCCATTTTCACTACTTACGATTTACCCGTTGCGGTTTCCCCACAAATGAAATGTGAGGCAAATGGAACATTTCATGTGCGTTTCATCCCCTGAAAATGAAGAAAGTTTTTCTAAACGATTTTTCAGTTAAATAAAAACGGGAAAAACTGCATTTGGAACTAGGGAAAGTTTTTGATCATCACTTTTTATTATTCGTAACTCATTTTCATTCGTACAGTAAAATCTATCACGAAATCATTAGGAAAATATATCGATATCTGAGCCCTTAATGATTTCGCGATTTTTTTTCCTACAAATTCAAAGATCGTTTTTTTTTTCTTCAGTTAACTGTTAAACATTGTGAACTTATGCGAGGGAAAAAATAATGTGGAATATTTGGACGCGGTTTTTGAATTGGAAAAGTTCCAGCTCGCGAGACGGACACCGAGATTTGTTACGGGAACGACGTCGTCGTAACCACTTGTTCCTATTAGCAATTTACATGATCACCATCGTCAGTCAAGGTAGGAATTTTGACTTTGTTTAGTCTTAAATTAACCACGAGTTGTACGATCGAACTGAATATAGTTTATGAGACTAAATCCCAAATCTTGATTTGCGGCTTGTTTTTTTTTCTTCGCAAAAGCGTCTATGCGATGTTTTCGAATATGTCATATTTAATATTCTTTTCAGCTCGTTCTCACACATGAATACTAAATAGGAAACGGAATACTTGAAGAAATGAGCAAGTGAATCAGCAACCATAACTAGTTTTCCATTGAAAAGTGAATTAATCGGAGATGCGCTGCGTCTTTCTCTCAATTTTCTCATTGATAAACGTGTGTGAAATGTGAAAATTGCTTTGGGATCAGAAAATTCTCTTCCTATTGAAAAATCACCGTTTGGAAAAATTCACTGAATGCTTTCGCGCACGCTTTGTCAATCGACATGTCAATGTTTTCACTTCGAAATATTTTCCATCAAAAATATTCTGCTCTCTTGTCACTTAATAGATGAAAAATGTTTGAATTTCGTCATTGAGAAAATACAGAAAAGCTTCGTGACGATGGCGAAAGAAAAAAAAAAATAACAAATGCATTGGATGAAAGCACAGAAAGTTCCTACATTGTTCAAAAAAAATTTTTAGCCATGAAAATTACCCAGAAGCCTTTTTCATTTGAAACAGTTAGGTGTTTAATTATTAATTTGTATCAAGGACAAATATTAATACTAAACATTCACACGCTTTACAATGTAGACGTAGTAGTTTTTCTCGGAGGTGTCATATACCAACTATTCGCCCACCTACTAATAGTTCTATAATATTACGAAACTTTCACATGATATAATAAATCACTTGACGAATGAAAATTCGTTCTTGAAGCCAAAACGATGACGAAGGTTCAATTATCTGCCCTTAAAGCTGCGGGCCATTTTCCAGCAACTTAGTTCATTATTGGCCCATTTAGTGTAACATTTCGCGCCGTCGATGAACAAAACTCGTTCATGCCTTATAATTGACTCGATGAAATACTTCCTTCGTGGCAACAACTTGTTCTTTCATACCCACGGACAGTTGCTTCAAAAGCAAACTTTCCAAATTGCCCCAAACTGAATTTGTAAACAGAGTAACTCGTTCGTCTAATCGATTTTTTGTCACACTTCCTTTAGGAGACTGTTTACCACAAAATTGTCAATAAGCTAAGCTCATTTTATTTATTAGTCTTACAAACAAAACTATCCCGGGACTTCCCATACGATTTGGTTCGTTTCGAAATAATGTAATTATTATTTTACGATAGTATAATCGGAAACATCTTTTTAGAGTTTCAAACACATTCAAAAAGATCTGCCTACAAACTGTATTTAATAAAATGGCAATAGTCGATCATGTCGTTCGAATGTGTCTAGTCAAAGTATACCTATTGTTTCTCTACTAAGATAACAGAATTTTTAATCATTCTTAGTTATGAACATTTTCTTCTCCAAGCTATAGTGAAATTGGTATTTTTCATTTTCAATTAAATAAAATGGTTTTCTAATATGTTTATTATTAAAAGGTAATTTTGTCCGGATTATTTTTGTTCCCGGGAAACGGACAATTCAACAATAAATTTCCCGGGATTCCCGGGAATCCCGGGAAATTTAAAAAATATAGAATTTGAGGTGGAAATTGTAAAAGTCGGAGGGAAAAATTAAAGAAATGTTGTTTTCGCAAAAAATAAAATAAATTTAACTCAAAAATACAATAAATACAGTAAAATAAAATATATATTTTCATTTACTTGTTTAGAAAATAACATTTTAAAAACGAGAGGCTATTAAGTCTTGAAACAAAAATTGGATGACACGGAAGGTTTGTTTCAATCATCCAGCCATGGCGATCACAAACACTACCAACAGACAAAGAGCAAGACAACATTGACCAAGAGACAAGAGTGACTGAAGAACTGTTTCAGTTTAAAACCGCTCGACCGCATTAGGCTGAAAGTCGACCCATGTCCGTATATTTTCGTGACAAGCGCTTATATCGACACTATTTTGTCAATGTTTAAGCACTGTTTAACCAGTTTGTAACTCAAGCGAACTTGCCACTTTATGTTCTTCACTCACTCTTGTCTCTTGGTCAATGTCATCTTGCTCTTTGTCTATGGTCAATGTTTAAACATCACCAGAAGGACAATTAGAACAAGAATATATTTTATATACCAAAGCAGGACGTTTTGGCGCCACTGAACCACGGATGTCTTAAATGGAAAAAAAGTTGGTAAAAAAAAACCACCTCTACCAAAGTCTTAGCACCACGGTACAATGGAACGAAACCCCCCGTGAGAAAACGTCCTGCGTCAAAACGTGCCGCGCCAAAACGGCGGCGCCAAAATGTCACGTACCGATAATATACCCCCACATATAATGTGGGATGTATAGTCATTAAAGCATCCAATTTCTTTTGCAGATTTGTAGTTATATTTCAGCGTTTATATAATGACATTTTATAATTTTTCCACGTAACATAAATAATCAATTTTTGTTAAGCGATTTTTTGATTTATAAACTGATTAACGCTGATTTGATAAGTGCGTTAGTATGTTGATTATTAAATTTTATATTTTTTACGACTATTACAGTTAACTAAACAAAGATTTATATATATATATATATAATAATAATTTGTTTTTTTTTTTCGGAAAATGTTTCGTTTTTTCCCGGGAAACGGAAAATAAAAATTGAAGAATTTTTTCGGGAGTTCCCGGGAATAATCCTCCATTTATTATATGGGCATCTGATACTTATGTGACTTTTGAGCTGGGTGATTTTAGGTATATTTGTTTATTTTTCGTGAGACCAATGAATTTTTAGTTAAATAAGAAACATTAATATCGGATGCCCGGTTGTTTTTCAATAATTACATTTTGAATTTTTGTTCCTGAGCTTTCAAAAAAGAATTTGAAGGGGAAAACTTTAATCTCATTTCCGATAGCAACTAGGCGAGAGCACTACCTTGTGTAAGCCAACAGTTGTAGAAATGGAAATGGGGTCTTCTTTTTTCGCACCCAATTCACGACTTTCGTATGATCTTAAAATCGTTGCGTCTTTTAGAAAAATTCAAAACTAAACGTAGAAAATTAAGATGCAAAATTTCGCAACCTTAAAATTTTGATTGGCGCATAATGTTTTTTAAAAACCATTTGTTGTGCATTTAAAATACACAAAGTAAGTAATTTTTTACTTCTTTCAAGGGATTCGCTTGTATTTAATTTACTCATACGAGTTACCTAGTCATAAAAAATTTATTGTTAACAGAGCTTAGATTTTGATCTAATGTATATATCTAAATAGATAGATAGTTTTGGTTTAAAGCTTTTATCGATTATGAGGGCATATTATTATTGTTATTCTTATTATTTTTCTTATTATTATTATTAGGGGGTGATTTGGAAGAACGTTAAACGTTGATTTAAATAAATATTAGGACGGAAATAGATCGAATGTAAACCAACATTTTTCCAGGCGCATATTTGCGACGATAATATTTGTTAATAATGTCGAATTGTAAAGGGATTTCCGTTCGGGAATTATGCATTTACTAAACAAGGACGTGAAATTCGTATTTAACGGGAACATCGTAATCAGTCGTCGTTGGTTATCAACAAACTTAGCTGTAAATTTGCATTTGATAGCAAGCCCTAGTTAATGTTAACAAAGTTTGTATTGTACATTCATTTAATATTGACAAGAGTTGGAACTAGTGTGGGAAGGTCGACGTAGCTGGGTGGTATCCGAGTGTATTCAGCATCTGGACCTGGGGGATGAATTCATAGATCATTCTAGCTCGGGGTGGCTTCAGTCCATGGAGTATAGGATGATATTAATATTTATTTTGGAATGAAATACCCAATATGTGTGAACAGGATGCTATTATCGAATTTTAGCAGTTTCCTCGATTCGCATAGATTTTCCCGTTCGTGTCGAACTTGGTCCATCTTATTACTAAATCTGTGTACATTTTGTGCGGTTTTCGCTTAGATTCACCAAGTTTGTGCGTGGCAAATTCACGAATCAAGAAAATGGGGTGCTGAAATGTGGCGTTATCCTTTTTGGAAACAGACCGACCCCACTTGGCGTCCCACCCGTTTTCAGTTTCTGTCCTGTCTGTGAAACTTGTATTTGAAATAATGTTTAATAATATACCATATCTACTTTGGCTCACAATTTATCACAGTAAAGGGAATTGGTTAGTACGAGTTCCACGTTTTGCGTCCCTCCTGTTTATATTCACGTTCCGCGCGGGAGTGAAATTTCCTAACCCTTTGGCTCCTCTTAGAGGCAACATCAAAAAGGACCGTGTGAATTACTTATTACCTTCAAATATCTTTCATCTCCCTACTCGGATTAATTGCTTTACTCATTGAGTAAACTAACGCTGAGTTTACCTGACAAAAATTCCTATAAACATTATAATATAAAACACTTTTAGCACACCATTCATTATACCTTCTTACTTACACCTTTAAGTTTGAGAGATTTTTTAGAGCTTTTAAAGGTTAAGAAAACCCAATTACATTTGTTAACTATGTACATACTTCCATTGGCTGAGTATTCATCTAATTGATGATCCATTAGTTAGTTGATTTTTTTAAAAATCTTTTTTCCAAGACGAAGAGGATTTTTTAACAACAATTTTTTTTTTTTATAACTATAAGGACTAATTTTGAAAATGATTTTATTATGTGTATCGTTATGAAGGGCCAACATACATTGATAGTAATTCGAAAATGTGAGATCGTGATGAGTGGGGTAAGGTGGGTGGTCAGAAGGCTGCAATTTATTTCAGTTTAGCCAGATCCGGCTACGTGATCTCGCTTAGATATATTAGCTGGCATATTCTGTAAAGTGTTATGTGAAAAAATCCAAAGCGGCGTTCAAAAGTTCAATTTGTCGGGGATGAGAAATTATAAAATGTCGATTACGGAGGATGTAAAATACGGGGATAGGAGGAGAGAAGGAAAAATTTTTATATATCAATGTGGGGAGATAGTGTTTTTAAAAGCACTCACGCAGTCGTTCTGGCCATATTTTAAGTTTTATGAGAACAAGAATAAAGTATCACGAGCATTATTTGTGTAGACGGGGTAGAAAGGTATATGTTAGTGCATGGGGTAGGATATTAACGGGAATTCATTCCTATCTTCTTCTACATTCAAAGTATGCTCGTGTACGTTTGTGTAGCAGCTCGACGTCGGGGTCGTCTGTCTCTCAACTACCCTTAACATTTCGAATATGTGAGAGACAACCGCGACGGTCTACGTATTTCAGAGCTACACGAGCTTTAAAGCTTTAGAGCTACGAATACGAATACGAGTATGTATATATCCGCCAATCGGAATCGAATCCCTGCAATATCGGCGTTTTTGGTCACTGTAAATATTTGATGAGAAAGTTATAGGGTAGCTGCTGTTGGGGATGCTATCGGCAGCGAAAAGCTCCGAGTTCGCGAAACATTCTTCTTTAAGTTGTTTCACTCGAATTTTTTAACAACTTAATAAAATTTTTACAACAGCAGATTCTAAGAAGATTTATTTTTGTCTTTATTGTATTTATTTGGGCTGGTCGCTGTTTTTTTCTCAATGTTCAATGCTCTTTGCAATTATTTTCATTTGCAATTCGGTCAATTCCAGAAAAAAAAACACTATTTCAAAAAATTTTTGTTCTCTAAGCCATGCTTATAAAAAAAGAAATATTTAACTAAAAATGTATTCTTCATTAACAACAAAATTATGTACCTAATCTTTATCAACAATATTTACACCCACATTGTATTTTTGGAGTGCGGTAAAATAAAGAGTGCATTCAGCGACACTTTAATTAATGCAATGATGTTTGTTGCTAAATATCCCTTAAGTCTGGTAAAAAAAGTGGCTAACAATATAATATTAAGGAAATAATAATTGGTTAAACGGTTATTAGTATATTGGTAATATGATTGAAATACTGAAACTCGTTTCAAAATATTTATTCAAGCATTTCGAATACCTATTTCTTGTGGTTTAAATAAAAGTTTGGGGTTTAAAAAATATAATTTAACATTAAATAATAATATAAATTTTAACAATCGTTTATTAATTTATTTTACACTATTGTCACTTATATACACGTTAATAATTAGTTAGTTTTCACAGTCACTTATTCACTAATTATCACTCATTATTGCACTGTTCACGCTCACTGTTTACACGTTTACACTGATCACTTCCACTTTTTATTTTAACACTGGTCGACGATTTATATTCAGACTGTCGAAGATTTATATCACACTGTTTAAGACTTTCTATTTTTCTCGGAATATTTCATTGCCGAAACTTTCTATGGTTCCAAGAAAAATAGATTGTTCCACCCCTTCACCCCTTCTTAATTCACCGAGTAATCCTTTTCGTCAAACCCTCTCGGTAGGGGTCGCCCACCCACCACCTTCTCATAACCAAGCCGATTCCTGATTGGCGGACTGATGAGGTAGGTGACACTCTTATACTCTGAAAATGGCGACGCTTCTCCATCTTGAGATTGTGAAAGTATCATATTAGATCATTAAAACATTGATTGGTTGTAGATATCAGTGTTAAAGATTGTTTTGTATCTACATTATTCAGTTGCTTCTATGCAGTAGTAAAGAAGTACGTTTTTGGCAATATTAGTACCTACATACTATATACCAAGTATTTCAATATGTATAATAATACTATTTTCTACGCTTGTAAATACATGTGAGGAGAATAATTTTATGCAAAATTACTTTGTATTTAGATTAGGTTATTAAATCGTATGAGTTATTGAACCATTTAACAGATTCAATGATTTATTTCATTACTTGCACGTGGCGTTATTTTTTAATCAACTTTTTTTTTTTTTGAATTGTAATGTATTATAATTGGTTTAGTTAGTGGGTTCTTGTGGCGGAAAAACTACATATCAATGTGTATAAACTACCATTTTCGATACGAAACCAGTGTCCTCTTTAAGCGGCCTCATTAAGTAATTTTACATATAAAACTTAATTAACTACGATAATAAATTGACCAACTAGCGAATATGACGATTGAATTGTAAAATGAGGTAAATAAAGGTTCCATTCACCCAAAGAGAGCAAACAATTAAAAAAAAAAAACTTAAAAAATTAAAATTTTAACTCTTTCAATTTAAATTTACAACTTTAGATATGCCAACTTGTTTTTACTAATTTTCTGAATTTCATCACCGTTTATTGAATGCCTACAATCATTGTCATTTAGTCTGAATTTTTTATTTCTGGTTGTGAATAAAATATGTATTTAGTTTCTATGAATTTTTTTTAACACCAATTTCTATGTGGCGCATTAAACTTTACAGTTAAGAAAAAAAACAATATTTTCAGTTTCAATGGGATTTGGACCGGGTAATTTTTTATTCGTGAATCGATACCAACCAATCCACTTTTATGCCTGGTACTTTTATTTTTATGTTAAAAAATTGTAAATTGATAATAATAATTTATTGCCATATTTTTGAATACATTTTTAAAGAACATACATTTTAGTAGTCTGATGAACCATTTCCATTACCATCAGTGTTGTTGATTAGGAAGTAAGACTTTACTTAGTTTTAGTTATAATAAATTTTTTAGTTTGGGAAAAAAAAATTAGTGTTTTAAAATACAAACATATTTGTAAAAAAAATACAAATATATAAAAATAAATAAATATCTAAATACAAAAAATAACAAAGAGAATAAATTTTTAATTATAACAATAGTGGTGAATATAAAAGAAATTTTGAAAAACAGTTATTTAAAGGGGAGTCTGTATTTAAAGATATCTAATAATTTACTTGTCAATATAATTAACATTTTAGATTTAAATTAACATATGTTAAGTACGTTTATGTTCGTATTTTTTATATTTGTGTTAGGTTTGTTCCACTTGTACATTTGATGATGTTGAAACACGTCCATCGAATGACAAAAAGTAAGACACATTAACCAAGAGACAAGAGTGAGTGAAAATCATGAAGCAAGGGCCTCACCCTAATTTAAAACTGGTTTTGCGGTGTTTAAACACCTCCAAAACAGTGCCCGGGCTAGCTATAGTCATCAAAATGTACGTTCATAGATCGGATCTCGGCTTAGTGCGACCAAACGGCTGAGGGCTGGGGCGTTTCTTCACTCACTCTTGTCTCTTGGTCAGTGTGCCTTGATATTTGTCTTACGTGGACGTGTTTTTCTTAAACGCCTGGAACAAACCTGTTGTAAATTGGATAGGGAGTATGCTCCAATTGCTTTCATGAGTGGAGATTCACTAATACTGCACTGATTATAAAATTTTTCACTTATATTAATTACAAATTCCTTTATTATTATCACGTTCATTTCCTTATGGAGTGTTGTAGTACTGTACAAGTTTGGATAATTACCCGCGATTTTTAATGTCCTGTTTTAAAGTTAGGATTTTTTTGAAGTTGGTCATAGCCATAAAATACCATACGGGAGCAGCGTATATTAGAATCGGTCGTATAGGTATAACTGCTTTGTAAAGCAAAATTTTGTTTGTAGCTGACAAGCTGTTTTTCTGTTAAATATTGGATAACTAGCTGATACCCGCTTGCTTTGCTGAGAGTACCTAAATTTAATTGATTGATTAATTGATTACCTACCTTCACAACAAAATTTAAAAATTAATCTATATTAACAGTAAAAGATGATAGATACTTTCAGATTTTAGATCCAAAGTAAGTTCATCAAAATCCTTAAGACTATACTTACTAGGACTATATATACTTATACTAGGAAGAGATGTTAGCTATATTACAGATTCATTACGATTTTAAGCATAAAAAGTTTCTTTAGACTTGAAAATCTTTCATTTCAAATGTCATTTATAACCGTTCAACTATTTTTTAAAAATATATTCGTAGCTATCTTACAGGAATCATGCCTTTTTTTGGGATAAACAGTGTTCAATATGTTAATATCTGAGGCATCTTTATCAAAATTTATTAAAATTAGTTCCGTTATATAATTGTTAATTATTTAAAAATTTAGTATATTTTAATACGTTTATTCCTAATTAATATCTTTGACAATGAACAATAAAGAAATTCAAATATTTAAAAAAATTTTTGTATTAATTTTATCGGGTGTTAATTGAAATTGAAATTCATAATATTTATTTTCCAGTAAACTTTGTAAATTTTTTCATTTAAACTTTGTAGAGATTTTTTTAGTTACTTCGTAAAATTAATTTTGAGAAAAATGCATTAAAATGCTATTTCACGAACTTTAACAAAACTTACCGAAAATACTACGAAAATACACGGTTCCTGTAGGATTCAATTGTTATGCTATCCTATATAGGGGACCAACCGTACTCTTTTAAGAGTACATACATCTATCTTACATATCTAATAGCTGTAGACATTTTCGAGTTTTTGTCCTAGATAAGGACCAACAATACATTTTTATATTTATAATAAATTGATAGCAATAAAACAGCCACTACGTACAACGTACAATATCCAGTCGCTCTGTCAACGCCTTTTAAATCTGTAATATCTTCTAAGATATTTTTTATATGTAAAATATGTAATATGTAAAAGATAAAAATGGTTCCTGTGAGTTATCCTTAGGAGATAGACATGTACCGTCGCGGACTTTTTTATCAATCTTTTTAAGATACGCAATTCCGTCGCATATTAGTTTGATCTATCACAAAGGTTTAGCTAGCGTTTGCAATGTAAGTGCACAAAAATATGCTTGTTATGACATCACATTACAAATCTTTGAATTTCCCGACTTTTCTCTACCATAATATGCATGTGTTATACCTAAAAAAAATATATATATATAAAAATATTTTATTAGAGATTATGTGAGACAACAATAAGAATTTCCTAGCATATAACATTCCTTAAATTATTATTTAACAGTGTTTCCACGGAGATAACAATAGATGTTTGTTTAAAGCAAAATTTATTAGATTTTTATTTTTTCTAAATAGTAAAGTTGAAAAAAAGTAAAGCAACATCATTTCTGTTATTTCACTTCATCGCGTAAAACTTAGAAATTTTAAAACTTGAATGCCTACGTGTATAAGTAAGGGCGCGTTCACACGAGTCAACTTTAGTTGAACGACAATTTTCAATCTTCTAGACCGTAGCGAGGTAAGCGACGCGAGAAGTGAAGAACAAACCAACAGAATCGGGGTAAGCGACGCGAGCAGTGAAACACAAACGAGTAGAACTGAAAGGAAATTGTTGAACGACAAAATATTGACTCAGTCAAACTTTTCTCGTTCAACAATTTGCTTTCAATTCTGCTCGTTTGTGCTTCACTTTTCGCGTCGCTTACCCCGCTACGGTCTAAAAAATTGAAAATTGTCGTTCAACTAAAGTTGACTTGTGTGAACGCGCCCTAGTGCACTTAATTTTACCCATGCACACAGTGTAGTAGGTTCAAGTCAATAATGTACTTCATAGCAAGTGTATGTATATACTATACAAACTAAATCGTCTTAATTTTTAAAAACACATTTTTTCGAAGCACTAATTGAAAAACATGCACATAGATGAATGAAAATTATAACTAAATGATAATAATTATAAAATGAATATACATATAAGTATTAATACAATGAAACTGTTTCATTTTTCTATAATAACACACAGTCATAAAACAACCATCCACGTTATTTTATATTGTTCGCTGCAAAAGTTTCTGACTGTTTTGGAATAATTTACTCAAGCTCTATTATAAAAAAAATAGCATATTTTTTGCTGAAACTATTTCTTTATACTTCCATTTGTATTTCGCCTGTTTAAAGCTCGTTTTAAATAGATAAACAAGTTAATTCCTTTTTATTTTGCTAGAGCTAACGATAACCAACATAAAACTGTTCGTATTTCACATTTCAAAGACATATTCAAATGTAATAAAATTTCCACAACTCTCACCACTTAGCTTAATCGAAAGCTCAAAAAACGGGTCATCATTGAGTAAATATGTAAACACGATGATGACTGAAATTTACACGATAGTGAAATTTCATTATGAAAATTTTAAAAATTGAAAACACAAACCATTGGAAAATTTGAATTTGCTTAACTTAAGTTTACCAAACAAGTATTAACAATTGTTGAAGGTCATATTTATTATGTTTTGAAAAGATTGTTAGTTTAGATACAAATAAACAACCAAACTTCTTAAATCGTTTATTTGAAATGTTTCATTAATGTGTTTGTACTAAGATATTCAAACTCAAAACTAACAGAAAATCGAGCTTTTGTAGTTTTATTTTTTTCCGTAATTGTTAGTTATTTGCGAAGATGTAAAATATAGGTAATGTTTTGATTCTGAGCAAATTTTTTTCGAATCAATCGTTTTCAAAATAAAACGCCCAATGTGCTAGAAACTTAGCGGAATGTATACCTATAATAACCGCAGGTAGTTCTATTGTATAGTTCTATCTATGAGGGGTACTATGAGCGTGAATCAAATATATACTAGAATTATTTATTTATCTACTTGTTATAAGACACATGATGTACCTACCTAGAACTTTTCAGAACTTTTCTACATAGTCTTTGCATTAAGACATATGCACAACTAGCTGCTACGCGCCCGCTTTGCTGAGCGTATCTAAATTAATCTGATTGAAAAATAGAAAACTTTACCCCAAATAAGAAATTTAGAAATCAGGCTATTTTAACCAAAAAAAGATAATTTGATATTTCCAGACCTTTGTTTCATAGAAAGCTCATGAAAATCCGTTAAACTACTTTTCCAGGAATAGATATAAGCTATCTTATAGGTAGGTTCTTTACGTTTTTTTGAATATTGTAAAATACCTATTCTTATGTTTCTTTAAGACTTGAGAACCTTTCACACCAAATATCATATGAAATCATATGAAAAAAAAAATTTATTAATTTTAATTTTAGTAGAATGGATTAGTCGCTATCCTTTAAGAAGTGTACCTTTTTTAGGATCAATAATCTTTAATGTGTTATCTTAAGATCTGAGGTATTAGGTTTGGTTGCCTTAGATTCATAATCCTAGGATATAATATTAAGGCCATTATGTCTTATCGGCAAGTATGCTATTGCCCGGGGTCTAAGATTAGACAACGGGTTCTTATAGATCTAGCTAATATAAATTGAAAATTAAGAATATAGTTTTTTGGTAAAAAAAACAACGCGATGGTCACATCTAATTTGCTATTTTCTCTTGAAAAATAAGTTGGGCTGGATTTCATTTTGTTCTGGGGACTCTGCCTAACGGCTTCACCTCTCTTAGTCAAACTTCTAATCGGGATCACTTAAGTCGAACTGTCTGTTTTGGTTATTTATTCCTACGGGTGTCATTTTTGAACTAAGATATTTATTTTTATGAATGAAATCATATTTACTGCAGAGGATGTCCATCCCCCCTCGATTATTTGAACATTTACTCAGTCGAACTATTGATAATATATTAACTACCTGTAAATTCACAATGGATTTATGGTTTCTAGGAATTTAACCTATCGCTATACTTCTATCATGGTATGATTTTCAAATTTGGAACATTAATTTATAAGAATAACAAATTACATAGTTCAAAATCATATCGTCTTTACGATATGTTAGTATATGTACATTGTATTACAACTGCCTGCCGATGTATGTTTTTCGTTGCGCAGTTTTTATAGTTTTTATTTTTTTGCTCAGAAAATTAATTTTTTTTGGAAATAAAAGTATTTTATAGCACTTTTTGTAATATTTACTACTTGTAGTGAAAATCTCGTCCAAATCGGACCAACCGTTTTCAAGTTTGCCAAGAACAAACAAACAGACAGGGAAAACTATCCGAAATTTAAAGTAGCCTTTAATGTAAATTAAAATATTTAATAACTTTTTGTGGAAATTTCATTGAAATCGGTTCAGCCGTTTTCAAGTTCACCCTGGACAAACAATGGTTTTTTTTTTTTTTTTTTGGGGTGAAAATTCAATGAAAATGGCATTTATTTTTTAGTACAAACATATGAAAATGTAGGCAATAAAGAGTATCGAACAAAACACCTTACATTTTTTAGATAAGATAAAAATATCAGCTGAGAAAAATAATTCCGTTTGTGTTCCCTCGCGCAGGTGACACGTAACGTTTTCATTATATAGGTATTCAAAAAGCAGAAATCTTCAATCTTATTATTGGTATAGATTCTATCAAAGGGTTAACGTTTTGTGGGCTCATTATTGTAGAAAATAGACGTCCGCTTCTTTAGCTTATTTTGCATGAAAATTGAAAACCTTATCACACCTCAGCATTGATATCGTTAAATTGTTCACAACATGGAGCTTCTTTTAATAATCTAAACATGTGATAATTATAAATGGATAAGTCAAGAGTACAGGGGGGGATTCTTTAATTTTTTCCATAATCAAGTTTGATTAAGTTATAAATTACCATTTGAAAAATTGTTTCTGAGTGTGAACGTTGAAGAGGCAAATGAAAAGCTCCAATAAACATGCGAGTTGGAAGCCATAACAATAAAAGTAAGAATTTAATTTTAAAATGTTGCTGTTTCGCTTATGTATGTATCGTATACATGTATGAAAAGTTCATGGGACTGAATACACAATCCAGAGAAATCCAGACCGTGAGTGTGTCGAAAATAAATGGCGTGCGGTAACATACTAGAGAAGCTTTATTCACAATTGTTTGTGTGGCTTTTTCTCGCAATTAATTAAATAGCTGTGTTCAACGTTCGAGTTTCCACACATACGCAATTATAAATCTTAACAATCGCGAGATGGTTTTGTTTTAATTCGACCGAAAAGCTCCCGTTGTCGTCTCACTTCTGTCAGCCATCACACGAAACTTCCTCGGACCACTCGGAGAAAATGAAACCTTTCATCTTTGGATTCTGTTTGAAAAGTTTATGACCTAGTTAATGTGTGGCTTGACGAAACTTTTTTGACAATTTCATAATATTATTACACTCGAGCTCTCTATGCTCTGTTTTGTCCTCATCCTAACCAAAAAACCAACTGCAATGCCAACACAAACACGGAGCGCTTTTCTTGCTGCTTTTCTCGCTTTTCACTCACCGTTGAAACAATTATCGCTCAAAACTCTTACACCGCGAACCGTGTCGTTGACTTTTCAACAATAATGAAAACTTTTTCTTGTCAACATAAACACTTTACCATCGAAATCTTGCTCTGCCTTAATTGACACAAAATCAATTTTTTAATTGAACGACAACACGCCTTTCAAAGATCAATAAATACAAAAGTTCCTAAAAATCTGCAATTAAAAGCTCTATTTTCAAATATTGCTAATAAATATTTTATCATAATTATAATAAAAATAAATTATTTATATAATTATAAGAGTCAACGCAAACATATTTCTTAAAATTGTTTTAGGTATATTATAATTTTGTAGACTTAATAATAATTTGTGAACTATCACTTAAACTACAAAAGCTATACTATAAATCAATGTACAAAAAATGAAACCTTATTCCAAACATGTTTATACCCAATAGATACCAATTATTTATTGCAAAAACTACTGAATAAACTTTTATCAATATTTTTTTTTGTATTGAATGTTAGACGCTTGGTTTTTTTGAAAATTAAAAACTATCCCGGTATGTTTAATAAATTTAAATTTTAATTGGCATCTTAATATTGAAAATGAATATGCACCTATAAATGTTAGCGATGTAAGAGAGAGTGTAAATTACCCGCACTCCATCAAATGATTATGGTATCATCTGGGAACTTAAATAATGTGTTTCCATTGAACGGTTAGAAAGTTTAGTTGATTAAAAACCTTTCACCTGAACGTGAGAACATTTCGTTACAATTACAGTTACTACTTTTTCAACGATTATTGCATCAAAATGTTAATCAAAAAGTTCTAAAAGCTGTTAATAATTTTGTCTTAGTGAACTTTAAAAAAAAAGACTTGATTTCTTAAAAGTAATATATGTAGGTATACATAAATAATTTTTACTGCGATAAAATCATTTATCAATACCGTTGGTTAATGCTCAGCCAAATGAGCAAGTAATTGGTAGTTCAATATAAACAGGACATTAAAAGAATCTTTGAACAAATAAAAAAACTAAGAAATTCCATTGATTTTATCATACGTGTAAAAAAAGTTTAAAAACCCGATGGAAAATACCGATGTGATGGAATGAAAAAACCAAATGATAGACTAGGAATTTGAGGTAAAAAATTGCTTATTAATATTTAAAATCTCACATCGGAATTTTTCACTCACGTGTCATGCTCCGAATAATCGATAGAAATTTTCGCTGGTTTGGAATTCAATGAGCATTTTTCTACTATATAGTGGAACGTTCACGATGACGGTTTGTATGTAGTTAAAAATCATTTAAACAAATTATTAAAAGCAAATATAAAATGCAACACAACCCGTCGAGCTTTTTACGGCTAGATCCCTTCGCCTGATGCCACCGAATGTAGTTAGATGTCGTCACTGACTCACGCATCAAAAACTCGAAAAGCTAAACCAATTGATTTTGCCCTTTCAACTAAATCATTTTTGAACAACGTGAACCTAACATATCTATGGATTTTACTTATTATGTCTACTTTTTTCGTTTTTCTTGTCAAGCTGCTCGTCCCATTAACTCATTCCTTTGCCATGACAAAGCCGTTAAACGAAGCGTCACGAGCTTTATTGGCTTTTTTGCCATTTTACAAGTTATTCTCTAATGTCTTCAAAGTAATTTTAAACTTCTTCAATGCTACGAACCGTAATTGAAACTGATAAGATTTTATTTTTAAACGTAAACTATTTTATTTTGTGTTCAGAAAAAAATTATTATGATTCTTTTTAAAGCTTCATCACACCTGTAAATGAGGACAATTGAACACTCTTTTTCTTTCATAAAATTTGCAATATTCAAACTTTTATGTTTTTTTTTTTAATTTTAAATTATAGTCGCTTTGACTGCAGGATCATTTCGCGACTTCTTGATTGGTTGGTATAATGACCGTAGTGTTGGGAGTTAGATCTGTCGATAGTAGGGTGCTTTCTTCATTAACTTACAATTTGTTTGAAGCCAGAGACTTCTGGGTCCAGCATATTCCAAAGATTCAAAAATTGCACTTTAAATTTTGCTTTTTTTTTTCTTTTTTGCTTCTAATACTAAAGAATACGTCCTAAAACTTTGTGTTTCATACGAAATTTTATTTCCAAATATCTTCGACTCTATTTATGTCACTTACTCCAAATTTAAGAATTTCGTTCGTTTTTCGCGTCATTAAGTATATATTGCTTTTTGCTAGGCTGCTCAAAAACTTTAAATCAATTAAGTTTCTTAGAGATTACTTAAACAATCAGTTAATAATTTTTTTTTTACAGAATGGAATCAAAAAATGAATTGCAAAAAAACCTTCTAAGCTATAGAGTAAACTAGATGTTTTGTTGCATTTGTAATAATTCTATATTTCACATAGTGAAATGACAGTAAAGTAAAATATTTTCTTTGAGAACTGTTTAGTAATAAAATAAACAAACAGCAAAAATCAGTTTATAAAACAACTACGGTGTTGTATTGAAATTGAATATTAATCTCTTTTTTTACAAGAAAGAAAAAGGACAATGATAACATTGTCGTTTCGGAACATGTTTTTTACATTATCACGATCAATTTAAAGGTTTTTCTTTGATCTCCACGTTTGCTCGATAATACATTTTTCATCGTATAAGTATTCAGTCTTGACCAGAGTTTCTTATTATATATATATTGTACCATCATCCCCATTTCATAACTAGGAGCAGATTTAATTTTCTCAATTTTTCGCCACGAGTTAATTGAATGAAGATCTTATCAAATGACTTTTTTCACTGAAAATTCAAGTTCAAATGGGACAAATGATAAGTTTTTGGAACGATTAAGAAGTTGTTTGCTATTTCATTCACGAAAACCGTGGACTGTTGAATGGAAATCAACACAGCAAATCAATGCCGTTGCGTTCGTTTTTATATTAAACTAGCTGATACCCGCTCGCTTTGCTGAGTGTATCTAAATTTAACTGATTGATTAAAAGATTCCCTACGTTCATAGCGAAATATAAAAAAGACTCTATTATGACAGAAAAAAAAGAATAGATACTTTCAGACTTTAGATCCAAAGAAATTTCACTAAAATTCGTAAAATTAGATTGCGGGTTGGGGGAATGATATATGCCAAATTTCATGACATCTTACCAAAGGGGAGGGGATGGGATTTCAAAAATTGCAAAAAACGCCTCGCGCAATTAATTTCCCTTAAATGAATTGATAAGTAGCTATCCTACACGATCTTTAGCAAAACTTCATTAAAATTCGTCCCGTTAATTAGTAATTGTTAAATTTTGAAATTTTTAGTTTATTATTTTAATACGTTTATTTCTAATTAATATCTTTGACAATGAACAATGAAAAAAAATCAAGTTCTTAAAAACAATCATTTTTAATCTTATAGGTTAAATTGAAATTCATATTTATTTTCCACTAAAAATTGTCAATTTTTTAATTTTAACTTTGTAGATATTTCTTTTGTTATTGTGTAAAATTGGAAGAAAATGCCTCAAAATTCTATTTCACGAACTTTACCGAAACTTTTTAAATGTACGGTTCGTGTAGAATATAATTGTTTTGCCATCCCATGGGAACTATGAATAATTTTTGCCTTTAAAGTATTATTCTCCCCCAAACTACCACATTGCAAAAAGCATATCCATCTTTAGTTCTGTGATAAATAAAAAATCATATCTATCCCACGGGAGTAGTACATCTCTCCTGAGTAAAAAGTAGATCAAATCTTCTTAAGGAAAATGAGTTAAGACTCAATTTCGTGAATTTTAATGAAACTGCTTTTAAATATACGGTTCTCTTAGAATACATACTTGTTTTGCTATCCCATGGAAACCGTTTATTATTCCGGCATAAAAAGTAATCCATATCATTTTCTGGCCCCTAAACTACCACGTTACAAAAAAGGAAGTTAATCTTTTGCTCTGTAAAAACAAAAAATCTATCCCACGGGAACCGTACATTTTTTCTGGATAAAAAGTATTCTATATGTTAAACCAAATTACAATTTATATCTATGCCAAATTTCATCCAGATCCATTCAGGACTTTTTGAGTGAAAGAGCAACAAACATCCATCCATTCTTACAAACTTTCACGTTTATAATATAAGTAAGATTTCTGTTATAATTTCATATTTGGTTTAATTTTAAAAAACGGACAAGTGTGAGATTGAGTCGTGTTTTGAAGGTATCGAATAAAAAACAGTACAATCTTATTTTGTTTACGTCATGGAGAGATCGTCGTAAAATATATATCTATCCGTTTATAGAAGATATAAAATGACGGCTCACTACTTGAAAAATGAATAAACTCACAAATTTTTTTCCGTCAATTAAGAGATATAATTTCTCACTAAATTTCATAACTTTTTGTTCACACTCCACAAAAAATACTTTGTAAGGTTTTTTGGAATGCCAAAATAAGTGACATAAACGACTATATCTTTTAATTAGTTGATATTTGATAGCCATGTCAACTGGATAGCTATATAAGTTATTGAGAAAAATGTTCTTAGTAGACCAATGTAGTAGACAGTGACTGCAACATCCTAAACTAGTTCCGTTTTTTTTTTAAGGCTAGTGCACAAAGAGCCAATGATTTTCTTTGCCGTCTTTAGCCATCATTGGGCAATATTAACATTTAGAAATGGCAAGCAACAAATAGAATCCTCAAAAAACACCCTAAAATCCCTCCCCCCCTTAAAACAGATTCCATAGCCTATAAAAGCGACAGTGAAAAAAGCAACGCCTTGGCGGATCATTTTGACAAAAATATTTTCTCCCAATTTCCTCCTCTCAATCAATCCCGTTCCCATCACATTGACAACAAGTAGCACACCTGACTTTACAATACCATCGGAAATAAAATGTATCATTGATGGATTTTCTACTAACAAAACCCCTGGAAATGACAAAATCCCCAACAAAGTTATAAAAGACATGACAAAAAAGGCCTGGCAAGCCTATTTACAAGTTGCCTATCTAAAGGATACTTCCCCAAGTCTTGGAAACAAGCTCTTATAACAGTTATCTGCAAACCAAAAAAGCCTCCGTACTTACCATCTAGCTACCGTCCAATAAGCTTATTACCCACTCTTTCAAAACTATTTGAAACAATTATATTGAAAATACTGAACACACACCTGCTAAGAGATAGTATACTGCCGCCATTCCAATTTGGTTTTCGTCAAGGAACATCAACTTGCCACCAATTATCTAGGATTACTGAAACGATTGTGAAAGGATTCGAAGCAAAAAGGTTCACTACAGCTATATTTTTAGACGTAGGCGTAGCAAACGCCTTCGACAACGTTTGGCATGACGGTTTAAAAAAAATTGTCAGACATAAGAACAACTGGATATCTGTAAAAAATCATAAGGTTGTTCCTTTACAATCGTTTATTTAGGGTAATCCTAAATAGTGACCAATCTATGGAAAGAAAAATTGCGGCAGGAGTACTACAAGGGTCGATACTGGGTCCAATATTATTCAATATATATATGTATGACATTCCTGTGCCATCAAATAGCCTCGTCGCTATGTTTGCAGATGACACTTGCATTATGACACAAGACGAAATACTGAATAAAAGTATTGACACGTTACAGAAGGCTGAAATCGAGATAGAGGGTTAGTTTAAATGGAGGTTAGAATTGAACCCACTGAAGAGCGAAGGAAAAATATTCACTCTTAGGAGAATATGGGATCCAGACGTGGTAAGGTTAAACGGCACCATAGTGCGGTGGAACGGCACCCTTGGCATGGCCAGATGCCTGGGGGTACATTTGGACTCAAGCTTGACTTGGAGTCATCACATCCACTTGAAATTGAAAGAGACGCATGCAAGACTGGCCATATTATACCCTCTTATTGACAGGAATTCAAACCTGAACGTGGAGTGTACTCTTTTGATCTACAAGTCAATCTTGAGACCACTTGTTAAGTACGTTGCGTCCCTAATATGACCTTCAACATCAAGGTCGAACATTAACAAGCTCCAGGTGTTCCAAAATACGGTGTTAAAGATCGAGGTGAATGTTCCGTGGTATATAAAGAACTCCCAAATTCATCGAGAACTCGGCATGGAGTATACATACAACGATTGACCCTTGCCTACTTATCACGGCTGGAAAATCATAATAACATATATAGAATCGGCCGCGAAAAAATTAAAAAGAGGTTAAAGGCCAGATTGCCTCAGGACGTTTGTGGGGAAAGTGATTAAGTGAAAAAAAAAAATGTGAAGGAACCTCAATGCAGCCCCTTGATGAAAACTTCTGTGTATAGCCGATATTGGCTGAACCGGGAAAAAATAAAAGAAACACTCAACACAAAAAAAAACATTTAGAAATACTCCGACTTGTATAAATTGATCAACTGCAGAAATACTAAATTTATTATGTTTTTTTTTTCAAATTTTTTTAAAAAACTGTAATAACACAAATGCATTTTGATTGTATTTGCAAAATTTCATCTCATTCCACTTGAGATAATTATTATTTTGCAGCCCTAGTTAAATTGATTTATACAAACAAAATTATTAATTTTCAAACGATGCAGATAATTTTTACAGTGTCCATTTGATCTTTGTTTTTTATTTATTGTTACGATTTTCAGTAACACGCGAATAGTTTGAAATTATTATCTCGTTTTTTGCTGGCACCTTTTACCCCTTCAACCCAACATTGTATCTCGTGTTCCCTCTCATTTCGTTTACATCCGACTCGTCCGCGCTATATCCTTCCGTAGTACATCACTGCGCTCTCTTTCCTTCTAACTACGAGTAGTGTCCCTCCATCTATGATTTTTATGTTCTTCCTGCCCATCGAATATCAGATTGAACATCCATATATATATATGGGTGAATCGTTTTTATAATTGAACGTATTTCCCATCCCTGGACAATTCCGAACGTTTTTACATTTATGCACTTCATTCACACGTAAGATATTAAAACTGTTCAACTTTACCTACTAGTAATTAATATTTGCCACGATAAATGTCATAAATTAAAATTAAATTTCCAATTTGGTGAAATCGAGTGTCAAGATTTTGTCAAAAATTTCCATATAAAATTCTATCAAAAACTCATAGTAAAAATTAGGGAATATCCAAACGAAGTTCATACAAGTGCCACGAGTCAATTGGGTCGTAAATATTATATTTCCAATCCCATGGGGCCCTCACAACAAGATAACGTTTATTAATAATGTTTTCGTCGAATTGACTCGCAGCAGAAATATTCCCGTTTCGTAATCATCTTTTAATTTTAAAACAGACAGTTTGAACAGTTTTCCTCTCGGATAATAAAAAAAAAATACATATATATATAGTCGTAGGTACTTAAATTCCCAGCTTGGCAACTCTTTGCTCGAGCCCTTAGCTCATTAAATTTATTTTTAAAAAATCGTCTCACACAAATCGATATTTCTCATTTCTTAAATAAATATCGTATCTTGCCAATATTGACACGTTTTGCACGCTCGAATCATACTGAACTTCGCCCATTATTTGGTCACTCGCTTGCTAATCACGAAAATGATTTTCCCGAACAAGAAAGCGTTAAGAATCAATACCACGCAAATACAATAATTTTAATTAAAACAACCGCTTTTTCATCACGAATTTCAATACGAAATGGGGCGACAAGAACTCACTGTCAAGTGTAATACTACAAGTAAACGTTAACAATAGGTAATAACTAAAATTTAATTTATTTTGAAATATGTTGTTCTTCATCAAAATCTAAGGCCGCGTTCACACGGTTCAACTTCAGTTGATCAACAATTCACAATCTTTAAGACCGTAGCGGGGTAAGCGACACATTTTTATTAGCTTAAAAACACTTTAAACGGTTGAAATACCACCCCAAAATTATTTTATAAAGCTGCAATTTAAGGAGAGTTTTTAGAACGGGTCTCATTTAAAAGGGTAGTATGTAGTCTCATGTTGATCGGATTTTAAGAAAATCGTTTAAGAATTAGAATTAAAAAAAAAACTATCAATCCAATTTAAACGACAACTATTTTATATAAAAGAGCAAAAACATAAAACAAGGAGTGTTGTTGTTTTATCGGGAAAATTATTCTAAGGGTTGGTATCCACTTTCATATTTATTGCTCATCCTTAAACAAAACTCTCAACATCGAACCTTTTTAGATACATGTCGTTTCCTATGCTTCTTAGAACAATTTTGGTTGTGTTCAAAATTGTAGAACAGAAGATTTAAAACATGTTTGATCTTGATCAAATTTTTATTCAGCCAACCGTTTTGTAATATCGAGTACGATAAGTAAAAGGGTTAAAGAAGAAAAGTTAAAGAAAGGATAAAATCTAACAATATTATCTCGTTTTTCTAATCGCTGTTAATCTGTTCTTTCATTCTCTGTGTTTTTTGTTTTTTATTTAATGTATTCTCTCGATGTTGGCGACGTTCATTAGCCATAGTGTCACAACCCTTTAAGTGTGTCAGATTTTTTCTCTAAATAACAAACCCAACATACTCCAATAAAGAGACACGAGCAATTGTAATTGCAATAGGGTACATTACAGTAAAAAAGATCTAACAAAATTTATTTTTTAGATGGTCGATGTTTGTGTAGGGATTAAAAAAAATCACACTTTTTGAAATAACATTGAAAGTTATATTATTTAAATTAATAAAAAAAAGCCCTTAAAATGCAACTATTTGTCACGTGATACTAAACGCCAATTAAAGCTAGTGACGTCATATGTCGAATGGAAACAACCACAAACCACCAATTCTTTGCGCCTTTATTTTATGTTCAGCAGTGTTCAGTTAGAATCGTTGAAATTAATATTATTTTGACTACTTATTGTCTATTAATATTATTACCAAAAAAATGGAGCCTGGGTTTATAAAAACAAGCAGTTCGATTACCGTCAGTCTACGCTTTTTAAAAATAGGTTTGTTCCAGAAGTTAAAGCCAAACACGTCCACGTAAGACAAAGAGCAAGGCACACTGACCAAGAGACAAGAGTGAGTGAAGAAATGTTTCAGCCCTCAGCCGCTTGGCCGCATTAGGCCGAGAGTCGAGCTATGAACGTACGTTGTTATGACAATAGCTTGTTTAGACACTGATTTGTAGGTGTTTAAACACCTCAAAACCGGTTTAAAATTAGGGGGAAGTTCTAGCTTTATGATTTTCACTCACTTTTGTTTCTTGGTTAATGTGTTTTACTCTTTGTCATTCGGTGGACGTGTTTGAACATCATAAAATGGACAAGAGGAACAAACCTAATATATGATCGTTCTGTAGTGTTTGATGTTCATTTTAGTCTGTCTGGTTGGCATTCAAACTTTGTTGGAATGCACCTTTTTTTGTGATCACTTTTGATACTGATCCTGTTATGTGATATTCCATATAATTTTCCATATCATTTGGCAAATGTGAAAATAAAGTGTGTTTAATATAGTAAAATACACAAATAAAATCTTGCAAATACTTTTAACTAACTTTAAACTATACGTTATTTTTCAATGTACGAACAGAAATGTTTTATCAACGATAACTAAATATGTCTTAAAGGTCTTAAATAACTTAAAAATTTAGGAATCAACATAAAAACTTAGATCAAAGTGATTTTCACAAAAATGACAAGTAGATTTCGTAGATACAGCTACTGGGTCCCGTCTTGCAAGTTGTAACCACTTTTTTGTCATATTTTTATCCTTTGGGACGTAAAAGAATAACTCATTAGGTGTTTAAATTGAATTGCTCACATATTGAGGCACTATGCAACACTTATAAAATTTTGAATTAATTTTTTTACGAGAAAAGTCAATAAGAGCTACGCAACCTATGAAACTCGTTGCTTTGTTGTGACATGTGGCTATATTTACCAACCACTGACGTCACAGAAGCCGCCATGTCAGTTACCGGCGTTTTGGCGCGAACATAAAATTTCTAATAGGAAAATGGAAAATTCTAAGAAATTACTTTCATTTTTACAAAAATATTGCACTTTTAGGCTGTTGTGGGACGGTGCATACGAACAATAATAACTAGATAAAAAAAAATTGTCATGTACCCTATTGCACCAACCGATGGTTTTTTAACCTAATGCTTATAAAACGCTCAAAAACTTTATTTCATTTTATGCACAGTAAATGTGTATGTTTATCTCTTCTTTTTTTATGAGTTTTATAAAAGATTGCTTATTAAAATTTGGCGTTTAGATTATATTTCACAAATACCACTCACTAAAATTCACAACACAAATTATAAATTAAAGCAAAAATAAATAAATTTTTTATTGGCGTTTAGAGTAAAACTTTATTTTTAAATATTTTAGATCAAATTGATGCCAGTTATTTCAAATTTTGGATTCACGTTTCTACTGTTATTATGTATTGATTTTTGCTAGGCTGTTTGAAGCATTTATGTCTAACGTGTTAAAGCTTATGGAAAAGTCCACGCATTAAAATGTTATTTGTATAAGCGCAAGTGTTTTGTTGATCTGGGGGAGAAAAAATGATCGTTATTGAAACTTATTTAAAATGTATAGAGCGTTTGATGAACGACGAGCACGTCGTATGAAAATGTTATGACGAAAGCTGTCAATTGGAGTCTCAAGTAGTTTTTCAAATGAGGAAAAAACTAGCGAGATATAAAAAACTAACAATGCATTTTCTGATAAGAAGAAAAGAGCAAATGCAAATGAAACTGAGAGAAGCGTCGAGCCGAACGGAGAGCAACATCCACATCACATCACCAACATCACATCACATAAATTCACCGAAATCGATCATTTGAAAGTAAAAATGAAATAAAATAACGCCGACACTATAGCAAAACGTACCGTATGTATGTACTATGTATGTATGTATGTATATATGAAAAACGAAAACGCGCGCCCCAAACGACCCCAAACCCCGTTCCATACACAAAACGGAAAATGGAAAACTCAAGTTTGATAAATCGAAGTATAGAAAGCGTTACCTCGCGATTTTGAATATTTTAAACTTGCCGTCAGTCAAAGCAAACGTATCTGATCCATTTTTTACACATCCATATTTTTGAGGCTCATGTTCTACTTGTATTAATCATTTTCTTGCAAATAAATACATATGGGGTCAAATTAAAGAGTCAGAGTCAAAACAAGTCACGACTCAAGAGTGTAACTCTCAAGTTAGCAACAAATTACCGTACAATAAACCCGTTTAGATGAATTGTCACTCATATAAGGTATACAAGAAATTCTTTGAAATAAATTTTAAGAAGTACCGATATACATAGGTACTCTTATTTTGGTATCTTTACATAGTATAAAATAAAGTCGCTCCCGCTGTCTGCTCCCTTAGATCTTTTAAACTACAAAACGGATTTTAATGCAGTTTTCAACAATTGATAGAGTGATTCAAGAGGAAGGCTTGTAGGTATAAACATGCATATTATAGTAGAGAAAAGTCGAACAATGCAAAGATTTGTAATGTGATGTCATAATAAGCATATTTTTGTGCACTTACATTGCAAACGTTGGCTAAACCTTACGTGATAGATTAAACTAATATACGGCAAAATTGTGTATCTTAACAAGATTGACAAAAAAGTCCGCGGCGGTATATGTCTATCTCTTAAGGATAACCCACAGGAAACATTTTTATGTTTTACATATTACAAATAAATATTGGTTATTTACCAGGCTATTTTAAACAATACCTTATTATTCTTTGTCCAATTAAATACATTAGATACGTTGTGCATTTCATGTAGATCAAAATTGTTCTTTTTACATAATATTATAAAAATGAATATTTTAGAAAATATCACAGATTTAAAAAGCGTTGACAGAGCGACTGGTTATTGTACATCGTACGTAGTGGCTGTTTTATTGCTATCTTTTTCTTATAAGGATAAAAATGTTATGTTGGTCCTTATTTAGGATATAGAATTCGAAAAATTCTACACCAATTAGGTATGTACGGTACATGTACTCTTAAAAGGGTACGGTTGGTCACCCTACATAGATTAGCATAACAATTGAATCCTATAGGAACCGTATATTTTCGAAAAGTTTTGTTAAAGTTCGTGAAATAGCATTTTTATGGATTTTCCTCAAGAAGGAGGCCTGACAAATAACACAACACAATTACACAGTAACGAACGAAATCTCTACAAAGTTAAACTTAAAAAATTGACAAAGTTTACTGGAAAATAATTATTATGATTTTCAAGTAACACCCGATAAAATTAATAATTACACTTTTAAGATATTTGAATTTCTTTATTGTTCATTATCGAAGATATTAATTAGAAATAAACGTACTAAAATAATATACTAAATTTTTAAATAATTAACAATTACTTAACGGAACTAATTTTAAGGAATTTTTGTGAAAGATACCTCAGATCTTAAAGTATTGAATACTATTTATCCAAAAAAAGGCACAGTTCCTGTAGGATAGCTACGAATCTATTCTACTAAAATAGCTCAAAAGTTTTAAATGACATTTGAAATGAAAAATTTTCAAGTCTAAAAGAATATTTTATATTTATAATATAAAAAATATTTTATATTTATAATTGTAATGAACCGGTAAGATAGCTAATATTCCTTCCTAGAAATGGAGTTTTAAGGATTTTTTCAAATTTAGTTTGGATATAAATTCTGAAACTATCTATCATCTATTTTTGACTAAATAGATTAATTTTTAAATTTCGTTATTTGAAGGTAGGGAATCAATTAATCAATCAATTAAATTTAGATACTCTCAGCAAAGCGAGCGGGTATCAGCTAGTTATCTAATAAAATCTCATAACATGGTCTTCATTAAAACTTTTTTTTTTCTAAATATAAGTATTATTGAGAGTTTATTTTTTGGTTCATCATTTTGATAAGTGATAATAAGAACATGGAGGTGTAGGAAAAAAAAACGAAAACTGCAAATTTTCTAGTGAGTTGATGTTTTTGGGGAGCGAGTGCATTTCAAAAATAAATAAAAATAGAAAATTTTCGAGTGGAAAAGATGAGCGTTGAAGAGATGAAAAGGAGATTCGAGAAAATTTAGATGTTTTTGGTAGGTTCATGAATGTCACCGGGACAATGTGAAATGGAATATATGCACCAATGGAAGTTGAGGCTCCCTCGCTCGTCCACACGAGGGATGATGTGTCTGTATATATACATATATATATATTTATATATAGATGGATGCAGACTGGCACAAGTAGGTGGTTGTAACCCCCTAGAATTTCACGAAACCACAAATCTTCGGGGTATCGTAAAATGTTAGCATCGCTCCTAGCACCGAGAGTACCAACCACTATAACTTGTCTTTCGTTTACTACCCTTACCTATCTCATATTTGTTTATATATGAGTACGTCCTTTTCCCTTTTTTCCAGCTCCATGCAATGTATTTTTAATACAATCCCATTCCACATCTGTGACGTGAAACGGCTCCCTCTGAAATTTATTCGAGTTAACAACACTGAAACACATCCAAAACCCAATCACATTTTATTGTTCTTTACATTGTTCTATCGCCTACCACTCTCGGCCGTTCAATTTTTGAATGCAAAATCATTATCCCAAAACACTTTTTTAGCAGCTCATTTCGGAACAGATGTTGCAGTTGTTGTGTTGAGACAACCGATTGTACATAGCACGACAAAACATGATTCCTGCAAAGGCAACGTGGGTGAGTCGACAGTCCAGGGGAATGATAACGCTTTGAAAGGAACGCGTGCCGATAGACGGGAGACGAGCGGGTGCTTGATTCGGGATGCTTGGAACGCAAAGACAAGGAAGGAAACGAAGACGTTTCGAGTAGGTTTACGATAGAAAAAGTGGGCGAGTGGAAAACAGAAAGGTCGAAACGGCGAAATATGAGAAGTGAAGACTTTTGGCATTGGTATGTTTATGCGGGATGAGAAATGGAGAGAAATGGGGTTGATACGATGAGATCGAAACTAGGGAATGGCGCGGGTGAGTGCCAGTGTGCGCGTTCTGAAAGCGAATTTCGGGGATGGAGCGGGATGTTTGCTTTAGATATGAGCACATGTGTGCCGCTATTTCAACTTTGGATTTCGTGGAAACGACTTACATATACACTATTGATACAAAACGGGAATGAAACTACAACAGTTCATAGGAATGGGATATGTCTTAAATGTATGTCCCCTTAAGTCATACCTTACACACGCTATCTGACGAATAGACTCACATAATAACCATATGAACATGTATAAAAAATGTCCATTGCCTAATATTTCACCACTATGACTAAGACTTGTTTAAGACCATTTAATCATCTTAAAGACATTTTATTTTTAATTGAAAATTCACCCAACATCAACAGACCAAGACCTGGTGACATATTTTGATTACCCATTTTATAATTTGTGAAAATTTGTTTACTAACTTTTATACTCCTGCTCAACAATGAAAATCATTTTTGATAGTTTCCCGTGCCCAGAATATATCACTCCAAAATTACAAAGAGGGTGAGACATAATGGTCACTTTAGTCATAATATAAGTCATTACATTTTGGGAGAATACTTTGGATGGTAATCGTTATTTATAAAATATTTTCTCACAATATTGCCTCCCTCCACACACACACACACACACGTTTTTAGAACTCTTTAAATATTGACAATTAATGCGAACTTTTATCATTTTATAAATCTTGCAAATTTTACAGAATAATCAATACATATATGGTATATACTTATAGTCATCACCTACTATTTGCCAAAAGGTAAAACTATGTTCTATATGTGAATGCAATTAAAACATTTATATATTATATTCAGTGAGTGAGAAAAAATAATTATATTGTGACATAAAAATTATCTAGACACAAATTTAAAAAAAAAAACATTGCAAATTTCAAACATAGGCTCATTTTTTCGGTTCTCAAATTGTAACTAGGAATTATTAGAATACAGTGGTACCTCGACATATGAGTTTAATTCGTTCCGCAACCTTGCTCGTATCTTGAATTACTCGTATCTCGAAGCAAATTTCCCCATACAAAACAATTGAACTACCATTAATCCGTTCCAACCCCCAAAATGTCACCCCAGTTATTTTGTTACGTGGTTTTGAATAATAAAAACGTATTTATAAATGACAAATATTTATTGTACAAAAACAAAAAAGAGAATGTAAAGAAATAAATTCGATATCCTCACTGGTTTTTGCCTTTTTCGCTACATTTTTCTCGCTTTCACCTGTAGGCCGCTTAGAAAAAAACATGTCCAAGGAGGTTTGTTTCTTCCTCCCTCTCAGAATGTTCCGGAAATGAGTTAGACAAGGTTATTAAAAAGATCAGATGCACGAGCTGTTGCAACTTTTTCTGGGTGTTTCTTTTCCACGAACTCTGAAACTCTTTTCCACATTCCTAAGATCTCCTTTATCTCACTTGTAGAAATAACCTCCTCCTCGTCTGACTCCTCGAAACCAATTTCTACCGGCCGACCTGCTAAACCGAACTCGTATCTCGAATTTCGCTCGTAACTCAAAGCAAAAAATCACTCGCTCGTCGGCTCGTATCTTGAAAAACTCGTATGTTGGGGCACTCGTATGTCGAGGTACTATTGTAATTGCTTTGTTTGATAATTTTAATTTTTCAAATGCACATGGTTTATTATAATAGTATGGTTATTCTTATATTACTGACAATCAAATCAAATAATAATTAAGGACTAAGGATATGTCCTACTCGTATATATATATATATATATATATATATATATATATATACATGCAAAACATAACCTGAACTTAGTGTATTTGAACATAGCTTTTTTATTTTGATAAAATATTCATTAAAATAATAAGATTGATATTTTTGCTTAGCTATTGAAAGGTTGAATACATTTGTCGAATGAAAAAAGGTGGAAAATTTCTAAACGAGACCGTAAGCGAGTATTCATAGCAAGAGATTGTGGTCGTTAAGGGATAACTTTCGACTATAAATTTTTAGAGGCCACTTTATACACATTAAATTACTCAAACACAAATCTTTATTGGTAAATTTCCGAATTATGACAAGCACAACTATTTCTCTATTGAGCAACATAAAAAATTGATTTTTCATCCTGTTTCCTTTTGTAAATAATATTTTAGTACAGTTAATACAACAAATAGGTACAGAATGAATGAAAAATATATTTTTTTAAACAATGCTTCTCTTTACTAATAAACGCAGGTTGATATACCAAATTCTTGATCACCCCAATTTATAATAATTTAAACACGCAAAGGCTAATAATTCAACGAGACCGTATAAAATAGTCCAGTCAAATTGGAGGTGCCTGTTTCAGGAAAAAATTCAGACGTTTTTTTCACTCAAGTTCCTTTTTACGGATATATAACTGCACAATGAAAATCGCGAAAAACGAGGACATTTTCGGCACTTGTATATTTTTAAGCCAAAATTCTATACAAGATTAAAGAACGGCAAATTAAATTTTCTACAAAAAAACTTTTTACAATTATTTTCCTGGTTTAGGCAATAGTTTGGCCATTAGAGCGTGCTGAAAATGACTAAAATGTCTCGCTATGTGGGATATCCTATATTTTCGTTTGTTTTTTGTTTGTACCTGCCTTGAAAATCGTGTACCTACTTCACTTCAATCATATTAAATATGCCTTAAATGTACACCATTATAATTTATTTGGACTAAACCGTGTAGTTTCTAGAACTTTTGTATTTTTTTCCTGACTAAAACTTTATTTGATTAGACTAAAATAGAGCATTCAACATTTGACGTAATTGGACTGGGGATATATTATTTAGGTTCTAAATTTGAAAATTCAATGGGATTAGGGTGGTGAATGTCAGGATTTGAAGACGTACGTTGTTAAATAATAAAAGGATTCTTTTTAATTATCAATTAAAGTGATTAGTTTTTGAAAAACAATATTATTGTAAAATGTAATTTGTGCTTTGATATACTAGTAGTTTAAAAGAATAAATAAATTTTAATATACTTTAGGAATTTTAAGCTTATAGATTGAAAATATTGCCATAGATTAAGAAAAATAAACGAAAAATCAGTTCTGTGCTCCAGCAAAAAACTAGAGGGATGATGGAAGGTTTGTGCGTGTGAACAAATGGAGCATAAATGACAAAACGTTGTAATATATACAAAGAGTGCGAGAGCACCGTGTGGAATGCCTTGAAATGCTAAGGGATGTAAAGGATGTTTCACGACATAATAATAAGGTGGAACGTGCAAATATATTCGTAGCAGTTCGCATTTACATGAGTTACAATCACATGACGGCCATATTGCATACAACAACCCCATTGTGAAAGCACCTCATTCTAACACTAGCAACTTTTATAATATAAGAGTTAGATTATACCCTTCGCGACACCTTCTTCATTTATTGCTTGAAAACCTTCTCCAAATCTCATAATAAAGAATAACGTAGAAACAAAAAAAGTTTTCCACGTGTAAATTTTTTACGGAATATTCATTTAAATAAGAAATAAGGGTGGATATAATATTTTCTGCTCGTAATATCTATGTTTTGATTTATTGATATGATCGAGGTGAAAAATTCGCCCACTTCCTCGATTCGGACTGAATGTGTGATCGCTTGCTACTTTTAATTTTCACATCAAAACAATTTCATTCATTTAGGTTCTGATTACATCCCAGAATTCTGGCTGAAATCTTTTTTTCGTCTCGAAACGAAAAAAAAAACTTTTCGCACAACTCAGAACGCTGTCGTGTACATTTTTAATATTTGAAACATAAAACGATAATATTTATGTATAAATGTGATGGTTTTAATGGCTCTCCACGTGAAAAGTATCTGAACTTTGTGCTTTTTGGTTAACATCACTACGACCTGTATGTAACAAATGCACAAAACCGTGCATGTCTAAGATTTGAGATAGGGGGTGAGATAATGCGATCAACTGGATTTCATTCTAATTTATTTTAAATAAAACTCGCGTTGTCTTGTATTATTTTCCTGACAATACGTGGAAATAGTAGAAAAAAATTAATCGTGACAAATACAAAATTTACTTATCGTAACAAGGCAAAATATTTTTTTTATTTCCGAAGCCACGCAATATCCCCGTTAGAGTCGCGCAAAAAAAGAAATGAATAAGAAAAAGAAATCAATAAGAAGTATGATCACATGAAAAATGTGAAAGAATAGAAAATGACTAAAAATAAAGAAAAATCACAAATGCACATGGAAAATGTTGGTACATTGAAAAAAGTACACAAAATCCTGTTGTAAGAGTTTTTTCTTAAGAGGAAACCATATTATATTTGTGTAGGTATAGTCAGCAGTATCAATGGGGTAGCGAGCATAAACGGCTCAAATCACAACACCTTCTGACCCCTCACAAAAAGAAAAATAAATAATTTGAAAAAAGTTAATACTTATTACACATAAATAATAATAGCCGCAATTTCCTGAATTTACAAAAAAAAAAAAAAAATTATTGGGTGGTGTTACGAAACCACGATGCAAGTGAAACTTTTTTTTCGGATTTTAGGCGCCTAAGTAACTGCAAATTTTGGGAAAATTATTCGAAGAAAGGGATGTGGCACGAATTCGCTGTCTGACTTAACGCGTGCCGTTGCAACTAATTTTGAATTTCCATTATTGATGTTAATACTCGAATGTTATTTTCATTATTGAATTTGTTGATTATTGTTAAATCGGTCATCTGCCTGTTGTTATCTACTGTAATGGTACTTCAAGAATACTTATCATGTTCAATCATTGTTAAATAAAGTTTTTTATGGGAGGAAATAGTTTCTGGACGAAAGGTCTACACATAACATTAAACAAGCTATCGCTCCGACATATCTTTGTCTATCACGATCAAGTGAACTACAACATTTATATCAATACACTGAACAAAACACAAATACCAATACAAATATGATTGACAATTAATGACAACTTATAATATACTAAAACGTTGTCATGGAGAGGAAAATAGCTCATTACATTTAGTAATAACTCGCGCAACAGTCCCGGTAAAACGACATGGTATATAGCTAATAATGTATATACGAGCTCTGCCGAACACTTGCCGATACCCTGCCGAGAATGTGTTACATTTAGCGACATGCTAAAGACAGGTCAACAAATTTGAGACGATATATAAAAAGTTTCACTTTAAAAAAAATAGTGTATACTTGCCTAGTCAGTGTTAGATACAGTTATTTATAATTATGAAGTGAGGGTTCTATTTCGAACCAAAAAAATTTATTAAAATTTCACACAGCTTCTGTAATTCCTGTCTCAGTTAAACTCTAAGTACCATTAGTGTTCCTTCCTTGCAAATGTTTTGAAAAAAACATTTTAATTTTTGGCATGACGCCGTTGAGTGTGTTTGCATTTTTCATTACCATTGGAAAATCACGAACAGGAGATACATTGGGTTATATAATTTATCAAGTACGAGCTACATGATTGGGCGCTCTTTTGAAAGTGCCCCTCTCGCTTTGCTACGGCACTGAGCAGTAAACAGAAAGGTTTTCGTTTTCGTTACATTGTCTTTTTATTTCAGACCATTCCGTTCATCTAATAAGATAATTATGAAACACTTTTTTCAGAATCTGTTTGTAGGAAGAAGCTCATAAATTTTTACTTTATTTTTATTTTATACAAAACCCGCCTTAATTTTTAAATAAAATACTACTGAGATGTTAAAAATGTTAAATAAAAAAGCTCCGAATCATAAAAGAAGAGTAAATTCTCTTAGGTAATAGTTAGAGAAAGAAATCGCTTTTTTCTTTGGTAAAGTATTCTGAATGATCTAAGCTTGATTTAAAAATTCAATGTAAAGCTCAATGTTTTTTTTCAAAATAATGAGTTTATTGGTGTTTTTCAGTATGAAGTTATGCTAGCACTTGGTCTAAATTAGCAAAATCGTGGCAGCAAAGAAGCGCAGAAAATATAGCTGTTACCACCCAAAAACGTTGTCTCTTATTATTATCGATATTCGTTGGGAAGGAAAGTCAGAGTTAAACATAGGTGCACTCTTAGCTGCAAAGTTAAACGGCAAAAAGACAAACTCACCCCATACCATATATGTGAGTTATGTGTCTCAATCCCATCCCTCCATTCCTATATTTCGCCTCCGTTTAACGGGATGTTCCCATTTGGAATAGCAAATGCTCCATCTACAATTTTCCGTTTGTCTCGCATCCCTTGACGAAATCTTCGACGCCACAATGTTTTAACTGTGAGACTACAAGTTCATTCCCACTTATTCTCGATAATACATGGGAAAATCCGTGATATATTCCGGTCGTTCTATGTATAGAAAGCGCTCATCTGCCATTCTTGTCGCCTGCTGCCAAAACCCTTTCATGCCGTGAATCGTTCGTTAAAATAATATATGCATAAATTATTTAATGCACGTTGTCTCACAATACAGCACAATTTAATGATATAGTTTACATGGTGACAGCGTTTGGTTTTTACTTAAACAAAGGAAAACTGTGCTCCATCATAAATATATTTTTAAAGTAAATAGATACACAAACAATAGTCCATAACTTAAGAATGACTGTTATAATGTAGCATTTTTAATTCTGATCATAAATTAATCTTAGAAGATATTACAGATTTAAAAAGAAAAGTGTTGGCAGAGCGGATGACTATTGTACGTCGTACGTGTTGCCTGTTTTATTGGTATCATCTTCTATATTATATATAAATATTTTGTTGGTCTTTATCTAAGACAAAAACTCGAAACATTCTACAATAATTGAGCCCAAATTTTGAGACAATAAACAATCCGCTTCCAGATTCCAGAATGATTTTATCTATATTTCGCGTCCAGTATTCGTCGTAGTATTATATTTGTCTATGATTATTTCATAATTAACTACATAGTATGTATCTATGTATAAGATAAATCAACAGTGATATAAGAATTAAATATTTAACGAGTTTCATATTGACGGTAAATTAATTTAACAATAAAAACAACAGTACTAATGAAAATTTAAAAAGACAACCATGAAAATTTAAAATTACTTGCTATTGTCTTAATATTTTTTATAACCCTGCCGAAATTTAAATTAAATCAAAAACTAGCTGTACCTGGACTTTGTTCACGTAAACTCCGTAATACTACTCATAAAACTTTTCAATGTTTGATTTTTGAAGATCCACCATAACCATAAACAACTAGATTACAATGAAGCCTAGAGGCTCCTTTTTCATAAAATAATAAATATAATATCTTTTATGCAGCAAAACAAATACTTTTGAAATTTGGTATCGAAATTCGAAATTAGGATTTTTGGTAGCGTTTCTATTGATTTATTATTTCGAATTGATCATATGCCTTTGTTTAGCTCCTAATGTAAATTTTCTTTACGTAATAAACACAATCAGTCATTTACGACTTTAATTTTTGTTTTTTATGATTTTTTTTTAAATTTTGATTGTTACTTTAACAGTGAAACGTGTGAACGTTTTACATTAAACGGAAAACATTATCACTATACGAAATCGATTTAAGAAAAAAAATTAAGAATTGATAATCTTTTTGATCAACTTTTTTGAATCAAGAGTGAATTAAAACGGAATATAATTTTTCTTTTTGCTATGATGGTTTCTATTAATCAATTAGTCTAATTTAAGTGTGCCCAGTGAAGCGGGCGGGTATCAGCTAGTTAATAATAATTCAAAAGCTTGGGGGCAAACATTAAACATATTTCCTATATGCATTTTCTTTATTTAAGGTTACACCATGAAATGTTTGTATTGTATAATCAAAGACACATTATATGTTAAAGTTTTTCCTCAAAAGATGAAAAATTGATTCAGGAAAGTGAAAATTTTCTTACCTAGTTTGCTATCATGATACATTTTTCGAGACTGAAATAAAACACCCAGACCTCTAGGGATTGAGTAGCAAATTTGAATTTTCCACACACTGTCTGTAACCTTGAAAAGTTTTTTTTCCAGGTAAGTGGGACATGAAAGACAAATTTATCAATCAATTTGCTTGAGAGAAACAATTTTTCCCTTTTTCATGAAACACTCTCGAATGAATTTTCTTAAACGCGAAAAACGAATATTGATGCGCCGAACTAATAACGGTTCTTCTCGTTGAGCAAAATCATTTTTATTTGCTTTCATCAACACATTCCAGCCTGATTAGGTAATTGAATTTTCTTGGAAACTCATATCCATCATTTCACTAATAATAAGCTTATCCATTCGCAAATAAATTGTGATCATCTTATCCAAGTTATGCTTTTAAGGATAACTTAGTTTCTTATTATTTTTTTCCTCACCCACTTCGACTCGTCTGTCTCACATCTCTTCACCCGTTGCCAGCCAAGGGACTTGTAAGCTAGTTTAACGGACAATACGGGATTGTGTCACTCCTTGATAGCTTTTTAAACTCTCAACTCCGAATATAACACAAGTCACCGTTTCCAAATCCATAAAAAATGAAATTTTCTGCCACATCGACAGAATCAAACTCATGAAACTTGCAACTCATTTGAAACCTAATCCGGGACTTGCTCCACTCCATATTTCTTAGATGTGAAAAGCCTTCCAGAATTATATCAAATCGACAAAAAGTTATCGCCGTTGATATAGAAATTTTTCAACCGATATATCAATAAGCTCTGGAGAGTTTTCTATTGCTATGTTCAACAGCTTTGTTGACTTTAGACGTGGAAAAATACGTATTATTGAGTCAAAGACCGGAAAAATTAGACAGTAGTTGTTTGATATCAATCTTATTGAGTTGATCGCCAGGGACGAGTTGATAAGAGGAATAGATTTTATTGAATTCAATCGAGGAAATTAAATTTCAATATCAATCAAATAAAGAAAATGTGTAGTGTTTCATTATTCACGTTAGCAATTGTCGAATCCATACATTGTATGATAATGTAGTACCTACTTCTTTTTTTCACGATAGTAATTTAAACTGTCATAGGCTATGCTCTAATCAAAGAAAACCAAAAACGTGATTTGTGAAAATAAGTGGTGAACTCCTTGGAAAACAATAGAGAAAACTTGAACAAAAAATTTAAAATTTTTGAAGAGATACAAGCGTTAGATGATGGGAAATTTTGAAGCTTTTATCTGCAAATCCGATGCAACTAAGCACAAGCCTTCCTGCTTCAAAATTCCTATTTTTTTTTTTAATTTAATTTAATTTTATTGTTTTTATGTTTTAAGTCGCTTTAACAGTTAAGGTCATATCACGACTGTCTAAACACAGAAAATTTCTGTTTGGGCAATTTTAATCTTAGTTCTAGGATCTTAAATCTAGGATTCAACGGGAATTGAACCCGAACCACTTGACGCATGAAGTGGAGAGAACTAATGCTCTTGCCACTGCGCCAATAGGTGTTATTTTGTTTGTTGTTCATGTTTTAAGTCATTTTAACATCTAAGATGGTACTCACAACTATTTAAACATAAAAAAATTCTTTCATTTACAAATTACCTTGTATTCTACATTCATTTAGGATTCAACGGGAATCGAACCGGGTTTTGCTAGTGCATAGAGCAGATGTGTAGCTAATCTAATCACTACGTCACTAAGAAGAGTTATAAAATTATATTTACACGTATTTCTTTATAGAGAAAAGGCAAGAAAACAGAGGATTTACATTGGAAAAATGTTTTGATTTTTTTAAGGAAAGTAATCTATATAAATAAAATGATAGCTGTTTTCTAATGTTCGCTTCTAACTCAAAAACTACTGGATAGATTTCGATCAATTTTTGTTTTGTTTTACTTCTTATATACTTGGTCCTTATCTAAAAAAAATATCACGATATTTTCATTAAAAGCAAAGTAATTAAAGTTTTAAAAATTGCAATTATTCCAAGCAGACGGAGTATGCTTTAGTTCTTCTTTCGTTGCTTTGATAGAGTGGGGCAAACGTTGTTATGCGCATGTAGAATGTTTCTTCTTCCACTGCCTAATGATTACTTCATATCTAAGCGTACGCGGTACGACGACATGCAGCTAAGCGAGATATTAGAATAAATAGAATATTTTTTGTAGCTTTTTTTTTTTAAATTCTGTTTCATCATTTTTTATATTTTATTGTAAATACAAATTCTTATACATTTTTAAGTTACAACCGTTACAATAATCAAATTACATTTCAACACTCCCTTTTATTATTGCTTATATTTTTTAAGTAAACTATATGCCAAAAAATTGGTCCTTTAGAATCCGCAATTTCTCCAAGCGTACAGTTATTAGTTGATTAATAATTAATTTTTCAAAAATTTGCAAACTAAAAATTAAAATTGCTGTAAAACCCAAAATAATTTTTAATTGAAGTTTTTTTTCAAGGTCTCTATCTGCTCTTTTTAACCGACTTCAAAAAAAGGAGGAGGTTCTCAATTCGACTGTATTTTTTTTTTTTTTTTTTTTTATGTTTGTTACCACAGCATTTCCGACTGGGTGAAGCGATTTTGATGATTCTTTTTTTATCTGAAAGCTGGTGCTTCCCGAATGGTCCCATTTTAGTTTGAAGGAAATCGTTCATTTCTAAAGGGTTGAAAACTAAGGGATGAAATACTAACTTCTTATTGGATAGCTCGATTTCGATAATTCTTTTTTTATTTGAAAGCTAGTGCTTCTCGTATGTTCCTGTTTTAATTTGAGGAACATCTTTCACTTCTAAGGGGTTGAAAACTAAGGGATGAAATATTAACTTCTTATTGGATAGCTCGATTTTAATAGTTCATTTTTTATATGAAAGCTGGTGTTTATCGTGGAGTCCAGTTTTAATTTGAGGGAAATCTTCAACTTCTAAGGGGTTGAACACTAAGGGATGAAATATTAACTTCTTACTGGATAGCTCGATTTTGATAATTCTTTTTTTATTTGTAGAACACAACCTTAAATTAATCTCCTATCCATTTAAAAAAAAAACTCCACTCATAAGGGGTTAAAAATTAGAGATGAAATAATATTATAATTTTTTTCTGGCTAATAATTTTATTTCTATTATGTACAACGTACCTTTAAATTGTTCACATTTCAATTTGAAGAAAAAAATCCACCTCTTAAGGATGAAAATAGGGGATGAAATAGTGACATTTAACTGAATTTTGATAATTTTTTTTTTCTGTTGGAAAGAATAATCCACTTAGTTTTGTTACTACATTTAAAAGCAAAAAATTTAAACCCCTAAGAGCAAAAAGGGATGATGTAGTAACTTTTTATATTAAACGGCGCTGCCTCATATGAGCAGCGCGTTTGGAAGGTTAACCAATTTCAAGAAAATAAAATCAGTTTTCAAACTTCAGATCACTAAAACGCGAGAAATAAATAAATATTATAAAAAAATGAAAAACCGACCTCAAAATATATAAAAATTCTTAAACAAAAAATGCACGAATAAGTAACAAAACAATGGCGTATCCTTGCAGTATCTACAACTTACAAATTATTAGGATGATACAATGTACAACTATTGTTATTTTGGAGTTGGTGTCAGTCAATAAAATAAATATTAATAGTAATTTGTAAAAATTTTAAAAAGGTTTAGTTGGTAATTGGTATTTTGTAGTTTAAAGGTCGCTAGATATTGTCAAAGTTCTAGTAGGTACATTGTATAAAAGTTAATTTGAAAAATAAATTTCATAAAGTATTCTCGTTTTTTGCTAAGTACCAATATAGTTGTATTTTCTTGACTGACACCAACTCCAAAAATAACAATAGTTGTACATTGTACCATCCTTATAATTTGTAAGTTGTAGATACTGCAAGGATACGCCATTATTTTGTTACTTTTTCGTGCATTTTTTGTTTAAGAATTTTTATATATTTTGAAGTCGGTTTTTCATTTTTTTATAATATTTATTTATCATTAACGCAAATAATTGATCAAAGTTTTGCAATATTTTTAATAATTAATTATTTTTAACTATTTATACATGTATTGTTGTACTGTGACGTCATCAACTGTCGTTGGATCTTATAAACATGAATTGTTTAAAAATTGAATTACTAATGAACTATATACCTGGAGCAATTGCGGATTCGAGAAGAGCATTTAAGAAATAATTTTTTGAAAAAAAAAGTGATTGTTTTAGATTGTATATAGAAATTTTTACTTTTAAATTTACAAAATTTTGAAAAATTATTTATTGATTAACTAATAACAATTTACTATACACTTGGAGCAATAGCGGATTCTGAAGGAGCAATTTTTTGGCATATAGTTAAAAATTGTTCTACGCTAAGTTTCTTCCGGTTATTTTAAATATATATTTCTGCTTTAAATTTTTTTAAATGTTTTGAATTAAATATGTTCTTAACATAATAACCAACGCAGACGACGTCGCGGGTATCAGCTAGTTCTTTAATAAGGAAATCTAACGATATAAAACGTTTTTCTTTTAAATTATTTTTAAGACCAATCACTAATCAGGGAGTCAAAATGATGTTTTATAGGTCGGAAAAATATTTAATTTTCTTATAGCCAATTTTCTAAGTTTGGGAAAGAAAATCAAATATTTAGATCGCGTTCGTTTCCAGCGTATGATATAATCACTTTTCCAATGCTGGAAATAGTCTGTAACAATCAACGACAGTCCTTCAAAGTATTGTGGTAGGTATATGCAAAGTGGTGTTATGTATATATATATGTACATATATACATGTATGTATGTGTCTGTTTGCACACGGGGGATAGATAAAACTTGAAAAAGCGGGTAAAATATTTTTCTTCATGAAAAGTGAACTCTTTTGTTCATGGAGTGCACACTCGTACAAGAACATATTGTCATAACTTTCTTTTTGTCCGTGCGAGTTTTCCAAACGGGAACAAGTTTTTAAAACAAATATTTCATTCGTATTTAAGTCCAGGACGACTTAAAGGCTTTTATCACGATAAACGGGAAAATTTCCTCGCATATACCTATGCATGCTGTTTTTTTGTTGTTTTCAGTTTTGTATTGCGATACAATATCAAATTCAAATCGAATGAAAATCCAGGAAGAACAAAAACAAATGTTGTTTTTTTTTTTTTCATTTGGAAAATTGACATCTGACAAATGAGGACAATTTTTATGAAAAGTCTGTTTTTCACCCATGCTTGGGACGAAATCTTTGTTTTTTTTTACAATTCAATTTTTACTATTCTGGCGCTTGGATATCATAAAAATTTAAGGGTGAATAAACGGGGATGTGGTGAAACGAAAACAGGTATAAAACGCCCAGTTCGTAGTAATTTTTTTTCGTTATAATGCAATCTCCATGCGAGTATCAATCGCTTTACACGAGATCAGAGACTCGGCAACGGAGAGCTGTGAGCTTTTGGGGACTTGATTCACAATCATTTTCCATTCACATTTGTAAATAAAACACTCATCTCATTCCTCATCCACCAATTTAAACCTCCCTTTAATTTTTCGACGAGACTCGTTCATGATTTGAAAATTAGATTTTCAAATATTCGATTTATAAACCAATCGTGCAGTTTGCTATTTTTTTTTTGAATTATATATAGCTCTTTTTTAAGAGAACTAAGCACTGTAGTTTGACTAGCACGTGATGGTTGTAGCCGTTTATTTTAGCACCACATAAATCAATTAAATAGCCCGAACATTTCGGGAAATTGAATCGAAAGGCTTTAGATTGCCACTTTTCCTGATTCCGCTTGATTTCTATTGAACGGCTGCCTTTTTTGATTTCTTTAATTCATTCTAGATAATTAGACGTAACTTAAGGCAGGTAAGCGATCTGTTTCTTTACCCACGTTTAGCAATTATAGCTAATAATTAATACTGGTAGTAGAAATGTAAGGTTCTTAACATATTGTGTCTTAACATGCGGTTTCATCATTAGCATCCAACATTGTCATTTCAAGCTTTCAACGATTAAAATCAAATCACAAAAATGGATCCAAACATATTTTTTGTAATTTAAAAAAAGTAATACTTGTCTATTTTCCTTAAAAATCTTACGACTTCTTACTATAAAACATTTACTGGATGACATATTTTACGAAAAATTACACTTTTTGTGCCATATTCTTGAAATTGAGTATATTCTTCTTTGATCAAAACTAATGTTTAATATATAGTAACGACAGTGTCGTAACGAAAAGAGGGGAATAGACCTATAATATCCTGGGTGTCACTCACAGAAGGGTACTACACACACCTAAAAAATTAAGAATTTTTCAATATTTTTTTTTTTTTTTTGGTTTTAGAGATTCATTACTTGACTTGATTTTAAGGCTATTTGACTTGATTTTGAGGGTACTTGTCTTAAATTAAACTTGAAATGGAGTGAAAACTAAGGAAAATAAGAATATTTAAATTTCAAACCAATTCAAGCATTAAGTTAGGTATTTTATTTACTAGCGTTACTTTTCTGTTTTTTATTTTTGTTGTTGTACTGTCTTGTCTTTCCAACATCAATTTTTACTTTCTTTTACTACTATATAGTAAAGGAAGTATTGTAATCGGGTCGAATTTTCGAATTCGAGCTTTCACCGGAAATACATGTTTTGAGGTCCCCTGAGTCCAAAAAAATGGTTTTTAGAAACATGTCTGTGTGTGTGACAGTCATATCGTATCGAAAGCTTTATCCGAATTTTACTAAACTTGGAATTTGACCTCCATTTTAAACCTAGTTGTGTCGCGAAGCTTTTGGTTGAAATCGGTTAAGCGAAAGCTCCACTTTATTCTAGGAGTTTTTGAGCTTTTTCAATTTTTTTAAAAAACGGTTCCAACGATTTTTTTTAACCTTACTATAGTTCTTAGACTCATTAGTGGCTACAACTTTTATTTGAAACTTTTTCCTGGGAAAATTCGAATAAGGACGGTTCTGGGTTGAAGGTTGGGAATTCGTATATATTATATGTTATAGGTTGTATGCATATAGTTCTGTTTATATGTATAGTTATAAAGTGCTTATATTTCATATTATTTATACAACTTATACCAACAGAGAGTTTCATAATTGAAAGTAAAAGAAAGTAGTGGGACGCCTCGCACCAGATATTTTTCACTGTTCTACATCTACAACAGATTGGAAAAATTCTAAAAAATATTACAAACTAAAATTTCAGATACAATTCATTCCAAAAAAATGTCCAACTTGACTTGACTTGATTCATAATTTATTTGTTATCAGTTGTAAAATGCAATTTGTTAATTTGCTTAAGAATAGAATTTGAAAAATCGACGAGTTTTTTCTTCTTTTTTTAATTTTTTTAAAATTTTTTTTAAAATTTTTTTTTTTAGAGAAGAGAAAGCAAAATATATAAATCTTCATAAAACATCAAACATAACCATTTAAAACATAGATAACGTACCTATGCATAAAGAAATGTTGGGATAGGTAAATTATATTATATCCCTAAATTTTGCCTCCAACAGCTTAAAACACTTTAAGTATTGATCGAATAAATCATTAAAAAATTATTTTAAAGAATTTTCTTCTTTTCATAAAACTAACAAAAATTATAATATTAAATATCATAACTAAACCTTGTTTCACCACCTATTGATAAAGTGATAGATAGCAAAGTGACAATTAGTCAGATAAATCCGCCTGATAAATATAAATGTGTTTCGTCACTTATTTATCTATGGAAAGATTTAATAGTTAGCTACCATAAGAATTAATCCAGTAACATTATTAGTTAAAATTTTGTATTTTATTGCTAATCAGCTGATACCCACTCGCTTTGCTGAGAGTATCTAAATTTAAATGATTGTTTAATTGATTCTCTACCTTCAAAAAACAAAATTTAAAATTAATCTATTTTGATAGAAAAAGATGATAGATACTTTCAGACTTTAGATCCAAAGTAAGTTCATTAAAATCCTTAAAACTACTTTTCTAGGAAGCGATATTAGCTATCTTACAGGTTAATTACAATTTTAAATATAAAATGTTCCTTTAGACTTCAACATTTTTCATTTCAAATATCTTTTATAACCGTTCAGCTATTTTAGTAGAATAGATTCGTAGCTATCCTACAGGAACCGTGCCTTTTTTTAGAATTAATGGTATTCAAAACGTTAAGATCTGAGATATCTTTAACAAAAATTCATTAAAATTAGTTCCGTTAAGTAATTGTTTGTTATTTAAAAATGCAGTATATTATTTTAGTACGTTTATTTCTAATAAATATCTTCGACAATGAACAATAAAGAAATTCAAGTATATTTAAAAAATTTCATTATTAATTTTATCGGGTGTTAATTAAAATTCATAATATTTGTTTTCCAGTGACTTGTCTTTTTGAAGAAAATGTGTTAAAATGCTATTTACGAACTTTGATGAAACTTACCAAAAATACACGGTTCCTGTAGGATTTAATTGTTATGCTATCCTATGTAGGGTGACCAACCGTACTATGACTGACTCTTTTAGGAGTACATGTACCCTACATGCCTAATTGGTGTAGAATTTTTCGAATTTTTTGTCCTAAATAAGGACCCACTTAGCATTTTTGTATTTATAAGAAAAAAGTAGCAATAAAACAGCTACTATGTACGACGTATAATATCCAGTCGCTCTGCTAACGCTTTTTAAATATGTGATATCTTTTATAACATCTATTTTTATGGTATGCTGTAAAGGGCAATTTTGATCTACATGAAATGCACAACGTATCAAATGTATTTAATTGGATAAGGAATAATACTATATTGTTTAAAATAGCTTGGTAAACAAGCAATAATTTTTTTGTAATATGTAAAAGATAAAAATGGTTCTTGTGGGTTATCCTTAAGAGTTAGACATATACCGTCGGAGACTTTTTTATCAATCTTTTTAAGATATACAATTTCTCCGAATATTAGTTTGACCTATTTTGTAAGGTTTAGCCAGCGTTTGTAATGTAAGTGCACAAAAATATCTTTGTTATGACATCACATTACAAATCTTTGAATTTTCCAACTTTTATCTTCTATAATATCCATGTATTATACCTGCAAACCTTCCTCTTGAATTACTCTTTCAGTTGCTGAAAACTGCATTAAAATCCGTTTTGTAGTTTATAAGATCTAAGGGAACAGACAGCGGGAGCGCCTTTGTTTTATACTATGTAAAGATTTAGGTCGTTTTGAACTTAAATCATAACATATAAATATAATATTTGCTTTATGTGATAGATTCTTTACAAGGGAAATAGCGTTACACAGACGATTACGAAATAAATATTAACACAATATTTATATACCAATAGTTAGTGAAACAAGGCTTTAGATATGTTGTTGACGCTAAGATAATCTAAGAATTTGATTTGGTTACTACATTAATATGTAAAGTTGTTTTTCAAATGCAGTTGTTCTCATTCGCCCATGCTACTTTTGTGGATGAAATATCTGTTTGATAAAAAGTGGGTGTTAATTTAAATTCAAACATACTACGAGTAGTAGAAAGAAGCTTTTCAATCGGAGACATGGACTCATTAGTATAATGGGGAAAAAAGAAATGTATTTTTTTTTTGTAATTGTAGTCGTAAGAGATTAAATAGCCCTTAACAAATTGAGCTTAAATTTGTTAATATTTTGAGAGTTTCATAAGACTTGGTTCCAAAGATTTTTGGTTTTTTATCTTTTTGCAGTTTTAAACTTTTTTTTTACGATGGGCCATCATTAAGAGTTATTACTTTTGACATGGATGCATTTAATGATTAGACTAATCTTCGAGTTTAACAACGGGTATAATTTAACAGATTAGCTATTGTCTCTTTTAAAAAATGCACTCTGCTCACAAACAGGACTGGAAGCATACCCCTTACAAATATTTTTTTATTAAAACTAAAGAAATTTACCTCCAAGAACAAAAATTTCATTACCACAATAGGTCTTGAAAACATTTTGAACATTTTGAAATCCCGATAAAATACTAATTGTTTGTTATCTACTACCTAATATCAAGACAGGAAACAGAAGGTGGCAATTTAAATGATCTCTATGTGCAACCAACAGCTACCTTCTCCTCTTTCTTAGTAATTTTTTATTAAATTTAAATTGAAATGATTCAAAGCTTTGTTTCTGTGCCATTGAATAAAAAAACAAATATCTATGTATATTTAATAAAATAAATGCAACGTTTTCCAACGGTTATATAAAGAAATTTAGAAATTTTAATCTGACTTGTTTCAATAAAAAATTCAAGAAAATTTAATTCTTTACCTACCTAGAAGAATTCTGATTAATTGTGTTCAAACTAAAACTTCTGAGTAATTTCTAAAGTTTTTGAAATTATACTTCTTTAGGCGCGTTATGAAAAAATGATGAGAGTGAAATTTTTAGATGGGCGGCCATCTTGAGACAAAAATTAACAAAACGAAGTTGGCCGCAAAAACACTCGGTTTCTTTTCGCGCGTAATTTGAATTTTTATTTAATTTATTTACTTATTTATTTATTTTTCTATTTAAATTAAAAATAATTATATATACAAATGATATATATTATTAAAAAATAAGTTATTACTTTTCTCGAATTTTGCAGTAGCTGTTATACGATTTTTTGATGTAGCTTAATGATGAAAATGACGTCAGCATTTCATGCATATTCTTAGTTATCACGGAATCTGGGATTCTGAAATAATTTAACCATCTTAGACTAATAATTTACTTTAAAAAGTAGCTACTGCCTTTATTTCGCAATTTCTATGAAGCTTCATTTTCATGACATGCATGAATTGTTAACCAGAAAAATGATCCTGACAAATTTTATAAGCGTCTGGCAGCTTCCATTGGATATTATTTATCGATATAAATTAAAATATTATTCTCTCTAGTTTATTTTTAATAATTATATCTTTAAATATATATATTATTATTATTAAATATTAATTTACAATTTTTAAAATTGATTATTTGAATGCATTTTATTAAAACGGATATTAATGATGCCAAAGAAGTATAACTTCTCACTCGCGTACATAAATACACGCAACCACTTTTTTATTTTAAAAAAGAGATAATGGAAATAATGCGATGCAAACAAGTGATTTTAAATGAGTCAATTGATTTAACATCAGCGATATATTCATCAGAAATATTAATTATAACTTTTATGCTTTGATTGTGAACATTAATTTTGATAAACAAAGGATTATATTTCATCTAGATAGTTTGCAATGGTATTGAATTTATTGTAACTATTTGACGGTGTAATTAGTATAATAAGAACTGTTAAATATCCCATATAATAAAGTAGGTATCTCATAACGTGATGAGACTTGAGAGAGACCATTATTAGAGATGCTGGTCGAAGCCAATCTTATTTGGTTGTTTGAAGAAGACAATTAGATTTTTTCAGTTTTGATTAATCTCGTGTAAAAATACCATTAAAAATAAGTAAGTTGGAAAAGCAGTAGATTAAAGCTCATAAGAATATAAAAAGCTCGGAATCGATAGTACCTACGTGTATGGTTGAATGAAAAAGCGATTGCAAAAAGAAGCGGAAAGATGAACTGAACCTCTTGGCATTCAACTCATATGAACGATATTAGAAAACTTGGAAAAGTCGACAAGTTAATGAGCGATATGGAGATAAGTGATTTCGTCAAAAGGACGACTCTTATCATTTGCTGTTGATAAAGGCGTCGCTGTATTTAAGGGGTACAATTTTATTAATTTCCATGGCAGCCACTAGATGTGAATGAAGTGATGCTAACGCGAGTGGGCTGCCGCAACCCCCTTCGACCATTCCCGAGTTACTTCTCACCCCTTCACCAGCCACTCCAGTGCCACGTCTTTTTATTCTTGAGCTGAATTCTCTATCTATAAATCTTTCCTGAACTCGAACCAACCCCATCCATTCATCCGTCAATCTGTCCATCTGTCTATCAGTCGATAGCTGGTCCGTCTGGCTACATGCAGCCGCGATTTCGTTTACGAATCGAAAACGACTTGTGATCTTCAAAATAAATTGCGTAATTATTCTGAAAAAATTTATTGAAGGATTAATGGTAAACAGACGAATTATCCGTTGGGAAAAAAAAACTCATTTTCTCAACGAGTTTTTATGCGTCTCATTTTTTGCCGAAATGGTTATAAGATTTCATTATGAAATATATTTTAACCGCATATCCATTTTGAATGTCTCATATAAGTAGTTGAAGATCAGAATTTAAATCATCGTTTCGACGAGGCGCCCACAACCCCGAAGACGTTCCCATTTCTGATTCCCAATCTTCCACTTTATATACATAGCAAGTGCAGCGTGCGCGGATGATGCGGGGTGTGTGAACGGCGTAAGCTCGCGAAAATGCTATTGCTAAGAGAAAAGGTGTAAAATGCAAATGGTATGGTGATTTTGTCGTCGGTGGATGCGAACAGAGAGGCGTTATCACTTCCTATTTTTATTGCGATTGTAATGCTGGCAACATTGTCACAGAGCAGACAATTTTGAAAATATGCATGAACTTTTTCTTGATATCATTTCAATTTGAGTTACAGCTATGCCTTTTTCTCGCATACCCCATTTTACGAGTTATTCGATTTTGCAAGAAACTCATCCCACGGAAAATATCTCGACTTGAGTTTTCATCGCACTCCCATCAACGTTGACGTTTTTGGACTTTCAGTTTAAACTTAATCTACCTCTAACAAAAATAAAGGCGTTTGAGAGCATTTTTCCCATATCTCATATACCAAATGGTATATTATGTCTGTTAGCTCGTGTTCTCTTGTTATCTAAAAAACTTAACTAAAAAGGGTTGCCTTATTATTTCTCTACCACCATGACACATACATTCAACATTAAGCATTTTGTGTCATATTTTAAAATCGTTTACCATGAACTTACATTCATATTACATATAATATGTACGAGGTCCACTATTTGATTAAATTATCACAATGAAGGATAGGTACAGAAAAAATTAAATTATAAAAAACTGAATAACCGACTTCAAAATAAATAAAAAATAATTACGTATCCTTGCAGGGTCTACAACTTACAAATGATTAGGATGATATGTTGTACAACTATTGTTATTTTTGGAGTTGGTGTCAGCCAAGGAAATAAATATTAATGTTAATTTGTAAAAAGGTTTAGTAGTTGGTTATTAGTATTTATTAATTTAAAGGTCGCTAGATATTGTCACAGTAATAGTACATTAAAAGTTCATTTGAAAAAGAAATTTTGTGTGGTATTCTCGTATATTGCTAAGTACCAATATATTCGTATTTTCTTAGCTGACACCAACTCCAAAAATAACAATAGTTGAACAACATATCATTCTAATCATTTGTAAGTTGTAGATACTGCAAGAATACGCAATTATTTTTTTACTTTTTAGTGCATTTTTGTTTAAGATTTTTTATTTATTTTGAAGTCGGTTATTCATTTTTTTATAATTTTATTTATTTCTAGATTTTTAGTGGTCTGAAGTTTGATAACTGATTTTCTTTTTTTTTTTGATAATGGGTAAACCTACTAAACGCGCTGCTCATATGAGGCAGCGCCGTTATATTTTAAAAGTTACTACATCATCCCTTTTTACCCTTAAGAATTGACATTTTTTGCTTTTAAATTTAATGATAGAACTAAGTGGAATACTCTTTCCAATAAAAAAAAAATCATCAAAATCCGATGATTTAGTTAAACGTCACCATTTCATCCCTATTTTCATCATTAGGGGGTAGATTATTTTCATCAACTTGAAATGTGAATAATTTAAAGGTACGATGTACGTAATAGAAACAAAATTTTTAAAATCGGGTTAGCAAAGAAAAATTTATTATTTTATCCCCAATTTTTAACCCCTTATGAATGGAGGTTCTTTTACAAATAATGGGTATGAGATTAATTTAAAATGATGTACTACCAATAAAAAAAGAACTATCAAAATCGAGCTATCCAATAAGAAGGTAGTATTTTATGCCTTAGTTTTCAACCCCTTCAAATTGAATGATTTCCTTCAAATTAAAATGGGACCACACAGAAAGCACCAGCTTTCAATTAAAGAAAGAATTTTCAAAATCGAGCTATCCAATAAGAAGTTAATATTTCATCCCTTAGTTTTAGCCCCTTAGAATTGAACGATTTCCTTCAAATTAAAATGGAACTACACGAAAAGTACCGGCTTTCATATAAAAAAAGAATTTTCAAAATCGACCGATCCAATAAGAAGTTAGTATTTCATCCCTTAGTTTTCAACCCTTTAAAAGTAAACGATTTCCTTTAAATTAAAATGGCATCACACGAAAAGCACTGGCTTTGAAATAAAAAAATAATTTTCAAAATCGAGCTATCCAATAAGAAGTTAGTATTTCATCCTTTAGTTTTCAACTTCTTAGAAGTAAACGATTTCCTTCAAATTAAAATGGAACCATTCGGGAAGCACCAGCTTTCAAATTAAAAAAAATAAACAAAATCGCTTTACCCAGTCGGAAATGCTGAGGTAACAAACATAAAAAAAAATATAGTCGAATTGAGAACCTCCTCCTTTTTTGTAGTCGGTTAAAAAGTTGGTAGAGACCTACTACCTACCAATATATGTATAAGAAAGACTGAATTAAAAAAAAGCACTATATAATTAGTGAAATTACTGAAAGAATATTTTGCGTTATTTGCAAACTTGAAAATTTGAAAAAAATAGCATCAGTTTCGTTCTTGGCAAATCTTCATACAATCAAACCTTTTGGAGATAGATCGCGGCATGTGTAAGGAATATAATTAGCGTAGGATTCTTACATGCATACTGTAGGGTGGGAGTGGTTACCCACATTTATTTACATATATATGTACAATTGCATTGGCCAGCACTGGCCCCGAAACAATTGAATTGCTTACCTAAGCTTAATAATGTCCTTCCGCCAGGGCAGTTGCGAGAGGCAATCACTGCAAGTTCAAATTTCTAGTCGCCACAATACTATGTACGTATAGTATTCTCCCACATGTTTTGTTCTATCCCTAAAACAGTTGATTATATGGCCTACTTAAGTGTTAAAACTGAAAAAAATGTTCTGATTTTTAACTTTGAAAACTCAAAAACGAGATAATCAAAAAAGTTTAATTTTTCAGAGCTTTGAGCTTGAATACACACACAATCGATATTTTATTCAGACTTCTGAATTAACTTTAAGATGTTTTCACTATATTCTCACTCATCCCGTTATTTATCTTTATATGGCTGGACCACTTAAAAATAATTTTTTATTACCTATGAATTCCAGTTATTAAATAATTCAGATCTTCCTTCAGGTAAATTTTTTGAAATATTTCTTTTTGTAGATAAAATTTATAGGTTTAGAAGAATCACTTAAAACTCATTGACACAATTACAAAATTTTAGCTTTTGACTCTTTTGACGCTTATTATTACATGTCTCGAGAAGGTTTTTGAGCTTTTAAGTTAACCATTAGGTATTAAACTGATTAAAAATCAGATAGGTACTATCTGATCTGAGAAGGATTTCAATATGCCTTCATGAATCTAAGTTTTTTCTTTCGGTCGTTTATATACGGTCATCTCATTTTTGAAAAACGAAAAGTATAACCTATTTTTAATCTGTGTGCTTATTTTTGAGTTTAAAAAAATGTTTTACATTTCATTTGTAAAGGAGTTTTTTTTTTTTTTTTTATAAATATAGAGGATACATTTACTGGTACCAGTTGTAAAGAAGTTCAAACTAGAAAAAAATTCAACATTTTGTAATATTTGGCACATAAATAGATACATATGAGTTCCCTTAGGTAGCAGTTAAATGTCCGCTCCATGCTGCAGTGGTGGTTCCGTTGGTTCAGTTCTCGTTGAATTCTAGATTTTCTTGCATTCGGTAATCAATAGAATTTTATGTTTCGAGAGTCGCGATATGATCTTAAAGTGTCCCCAAAAGTTTTTGTTACAAGCCGCCACTGTTTCTTATACAAAATGGGTAAAATTTTAACATTTTTCAAAAAAAAAAAAAAAACAAAAAAATGAAATGTTAATCTAAATAGAAAAGTGACAATTCTGTAAAACATTTCGGTTTGTTCATTCATTGTTTTTGGTTGATTCTATACTGATTTGAGCAAGAAAATATGGTAAAAAATGTTTAAATGTCAAATGCGTACATGGTCGTGTATTATATGTGTGAAGGGTATGTAAGTGAAAGATACGTGGTATGTATAGAGTATATAGTATATAGTATGTAGATAGACGTGCCAAATTAGGGTACGATTGATTAGAGTTTCTTTTCCATCCTCCGCAAAGTGGAAAACTGGGATGAAAGCAGTAGCTAGGCGAAGCAATGGTTTTGTAGTGGCCGTTGAGGTTCGTTTTTGTATGGTTGTTTGTTGATGTCATGAAAGTTTCATTTTACGGTGGAATCACGTTTTTTAGCTGAACCTCGTTGTCACGTTGGCGTGCAGCAGCATGCGGCTTTTGGCGGCCACACGGTCTCCGAACGATCGATATTCTGGATACCTACATAAATAAAATATGAATAAGAGTCGGGACTTTGTGGACGCGTATAATATGTAATAAATATATTATTCAGAAGCGAGCGTGCTTTCCACCCCGGTCGCCCATCCACGACCCGCTATCTTATTTTACGCGGCCAGATGCCACTCTGCCTCTATGTGTTTTTACAGTTTTTCTTCGAATGATACAAAGCTCGTCGTAGCGTACTAACCACTCTCCAAAAATGAATAAGTCGCGGAAATTCAAAAATTTTCCGCCGGGTAAAATCCACATCACGTCGACTTACAAATTCAATACGAATGGGCGAAGAGCACGCTTCTCGACTGATACAGAAAATGAAATTTCCTGACTGGCTGATTGTGAAAACATAGACGACGAGACAAACTGTATTATGTAACAAAGATGAAAATTATGATTTGATTGTCATAATGACTTTGATATACAAATAGGAAAATTTCACTCGGATACCAAGAACGGTAATGTTATTAAAGGAAAAGCGTCTGCTTCGACTAAATTAGCCTTTGATGAAACGCCACACGACGACAGTCGGATGATGTGAGCTTCATAAAGTGCTTTTGCGTGTGAACAAAGAGAACCGTTTTACTTTACAGTTTACACTTACGCTACGTTACATCACAGTATTAACTTATTAACCACTTTAGATTTAATTCTAACCACTTCATTTCATTATCTATTTGTCATGACTACTTTTAACAACCTCTTTAACTTTCTTTAAGATATTGAACAGAATTAATAAATGTTTTGTGTTAACGACGAAAACAACCCTTGTTCTAGGATATAAGTAGGCATTATCTATACACATATAGAAGTGGCAGATATAAAAATACCACTTTTGATACCACATTTTACAAAACTACCGTGAAACGAGACAGACTTATCCGGACTCACATGGAGTCCATGAAGACGAACGAGTCTCCTCCAAAGAAATTAAAAAGAAAGAAAATGTTAAAAAAATAATATTTATAAAATGTTTTTGGGTGTGTGAGGCACGGCGATTCTTTGATTTTTCGAACTGTTTATCCACCACCAAACAGGAATTTTAAAGGACTTAACAAAACACTGATTAATGATAACAAAACAAAATGATTTATACTTATAAATTAAAGAAAATCAAAATTAACACTAAAAATATTATAAGTAATAAAATTATTGAAAATAAAGTTTTAATTATTAACACGGTGAGGCTCGCTTATCGGCTGGCGGAATCAGAGTCTTCTTGAGTTTTTCTATTTGCTACGGAATCCAGTGGGCTGCGTCTCTCCACGCGATGTCCCCAAAGTCGCCAACAAAACAACCAAATTTAACTTGTTTTTCCTCGACGACCCGAGGACATTGGTTCTCCAACTGGACCTGAAAAAAAATGGAAAAACTCCGTCCGCAGCGAATTAGCTCGCTTACGAAAAAATAATTGAATAACATAACGCCTCGTTACAATCGTTTAGAGTAAGACTAATGTAATGTAATTAAGGAAGGGTAGTTTCGAAAATAAAATTTTATTTTAGGCGTTAATATTGGAGACTAACTTTGAAATCCACTTTCAAGGAAGATATTCTAGGAACCGTACTACACTCTCATTTATTTTTAAATACTTATTTTTTTTTTTTAATTTAATCAAACCAAAATGATTCAATTTTCATTGGTATCGTCGAAAAATACTATTAAGGATTAAAGCACAGCTCTCAAGGCAGAATTTTTATTTTTTTGCATACTTGTACTTTTTTTTTCGAAATGAAAATTTTTTTCGGATCAAAAAAGTACCTAATAGTAAATTTTCGATCAGATTTAAGGAGAAAAAATCATACAGGTTAAAGTTTTCAGTTAAAAAAAACAAACTATATATCTGTTTCAGTTACAAATATTTTTTACAGTGAAAAAATAACAAATAAAAATAACTTTTTTTTTTTGGAAAACTTATGACAAAGGCTGAAATATCATATTCATTTGTAAGAATTCTCTCTCACCATTCCATAGGATTATAAATCTTTAACTTAAACTTTTGAAAAAATTTCTTTTCCTGTACTTTTAAAGACATTTTAGTTCATACATAAAGTGGTAGAACAGAATATTTTCCACAAGCCTAGGTTTTTATTGAATTTTCAGAAAAGTTAACCGTTTTTGTTGTATTGGGTAACTTTAGGTTTGTTCCACTTGTCCATTTGATGATGTTGAAACACGTCTATCGAATGACAAAGAGTAAGACACAGAGAAACAAGAGTGAGTGAAAATCATGAAGCAAAGGCTTCACCCTAATTTAAAACTGGTTTTGCGGTGTTTAAACCCCTCCAAAACAGTGCCCGGGCTAGCTAAAGTAATAAAAATGTATGTTCATAGATCGGATCTTGGCTTAGTGCGGCCAAACGGCTGAGGGCTGGGGCGTTTCTTCACTTACTCTTGTCTCTTGGTCAGTGTGTCTTGCTATTTCTCTTACGTGGACGTGTTTTGCTTCAACGTCTGGAACAAACCTTTTGAAAGTGAATCTTAATCCTTAAAAGTGTTTTTTACCAATTAAAATTTTTTTTTGCTTTGATTTTGATGAACAAATAGTATATTTGATAATAAAAAAAAAATTGAAGGACATTTGGAATACAATCTGTGTTAGATTTTATTTTTGTCACTAAACTTTAGTAAAACATTCTTCATCAACTATTCCCTAATACGTCTGCCTTGTTGATTCTATCCGTTCATTTGATTTTTCTCTAGTTTTTTCTTGCATCAGGGTGGATTGACAAGAAATAGATTAAAAGGGTATTCTTTTAGATTAGTGATTAGTTGTATCTGAAAAGATATACCAGGGACTTCAGATAAATCTTGTCGTTAAATATATGGAATTTCGGTTGTATCTACTGTGGTTGTTCAATCTCATTCAGTTAAAGTTATTCGAGTGAAGTCTAGTTGTTCATTTACCAAATTAACTGGAAACGATGACCTTATTGTCGACTTTCTCCTAATTAATATAATTAATTGAGCCGTTTTGAAAATCAGATTTATGCAAGCGAACAAATAGCGGTTGTTAGAGGAAAATCAATAATAGCGACATTACAATTGAATATTCATCATTATTGCATTAACCAATCATATAATATAAGCTGAAAACAAGCACATTTGTTGGTGTGACGTCACTGTGATAATAATTATTGAAAATGGAATCGGATGAAAGCTGAGCCTGCAAAAGCAATGTTCGATCGTTCTCCAATGAATCGAGACAGTTTCGAACAGACGGACCTATTACGGATCGAACGGATAAAATTACGCGACTTGAGACAATTACTGTTTGCAAGATTCTATTGAAAACTTATATAACGACACTGTTCAAATAGATTTCATCATCGTAATTTGATATGGAAAGAAATCGTTGCACTGAAGTGATTTGGAAAATCCTCTCACTTGTTGTTATTATTTTCTTTGTAAATTACTTGAATACAAATATATGCAGTTTGTGGAAGCAAAGGAAGCATTGCATTGGTTAGATCTCTTAAGGCGCGTTCAGACGTTTCAACTAAAATCGCTCGACGATTTTCAATCGTTTACGCAATAGTGGGGGTAGCGACGCGACAAGTGAGGCACAAAACCAACAGAATTGAAAGCAAATTGACCGGGGTCGGCTCGATCAGACTCATTTAACTTGAACGACCAAAAGTTTGACTCGTTCAGAATTTTCGTTCAAGTCGTTCGAGTCGACCTCGGTCAATTTGCTTTCAATTTTGTTGGTTTTTTGCTTTACTTCTCGTGTCGCTACCCCCGCTATGGCGTAAACGATTGAAAATCGTCAAGCGATTTTAGTTGAAACGTCTGAACGCGTCTTTATAGATATCCACCTCATGCAATAGTGGTGCTCGGTTCGATTTCCGCTGAATCCTATGATTTTCTAAAGTTTATATGTTACAGAAATATTCTTAATTTTCACCGTTTAGACAGTTGTTTAGAGCTAAAAAAAATTAATCAATACATAATAAACAGTGAAAAGAAACGTTCCTTATAGTCAACTAATTATGCTCGATCGCTTTGAAGTTTGTTTTATTTTGATTTATGGATGCAAGATAACCAAATTGCCGCTTTAAACAATATCTCAACTATAAGTGTGTGCGATATTGAAAAATTTTACCATCTAGAGATAGCATTTAAAGTCACGTTTGAATAGTTGAAAGAGAGAAAAATTATATTCAACATCTCCATGGGGTCATTATAATTTCGTGCTATTATAAAAGGTTAAGAGTTCTTTAGAAATTAAGTAAATATATTTGAGCTTATAAAAGCCAACAACCAAGACATAAGCCAGAGAAACGTTTAATCGATGAAAATTGAAACTTCTTGTTTCAAGCACTGAAAATTTCAACTACTAAAGGGTGCTAATAAAACCTGTTAAGTTTTATTGCGGCTCAAGCTTTTATTATTGTATAGTAAATTTCATCAGCAATGTTAAAAGGGTGGTATGGGCATTCGACGCATCCGAGAGATAGCTGATTTAGTAATGAGTTCCTATGTGGTAAAGAAACTTTTGATGACTTTACCTTTCCAAATTTCTTGTTTGAGACTTTATGTAGATGATAGATGACGATTCGTAATAATAACGAGATATAAACATATAAGATAAGATTATAAGATATCATCATTTTAAAATATGCCACTTTAGAGGTTCTAAATGCCTTTTAGAGATCATATGCCAATTTAGAGTGGCTTGACTACAATATATATATATATATATATATATATATAACATTGTATTAAAGTATTTATTTTTAAAAATTAGCCTTTCGACGCTCCTTCTTACAAAAATTATCAATAACCGCATCATATAATGTATTTAAAAACCACGAAAATACTTCTTATCTTAAAGAACAGAACATTTTTATGGCTTCTGGGTACATAAATCAAAATAAGTCACGAACAGTATCAGTGACAGTTATATTCACTGCAGAGATTCAAAATGTCAAACGCATCTGCAAACCGTCAATCGGCAATGTGAAACGCCGAGAGAGATAGTATTCGACCATACTAGTGCGCATGCGTGACCAATTCGAAACAAACGGCTGCATGCTGCGGTCGTCTGCGCATTCATGCGGCTTTTGCCGTTCATTTGTTGTGCTAGTCTATGCCAATTTTATGAGCGATATCTTTCATAATTACGTAAATTAAAAAATGAATGAATCATAAAAAAAATTCAATTTTTAAAATCTTCTTACAATCCCAAGGCATGCGGCGCATCTACAGGATGTATGGACCGCACGCCTCTGATATATATAAATATATATATATAAAGTAACTATAAATTTCAATAGAATATTTGACATTTTTACTGAAGAGGTAGCAATGTTATATAGAATATTAATACTTCATAATATTTTTAACTAAACTACTCCTAGACTCCCTCTTTTATAATATGTTTTCATTGCCACTCAGAAGCATATAACAAATACCAATTGTGTGATAACTTTAGTCGAATTTTTGACTCATTTGTAGATCCTTTTTACAATGAGGCATGCTTAGTAAAAAAAAATTGATTTCTAATGAAACAATTTCAATGAAATGGGCTCAAACCCCAGCATCAGTTTACAAACAATTTATATTTATTTTATCCAACTGAGAAAACTTTAAAAAACAAGGAGGAGGGTAGTTTTGTTTTAAAAAAAATGGAATGGGATATTCTCTTCAACATCCTTGCCTTTACAGTGGAAATGTTAATTATTTTAATACAATTTCCAGTTAAGTTTTTTTATGTCTTTATTTTTTGTTACAAACATCTTTCTAGGGGTTTACCATTCTTATTTAAGAACATTTGAAAATATAATTTTTTTAATACTGGGCATACCATTTATTTATAAATCTTTTATTCTGGCAAAAAATAGTTCAAGGGGATAAAAAATTTGATATTTCAAATAATATGATACATTAAAAGTGTGTGTAGGAGTTAAGTATAAGATTTACCATGTGATTAATTTTTTGAATTTGATTGCACTTTAAAACATTAGCAGAAAAGATTAAAATTTTGACAATGTTATTCACTCATAACAAATCAATTTTTCGTGATGATTAAAAAAAAAAAGAAAATTATTTTCCAATACCTACTTTTACTCTACCCTAATGTCATATGCATGTGCTTCCATTGAAAAAAAGGTATAACGTCAAAGTGTTTTCATGTTTCGTAAAAAATGTTGTAAGCTCAGCATCAGAGCCGAGTGGGTGTCAAGCTGTCGGTGTGTCACATTCTTTTCACAATAGCTCTATTTTTGTTTTCTACCCTATCGTAAACTGGGGAAAATTATAGTGAAAATAGTTGAGGATAAATGGTTCGGCATATATTGAGTAGCCGTACGGAGGATTGGAGATGATCGGGGATTAGCATGAGAATAAGGCATGGGGGTGGTGGGAATGATGGGAATGATCGTGTTTGGGGTTGGAAGAACACAAAATTTACTATAAGCGACAAATGTGAGAGGGTGGTGGTTGATTTCGACGTCCCGGTTCAATTACAGATAAGCACGAAATGCATACAAATAATATGGAAATATGATTAATTACTCCAGCGTTGATAGTATCTTTTATATTATATATATATCGTATAAGGGAGTTGCGCATGCATTCCCGTTTCTTTCACGCTCACTTTTCCCGGTTTGGTCGTTTTAATTTCATTACAATAAAGAAGAACTTGCATGAAATAAAACAAATTTGTCTTATTATAGCCAGTATCGTACCTAATGACATTATGACATTCATGAACTGAAACATACTACAAAACAGACACAAAAAACGATCAAACAATAAGGGCATACAAGCGCATGCACTTTCTAAAATTTGTCTCAACTCAACTCAACTTTTGTTATACCATAAAAAAGCTATCAACTTTTTAAGATTTTATGCACAATTCTTCTATTAACTTCTTCGCATATTTGCATTATCATCATGGTCGCTAAACTTTAATTACTGCATCAAACATCGAAGCTTCAAACCTTTATTCAATCCAAATCAAAAGACATAGTTAAGATCAGCGGTCCCCAAACTGTGCATTACAAGTGCTGCGAGACCATGTTCAAGTTTTGGTTCTTGAAAATTGAACACAAAATAGGAGGTACAGATGAATGATAGTCGGATAATCGGTGCTTAAACCCTTGGAAAATCAAAATCACTCCCATGCGACATATCCGATATTTAATTGCTTTTTTATCGGTGTCGTTAGAGCTTGATAAAAGTAAAATATGTTTATCTTCGTTCACTGATAGAAATTTTCACTAGTCTTATTTCTATACATCCACTTTCATATCCAAACACGAAGGTTCAGGAGAATACGTTGTAGTCTTTGCTGCTTGATTCTTTCATTGGCTGTGGTAAGACATTGGATCTTATTTATCTTTGGAACTTATTGTTAGTAACATAGGTGCAGTATTCACAATAATTACATAGGCATATTCAATACCTAGAACATTTTTATGATTTTTCTTCTAACTATGATCTAAGATCTGAGATCTGTGTTTATTTTTATTTTATCATTGAATAAATACCGATAAGAGGGTCTGCTATCAGTTTGGAAATGTTTTGGCTAGTTGTCATACAAAACATTTAAAATGCATGATACGGTGGTCATGGGAGAGGAATCTCCGTTAAGCTCAAGTCTCAATCAGAGAGAATAAGATAGCGAGCGGTCGATATTTCAACTTTGCATGTATTTGTAAAATACAGCATGTGGAGTGTTAAGACGTTCAAATAAAAACTTTAGATACCTTTCGTGGGATCATCAAAATCACCTCCACACGATCTAATCTAATCCAATACTTAATAGGTTAGGAGCTTAATTGAAAAACATTTCTCAATAATTTTTTTATAACTTTTTCAAACCCGTTTTGATAATTTTCTTTTCGTTTTTTGTTGAATTTATAACCGCTTTGCTATATATTATTAAAAGAGGATATTTTGGTTCTTGTAACCAAGAATTTAAATTGAATTAAAAGCTCAAACTATATCTCAAGCATAAAATAACGGTTGATAAAAATGTGCTATGAGTCGGGGCATTTATTTCATCAACAAATTTGCAAACACTTGAAAATGTTTTTAAAAGTCAAAAAAACGAGAGACTATAAAAATTCGATTTTTAGAAAGTTTTGAGTTTGAATATCTTAATATGCGCAAACTATGTTTACTAAAACTTTTCAATCATTTTATAAGGTCCAAAACAAAAGGATGTTGAGATGAAATTATATGAAACATATCAATATGTAAATATCTGCTGCAAGGCGTCACAGTACTTTCTTTTACTTTCATTTATGAAACTCATTGTTGGTTAATGAAACTATAAGTATGTACTTTATAACTATACATATAAACAGAACTATTGTAAAAGCACACAGCCTATATATAATATACGTATGAATATACGAATTCCCACCCTTAACCCCAGAGCTCTCATTATTTGAATTTTCCTTGGAAAAAGTTTCAAATTAAAGTTGTAGGTATTAATGAGTCGACGAACTATAGAAAGTTTAAAGAAAATCGTTGGAGACGTTTTCGAAAAAAATTGAAAAAACTTAAAAACTTCTAGAATAAAGTGAAGCTTTCGGTCAACCAATTTCAACCAAAAGGTTCGCAGCACAACTCGATGAAATATGAAGGCAAAATTCCAAGTTTGGTAAAATTTGGAAAAATACTTTCGATACGATATTGCTGTCACACACTGACATACAGATTTGTGTCTAAAAACCACTTTTTTGGACTCAGGGGACTTCAAAACATTTATTTCCGGTGAAAGCTCGAATTCGAAAGTTCGACCCGATTACAATACTTACTTTACTATATAGTAGTAAAAGAAAGTAAGAAGTTTTTTTTGGATACAACTTACAGATGATCAAAAGTCGCTATGTTCGTTTAAAGTTTTTTAAGTTATACTTCTTTAGACGCGTTATGAAAAAATGATGAGAGTGAAATTTTTATATGGGCGGCTATCTTGAGATAAAAGTTAACAAAATAAAGTTGGCCGCAAAACCACTCGGTTTCTTGTCGCGCGTAATTTGAATTTTAGTTTAATTTATTTACTTATTTATTTAATTTTATATTTAAATTAAAAATAATTATATATACAAATGACACATGTTATTAAAAAATAAGTTATTACTTTTCTCGAATTTTGCAGTAGCTGTGATGAAAATGTCGTCTGCATTTCATGCATATTCTTAGTTATCACGAAATCTGGCATTCTGAAATGATTCAACCATCTTAGAATAATAATTTAATAAAACAAGATAAGAATAAGATTAAGACATTTACTTTGAAAAGTAGCTACTTACTTTATTTCGCAATTTCCAGACAACCAAAAAAATGTCCTGACAAATTTTATAAGCGTCTGGCAGCTTCCATTGGATATTATTTATCGATATAAATTAAAATATTATTCTCTTAATTTTATTTTGAATAATTATATTTTTAAATACATATATTATTATTATTATTATTATTAAATATTAATTTACAATTTTTAAAAATTGATTATTTGAATGCAATTAATAAAAACTAATATTAATGATGCCAAAGAAGTATAACTTCTCACGCGCGTACATAAGTACACGCAACCACTTTTTATATGTTAAAACCTGTGATACGTTAAGTAGTAACATTTCGGTACGATTCATTCAATTCTATCGCTTTAAAATTAAGTTGTGAAAATGCATTTCACACTGTTTTTCATTATTTTTCTGATTCTGAGAAACCCACCGTTCCCAAGCGCAATAATTTTGTTCCAAATTTCTAAATAATTCTTGTCAATTAGTTGTTAAAAGCTCGTTGAAAGCTTTGATCTTGCTAATGGTTCGATGTTAAATTGATTCCGTAGATAAATTATGTTCCATTAAGCTCAGATGTATTTTCGTTGAAATGATAAGCGTTTGGTACTCTGAGTTATTTTGTTATTTTTATAACATATACATTTTTTGTTGTTGTTAAATTTTTAAGCAATTTTCCAAACGTCAATTTTCAACGAGAAAACTTATGAAATTTTATTGGAAAATGTGTATCAGCTGTAAGTTCATGTAAATCTACTTACTCAAACTCAATTTGAAATGTTCTACGCGTCTGATAGAGCTCAACTTTACATTATTGTGTTTTATTTTTTATTTTTATTTTTAAATTCTTCACTTTTTGAATAACAAAAGAAAGTTTCGTTTTTCTACACTAAGAGAAAATTTTTTAAAAATATTTAAAAAAAAAAACGATTTTTATTTTGTCTAACATAGATTTTTATAGTTTTTAAAATTCCAAAATTATTTTTTCATAACCGGACTTGGTATCAAAGCATCAAAGGTAAGAATTGCTGAATGGGAAACTGGAATCAAGAATATTCCCTTAACGAAGTATTAAAATTGCTTGAATATTTGTGACGAGGAGGGAATAAAGACACTTTAAAAAATTGCTGTATATTTATTTATTTTAAGTTAAAATATAAGGAATTTGGTACCCTAATAGAATATCCGAAGACAAAATAACCGAAAGATAAAATAACCGCGGACAAAAAAACCGGACGACAAAATAACCGAGGACAAAATAATCATAGACAAAAAAACCATTTAATTAATATTAACATATTATATTTCTTTATCCTTAAAATACTGCGCGGCTGTTTTGTGTGTCAAAATAGTGTTGTCAAAAATACTCTCAGTTCATATTTTTCAGAGTTTTCTGTATGTCTATAATTTAAATCAAATATTCGGTTATTTTGTCCGCGGTTATTATGTCTTCCAGTTATTTTGTCCGCGGTTATTTTGTCATCGGATATTTGGTCGCCCGGTTATTTTGTCGCGGTTATCTTGTCGCGGTTATTTTGTCATCGGATATTTGGTCGCGACACCCAGGAAGTTATGCTGTTTCGAAAACGTCTTATTTACTTACAAGTAACGTTACACAGCTTATAATCAGCATATAATCAAGACGCTTCTAATGATATCTCATTTGACCAATTATGATAAGTAGTTTAGAAGATATTTTTGGGAGCAGATTCAAATACATGCATGCATAAATGTTAACAAACTGCATCCTCACCCACCTTGTTAACTTTCTCGTAGCCGGGTAAAAAACATGTTATTTTTAATTTTTTCAGCTGAATTAAGGGTAATGTGTACTGATAAACACAGTGATATTTTATCGAGCAAAGCTCTTAAGTCTGATTTGGGATAATTAGTTATTAATTGTGAGCTTTTTTGGATTTGTCGCTCGTTAATTTTCATTAGATTTAATGAAGAAAGAAGTCAGTAAGTAAGTTCTACAATAAATAGTTTGTTTTTTATTTACTTATCAATATCAAAATGGTAGTTTATATTTAAAGCTCAAAAGCTTTAGATTGCACAATGTGGGGGTGTTTATTTCTAAGAATATAACAGCAAATATATGTTTCAAATAGATTGTTCAAAAGTGAGAACGATTGGGAAAGAAAACATGTAAACGGTAGCGTATTGCGGTCACTGACAAACTGAATGAAGCGAGGGTGGACAGCGTAAATTATAGGGGATGAACGGTGCGCGGAATAGTTGGGATTCAATTCGAGTTTAGGTCAGAGATCGGATTAATATTCGTTTACTTTTACTCCGATCGAAGTTAAATTAATATTTGCGATATGACGGAAAATGGAGGGCACGTGAAATCGGCTCGACTACATTCAGCTTTAAATTTTATATAATATGATATGTATTAGTCAAGATGCCATAAGTGTGGAATTCGAGTAAAAATTTTCATTTTTTTTTTTAGTGATTCATTCCCTCAATTGTTGCAATAATATTGCCCCTCGGTTTTTCATTCGCTTTATTTCCTGTAACGAATGTGACGCTCAGATAAAGAGTGAATTGAGTGCCAAAAAAATTAAATAAAATTGTTTTCGTGCTTTTTGTATTTTCAATTCGAAAAACAAAAACAGTCACCAACCCCTAAATTATGAAGTGCGCCTGCTGAAAATAACGATAAAAACTCGAATAATATGTCAAATACATGGCAAGCTTTACAAATTAAAAATAAAATATCTATTTGAAAGTAACGCGTTTTTTTTGTCGACCTTAGAATTAGTATTTTTTAGTAGAAATCTGTTGTTATAAGACACATATCCATTGTATTAATTTTAATTAGTAATAAACACAATAGAACATTTTGAAACAGACCCTTAAAGTGACCCTTTAAATTTAGTGAAACACACTTGTGTTTTTTTTTTTTTTCAAAATGAGATTTTTTGAGATTAATAAAGCAAAAAATGGGACTTTTTCCGAGTTACCCCCCACCCAGTACCACCCACAGGAATGTGAATAGTTAGTATTTTTATCTCCTAGCCAGGCTTAACAAGATCCCAATTCTAGCCAAATATTCTCATCCTTTCAACTTTCTGCATTCTACAAACTCATTCAATGGTTGCACTATTATTCCGTTAGCGCGCTTCTCTAATTGGTTATTAATTAATTAAATTAATTTCTAACTAACGGTAGGTCAGATGCAAAAATATCCAAGAACTTTACGTCTAAGAATTTCATCCCCTATCCACTCTTTCAAGAAACCCCATAACTTACAACTCTTTCTGTATATATCCTGCAAGACTATAATGTTTAACCTTTATGCACGCGTTCTTATAGCAAAAAATAATTAATGAATATAATCTAAATGATTAACAGAAAATGTTTAAAAATATTGAACATCAAAAATTATCTGGGGAGACAATTTTTCATATACTCCAATTGGAGTGTGCGATCGAATCCTACAAATGAATGTTTCAGCCCTTTTATTATAGGTTTATCGAAAAAAAAATACTTGTCTATACCGTTTAATTAACCGCTTGCTTAAGTTTCGCTTAGATATACCTTTATAGTTTTTCAATCCTTACGGATTTTTCCAGCGGAAAATGTGCTATAGTCCCGTCAAGTTTTTTTCACCGATAAAAATTATATTTCGATTACAATGATATGGTTTAAAATAAACAATTAGAGAGGGGGCCACCTGAGGTACCATTTAAGCTAATCATATTATTAGAGGATGGTTTCTATATAGCAAAGATCATTTTGAGCATGCTATGAAGCTTTTGAAATGATTGAATTTTGTATGAAAAACTTTTGATATGGCTGATTGAAGTTCGCATTGGGTATGTATACCTTAATACTATAAGCCGATTCGATGACATAATTTAATCGCATTCAACCGAGTTTTCTCAAACGATGCACTCAGACCTCGAAAATGAATATCCTCTGTCTAACATAATACCACGGTGAAGAGGCGAGCTTTCGCACGAATTGGCAAATTACAGTGTGTCAATATTCGAATATAGCTCGAGGCAGTTCACACTTACAGTTATTACGGGATTATCCAATCATTTCCACTATAAGTTCATCTGCATAGCTTACCATATTACACGTTAACAATATGAAACAATGAGAGCTTTTGATATTTGCGCCAGTCGACCAATTGGACGCAAACCAGACACAAATTGTGAATGAATCACGTCAGTCTACATCCATAAATTATCACTATTGTTCCATATCAAAATAATTTACCTCCATGATCCCGTTTTTGGGTCGAGCGGCCACCACAAGGCCTGATCGCCTGCCATTTCTATTATTACAGTGAACGTTGATAAAAATTAAATGATTTATTTGATGATTTTCGGATGAAAATTTTCCATTTGTCAGAATCTGGTTGCGTTGCTCTTGGCTCGAAACAAACTCCTATTAAGCCCTCTGTCTTTTTCCAGTTATCCATATTTAACGAGACGATACGACTCTGATACGCAATGGGAACAACGCATGTAATGCGAATATAGCAAAGGGTCATTGAGAAACTTGAAAACAATATAACATAAAGCGTCCTCGATAGTCCTACCTAGGACCATATGCTTTAGTATACTTCGTTTGTGTGCAACCCCTTCGTGTCTGGAAAACGAGATGTCCTCTCTCTACTGGGGACTACTATAAAATTCAATTATATATTTATGGTCGAAAAATTTGATGAAAAAACATGTTCCACAGCTTTTAAATATTCATCACCAAACGTACGGATAGCTTAAAATGCTCTAATACTGCTCACACATTGTTTTGCGTTTACTTTTTTAATGTTTTTTTTTTTAAATTTTCTCCTTGTTAATTATTTCGTTGCGATAATTTCAATATTAAATATAAAGATTATTTAAAAATTTTTAGATCAAAATTGAAAAACAAAGCCTAAATATATATAGGTAAGTAGGTAAGTATATGAAAAGATTAACTTATTTTGTAACTTGCGCCTCAAAAACAAATTACGCTTTACATGATATACCATGTATTTATCTTGAAAAACAATAAATAATAATTTATAGGTATACATAAGTAGTATATGGCCCAACAAAAGAGGCGCACAATTACTGTTCCAACGTAAAAGACGTTTAAAGGTTCCCCAAACATAACTAATAAAATTTTAAACCACTTTTTTATCACTTGTAATCACTTATTTTTAACATTAGACACATAAATGATTCTTAAATATAAATCTGAAATTTGATAGTTATTACTCAGAGAACTACGACCTACACTACAGATGGATTTTTCAAAATTCCAACCCTAAGTAGTTCAAAGAGGAGGTGATTATTAGTTTTGCATTTTATGAGTCCTAATTCTAAATTATCAACTGTCTTAAATTCAAATTTTCCAACTATGAAGCTAAATGTACATATAAAGAATCGCTGTTTTTGTTAATTACTTTCTTTTACTATACTAATAGTAAAAATATAATAATAGTAAAGGTAGTATTGTAATTGGGTCGAATTTTTGAATTCGAGCTTTCACCGGAAATACATGTTTTGAGGTTCCCTGAGTCCAAAAAAAGTGGTTTTTAGAAACATGTCTGTGTGTCAGTATGTGAGAGCAATATCGTATTGAAAGCTTTATCTGAATTTCACCAAACTTATAATTCGGCCTCCATTTTATACCTACTTCTGTCGCGAAGCTTTTGGTTGAAATCAGTTGACCGAAAGCTCCACTTTATTCCAAGAGCTTTCGGAGCATTTTAAATTTTTTTCGAAAACGGCTCCAACGATTTTCTTTAAACTTTCTATAATTCTTAGACTTATTGATGCTTACAGGTTTTATTTATAACTTTTTCCTGGGAAAATTCGAATAAGGATGGTTCTGGGGTGAAGGTTAGGAATTTGTATATCCATATATAAATATATAGGTTGTATGCATACACAATAGTTCTGTTTATATGTATACTCCGCTTAAACCTGCATGTTCGCCTCATATTTTGGACGCCGCACCGGACAGTCGCCACATACAGCGGACCCCCTTAATAGGGAACTCAACTATGGAGTAGCGGCATCCCGACCTTCGGTTGAGCTACTCCATTCTCGTCCCGCGTCGTTTTTGGACTCGAGCCCAGCATCTCGCCCCATTAGCCTCTGCTCCACGACGGCTCTAGCAGCCCAGAGTCTTACGGCCTAGCGACAATCGTGACCAGGTCAATAGAAGGGGAGTGTTGTGGCGGCTGGAAATTCGAACATGCAGTGTTTGTCACTCTCAGCTGAGTTGGTGGAAATACATGATAAAACCTAAACAATTTGATTTGTTCGGGGCCAGTGCTGGCCTATGTAATTGTATATATATATATATATGTAAATAAATGTGAGTAACCACTCCCACCATTACAGCAGCAATAGTTCTTTTAACGAACAGTGAGTTTCATAAATAAAAGTAAAAGAAAGTACTGTGACGCTTTGCAGCAGATATTTTACTTTCTTTGCTACTATATTGTAAAAGAAGTACCTGTTCTAATCGGGTCGAATTTTCGAATTCGAGCTTTCACCAGAAATACATGTTTTGAGGTCCCCTAAGTCCAAAAAAGTGGTTTTTAGAAACATGTCTGTGTGTGATAGCCCTATCGTATCGAAGGCTTTATTCGAATTTTCCAAAACTTGGAAATTAGTCTTTATATTATGTCTAGTTTTGCCGTGAAATTAATAAGTAGTTGGTTTTCTCTAAATTGTTACGTTCAGAATTTGAAAGCTTAATAGCATACAAGATAGCCATTTGCCAATTTTAGCAAGCTCATGTATAGAAAGTATAATTTTTGTTGTTTGCAAACTTGGAACTACAAGTTTGGTGTAGTTCCAAAAATTGTAAGAAATCAAAAATATTTACAAAAGTTCAAGGTCGGGAGCTTTGATCATAAAAACATTATATGTGCATTATATATTTTTGCATTATATGTGGTAGGAATATAAAGTAAATGATGATTGGATCTTTCAACATGCAAATCTATTTTTCTACCGACAAAAAAACGGGTTGTTTTGATTTTTTGACAATGAAAGACATTGGAAAAGAAATACCTGAGGTCCCGGAACTCTGAGATATTTTCTATTTTTAATTGTAAGTCTTAAACAATAATCGAATCATCAATTTGATGTTGAAGATTTTTTCAGAATGAAATTTGTTATTGAAAAAAGCTCCCAGATTGTTTTCTTTTGAACTGCTGTTTCGATTATCCGTTATATAAAACATCAATTTGTTATGTAAGATAAACGGTGGCATATTTGATTTATCCAAGCCAACACGTTCGCAATTCCGTAACTGAGTAAATTTGTTTTAGATTATTCATATTGTAAACGATCGAAAGTGTGTGCTCTCATTATTCCTCCATAGTCTATGCATGCAAAGCTCTCAGCTTTACCAAATGTGTTAATAATTAATCACTGATAACAGTGAAACAATGTTGAATCAAGCGATTACGTGAAATTCTTTCACAATACTATTCGATTTTCTCAGCTGAATTTGATATAAGAACTTAAATGTCATGAAATTATAAAAAAAAAACCGTTCAAATACACGGGTGAATATTATAGGAGGTGGGTAGGTAAAGGATGCTGAAAACTGGCGAGCTTATATGGGAAAAAAGTTTCTTGACGTGAAACCCAATAATTTTATTTCATTTCCAGTTGTTACGAGTCTCACTTTTCCGTCCGTCGACATTAGAAAACATCCTTTAATTTTGCTCAAAAAGCTCAAAGCTCATATTGCATTGCTCACAATACCTGCCATCTCATTGTATTATATACGATGTAGTAATGTATGAGTTATTCTTTTCTTGTTTTTTGTTTTTTTTTTATTTTATTTTTATTTTATTCGAGCTTGTCTTGTGTCATAAACAAACACGATTTTTAATAAAATCGGAAAAGCGTGCAAAATGGCGTCAGTTTTGAAAAATAAATAAAAAGATCATTGAAAAGTCGCAAGTCGCTAGTTTTTCTCTTCTCCTGATCATAACTTGATGTGTACGTGGAGAATTTAATTGGATGAGTCATTTTTTGGGATATTCTTTTAACGTAAGCTTTTCAATTATCTATTTGGGAGATGGTGGAGACGATCGTTCTCGTTCAAAGTGGTCGTTCAAATAAATTTGTTTGTTATTCAAATATGGAAATAATACGCTCAAAGTGTAATACATTAATCGCGAAATGTAATCTGAAACGTTGCGTTGAGAAAATCGTGATCTGTTTTCCCCGTCCGTTCCCGATGAGGGGTGAATAGGGTGCGAGCCTCAGTTCTATCTGTCGTCCATTTAATGTGAAATTAAAAAAGACAATGTTCTTGAAATATGTACGAAGCGGGAGACAATTGTTTTTCCAACCGGCCGCTATTTCCAAGTACCACATACCAGCACTGCAAGTTCATGTTCATCAAAAACGATTGTACATTATACGAACTCAATCCCCCATAGTTATCATTCCTTCAGGTTTTCAGGTTCGTAAACGTTGACCTCCCGATCTTCCTTCCGCCACTATCTCACATCGTCCCGTAAAGCTCCGTTTCTCGATTCCCATTTTCTCTTACCCGTTTTTCTAGCGGTTACCACCTATATGTGCGTTTATTCCACAGAAAACATTTTTCAGTTTTATGACAAACTAAGCTCTGAGCTTGGAAAGCTTCACGAAAAAAGGATTTATCATACGATTCCAAGCATTTCTAACTCAACTCAAACTTATTTTCATGAAAAATCTCTTGCTCTCAATACTACATTTGAACAAGTTCTCACTAGCTCCTAACTACCCGCTTTGTTGAACGTTAGTACTTTATTTCAACTTAACTAGAACTATTTTTAGAGCTTTTTTTAAAAATTGTCATAAAACCTTAGAGCAGATAAGTCCCTAGCCTATGTTATTATAACTCTTAATTTAAGTAAAATTGCTCCTCTGATCAACGCCAGGAGGGAGCAGGTTGCACTTATAAAATTACATTTTGAAATTTACAAACTATGGAAAAACTAAAATTTATGCACGTGTTTGTCTGTTACTTACGCTTTCTCTTACATTCCTAACTATTTTATACATAAAACATTAATAACATTAAACTTATAAGTAATATTGGGATAGTTTTACTTTAGAAAGCGTGCAAAAATTAAACAAAAAATTTGATCAGAATCTATCTAATAGTTTTTGAAGTAAAGGGCCCCATAAATGTTGCAAGTATCAGTATCTTGATACAAATCTCACAGTGTATTTGTCTGTCTCAGTATTGCTGTATCGGTATCAGGTGGTATCGCTGTCTGTAACACTGTAGTGCAATCTCGATACCGAACGATACCGACACCGATATTTGACACGGTACACGTATCGATACCGATCTCAACGTGTATGGGGTCCACATTATGTTGCGAAAGTCCTTTGAATTAAGTAACTCCTTTTGAAAATTTACTTAGAAATCTTTACCAGTATCCCACTTCTTCTGAAAACTCTCAATTAGTGTTTCTGCAGTGGGCCACGTTGAACGCTATCCATCATTCACAATAGTACCTATTTTCAAAGTCTTTGAAATAAGTTTAAGATAAATTGAAATAGGTTTTCGACTGTTTAGTTGATTTTGAAAACAAATGGGGTTGGAGATAGTTCTTAAGTCAAAGATGGTTTGGATGATCTAAGTGATTGAGGATCTTCAAATAGTATTTCAGAGCCAACCAGTTTCTTCATAGAGCACGGTATACTCTGTATACAAGAATTTTGTATTTTTATTGAACTTGGATAATATTTTATTTATATTGACAAAGTAAAAATCTGTAAAAAGCGAAAACTTTGAAAACTTTATTTTATAAAATAAATATAAATTTAGAATGAGTTGAGTGATTTGTGGCAACTAGAAATTCGAACTTGCAGTGATTGCCTATTGCAGCTGCCCTGATGGAACGACATTATAAAGCTTAAACAATGCAATTTGTTTGGGGCTAGTGCTGGACTATGCAATTTTAAATACACAGTAGTACCTCGACATACGAGTTTAATTTGTTCCACAACCTTGCTCGTATCTTGAATTACTCGTATCTCGAATTTTATCTTTTATCTCTATTAAAAAGATCTGATGCACGACCTGTTACAACTTTTTGAGACCTTCGACCTGCTAAACCGAACTCGTATCTCGAATTTTGCTCGTAACTCAAAGCAAAAAATCACTCGCTTGCCGGCTCGTATCTCAAAAAACTCGTATGTTAGGGCACTCGTATGTCAAGGTACCACTGTATATTTAATAAATGTGGGTAACCACTCCCACCTTACAGACTCATTCGATAATATCTTGATGACTTTTTATTAGATTCATATTATGCTTGGTTCTGATGTCCAAATCAGAAAAATGATTATAATTTGAGCTTATTAAACTTATGCAAATTCCAAATGAAATGCTTTTTGGATCCAACGCATGAATTGCTAATATGAAGACGTAAAATATATTTGATAGAATTTTTCTACAAAAATTGTTTTTTATAAATGAAAAAGTGCGTTAAAATAAGTACGTGTTTTGTGTGGCAGATGTGAAAGAGGCGGTAAATGATGACAAAATCCTTTTTTTTTTTCTTTTCATCAAATTATTAATATTTAGTTCGATTGGTTCTATTCTTACAAAGAAAAATTACAGCTGCTATGAGTGATCGAGTCTTAAACCAAAGAGTTCTCACACAAACTAATTATATATTCACGAGTCACAACAAAATGAATTTTGCAAGATCCAATTTTCATATGATAAAAAATTCATCTTTACCATTGAAATACAATTAAGCATTTGATATCGACTTGTTTGTTGAGGCAAAGAAAATATACATCTCGAATTGCAATAACTTTATCTTCATTCTGCCAAGCTTTTGCCTAGTTGCGAATATTACGCGTATTACCATATATTTGTTTTTCTTTGATTTAAACAGCTTTTGATTGCCTAGAACTATCGACCCGTTCGGAAAATGTGGAAAATTTTAAATTACATTACAAGTAGGTATATCAATTGACATTTGATTAAAAATGAAAAAAAGAACCTTAAAAAAGCACTGACAACTTTTGATTACTTAAGTAACAATTTGTTTGATAAAATAATTACAGTACGTTCATGGTGCACAAAAAGTGGTTATATCGCTTATAATTAGATAGTTCTACTTTAATACGTTGACGAATCGTAAGTTTTTAACCATAATGAAACGTCAATTATAAATTTGAATTTTTAGCAATAACAATTTAAATTTACATAACATTTCTTAAGAAACGAATAGCCCCATTAAGCATTTGAAATTTTAAAGGAAGAAAAAACTTGCTTTGATGTGTTTTGAAAGAGAATCTATCTATCAAAGAAGTTTTATTTTTTAATTGTGTTTCATAACATAAAGTATTACAATATCATAATCATTTCAAAATTTATAAATCAACGTTTAACAAAGCAAGAATTTATTACTGAAATCCATTCAGTTTAAGAAATTATTTGTGCATATCTTGTCTTTACATAGTATAAAACAAAGTTGCTCCCGCTGTCTGTTCCCTTAGATCTTTTAAACTAAAAAACGAATTTCAATGAAATTGTCAGCAATTGATAGAGTGATTCAAGCAAAAGGTTTTTAGGTATAATACTTGTATATTACAGTAGAGAAAAGTCAGGAAATTTAAAGATTTATAATGTGATGTCATAACAAACATATTTTTGTGCAGTTACATTGCAAACGCTGGCTAAACCTAAACGAGATAGATCAAACTAATATGCGGCAAAATTATGTATCTTAAAAAGATTGATAAAAAAGTCCACGACGGTATGTGTCTATCTCTTAAGGATAACCCACAGGAACCATTTTTATCTTTTACATATTAAAAAAAATTAATCGTTATTTACAAGGCTATTTTAAACAATACAGTATTATTCCTTATCTAATTAAAAACATTAGATACGTTGTGTATTTCATGTAAATCATAATTGCTCTTTAAAGCATATCATCAAAATAAAAACTTTAAAAGATATTAGAGATCTAAAAAGCGTTGGCAGAACGGCTGGCTATTTTGTGTGGCGTACGTAGTGGCTGTTTTATTGATATCCTCTTCTTATATATGTAAAAATATTATGTTGGTCTTTTTCTAGGACAAAACTGGAAAAATTCTACACCAATTGAGATCAAATTTTGATACAAAATCCGCTTCCAGGTGATAGTAAATGGGACAGAGAATGCTATCGATTGCTTGTTATGCCGAAATAATTGACGGTTCTTATAGGATAGCATAGCAATTGGATCCTACAGGAACCGTGTATATTAAAGAAGTTTCGCTAAAGTTCATGAAATAGCCTTTTAACCCATTTTCCTCAAGAAAAAAATCTCTACAAAGTTTAAATTAAAAAATTGACAAATTTTACTAGAAAATAATTATGAATTTCAATTGAAAATCCGATAAAATTAATAATGAAATTTTTAAAAATATTTGAATTTCTTTACTGTTCATTATCGAAGGTATTAATTGGAAATAAACGCATTAAAATAATTTAGTAAATTTTTAAATAACTAACAATTACTTAACGAAATGAATTTTTATAAAGCTTTGTTAAAGATACCTCAGATCTTAGCATATTGAATACCATTTATCTTAAAAAAGGCACGGTTCTCGTAGGAAAGCTTATAATCTTTTCTACTAAAATAGCTGAATGGTTTTAAATGACATTTGGTATGAAAGGTTTTCAAATATTCTTAAAAAAACTTTTTATACTTAAAATCGTATAGAACCTGTGATACAGCTAATATCTCTTCAATATCTAAATAATAATCTAATTAATATCTATCAAAATAGATTAATTTTTATATTTAGTTATGAACGTAGGGAATCTATTAATCAATCAATTAAATTTAGATACTCTCAGCAAAGCGAGCGGGTATCAGCTAGTTATGTATAAAAGAACTAGGTTTATCTGGTATCATCGATCATAAAACGTAGTAACTACTGCAAATAGATTTTTGTATTGTCTCCTCTGCACTAAGAAAAGTAAAAATTTTGATCTAATGGCTATGGTTATACAAAAATGAACAATGAAAATTGACAATTTTCAAAGGGGCTATTTTTGATGGAATGTACAACGGATATTATTCGATACCAGTGTTATGCTTATAGTTACATCTATATACATACATACATGTAGGTATGCCTAGGTATATGTATAAACGATTAAGCTGTCCAGAAAATGTAAATAAAATAAAATACTTATCTAGATTAATTTTTTTTTTCAATTTACCAATATCTTCTACTGCAACCCGATCAACGTACTTTTGATAATTTTATCAAAATCAAAGCACTTGAAATTTTCATTGATTTATTTTAAAAAATTTCATAAGCTTTATCATTCGCCTTAAAATGATATACCTATTCAAAATTGTATAGTAAGAAATTTTCGTAGCGTTCACATAAAATCAAGAATAAACTTAATATTATGTTGTTCTTACTTCTACTCTATCATCTACTATCTACCACCATTATTCTATTTTACGTAAGAAAGAATCATTTAACAAAAGATGATAAAAACAGGAAAATAAACAATATTAACGAGTTTATACAGGCGAAGTACTTTTTGAAATATTTCACGATAAAGTTTAGAGTAAACTGTGCTTTGAATCTAATTGTGTAAAATAACATAAAAAGTGGTTGCGTGTACTTATGTACGCGCGTGAGAAGTTATACTTCTTTGGCATCATTAATATTAGTTTTTATTAATTGCACTCAAATAATTAATTTTTAAAAAATGTTAAATTAATATTTAATAATAATAATAATATATATATTAAAAGATATAATTATTAAAAATAAAATGAAGAGAATAATATTTTAATTTATATCAATAAATAATATCCAATGGAAGCTGCCAGACGCTTATAAAATTTGTCAGTATCATTTTTCTGGTTAACAATTCATGCATGTCATAAAAATGAAGCTTCATAGAAATTGCGAAATAAAGTAAGTAGCTACTTTTCAAAGTAAATGTCTTAATCTTATTCTTATCTTGTTTTATTAAATTATTATTCTAAGATGGTTGAATCATTTCAGAATGCTAGATTTCGTGATAACTAAGAATATGCATGAAATGCAGACGACATTTTCATCACAGCTACTGCAAAATTCGAGAAAAGTAATAACTTCTTTTTTAATAATATGTGTCATTTGAATATATAATTATTTTTAATTTAAATATAAAAATAAATAAATAAGTAAATAAATAAAACAAAAATTCAAATTACGCCCGACAAGAAACCGAGTGTTTTTGCGGCCAACTTTGTTTTGTTAATTTTTGTCTCAAGATGGGCGCCCATCTAAAAATTTCACTCTCATCATTTTTTCAAAACGCGCCTAAAGAGGTATAACTTCAAATAATGTGCCTTCTAATTGTTAGGAAAAGAAAAAAATGTATAGAATTGCAGGATCTATAGAATTTTAGTTAAATTTTGTTTTAGATTCTGGATAAAAAATAACGTTGTTTTAGTTCAAGGAAAATCATACTTTGATCGCTAATATTTATGTATGCCTTTAAGCACAAATGACGCCCACGTTTAATAATAATAATAATAATAATATAACTAAGAGTTGTGATTCTAAATTATTATAATAAAGTGAACGTAGTTCTGGAAAAGCATTCACCCCTTTTCGATAGTGTGTCTTTGTGTGTATGAGTGTGTATGTGCACTTCATTTAATAACACCTTTACATAAAGCTCTTCTATGTAATGACTATATTTTGCAGAAAATTTCAATGAGCTTACGACGGAAAGGAATGAATATAAAAGAAATATTTTTATGAGGGGTTACAAAGATTAGAGCGGCACAAAGGAATGTTAGTTCACTGAAAAAACTCGGTGAAAAAAAAAAGAAAAGAGATTAAAGCTCTTAAGTGACTGAAAGTTGCAAGTTAATTCATTTAATTATCTTAAAACTTTTCTTGGCGAAGTGTTTTCGTTTTTATTGACTTACGATAGACTCTAATAATAATTAATAATGAACGTTATTTTTCGTTTGATACGATACGCCAGGGGATGAGACGGAACACGTTAGTGGATGCTTGATGTATCGTATGGTATGTGCTGTGTCTTTGGAGAACGACGGGAAGTAATGCAGATGTTAACACCTCAGACTAATTACGTTCACACACGTGGACTATCCAAGCTTTTACCAATTAATGTCTATAAAAAATGTATTTTTTTTTTAATTCCATTCGCATCCCACTTTCCTAAATGCATGTTCCCATTCTCATTAGAATGTTTTTCTTCGTTGTGGAACTCAATCAATAGCCGTATCCCATCTATATATCCGATCTTTTCAGTTTTCCAATTCTCCAAAAACGAGGGTGCAATTATCTCTGGGGTGACTTAACACCGCTCTGGTTTTGGACGATGTTTATTTTCCATGTTGTATACACGTGACGCTTCTGTCGTAACAACACTGTTATAAAATTTAATCGCTTTTTGATATTACAACAAAGGCATCGCGTTACATTTCGAGCCAAAATGCAATGTCGAAAACGCCTCTTTCGATTATAAAACTGCAATTTCTTTATGAATGGCATATTCATGGCTATTAACCATTTATTGAGAAAATTGTCAACCTTATATTGTGATTAAAATATATATTTTGACCAGTGGCGGTTTATCAACAGAAACAATTATTAAATCTAATATAAATCTCATATTCTGATATATTTTTTTGTATCATAGAAGATTTATCATAGATAATAAACACAAGAGAAATTATTCCAATGTACTAAATTTGAAAACTTGATTTAAGAAGTTAAAGAAAACGATTTACAATTTGATAGTCTAAATCGTGAGATCCGATCCTGCTAAAGATCAACTTATTCTCGTCGAGATTCCAAATTAAAGCAACCTAAATATGTCGTAATTGTAATGAAATTCTATACTGTCACAAGTCTAAGAAAGTGCCGCCATTTTATGACTCTGAGGGTGGTGTCGTGGGTTGGCTAGAACCTTCGTTGCGCGGGTGAGGTGAACAATGGAGGAGTGAGATAGCATGAAATAATATTTGCTTCTAGAAATTTCTCCATTGAATTATTAATAGATGAGAAAAAGACAGACACCAAAACAATGGAATCGAATATTCTAGTAATGGAGAATTTTAGCATTAAGGAATTTTCAAGAACAGTGTTGGTTGGTTATAAATAAACCAGAAGGCGGACCAGCAGTTAAGTTGTAAATAAACCGACAACACGAGTGATAATCTTACCGTGTTAAAAGAAATCGTGAGTCTGAAATAAATAGTGCGCATGAATAGTCTGAATATAAATCGTCAACGCCAACAGTCTCTCCGAAAGTGATCAGTGTGAAATAATTCTTCGATCAGTGCTTGGATAAATAGTGAAAGTGAACAGTGTGAAATAAATTGTGAACATTGTAAATAAAGTGATCAGTGCAATAGGGAGTGATAATTCGTTTATAAGTGACGATAGTGTAAGATAATGCAACAAACGATTGTTAAAAATAAATCTGATGTCATTAAACACAAATCCTCGAACCCGTAAAAACGTTACAATATGACTCCGATGTGAAGGCTTAAATAATCCACCTCGCTTTGTCTTGTTACCTTTTTTTATATCTACGTTAACATCTTTATGTCAAATAGTTAATTGTGAATACTTTTATTTAACACGTTACACACTTTTTTAATCCTTACTCTTAAAGCCGTTTTTTTTAATCGACACCCTATCAATAAACACTGTAGTAATAAATGAGCTTGAAAAGATTAATATTATTAATCAGTTAATAAATTAATTATATACATATAATACTACATTTCCTTTTTTAATTTGAGGTTGGAATTTTGGGAAACTCGATTTTAGCAAATGATAACTTCGTTCGTATTGTAGAGTGTTAAAAAAATGAAAATCATAGCTTGAGCCGTTTATCAGTTCTTATGGTGTGTCAGTCTTGCAAGTCTTTTTATATTGTGAATGTGAGTGATAATATCGTACCTCGATTTTCAACAAAACTACAAGTCCTATGAAAAAAATTAAAATGGCAAAGTTGTAGATAATAAGTAGATCTACACTTTTTGTCCTAACACGTTTTCACATAACCTTAAAATCGATGTGAAAAATTCAAATTACCAAGTCTTTGGTTTTTAATTTTTATCTTTTACAAAAAAAAAAATACTTGTTAATGTCCCAAACACAGTGTAACTTTTTTTATTTAAAATATTCATTTTTTCACCTTATAATGACTTAATATCAAAAAAGCACCCTAATTTTCAATCAAAAATTCTCACGTCAAAACATCTGATTTTTTAAAAAAGTCGGTGAGCTTTTTGTTCGTTAAAACCTCTACTTTCTGATGGTGCAAAAAATATATACATTACAATGTTTAATGTTCTCAGAAAATGCAATAATTAAAGTGTAAATTTTAATAAATTGCTCAAAATTAAACACATAAGTATTGTACATAACACAATTTTGAACAATTTATTAAAATTTACACGTTAATTATTGCATTTTCTGAGAACATTTAACATTGTTATGTACCGTATTTGCCGGACGATAGACGCACTTTTTTACTCTGAAAATTTGACCTAAAATCAGGTTGCGTCTTATGGTCCGATGCGTCTTAAAATTGTTAAATCGTTAATTAATAATAATAATAATAAATAATAATAAACTTACCTACAAATAAATACCTATATTTTACAATAATAAAATGAATTAAAATTTTTATTTTTGTAAAAATTGTGTCAGTCCAAACTTATCGTCAACACTCTTATCATCCAAACCAATTTTGGGGTGTGTCTTATGGTTCAGTGCGTCTTATGGTTCGGTAAATCCAGTATATATTTTTTGCACCATCAGAAAGTAGAGGTTTCAACGAACAAAAAGCTCACCGACTTTTTTAAAAAATCAAATGTTTTGACGTGAGAATTTTTGATTGAAAATTAGGGTGCTTTTTTTGATATTAAGTCATTATAAGGTGAAAAATTTAATATTTTAAATAAAAAAATCACAGTGTGTTTGGGACATTAAAAGGTAAATTTTTACAAAATTTCATGAAAAAAAATTTTTTTGTAAAAGATAAAAATAAAATACTAAAAGCTTGGTTATTGGAATTTTTCACAATAATTTGGGGTTATATGAAAAAAATTGTTAGCACAAAAAGTGTAGATTTACTTATTATCTACAACTTTGCCATTTTAATTTTTTCCATAGAACTTATAGTTTTGTTAAAAATCAAGATAAACCGTTTCTACCCTTAAAAATCCCCCTCTTTTCCACTTCCCTACCTTAGATCGACCGAAATTTATTTTTTTTTTGATTTTTGTTATATTCACTTCGTTTTCTAATGAGTTTCATCCTACTATAATTTTTTTTCTGTTCAAAAATTATCTACCCTGGTCTAAAAAATTAAGTTTTCCAAAAAGTGGCCAAAGTTAATTAAGAAAACTAGGTTCACTTGTATTGGTTCTTTTTAGGGAGTTGGTATTCAAACACTTTATTGTCTTCTATCCTATTTATTTTATTACAACGTTCTTACAAGTAAGTATTATCGTTATGTTTCCTTCATCATTGATTATAATCAATAATTATTGATTATTGAATATTATATATTTTTGATGATTATTATTGATCCCCTCTCTTTACTACCCCTTGTATATATATCATATGCGGCATATTCGCTTCATATTGTTTTGCAACGTAAGACAATAAGATGTTGCCAATATTCTACAAGGTATTGCTCGTGGCCTTCACTTTTTACACTATTGGCAAAATTATGGTCATTGACTTTCCACAAGAAATACGTCTTTGTCAAATTGTACAAACTCAGTGAATAAGTTCACTTTACGATACTTAAACTGTCATTTAAGAATAAAAGTGTATTATTGTTTTTTTTTCTAGATCAGAATTATATATTCATAATGTATAGATACAGTATTTCTAAAATATAAACATGCTTTAAAAATACACATCGTCGAGATATTGAAATAAGCTGAATAGACTTACATTAGTCAAATTTTCAAATTATTTTTAATGATGATTAGGTGCTATATCTATTTCAATTGAAATTTCTCTTGGGATGGTGGGGGAAAAATAGAGCTATATACATATTTGAATATGTTACGTTACGTTATGCGTTACATGCATTGCAACCCACTGTTATAGTAAAATATGTCTACACAATTATTTCATTGTGTGAAAAGATGCTTTTCTTAGAATACATGTAGATTAGTTCTACTGCTCTCGGCTAATAACAGAATTCGTGTTGTTTAGCAAAAATATTCAGGTTCTCTTTACTTTCTATGAGCTTTTTAAGCTTGAATTTCACATGGTCTGATAAATCGGTTTAATTCAAACTGATTTGATTTGCTCTGTAGACTGTATTAAAGTTATTATTACTGTGTCAAGTCGGTATATTCCAAGTAAGGATGGAAGAAGATGAAGCGCTTAAATGCGTGGCTACAGTTCGAAGACGGGCGCCACATTCTCTCATCTCGTGAAACGAAACTGGACGCATATCGGAGGTATTTTGCTTCGAACAGCCTGTCATATTATTCCATTATCCGTTTCTCAAATGTTCACTCCAGCGATCTATCGCTATTCTGTGATGCTACTCGACCGTTCTATCATCATCCATGCCAACGAATCACTGGCCCTGTCCCGACTTTCATCCCTATCCTTATCATGCTCTAGACAATAGATTGATCTAAGTCGCTTTTAGGGTTCCCTAGGTCGAATTGTCTCTTGATTAGAACTTGAAGTCACGTATGTACCTACCCATACAGTTGACTCAATTCATCAAAATCCATCACAGCCAAACACCTGGAAAATAAACCACAAACAATTACTTTATCATGCTTAATTATCCACTAAAGTAACTATAAAAGATGCCTTTTAAATAAAAACTTTAAATGACGCAAAACTCTTTTATTACAAAATTCATATAAGAGTATTTGGTCCGTTTTCACATTTAGTGTCGCTTTATGGCACTGTGAAAATGTCGTCTTATTTTCTTAAGCCCACATAAAATAATAAAAGTGTTAAATCTTATTATATTATTTTATCAAGGATAAGTAAACGTTGATCAAGTTCTAAATTTGTCATCAACTTTTCAAGCTTAGTAAAAATATTTAATATGCCGTTGGGGTCATTTGCCAAACTGAGGTATTACAAACGAAGTATGATGTAAGCTTTTTGTAGAAAGCTTTGTACGAGTATATCAAAATATCTGCTGAGAGGCGTCACAGTGCTTTCAATTATGAAACTCGCTGTTGGTATAAGTTGTATAAGATATATATGAAATATAAGCACTTTGTAACTATACATATAAACAGAACTATACGCATACAACCTATATGTACATATAACATACGAATTCTCAACCTTCACCTCAGAACCGTCTTTATTCGAATTTTTCCAAGAAAAAGTTTCAAATTAAACTTGTAGCCACTAATGAGTCTAAGAACTACAGTAAGTTTAAAGAAAATCGTTAGAGCTGTTTTCGAAAAAAATTTAAAAAGCTCAAAACCTCCTAGAATAAAGTGGAGCTTTCGGTTAACCGATTTTAACCAAAAACTTCGCGGCACAACTAGATATAATATGGAGGTCAAATTACAAATTTGGTGAAATTCGGATAAAACCACTTTTTTGGATTCAAGGGGACCTCAAAATATGTATTTCCGGTGAAAATCTCGAATTCAAAAATTCAACCCGATAGCAATACTTCCTTTACTATCTATATAGTGGTAAAAGAAAATAAAAAGAGGTTTTATTTTATAAAATGCCCGGTCAATGTACAAAATGCTCTTTCATTGAGAGCAAAATATAAGTATAAGTCTAAATAAACAATAATTATATATACTTTCTAAGTTATATCAAACCTATAAAAATCCAAAATTTAAATAAGTTATAAATATTGTTAAGAGTTTTACAAAAAATAATCAGGTAGGACTTAATGAGATATTGGGTATTTTGCTTTTGCGGCTGAATGGTTTTATTTTGTGATTTGTTTGAGGTTTTTGTTCAAATCCAAGAACCATTTAAAATTTTTTTTTTTATCAAAATGAAAAGCATCTCCGTACAAAATTTTTGGAAATCGATTATTCCCGAATAAGAAAATAATGTATACTTTCAGAATACCCATAAATTAAGACTATCCTCAATAAATGTTGATTTACTGATCCGTTCCATGCACAAAATCTAATAAACATATCGTCTGTTTGTTACCATCCTGCAAGAACCATACACTTTTCTGGAATATAAGCATTTACTTCAATTCTTCATTTTTTTTTAACTTTCTTTTACCGAAAATTGACACGATCCGTTACTTAATTTCTGTATGAGAAACAATAAACACGTTTTCCTATCTACATATCTCTTTTTAAGATATATATTTCCAGAATAAAAGGTAAAATGTGGAATTTGTGTGACCCAGAACCTATACAAAACGCAAAGCATTTGTATAATATGAATTATTGAAGTCTTTTAAAGAAGTACGTACATTGTTAATTTATGAGAAATGTTTTCTTTATTATTAATAAAAATAATATTTTATATGCGTCTCCTCATAAGTTTTTTTTTTTTTTTTTTTTTTGGGTGTTTATAGTCGCTTTAACATCTATGGTCATATCACGACTGTCTTACACACAGAAATAATCTGTAGGTCTTGAATCTTAATTTTTAATCTTATATCTAGGGATTTGATGGGGATCGAACCCAGAACCACTGGCGCATGTAGCAGAAAGAGCAGTTGCTCTAACCACTGCGCCATCAAGTGGGTCCTCATAAGTTTTGTTGGTCCCATTTATGCTATAAGTCATAGACTCAGCACACCTTGTCACCACGATCAAATCATTGACTCTTTATTCAATTCTCTCGAGTCTAGACAAATACTCTCAAATAAATTTTTGAGTGCATTAATAATGGTTTCTAAATTCTATACTTTTTAAATTCTGCTTAAAATAAAGCTTAATGGGTTTCAACGAATTAAAATTTAAAATTTAGATTTTGAGATGGTTCATCTTGTGGTGTTCTGGCTGAAGAGATGTGAATACGATTTGTTTTAAAGCCACCACATAATTACGGTTTTTTTTTTCTGATTAAAAATTTCATCAAGAGGCTTTTGAGATGTGCTGACATTTCCACGTGTCTAAATTTCAATGATAATTTTCCCTGGTACGTTTGTACCTATACTTGAAACAAATCCTTCATTACAGAAGAATAATTTTCCGTGAATTTATTCCGTTTACCGGTGCGCTCGCGATGATATTGACGAAGCGATGGAAAAGCAGGACGACGCAAAGTACGCGTCTAATAAATAAAAGTTTTGTAACGAAAACGTATTACAGTATAACGTTTTTCCGACTGAAATGATACGTTCAATGGAAAACTCTCAAACATGTCGTTATGCATGCATGGCTGGAACGATTTAAAGAAAATATCTACTGAAATTTGAACGGTGAAAAATAATTTCTCCGTGAATTTTCACTAGCGCCGCGACGAATGCATTTTGCTTGCTCGTTCCGGCCGACGGAAGCCGCTTCGTTACTGCTTCCGATGCGTCCCGCCTCATCTATTTCGGGAAGATAAATCATTCCTGAAAGATGAATCGGCGTGGCGACCACTAAAGACAAAACCCAGCCCTCTCTACATAATTTGATCGAGGGCCCCACCGGGCTGGATACCTTCATGGGGAAGGATACCTTCCGTGCACGAAGATCGCGTCAGAAAGTCAGGACTGATCGTAGCCAGACAGACCGGGCCGCGCTATTCCTATAGGATATAATATGTAAGCTGCTCTTTGCAATTGCTCCATGATTAATACCAAATCAACCATCCCCCCAAGACAATAAACACCACCCTGCACATACACACAATTCCCATTCTAAGCATCCCTCAGTCCTTAAAACTATTTATTTCCATCGTGCATTATCTGTTACATCTTCACCATCATTCCTACAAACAAGCAAATTCACATGATAGATATTAATTAATAAATTCTAGAATTTGCATTCGATTTAATATTTTGAGCAATCTGCAATACATCAACTGTATTTCTCTTAGGTGCCAACATTTTATCACAAATTCCCGGTTTGATAAAAAAAGAAAAAAAATGTTACTTAGTTGTCTCGAAGGGGCAATTAACATATCTTAAAAGTTTTAAATTAATATTTTTGTTACAAAAAAGTAAAAATTAAATTTAATTGGACTTAAATTCATTTAAAAGATAAAATTGTTATATTTAGATGCTTCGTATATTTTACAAAAAATCCGAATTTCATTTTTATAAACTCATTTTGTAAATGATATATTACATCAGTATTTGTTAAAAGGTGGTTTAAGGTTACTGTCTAAGTCAGGGGGTGACTTAGTATGGGTTAGTTAATTAATTTAAGTACTAAAAATTTCTAATTGTAATTTTTATGTATTATAATTTTAAGTAAATCAATTGTTAAAATTAAGATTTGAAGGCTTTTTCAAGTTGCTGGGCATTTTGCCTGTAGTGGGGGGGGGATGATTTCTTAAATACTCAAGTGCTCGAGATTTGTCTGGGTTGGTTTGTTTTCATCCCCCTTCTTGACCTCAGCGTGCCATCAAATAATGTGGGAATTGTGTCTTTGGGGCTTCGAGACTATTTTTTGTGTGGGGATGAAAACGTGCGAGCCAACGCAGGAAAATTGGGAACAAAGGATTATTGAACAAATATTGAATTGAATTGAAATTGAACAAACCGTGGAAAAGAGAACATGTATCAAAAAACAAAAGATTACAATGTTAAATAAATATTATCTACATATTACAATTTAATTACAGTGCTTCAATATTATCAACACCATTTGTCTATACTTATCAAATTATTTTTACTAATTGGAACAAGGTATTAACGAAATATTAGTAAATATTAGTTAATATAACAAAAAATATTAATAAAAAATCTTCATAGCTTATTTAAATAAACTAAAGTAAATTCCGTAGTGCATATTTTGCTACTAAAAAGCTTTGAGAACTAATAAAGGTGGTTTATTGTGACGAACAAGGAGAGAAACAACGAACAGTGGTGGAAAAAAATGGAATATTCGGAATTTTCTATTGTCGACACTCGACAGTTTTGACATATTCAAAAGGTTGGCGTTTCTGGAATGCACGAAAACAAATCGTCTGTCTATATAATATAAGTAATCGACTGATTCATTCACTCATTCAATGAATTCAAGTGATTGTAGTTTTAAGATTCATATGTGATTAGTGATAATACCGATTTGAAGAGTGATTAAATTAAAGTGATATGATCACTTGTTTATTGACAAATTGAAATAAGTGAAAGTGGTAAAACTTTTTATAGTTCGTAAACGAAATGTATTCGTTCATTAATAGAAAACACATTTTTGGGAAATAAATATTATTACGTTTAAAATTTTAATTATTTAATAACTACTCACGTCAAAGAACCTAAAGTTTTAATTCCAAAAAATTGATACTTCTGAAAGTTTTTTGTTTTTTATTTTACGACCATTTCCCTACCAGTTGCAACTCTTCAAAAGTGACGTTACAATTTTGGATTATTAAAATATCTATAGATTTTTCTGCTTAGTTATTAACTTAATGAAATTTTTATTATATGCTGGAATAAATCTCTCCATTATTATTTTGATACTTTACAAATTGTGAAAGCCTGGAATGTTTTTTCTGGGTTTTTGCATTTGACGGTCGCTAATGAGGATAGTAGTTGATGCGACCTTAAATAAACTTAAAAAAAAAATTGTGAGTCATTAAACGTAAACATTTAGCGAAACACCGCATGTACATATATATTACATAATTTATCATTAAGATTTTTTTAAATCAATAGTTCGATATTAGTGCTAGGAAAATCTAGGCAACTACCTTTTGATATATAAACAAAAAACGTGTGGAACGAAAAATGTTAATGAATAAAAAAAAATATATTCATAATGATCACCTTGCAATCTAATACTATTCAAGTAACGTTTTTTTTTCTCATTCCCCGTGGAACAAATGTAAAAAAACTGTACTTACTATTTAATGAATGCGATGATTTTCCATTGGATGTTCGGCGAAAAATGTCGAAAACAATCAATTATCAAACAATATAATAAAACGTGCCAAAAAATTGTCTGTACCCGAACGCGGAAAATTGCAAAAGTGGATTCGTTTTAATGAACTCAATTTACAGTAATAAATAAAATGGAGGAATGAAAAACGAATAAAACACGTATTTCGAGAAGTGGAAATCGGGGTGGTTTGAATGATGATTGGGAATGAGATCTAGGGAGTGACCAAGACAAAATGAACAAGAGAAAGATGGCAATGGACAATTTTTCTGCTTAGTAAAATTAATTACAATTTATGAAAACACAAAGTTTCGAGTAAGAAGCGTAGCCTATTGAAATATAAAAGTGTTTTTGATTGTTACAGTTCGTGATTTGGAAATGAGGGTAGCCATCCCTCAATGGGATGAGAGACAGCACGGGAGCTTATATTTGTACGAAATTGTTATTATTTATGTTTTTCAATGAAGGAAACACATACGAAACATTAACAGTTGCACCATTGTTCAGTTCCCGTTTCAACCAACGTTCCCGATAACCCATTTCCAAAGGTGAAGGTGTAAGTATGTGTGTGTTCCCCAATCCAAGTATCCATCGTCCTCGATTTGGATTTATTTGCACATTTTTTCCGCGTTAGTTGTGACAAATATTTTTTATCTTCCTCTATTCGCCAACACAACAATATTGTTATACAAAAACGGAAAAAAAGAATCCATCTATATAACAGTATTTGCATGATCTCTCAAAAATCAACACGATAAAAATGTCTGTCGCCGCGTACTGTGCTGCTATTCCCATTCCCGACAAATGACAAGACACATTCACTGCTCACTCATGATATTCCCGACTAGCTCTTATTCCTTATCCCATTCAATCTACTCTGGTCGATGCGAATTCTCTTTTTCTTCAATACGCCGCTTCAATTGAAATTCATTCAAACAGCTTCGGCTACGTTGGCCTCATTAGTTATCGAAAAAAAGGGTTGATTACATTTTTATTTGCACACAAAAAAGTCATAAATTTTTCGAAAAATTGCATTACAATTTTGCCTTCGTCACAGTTGCAACAGTGAAAAAAAAACAACGTATTACTATATAGTAAAGGAAGTATTGCAATCGGGCCGAATTTTCGAATTCGAGCTTTCACGGAAAATATATGTTTTGAGGTCCCCTGAGTCCAAAAAAGTGGTTTTTAGAAACATGTCTATGTGTGACAGCCATATCGTATCAAAAGCTTTACCCGAATTTCACCAAACTTGGAATTTAGCCTTCATATTTTATATAGTTGTGCCGCGAAGCTTTTGGTTGAAATCGGTTAGTCGAAAGCTCTACTTTTTTTGAAAATGGCTCCAACGATTTTTTTTAAACTTTCTATAGTTTTTAGGCTCATTAGTGGCGATAACTTTTATTTGAAACTTTTTCCTGGGAAAATTCAAATAAGAACGGTTCTGGGATGAAGGTGGGAAATTTGTATATATATGTATGCACATACATATAAGCTGTATAGTGTATTCATATTACTTTCTTTTACTACTTAATAGTAAAGGAAGTATTGTAATTGGATCGAATTTTTGATTTCGAGTTTCCACCGGAAATACACGTTTACACCAAAAAGTCGTTTTTAGATAAATGCCTGTGTGTATGTGTGTGTGTGTGTGCGTGCGTGTGACAACGATATCGTATCGATAGCTTTATCCGAATTTCCAAACTTAGAATTTAGCCTGCATATTCAAAAACATCTAGTTGTGCTACGAAGCATTTTGTTGAAATCGGTTAGCCGGAAGCTCCAATTTATTAAACATGTATGACCTCGGCTGGACTCATCCCCATTGCCAGTCGGCGAACTCCTAAAACTCCTCAATTGCAAATCCAAGAAGGGTTGCAGAGAGGTGACTGCACTGGCCTGAAAGCAGGGCTTAGATGTTCTGCGGTGTGTGATACCTGATCTGGGAAAATGTGCAAAGCTGCAATGAAGAGGACGAAGATGTCGAACCTCAAGAAAACCCTGACGATCCACCAACATAAAGAATATAAAGAAGCAATTTCACCTTTAATGAGTACTCTAAGATTGTGAGAAAACTACGAGGCTTACAGGCCCCGCTTTGCTCTTAATTTAAAGTTAATTAAATTGTTTATAAATTATATACAAAAAGTTTTGCTCGTAAGGTCAATGGTTTGGACGCAACTTCGATCCAAAAAGGGTCGAAAACTAAAATTTTCAATTTTTAAAAAAACTGACCTATTTTCAAAGTGCCGTAACTCGGATATCCATTGACCTGCAGAGCTCCGGTTGGGCTTATTTTGTAACAAATTTAATGCTCTTAAAAACGTACAGACTAGCTTTCGAATAAAAATGCATGGATTAGGAAATACAGCGCAGAATCTGAAACAAATTCAAAAATTTTACGTCTTTTCCTCTATAAAATTTTTTCCACAACTTTTTGAGAGTTGCAAACTTGAGAATACATAGCTCTAATTGGTCCAAACAACATACTAAAAAATCAGAAATACATCATGTTTTGTGAATTTATTGTTGATTTTGACTAACCTATATATTATGTTTTAGTAGATTTAGATGGGAGGAAAAGGACATTACGAAAATTGTATGCTTTTAAGTTTTCACCTATGTTCGACAATCATCGTTTTGTAATCGTTTTTTTTTTTTCGTGTAATAGAAATTTTAGAAATTCAAAAATATCTGCATATGAATTTGTCGTATAAATCGACGATTTTAATCCAATTAAGATGAACTTGTTTTTTGACCTTGGTCAAATCTTCACCGTAGAAATGAGAAGTTTTGATTTATATTTTAAAAAATGTTTGAATTATGTATTTTATTTGGATCATTCCATTTAATAAAAATCAACTTTTCAAGGGAAGTTCTCGCAGATTTTTTCCTAAATCTTATCAAGTAATTGTCAGCATTATAATAATGACTGAAATTGTTGTATTTATTTTCTCTACAATGAAAATTAACTATAGAAAATGCAGTCTTTTGTTAATTTAAGGGGAAAATTTAAAGTTAAACGCATGAAAATCTCCAAGATATCTTCAAGCTCAATTTTCTAAAATTTAAAGTAAAAATTCGTTTGTTACAACCCGCAACCTAAATTTTTTTTTCTCCGAAACTAATAAAGATAACGGAACAAATTTTTCAAAATAACATTTCAACTAATGAAGTAGTTGAATATATTCTGTATTTTTTTTTCTGCTTACAACAAAATATTTAAGTGGTAAAAACATTAATGAAATATTTAGCGGGCTGTTTTCATACTTCCCTCTTAGTTAACACCCACCAAAAAATATATTTTATGCAACCATCAGGTAACTACTTATCGCAAAAATTTCAAGAAAATGGATTTGGTGGAACATACTTTTAAAAAACATATACCGCACTAATGTTTGGATAGCGACCATTAGTAGATACTATCAAAAAAACAACAAATTAATTAAAAAAATTTTTTTTAATTCTGAAAAATGTTTTGACAAAATATTAGGTATATATAAATAAACCTTTTTATTTAATCTAGGGTTCACTATATGCTTCAAATTTTTTAAACTTTAAAGCATGCCGCGTATTTTGATATGCGCAACTTTTTCGGTTCAAATTTTGTAAAAATAATTCTAGTTGAAACATATTTAAAATAAATATTGAAAATAAAAACCTTTTCAAAAATTCGAGGCAATCCGGGACGCAAGGTGGAAATCCGGGACTGTCCCGGCCAATTCGGGATGTATGGCCACCTTAGTAGGTACTACGTATATAGGTTGTATGCATATATTTCGGTTTATATGTGTAGTTATTAAGTACTTATATTTCTTTTAACCAACAGCTAGTTTCATAAATAAAAGTTAAAAAAGGTACTGTGACGCCTCGCAGCAGATATTTAAAATCTATAACAGAACCATTTTGAGGTGAAACTGAAAGAATCCACTGTGATAACAACACTTATTCAATATTTATCATACTAAAGTTGTCGGAAATAAAATTTCTTAAATATTGTAACGTTTTTACGGGTTCGTTGGTTTGTGTATAATGACTACAAATTTATTTTTGAACAATTGTTTATTTATTTCTCTAACACTTATACACTACAACAATGTTCACTGTCAACAATAGTCACAGTACTGTTTAAATTTCACTATATACACAATGTATACTTTATTTAACAATGTTCACAATTTATATAACACTGTTCACTTTAACACTAAGCACTTCCACTATTTATTTTAACACTGTCGATGAATTTATTTGAACACTCGATGATTTATGTTAATACTCTTCGGTGGTTTATTTTATACTGAACTGTTGGCTCATCTTTCGGATTATTTATAGTAAGCGATCATCAGCCTAGAACTTTCCAAGCCATAAATCATCCGTTTCTAGAACTTTCTATTGGTAATCTTAGCGCCTATCTTTCTCTCCTCCATTGGTAAATCAATGGAGAAAATACTCTAACAATGCGTCCTTGTTACATCCTTTGTAATGTTAATCCGTGGTCATAAAACTACTTCAGGGGGTCCATCCTTTTGTGCAACTCTTATCGCTGGTTATTGGTTAAATCCGCCCTGTCTTGGATTTGTGACAATATATAGCAGTTGTTAGTTTTTCTAATTTATTTTGAAATTCATTAGTGGCACAGAGAAATTTATATATTAAATATATTAAAAATAGTTACGATGATTTTTCCCATAAAAAATAATTTCCTTAATTATTTGGCCAACACTTCGTCAGATTTGAGGTAACACCATTTTAAATGTTCAACACATTAAACAAAAGTTGTTCACATCAATGTGTTGTGAACATAAGGAGTTGTGAGTGATTTAAACATTTTTTTAATATTTTGAAAACCGTATGTCCTATCCAAACCATTTAGAGAACCAAATTTAAATAAATGAAAGGATAATTTTTCGCTAAGATCGATATTTAATATTATATTTATTTTAACATTAAAATTTACCCACAATTTTTTTTTTTTTTTTTGAGTGCAAATAGCTAATTGTCCTATTATCATCTTTAATTTTTGTCAGTTTTTACATAACTGCAGTGAAGTTAAAAGGAGGGTACCTACTTATAAGTTTAAATCATGTTTGTATCTATGTTCATCTATTCTTAAATATCATCCAAACTACTAATCTTACTTTTATAACTTAGATATTGTTTGAAATGTCTTAATTTTCAGCTGAGTCTACTATATACAATGTTACACTAACTTCAATATAGTGCAGAGAATATAACGTTCTCTTTTGAAAAAAATCATAAAGGGCTACAACTATCCTCTATAGTCTCTGCATTTATATATTATACGTATGTAGGTAGTTAAATTGAAATAGGTATATATATTGTCACAAATCCAAGACACCCATTTGTGTCTGGCGCCCGAAAGGCGGGATTAACCATTAACCAGCGATAAGAATTGCACAAAAGGATGGACCCCCTGAAGCAATTTTATGACCACGGATTAACATTACAAAGGATGAGACAAGGACGTGTTGTTCTAGAATTTTCTCCATTGAATTACCAATGGATAAGAGAAAGATAGGCGCTAAGATTACAAATAGAAAATTCTAGAAACGGGTGATCGCTTACTATAAATAATCCGAAAGATGAGCCAACAGTTCAGTATTCAAATAAATGTTCGACGAGTGTAAAATAAACCACCGAAGAGTATTGAAATAAATTCATCGAAGTGCTCAGTGTTAAAGTGAACAGTGTTATATAAATTCTGAACATTGTTAAATAAAGTGTACATTGTGTATATAGTGAAATTTAAACAGTACTGTGACTATTGTTGACAGTGAACATTGTTGTAGTGTATAAGTGTTAGAGAAATAAATAAACAATTGTTCAAAAATAAATTTGTAGTCATTATACACAAACCAACGAACCCGCAAAACGTTACAATATATATATATATATAAGTTGTCTACAGAATATTTTTTGTTTCTTATATTATTTAAAAGCACAACTTTGGCAAGAGTCAGATTTTAGGTGTTTAAACTCATTTTATAACTTTGTTAGTAAATACGTGTTTTTAAGCTAAGAAAAGCAAGAAAATTGCATTTTCTTTACTAAAACTGTTGTTGATTAATGGAGAAATATAATATAGAGGTTGTTTATTGAAGGAGAAGTTTGGTCGAATAAGATATATCCGTATATTGAGTGAATATAATGTACATATGAATTAAACGTATATGCGATGTAATTATATTTGAAATGTTTCTTATGATTAAAACTGGGTTATGCTCCTATTGGAATAAGAGAAATGATCAATAACAAAGATACAAAGTACGTCCCTAATGAAATTATTATTGTGAACCAGTTGTAATTTGAACTTGGTAACAGTTTTCCCCATTGTTTCTAAATATAATTTCTGAATTTCTGGTTAGATAATGTGTAATGCGTTCCGTGTCCATCCATTTCGAACCTCGTGGCTCGTTTCCTATTTGTATAGTCATTAATCATAAAACTCACCCCAAAGTCGCGCGTTCTCAACCTCCCCAAGTGGCTGCATCTAAAGCAAATAATATACTTCTCATTCGACATTCCTTCTTCACTCCTGTTTTGCCACTGTTACCATTGACGATACTTTCAACATTGTCTGCCTCTCCTTGAACTCCATTAGGATATGCTGAGCTAAACGCGACGCCGCCATTGCCTGTGTCGTCACACAATAAATTGTTTATTGTTTAGAAGACAGACAAAAGGGTGTGAAAAGGAATGCGAATGGGGTCCAACAGGAATGAGATTTACTCGAAACAGCAGCAATAGACTAGATTTTTAATGAACAGTTTCAACGAAATAAAATTCTTTTTATAAGAACGCGTTCGCTTCCTGGAAGTTTTAATCTTAAAATCATATAGGCAAGTATTTTCTAAATATTTTTTTAAAACAAATTTTTTTGCACAATCTGCCTCTTGGCAATAATTGCAATGTGTTACGGATACACTCTTGAATTATTTGTGTCCACTGACACATCTCAATTTTATTTATTTACATCCTTGTGATGTCACTGAAACCTATTGGTCAACTCCAGAATAGTGGGTCTTTTCAATCTCCTGTTTCCATTGCTATTATCAAGCAGATTAATAGCAAGTTGGTTAGGATGGTTCTCCAGTCTCACCCAGTAACGATGTGATCCTTCGGTAATCACCTCCTTCGCCTGTTCAATTTCAAGGTCCACATGTACTCGATCGTTATTAATGTACCACGGTACGCCTATTATTGTTTGGAGGGTTTTGGATTAAAACCTCTGCAGAATTTCTATATTGGAGTTGGATGCCGTACCCCAAAGTTCCACTCCATAAGTTCCTTCGCGGATGTGATACTGAATCGATAACGAATAAGTTTAAGACCGATTTAGGATCATAATTGGTTCTAGCAATCCTCAGATTTTTGTTAGCATGAAAAATTCGATTCTCTTATTCAGGCGCAGTTTGCTAAATTGTGGTTAATTCAAAATCCAGTTTTGCTGTCATGCTGCGTTCACACGAGTATGTAGCCCGTTTTTAGTTAATCAAAAAAAGTTGAATGAAAAACCTCATGTGAGAACCGTAATCAACTGTTTAGTGGATCAAAAAAAGTTTGAACGAGTCATCACACTAGGTTTTTCATACCGTTTTTGATCGATTAACTAAAATCGGTCAATTAAAGTTGGCTCGTGTGAACGAGGCATTATCGTCTGTCAACGTTCAATTCAATTAACAATTTTCTTGGGTTCTCGTTAATCCTCGTCTTACTTCCGAACATTTTCAAACTCGTTCTCGGGAAAATAATCCTTAATCAGTTCATAAGCGGGTATGCGTTTGGCGATTATCCTATCCACTTGGATTGATTCATATGTCCAAATAGCTCTTAGTACTGATTTGTATAGCAGCACTTTATTTTTGATCGTCAGTTGTGATTTTTGTCCAAGGAGCCAGAACATTTTTCCAAACTTCTTAATGAGTTGTTTTCTTTTTTCTTTAATATGTATGGACCAGGTCAGTCTTCTATCGAGATACATTCCCAGATATTTTGTGTGATTGGATTGAAGTAGTCGACGTCGTTTAATTTCATATTCTAAATATGGACAAGTTATAGTCACATTACATCATACTTTCAAGTGTATTAGATAATGCACTTTTGTACACAGTCTATTAAATGCAACCAATCTTTCATCATTTCCTACACAAATCACCGGATTTTGATTAAGAATAACATAACTTAAAATAAACCAAATTGGAGGGGGGCACCTGGAATTTTTTCCTTTTCTGCGAAATTGTGAAAAGTAGCTTTTCTGTAAAAGTTTTGTTACGAATCACCATTTGCACACGGGTTCATGAGAAGAATCGCGACAATTAGTTTTTAAATCATTAAATCAGAACAAAATCTATCAAAATGTACCTACATTTAACAATTCATGAAATAGGTTTGTGTAATCTAAAGAGGTAAATGAAATGAACCGTGTTAAATGTGTTCAGTTGACTGTTTATATACCGTTTGGATGGTTGTAAATTTACCCTTAAAAATATGGAACGCTTCTCGGTACAATATTTGTCACTATCATATTAAATTCTTGGTAGCAACTGCATAAATACAAGGCAAATTAAATATTTGCAAGTTAAACCAAGGCGTCGTAGACGCCTTTTGATAAGGTTTCGTTCCCGGGGTATACTTCAGGGAGATTCATCGAGCTCATGCCACGTCCAGAACTCAAAGACATAATATGTGAACGGCGCAATAATAATTATATATTGAACTTAATTAAAACTTCGTGCATTCCAAACATATTAACAAGATTCGGGCAGCAAATTCGGGATGACTGATTGAGCACGAAACTGGAATTCGACGCAAATGAAGTGAGGAGTTAATTAAGCAAATTCCAGGTTTACGTTAGCTGCCGCGCAAAATTTTAAGGAAGCAACCGGCATCTGAATCCGGCAAGATGATTTATAAAATTTAATAGTCGTTTTTTTTTTTGTTACATGAAAAAAGCAAATATTACGGGAATGCCTTTGTAATATCAACAAATACGATACGACGAGATGGGAGTATTAAAGGCAAACACTAAACGAGGGAGTCAAAGTTTACTCAAAGCCAACAAAATCTTATCACTCCATGCTCCCCATTCATCGTTTTCTTCATAGCATCAATTCTCCCAACACAAATACGAAACGCAGAGAAAATGCGTGCACATTCATTATATTACAATTCCCGTGTATTTCTGTTTATTCCCGTTATTGAGACACTTAATATAAGTTTGGAACATTAAACGTTCAACCACGAATGAAACGTTTTGTATGCGAATGATATTGTGGCGTGATATTGGGGAATGGGATGAAACAATGATGGAGATGCCGCGGCTCTAAGCTGGCAGCGGCTACAACTACAACTAAAACGACGAGCTTTTCCTAACATTTTCAATGGCTAGCGTTAAAATATAATGATAGCAGTTTGTATCCATTGAAAGTTTTTTATACCAACAAACGGATAATAGGAATGCGTTTGGATTACATTTTCGATACATTTATTTCGAGAGCTTCGAAAATATTCATGGATCATATAACTACATAGTACCTACATACTGCCACAAAATGGAGTGAGTTGCAAAGTGACTAAAATGTTTATTTTCTTAATAAAAAATTCTTCTTCTGTTTCTCGGACTGGAAATATTCGCGATTCTATACGTTTAGCGAAATAAATGGCCAAAACGGCTGTTGTTTCTGACACTCACAGGTGGTAGCGTATAATACCGTTGTCGTTTGATTATGAGACAATTTCATTTATAATAGCGAATAGTATATATTTATTTGAAATATTATAACGTGCTGTCAACTATACATTTTTGATTTCTCTATCCATCCACATACGATGTGTCCACATAATACGAGTAAGGTAAAAAAAAAAACGAAAAACGAAGCAACGTTTTTCCATCAAGTTTTCTCAGTTTAACGGACAGTGAATTGAATTTTCTGACAATAAACAAGTAAGCAAACACGTTGTCTTTCTATATATTAATTTTTTTAATTTCTAAATACCATAAAAACATTGCTTCTCTGAACAAAAAAATTCTAAGCTACCATTTTAAATCTTCTTACCCAAACGATTGGCATCGAGTTAAGGAAAATGGCTACTGTTTCCATATAATTCCTATTTTGATCATCAAACAATTGACAAATCAGTATTTGATGTTATACTTCTTTAGGCGCGTTATGAAGAAATGATGACAGTAAAATTTTAAGATGCGCGCGTATCTTGAGACAAAAATTAACAAAAAGAAGTTAGTCGCAAAACCACTGGGTTTCCTGGCGCGCGTAATTTGAATTTTTGTTGTATTTATTTTCTAATTTATTTATTTTTATATTTAAATTAAAACTAATTATATATATAAATGACACATATTATTAATAAATAAGTTATTACTTTTTTCGAATTTTGCAGTAGCTGTTATAGGTACTATTTGAAGTTTAATAATGAAAATGACGTCTGCATCGCGGCGCGGTTTCAGAAGCATTAGTAGCGTTCTATTTTATCATCACAAATTAACAAGATGAAGTTGCCTGCAAAACGGCTCGATATTTTTAACTAGGCGTGCGTAATTTGAATTTTTGTTGTATTTATTTATTAATTTATTAATTTTTATATTTAAATTAAAAATAATTATATATACAAATGACACATATTATTAATAAATAAGTTATTACTTTTCTCGAATTTTGCAAAAGCTGTTATACTATTTGAAATTTAATGATGAAAATGACGTCTGCATTTCATGCATATTCTTAGTTATCATGAAATCTGGGATTCTAAAATGATTCAACCATCTTAGAATAATAATTTAGTAAAACAAAATAAGAATAAGATTAAGACATTTCCTTTGAAAAGTAGCTACTTACTTTATTTTGCAATTTCTATGAAGCTTTGTTTTCATGACATGCATGAATTGTTAACCAGAAAAATGACCCTGACAAATTTTATAAACGTCTTGCAGCTTTCTTTGGATATTATTTATTGATACAAATTAAAATATTATTCTCGTAATTTTATTTTTAATAATTATATCTTTAAGTATATACATATAATATTATTATTAAATATTTAATTACAGTTTTTTAAAATTGATTATTTGAATAAAATTGATGAAAACTAATTTTTAATGATACCAAAGAAGTATAACTTCTCACGCGCGTACATAAGTAAACGCAACCACTTTTTTCTATATTTTTCATTGAAATATTTAATTTATTCGTAAGCTTTTTAAAGATGGAAAATTATCTGATTTTATTTGTCTGATGTTATAAATATGAATTCCTGTAGGTTCATTTTATAAATACAATATGAAGGAAGCAATGATAGGTAACGTTGGATAAGAAATTATAGTTAATAAATAAAAATTATAAAAAAATGAAAAACCGACTTCAAAATATATAAAAATTCTTAAACAAAAAATGCACTAAAAAGTAACAAAATAATGGCGTATCTTTGCAGTATCTACAACTTACAAATTATTAGGATGATACAATGTACAACTATTGTTATTTTTGGAGTTGGTGTCAGCCAAGCAAATACGACTATATTGGTACTTAAGAATAAACAAGAATACCTTATGAAAATTATTTTTCAAATGAACTTTTAAACAATATACTTGAACTGTAACAATATCTAGCGACCTTTAAACTACAAAATACCAATAACCAACTAAACCTATTTACAAATTACCATTAATATTTATTTTCTTGGCTGACACCAACTCCAAAAATAACAATAGTTGTACATTATATCATCCTAATACTTTGTAAGTTGTCGACTCTGCAAGGATACGCCATTATTTTGTTACTTTTTAGTGCATTTCTTGTTTAAGATTTTTTATTTATTTTAAGTCGGTTTTTAATTTTTTTATAATTTTTATTTATTTCTCGAGTGTTAGGGATCTGAAGTTTGATAACTGATTTTTTTTTTTTTTTTTTTTGATAATGGGTAAACCTACTAAACGCGCTGCACATATGAGGCAGCGCCGTTAAATATTAAAAGTTACTACATCATCTCTTTTTGCCCTTAAGGGTTGAAATTTTTTGCTTTGAAATATAATGATAGAACTAAGTGGAATACCCTGAAATACTACTTTCCAATAGAAAACAAAATCATCAAAAATCAATGATTCAGTTAAATGTCACTATTTTATCCCCTATTTTTATCTTTAGAGGGTGGATTTTTTTCTTCAAATTGAAATGTGAACAATTTAAAGGTACGATGCAAGGTTGTTAGATACATAAGGTATGCTCACTTGGCTAGGCGGCGTTTCTTTGATATCTGAAGATGACGTCAGTGGGATGATCAGCAAACGCGGGAATTCAAAATATATAGTATATATATATATATATATATATATATATATATATATATATATATATAGCTAAGTAAGGTATAGATTTTAGTAGAAACCTTCCTTATTCAATTAAAGTCAAATAATAAAGAAAAATCTAATTAATATTTCTTATATTCATAAATAAATAAATAAATTTCAAACTATGAGGCGCAATAAGAACGATATGAACAACAAGAAACAATGAAAGATAATGGCCGCTTCTGTCACTTGTCAGAAAGATCATGCTCGATCATATGCGATCAAAAAACCGATCATCTTAGTCAGGGCCGTAACTAGGCAGGGGCAATAGGGGCACTTGCCCAGGGCCCAGAGCCCAGGGGGGCCCAAGAAGACCCCGATAAAAATTATCTCAATTATTTTCATTCGTATTTTAATGAATATTCCAAATCACATATATAAGTAACACCACTGGTGGCTCAGATAAACGGGGCCCAAAAAGGCCAGAATATGCTATTAGAATTTTTATTTAAAAAAAACATATTTATTTAATTTTTAATACTTAATATTCTATTGCACGCACTTGACGCACTATTCGTTTTATTGCTTACAGACCTTATCTTTAAAAAAAAGTGTGTGCAGTTTTAAATAGCACCCAATAAATAAAAAGCTGATAGGGCCAGTGAAGCCAGATCGTGGGATTTCTTTACCCCCACTTAGTAGCACAAACGCCGACAAATTGAGGAGAATAATGTCTCTTCCATATGACATGTGACTATATGCAATATTTGTACCTTGTGCCGCACATAATCTTAATTTAGCTGGTGTTCACGCAGTATCCACAACGTCAGGAATGGTTACCTTTTTTGGCACTATCCAAAGATTATTCAACTTCTTTTCTTCTTCGACGACGCGTTGGGAATATTTTATGAAATTTTTAAAATTATCACTGAAAGAGTTTTCAGATACTAGATGGTCGTCAAAGGCGAATGCTATAAAATCATTGTGCTTGCAACTTCCAGAAGTAAAAAAAGAACTTGAAAGAATTACAGATGATTTGTCAAACTCTGAGGCAGTGTCAAATGCATAAAGATTACTATTTCAAATTAATTATAAATTTATATGTATTCTTCATGTTTGAAATAAAATATTACAATGCGTTGACCGTGCAAATAAAGCCTAACAACACAAAAATCTATCAATAGACCTTGCAACAAAATTAATTGATGGTCTGCGTTGCTCTTTACAAGGACTACGGGAAGCAGGATTTAAACAAATAATTTCGGATGCACAAAAAGTCGCTTTGGAAATGAATATTGAAGCTGAATTTTCTAATCAACGAATTAAGCGAATTTAAGAAGAAAGTGTTACTAATCTCAACCAAGAAAATTTGTTTGCAATGCAAATGTACAATATTTTTAACATTTTACTTAGTGAAACAGACTGGCGTTATAGACAAATGAAAACTATATTTGAAGATTTTCCTTTTCTTTTTGGCTCATTAGAATCAATGAGCGTTGTTGAATTACAAAAGGCGGCGGCAGATTTATCCAGAAAATATGATAAAGATTTGAATAGTCACGAATTAAGCTGTGAGATTGAAAATTTTAAATTTCAAGTATGTGAGCTGGTGGAAAATTTGAAAGAAGCCACTCCTCAAAATTTATTACAGACTAGATACATGATTTCGAATAAGTCAAATCGTACCAAAACATCGTTGTTGCTTTAAGAATATTTCTAACCCTACCAGTCACCAGCGCTTCTTGCGAGAGAAGTTTTAGTAAACTGAAGTTAATTAAAAACTATTTAAAATCGTAGCTCTCACAAAAGCGTTTGTCGAACCTGTCTATTATATCAATTGAATCTAACATAGTGCAAGAAATAGACTTTAATAATATAATTGATGAGTTTGTGGAGAAAAAAGCAAGAAGAATGCAATTTAAATAGATTTTTAATTAGTTTTTCTTCATAAATATAAAATAAAAAAAATTTACAAAAATTATGGACAGGACCAATTTAAAGATTCCTTATTTTGTGTTTATTTATTAGGTGATATACCTACTAAACCTTAAAAATGGGAAAGAACAGGAACTATAACCATGGTAAGTTTTTTCTCAATTTTTTTTTTATTGAGGGGGGCCCAATTTGAAGGTCTTGCCCAGGGCCCACAAAATCCACGTTACGGCCCTGATCTTAGTGACGTCAAATTCAAAGTGAGCACCCCTTGGGTACGATGTACGTAATAGAAACAAAATTATCAAAATCGGGTTAGCTAGGAAAAATTTTTAATATAATTTCACCCCTAACTTTAAACCCTTATGAGTGGACTTTTTTTCAATAAAAAATGGATATTAGATTAATCACTATCGCAAAGCTCCAAATAGACTCAAAACGCACACCTTCCCTCTTGCCAAAGCAGAAGAACTAATTAATTAATATAATATAATGTTAGGTGATCCTGCTTCTGTCAATATAACGACCGATACATATAGCCAGCTCCCCACCGCCACCTTACGACTAATGGGTCAAAACTTATCAAAACCATCATATTTGGACATCGAACTACGGAAAGCCTCTCTAGAAACCATCCACTCCATGCACCCAAGGTCAGAATTTCTACACATCTATATAGATGGTTCATCCATCCCAGGATCCGGAAAAACTGGTGGTGGTTACTACAGCGATATATTTGAAGGATGAACGTTCTCCAATTGCGCCGCAGTTGGAGAACTTCTCAGCTATTTTGATGGGGAAGTAGACGCAGTTTTACTAGCTATATCTAAACCTCACGAAGTTAAGACCTATCATAAAGCTGTTTTCTTCATTGATTCTCAAGCCGCGATAATAGCACTATCCTCTAACTACCCTACCGATTGCGTTCGTACCAACAAATGTCAAGCCGTCTTGGACAGTCTTACTTAAACAGGTTGGCACCTGTCACTACAATGGATTCCCAGTCATGCTGGTATCTTGGGAAATGAAAAAGCAGACGAGCTCGCAATGTCGGGCACCGCTCTAAATCAACCGCCAACCCTTATGTCTTTAACACAAGCTCAGAGCCACATCGCAAGCAAAAAAATGGGAATCCTTACTGGAATCTCCTATCTCACGACTTCTCCCCCGTCAGGTATCAGTCGCAGTTTTCCGAACTACCACGGGGCACGACTACCTATGCGAGCACTTGCATCGTATTGGCATCCTATCGAATCCAATCTGTTCCCTCTGCAATGGGGAACCCATGAATACCATGCATCTTGGCAATTGTCCTGCACTTGCAGACGTCAGAGAGAACAACGAAAACAACCAAAACCAACTAGTCTTCAACCTCTATTGGACAGCGCGGCACCAAATGACAGAAATGTCAAGCGTGGGCGTTGGATAAGAAGAAGATTAATTTAATATTATGTTCTACCAATAAAAAAAAGGATTATCAAAATCGAGCTATCCAATATAAAGTTAATATATCATCCCTTAGTTTCCAACCCTTTAGAAGTGAAAGATTTCCCTCAAATTAAAATGGGACCACTCAGAAAGCACCAGCTTTCAAATAAAAAAATGATCATCAAAATTGGTTCATCCAGTCAAAAGTTCTGAGGTAACAAACATAAAAAAATACTGTCGAATTGAAAACCTCTTTTTTTTAAGTCGGTTAAAAATTGTTTGATTTTTCTATGAAAAGGGACTGCCTCCATAAGCGAGTTACCGCTGTTTAAGAAAATCTTCAAAAAAAGACATAAAAAGTCAACACTTCATTTTAAATTCAAATTGAAACATTTCAGAAACAGTTTTGAATTAATAACACATTAATAACACTTATCATAATTACGTTTGCTACATTTGTGGCTCTATTTAAAAAAAAAAGCGTTAGGTTATATCTACATATATCTGATAAATTTCAAATGAAAACAACTAGATTATTCGTAAACGTAAAGACGCGCTTAAATCTGACAAACGGAAGAAATTAAATTGAATGTGAAATTGATTGGACTTCACATTCAAATGTAAATAACTTGTCAAACATGATCCGACAAATTCATATTCAAATTTTGTTGATAACTTCATTAATAATTGGATTGAGGGTGCGAAGTTGGAAAAAGAAAACATTAAAAGCGCCTCGCGCTTCTACCAAATGCACATCCATGTATCATGTTATCTCAAATTTGATTCTTTTTAACGTAAAAGCTCATTTTGTGAACTCGATAAACCTTATAAATCGCAAACTCAGTCGAGCAATATTTAAAAATATTTTTAAATAGAATTTTAATTTTGTCTCGATAAATTTTCAATGCTGTTTTGATTAAGCTGGAAAAGTTCGAGAGACGCAATATCGGAGGGATGTAACGAGTACGTTCGTGTATTGGGGTTGAAACGATGTTTGTAATTTCTATGGCCTAATTCAATATTTAAACGATAAATTTCTGATCCATTCTTAAGGACAAGAAAATCGGCTCAAAGCGTTCACATACATATAGCACAGCGCCCTTCGTATAAAAATACCCCGATTCCCCATCGTCTCACACTTCAATCACCCCATCTGTAGCTCCCAAGCCCGGTACAAAAGTTCGTGTACTAAAGTTTCATATTTCATTTAATAAGATGTGCACATTTTTCGATCAAACACAACCGTCACCCCATCAAAAAATCTACACAACATCATCCTCCGATACTATATTATCTTGCTACCCCTATTTATATTCCTTCTATTTTATCTTTACTACCCAAAATCGTTGTTTTCCTCGTTTCTCCTATACAACGATCAAGTCAGCAATAAATTTAACCATTAGTTTTTTTTTAATTTTCAAATATTAAGAAACTCTTACATTACTATATCTGTCTACTACTTTATGTTTCAGGCAGACTAATTTTTACAAAGAATGAGGTTCTTTTTCAAAATTATCCACGGCTTACCATTAATATCAACATTATGTATATAGGGTGGGCCACTATATATATATATATATATATATATAGTGCCCCACTCTATATTATATCTCCGAAAAATCTTCGACTATTTATAAAATAGAATTTCGCTCATATGGCTACCTCGACTGGCTTTGCTTTAGTGCATCCTGTCAGGCCAATTTTTGAGTACTTTTTTGATGGTTTTGGGCTTTATCTCACGAATGACTTGGTCAATATTCAATTGAAGGGCTTGAATCGTTTGTGGATTACGGTACCCACAAAAAGAAGTCCAATGGGGGCAAATCGCAGTTCCGAGTTGGTCAGTTGACATCACCAAAACGGCTCACTACACGATTACCGAACTTAGTACGAATTGGTACGAACCAAAGGTCGTTCAAGTCTATGGGCCCTATTCTCTAAATTCTCATGCGAGATGAGATCATCTCGAACGGTTGGTACAATTGGCATGGATTGGAATTTTTTAAGTTTGTCACCCTGACAAAAAAAACACTTAACCTGACTTAACCAATGGCAAACAAGTTGTGTGGCCAATAAAATTACAAAGTAAAGAGCGCGTTTATATGAATTGGGCTTACGGATGGTTGATTCAATTCTAATTTAATATTTTGTCTAATGCAATTTTGATAGCTGCCGACGGCCGACAGCATAACATCGGAGTGCTGCTAAAAGCTACAGCATACGCGAATTCAATAAAAAATTATCCTTTGATTAATGATTTTAATTAATGGGCTCTCACTTAAACTTTGGCATTACGTGTAGAAGTTCGACTTGGTGAACAGTTTCTACTTTCGATAAATGAGTTATCAATTCCGACACCCGCTCCATTTTCTAATAGAAAAATATTTATAAACTCTTTCTCCAATAATTGGAAACGATCACTGCTTTGCAAATGACGAGGAACTTTTTCAGCATCCTCACGTGCGACAGTCAATAACTTCACAGGAACATATAACGCTACAATTTTTAATTCATCTCTCATATTACGTCCGATATTAAATCAAGAAAACACAGGCAAATAATAAACAAACAATGATAACAAAAAAAATATAAAAAGCTAACAAAATTGCTTCATTTGAAACCCTCGAAACCCAACATGAAAGGATTGTAAACAGAAAAGGTTTGAGATGCAACCGATTTATATGCAATACTTTTTGTTTGGATTTAATACAGCTTTCCTATAGGCAGGTAAATTTTTGGTTAAATTTACAAAGATTGAAATTCCGAACAACTCCATAATGACTACACAAAGTGTCTTAGGATTAAGTAAATCCTTCAAATTACATTAAAATATCTTTCATTTGGTTTATTTTTCCTTCTAATATTACAGGTAGTTTTAAAAGTGTTGAAATTGTAATGAAAAAATTATATGATATTTGTTAAGTATTGAAAAAATTAAAATTATTTGGCTTTATTTTGGGTTTCTATTTAATTCATGTATATAGTTATTAAGAGTTTTATAACTATTGTAAGTTTCAATGAAATTGCTATTATTTTCAATAAATAATATAAATAATAATAACTTGAACTTTTCCTTAAAATGTTTACAAATTTTACAATATTTACAAATACATACATATTTTACAATTCTTTTTACCTATCTTTATTTTTCCTATTGTATTTTACCAAATGTCTCACTCTATCAAATTCATCTCGATTGATTTCTAGTGAGAATCAGTGAGAATCTTGTGAGATATATCTCACCGACTTGTAGGCATTCGAGACTTTCGAGACAAATTGAGAGAGATTTGGGGAAATACTCAAAGCAGTCGAGAATATTGTTACTAGATTGTCACTAGAAATCATTCGTATGAGTTTGATAGAGTGAGACATACGATAGAAAAATAAAGATAGGTAAAAAGAATTGTAAAATATGTATGTGTTTGTAAATATTGAAAATGTCCGCCAAATTTAAATTTATTTAAATTCTTTCTGTATTTGATTTTCTTCTAATTCGTTAAAAGATAATTGACGTGATTTCAAAAATCATATTGAAAATATTATTGATGAAATGAAACGATTTATAATAAACACTTCACCACAGAATATAAATACACTCATGTGTAAAATTATAAAATTTTAAGGAAAAGTTCAAGTTATTATTATTAATATTATTTATCGAAAATAATAGCAATTTCATTGGAACTTACAATAGTTATAAAACTCTTAATAACTACATACAGGAATTAAATAGAAAACCAAAATAAAGCCAAATAGTTTTAATTGTTTCAATACTTAACAAATATATAATTTCTTCTTTACAATTTCAACACTTCTAAAACTACCTGTAATATTAGAAGGGAAAATAAACCAAATGAAAGATATTTTAATGTAATTTGAAGGATTTACTTATCTTATCTATCTTAAGCTGCTTTTGTTAGAGAAATTCCATTTTTATAATAAATATTTTGATTTTAATTCTTTACTTAATTTCTTTCCTTTCTAAAAACTTTTATTTAACTTGTTTTCTATAGTTTTATTGCCCCAATAAACCCTCGCATCACCTTCAAGCCCTCAAACGCGCTTTTTTCTTTTTAAATTTATTGGACGATCGAACTTGTTTACCATTGGTTAATTTTTTTTGGTCAGGTGACAAACTTAAAAGATTCCAATCCATGCCAACTGTACCAACCGTTCGAGATGATCTCATCTCGCATGAGAATTTAGAGAATAGGGCCTTAGATCCTCAATATTTGGTCACAAAAAGTTGGTCAACATGCCTCTGTAACGATTGAAAAGATAATCTTTTGAGCAAAATCGTTGTCAATTTCCAGCTGCTCTGTGGCACAAAAACTTAGAAGTGGTAACGAATTTAATGGTCATTAGACTTTAATTGCTAAGTAAATTGGAACATTTAAGGGAATAATCCAAGGTCTTTGTGTAGAATTCTCCTCAGGTTATTGCGACTAATGTTGAGTTGTTTCGATCGATGGCGAGTTGATAATCTAGGATTAAGTTGTACACTCTCGTCTACAGCAGCGACATTTTCGGCTGTGTGTACGAGCACTAACATGTCCGTTTCATGAACTTTTTTTTTTATAAATTTGCGTACAGCAAGTTTCGGCTACATACTCGTAGCACTCACCTTGAAAGTTAGTTTTCAATATTTCCCAACGTTGATCAAGCGTAAACCGACTTATTTTGTTTCACAGAGATACGATACTGACCAGCCCCCTATAACTCAATGTTATAGAAAATGACCCTATTTTGTCACTGCTTGCAGATAGCGCTAGTAGTACAGTTGAACGAAGACTTTTATGGAGGTTAGAAATTTTTTTTTAAACGTCAGGCAAATTATTTTTATTGTTCTTATTCATAACTTCATAATTATGAAGTTGTCATTGGTGACAGTAACGATGATAATAGCATAAGGAACTGATAAATGACAACACAAATAATTATTAGCTGTTTTTCAACTAAACTATCAGCGCCACCCAAACGTACTAAAACATGCGACACAAACGGTCACTTTTTTTAGTCTTTCTCGTATGTAAGTGACAGGGTAGAGGGATACTGACTATCTAGATGTTTATAAGGTATGGAAAGTTAAAGTTAACCATAGAACAGTAATTGCACAGTGGCAATACGATGGCAAAAATTGCATTTTATGACGACTGACTTCCTCGAAAATAGTATACCTCTTAGCACAAAATTTGGTTTATATTAAAAAATATTTTGTTCCTTTCAGTATTATGTTAACCGTTTTTCACTGTATTAATTATTGTTAAACGTTCTTATCAGTTTCCATTCTTTTAATTAATCTTTCATTCAACTTCACAATTATTAGTAAGAAAAATAGCGTAACGGGCAAAGATTGAGACAACGAGATAAAACAGAGCTTTATTATATTAATTATAGGATGGTGTAAGTTGTCGCAACATTGTTTCTTATTTTAAGGGCTTTTACCATATCATGATACTAAAAGTAACTACTGTTAAATTGTTTCTTATAATTTGGAAATAAATTTCTTTTTTAAACTAGTAACATAAATCATTACTAATTAAGCAAATGCATCAACATTTTTATCTAACATAGATTAAACCGCGGGATACTTCGTACCTACTATATTTTTTAACTAATCAAGACAGACAAACAATGGAGAAACAATATTCGAGTAGTTATTGTCTCAACGAACTGAGGGGAGTATTTGAATTTGTTTTTCTTTGCTGTATGAAGATGTATGAAATGAAAAAAAAAATTCTTGTAAAAGGGATTGGTGTGCACAGAATACCATAAGCGACACGTTTGAGAAAATGTGAAAATTTTGTCATCTTTCCGTGTGTTTCAAGTTGGAAAATGATAGTCGTATCAGATAATATGCAAGAGTATCACATTGGGTGACTACCGGTGTAATTGCAATGGAGTGGTATCGGTGGTTATTATGGAGTTCTACGTTGCTTATTTAAATATGATCAGTCGTTCCATATTGTGCTTATGTGTGTGAGTGTTCATGTGGCTTTAGATATCCATGTATGTGAATTGTATGAGGCTCTGCATTAAAACACTTGCTATTAATTTCCCAAGTGTACAATATATTAAGTCCCCGCGGACCCGTCTTTTGTCGACACTAGTCTCGACTAGGGCAGTATCCACCCTTGTTTACACCAACAGCATCCACATCGTCACATCATACCCAGGGCCTTCACGTACGCCGCCATATTGGCCCCGTGTTGCGACGCCATGCCAGCCACCGTCATCGAATTGAAACTGGAGAACATTTTCACTTTTCCATGCAACCCTCTAACCACCGATTGTCTGCTACTCTTTTTTATCCCAACAACAACAATATCAAAACAAAAACCAAATTTCTAACTCTAAAATACGCCCTGTTTCCCCTCAATTGCTTCATTAGACACCCTTATCAATATCCTAATCACTGATCATTTCTTCATATATCTAATACTTTTCATAACTTTAACTTTGAATCCAGAAAAATCTAAAAAATGAGTCCTATAATCTGACAAAGAAGGTATTCCCGGTATCTTCCTACAATTTCGATCACTCGAAATATGTTTCTTCATCAAAATCAAGGGAAGTGGCCTATATTTTTTATCGAAGGAAAAACACTTTCAGGGATTGAATAACACTAAGACTATTATTGCAGTTCTTGTATTATATTACGGTTTTTCTTGATTCATAAAAGGACATTTTATGGTTTATCTATAGCAAAAATTATGAAAGTCTCAAATCGGTGCGATATAATGAAAAAAACATTTTGATGATTGAAATACAAAAATGTGCATAAAAAAACTATTTACTAAGAATACCCGAGTCGAAATTTTAGACCTATTTTGGCCCTAATATGGACCTTTTTCTCTCATTTCAACCTACAAAGAGTAAAATGAACCTCATCTCATACTTAACGATATTCCATCGTCCTCATTTTAACCTACATGAAATTTTTATTATACTATGTGAACCATCGTTTCGCTCTAAAAAAAGTTTTATCATCATAAAACATAAAACTTGGTTGTAAACTTTTTTTTTTACAATATTGCAAATATTATTTACTAATAATCCAAATTTTTGATCTCTCTCTTTCCTATACTTGGATGCTTAATATAATATGGTGTAGCCTCTACTAGCATAGAATTTATTGTGTATCTGGATATGATCCATTACTGGTTTGATCCTTAATCCTGTCCAGTCTTGTTCATTTTTACTCAACTGTAGTCTCTTGTCGTCAACAATTATACAACAATTGAATAAACTTATTTCACTACCTATTTGATTTATTTTTCATAATTGTCTATATCAAAGAGCCTAAAAGGGTAAATGTAAAAAATTTAAAAGTAAAAAAACCGAGTTTAAAAGAAAAAGTTTGAAGAAATTTGCTTTAGTTTATTATCTTGAAAGTAATCAGAGAGATGTTATACAATTAAATAAAATTTCTAGAGAAATGCACATGGTCGGGTATATTGTGGATTATAATAAAAGGAAATCCTGGAAAAAAGATGGCAATGGCGACAATAAAAAAGCTGGTAAACGAGGACAAGGAAATTAAGAATTAAGAACTGATATTTTTAATATTCTTATTACTTTTAAATGTATCGCTAATATTAATGAAACTTGTACATTTAATGAATAAAAAAAACAAAATATTAAAATAAAAATGTTATTCTTTTTGAAAAAAACCCTACCAATAAAACATTAAAAGAGAGTGACAAAGAAAGAGGGGAGAAGAGAGAGAGAGAGAGAGAGAGTAAATAAAAAAAATTTGAACCTCATTTGAACCTAAACATTGTATTTTGTCCGATAAATGCCACTCGTAGGTTTAAATGAGGACCAAAATTCAAATGCAGATGGTCCTCTTTTTAATCTACTTGAACCTCTGAATAGCCTAGATTTTGAGGGCCAAAATAGGTCTAAAATTTCGAATCAAGTAATCTAACTTAAAAAACTTAAAAATCAATGAAAGACACCTGGAATAACTTCATTGTGGGGCAGACTATTTTATGAATCTTGAATATCTCGTTACAATTTCGTCCTATAAATGCACTCTCCAACACGCAAATGCACATTCGATGCACATACCTACATGAAGTAAGACTCAAAAGATATTTAGTTTGATGGAATTTTATGTAAGATTTTATTGAACCTGGAAATTTTTTCACAGAAAATTTGTTTGTATTTTCCCCGAACAGTAAATTTATAATGTCTTTGTTGTCCAGAAAAGTGGGGTGATGCATATTGGGCTTACAACTAACTACTATGCTATTGAGTTGAAAGGATAGGAAAAGTTTTCGCCTCAATTATGAAAATAACCGGTAGCGATGAGAAGACAGAGATAAACATGACAACGATTATGACTTGTGGAAAGTAATATCTGGGTAAATAAGGTCGTTAAAGTGATCCTTTTGAATAGCTCGTACAGTGTCTCGATTTATGCGAGCCAATCATCATATAATTAAGAAATGGACAATTGAGCTTTGATGGAAACATACATACGAACGATTCTCTGGCTAGTCGTTGTTTCTTTTTCACATTTCGTTTTAGTCTCGTGTGTTTGCATTAATTGATGCCCTATTATTGTCCTATGCCGCTCCAAAAACCTATGAGAAACTCCCACGGAAACCCTTTGCTTAAAATTTAAATAACTTTAGACCGTTTCATATGATAACAAATATTAGTTTAGTACGCACGTTATCGTTGTAATGCATAAATAATACAAGTATCGTATACCAATTTAGATAATTGATTTGAAGCATAAGGTTTTTTCGATAGTGGGCTTATATTAAATTCTCCCTTTTCTGTTTGCTTAGAAAACGACGGAATGTGATCCGTTGTTAAAGCTTAAACCTTATAATAAGCGCAAATATAAATAGACGTTTGCGATTTATTTGCTTAACATTTCAATAGTTTCAGGCTATTATTCCATAGTTTGTTATTAATCCCATTACCAAAACTATAAAATTAGAATGAATACTCTCCTGTATTATAATACAAGAATAATTAAGTATAAAATTTGCCAGAAAAGTGGTAATCTTAAATATTAAAAATCCTTTTAGAAATTGTTGATTTTTTATAACGAATAAAAGATCAATGCAACAATATCAGCTTTATAACGAGATTTGTTACCATCGATTTTTAAGTCGAATTGATGATATATTATATACTAGCTTATACCCGCCCGTTTCACTGGATACAATTAAATTAGATTAATTGATTAATAGAAACCGTAATAGCAAAAAAAATATTATATTCCGTTTTAATTCAATCTTGATTCAAAAAAGTTGATCAAAAAAATTATCAATTCTTAATTTTTTTTCTTAACCGATTTCGTATAGTGATAATGTTTTCCGTTTAATGTAAAACGTTCACAGTTTCACTGTTAAAATAACAATCAAAATTTAAAAAAAAATCATAAAAACAAAACATTAAAGTCATAAATGACTGATTGTGTTTATTACGTAAAGAAAATTTACATTAGTAGCTAAACAAAGGCGTATGATCAATTCAAAATACTATATCAATAGAAACGCTACCAAAAACCATAATTTTGCTACCAAATATCAAAAGTTTTTATTTTGCTGCATAGAAGATATTATATTTATTATTTTATGAATAAAAAGTATATCTATTGTATGTATCAATTGTAATCTATTTGTTTATGTCCATGGTGGATCTTCAAAAATCAAACATTGAAAAGTTTTATGAGTAGTATTACGGAGTTTACGTGAACAAAGTCCGGGTACAGCTAGTTTTAGATTTAATTTGAATTTCGGCAGGGTTATAAAAAATAGTAAGACAATAGCAAGTAATTTTAAATTTTCATGGTTGCCTTTTTAAATTTTTATTAGTAGTGTTGTTTTTATTGTTAAATTAATTTACCGTCAATATAAAACTCGTTAAATATTTAATTGTTATATCACTGTTAATTTCTCTTATACATAGATACATAGGTACTGTGAAGTTAAGTATGGAAAAATCATAGATAAATATAATTTGTACTACGACGAATACTGGACGCAAAATATAGATAAAAACATTCTGGAATCTGAAAGCCGATTGTATATTGTGTCAAAATTTTAGCTCAATTAATGCAGAATTTTTCGAGTTTTTGTCTTTGATAAGGACCAACATATTATTTTTATATAATATAGAAGAAGATACCAATAAAACAGGCAACACGTACGACGTACAAATCAGCCGCTCTGCCAACACTTTTCTTTTTACATCTGTGGTGTCTTCTAAGATATTAATTTTTATCATATGCTGTAAGGAGCAATTTTGATCTACATGAAATACACAACGTATCTAATGTATTTAATTAGATAAGGAATAATACTGCATTGTTTAAAGTAGCTTGGTAAATAACAAATAATTTTTTTGTAATATGAAGAAGATAAAAATGGTTCCTGTTGGTTATCCTTAGGAGATAGACATATGCCGTCGAGGACTTTTTTATCAACTTTTTAAGATACAAAATTTCGCCGCATATAAGTTTGATCTATTTCGTTAGGTTTAACCAGCGTTTGCAATGTAAAACGCACAAAAATATGTTTGTTATGACATCACATTACAACTCTTTGAATTTGCTATCATATGCATGTTTTATACCTACAAACTTTCCTTTTGAATCACTCTATCTATTACTGAAAACTGCATTAAAATCCGTTTTGAAGTTTAAAATATCTAGGGGAACAGACAGCGGGAGCAACTTTGTTTTATACTATGTAAAGAGTATATATATTCATTTGTAAGCTTCACTTCAAACTTTATAGTATCAACAACAATCGGGAAAATCAACAACTACAAAAGATTCCGCTCATAAATTGGAATAGGTATACCTATCAAACATTTAATGTCCATTTTTCTCATTTTGATTAGAATTTGTCATGACTGGATGAAATCTCCTTTTCAGGGGATGATGATAGCATATCAAGGACTTAATTTTTGGAATTCAAAAACAATATAGGTTTTTTTGTACTATTCGAGTAATAAAAACCGATTTAATACCATTCTGGTTTTTTTTTTTGAGTTCGATGATTGCGTTTTTGTAGAAACGAATCAATTACGTCGTTCCCTGTCTTGTCAGGGATTCAAAATTCAATGATCAAACTAACACTAGGTGAAAGGTAGGCAAGGAAGAAGTCTTTCTGACACTTCTTGATTGTCTTTTTTTCCTTTTTTTTTTTGATGTTCACGAGAAGAAAATGTTTTTATCGGACATTTCTCGGTAATTTGCTTTTCTTGTTCACAGTAGGTACCTGCATTACTTCATCTCGTCGACGAACAACAAACTGATGACAACTTCAAGTGAAAATTATTAATATGTCTCAGCGAAATAGACTTTTAATTTTTATAATTTACACGGTGGAAAATAAGGAAAAATTTTAATGTTGTCCTGAATTAGTCTCGCGGGAATGCATCAATGTTCAAGCTGATTGCATTTCAACCTGATCGGCTTCTGCCTTTTCTAAAACATAATCCTTGACACGTTCACAGCCGCCACGCGTGTTTATCGTCCTGATTTATCCTTTTTCGGGAGTGACGTCAATTTTATTCGTGCCAACCCAGTTATGTTCCTATATAAGTAATTTACGTCAACGACATATTTTGGCTGGCGTAATTGTCGAGGGAAGCACCACCATATTGAGATTATTTATGTGACAGTTTGGTTATTATCCTTGCGAATTATCCTGGTGCGAATTATGATGCTCTAGTCCGATTAATATTAGCCCCTCCATTGTCTGCGATTTTGTACATTTCTGTGTCTTACAAATAAATTGTTACATTTTCCGTGTAAATATTGAACAAAAATGCTCGCCGAAACGATCTGAGCTTTTTTCATTAAACACATTTTGCGTTTATTCTTTTTTTGTTAAAAAGACGCTATCGTGCACATCATTTTCATACTATTTGTTTGTATTGCATGAGAATGAAAACGTAAAATATCGTCGCTGATATGAAACTTGTTTTACATCCTAGTCATTTTCTCTCTCTATATGAAAGGTTGAAAGCTCGTTGCCGTTTGAGCTTTACGAAATGCGATAATAGTCTAATGCTGGATCAGTTAATATTAAACAGATAAAAAGAAAAAAAAATGATAAATTCATTGCTCTAAGATCTCAAACCTTCGCCGAATCAAAAGCGATCCCCTAAATCCTCACACCAACACTTCAACACATCAACATTCCCATCGCAGCATTTAACAATGTCTCTTTCGCGACGTCGTAAACGTTCAGCTGCCTTTCCAAGGATAACGCTCTTTTTCTTTCGAATATGTATGTGTCTGTTTTTTGACGTTTAATTTTTATTAAAAATCATCACTTCTCTCTCCCTCTCTCTCTCTTTTTCTCTCTCTCAAATCCGTAACAGATTTAATATCCGCAAATGAAGATCATTTTGAATATTTTACCAAGAATAAATGTATGAAATAAAAACTGAAATTATTTTAGAAAAAACATTGTGACAAATTCACTGAAAAAAATTTCTTAAGCTCAATTTTTTAATAAAATTTTCAATCAGATCTAGTATCAAATGAAACTTAGCAATTACTTTTATTAAAATCAACATAGTTTTAATGGTATCTCTAAATGAAATAAAAGCTTGTTTCTCTGCCTATTGATTAAGTTATAGAAAGCTATACGATTGATTGACCATCTGTTAGATAAATCTACCTGATTAATTATTATTTGTGTGTTTCGTCATTTATTTATTAATTAAAACATCTAATTTGGTAGCGGCTCGTCTGGGGAAGCACGGGAGTTATGGCCTCCACAAACAACAAGTTAATTATGTATATTAAAAATCAATTTATTTATTTTTACTATTTCATAAAAGATTTGAACAAAAGAAAATGTTAACAAACAATTTGTTAATTTAGGTTTGAAAAGAGTACCGACTCGTGAAAGTGCGATGTAATAATGGACCTCACTCAAAGTTTAGCTTTTGAGTTGCCATTGCTACATACCTAAATGCCACAACACCAGATAAAGATAATATTTTTCAGTGCTATAATTATATTTGTAGTGCGTAATTTCTAACATTTTTTTATATTTAACCGTATTTAATTATTTTTTTACCACGCTTAAGAAAGTTTCACTTCAAAAATGTTTACTCAGCTGTTAATATAATTTTGTCTTCCTATGACCGTAATATTAAGTCAATTTGAAAATATTTCTAATTTACTTTTTTCTTAAAAAGGATTATATCAGTTTTAAAAGTATTAAATAAGTGAGCTTAAATAAAACTAACCTGATGAAGTTCATATAAAAAAAAAAACTATATACGTAAATTACTAGTCCGAAATGTTAAGGACTTTCACTGAAAAGAACTAATTAATATACTCGTATTTTAAAACACTTGAAACGTTTCACGCGTTAATGTTTTAAAATATAAGCTTTATTAAAATACAAATATAAGCAATAAAAGTAAAAACAAAAAATAATAAAAACATATTTGATTCAAACGTAGTGGCGAAGACTAACGCTTGAAAGCTCGAGCATCTGAAATTTCAACTCCGAAAAGAAATTATTTTCAGCATGAAACACCTGAAAAATATTGTTGCAGACCATTTACATAATGTTGTAAATTTCATTTGCGAGCTTTACTTTGTTATCTGAGAACTGCCCTCGAGCTTTTATTTCACCATTAATTTAATGACTGCCAAAAAAAAAGTACGCCAACGTTTTAGCAACGTGTCAATTAGAACTGTCCGAAACGATTCACTCACTTATCATATTGCTCGTCAAAAAAATTAAAATATTTGCATTTTCCTAAGGAACTCTCCATAAACACTATCTGATAGTAATATGAGCTTTAAAGCTTTAAGTCTTTCTTCACGTTAAATATAATCTGTCTGCAACATGAACTTACTACTCAACGATATTTCATTTAATTAATAATTGTATAAGCTTGAAAGCTGTAAATGCTATCAAAGTACAGAAAGCACTCAAAGCTCTTAAGCTTATGGCCGTATTTTCGATAGTAAATGAATTTTGGTCATATGATCTTTTCAACTCAATTTTATAAAATTTCAATTCGTATTGAAATGAAGTTATTTTCACCAACAAAAAAAAAGAAAATTTTTTAAATTCATCTTATATACATATCTCATGATTGCGACATTATTATATAGTGAGAATATCCTTCACTTTACTAGTCGTAAAGTGAAGAATATTTAAGGCAAACAGGTTGGTACTTAATTTTTTTTTTTTGTAATGTTTACAGTGAATTTTCATCAAAACTTGGTTTTCTCAAAATCGTAGCAAATACTTAATACTTTAGCAAAGTAAAAATGTAGGTAATGTTTTAGTGATAAGCTATGTTAAACATGGAATTTCTGATAAAAGTTATAATTTTCAGTAAATGATAAAAATGAATTATGCGATTTTTGTAACAAGTTTCAGGATTTCAGTCACAGGTTTCAGAATAAATTGTAGTTTTGTTAATTTGAAAAAATAATAATTATGGATATTTATATTTTTTTATTTAAATATTTAACAACAAAGAGTAACATTCTTATGTAGCAAGCAATATGTACTGTTAGATCTAACTATTTTTTTTTGCTTTTTTTTCCTTTTTCAATGTGGTAAAAATATTGTAAATGTGCATGCTAGGCAAAATAACTATCGTGAGAAATTGTTTATAATTGGTACTAATGTTTCTTGTAGTTGAATAATGTAGTGTTTTTTTTTTGTATAAATTACTCAAATATTACGGTGCCCTAACAAAATATCTGAAGACAAAATAACCGCGGACAAAATAACCATAGACAAAATATAAAATAAAAATAATATAACTCTTTATCCTTAAAAAACTGCGCGGCTGTTTTGTGTGTGGAAATAGTGTTGTCAAAAATACTCTCGGTGTATATTTTTCAGGGTGTTATATATATATATATATATATCATAATCTATACCAATAATTAAATTGAAGATTTTTGCTACTTGAATACCTATTTAATAAAAATCTTCCATCTCACCTGCGCGAGCGAACGAAAAACAGAATCATATTTCCCAGCTGAGATTTTTATCTAATCTAAAAAAATTTAAGGTGTTTTGTTAGATACTCTTTATTGCCTACATTTTCATATATTTAATACAAAAAAATAAATACCATTTACATTGTAATTTTCTCCAAGAAAAACAGGGTAATAACAGGGTTTGTCCAGGGTAAACTTAAAAACAGCTGAGCTGATTTCAATGGAATTTTCACAAAGAGTTATTAAATATTGTAACTTACATTATAGGCTACTTTAAATTTCGAGTACTTTTTCCTGTCTGTTTGTTTGTTCTTGGCAAACTTGAAAACGGCTGGTCCGATTTGGACGAGATTTTCACTACAAGTAGTAAATATTACAAAAAGTGCTTTGAAATACTTTTTATTCCAAAAAAATGTTGATTTTCTGAGAAAAAAAATAAAAACTATAAAAACTGCGCATCGAAAAACATACATCGGCAGGCAGTTGTGGTACAATGTACATATACTAACATATCGTGGAGACGACATGATTTTAAACTATGTAATTTGTTATTCTTATTAAGATCCTACCTATAAGATAGCTTATATCTGTTCCTGGAAAAGTATTTTAACGGATTTTCTAGAAATATCTAATTATCTTTTTTTTTGTAAAAATAACTTAATTTCTTATTTAAGGTAAAATTTTCTATTATTCAATCAGATTAATTTAGATACGCTCTGCGAAGCGGGCGGGTATCAGCTAGTATGTATATAAAGTTGATAAAAATCAAATATTCGGTTATTTTGTCCTCGGTTATTATGTCGTCTAGTAATTTTGTCCGCGGTTTTTTTGTCGTCCAGTTATTTTGTTCGCGGTTATTTCGCCGCCCGGTTATTTTGTCGCGGTTATTTTGTCTTCGTATATTTAGTCGCGACACCAAATATTACAACATAAAACTCGTGTCAAAATAAAATTTTCTGTATGAATTAACTTAAAAAATCATCTTTTATTGTTTGATTTGAATGGAAAATTATTGTTTCTTCATAATAACTTCAAAATATACTTTATAGTGGGATACCCTGAATTTTTGTGAAAAATTAAAACATTTATGTCGTCACTTATGCTTGTGTTCACCTTTGCTTGTCTAAATAATTATTCTCATTTTAATAATTGTATGAAAACAACAAATCGTACACTCTCGACATAAATCATCCCATCTTTTCTATAATATTTCCATTTAGATTTTCAACTGGTCAGAACGAAGCTTACATGTTGAAAGCTTTCGTGAAGACAGTGGAGACCGAGTCTCCCAACACCGACAATTATTTGTCTCGCTTGAATACGTTCCGCCATACATACATTGTACAAATGTTTTAAGTAGCTTGCCATTTTATGAGAGCTTTAAGCTCCCACCTCCAGCCATAGTTCTGTTGCCGCCAAGTTTTCTTGCCGGCTCATTTCTCGTGACCCCTCTGCGACTAAAACATTTAGCACCCTCACTCAACATAATGAATATTGTTGTTGACTTTGCAACATTTCACGAATTAAGACAAGAAAAATGCATCCCCCAACGACACATCCGCTGCTCTCGGAGTGGAGAAGAATCAAGTTATCATTGTCATAAAGATTTTGTTTTTCAAATTGCACGTTACATAATATATCTGTATGATTTTATCAAAAAATAGTAGGTAGTGTGAAAATCACAGTGATGTTTGAGGCTTTTATCAGTAAATAGAGATTTTCAAATTTTCAAAAAACTAGTCAACTAAAAAGCAACAACATCTCCACATTTCCGTTTTTTTTTTATCTCCTGCTGTCTAGTTTTTGTTAGAAAGTGGCAAGTTTATCGTTCACATTGAGTGGCTCAAATTCATGCTACCTACGCCCTCGTATAGAAGGATAAAGGACAAATATATAGATGGGAAATGAGAGATAGAAATTAGAATGATTTAGCATACTTGAAATAAACGATATGGTAAGTAATTCTGAATTTTCTTGTCAAAAACGTCACAGTTGAAGTTTTTCGTCAAACTCAATAACGAAACTAATAAGTATCGCCTATTGTTTAAACGTTGATAGAAAGATGGTCTTTTTTTCCATTTTGATAGGGTGGTTAACAGGAACGTATTTGTGTACATTTCTGTTGATTGCTTTGGTTAATTGGGTTAATTTGCAAGTATGTAAACTATGTAGATTTGTTCAAGCTAGAAGGGTTGAAAATGCGCGCCTTAAAGTTGAAGTAAAGGATTTCACGCATAGCTTTAAATGTCCAAGTTCGAATGATAAAGTATATTTAGCTCAGCGAACATCTGTAGTAATGGGGCGCATTAGGGTATAAATTGTACGCCATGACGATAGAAGCACCCTTATAAAATATGAAAACTTACCGCATGGCTGACTTTTGGATAAGTTTGAACGTCGACTGTGTGATCATCTTAAGTATGCTATCGTCGACATCGTCATACCAACGGCATTGTGCCCATCATATCACGTCATACCCCTCTCCCCCCACCCGTGTTTTTATCACCGCAAAACGCTACACACTCACGTTACAACATACCGCAATGACAACCCCTTGAAATTATTCAGCATAATTTCGCCGTTCCCCAAAGAACGTGATAATCTTACTGTATTGACTTGCCGCAATGTACGCCCGACACTTTCGACAAAAATCGTTTTCAAAAATTAACACCCTCGGGGGGAACTCTTTGAATTTTTAACCGATTTTCGTTTTCGTTTCACCAAATAAAATAAACATTGTATATACGTGAAAAAAATCAACTGCTCCAGAATTCATATGCATACGTTTTACTGACTTGGCAAAATTTCAGAAACTGCAAAACAGTTGTGAAAAGAAAACTCCTCTCACGCCACCAAATTATTGACCAAGCACAGGATTAATGATCTCTTTATTTATTATCTACGTTTAGCATCGTTTCATGGTAGCAAACCGAAGTCGTAATAATAATTTTTTCGACTTTCGCTTCGTTTTGACTTTAACCAAAAAGAAGACGAGTTTCATAAATGCATTGCCGTAGAAAGGGTGGTGCTTTTTTTAGGGTAGTCGTAAGCCGTTTCGAGACTTCTCATTTAAGTGAAAAGAGAGTTTTATTAATGGCCGTATGCGGCGTATATAGAGAAAAGCTCATTTGGTGGAGCTTTAGAAGATTGACATATGGCCAAAAGTTGCGTGCTGCTTTAATGTCTATGTAGATAAAAGTTGAATATAAAGTAAAGAAAAAAAATTTATGTAAAGACAAATAAAAAGACAACAGTGAGCTGCTCTACGTGCGCGAAAGCTATAAAGCTTTCGAGAAAATGGTGTTGCAACCATATAACAATATTATCATTTTGAACAAGTTCTGGTGTGCAATAATCGCAAGCGACGAAAAGTAGCTACAAAATATAACGATGTGTATAATGGGGCGGTACTTGATGTTAGCGGCAAATAAAAGCTCCTTTTTGCTTTTGTTTAATGTCACTTACCGTATATTTATAGCCGTAAAAAAGCTTCTGAAAGTGGCCTTGTTTTTCTATATGTCGACTTCGCCGCCACAATGGATTTACACACAAATTGCTGTGTTTGTAGCGTTCAATATCCCATGTACCAAAACGTGGATGGAATTGTGTGGAAAAATGAGCGTGAAAAGTGGCCAATTTTCGCAGCATAGAACATTTTCACTTTATTGTTTTCTAGTTATTCGCGTTTGAAATATGTGACCTCCTGTTTACACACGTCGACTAAGTGGTTTTGTGTGGAAAATGGAAAACTTGAACTTTTTTGGGCACGCCACTTGGTAAATGAGCTTTTATACTTTATAATCGCCGTTACGACCATGTGAATTGTTTCCATGTCGGAAGGAAAAATTTCACCAAATACATTTTCCACTTCAGGAAAGACATACGACTACGTTATTTGGATGAAAAGGAAACCTTCACATTTTCTCTAGGAAATTTATATCTGAATTCTGAGCTTTTCAGTCCCAAAAATGTTTTTTCTTTACTCATTTATTTGAAATCATTTATAAGCATTTAGAAAAATAGATTTTTGACTACTAAATCTATTTCCTATATTACCTATATTTCTATTTTTCACTAATTTTTGTAACGTCATCCGAATTTTTCTGTCGCCCTGTTACTCAATCGTCTTTTTTTAATGTAAATTTTTTCAAAATTTCCAAATTTTCCATCGTGAATATCTCGATAATCATCGAGCGTATAGTAACGATAGACATATCTTTGGAAAAGGCATTAAAAGCTCTACCAAACGATAAACAAACGATTTTCCGAAACTTTTCCAGCGAAGAGCCAAACATTTTTTGCTTTCATAACTTTTCCGTGTAATTTTTCTTAAGTTTTCTTAATTTCGAATTTGTTATCCTCTTTCCATCAATACCTCAATCGTTACCTTATACGTTATCCTTATAAAGTTATTTAAGTTTAAAAATCGCTTAAAGGGTATAGCCGGGTTTATATCGGAAATTTGCCCCCATGGCTTTTTTGATTTGCAGCTGGCGGATCGATTTGACATCAAACAAAAATAATTCACCCAAATTTTTAGTGCCCTATTTCAAATGGTTTTCGAGATTTTCAAAAAAAAAATCATTTTCAGTTTTATTTTTTTTTAATAGTAAAATTTAATATTAATGAATGATGTTTTTTCCCCAATTTATAAGAGAAGAGATGTTATGACACTATCATAATAAATCTCAGATGAAAGGTCGATTTTCCAGAGGAAAAATAACACTAAAAATCCATGTTATTCAAAAGTTTCAATCAGCAAACTTTCTCAGAAAATGTCTTTTATAATATTCGAGTTCTAATCCATAGTTAATAAACAATTAAACGTTCTTTTTTTAACGGATATTTTTTTTTTATTTGATGTTTTTTAAATTTTCGTACTATGCATTTCGCTACTTTCGTAGCTTCTTTTGGTACTTAATTATGAACACCAACTTATATTCCTTTACACTCATGAATTTTTTCATAATTTTTGGTGTGGTGGAACAATATGAAAAAAATAAAATAATTTTTTTTCAACTAATGCTATCTGCTGGGACTTGTAGAACCTATTTCTTACTCTATAGCCGTTACTGAATAAGAGTTACTTTAAAAAGTGATAATATAATATTTACAAATATTGCTAATAATTTGATTAATTTATTTCTAACTTGCTTATAAATATTTTTGGAGTTGTGGAACATTATTTTAAAAAATCCAATGCCTTGAAACTTATATGCGGTGAGAGAATTATATAGAAAATAATTTTTCAACTGATAAATAAATATTATAAAAAATGAAAAACTGACTTCAAAATATATAAAAATTCTTAAACAAAAAATGCACTAAAAAGTAACAAAATAATGGCGTATCCTTGCAGTATCTACAACTTACAAATTATTAGGATGATACAATGTACAACTATTGTTATTTTTGGAGTTGGTGTCAGCCAAGGAAATACGACTATATTGGTACTTAACAATAAACGAGAATACCTTATGAAAATTATTTTTCAAATGAACTTTTAAACAATATACTCGAACTGTAACAAAATCTAGCGACCTTTAAACTACAAAATACTAATTACCAACTAAACCTTTTTAAAATTTTTACAAATTACTATTAATATTTATTTTATTGACTGACACCAACTCCAAAAATAACAATAGTTGTACATTGTATCATCCTAATAATTTGTAAGTTGTAGATACTGCAAGGATACGCCATTATTTTGTTACTTTTTAGTGCATTTCTTGTTTAAGAATTTTTATATATTTTGAAGTTGGTTTTTCATTTTTTTATAATATTTATTTATTTCTCGCGTTTTAGTGATCTGAAGTTTGATAACTGATTTTATTTTCTTGAAAATGGTTAACCTTCCAATCGCGCTGCTTATATGAGGCAGCGCCGTTTAATATTAAAAGTTACTACATCATCCCTTTTTGCCCTTAAGGGTTGAAATTTTTTGCTTTTAAATGTAATAACAAAACTAGTGGATTATTCTTTCCAACAGAAAAAAATTATCAAAATTCGGTTAAATGTCACTATTTCATCCCCTATTTTCATCCTTAAGGGGTGGATTTTTTTCTTCAAATTGAAATGTGAACAATTTAAAGGTACGTTGTACGTAATAGAAACAAAATCGGGTTAGCCATAAAAAAATTATAATGTTATTTCATTTCTAATTTTTAACCCCTTATGAGTGGAGTTTTTTTTAAATGGATAGGAGATTAATTTAAGGTTGTGTTCTACAAATAAAAAAAGAATTATTAAAATCGAGCTATCCAATTAGAAGTTAGTATTTCATCCCTAAGTTTTCAACTCCTTAGAAGTGGAAGATTTCCCTCAAATTAAAACTGGACCCCACGAAAAGTACCAGCTTTGAAATAAAAAAAAAGTTATTAAAATCGAGCTATCCAATAAGAAGTTAATATTTTATCCCTTAGTTTTCAACCCTTTAGAAGTGAAAGATGTTCTTCAAATTAAAATGGGAACACACGAGAAGCACTAGCTTTCAAATAAAAAAAGAATTATCGAAAGCGAGCTATCCAATAAGAAGTTAGTATTTCATCCCTTAGTTTTCAACCCCTTAGAAGTGAACGATTTCCTTCAAATTAAAATTGAGCCACACGAAAAGCACTGGCTTTTAAATAAAAAAATGATTTTCAAAATCGAGCCATCCAATAAGAAGTGAGTATGTCATCCCTTAGTTTTCAACCCCTTAGAAGTGGACGATTTCCTTCAAACTAAAATGGGACTATTCGGGAAGCACCAGCTTTCAAATAAAAAAAGAATCATCAAAATCGCTTCACCCATTTGGAAATGCTGAGGTAACAAACATAAAAAAAAAAAAAAAAATACAGTCGAATTGAGAACCTCCTCCTTTTTTTGAAGTCGGTTAAAAATTGCATTCAACGAAAGATACGTTTTATTTTTTTTTTTTTGACAATCTCGAAAACCATTTGAGATAGGGCACTAAAAATTTGGGTGAATTATTTTTGTTTGATGTCAAATCGATCCTCCAACTGCAAATCGAAAAAGCCATGGGGGCAGATTTCCCCTATAAAACCCGGCTATACCCTTTAACTATTTGTGTCGAACGGAATCTTGTAATCAGCATTTCACGTACTTGTCGATATTCAATCGAGGTGAAATTTTGCAAACAGACACATCTCACTGTCACTACATGAAGCAATCAATCTATCAATAAATACAATTTTTTATGAGAAATTGCCGAATGCTTAAAAATTTCCCGAATATGATGTTGGGGTAATATAGATTTGGGGCGGGTATACCACTTGGTATGGTGTAAGATGTTCGTAATTTCCATAGATTTTTTTCTAACTATAGTTATCTATAAGTGCACATCTTTTAAGTCTGACAAGTTGAACTCAATTTTTTTTTTAATATTTTGAGTCGCTTTAACATCTAAGGTCTTATCACGACTGTCTAAACTCTAAACACAGAAAATTTCTGTTGGTCAAGTATATCTTAGATCATAAGTCTTAAATAAGACTTGACGCATCAAGAGGAGAGAGCAATTGCTCTAACCACTGCGCCAATATGTGGTCTGAACTCTATTTAAATATCTTAATTTTGACACTTTAATAACTAAGCTTGAGCATTCCATAAAATGTCATGTGCTTATGTAGATAATAAAGCTTTGCACTTTCAAATTTGATATTTGTACTTCCCTTGTTTTCTATGTGTTTATGATATTTTGGTTTATGTACAAGGTGAAGAATTAAAATTTTACGGTAATTTTGTTCTTATCAAATTGTCATCCAATGAATCCTTTTTGAGATAGAGTGTTATAAGTTTAAAATGTTTAATCATTTATTTATTAATTGTATAAGTATATTTATTTCCACAATTGATAAAAATGACAATTTTACAAGTGACCAAATCTTCTCCAGATTGAATATTTTTTGTTGTCAATGGTTGACTATGAACTTTTACTAAGAACCAAACTTGTCATAGGTACATTTTCTGTTCTACAACCTTGTAAAAACCTCAAAATAGGCCACCTATTGGCACAGTGGCTAGAGCAGTAGTTCTCTCCACTTCATGCGTCAAGTGGTACGGGTTCGATCCCCGTTGAATCCTAGACTTAAGACCCTAGAACTAAGATTAAAATTGACCAACAGAAATTTTCTATGTTTAGACAGTCGTGATATGACCTTAGCTGTTAAAGCGACTAAAAGAAAAAAAAAACACCCAAAAAAACAATATACCTATCAAAAAAAATTCAAGTTTGAAATTTTGTCATTTATTTCAATTAGAAGGCACGATTGAATTTAAACATATAGTATGACATGAATTATAAATATTTCAAGTTCTATAATAATAGATTTGTCAAATTTTTAATTTTTTTTCTCTTCTTTTATATAAATTTGTAAGGTTCAACTCTTGTAACTTTTGTCTTTGAATCCGATCGACATGAAACTATACCACCAATGTTCACTATTTTAAGGTAGATCAATTATAATTTCTATTCCAAAAAATGTTTTAATATGCAAAGACTACAAAAGTGTAATACTATGGATTAATTTTGACCACTGTGTTTCAATCCCCAAAAAATTTTTTTCCTCCGATAAAACAAGTTACTTTAATTTTGACGAAGAATAATATGATCAAAATCGGAAAGGTACATATATACACATATGGTACACGGAAGAAAATAGTGATGTAAAATTTACAACACTAAACTAGTAATAATTTTCTGCCTTTTGTGTTCACTATAACCACAAATGTAACAGCAGATAACACACTGTGTTCAGCTCTAACGTATAGTATTTTTTACTACCATAGTGTAGTAAATATATATATATATATAGCTGTTACAACTGCTGAGTGTTGTACAATTAACAAATTTTGGCGTTTCTGTTACGCCACGAATTTTAACAAATCTGTAATCGTTACCATTTTTGGTGTATAAAATACATTGTATCTATACAATGTACAATTTACTCCAAATGTGGAAAACGGCTGAGAAAAAAAACATCAGAGCCACTTTTACCTTTTTCTATAATTATATTTTTAAGATCTTTAATGGTGCGCATGCAGCGCGTACAAAATAACCTATAACTTTGACAAATAAATTAAAGTGTCAAAAATTCAACTACATTATATTATCATGGAGACATTTTTACTAGTTCGTGTTGTAAATAATACTACAGTTTATTTAACTACACTTAACTGGTAAACGTTACTACACTAGTGTATGTTGTAACTTTAACAAAGATTGTAGTTAAATCTACAACAGATTTTTTCCGTGTACATTACTTGTTAGAAGGTTGCAAGTTTTTCAATGTTTATTTAATGCGTGGGAAAAATTTGTATTTTTGTTAAGAAAGAGAAGGTAAGAAACAGTAAAGAACGCGTGAAATAAGCTTCAAGGTTATTTTGAAATAACTGAATGATTTTTGATTAAATCTGGAATGTAATGTTTAAATTTTTCGTTGACAATTAATTTCGGTGTTTAATAAGGAATTGGAGTAGGTACACGAATAAGATTTTAATGTTAACTAACCGCATAGATGTAGGATATTGCTGTTTCTGGTGGGATGGGAGAAAGGATATGTGGGTTATTGATAGAGACATTAGTTTCTGGAATGCAGACGTTTGATAGCTAAGCTCCATAACATTGAACCACACACTGACACAACTCAACTGCACACATACATTTGTACAAGTGAACTGGGAATTGATAGTCCCGCTACAATTTTGATAATGGATACAGCAGTCAGTCCAGGTGCTTGGAAAAGCATCCAACGGCTGCCAAAACAGCAACAGCGTTTTTCCTTCACACACCTACCGTTCGGTAAGAAACCGCCGGATGATCAGGAAAAGCGGGAGAAACGGGAGAAACGTGTCGAGCTTGAAATATTACCACACTTTTCACAATTTATTCCGCTCTCATGCCGTATTAAACACAGAAAACGGATTTTGAATTTGAGAATTTTTGAATTTTCACCGAAAACGGAAGAAAAAATATATATGGAAATAGAAACCACTTGACATTCCCGTGGAATATTTTCTCGATACAGATATTTTATTCCTTTCAAATATTCACTCGCTAAAATATTCGCGTATAGTTATCCCGATTCTTCTCTCGAGTGACGAATATATTATGTATTGTTGCTCGGAAAATAAGCAACCACAAGTGATCAAATATGTCGAAATGGAAAAACTAGAGTTTCAATAGCGTTCCTGACAAGATCGAGATATTCGATGGAATAACAGCTGCTTTATTTGTGTATACATTGATTTGTCATGATGCAGCTGAGACGTGAGTGTTAAGATGAACAAATTTTTATTTTTTTTTTCTATTTTTTGTTTTGGTGATATAAAAATATAAAAGTTACAACAAATTACCTTTGTTTGAGTAAATAAATCTACTACAATACTAAATATTTTTGTGATACTGCTTAAGGTACTACCTACAATGCTAGAGAATGTCAAGAGAAATAGGTAAATAAATAACGTAGATAATAGTAAATGTAATAGTACCTACGTCTTGTTTTGCACAGCTGTACCTATACTCTACAAACGATTACCTACCTATTTGGCTTAGTATTAAACAAACTTTATTTGTATATGTGTGACTTAGATTCTTTCTTACACCCGTGTAATTCGTATTTCTACATTTATATTTTAAACTAGCTGATACCCGCGACGTCATCTGCGTAATTTATTATGTTAAGAACATATTTAATTTACAGAGTAAAACGTTTAAAAAATTGAAAGCAAAAATATATTAAAAATAACCGGAAGGAACTTAGCGTAGAACATTTTTAACTTAAAATTTGCTACTTCAGAATCCGCTTTTACTCCAAGTGTATAGTTATTAGTTAATCAATAATTAATTTTTCAAAAATTTGTAAATTCAAAAATAAAAATTGCTATATAATCCAAAATTTCCGGATCCGCAATTGCTCCAGGTGTATAGTTAATTAGGAATTTCATTTTTAAACGATTCATGTTTATAAGAGCCAACGCAATTGATGACGTCATAGTACAACAATACAACTATAAATAATTGAAAATAATTAATCGTTAGAAATATTGCAAAAAATTTACAATTATTTGCGTAGTGAAAAGAGCATATAGAGAATTTTTTAAAAAATCAATTAAAAATTATTTTGGGTGTTATAGCGATTTTAATTCTTGAATTTGAAAATTTAAAAAAAATTTAATTACTGATTTACTATTAACTATATACCTGAAGAAATTGCGGATCCGGAAGAGCATTGAAGGAGCAATTAAAAAAAAAAAAAACTCTAAAAAAGTTATTTTTTTGTGTTTTACAGCAATTTTAATTTTTAGTTTGCAAATTTTGTAAAATTAATAACTATACACTTGAAGAAGTTGCGGATTTTGAGGGAGCAATTTTTTGGTATAGGTATAATTTAATTTAAAAAAAAATGGGTGCCTGTACTTATATGTACGCGCGTGAGAAATTATACTTCTTTGCCTTCTTTGGCATCATTAAAAATTAGTTTTTATTAATTGTATACAACTAATAAAATTTAGAAAATAATATTTTAATTTATACCAATATATACGGATAGTTAACCTCAATTATATTGGAGCACTTGAAAAAGTATATAAGCGCAATTTTTTTCACTTATAAGTAATTACGAAAAGTAAATAATAATATTAATCGAAATATTCAATTTAAATCAATACTGAATATAATTTATTCGTGAAGTGGACACTCTTACGAGAGGTGCGGTTCTTTTGAATTTTAGTAGGACGCGTTGAACAGAGATGACTGAGCAATGTCCAAAATGCATTTAAGCATTACGGACTTGCCCTGTGATGATAAAATAGACCGATACTAACGCCTCTAAGAACAACGCGCCATACTAATAGCCTAAAAGTAATCTGACGTTTACCATGCTTTTTCCGAGTCACCGTTTGCGCAGTAAGTTTGTATTTTTATGACTATTTAATGGCTGAAATACTATGAAAAACTATGGTTTACAATGAAAATAAAATCCAAAAAAAGCTGCAAGACGTTTATAAAATTTATCAGGATCATTTTTCTGGTTAACAATTCATGCATGTCATGAAAACGAAGCTTCATAGAAATTGCGAAATTAAGTAAGTAGCTACTTTTCAAAATAAATGTCTTAATCTTATTCATGCCTTGTTTTACTAAATTATTATTCTAAGATGGTTTATGAATCATTTCAGAATCCCAGATTTCGTGATAACCAAAAATATGCATGGAATGCAGATGTCATCACTAAACTCCAAATAGTATGATAACAGCTACTGCAAAATTCTTAATAATATGTGTCATTTGTATTTATAAATATTTTCTAAATAAAATATTAAAAATATAATTAAAGAATTAATTATTTTTAATTTAAATATAAAAATAAATAAATAAATAAGTAAATAAATAAAGAAAAATCAAATTACGCACGCCTAGTTAAAAAAAAGAGTGGTTTTGCGGCCAATTTTATCCTGTTAATTTTGTGTCACCCTGATGCGCGCGCATCTTTAAATTTCACTCTCATCATTTTTTCATAACGCACCTAAAGAAGTATAACTTCAAAAATGTTTCTCGCTAATTTAACTTTTTCTGGTTAAAAAATATATGCAATATTAAATAGGAGTCTTGAAATGTAATTTGATTATTGTAACGGTTGTAACTTAAAAATGTATTTTGAATCTGAACTTAAAGTAAAATATAAAAAATGCTGAAAGAGAATTAAATAAAAAAGCTACAAAAAATATTTTAAAAACTGATTAACAAATAGAAAATAGAATTTAAAAAATATTTAATAATCTAATATCTCGCTGAGCTTCATTAAGTCTACGCTCAGTTATGAAATAATAAGTAGGCAGTGGAAGGAGAAACATCCTCTTTCCAGCCCATGCACATTACACCGTTTGCCCCACTCTATCAAAGCGACGAAAAATACACCGTTAAACGCGTTTTGCTTGTAAAAATCGCATCTTTTTAAAACTTTAATTACTTTGTTTTTAAAGAAGATATCGGGATAATTCTTTGGTTAAATAAGGACCAAGTATATAAGAAGTAAAACAAAAAAAATTGATCGAAATCAATTAAGTAGTTTTTGAGTTAACAGCGAAATTGGAAAACAGCTATCATTTTGTTTATATAAATAATGTAAATATACTGCTACTTTTATACTTACTAATCAATTATTAGGATCATTTTTTATTTTTCAAAACTCAACTAATAAGAAAACTAAAAATCCATAAAAATCACTGGAATTAACTATCATTGTATTTCTATAGATAATAAACTCATACGAGTATATGTGTTACTTAGAATTTGATTTACGAGTACCTACACCATAATTATTTCAACTTCCGCTGTTGGAATCTTATTTTCAATTTAGTTGAAGCATTAATATATTGCCGCATTGCCGATTTAAAATAAAAAAACAAGACAATATTATTTGACATGATAGAAAATACGCTTCAACGTAAATAATTTTTTCAAAAATAGAAAAAAACTGCAATATTCAAAAATACTTGTAGTACTAATAGGTAAAATATATAGTAGGAATAGAGAACATACCTACACATAAATACACCATATTACAGTAAAAAATATACATTATAATGTACACTACTATTTAGAGCTAACTTAAAAACTACTTATATCTATCCCTTTAAATCTAGACGAATGTATCAAGTACATATACCTACATCTACATATATATATATATATACATCCTCGTGACCTCACATCCGGGGATCAAACTCAAGCGTTTCAAAAAGAGTGATATACACCATTTTCAGTGCGTTTCGTAATTAGAAAGGAGTCTGTAGGATTTGTATCCTTGAAGCCAGACGTTGACTGAAAGTAGTACATATATTGTTAAAAATCTTTATAGTCTATATAGAGGCGATTAGTTTCAAAACCTACTAAATTCATTTTAAAAATGTTTACAGGAGACACAGAAAACGTTTTGAAGCCATGCATTATTAATTGTAATAATTTTATACTGGATTGAGTCGGTTTTGGTCAAAACAAATTTACCAGTTTATGTAATGCATTGAAAACTTGTAAAAGTGGAAGAAAAATAATTTTTCCAAAAATCTGAATTGAGCCAGTTTTGAGACTAATCGGCCTAAATATAAACCACAGAAATATATATAACATGCATCTGTGAAAGCAAATTATATTTTATTCAATCATAATTTGTATCAGAAGACAATATTTCCTAATATTTTAGAGGTGAGGTATTATTTGTGTACTTATTTACACTTTCATTGAAAACTTGTAAACTTGTTAATGTATAACTTTTTAAACATTTTCCCAAGTAAACCATAAATACGAACCGTAAACATTTGAAAATATTGAAAGTGAACTATTAGTTTAACTTTAAATTTAAACTTGGTCTTTTGTAAGGTATCAGTTTCTGGACCAAAGTTGTACGTACAACTTTTTGTCCTGCAAAAAGAATGCATATTACTGCGAGGCGTCACAGTCCTTTCTTTTACTTTCATTTATGAAACTCGCTGTTGGTTAAAAGAAATATAAGAGTTTTATAACTATATATATATATATATATATATATATATATATATATATATAAACAGAACTATATGCATACAACCTAGGTATATGTATGTATATATAAAATATACGAATTCCCAAACTCCACCCCAGAACCGTCCTTATTCGAATTTTCCCAGGAAAAAGTTTCAAATAAAATTTGTAGCCACTAACGAGTCTAAGAACCATAGAAAGTTTAAAGAAAATCATTGGAGCCGTTTTCGAAAAAACTTGAAAAATCTCAAAAACTCCAAGAATAAAGTAGAGCTTTCGGTTAACCGATTTCATACAAAAGCTTTGCAGCACATCTAGATATAATATGCAGGCTAAATTTCAAGTTTACGATATGGCTGTCACATATTTCTAAAACCCACTTTTTTGGACTCGGGGCACCTCAAAACATGTATTTCCCGTGAAAGTTCGAATTTAAAAATTCAACCCGATTACAATACTTCTTTTACATATAGTAGTAAAAGAAAGTAAAAAGCGATTATTAAAGGTTATATTTTTCAACTCCACGCGAAGTAGGTTCTGTTAGTTAGTGAGCTGGACATTCAAATTGTGGTATAGTTATAATCTACGAGTAATATCGACGTTATAATTCGTTTAAAAATATTGATTATCAGTCGGAAATATAAATATATCGTTTGAATGAAACACTCTATTTTAATTTGTAGTGAGACGAAGAAATTTTTGCCGCAAATATTGCAAACAGAAAGAGGTGCCATGACGCAAATAAGGCTTCTCAGTCTTGAAATAATTAGTGTAAAGGGAGCAACTGTCAGAGAAATCTCTTCATCGTCGCAAATCTCGTGAGTAGTGACAACGGTAGGAGCTGTGAGTCAGAAACAAGTGTCACGCCACCCCTGAAGGTGGTCTCGCACTCCCAGAAGCTAGATCAGTGGAACGAGGATAAAGCTGCCGGCGCTCCTTCCACCTCGTGTTAATTCCTTTTAAAATTTTAAGTACACAGTGTAAGCTTGCGTAGCATCGGCTCGACTTCTCACAAATATCTGGTTAAACAGTACTAAACAGCGCCCCTAATTTCTCTGTGTGCAGCATAAGTTAACACAACCACAAAATTCCTCCCATCTACGAGTTACCTTGGGAAAATCCACCCCAACAAACATTCATTCCTTCCACTCTTACATGTTCGTGAATGTAACCCACACAAAACGGTCACTCATCCCATACAATACTATTTAGAAAATTATTCTCAATTTCTCGTCGCTCACTTATTTCGGATGAAGATCTGAATTTATTATAAATACATTAATCTTCATTTAATATTGATAGCAACAGGTTATGAGCGTTAAACGGAGAATGAGAATCGTTTCGATAAACATCGCTACGAACCGATAATAATTCAATAACACCACTCACAAACACAGCCAATTCATTTGTAAGCGCCAACTTTTCGACGACTTTTCTCAAATTGTTCGAAACCTCGCCGTTCAGTGATACATTAATTACGAACGGGAAAGTTTTTCTCGCATAAAAATTCATTCAAAAAGCTGCAAAGCTGACGAACAGTTGTTGTTTTTTTGTTCGCTTCAACTTTCAAATACAATCATTACAAACAACAACTTCATTTCTCATCATAACTAAAGTATTTAAACGAGATCAACTTTCGGCACACATTTTATTATCTTTACATAGTATAAAACAAAGTCACTCCCGCTGTCTATTCCCTTAAGTCTTCTAAACTACACAATGGATTTTAATGCAACTTTCAAAAATTGATAGAGCGATTCAAGAGAAAGATTTGCAGGTATAATACATGCATATTGTTGTAGAGAAAAGTCGGAAAATTCAAAGATTTATAATGTGAGGTCATAATCAACATATTTTTGTGCACTTACATTGCAAACGCTGGCTTAACCTTACGAGATTAATCAAACTAATAAGCGACGAAATTGTGTATCTTAAAAAGATTGATAAAAAAGTTAGCGACAGTATATGTCTATCTCTTAAGGATAACCCACAGAAACTATTTTTATGTTTTACATATTACAAAAAAAATATTGGTTATTTACCAGGCTATTTTAAACAATACAGTATTCTTTTTTATCCAATTAAATACCTGAGATACGTTCTGAATTTCATGTAAATCATAGTTGCTCTTTACAGCATATTATAAAAATGTTTAAAGATATCACAAATATAAAAATACAAGTGTTTACGTGTCGTTAAGTGTCGTACGTATTGCCTGTTTTATTGGTATCTTCTTCTATATTATATAAAAATATTATGTTGGTCCTTATTTGGACAAAAAATCGAAAAATTCTACACCAATTGAGATCAAATTTTGATACAATATGCAATCCGCTTGATATGATATCAGCTGCTTCTTATGCTGAAATAATGCATGGTTGCCATTGAATAGCATAAGAATTAAATCCAACAGGAACCGTGTATTTAAGAGAAGTTTCGTTCAAGTTCGTGAAATAGCATTTTAACGCTTTTCCTTAACAAGGCCTGACCAATTTTACACAGTAACGAAAGAAATCTCTACAAAGTTTAAATTAAAAAGTTAACAATTTTCACTGGAAAATAAATATGAGTTCCAATTTAACACCCAAAAAAATTAATAAGGATTTTTTTAAATATTTTAATTTCTTTATTATTCATTGTCGAAGATTTTAATTAGAAATAAACGTATTAAATTTTTTAAATTATCAATAATTACTTAATGGAACGAATTTTAATGAAGTTTTGTTAAAGATACCTAAGAACTTAACATATTATTGAATATCATTTATTCGAAAAAGAGGACGGTTCCTGTAAGATAGCTCCTAATCTTTTCTACTAAAATAGCTGAACTGTTTTAATGACATTTAGTATGAAAAATTTTCAATTTTTCTTAAAAGAACTTTTTATACTTAAAATCTTATAGAACCTGTAATATAGCTAATATCTCTTCCTAGAAAAGTAGTTTTACGGATTTAGATGAACTTACTTTGGATCTAAAGTATGGAAGCATTTATTATCTTTTTCTATCAAAATTTATTTATTTTTATAATTCACTATGAAGGTAGGGAATCTATTAATAAATCAATTAAAATTTAGATACTCTCAGTAAAGCAAGCGGGTATCGGCTAGTTTGAAATAAACGGTTGTTTGAAATGATGCTCACGCAGATTTCTCTCGTAGCTATTGCAAGACACTCACATTTAAAAAAAAAATACCGTAAAAAAATAATCAAATATCCCAAATAGTCGAAAAGAATCTATTAACTATTTAGGCTGACCGGTATTTAGACGGACAAAAGGATTTATTTTTAAATTTCTATTGAAATCACCGCTATACAACATAGTCAATACTTAAACACCACCAGTATTTTTCTTTCCTTATTAAAAACTTTAGATATTTAAATATAAATGGTACTCATAATGACAAATATTATAAGAAAAATTATTATTTATTTTGCACTTATGGAACGGGAACAGAATTGAGTCGAAAGTTCAAAAGCACTGCTTCAGAGTAATGATTATCAAAAAGAAGAATCAATGAGCTTAAAGTGTATTGAAAACTGTTACGAGTTTTTTTTTTTTCTATAAAACTAAACCTTAATGGGACATTTTTTTGTTGATGGCCGTCAAAGTAAAAGAAAAAGCTTGACTGTAGTTACCAACTTTTGTGTCAAATCTAATTCTACTATTTCATATTGAATGTGTAGCATAGGGGTGATCATGCGGTCCATGTATAAGAGGAACCTAAATTTTTCTTTTGAACGTTTAAACAGCGGCCACTCTGTATGCTCCTAAGATGAAACTGGGCGCGTTTTCAATTATCTAATATTTTCTAGAGAAATGACACTTTTATGACAGCTTTCATTCGGCAAACGAAGAAAAGAAACTGGCATGTAAAACAGATTGTTGAAATAGGACGCACTTGAACAAATTGAAAAAAATGATATATCGTATCTCTATATATACAATACACCATTTATTGTTGCTTTTGTCGCCCCAAAAAAAAAAAACTCTCAAAATTGTTCTTTAGCATTATGCTTACACAGGGAAAATATCTGCTGCGAGGCGTCACAGTACTTTCTTTTACTTTCAATTATGAAACTCGCTGTTGGTTTAAAATATTTGAAATTTAAGCACTTTATAACTATTAATATAAACAGAACTACATATATGCATACAACCTAGGTATATGTATATATAAAATATACGAATTCCCAACTACCACCCCAGAACCGTCCTTATTCGAATTTTCCCAGGAAAAAGTTTCAAATAAAATGTGTAGCCACTAATGAGTATAAGAACCATAGAAAGTTTAAAGAAAATCGTTGGATCCGTTTTCGAAAAAACTTGAAAAAGCTCATAAACTCCAAGAATACAGTAGAGCTTTTGGTTAACCGATTTAAACCAAAAGCTTCGCGGCACAACTAGGTATACTATGATGGTCAAATTCCAAGTTTGGTGAAATTCAAAAAAAGCTTTCGATACGATATGGCTGTCACACACAGACATGTTTTTAAAAACCACTTTTTTGGACTCAGGGGACCTCAAAACATGTATTTCCGGTAAAAGCTCGAATTCGAAAATTCGACCCGATTACAATACTTCTTTTACTATCTTTATAGTAAGTAAAAGAAAGTAAAAATTGACGGTTTAAAGTTTAGACTTCGAAAAGCTAATGATTAGGAAGCATTCCTTTATTTTTGGATTGTAGAAATTAAGTATTGCTGATGTCTATGCCAAAATATTGTTGTAGTTATTTATTTGTAGATTATGTAAAATCTTTAGTTGCTTATGCAAGCTTCTACTGCTGCATACTTAAAAAGTATCTACCCAAATTTCGATCGTTTAACGCCATTAAGACTTTAGTCCCAATTTTTGCTTACTAAATAACACGTGGTAAAATTTTGCGTTAAGTACAAAATTTTGCTTCTAAATATCGAAGGTCTTTACTAGGGATGTTAAAAAATAATCGATTTTTATTTAAATCGATTATTATTTTCTAATAATCGATTTTTTATAATCGATTTTCATAATAATATTAATCGATTTTTAAATAATCGATTATATAAATTACGCGTTTAAATCGATTTTCATAAACAGCGCAAACTTAAATGCAAACAAGCTGTAACGTTTTTTTTCATTCTTGTCATTCAAATATAATAGACATTCATTCAAATATTTGATTGTTAAATTTAAAATTCATTATTAAAAGATTGAAATCGAAAATAGTTTTTGAGGCAATAAGGTTGTAATTTTGTTAAGATGCTCATCATTTCATTTTTATTATAATAAAACGTTTAATGGTAGGTACTGAAATTGTGTATTTATAATCATATTTGCCTTATTCTTTACCTTGAAAGTTTAATGGAATGAAAAGGTCCAATTGAATGACACGACACAGTTTGATGTTAGACGTTATATTTATTTTCTCCAGACGTTTCGCACAGGTACAATGTGTTACATATTGATCGATCGTTGGGTTATCGATCAACGATGATCAACGATTCATCGGTCCATCGATACTGATGATTATATTTTGAGACCTTTTATATTAATTAATCAGGCTACTTTTAATATGGAGGGGGACGTAAGTCCTCCAATATTAAATAGTCTTAAAATGCTGACTTGACATATGTATTTATCGATTGATCGAGGGCGCCTGACGTTGCATATTTAATGAAATCAGTTCACGAATTGGCAATTGCAATTTTTATCGGCAGCAAATTTATGAATTATGAAATTTGCCGCGATTCGTGAATTGGCTCATCTCAGGAAGATTCGCTTTAATTTTTAGTTTTGACTTGGTTATTTTTTTATTCATATCATTTTATTTGATTTTTAATCTGATAAGTTGTTAGTATTAATCTCTTAGGTTTTATCATTATTGGAATATGAAAAGCAAGCAGAATTTTAAATAATAGAAAAAATCGATTTTTTCGTATAAATCGATTTTTTTTAGTTAAAATTGATTTTTGACAAATCGATTAATATTGAATAAAGAAAAATCGATTTTTATTTAATCGATTCTTTTCCATTAATCTCACATCCCTAGTCTTTACATTATTACTTCACATTTCAGTGTTCCAAATTATAATGTTATGACGTTATTGTACAAATTGACTTTGCTAGGTTGCTCGATAGCCTTACAGTCTAAGCTCTAAGTCATAGCTTTACAATATAATTTACCTTGAAAGTACTTTAAGCGAGGACTTATTTTATAATTTACTCGAGGTTTTCTCCAATTTCCCTATTTTATATTTGATTTGGTTTTTTTAATAAGTAACAAAGAAGCTGACCTGTCTGCCAGAAGTCCTGGGATGATTGACAGTACCACGAACGAATTACTATCAGATGACATGCTAGCGGTGGCCCAAAAGGCTAAAGAGCAGAGATGTCTGAGAGAATGGCAGGAAGAAGTAAACAACAAATTTCAACCGATCAAGACCGCAATAAATATCTGAAAAACCTTCCTAAAACTAATAGAGGAGAAGAATGAAAAATCTGCCGACTAAAAGTAGGGAATTGCATGCTCCCATACGAACACATACTGAAGAAAGAAGAAGGAAAACCCTCCATGTGTGAGACATGTATAGTCCGAAAAACAGTAGAACACAACCTGGTCCAATGTACCCAATACGATAATCAATGAGGAGTAATCTATGGACAGCAGTCGATGATCCAAAGAGAAATGTTGGCAGATGATGGAAAAGTTGGATCGTGGGAACTGGTGTAAAAATATAACTAGTGACAAAGAATAGTAAAAATTGACCAATGAACCATTGTGATTTAGAAAGTAAAAGTGAACTAAAATAAGTGACCAAAATAAGCGAAAGACAACTAAGACTGCAGTATAGGACAAGGACAACAGACGCAAATAACCGTGCAATTGAGTATCTTTAAATTGAATTAAAAAAAAAGATTTGATATTGCTTATTTTTTGGATAAAATCGACTTTGCCTGAAATTTGCGTCGGCAAAACCGGCATTGCGTAAAAGCGGCCTTCCGCTGTAACATAAACATTTGGTAGTTAACGTATCATGCTCGAAAGAGATTTGTAAATGTGTATATACAGTAAAACCTATTAAGGTTTTTTGTTGATATTTGCTTATTTTGACAGAGTAAGCTTCTTTTTGATTAGTATTCAGGTTTACGAGTGTGAAAGAAATAAAGATAGAAATTCAATTATATGAAACGAATACGTCAATTAAATCTCAGTTGGTTTTCCCTAGATGTTTTTCCCCGTTTCAGTTCAGGGTCAGTGCAAAGGATAAATTTTCCAGTGGCGGCATTTTGGATGTGTCTAGCTCCATTCAAAACAAGCCGAACTTTCGAGTAAATAAAAAATGAAATGGCAGTTTTTCCCAAGGAAAAGCACAGTAATAATATACGTTTCACGTTGCTCACATTTCTCACATTTGCTTGTTCGTTTTTCTCTCGAGTTTTTCCCTCGTCGTTCTTTTTTCTTGTTTTTCGTTGTCGTTTTTTGAATGGATAGTGGTAATATAAATGGTTCGAAGCTTGGTAAACTGTAAATGCGGTCACCTATGACGTAATGCGGTTACATATCACACCCTCATTTTAAGGGGGAAATTCTAAGAAAATTTATGGAAAAATAAGCTCATCATATTATCACTAAGCTGCTACGAGCGTAATATTGTTATAGGAGGAAAACGAGTCGGATTCACGGTTGTTCCGATGTACGTTTCAGGTTCGCGACTCCCTCTCGAGTGCTTCCTGTTATTTTTAAGCTATTCATACACTTATGTTACGGACTTCACTGGAACGTTATTTCAAGTCTCGTGTTTCTTATTTTTTTCCCCTTTTTCTACATCTTGATTTAACATGAACCACATGGCGACTTATGGAAAACGTACTAATTAAAGAAAGTAATTAGACGAGTAGTGGAATTGGGGAAACGATCAAGGAAGCTTGGGTTATATATGTGATTTTGTTTAGAGCAAACAAATTGGTATTGTAATCGGTGTATTTTTGTGTGCACATGGCCGTTAAATCAAACGACTTGAGCTTTGTGAATTTTCGAAGGAGCTTCGATGATCGTAGCTCGCTCGATATCGCGGCGTGACGCTACTGCGCTCGTCTTGGAAATAAAACGATGTATCTTGAAGAATTTATGGAGCTGGATGGACTGATAAAGTATATCCTTCGGGAGCTAGTGAATAATTTACCAACATGTTTATTCGAAACGACGGCCAACAGAAACTCGCCGTGCTTAGAGCACGAGCCTCATATCGGCCAACAAGTTAAACAGACCATTTGCGAGCAACTACTAGGTAATAGTTGCATGGGAAAAATTCGCTTTTTCCTGACCGATCATGAATTTACAATTGTAAATATTTCGAGCGTTCAAAACGAATGGAATTAAAAAAAAAAAAAAAAGAAAAAAAAATGTCAAGCAGACGCCTCCACATGGAGGCTGGCGAAACGAGCACCCGCCACAACTATCCACAAAAACCCTATCTCTTACAGATACTGTAAACTGTAAACTCTGCCATGTACAGGCAAAATGATAGCAAGCTCTATATTTATTTAGGTAGAAGGGCGAGATATCTTTATACGCGTCTAGAATGTAGTAAAACTTGGCACAGCCACTACACGTCCCCTTTCCGATTCGTTCCTCGACGACTCTCGTCTCTGTCCCTCAATATTCGTATCCGCTAGCATTAAACAGAAACATACGATCGCTGTGCAGCGGAGAAATTTTCATCCCTTGCACATCTGAACAGACAAACAAACATGCATCCACCCTGTACACTCACCCTTCGAAAACCGCTCTCACACTAAGCCGGATATTATATCGATAGCAACTTTGAACAAGGCTTTGATGTTTGTTCAATGGCCCATTTTACTTTTCAATGTTGCCTTCACAATTACATACTTTATAAACTCCCCAATATTGGGCTACTTGCTTGTAAATCTTCAATACGGCTTTAGCAAATTGAACGACTGATATGGAGAAATGTCTGGAGATGTTCAACACTATTATCAACCAATACTTTCAGTCTAACCTGGATTCGTTAATTTTTTGTCCTCTGGACTAATATTATAAAGAAAAATTTCTTTGAAAGTTTCTATTTTTAGATTATCTCTGAAACTACTTACATACCACTGCAAACATGCTTTCATTATTTTAAAGATAAATGACTTCAAATGGACATAGGCTGGGTTTTATCCTGGAGAAATATATTTTCTTGTTTAATTACGATGTTCCTTTCTTGAACAATTGAATTGAAGAAAATTCAAAAGTGACTTGGGGATTTTGAGCGTTTAGAGTTTTGGATCAAATTGGTACCCATAATTGACTTAGATTCTTATAAGATGAACCAAAAATAAACCCTGTGGCGACTAGAAGTTTGAACATGCAGTGATTACCCCTCGCAGCTGCCCAGACGGGACGACATTATAACCTTAAGCAATTTAATTTTGTTCGAGGCCAGTACTAGCCTTGGTAATTGAAAATATATATGTAAATAAATGTGGGTAACCACTCCCACCTTACAACCCCTAAATCTGCTGTATAAATAAAAATAAACCAATGTGAAAATTTATCTCAAAAACAACTGCATGCGTTTTGGTCGACATTTTTAAAGAAAAACTTCTAAGATGGCGTTATAGTAATTGAGAATTGGGAGTGAATTTTTATATTTAACGAATCTCAATCCAAATAACGTCAAGTAATTCAACAAGTTTTGTGTAAAACATAACTATATATTAAACTATGTAGTTATTTGTACTAAAAACCAACTTAGATTAGGATTAGAAAAAAATGCATGCAAAGCTTCTTTTTTACTTTTCATTCTAACGATAACCTGTATAGAACGAATTATTACCTTCCACGAACATATCATGCATTCAATCATTGAACAATCGAATCGTTTGAAAAAAGCAGCAACTAAACGATTGAAAAAAATGGAAGAAAAGTTTCACTGCCTATAAAATATTCTACCCAAACCCATATTATTTTCACAGGAATTTTCCCTTCAAAGCTTGTTTCCTCCGATATGAAGTAACGGTGGAGAAAACACGAAGCATCCCCATATCACCCATTTTATTTACATTGTAAACACTCAAGGCTCTAATCAACTATTTAAAACTTGGAAAAGAGGAAAAATATACACGAGCGAGCTTTGTCGACAGCTCGCTAAGAGACAAAGCTTGCGAATTCTTATCCGTTAGATATTTATAAATCGAAATTAAGTTAGCATACTTTTGATTTTCAATATGAACAAAGCTCAAAGATGAGACATTTAAAAAACAATTAAGAACAGAGAAGTGGAACTTTTTCTTGATTTTGTACAAAGATTTCGTCTTGATAATGCCTAATTGCATTGAAAACGATTTATTAGGGTTGGACATGTAGGTAGGTATGTGGTGGTATAAAACACGCATAGAATGCGGATGATCATGAATGTGGGGTGCGTTTTTTACAGCTTTCAACGTGTTTATTTTCTGTTAAGCTCTTAATGATCGTTGTAACTAAGAAACTTTTGACTTTGATTCGGTGTTACGTTTACACATCTGATGCATATTTGCGTGAATCCAGTTCTCGATTGAGTCATCATTGCAATGTACATCTGGTATTTGAAGCATCGCGTTTTTGTTAGATTGTTTCGAGGACAGTGTAAGATGTGAAAAGTTTGATAATGTGCGCGAGCTTTGAAGGATTCCCATGTTAATTTTAAACAGAGATATGAAGTTTTTATGTTTGGCCCGCTTGAGCTTTTCACTGTTTGCATAATTAAATTTTAAGGGGCATAATTTGTGACTTTAGCAAAGTTCACATCAAACTAGCTAACTTTATCGTCCAAAAGAAACTAACGGCACCTATATGGTACACAACACTCATCACCATTCTTCGTTGCTTGCACCATCCACCCGCAATGACTCTTTCCAGTCGCTCATTATCCATCCCTAAAGCTTTGTGTCACTTTAAATGGTGTCTCACGGCTGTTTTCATAGCAATAACTCGACTAAATGAATTCATTATAATTTATTTGCCTTTTAAAAGACGTTTTTTTGTTTCACAAAAAAGTTTTTTGAAATTATCAACTATAAATTAAAAATTAATCATTTTCATATTATACAAAATTTTCAGGCATTTGTAGTAATATATAACTTTCTTTTACTACTATATAGATAGTAAAAGAAGTATTGTAATCGGGTCGAATTTTTGAATTCGAGCTTTCACTGGAAATACATGTTTCGAGGTCCCCTGAGTCCATAATAGTCGTTTTTAGAAACGCGCACGCGCGTGTGAGAGTGTGTATGTGTGCCTGTGTGGGACAGCTATATCGTATCGAAAGCTTTATCCAAATTTTACCAAACTTGGAATTTGGCCTCCATATTAAACCTAGTTGTACCGCGAAGCTTTTGGTTGAAATCGGTTAACCGAAAGCTCCACTTTATATTAAGAGTTTTTGAGTTTTTTCAATTTTTTTTTGAAAACGGCTACAACGATTTTCTTTAAACTTTCTATAGTTGTTAGACTTGTTAGACTTATTGATGCCTACTTATTGATAATTTTTAAATGGTTTCAAACTGAATTTTAGATGTTCATACTAAGCATTTCATTTTAAACAAATCGATACAAAACTTAGTTTTCTTGTTTGATCATAATAAGTCAGTTAGTTTAAGTATTTAGCCGTTAAAGGCATATAGCAAACTCTAACCCAATTAAAATGGTCACTAATAGGCCATAATTAGCCAGTTGGTAACTATTCAACTAGATTTAATAATGAGGTCAAAAAATAAATGCTTTCTTCCTTTTTATTAAATAAGGCATGCGTAAAACAAGAAAAACTAATTACATACTTGCAACTAATTTTTATTAGTTTAGAAAAAGTCATCAATCACTAGTTCGAATACAAAGTTTTATTGCCTCAAATTAACGTATATTGATTCACATGAGTCCACATATTTGTGTGTGTAAAAAGCAACAAAAGTTCAATTTAAGAAAATTAATCACCAAAATAGTATTTTTATGTGGAAATATAAATAGCTGATCAATAAATACCAATCAATAGTTCATTAATGCAGCTACTTTCGATGTCAAATTGTTTTTCATGAAGTGGTAAGTTGGTAAATAATATAGATAACCTCATGACCAATTACTGAGACCAACTAACCAATTATAACCAATGAATCCTAGCCAAGATTACCAACTATATACAGATAATTTTTAAATCTTAAATTCACTTTGAATATAACACTAAAAGCTCACATTATATTTTTACGCTTACCAATTCCCTGCATAAGTATACGGAGTAATTTTAAACTAGCTGATACCCGCTCGCTTCGCTGAGCGTACCTAAATTAATCTGAGTGAGTAATAAAAAATCTTACTCAAAATAAGAAACTAAGCTATTTTTACAAAAAAAAAGATAATTAGATATTTTTAGAGCTTTATTTTATAGAAAGTTCATGAAAATCCGTTAAACTACTTTTCCAAGAACAAATATAAGCTGTAATAAGCTTGGGAACCATTCACGCCAAATGTAATATGAAATCATTTATTAATTTTAGTAGAATGGATTAGTAGCTATCCTTTAGGAAATCTACCTTTTTTAGGATAAATAATATTTAATGTGTTATCTTAAGATCTGAGGTATTAAGTTTGGTTGCCTTAGATTCATAATTTTAGGATATAGTATTAATTATGTCTTATCGGCAAGTCTGCTATTTCCGGGGTCCAAGATTAGACAACGAATTCTTATAGATCTTGCTAAAATAAATTGAAAATTAAGAATATAGTTTTTGGTAAAAAAAAACAACGCGATGGTCACATCTAAGTTGCTATTTTCTCTTGAAAAATAAGTTGAGCTGGATATCTTTTTGTTCTGGAGGCTCTGCCTAACGACTTCACTTCTCTTAGTCAAACTCCTAATCGGGATCACTTAAGTCAAACTGTCTGTTTTTGTTATTTATTCCTACAGGTCTCATTTTTGAACTAAGATATTTTTTATTATGAATTAAATCATATTTACTGCAGAGGATTTTCTTCTCCTTACTCAATAATTCGAATGTTTACTCAGCTGAACTATAGATAAGATATTAACTACCTGTAAATTAACTATGGATTTATGGTTCCTAAGAATTGAACCTATCGCTATATTTCTATCATGGTTATAATTTTCAAATTTGCAAACATTAATTTATAAGAATAACAAATTACATAGTTTAAAATCATATCGCCTTTTTGATATGATATGTACAGATGTACATTGTATCACAGCTGCCTGCCGATGTATGTTTTTCGTTGCACAGTTTTTTTTTTTATAGTTTATATTTTTTTTGCTCAGAAAATTACAATTTTTTGAAAAAAAATATAGTATTTTATAGCACTTTTGGTAATGTTTACTACCTGTATGTGAAATCTCGTCCCAATCGGACCAACCGTTTTCAAGTTTGCCAGGAACAAACAAACAGACAGGGAAAAGTATTTGATATAAAAAGTAGCCTATAATGTAAGTTACAATATTTAACTTTCTGTGAAAATTCCATTGAAATCGGCTCAGCTGTTTTCAAGTTTACCCTGAACAAACCCTGTTATTACCCTGTTTTTTTGGGGAAAATTACAATGTAAATGGCATTTATTTTTTTGTATTAAATATATGACAATGTAGGCAATAAAGAGTATTCCACAAAACACCTTAAATTTTTTAGATTAGATAAAAATCTCAGCTGGGAAAAATGATTTCGTTTTTCGTTCGCTCACGTAGGTGGGATGGAACGTTTTTATTACATATGTAGGTATTCAAGTAGCATAAATCTTTATATTGGTATAGATAAGTTATATGTTTGAGACCCCTAATTTGTGAGACATGTAGTGTCCGAAAAACAGTCAAACATGGCCTGGTCCAATGTACCCTATACAATAATCAACGAAGAGCAACCTACGGACAGCGACCGATGACCCTAAGAGAAGTGCTGGCAGACGATGAAGACCGAATAAAAAGCTAATAGTGTTCTTGAAACAAGTGGGTTTGTGGGAACAGGTGTAAAAAACAGTTCAAAATAAAAGTGACCTAATGTGAAAGACAACTAAGACTAATAAGACTAACTAAGACCGCAGTTTAACAAAGACAACAAATGCAAATAACCGTGTAGTTGAGCGTCTCTAAATAAAGTTAAATAAAAAAATAAAAAAGTGATATGTCGACATACTATATATTAATTACTTAGAGGTAATCTTGAAATCTTACATTTATTTTAAATCGTGGTGATTGTTAACCAATTATTAAAATCAATTGACTAATTATGAATAATTAATAGAGCTTTGTTTTTCTAAAATTGTTATACCTTGGTCTTGAAATCTTGATTTCGTTATAAAACCTTACTGAAACTGTAGGTACTATTAGTTATTAATCTTTATAGTTAAATATGATGTTGAGTTTTATTTTAAAATGGAATGCTATTTACAACCCTGAAAATGTCTCTAGTTAAAAGCATTTTCTAGCTTTAAGCACATCGAGAAAAAAAAATTTTTTACTATAAATTTTTCTCCACCTTTTTCCATTATCGTCGTTTTTTTTTTTGTTTTTTGAGTAGATACTTCAAAAATAAATAAGAAATCGAATTGTTGGCGTATGATTTATGAAGAAATTTCTTTTACATTTATAAAAAAAAAACACATTTGGTAACCTTTTAGAACCATATAAATTGGATTGAAATAATTGAAAATTATTTTGACTGTATTTTACAAGATATTATAATAGGACTCCGAACATTGAGATTGGAAGAACGATATTGTTGGTGGGGGGCTATGAAAAGGCATATAGGGCGAAGGGGAACATGAATGTATTAAAAATGTGAAAATAGAGATAAAAATAATGAAAAGGAAGGGAAAAAAAAGGGTGCGATTCATATATATGTGTGTGTGTATGTTGAATCAATGGGGGGTGAGTTTGTTAAAAGCACACAAAACGAATAATATGAGGCTAGTTAGAAAAGTTGGTTGGCATTTTCTGACAAAATCAAACAATTTTACGCCTAGTCAATTTTCTTTTGTCCTATTTGCCATTAGCATTAAATGAAAATAAAAACATGACTAACAAATAGGGGCTTTGAGAATGTTTTCCGAACCATGCAAACATTTATTTTAAAATAATTTTTTTCTTTTTTTTTATTCCCAATTTTCCATATCACATCTTTGTCGATTCAATAGGTTTAATTGAACTATTTGATTTTTTCTGGCTTGTAACCTTGCTTCACACTGTCATAATAATTACCCAAAAAAAAAGCTCGATATTTTTCCGTCGTGCGTTTCCCGCCATTTACACGGAATCTAATTTCTCTCAAGTATCTTTAATTGATATTCGCATTTCCCTTCTAAAAAATATATATAAAACACCAAGAAAAAAGCCATAGATGTGTAAAGTGATAAAGACAGCTTTTTGATCAAGATAAATGATGCGTCACACATGAAAAGCTGCAAATTTATATCTCATAAATTTTGAGCTTTATTTTTTCGTCCGAACACAGCACATCCGAACTTTAACGATTGATATTTGTATCTTTTTAAGATAAGAGAAAATGTAAATACGTTTCAAAAAAATATGTGAAACATCAAGTGTTTATAAGTAAAAAAGTAAATCATTTTTTTCAGTCAGGATTCTTAGAAAGCTTAGACTTGAAAACTCGAAATATTCTGGTTTAAAACTGAAAAAAGCATTTTTATATATTTACATATATTATCTTTACTCTTTACCAAGAGTGGCAAATTATTTTAACTGTCCATGTCCATAAATTCATCAAGCAAAGTAGTTGTAAAATGTTTTAAATGAATTGTGCTCGACATTTGGACTCACTTATACAAAATACCTTGAAAACCTAATGGTAGACTTGATTTCAAGTCTAATTCATTAACGTTTTTAGATCAAGTCGCTTGAAAATCAAAATCAAGCCGAGTAGCATTGAAATCAAGTGAAGTTCTGAATCCCTATCCATGTCACATACTAATAAATACTATTCATGAAATAATTAATGTGTTCAAGATGTATACGCTGTGTGATATGCAATATCAATTTATAAACAACTACCTTCAACCTTTATTTTACCAACTCGTATGTAGCTATAGCGTACCATATAGGCCTACAAAGTCCAAATTGTGGCAAAAACTAGTTTTTATTAGATATTTGAAATTTGGATAAAACATGATCTTTTTTTAGTTTTTGAAGTGAAACTTTTTATACATCGTCTCAAATTTTTTGGCCTGTCTTTAGCATGTCGCTAAATGTGTGATACATTCTCGGCAGGGAATCGGCAAGTGTTCGGTAGAGCTCGTATATACATTATTAGCTATATACCATGTCGTTTTACCAGCACTGTTGCGCGAGTTATTACTGAATGTAATGAGCTATTTTCCTCTCCATGACAACGATTTAGTATATCATACGTTGTCACTAATTGTCAATCATATTTGTATTGGTATTTGTGTTTTGATCAGTGTATTGATATAAATGTTGTTCACTTGATCGTGATAGACAAAATAAAGCTAGTGAGAATAGTGCGAAAATATCCGACGGTGAATTAATTTTACGCCATAAGAAGAAGACTGCCGGCTTTGTTTAGTTTTATAGTGAATTTATTAGAATTATTAGATTTTTCTGCTGGTCTATAATATTTTTATGTATGTTTGAGCGATAGATTTTTTAGTGTGATGTTTGTGTTAGTGTGTAGCCCTTTTGTCCAGAAACTATTTCCTCACCATAACAAACTTTATTTAACAATGATTGAACATGATATTCTTGAAGTAAAGTTATAATAGATAACAACAGGCAGATGATCGATTTAAAAATAATCAACAAATTTAATAATGAAAATAACATTCAAGTATTAACATCAATAATGAAAATTCAAAATTAGTTGCAACGGCGCGCGTCAAGTCAGACAGCGAATTCGTGCCACATCCCTTTCTTCAAATAATTTTCCCAAAATTTGCAGTTACTTAGGCGCCTAAAATCCGAAAAAAAGTTTCACTTGCATTGTGGTTTCGAAAAACTACACAATAACTTTTTTTTGTATTTACGTGCCTTATTACGAATAAAGCAAATATATTATAGGTAGGTATACACAGCATTATTGTTTTACGCAGATGAAATTACGTGACATTATTAGGTAATTATTTTATTAGATTATTGAAACATGAAAACATTTTATAGAGATTTAAAAGAAATATCAAAGAGATTTATTATAAAGAGTTAAAAACGGTAAGAATTATATAAATTCCATCCTTGCGGCATTAATATTTCAAATATGTTTTTTTAGGTCTTAGCAAACTGTTGGAGGAATGAAGTTATGAATTTATAATTCGACTGCAGGGTGAAAGAGGATTGTTGTTTGGTCGAGCTGATATTTGAGGTTGTTGGGGTTAAACACATTTTGCCACGTGTAAATATTTTTGAATAAAGTGATTATCACTATTAGGCCAGTTCGCCCCCATTAGCAAGTCTCAGCTAATAATAAATCAATTAATAATTCATGAAATAATGATTGAGCTTTGGGATACTAGGTCCCAATTCCCACGTAGTATCAGGGAGTAACCCCAAAAGCAAACCATCTTTCTTCTATCAGCTACTCGCACTTGCTATGTATTAACCAGTAAATCTCATCGTTGTTCATTCCTTTATTGGTTCAGGTATGTTTATAAGGGTTTTTGGGAATGGTTCGAGAGGGTGTTAATCTGCTGCGCATCAATTTGCTAAATTAGAAGATGTACATCGACCGTGAATGGTATTCGTGCAAAACCACCCTGGTCGACACGTTCGTCCTGACTCATAGATACACACATACATATTCCCGTCATCCCTCGTATTCTCGGTAATCTTAATATATTATACATCAGTTCCGTAAACATTGCTCCCTGTATACTTCGGTGATTAACTTTGAACCGTGCCAAACAAATGAAACGTTCCTTTAGGTTACCAAGATAATTTTATTGAAAGAGAAGGAGAGGCAGATCTTGAAGAATTATTAATCATCTCTCTGATTCATATGTTTCTCTCTAGTCGAATATTGAATTGAAGAATATATATTGAATATAGGAAAACTTTTATCTTTTTTTCGAGCTTTCATAAAGCATGTCGACATTACTGCCTGTTTCTGACCCGTTCGTTTCTATCCTCCATGCTTCGTTATAGTTAACTGAAAACTATTCGATTAAACTAATTGAAATTTTCACCAATCACCTTGTCATTACCGGTTTTATAACATTTCAAATCTTCGACCTGAGGATTTTGATGAGCAAGTTATGATCTGTTGGTAGAACTTTGAACAAAAAAAAAACTTAGTTTGCTATCCATCATGTTTTACTCTCAATTCTAATTAAAAGAGCATTAATATACCCGTTCTTAATTGATAAACCTATTGCGTTATATTATTATCATTTCGAACTTGCTAAAACTTTAGAAAATGTATATTTGAAGATTATAGACGACTCTGCATTAAAAATTTATTTTTATTAAATTTTTCTAGACGTCGAAAAAAGAAAAAAAAACAAACTAAATTCATCTTTGTTTAGTTGATAGTCAAAGAGTAAGTTTTTTTTTTATTCGAAATTTTAAAATGTTTTCTATTAAGTACAACAATTGTTCACCTTTGTAGTATTTTTATTTAAATAAAATTTATACGGTCATAATGAAATAGATTTCGAATTCAGACGAAAGCTCAAAAATTATTGCTTGAGTGGTGTATCTAATATCATGATACAATCAAAAAAGTTTTATTCTTAAAGAAAAATTTTAAAAAGTACTAAGATGTGTTGATAAAAAAATAAAAAAAAATTAAAAATTCAATTTTTTCACACATTTGAGTTGATAGTTACTTATCTTTTCTCGTTGAATCTTTTTTATGTTAAATATACCGTCATAGGATAGTTTTAAAAATAAAAAAATAAATCAAAGATTTAAAACTGAACTGCCTAAATATTTTTTACACTTACCTAATATTTAACCTTCTAATAGAGCTGATTATCTGATAAGTTGGAAAACTGATAACTGATTATAGAATCTGCTTTTGAACAACGCCTATCAAATATTATCTACTGACCTGAAACATCCAATATGCTTTTTGTGGTATTATATTGCAATTAATCTCATAAATCTCCTGTAAATGACGAAATTCTATTTAAACGTGAAGCCAATGTTAATCATTGATATCTTGTTCGTAATATTATTACATAATAGCAAATTGTGAAGGTCCTTATGTGAAAGATTAGATCGGGCAGCTTAATGGGGTCATCATGGAAGAGTTACACTTCATAGCTTAATTAATTGCAAACGCAGAGAATTCATTTAACAGTTTTTGAATTCGACAAGCATGAAATTGTAAGTTAATCTTTCTTTGGGCAAATTACTTTTCTTTTTTCTTATATTTCTTTTGCCTGTTTTTTTTTGGTCTACCATTTCACTTTTACTATCATTTCCAAAATAATTTCAATCTTCAATAAATTATTGTGCGGTAAGTAAAACGTAAGTAAAGTTCAACGAGTAGTCAATTAAAAATTACATTGTTATTTTTTATAAGCCATAAAGTTTTATGAAATCTTAAAAGTAGGACTGAATCTTTTAATTAGGTACAAGTTTCTAGTAAGATGTTTAATGTCGATAAAGTGATTAACGTAAGTGCTAAAATGAGGGTTACCAGTACAGCGCATGAATTGCATTTATTACGTATTAAATATAATACCATGATAGTAATGCGACAGGTTGCAAAATTATTTTTAGTTGTTTATGAATACACTTTTTATGGTGTCAACTAGTGACAAGAAGATTAGTGTTAACAATCAGGACACAATGATGCATCAGGACGCCGATGAGAGAAGAGTGTGCACGACCGGAGCCATGAGCGGATGCTCATTCCCGCTCCAGAGTTCAAAAGCTTCCACATCAATAGGGGTAGCTAAAGAACTCATCACCCTCCTACTTCCTGAGGCATCGCGTTCGGAGACGATTTTTTGCTCTGGAGTAAACATCATATATGGACAATTTAAAAAACAAAAATAATAACCTAGAACGAACGAGAACAGCAGAGGTTTCTACCAGCTCTAGAACCACTCAAAATACCACACGACCTATTCTTCGGAAGCGTCAGTCAGCTACGCTGACAGACATAGTCCAATACTAGTCACTAGGAGTAGTCTCCACTAACGGCAGGTGCCTCAGCAACTCTTTCGTGCAGTATACGACTTCTCTGACAGTACCACAATTGGCCAAGAGGACAGCAAACTAAACGAGCTTCACATACTAATCGTGGACACTATCAGAATGATAAAGGCAAAACGCACCGTACCCTCAGAGGTGATTAGGGGTCAAGGAAGTACTACCAATGTTTGGAAAATAGTTGAAACGACAGCGCTTGGTGCTATTAGACAAAGGTAAAGGTCCTCTGGTGATTTTGTCGTCATATAGGCCTCTTTGCACGCTTGATCTCAACGGCAAGCTGCTGAAAAGCTCATTAAGATTAAAGGTCGTATAACGGCTGCTGTTGATCAAGCTGGTAGGCTGTCAAGAAACCAATATAGCTTAAGAAAGTGTACTTAACAATTACAGCGATAGAGCAGGCTCTAAACATTTTGAGGAATACATGATCGGGGAGCCACTACTCTCGCAGGGTTTGTATCTTCCTGATCTTCAGCGTTAGGAACGCTTCTAGCTCAGTGGGGTGGAAGGACATCCTCTAGGCACTGCTATAATCTTTCCATGTTGATGAGCACGTCCAAGGCATTGCCGATGACTACTTCAGGGAAAGAGTTCTCGAGTATGATAAAATTAAGGGCTCTCGAACGACAGAGGTCACCACGGGGTCTCCTCAGGGCTCTATTCTTGGCTCAGACTGTTGGAACAACCAATATGACGACCTGCTGTGCATGATATTGCCGGAAGATATTTACTTAGTGGGCTACATAGTGATGGTAAACACTTACTGCAGCAGATTGTATTAAAATAGAATTGTAAAAAAATAGAAAAAAAATACAAATACATACGTGTTAATACAAGAACTACAAGCACATTGCAGAATAAAATTAGACTTGACGAGTTGGAAAGAAACGTACCTTTAAGTTGCAGGTTTTAATTTTAATGGATTCCAGTGAGGAATCAGCCATTAGCGAGTATCCTCGTTTTCTTATTATTTATTTACTGATTTAGTTTTAGAGGGTATAAATTCGTATGTAGCTTACACATTCTATAAGGTGATTTGAACTCTTTCTAAGTAAGAAACTAGTAAATGACGATGACATTTTCTTTTCTTACAGTTATGACGGATGATCCAAGATTTGCTGAACCAATTCCCAATGTTACGGTAGCTTTGGGTCGAGATGCAAATCTTCCATGTGTCGTCGAGAATCTGGGATCCTACAAGGTAAGTGATAATCCATGTTCTCAAGGTCAAAATAGCTTTTTCCCAAATTGTTCCCCTTTTTAAACGTTATTGCTCGATCTTATTTTCGAACAATACTGAAAAGCTTTCATATACCTACAGATAATCTTAAGAGCACAGAAGGCAACTTTCATCATCGTCGCACATTGTAATTTTGTGTTTTTGTTGCTTCGGGAATGAGGTTTTGATCCCAGGGATGTGAACGGTTGCAATGAAAGAACATGATGGCGAAGCTCGGTAAAGGGGTGACGTGGTGGAGATCACCAAGTTGCGCGGTCCCGACTACGGGATTGAGGAAAGGGATCACGAGATGGGAATGGAAGCATGCGGGAAAATAAAGAGACGCGGCATTCGAAAAAGACGGGAATGTTCCGTTAACTTACATCTTATTAGCAAGTGAGGAAACACATCTGCCTTCATTGATAATACACTTTCTCATGTTCTCAACATTAATACAACATAGTTTTCCACACATAAAGCATCGAAGAGCTGAGCTCTGCTCTTGCGATTCCTTCCCATTTCCATCTCACTGAAATTCTCACCATTTATCCCTTAGTTGTGAAATGCTCTTATAAGGAAATAATTGTTTGTATATACATATGCATAACATCTTTATCAACACAACTACAGGACAGGACATTAGATAAAACTGGCGCAAGCTAGAAAGTACACAAAGCTCGCTTCATTATTAAGACTTCGTAGTTGCAACACCAATTGGTATTTAAAGAGTGTTTTCTAAGTTCGTTTTTCTGTTTCACACAACAATTATCATACTACAAGAAACAAATACCTAAGTTATAAAAAACGGATCAAGCAATCGGTAACCTTTTAATGACGTGAACCTCTGAAAATATTTTTACGTCGATAAAATCATATGGGTCACTTAGATATGGATGACGAATAACATATCTTTATAGGAATAAAATCGGAAAGCAAACCCTGGAATACTTTCTTTGCAAGTAAAAGCTGACAAAAAGTTCGACGCTTAAAATGTTTTCATGTTAACCGTGCTTTTTTTCAAACGTTTATCGTCAGTTTGATGAGATAATTAGAAATTATAAACGAAACATTAACTTTTTCAAATTAGTAGGTAGTACTTTACTTGTTTAAGCTCAAGATATTAATATTAAGATATTAATAATAAATATATTCAAATTATAATTTTATTTTATTTGGTATAACAATTTTCAAGAGACCTGATGAAGTCGGAATAACACCGACGAAACGTAGTGTAAAAGGAAAATAAATTGTTAAAATAAAAAACTGGCTTTTTTACCTGATAATTGCTTAAAATAGAAGACATGACTAATGCCATTCTATCCTGATACATTCTGTCAACTAGATATTCATTTATAAACTTTTTGTATGTTTGATTTTACATAGGTTCAAAAATAAGTTAAAAATTTCGCTTCAATGTTAAAGGTTTGTCAATGTGTGGTTGACAGCAAAATAATAAAAATACAGCTAATTCAATCTCTTTCAATTTTATTTTATGATAAAATTATCACGACTTATCGATTAAGAACTAATAGTGGCGGAATTCTATTTGAGTTACTTATGTAAATGCCCGGGATTCAATTAAAATAATATCCTCAACAAAAACTTATATTGGCTTATTATAAGTCATTAAATGACCTATAGTTCTAAATTGACAAAATACAAAAAAGAACTTTGGAATTGTTAAAAGCAATTTTCAATATATTTAAAATATACATTCACTGTATATAACTTTGTAAAGGTTTAACCATCAAAAAAAGGACTTTTGAAACATTCCCATTAAAGCAAAATATGTCTCTAATAGCAAACAAAATTAGGAAAAGATTAATACATCTATATATATATATAAGCGAAAAACGATCACTGACTTATCACGAGATCTCTAAAACTATAGGCCCGATCGAATTGAAATTCAACATAGTTACTCCTCTTACCATGTAGACGCGTGCTAAGAACGGATTTTACGAAAATCCTATTGAAAATGCATTTTTTAGAGATTTTTCTTAAATTTTTCGTCACGTGGTACACTTTTGACCAATGTGCGCTGAGGTAGCATTTCTCTTGCCACTTCATAGACGCCATTGAATGCAAACAGCTGATCGAACCTGCACTAATAAAATGAATCTTTTATATGTGCTGTATATATATATATATATATATATATATATATGTATAAGCAAAAAACCAAAAAACGATCACTGATTTATCACGAGATCTCTGGAACTATAGGTCCGATCGACTTGAAATTCAACATAGTTACTCCTCTTACCATGTAGACGCATACTAAGAACGGATTTTACGCAAATCCTTTCCAAAATAAAATTTTCATCTACCCATCCTTACAAAATTTACTATCTTTTTCGTAAACTTAACTGTAATAACTTTTTTATATTTTGCTATGACGGTTTCTATTAATTATGATAACCAGTCAATTTAGCTATGTCCAGTGAAGCGGGCGGGGATCAGCTAGTATTTATATATTTATATAGGTAGTCATTTTAATACCTAAATTTAAATACCTAAGGAATTTTTTATCATGGAAAAACTCATTATTCTCTGGAATCGCGTTTTTTTTTTCTGGATAGACTTCTATAAAATCTAGTAAAAATGAAACGTATATCATAAATATAACGTAAATGTATGGGTCCTGTAGGTTAACTATCGTAAGATAGCCTTACTGTAGTACAATAGTAACTATAGTTGGATAGCTTTTATTGCCTCTCACATAAGAACAAAATAACGAACTGACGTGATTTTTCACATAGGATTAGTTTAAAGATCGAAGATATTTATCCCGGAGAAAAATTTAGACCCAGCAGAGGCAAGGGGTGCTCACTTTGAATTTGACGCCACTGGTACGATCGGGTTTTTGATCGGGCATGATCTTTCTGACAAGTGACAGAAGCGGCCATTATCTGTCGTTGTTTCTTGTTGTTCTTATCGTTCTTATTGCGTTTGAAATTTATTTATGAACATAATAAATAAAAATAATAAATTTGATTTTTCTTTGTTATTTTACTTTAATTGAATAATGAAAATTTCTTCTAGAATCTATTCCTTACTTAGCTATATATTTTTAATTCCCGCGTCTGTCAATCATACCAGTGACGTCATTTTCAGAGATCAAAGAAACGCCGCCTAGTCAAGTGAGCATACCTTATGTATCTAATAACCTTGCAGCAGAGTAGCCATAGTTAAAAAAAGCACCTATGATTTACCTAAAATAAAATAAAAATATTTATCTTAGATTTCTTCAGACATGGTTTCTAAGATATGTATATATATTAATTTACTTGCGTTGCAATCACGTACAAAAAAAGTTATAAGAAAATTAAAGAGAAAAGATCGTTGCAAAGGAAAAGTAAAACGTTCGCTTTTCCAACGAAAATGTTATACATAAGTATATATCAAGTTACCATGTTACGTCTCGATAAAAAAATTCGTTTGATCAAAGATCAAAGTCTTAAAGTTTGCTTAAGGGACTAAATATTTCTCTTGAAAACAATTACGTAAAAAGTAAAAAAAACGTACTTTTTGGAAAAGCTTCTTCCATAATGAAGATTTTGAGTGGTCTTATTCTCTATTTTTCCTAGGGCTGAACACAGTAATATCCAAACGAAATTCTATAAAAATGCACTGTATAAATGAAGCATAAAAATACAGTGTTTCTTATATATAAGGTATTTGTGTTTGTTTAAAATTTATCCGCCAAACGAACTTTGAAACTTGATTTTAAAATTCAGACAAAAAGTGATCGAGCTTCAAAAAAAAAAATGAAAAAAAAATTTCAATGTAATTATCTACTAGCAAATATATCCTTGATTCACTTGGAATAGATAAATCTTACTTAAAAACATTCACACTTAACGTAGGCGTTTTAACATGAAAAACTAACAGCTAGGTACTCACAGGAATCAGATATATTTCCAAAGTGAAATGTATTTTCTTTTGTTTAAAATCTAAAATATATCAATGTTCAATTTAATTAAAACTGTATACACTAGTACTTAAAGTATCGTTGACGGGTGACCTTTGCGCCATCTCGTCTGTTATTTTTTTAAATAATGGTTCATCTAACTTCATAAACAAACAAGATTATTCTTATAAAAAACCAACCAAAATTTTAATAATAAATAAATATTTCTACACAATGTCAATAAAAAAATTAATGAGCTCTTATTTATCTATTACTTTATTATTATTTATCCAGGAAAACGGTAAAGTTCCAATTCTGAATTATGCCTGGATGTATTTTCACACTGAAAAACACAACACTTTCGATTTGCTCGTTTTTTACTCATTTTGAATTTCCAATCTTTATTTAATTCCTTGTAACATATTATGACAATGACGTTTCTGATGACAGGATCGACATAATGACCCAGAATTTAAAAAGTAAACACTAGATGGCGCGATACTTAACTAGCGTATATGACATTTTAAAAAAGAAAGGATGGTTTTACAAAGCAATGCACTTTTCCAAAAAAACAATTAACACGTTTCATGTCTTAAATGAAACCTATTCAAAAGAACTTTTAAACATGTTTTTAATTGTTTATAGCTATCCTGCAGGAGCCAAGAAATTTTTCGTAGTAAAGACACTAGCTCTACTAGCAGAGATTGTTTATACGTATTAGCTGCGCCATAATTAATATACTCTCTGGAATTATCTTATTTTCAAATGGTGAAAAAAATTGTCATTAGTGGTCCCGAAGATTAATCTTGAGCATACACAAAATTGACATTTTTTTTTTGAATGTGAAGTTCCCATAATACTGGATTTTAAACATAAACTTACGGAACGGTGCCTCAGTAGTTATATAAACCGCGATAACATATACCACATCGACGCCAAGGTGCAGAGGAGATTGAAACCAAAACTCCTACAGGGTGAGGTATTCATGTAATAAAAGGTGATTGTATTTAGTGCATTACTGCAGTACTTCGGGAATTCCGCCAATCTAAAGTGATCTAAAGTGAAAAACTACTTCTTCACATTCCATGATAAAGCTATTAGTTGACCTGGGACGTAAAAGTCACCGGAAAAAAAAGTAGTTTGTTATATTTGTGTAGAAAATTAGAAGTCTTCACATTACTAGAAAATACTCGACCATAAGCCGACTATTTTAAACATAACGAACCCACAAAAAAAAAAAAGAATTGCAAAAAACGTGATAAAAAAAACAGTTTGAATGAAAGTGAAATTTAAACAATATTAGCTAGTAAGTCCTAGAAAACTCGATGCGTGATAGTTAAATTTCCTTCTAATTTGCCATTTTGTTAAGTGGGGATGGTTTTTTTTTTTGTGTTGGTGTTATATTTTATTAAGAAAAGTTTATTTTGTGAATTCCGTTGTTAATAGGACTGTATTGTCATTGAGAATGATATGAGGCAATTTGGTGTTTTTGTGAGGCTACAAACGGGATGAGGTTATGAACCGAAAAGGATAAGGGTGCTGCAGACGCGTCGCCTAGGACTATAAGGTTAGAATGTATGTTGATGTTGAGTATTTCGTTAACTAGCGTCTTATGTGTGTCCCGAATCGCCCCTTGAACCCCATCCAGCCACTGCTCCGTTCGAGCTTTTCTTCAGCCGCATATCTTACGAAGGAAAACACATCTGCCTTTATTGATAATACGCTTTGCCGACATAGTTTTCGCCATAATGTCCTGTATAAAATGAGCTTCGTCGCCGTCTTCCAGAAGCATCCTGAAATTATGTCTTGTAAATTGTTTCACATGTTAACAACCCGGCAGAGTCGCTAATAATAATATACATAAATGTGTATATCTCCCAATCTTTAAGACTTCATCCCTATTTGCATTTCACCCCCGTACCATTCTCATCACAGTCAAATTATACACACACACACACACACACACACACACACACACAAGTCGACAAACTACTTATTTTAAGGGAAGGAGTTTACCCAGAAAATTTACTCTCAACACCCTTAATAGCTTATCATAAACATAGCAGCCATATTTTTCCACTTTAGTTAAAAAACCCCCTCACAAGTTTCCCAGTATTATACGAAAACGATGGACAGTTCAATTTTTTTAAGTTTTCAAATGTATTTAACATCATCAAATTTATCAATCTTTTGCCCAGGCTGCTGCAGTACTTTGTCACTTTCTTCACGATAAATTTTTATGTTGATGACTTCTTGTTTTGTATTTTTAACTCTTTAATTAAATTTAATACATATCCTTTGACGCGTATTAAAATTTTAGGGCATTTAGTGCAAAATTTTTTTAACCGACTTCAAAAAAAGGAGGAGGTTCTCAATTCGACTGTATTTTTTTTTTTTATGTTTGTTACCTCAGCATTTCCGACTGGGTGAAGCGATTTTGATGATTATGTTTTTATTTGAAAGCTGGTGCTTCCCGAATGGTCCCATTTTAGTTTGAAGGAAATCGTCCACTTTTAAAGGGTTGAAAACTAAGGGATGAAATACTAACTTCTTAATGGATAGCTCGATTTCGATAATTCTTTTTTTATTTGAAAGCTAGTGCTTCTCGTGTGTTCCCATTTTAATTTGAGGAATATCTTTTACTTCTAAAGGGTTGAAAACTAAGGGATGAAATATTTACTTCTTATTGGATAGCTCGATTTTAATAATTCTTTTTTTATTTGAAAGCTGGTGCTTTTCGTGGGGTCCAGTTTTAATTTGAGGGAAATTTTCCACTTCTAAGGGGTTGAAAACTAAGGGATGAAATATTAACTTCGTACTGGATAGCTCGATTTTGATAATTCTTTTTTTATTTGTAGAACACAACCTTAAATTAATCTCCTATCCATTAAAAAAAAAAACTCCACTCATAAGGGGTTAAAAATTAGAGATGAAATAATATTATAATTTTTTTCTGGCTAACCCGATTTTGTAAATTTTGTTTCTATTACGTACAACGTACCTTTAAATTGTTTACATTTCAATTTGAAGAAAAAAATCCACCCCTTAAGGATGAAAATAGGGGATGAAATAGTGACATTTAACCGAATTTTGATAATTTTTTTTCTGTTGGAAAGAATAATCTACTTAGTTTTGTTATTACATTTAAAAGCAAAAAATTTTAACCCTTAAGGGCAAAAAGGGATGATGTAGTAACTTTTAATATTAAACGGCGCAGCCTCATATGAGCAGCGCGTTTGGAAGGTTAACCATTTTCAAGAAAATAAAATCAGTTATCAAACTTCAGATCACTAAAACGCGAATAATAAATAAATATTATAAAAAAATAAAAAACCGACTTCAAAATATATAAAAATTCTTAAACAAAAAATGCACTAAAAAGTAACAAAATAATGGCGTATCCTTGCAGTATCTACAACTTTCCAAATTATTAGGATGATACAATGTACAACTATTGTTATTTTTGGAGTTGGTGTCAGTCAAGAAAATAAATATTAATAGTAGGATGTAAAAATTTTAAAAAGGTTTAGTTGGTATTTGTATTTTGTAGTTTAAAGGTCGCTAGATATTGTTACAGTTCGAGTATATTGTTTAAAAGTTCATTTGAAAAATAATTTTCATAAGGTATTCTCGTTTTTTGCTAAGTACCAATATAGTGGTATTTCCTTGGCTGACACCAACTCCAAAAATAACAATAGTTGTACATTGTATCATCCTAATAATTTGGAAAGTTGTAGATACTGCAAGGATACGCCATTATTTTGTTACTTTTTAGTGCATTTTTTGTTTAAGAATTTTTATATATTTTGAAGTCGGTTTTTCATTTTTTTATAATATTTATGGTCAAACATTTGTAACCAAATCTACATGTATGTCTCAAAATTTATGAATTAAGTTTTTCACGTTATTACAATACATTGATTTTGCCAGGCTTTGAGGCTTCTTTAGGTCAATTCATTTAACTTGAAATGAAACAAGCTCATAAAGAAACTGCGAAAAGAAACGCTTCTTTTTTAAAGTAGGTATTGCCCTATAGAATATAGATGTAGTTAACAGGCATTTTCTTCTCACAATTTATTCTTTAAAATTATTTGCTGAAAATTAAACTTTGGTAATTTCTTAATAATGTAGACGCTATTTGCTTCAAAGTTAAAAATACATTGTTCAAGTCTTTCAAGGTTAATACAACACTACTAATAATTGTGAGTTTTAACTCATTTTCAATAATGCTCTTTGGTCGATTAGCCGAGTTTGGGTGAAAATTTGGAAAACAAATCAAGGCTTGAACTACTTAGGATCGAACATTTTACTTGAGAATGTTTTAGATGTCTCTTATTAGCATGATTAGTGTCTAAATGTGCTTTACGTAAATACTTCAGTCACTCTGTATAACGTCTGTTTGGTCTGTATGTATAACATACAGTGGTACCTCGACATACGAGTGTCTCAACATACGAGTTTTGGAGATACGAGTTCGGTTTAGCAGGTCAAAGGTCTCAAAAAGTTGCAACAGGTCGTGCATCTGATCTTTTTAATGACACTTGCCTAACTCATTTCCGGAACATTCTGAGAGGGAGGAAGAAACAAACCTTCTGAGACATGTTTTTTTTAAACGGCCTACTGGTGAAAGCGAGAAAAATGTAGCAAAAGAGGCAAAGACCAGTGAGGATATCGAATTTATTTTTTTACATTCTCTTTTTTGTTTTTGTACAATAAATAATTGTCATTTATAAATACGTTTTTATTATGTTTTGTATGGGGAAATTTGCTTTGAGATACGAGTAATTCAAGATACGAGCAAGGTTGCCGAACGAATTAAGCTCTTATGTCGAGGTACCACTGTATTTTTATAAGAAAATGTTATTCTAAATCTTAAAATATTAGGTAGATTTTGAGGTTTAATGTAAGTCTTTCAATAATCTTGATTATTATTATCATAGGTCACATAAATATTTACCTTGAATAGTATCAGTAATGGATTGTATACGTAGGTATGCAGACAAGAAAATAATGTTTACTTAAACAAAGGTTAGATGCAGTGTTTTTAAAGCCATTTTGAATATTTTTACTCTCACCACGGAAAAATGACGATATGACCGCTAACTTGGGATGCAAAAAATTCGGGGATAATTTAATTATTTTTATTTATAAAGATAGTATAGTATATATATATAGTTTTTTTTAAATATACTCATATCTACGCATTGGTAAGATTTGAGTTAAACGATTTTATTAAAATTTAAGACAATGAGAAAATGTTTCGTGAAAGTCCTATAAAGGAGAAGAAATCGTTATGAATCAAAATCTATTTAGAAGTTTTCCACAAAACATTGAAAAAGTAGACCTGTGAGACTTCACACGAAGAAATACTCGATCACATTTTTCATAGAAAAACTTTCCTAATCTTCTGTTAAAAATGTTTCTATGCTCCGCAAGTGAAAATTTCAATCCCTCATTCAACCCACATATCATCCCGAAATGTTCCCCAATCATCTCGCACCTTCTCGTGCTCAACCCACGGGGCTGATAGCAATCGATCGCCGCACTTCAAATCAATATTTCACAATAAATCACTTATTAATTTACGATAAAAATATTCAACAAAAACGTCATTTATCAGTAGAGCGCTCGTCTCTCAATTCATCATAACATATTTTTTTCATTGCGCTTGAACTTTTCCTCTTCATTTTCGCATCGTCAATAGAAATAAATGTTTGACATGTTTTAAACGAAGAAAAACCCGCGACGGGAGAACGACGTTCTGGAAAATGGGTCATCATTTGTTAAAAGCATACCCAAAGAATGTTTATGATTATCAATCGGTATTGTTGAAATATTTCCCTGGAGTTTTGACCAAAACATAAGCTCGAGTTCATTTTGATGAAATGATTATTTGATTTCAGGTCGCCTGGATTCACATCGATCGACAAATGATTTTGACGATTCATCGTCACGTTATATCTCGCGTGCCAAGATTCAGTGTCTCCCACGACAATGCCAAGACGTGGCTTCTCCATGTCAGTAGCGTCCAGCAGGAAGACCGTGGATACTACATGTGTCAGGTGAACACCAACCCCATGATTAGTCAAGTCGGATACTTACAAGTAGTTGGTAAGTACAAAAAGGATTGTTTGACCATTTGCCCAACCCTGTCTAAGACTGGGCAATAACGCTCGATTTAAAATAAACTTTTAAAGTTATAATGTTCATTGCTTCAGAAATATGAATTCATAGAGTTCCTTCATTCATCATTTATATTATAATTGGCTACGACACAAACTATTTGCGTCTGGTGAAAATAAAATATTGTAAATGACTCTTACTGAGGTGTGCACTCAATATGATTTAAATATATTTATAGAATCTCTTATTAAATCTCTCATTGAATTCCCAACACTCGTAAGAAATTACTAATATATTAGTTTTTGGTTGTTATCAGTGTTTTTTTTTTAACTTTTAAGTTAAGTAGGTATACATTTTGGAGAAACATGGCATGTTCAAGACGAAGAAAATGTTGAATAGCTAATGTTGATTAGGGGTCATCCATAAATTATATTTATAATATTTATTTCTTAATAAAATTATCAGCAAATCAAACATTTCCAAAAATAAACAAAAAAACGACTAATTATCATTTTAATTAATGATCAAACTTAATCATCTTGAAAGTCAATTGTCAAATGAAATAAAAACAATATCACCGCTAGGCACGGTGCAGCATTTTGCGGCATTTATGAAAGTGCAATAGGACAAAGGAAAAACTTCTCTTTGAACAATTAAATCTAAATATTAAATATTTGATTGGCACTGGGCTATCAAATAATTTTGTAGGCGTAAATGATATTCAGTTGTCAGGAGAACATTTTTTTCTCAATGTAGTAGAGCGAGTGGCCGACAAAACAATTTGCACCTTATGTTTCTACAGATAGTGTTGCAAATGTTTTTGAGTTTTTCGTTAATAGTTCAAAGTTCGTGTTTTACTTAACACTTAGATTAAAATAGATTTTGAAATGTGACGTCATGAAATTTAGGACCCCCCCCACCCTTTGTCACACAATGTCACACTTCGTCAACCCCCTCCCTCCCCCTTAACGTATGACGTAATTTATGGATGGTCCCTTAGCTGTAGAAATAAGTGATGATAGGTTTTGATGATAATTAATACCTTACTTTTGCTGAAGTTCCTACTTTATGAACTTGTTGTGAAAGATTGTTGATTCTTTTTCTTGTTAGTGCTATTGATGTTGGTAATGGAAATAAATAATTGATAATGTGATTAAGGAATTTTCTTTCAGTACCACCGAATATAATCGATTCGGATAGCACACAGTCGACAGTTGCGATTCGAGAAAACCAAAATATCAGTTTGACGTGTCGAGCGGATGGTTTTCCAACGCCGAAAATAATGTGGCGTCGCGAAGACGGACAAGGAATATCGGTCGAGCGGCGCAAGAAAGGTAGGCGTCTTTCTCTCTTCCTTTAATTAAACTAAGTGAAAAATTACGTTTCGACAGCGAATTTTTGATGCAAATGAAAATGGAAAATGCTTTTAAAAAATTAACCGCTCGTCGGGTTCAATGGGATTTTTTTTCCATTTTCATTTGGAGACCGACTTGGGAATCGAACGTGTCTTGCGTCCCATTCACTGAATGTGACAAGCCACGAAATGAAATAAGGGATGATTGAAGGTATTCAAAACGTTTGGGGTTGGTAATGAATGGTTTCATCCCGGGGTGTTTGGAATGTTCCCGAGTCCCTGTATTGACGCAATTATGCAAACGCCGACTTAGAAACAACAAGAAAGTTAATAATGCATGGACTTAGAAAACTTGAATCTGCTGTGTTATCATAGGAAACAAGCAAGCAGTGCAGATCATGGATTAGGTGACCCTCAAACCCCCTGACGACACACCACCGTCCTCGAGGCTGGCGATCGCCTCTTGCACCGAAACAATCCTTTACATACGCCAACCAGTCTTAGTCAGCTTTGTCCTAGTTAATTATCATGCACCTCTTCATTTCTTCCTCCTTTTACAACCCCATTCCCAAATAATTTCTGCATAACCTATATGATCTCTATTTTCCATAATATTTCAATATAAACGAACAAAGACATATCTATACGTTGGTGTTTAAAACAGAATTTACATTTCAAAAATGCTACGTATCATTTGAAATCGACTCAGTCTTTGCCAATGAGACTTATGGCATACTGTACCTACTATATACATACGAGGGGAGGTCCAAAAGTTCGCGGAATAGAGGGGTTGTAAATTAAATAAAACAAAGAGACTAATTTTCAATATAATTCCCCTTAAGCTTAATACATTTTTCAGATCTTGCGATTAGCTTCTCTAAACCATCAAAAAAATATTTTTCCTCTTTGTCCTCAAAATGAGCCGATATCGCCTCCTTCACTTCTTCATCGCTGTTAAATTTTTTTCCCCTTAAATCTTTTTTTAAATTTGGGAACAAATAATAATCGCTGGGAGCCAAGTCTGGGCTGTAGGGTGGATGGACCAGCGATTCAAACCCACACCTGTGTAGGGAAGCCATCGCAACATTGCTCGTGTGAACCGGTGCGTTGTCTTGCAAAAGCAGCACACCCTTGGTCCATTTTCCTCGCCTTTTTTCTTTACTGGCTTCCTTTAGTCTCTCCAGCAATGATGCATAATATTGTCCGGTAATGTGGACACCCTTTTCCTTGTAGTCGATCAACAAAATTCCTTTGCAATCCCAAAAAACCGTAGCCATTAACTTTCCGGCCGATTGCGATACCTTAAACTTCTTAGGGGGTGGGGTACCCTTTTTATGCCATTGCATTGATTCTTGTTTGGACTCAGGTTCAAAGTGATGAACCCAAGTTTCATCCCCAGTCACAATCCGCTGCAAAACTGGGGTATAATCTGCGCCACACAACCTCAAAAAGTGCTTTGACGCTTCGACTCGTTGTTGCTTTTGAGGCGGCGTGAGCATTCTTGGCACCCATCTTGCACTAACTTTTGTCATGCCAAGGTGATCGTGTAGAATCCTCAAAATGGTGGTGTCTGATACTCCAACTAATGCAGAAAGCTGTTTCTTCTTTAGACGAGTATCTTCTGATATAAATTTTTCCACTTTTTCGATGATGTCTGCCGTAGTGGCCTCAAGCGGCCGTCCTGGGCGGGGATCGTCTTCAATGGACTCTCTGCCATGTTTGAAAAGACCATGCCACTTGTAAATCATGGTTTTACCAGGGCATCGGTCCCCATAAACGGCACCCATCTCACTCATTATGTTTTGAGCGGTTTTTCCTTGCTTTGTAAGGAACTTTATAACGGCACGAAATTCGATTTGCTCCATAATTGTAATTCAATTCGGGTTTGACTTGATTGTTGGGCGATATCTCGTAGATGACTGAAGTCATATGGTTGACACTTGACACATATATTTCAAATGAGTCCCTAATTAGTAGAATTCTAAGCGAGCGTTTCCTCCCCCCTCCCTTCCCTTCCATTCCGCGGACTTTTGGACCTCCCCTCGTATATCGTATTATTTCGTTCTTCATAAAATTTCTTTATGAATCTTTGATCGATTTTAATATTCAATAGATGTATCGACATATTTACAACTTTACATACCAAACCGATGGCTCTATCAATACTTTACGTTTTTTCACAAGAACCCCACAAAACACAGACCAAAGTTGTCAACCCTTAAACTTACAATTAACTTTATTCAATCTATACTAATATATAAAATTAAAGAGTTTGTTTGTTTGTTTGTTTGTTTGATTGGTTAAACGGGCTAATCTCAGGAACTACTGGTTCGAATTGAAAAATTCTTTTAATGTTGGATAGCCTAATTATTGGGGGAGGCTTTAGGCTATATAACATCACGCTACGACTAATAGGAGCAGAGCATCGATGGAAAATGTTGCAAAAATCAGAAACATTTTTTCTTTTGAGAGCGTTCGTGGCCTGCCCTGCGTAAACGGTTAAAGTTACGCAAAAATTATATGCAGCAAAATTGTTTCTCTTAAAAAGTTCTACAAAAAAGTCCGCGACGGCATATGTCTATCTTTTACGGTTAGCCCGCTATAACCTTTTTAATGGTTGTTAAGGTTGTTTCAAAAATAATTCATTATTTGCGAAATTGTTTTTAGAAACATATTATTAATTCTTACCCAAATAAATATGATTTTTAATAAAATTTGTTGTGATAATAAATGACAATCTGAGTCATTAAATAGAATTCTTTTTATTAAGGGAAAATGTCTCATTTACCCGGGAAATTGAAAAACGGGTTGGAGAAAAAAATTATGCATAAACTCTATTTTTAGTTGAAAATGGATTTTGGTGATATTTAAGTATGATAAATATGCGAATCACTATCTAAAACACGTTTTATTTCTGAAAAATTTCTCATTTTATCGGGAAAATAGAGAAAAACTGGTTCAAAGAAAAATCATGCTGAAACCAAACATTTTAATAACTCATTTATTAGCTAAGAGTTAAGTAATAACTCATAAGGTCCTCAAGGCAAAATCATAATTTTTCTTTTCATACAGTCCACTTTTTATCCAGGAAAAATGTATGTTCCCGTAGGATAGATACGTTTTTGTTTTTCACAGAACAAAAGATTACCATAATTTCTTTCAATATGGTGGTTTAAGAGACAGTGAATGATATGGGTTACTTTTTATGTTAGAATATTGTACGGTTCCTGTAGGATAGGCTAAAAATAGAATCTTTCAGGAACTGAGTATTTCAAAGGAGTTTTCTAAAAGTTCATGAATAAGAGTTTTAACGAATTTTCCTCAGGAAAGCTTGATCTCTTTTTTATTCAGGAAAAATGTTCTACTCCCGTGGGATAGATATGTTTTTGTTTTTCACAGAGTAAAAGATAGACATGATTTTTTGCAATATGATAGTTGAGGGATCAGATAATAATATAGATTATTTCTTATGCCAGAATAATGCACGGTGCTCAAAGGATAGCATGATAATTGTCTCCTGCGGGAACCGTGTGTTAAAAAAAAGGTCGTAAAATAGATCTTTAAAGTTCGTGAAATAGCGTTTAACACATTTTCTCTTTAGGATTAAAATAAAAATTACAATTTTCACTTGAAGATATGATTTTTTATTTAACATCCGAAAAATAATGAAAATTTTTGAAACGTTGAAATTTCTTTCATTGTTAATTTTCGAATACATATTTAGAATTTAGCGTGTTAAATTACATTTAAAAAATTAACAATTAAATTTTCAACTTTTCTTTTCAAAACTCCCCACTCTTTAAAATATGTTAGGCCTCCTAAGTGAGCGCTTGCGCTTTTCCTTCTCAACATTTGTGTACTTCTAACTTTTTTTCAGTAGTCAGTACTGAGCTGATTCATAGATCATTAGACATTCAGGCATTCAGCTCCTTGCAATATATTATATCAGATACAGAAGTACAAGTTTAAAATATATTATTTGTTACAACGGTTACAGGCGTTGCAATAATCAAATAACATTTAAATTTTTTTTACGTTACTCTTTGTTTAAGTTTCATACAGTATTTTTTCTTCATTATATTTTAAGTTTACATACGTAAATTTTATCAATAAAACACCCCAGTAGTGTTATGCAGCGTTCCTTTATTATTCCTGTTCCCGTGACTCTTTCTACTATAGTTCCACTCTTACTGATCATGGTGTGATGTACCTAAGATAGCTCATGAGTCATGTTATACTTTTAACGTTACAGACATACAATGTTTTTCTTGGTTTCGTCCGCGTGGTTTTAAATTAGCATTATAGATACCAAATTTTATCTCTTCAATGGTTCTTAAGTGATTTGTGGATAAAACAAAGAAAGTTTCAACTCCTTTAGAATTGTGCCATAGGTTCCCCACTTTTAACCCTCTCTCACTCTTATCTGACGCAGACGGAGTTGCGCGGGTCAGCTAGTTAAATATACAATTAAATAGTTATTCACTTATATATCCTCTTTAAGATACTGACCGGCAGACTAAAATGGAACTTCAAATCTACTAGACTATTTTATCATAAAAAGTATACCAAATACTCTCTAAAATCATGAGATCATACTCCCGTCATTTTTACAATCCATACAATAGTCAAAACAACAGAACCTTCGTTAAGACTAAGTAACATCAAAACGAATTGGAATAATTTTAAAGAAATAATAAATAAAAACTAATAACAGAAATAACTATCGAAAAATTTAATAAAGTAATCCAAACAGCAGCAAGGATTTCAACACCAACAACCAAAGTTAAAAATATCGACGAAAATAACTCTGATGAGATTTCTGAAATAGAATCTTCACTCTTTAACCCAGCCAAGTTATTCATCCCAAAGGAAATAAAATATATGTGTAACGAATTGCCTAATAACAAAACACCTGGATTGATATAACTTGATAACTGTAAAAATCATCAAAGAGCTTCCTAGGAAAGGTATAGTGCATTTAATAATCATTTGCAGTGCTATACTAAGAATCAAATACTTTCCCACTCAATGGAAGATGGGACAAATAAATTTAATTTCAAAACCAGGTAAACCTACAGAGAAAGCTACATCAAATCATCCAATTATCCTGCTGCCAACCATGAGCAAAATATTTGAAAAAGGAGTGCCTAGAAGATTATCAGTTAAGCACTTCATAAGAATGAACAATTACCGGATCATCAATTTGGTTTTAGGCAGTCACACTCTAAAATGGAACAAATCTATCGAGTATTAAACACGTTTCCATTCGAAATGCACTGAAAAATAAAGAGTACTGTTCTGCAGCTTTCTTAGACATGGCACAGGGGGTTGATGGCATATAGGGCTGCTACAGAAACTTCGTAAAACCTTACTACGATTCAATACCAGGCATCAGCACTATCCTCCGGCGACATTAAACGACGAATGTCGAACTACCTCAATCCGATCACGCAAAATATTTGGCAATGCATCTCGAAAGAAGACTGTTTTGGTCATTGACATATTAAAGAAAAAATAAAATAACTCAATAAAAAGTTTGGAAACACGTAGTGCCTCTTTGTACAAAGATCACAACTGATAGTCGAAAATAAAGTATGCCGCTATACAAATCGGTACTAAGGCCTATTTGGACGTATGGAGTAGAACTTTGGGGTATGGCATCCGATTGCAACATAGAAATTTTGCAGAGGTTTCAATCCAAAACCATCCGAACAATAATAGGCCTACCGTGGTACATTAACAACGATCGACTACATGAGGACCTTGGAATTGAAAAGGTGAAAGGTGAATCATCCTAACCAACTTGCTATCAATCTGCTTAATAACAGTAACGAAAACAGGATATTAAAGAGGCCCACCATTCTGAAGGTGACCAATACGTTTCAGTAGACATCACAAGGATATTAATAAAAAAATAAAATTATAACAAAATGAAACACCAACTTCAAAATACATAAAATATCTTAAACAAAAAATTCACTAAAAAATAAAAAAATAATTGCGTATCCTTGCAGTGTCTATACCTTACAAATTATTGGGATGAGATAATCTACAACTATTGTTATTTTTGGAGTTGGTGTCAGCTAAGGAAATACGACTATATTGGTACTAAACAATAAACGAGAATACCTTATAAACATTTATTTATCAAATGAACTATATACAATGTACTAGCACTGTGACAATATCTAGCGACCTTTAAACTTCAAAATACCAATAACCAACTAAACCTTCTTAAATAAACATTAACATTTATTTCCTTGGCTGACACCAACTCCAAAAATAACAATAGTTGTACATTATATCATCCTAATAATTTGTAAGTTGTAGACACTGCAAGGATACACAATTATTTTTTAACTTTTTAGTGCATTTTTTGTTTAAGATTTTTTATTTATTTGGAAGTCGGTGTATCATTTTGTTAAAACTTTATTTATTTCTCGATTTTTAGTGATCTGAAATTTGATAACTGATTTTATTTCTTTGAATATGGGAAAATCTACTAAACGCACAGCTCATATGAGGCAGCGCAGTTAAATGTTAAAAGTTACTACATGATCCTATTTGCCTTTAATAAATGAATATTTTTGCTTTTCAATTTAATGATAGAACTAAGGGAAATACTTATTCCAAAAGAAAAAAAAAATCATAAGAAACCGACGATTCAGTTAAATGTCACTATTTCATCCCCTATTTTCATTCTTAGAAGGTGATTTTTTTTCAAATTAAAATGTTAATAATTTAAAGGTACGATGTACAAACAAAATTATCGAAATCGGCTTAGCTAGGAAAAATTTATTATTTCATCCCTTATTTTTAACCCCTTATGAGTGGAGTTTTCTTTTTAGAAAAAATGGTTATGAGATTAATTTAAAATTATCTTCTACCGATAAAAAAAAGAATTAGCAAAAACGAGCAATTCAATAAGAAGTTAATATTTCATCCCTTAGTTTTCAACCCATGCACACTTCGTTTTGTTATCTTACCTTTACTCTTACTTTTGAACCACAGTATTATTTCGTGTTAACTGAATTACGTTTAAAGCATTGTCATGTTAAACATTTTCTACTGTATTTCATTTGTGTTTTAGTTTGTACAAAATACATATTTTAAGACTGGAAATATTTGATGTAAAAATGAATAATTTTGGTATCTGGTTTTGTTAGAGTCAAATAGTTTAATTAGAACAAGTAGTTGCTTTTGTTAAAAAGTAATGAATAATAACACGCGATGAAAAGTATTTAAAAGTACGTGAAGACTATAAAACTGAGTAGACTATTTACTAAATATTAGGGGAGAAAAAATCATCTTATATTTAATGATACTCGAGCGCAATTTTCGTGTTTTGCTTCGATAAGGATTTGCCATTCTCTATGTTGAAATTATGAAATTTAACTTGGGGGTAAATTAGTTGTGAAGGGTGCAGTCAATAATTAAAACAATATGTTTTCATTATCTTAATTGTGAGAGAACGCGCTGCTACTCATGAATACATTAGAAGCGGCGGATTCATCCTGGAGGCGGCCAACGCGAACGGGGAACAACGAGAGCCTGGCAAAATGGATATCGTAGCGAAAGCTCGAAATGAAAACGGGCGAATGTTTGTGTGTCGCTATATATTTATATATCTTGCTGTTCGTGACGTCACTATGAGAATATATCCATGTCCCAAGTTCCCATTGCTCGATATTGTAAAGCTCGCAGATATTCGGATACTTGTAGTCATTTAGGTCGCCTGATCATTCTAATCTTCGAGTGAATTTTATGTTAATTTCTGACAAGTTCTAAAAAAAGTTCCACTGATTATACGGTTACTTGATTATAAATCGAGTTGCAGCGTGTGTTGTTTGTTTGATTGGAGAAAAACGCTTGCTCCAATGTTGGGAATTGAATGGAACGAGCGCGCATCATCGTTCTAATCAGGGTGCTTTTAGATGAGATCGAAACGAACGTTAGTATGATACATGTCATACCACCGTACGTGACAGATTAGGATGGTTGCAAGACGATTTTCTGGAAAGCCGCCTTTTCGAACGTAACAAAAACAGAAAGATACATACCATACTCTCACCTGCACACCGAATCAACCAATCCGTCACTTCCGCTAATATATCTTGTCAAAATGTGCCTCTCCAATGGGAAAAAAAACACCCTCTGTCTAGAGATCTTCCAAATATAACAGACACTAAACGACCACTGTTTCTCGCTGCTGTTCGGTTTTTCTTTTCCACTCAACAAAATGTCCATTTTGGAATTTGACTTTTCTCTTCAAATGAACGTCACTTATTCCTTTCTAGGATTTCACCTGCGTTACAAATCTCTATACTGGTGAAAAAAGCCATTACAGCAAACTTGTTAAGGTATTTGAAACCAGTTTCAATCTAATCTTCAAAATAATCTTTTTCGTTTAAAAAAATCAAACATTTTTTTTGCCTTGTATAACAACACATAACAGCAACAGGAAGGAAGATACTAAATCAATTTTTCATATTAAATGGATTTTGTCTTAAAAGAAAAATAGCAAATACAAATATAAGGTTGTAAGCGCTTTCGATTATAAAAAGTTTGGTCAATACGAAAAACTACTTAGCTTCGTTATAAACTGTTTTCCAATTTATTTTCAAAAACGTTAAACGAAAGTTACGATTTTGATTTTTATAACACTGGGCATTATAAGAAAAAAAGTTGTAATTTGTATGTAAGTGGATGACAGGAGTGATTGAAATATAAATTTTATTTTTATATCACAACACTACATCATCTTTAAAATATGATTCTTATAGTTAAAAATTGTTATAAGTACCATGTGAAATTTCAGGAAAATTATTTCTAATATTTTTCTCTATATTCATTATATTTAATTAAAAATCCAATTTTTAACACAACTGAAGCAAGAACCATAATTCTAATTCTATTTATGAAAAGTTTTAAGGACTTGTAAGCTGAAGATTTTCTTTAAGATTAATAAAAGCTTAAAGTTACTATAGTATGTATATTTAATCAATACAAAAGGATATTTGTTTGTTCTCTTATAAATTAAGAACGCCTCAACGGATTGAAGAAATTTTTCGAAATAAATGTTTTACAATTATGTAGAAGTAAAAAAGTTCCTTCTTATTTCGAAAAAAGTCACTGTTCCTTTCGGACAGTTTACAGTGAAATGTTCTTCAGTTTACGCTCCTTGCATACAGGAACGGTGCGACAAACCAATATGACGTTTCAAATAGATATAGTTGGGCGTTTCTCTGTAAACTGGGCAACTCATTGTCTCAGACCAATATTGTGTAAAAAAATTACGGATGATATACATTTTGTCGATAATTTAAAAGATAATTAACTAATCTACCTTTGCCCAACATTTAATTTTCATTAATATAAACTTTATTCAAACAAAATCATTGGTATAATCCTTAAAAAACAGTCCCCTGGCGTGTCACCAAAGCAGTATAGTTACTTTAGACTAAATTTATTAGACCCTTTCTATTTGAAACAATCAAATTGTTTCTATTTTTAAAACAATATTGTTTAATTATTAAATAGAACTGTTTATTTTTTAAAAAAATATTATTTTCTAATACTAAAAAAATCAATTAAAGTCAGTCTCCGCATTTTGTGAATAGTTCCCCTGTCTATATTTTAAATTACGCCCCACGTACCCTAAAGGTTTAAGAATGGCACTTCCGCGTGTAACCAAACGCAAACGATCTAAAATTTACGCGGTCACTGTCATTAATGTCTAAACGTCATTTTATTTAGTGCTGAACGAGCGTCTTTCAGTGAAAAACACGTTGAAACCTAACAGCCAACAGTCTCCTGGCAAGGAGTATTTTATTTCTTTTTATATGTATTATAACAATACCTCAGAATCTTTATATGTTATAATAAACAAGACTTCTACGTATAGCAAAATAATATAGATGAAGTACATTTTGTGCTATCTTTCAATGAAATCAAATTAAACAGTCCCTTGTTTCTCAACAGGACAGGGGACTGTTTTTGCCTCCAAAAGGCTGTCTTTATACTATGTTTGGTATTGTATTAAATACACACTTGTTCGAATATGGCACCAAAGAAAAAAAAACTCTCTAAAGAAGAAATTTTTAAATGAGTAAAATATTAAAAGTTTAGAGTTGAGGTTTGACTATATTTAAGTGAGATATTTTAAAAGTTTTTTTTATTTTTATTGTTCAGTTATTTAATTCTTAAACTCAAAAGTTTAATTAAAATAAAAAAAAAATTTATTTTGGTACCGAAATTTTATTTTTTTTTTATTTTTTTTAAAATTCACAGTCCTTTGTATCGTTTTTTTTTTAGAAAATGCGCAATAGTTTTTAAAGTAATAGAAATATTTTTGGTTCATCTGCCGAGTATTAATAAATAGATAGATATTTATTCCCTGAATATGATTTATTACAACTATAAGCAAAAAAGTTGCCTAGACAGTTTCTTACAAAGAGTTGCCCAGTTTACAGAGAAACACCCAGTTAAGAAACTAATCAGCACAGTAAAATACCACACCGGCCACTCAGTGGCGTGGAAAGTTGCCCTATACGCCAGTGGTCCTGGGTTCGAATCCCAATGAAAGGCCAAGATTTTTTCATGTGTGTTCAGATTTAACGGCCGCTAATGATTATAGCAGTTAATGCGACCTTAATTAAACCAAAAAAAAAAACAAACTATATCATAAACAATTCATAGTTCCTGTGGGATGATAGCATATTATTGAATATTTTTCATTCCGCAAAAAGAAATAGTTCTTGTAAGATTAATGAAAAACTACATATCCATTCTGATAAAACATTAAGGTAAACGGATTTGGATGTAATTTATTTTGAAGTGATCCACGGTCTTAGAACTGCAACTAAGTCATCTATCAACTTGGTCAACTTGGGAAATGTGTGATTTTTATATGATAGTTAAAAAAACGTAAAATATAATTGGTTTGTTCTTTCGTTCCTATTTCCTGATTATTTAGAGGGTGTACATCAATTTTCTAACACATTTAGAAGGACTTTTTAACTCCAACCTACCACTCCTTACATCAAGTGGTAGTAAAATATTTATTTTATTTTATTTATGTCAATATAATATACTTGTTTAACTCTTCGTGAATCATGAACATGTTTACTTGAAGTTGTGTTATCCATTATCAAGATCGACAACCTGCCGCTACTCTATGGATGTTAACAAGTTGACTAATCGGGGCAAAAATTTGGAAAATTTTTAATTATCACCAAAAAATCATATATTTATTTAGATACATTGCGTACAAGCATTGAAAGGGCACAATTTCATTTAATCTCCCTCCTCGATTAAATTTCCTACGCTTTTTAAAGGCAGCTTCTTATTGCTTCTCTTAAGTGAAAACTAGCGCACGCTACTGGCCACTTGTCACTGATCAAAAAAACTGAAAAATTGAAATTTCAATTGAAATATTGGGTGGAAGTAATTAATATTCGTCAATCAAAAAGAACAATTCAATAATAGAATTTGTAAAGCGTTCATGGGTGATCAAGAGGAAAACTGACAGGAATTTTTACGGGTATCGGAAAACGTGTGAATGATGATCACACGAGAAGATGGACATGAATAAAAAAGCACATGTAAAATCATCGAAACGGAATCAAATAAATTTATCAACTGTAGGTAAACATTTGCCGATTGAACTGGAACAGGGTATAAGCGAGAATGACAAGTAATGGAACGTTCTATTTGCAACTACCGATAAGAAATCTGCACGATACATCAATATTTCGCTAATAAAATTAAAAAATCTTGTTAAAATTAGTTTATGATGAGACACACGTAGGGTGGGAAAGGGTGGTGGAGTTAAGGGAATTGACAGTGCAGAGCGATCTCGAAAGGGACGATCGTATATTTATTTGCCGTAAAAATTTTATTCCAGCCAAGTCAAACGGGGAGTTTCATACATTGCTTGATCAGATATCTTAGCTGATTTAAATCGATACAATTTTCCAGCTATCATATCAACTGGCAACGGTGAAGAAAAATGCTTTCGTGAAAAATATCGCACACCGATTCTCGTCTTCCCACTTTCCCTTGCCACCCACGCCACCGTAAACCAGCTCCAATTTGCGTCCCTTTTTCAGTGAGGTGAGAGCTTGCCATTTTTACAAATGTTTATATACAATTTCACCCCGTCAATGTCTAACGTGCATTTTTCATTAAAAACTAATTCCACACAACCGCATCCAACCCATTGATTTAAACTTGAGCGAAATAAAATAAATTTGCCTCTAATTAAACAACAAACCCGGTTTTAATTTAAATACAACCACACGGACAAAAAAATTACATCCAATCTCATTACAAAAAGTTATGTAGGTATTTTAAAAAAAACAAACAATTATCGTTTGGAAACGGTTGAAATTTTTAACAATACCAACGACATTGTGTTCAAATCGAATCACGTTTTTATTTTGTTATCTCATTGAAAGTTATTCAATTAGTCATTGACAGAAACTGATATTAGTAGAAATAACGTTCCAACTTTGGTCCGACTGAAGATAGGTAGGTACCCGAGTCGAAATTTTAGACCTATTTTTGCCCTCAAAATCTAGGCTACTCAGAGGTTCAAGTAGATTGAAAAGAGGTCCATCTGCATTTGAATTTTGGTACTCATTTGAACCTACAAGTGGCACTTATCGGACAAAATACAATGTTTAGGTTTAAATGAGGTTCAAAATTTTTTTTATTTACTCTCTCTCTCTCTCACTTTTTTCTCCACTCTTTCTTTGTCACTCTCTTTTATTGTTTTATTGGTAGGGTTTTTTTCAAAAAGAATAACATTTTTATTTTAATATTTTGTTTTTTTTTATTCATTAAATATACAAGTTTCATTAATATTAGCGATAAATTTAAAAGTAATTAGAATATTACAAATATCAGTTCTTAATTCTTAATTTCTTTTTCCTCGTTTACCAGCTCTTTTATTGTATTTAATTTTATTATAATCCACAATATACCTAACCATGTGCATTTCTTCACACTTTTTCTTTTAAACTCGGTTTTTTTACTTTTAAATTTTTTACATTTACACTTTTAGGCCGTTTGATATAGATAATATTGAAAAATAAATCAAATAGGTAGTGAAATAAGTTTATTCAATTGTTGTATAATTGTTGACGACAAGAGACTACAGCTGAGTAAAAATGAACAAGACTGGACAGGATTACGGATCAAACCAGTAATGGATCATATCCAGATACACAATAAATTCTATGCTAGTAGAGGCTACACAATATTATATTAAGCATCCAAGTATAGGAAAGAGAGAGATCAAAAATGTGGGTTATTAGTAAATAATATTAGTAATTTTGTAAAAAAAACAGGTTTACAACCAAGTTTTATGTTTTATGATGATAACATTTTTTTTAGGACGAAACTAGGTTTACAAAATATAATAAAAATTTCATTTAGGTTATAATGAGAACGATGGAATATCGTTTAGGCTGAGATGAGGTTCATTTTACTCTTTGTAGGTTAAAATGATGAGGGTAAAAGATCCATTTTAGGGCCAACATAGGTCTAAAATTTCGACTCGGGTACATATAGTATGTCTTAATTTTTGAGCACCAGACCATGATAACACAGGCCACCGTTAGTTTTCACTTGAAACACTCTGATTTTCTAGTTACTAAAACAAAATTCCAACATTGAGAAAGTTTTCTGATTTCCCATACATAATTATGCTTTAACAAACCCACTTCTGCTTAATCAGAGGTGGACTACGTTGTATGTGATTTGTTTGTTGATCAAATTTAAAAGTACCAAACCTACTAAATTGGGTATTGGAAAAATTTATTTTTATTATTATTTCAATTTAGGTACTTACCATTGAAACTAAGCTTTATAGTTACAGCTTTATAATTAACATTAGATGTTACACCAAATTTAAAAACACATTTATATAAAATATGTTATTAATATATATAGGTATACATACAACCGTTTCAACATAAATAAATAACAGCTTCTTCGCAGAAACCATAGATTATTCCGAGATAAAAAGTATTCTCCGCCTTTGTTGGTCCATAAACTATATGACTTTGTAGAAAAAATATTTATTCGCTTGGCCATTCCATGAATGATATCAAAAAAAAAAAAAAAAAAAAAACAAACAAAAAACAAAAAACAAAAAACAAAAAAAAAATATTTTGTTTATAACTACCCTGCAGAATAAAGATCGTGCATGAGAGATGCATTTTTCCTGGATAAAATGCAGTATGTCTAATCTTTGACACAGAAACACTAACCAAATTCAAAAACCCACGTTGATAAATTATTTTACTCCTGTGTGAAAACCAACAAGGAATTATTCTTAAGCCTTTTCTACACTTACTGATCGCTATGTGTAATGTGCAATGTATGTATGTCGTCGCCAAAATTTCATAGACTTCAATAGAACTAATAAAATTAGTAATCAAAAAAGTAAAAAAATGTATTGATGATGCACAGATGTGAAGCTTAAAAGGCTTAAGATGCTGTAAAAAGTATTTTTTACGATTGACTTGTTTCTATGCATAGCTTCTATGCTAGAGTGATGCATTCATCGCGGATAAATAACATAATTGTGTAATTTAGAACCTATTGACAAATTTTCTACAAAAAAAAAATAAAATCTATTCGTTTTCTTAATTTTCTTTTGTGAAAGCTAATAAATACCTTAATTCTACTTTAAAGCTGTTCTACAGACGTCAGGGGGTTTTCCAGACGAAAAAAGTAGTATCGGTAATATTTGACCTAGAAATTAAACTTGTATCAAAAAAAAAAAAAACAAAACCTTGATTTATTGCATGGTTCCTTTGTGAGAACTAACAAACAAACTCAATGATATTGTTGTTTTAATTCCATCAAAAATTGTTAAAAACGTTTTTCTTGCTTTTCTGAATAGACAAGCACTTATATCATTTTTATATTTATCTAATTGTAAGCGAAAAAGATCTTAGCTATAAGTACCTTAAAGGACAATATGTAGTCGTTTGTCAAAATAGCCGTTTTACATACCTACACAAAAGGAGATTCGAAATGTTGCAATATTAGTGTCAAGTGGTACGCCTAATGACCTTAAATTAAACGGTGTCCTAACAGAATATCCGAAGACAAAATAACCGAACGGCAAAATAACCGAGGACAAAATAACCATGGATAAAATAACCATGGACAAAATAATTGCACAACAGAAAAAATCTAATATCAATTTACTTTGAAGACATAAATAAATCCAAATACATTTATTATGAAAATAATCAACTTATTAATTTTTAAACAATATACGCTTATTTAATTAATATTCACATATTATATCTCTTTATCCTTAAAAAACTGCGCGGATGTTTTGTGTGTGAAAATAGTGTTGTCAAAAATACTCTCGGTGCATATTTTTCAGGGTGTAATGTATGTATATATATATAGCATAATATGTATATAAAGCAATATTTTGTAAAAAAAATCAAATATTCGGTTATTTTGTCCGGGGTTATTATGTCGTCCAGTTATTTTGTCCGCGGTTATTTTGTCGCCCGGTTATTTTGTCGCGGTTATTTTGTCTTCGAATATTTGGTCGCGACACCAAATTAAACAAATGATAAGCCACTGGTTTTTCTGATATAGGTATTCATCATTTGGTTGTGTACACATTTATGCTTATACTTTTATAATTATACTTATACTTATACTTATACTTATACTTATACTTATACTTATACTTATACTTATACTTATACTTATACTTATACTTATACTTATACTTATACTTATACTTATTTTCACTCTTTTATTTAAAAACTTCAATTTTTTATTTATCAGTAAAATGAACAAAAGCAAATTTCAGGTCTTTATAACACATCACAGTTATAGTTATTACAAAATATTTTTGTAGATTTGTGTAGTTAGTTCCGTTACTTGAATATACTTACGTGTGTTCGTTGTTGAAGCAAATAGCGATTTTTAACCGACTTCAAAAAAAGGAGGAGGTTCTCAATTCGACTGTATTTTTTTTTTTTTTATGTTTGTTACCTTAGCATTTCCGACTGGGTGAAGCGATTTTAATGATTCTTTTTTTATTTGAAAGCTGGTGCTTCCCGATTGGTCCCATTTTAATTTGAAGGAAATCGTTCACTTCTAAGGGGTTGAAAATTAAGGGATGAAATACTAACTTCTTATTGGATAGTTCGATTTTGATAATTCTTTTTTTATTTGAAAGCTAGTGCTTCCCCTGTGGTTCCATTTTAATTTGAAGGAAATCGTTCACTTCTAAAGGGTTGAAAACTAAGGGATGAAATATTAACTTCTTATTAGATAGCTCTATTTTGATAATTCTTTTTTTATTTGTAGAACACAACTTTAAATTAATTTCTTATCTATTTAAAAAAAAACTCCACTCATAAGGGGTTAAAAATTAGAGATGAAATAATATTATCAATTTTTCCTGGCTAACCCGATTTTGATAATTTTGTTTCTATTACGTACAACGTACCTTTAAATTGTTCACATTTTAATTTGAAGAAGAAAATTCACCCCTTAAGGATGAAAATAAGAGATGAAATAGTGACATTTAACCGAATTTTGATAATTTTTTTTCTGTTGGAAAGAATAATCCACTTAGTTTTGTTATTACATTTAAAAGCAAAAAAATGTAATCCTTAAGTGCAAAAAGGGATGATTAGTAACTTTTAATATTAAACGGCGCTGCCTCATATGAGCAGCGCGTTTGGAAGGTTAACCATTTTCAAGAAAATAAAATCAGTTATCAAACTTCAGATCACTAAAACGCGAGAAATAAATAAATATTACAAAAAAATGAAAAACCGACTTCAAAATATATAAAAATTCTAAAACAAAAAATGCACTTAAAGGAACAAAATAATGGCGTATCCTTGCAGTATCTACAACTTACAAATTATTAGGATGATACAATGTACAACTATTGTTATTTTTGGAGTTGGTGTCAGTCAAGAAAATAAATATTATTGGTAATTTGTAAAAATTGTAAAAAGGTTTAGTTGGTAATTGGTATTTTAAAGTTTAAAGGTCGCTAGATATTGTTACAGTTCGAGTTTATTGTTTAAAAGTTCATTTGAAAAATACTTTTTATAAGGTATTCTCGTTTTTTGCTAAGTACCAATATAGTTGTATTTCCTTGGCTGACACCAACTCCAAAAATAACAATAATTGTACATTGTATTATCCTAAAAATTTGTAAGTTGTAGATACTGCAAGGATACGCCACTATTTTGTTACTTTTTAGTGCATTTCTTGTTTAAGAATTTTTATATATTTTGAAGTCGGTTTTTCATTTTTTTATAATATTTATTTTTATATATTTAAATAGCGACCCACCTCAGAGTCGTGTGGCAGGTAGTTTGTATCTACGACTTGCATAACGGTAATTTTGTTTATGGTCTGTTGCGTAAAGCTACGATCAAAGCTCCGAAAACAACATTATTACATTAGTATTAATAGTGCTGAGTTTTAAAAACGAAGTAATGAGATTGTCTATTATATAATCCACACACATTTTCTCATTTACAGTGTAGTAAGTATCTACCAAAAATAAATACACTATAATGAGACTGAAATAAAGCTAACGTAAGATTAGATACGATAATTTATATAATAGTATTCTAACTCTAGGGTAGGTAGCTATGAGAACTTCAAAAAAGCAGTTTTAGGAGCTAATTTAGATAATATGTTTCAATGCTAAAAAGTTTTTTTCATCGAAAAAAGAAATGTATAAAAAAGTAGGTAGGTACGTGTCGTTTAAATTTCAATGAAGAATGCCATACTACATCTCAAGCTGAATAAAAATGGAAGGAGACGCAAACGATAACATTTTTGTGAGAAGTATTTCAGTGTATTTTTTATCTTTATTGAAGGAATATATTATATATATAGAGAAAAAAATTAATATAAACAAACACACAATTGAACTTGAACCATGTGGAAATACGAGTACATGTAACTACGTTAAGTTCAAAAAATTTTTGATTCTCACATTAACGCGGAGTAAATTAAGTAGATTAAGTCCGAATAAGTAGGCAATATGAATATCAACAATTTTCAACCTGTAATTTCCATATATGTGGATAAATCTTTAGCTTGTATCACTTATGTTTTAAGCAGAAAATTGTATCAAAATACTTTATCTTATAGCAGACCCATATAAACAAATAAATAAAATTTAAAGATGCTATTTTAAAATAGTCCTATTTCCGATTAAAACATGATTATATTAAGGAATGTGGTTTAGAAAAAAAAAACTGAGTTCAAAAGATAAACTTCGTGACCACAATTGCGGTCAGCTTTCAGCTTTGTATATATAGAGCTGAAAGCCCAGTGTAATTTGTAATAGTTGCAAATTTTCATAGCTTTACATTTGCTTTGTTTCCGAAATTCATATAGGAACCAGGCAATATTTGATAGAAATTCTATAGACAAGAATGCTACACATCCGCAATGAGCGTCTTGAACCATAATATCTCATCTCCCGTCCTTTCTGATCTTCCCAAAATTCCCGAATCTTAACGATCCTTGATTTCATCATGTAGTACGAGTGTAATATGAATGCATTTTATAATATCTCTCGTCAATAACATGAAATTGAAAATTGGTTTTGATTTGAGCTTTTTCATTGAGAAATTAAAAACGTGGGTCAACGAGTGGAAAAGTTCCGTACAAATTCTACAAAGGAATCTTGTTTTGTTTATGTCACGAACAAATCATGTAAGCTGTCAAATCAGGCAAGTAATATATTTATATAAACATGACGTTTAGTAGATATGATCTGTTTATCAAGACCGGTTTTTTACTTTCTTTTACTATTATATAGTAAAGAAAGTATTGTAATCGGGTCGAATTTTCGAATTCGAGCTTTCACCGGAAATACATGTTTTGAGGTCCCCTGAGTTCAAAAAAGTCGTTTTTAGAAACATGTTTGTGTGCGTGTGTGTGTGTATGTTTGTGTGTGACGGCGTGTGACAGCCATATCGTATCGAAAGCTTCATCCGAATTTAACCAAACTTGGAATTTGGCCTCCATATTATACCTAGTTGTGCCACGAAGCTCTTGGTTGAAATCGGTTAACCAAAAGCTCCACTTTATTTTAGAAGTTTTTAAGCTTTTTTAATTTTTTTTCAAATAACGCTCCAACGATTTTCTTATATTATATTATATTATATTTTCCTATAAACTTACTATAGTTCTTAGACTCATTAGTGGCTAAAACTTTTATTTGAAATTTTTCCATGGAAAAATTTGAATAAGGACGGTTCTGGGTTGAAGGTTGAGAATTCTTCAATGCTATATATGTACATATATGTTCTATGCATATAGTTCTGTTTATATGTATAGTTATAAAGAGCTTATATTTCTTTTAACCAACAGCGAGTTTCATAAATTAAAGTAACATAAAGTACTGTGGTCTGTGACGCCTCGTAGCAGATATTTTTTTTCAGAAACGGATGAAGCTATCAAGTTAGCGTTAGCCATAAATGTTCAATGTTTAGCCGTTTAGTGCACACATCGATTAACTCCACTTTTTCAACTTTCACAAATTTTTATGTCAAAACACTTGGTTGACCGCTAACTTTATATATCCGAAAACAAAAATTTCCAATAATAAGTAATAACAGCTCTAAATGATAATTTGCTTTTTAGCTTTTTCATAAGAAACAATGTATTTCAGGCGTCTATTTTATCAATTAACTCAACTTTTTGCATTACGAAATGAATCGATGTGTGCTTTGAACGGCTCAGATACTAAGCTCTGTGGTTTTTAGAGGTGTGAAAAATGCATCCTTCTTAATGATACCAATCAAAAGATACAGTTATAGTTATGTGGTAGGAAATATATATTTATTTTGGACTATAAAAAACGATTTATAAAGCACTTCTAGTAGAATCAGAAAATTTGATAAAAAATTCGATGCCATGATACAATTTAAAGACAAAATCTGAAAATTGTTTATTAATAATTATATTAAAAAACAAATCAATATTTTTTATTAAGAATACGATGTTCCCCTTATTTAAGTTTACGTTTTATAGCACAAGCGACCAATTTTTGATTATTCTTGACCGACAGGCAATATAGTGATTAATGATCATATAAGGGTTACATTTTTCTTCGTAAAAGTACAGAATTCTTAACGCATTTCAGAAGAAAAGCTTCAAAGAAAAGAAAATAATAATAATGATAGATATTCATGGCAAAATCAAAACAAGTATTTACCGACCTACTGTATAAAATTGGTGGAAACATTTTCGATCACAGTCCCAATTCTCGTTGATCAAACTCTTTCACAGTGCTGTGTAAAAATGTTCATTGTTGACGTTTTATCGCTGGCTTGTGTATAGAAAACATTCCCTATTTCAATAAATTAATGCATCGGCGTTAGGCAAGTGTTGACGCGGGACGCGGTCACCTTTCAGGGATGGGGTGAACAATCACCTGTGCTAATGGGTGATAAAAATCATACAGCCTATTGTCTGAATACAACATTTCACAACCTCTTGACTAGTTTGTGAAAATATTGATTTAATTACGGGCCGAAACCAATAAACATTTTCAGTGCCAAATAGAAATTTGTAATTAAAATTTCCAATTAATTATAATTTATTAAAACGAGTTTTGCGCGTGTTTTAAAAAATTAAATCGCCATGAATATCAAAATTTATTGCATCGATCAGCTATAGGAATTGGGACTCAATGAAAAAGTGAAAAACACTTAAATAAAATGTTGTTTGTCGAAATACAGGATGGTCGTACCTACCATTGACATTCAAAAATTTCAAAAGTCTCGGCTCGATTCTCTAAGAATCCTATAACTACTACTACTATATATACAGTTACATTTTTTTTGGGTGAAAAAATAACTTCTGGAAGCAAACCTTATTTCATTTGCGAAAGTTTAAATAGTAAAAATATATCCTGGAAACACAAAAATTAGTATTAATTAATAATAAAAACTAAATAAAACACAAGAATACAAATTACATGGTTTTGCGCAAAGATATTTGAGTGTTCTCATGTCAGTTACCTAATATTTACGTATGGTACATGGGGGTGATTTGGATACCCCTTCATGAGAGGCAGTACATTTTTTTCGACAACTTTAATTTTTTTTCTTCGAGTTATTAAAATTAGCTAAATAACTTTACTATACTACTGTACATATCTATACTAATATATAAAATTGAAGAGTTTGTTTGTTTGTTTGTTTGATTGGTTAAACGGGCTAATCTCAAGAACTACTGGTTCGAATTGAAAAATTCTTTTAATGTTGGATAGTCTAATTATCGGGGAAGGCTTTAGGCTATATAACATCACGCTACGACCAATAGGAGCAGATCGATGGAAAATGTTGCAAAAATCAGGACAATTTTTCCTTTTGAGAGCGTTCGTAGCCTGTCCTGCGTAAACGATTAAAGTTACGCAAAAATCATTAAGAGCAAAATTGTTCCTCTTAAAAAGTTCTACAAAAAAGTCCGTGACGACATATGTATATGTATCTTTTAAGGTTAGCCCGCTATAACCTATTTTAATGATTTTTAAGTTTGTTTCAAAAATAATTGCAAAATTGTTTTTAGAAACATATTATAAATTCTTACCCAAATAAATATGGTTTTTAATAAAATTTGTTGTGATAATAAATGACAATCTGAGTCATTTAATAGAATACTTTTTAAAACGGGAAAATGTCTCATCTATCCGGGAAATTGAAAAACGGGTTGGAGAAAAAAAATATGCATAAACTCTATTTTTAGTTGAAAATGGATTTTGGTGATATTTAAGTATGATAAATATGCGAATCATTATCTAAAACACGTTTTATTTCGGAAAAATTTCTCATTTCATCGGGAAAATAGAGAAAAACTGGTTCGAAGAAAATTCATGCTGAAACCAAACATTTTAATAACTCATTTATTAGCTAAGAGTTAAGTAATAACTCATAAGGTCCTCAAGGCAAATTATAATTTTTCTTTTCATACAGTCCAATTTTTATCCAAGAAAAATGTATGTTCCTGTAGGATAGATACGTTTTTGTTTTTCACAGAACACAAGATTACCATAATTTCTTGCAATATGATGGTTTAAGAGACAGTGAATGATATGGGCTACTTTTTATGTTAGAATATTGTACGGTTCCCGTAGGATAGGCTAAAAATAGAATCCTTCAGGAACTGAGTAGGTACTTCAAAGGAGTTTTCTAAAAGTTCATAAATAAGAGTTTTAACAAATTTTCCTCAGGAAAACTTGATCTCTTTTTATCCAGGAAAAATGTTCTACTCCCGTGGGATAGATATGTTTTTGTTTTTCACAGAGTAAAAGATGACATGATTTTTTGCAATATGATAGTTGAGGGATCAGATAATAATATAGATTATTTCTTATGCCAGAATAATGCACGGTGCTCAAAGGATAGCATGATAATTGTCTCCTGCGGGAACCGTGTGTTAAAAAAAGGTCGTGAAATAGATCTTTAAAGTTCGTGAAATAGCGTTTTAACACATTTTATTTTTAGGATTAAAATAAAAATTACAATTTTCACTTGAAGATATGATTTTTTATTTAATATCCGTAAAATAATGAAAATTTTTGAAACGTTGAAATTTCTTTCATTGTTAATTTTTGAAAACATATTTAGAATTTAGCGTGTTAAATTACATTTAAAAAATCAACAATTATATTTTTAACTTTTAACATTTTTCAAGACTCCCCACTCTTTAAAATATGTTAGGCCTCTTAAGTGAGCGCTTGCGCTTTTCCTTCTCAATATTTGTGTACTTCTAACTTTTTTTCAGTAGTCAGTACTGAGCTGATTCATAGATCATTAGACATTCAGGCATTCAGCTCCTTGCAATATATTATATCAGATACAGAAGTACAAGTTTAAAATATATTATTTGTTACAACGGTTACAGGCGTTGCAATAATCAAATAACATTTAAATTTTTTTTACGTTACTCTTTGTTTAAGTTTCATATATTCTTTTTTCTTCATTATATTTTAAGTTTACATACGTAAATTTTATCAATAAAACACCCCAGTAGTGTTATGCAGCGTTCCTTTATTATTCCCGTTCCCGTGACATTTTCTACTATAGTTCCACTCTTACTGATCATACGTGTGAATTGTGATGTACCTAAGATAGCTCATGAGTCATGTTATACTTTTAACGTTACAGACCAAGGTTACAGACATACAATGTTTTTCTTGGTTTCGTCCGCGTGGTTTTAAATTAGCATTATAGGTACCAAATTTTATCTCTTCAATGGTTCTTAAGTGGTTTGTAGATAAAACAAAGAAAGTTTCAACTCCTTTGGAATTGTGCCATAGGTTCCCCACTTTTAACCCTCTCTCACTCGTATGTGACGCAGACGGAGTTGCGCGGGTCAGCTAGTACTTAATAAAATGAATTTCTAAGAAACGATTACACTTCATAGTTATTTGTAGAGAAATCAGAATTTCAGTTTTTTAATGAGAATTTCTTCGCTGAACTACCTACATAATTTGTCTTCAGTTTTCCAACTTGCGAAATATCATCGATCCAAACATATCATAACCGAGATATTTATATTTCAAATGTGTTGTCTTTTCTATTACTGTTATTGATTCCCATTCCTGGATTTTTATCCTGTTATAGCTCGTTATAAAGTATAAATGGAAATTGAAATTCCCAACATGTTTGCAATATTACAAAAGACGATCATTTGAACCGATAAATATTTCTAAGCGTCTTATATATATGATACTTTTTCCAATGCGACGGAAAAAATGATAATAATGATCGCAATAATAATAATAATAATAATAATAATAATAATAATAATAATAATAATAATAATAATAATAAAGACAGGTAAATGTGTAAATTATATCCCATTTTGGAAATTTTTTAATTCGATTTTAAATAGCTGAAATGTTTGCGCTATATACAGAATAACACCAATATAAAAGAGCCTTAAATTCCAGATAACAGATGCAATTATAAGTAGACAAATTTTTTAACAAACCAACACTCGCTCTAAAAAATGTAGCATATACATTATTGATATTTCCTTAAACTACCTATCGTTGATTTTGTATACTTTCTTTATTTTGTTTTGTAAACACTGTGGACATTATAAACGAAAAATTATGGTACATGACCGATATTTAACTCACACGAAATAGTTTCTTTATTTTTTAGCTTGGGGTTGACAATTTTTTTTCTGGTTGCATAATGAATAGATTAGAAAATTTCACAACTAGGTATTAGGACAGCTTGTTTTCTTGCATTTTTTATTAAATATTAGCTTTCTGGTTTTCTAACCATTAAAAGTATGCTTTATTGTTTGTTTATGTCATTTTAAAATAAATTCAAATCACTTCAATAACATTTATTCATCCGTTAAAACAATATTTTACTGTTAACAAAGTATGTCTCAAAACTCACATAGTGGCGCAACGGTTAGATTCGTTAGACCTCCGCTCCATGCGTCAGTGGTGCTCGATTCAATTCTTGCTGAACCCTAGATTATTTCAAAACTTGTGAAATACAGATTTTTTTTTGTATTTGAATACATTGATACAATACATAATGATCTAAGCGACAGCAAAAAATTGTCTCATAAATATCATACAATGTTAAAAACCAAATCTTAAAAATTGTAAAACATTACATTTTCCATTAAATGAGATCAGAAACAAATTTAATTTTAATGTCTCTTTTTTGGTGATCGGTGCTGCTTAAAAGTTCCATCTCCTGACGAGTCACTTGACTTAATTAACAACTGATTCTGAAAAAAATTGGTAGTCCAACACCAATCGACATCATATGCAGCCTAATATCGTGTAATGACACCAAAAGCACTGAAAGATATTTGGGCGTCATCTCGATTCTCGGCTTACCTGGTCGATGCCAGGAGAGAAGCCTATAGAAAGAGAACTTACAGAAGCTTAAGCACGTTCTGCTATGTTCTATCCAATAATCAACAAAAAATCATACTTACGTATTGAAAGTACCATGCTAATATAGAAAAGCGTTCTGCGTCCGCTACTAACATATGCAGTATGGGTCTGGTATCCAATTGCTAGCACAAGTTCAAAAAAGATAAAAACGCTTCAAAACAAATTCTTAAGAATATGCACCAACAGCCCATGGTTTGTCACAAACGTGCAACTGCACCGCGAATGTGAAGTACCCACAATACGGGATTTTATACAATAAGTTCGTTCGCGGTACTGATCCGGAACTGGTAAAGAATCAATCCAAGTGGATAGGATAATCGCCAAACGCATACACGCTTATGAATAAACTGATTAAGGGTTATTTTCCCGTGGACGAGTTTGAAAATGTTCGGAAGTAAGACGAGGATTAACGAGAACCTACGAAAATTATTAATTGAATAGAACGTTGACAGACGTTGCTGCCTCGTTCACACGAGTCTACTTTGGTTGACCGATTTCAGTTAATCGATCAAAAGTTGAATGAAAAACCTAGTGTGATGACTCGTTCAAACTTTTTTTGATCCACTAAAAAGTTGATTACGGTTCTCACACAAGGTTTTTCATTCAACTTTTTTTGATCAACTAAAAACGGGCTACTAAAATTAACTCGTGTGAACTCAGCATAACAGCAAGGCTTGATTAAGAACTAGCCACAATTTAGCAAGCTGCGCATGAGTAGGAGAATTGAATTTTTTATTCTAACAAAAATCTGAGGATCGCTAGAACCAATTATGACTTGGTAACGAACGCATTTCGTGTGAACCGCGAATATCGGACCGTAACTCGGCTCATAAACTTGCATGCGCTTGACGATGATCCTAAATCGGTCTTGAACTGATTCGTTACCGATTTATTATCACATCCGCGAACGAACCTAATAACTCATGGAACGGTAACTTAGTAGTCTTACAGACTACGAAAACATTTGTCGCATCTGCGCCAAAGTGCAGAGAAGATTGAAACTAAAACTACCACAAAACTGTAAAACATTCAAGTTATAAGAAGTGATTTAATGCATTAGTGCAGTGCTTTGGACATTCCCCCAATTTAAAGTGATCTAAAGTGAAAAACTACTCCCTCACACTTACATGATGTAGCTTTCAACTGACCTGGGAAGCAGAGCTCATTGAAAAAAAAAACTGATTAACGGTATAATATCTATCTCCTATATTTGATTCTTTTATATATTTTTTTCTTTTGGGCCACTCTGTATACGAATAGTAGATAATATTACATGCACACATAATTTTTTTGGAAGGTTGATGGGGCGTGTGTATCTATCTAGCACTGGTAAGATTTGCGTTGGGAAAAGAGAATCTATTATACACTCGAACCTTGAACTGGGACATGGGGAATGAGATAAGTTCGAAATAGTGGAAGTAGCTTGGAAAATAAAGGAGTGTGCGACGTTATTAATATGCAAAATGTGTATGACGATGTTTGTGGATTGGTAAAGCTTGGCAATGAAGGTTCGGAAGGATGTGGTCGAGGATGAGAGAATGGAGACGAAATTTCAAACGTAGCAAGGGTTCGAAATGCACAATACCACCTCAATACTTTACGATTGTTATTTTATTGTTACTGATATAAACAACCCTCACTGCACCTCACACGCTCACTGATTTATTCATTCCCATTTCAAACTTGCTTTGTCTCAATTTGAAGATGCTCAAACTTCGAGGCCCGAAATCCTCCCGAAATCCCATTCACATGCGTGGAACTATCGAATGCTAAATTCAATTGAGCTTTTATCAAACGTAATTAAGGCCAAGTACCTACTATATTTGAGCGAATGCCAGCGATCGTATGAGGATTTCATCCCTTATTTGACAAAGTTTGTTTCATTAGTTGACAATAACTCAATATTTCCGCTTGCCAACCCTCCAATTAAAATAAACCCTTAAAGTTACACTTTTCGAGAAAGATTTCCACAAGATTTGAAACCTCAACAAGTAAAACAATCACTTGTGCATCTCTCGCAAGAAGCTTCATTCGAATAAAAGTCAGAGTAAAGCGGGTTATAAAAAATGTTACTGACATTAAAAGAAAATCTTGTAAGAGAGATATAATAGTAAAAAATTACGTTTAACATTTTACTAACGAAGAACATATATGATGTGTTTGTTACTGTTCAAGAGTGTAAAAATTTGCTTTTCTTGCAGTATCGAAGAATTAACTAAGCATTTTTCTTATGTTAATTCTTAGTGCAGCGGAAAACCGGATATCTTAAACTGCATTAACTCGTTAGTAAGGCAATAAAAGAGCGTTTTCTTTCAATAAACCGAAAAATGCGTTTTATTTAAAATGATAAATAATTACCAACCTCAACAAAATATTATACCTTTCAATTTTATAAAATATATTTAAACAAAATCTAATGTAATACACAAGATAATCGGTGTTTAGATGCCTAAAAAATAATTGAGATTCCTTTCCTGGTGAAGCTTAAAAATCATACTCCTGTATGACGTAGTTGATATATATTTAAAACTAGCTGATGTCCACCCGCTTCGCTGAACGTATATAAATAATAAATAAATCTAAATAATCTGATTGAATAATAGAAAATTTTACCCAAAATAAGATATTAAGCTATTTTTACAAAAAAAGATAATTAGATATTTCTAGATCTTAGTTTCATAGAAAGTTCATGAAAATGCGTTAAACTACTTTTCCAGGAACAGATATAAGCTATCTTATAGGTAGGATCTTTACGTTTTTTTGAATATTATAAAATATTAAAAAAATTTTAAGCCTTGAGAACCTTTCACACCAAATGTCATATGAAATCATTTATTAATTTTAGTAGAATGGATTAGTAGCTATCCTTTAGGAGGTGTACCTTTTTTAGGATCAATAATATTTAATGTGTTATCTTAAGATCTGAGGTATTAGGTTTGGTTGCCTAAGATTCATAATTCTAGGATATAGTATTAAGTCCATTATGTCTTATCGGCAAGTCTGCTATTTCCCGGGCTCCATGATTAGACAACAAATTCCTATAGATCTTGCTAAAATAAATTGAAAATTAAGAATATAGTTTTTTGGTAAAAAAAACAACGCGACGGTCACATCTAACTTGCTATTTTCTCTTGAAAAATAAGTTGGGCTGGATTTCTTTTTGTTCTGGAGGCTCTGCCTAACGGGTTCACCTCTCTTAGTCAAACTCCTAATCGGGATCACTTAAGTCGAACTGTCTGTTTTGGTTATTTATTCTTACGGGTGTCATTTTGGAACTAAAATATTTCTTATTATGAATTAAATCATATTTACTGCAGAGGATTTCCTTCTCCTCCCTCGACAATTCGAACGTTTACGCAGCCGAACTATTAATAATATATTAAATACCCGTAAATTCGCAATGGAGTTATGGTTTCTAGGAATTTAACCTATCGCTATACTTCTATCATGGTTATAATTTTCAAATTTGGAACATTAATTTATAAGAATAACAAATTACATAGTCTAAAATCATGTCGTCTCTACGATATGTTAGTATATGTACATTGTATCACAACTGCCTGCCGATGTATGTTTTTCATGGCACAGTTTTTATAGTTTTTATTTTTTTGCTCAGAAAATCAACATTTTTTGGAATAAAAAGTATTTTATAGCACTTTTTGTAATATTTACTACTTGTAGTGAAAATCTCGTCCAAATCGGACCAGCCGTTTTCAAGTTTGCCAAGAAAAAACAGGCAGACAGGGAAAACTATTCGAAATAAAAAGTATCCTATAAGTTGGAATATTTAATAACTTTTTGTGAAAATTCCATTAAAATCGGCTCAGCTCTTTTCAAGTTTACCCTGGACAAACCCTGTTATTACCCTGTTTTTTGGGGAAAATAACAATGTAAATGGCAGTTATTTTGTTGTATTAAATATATAAAAATGTAGGCAATAAAGAGTATTCAACAAAACACCTTAAATTTTTTAGATTAGATAAAAATCTCAGCTGGGAAAAATGATTCCGTTTTTCGTTTGCTCGCGCAGGTGAGATGGAACGTTTTTATTATATAGTGTTGAAATATTAAAGTTTGTCGTCAAAAATCTACTCTTTTAAGAATGTTATTTTTATTATTTAACAGCTTGTTAAATTGTAAGGGTTTAGAGAAAGGTTTCTATTGTGTGAAAATATTTAGGTTTTTGTTATTTATCCTTGAAAATAAGGAATTTAACTTTATTAGTCACTTACTGTTAGCGGCACTCGAATGTGACAAATTGGAGTCATGACTCATAGAGGTACTGGCCTCTAGCTATGGTTTTATGATGGGCAACTGGCAAGTTCATATATATATCTCAAAATAAATGAAAGGATAATGAGTCGCATAAGACAACCTCAACGTGTAAGGACATGTCTTTCGAAGCTCCTCAAATAAAATATAATTTTCTATATTTTAAAACTGTGTAATTATTAAAAGAAACATAAACCACAATCCAGAATATCCAATAATCCTAACATATAGATATTCAAGTAGCAAAAATCTTCAATCTTATTATTGGTATAGATTAATACGCCCATACAAATACAATTCGCACCAGAAGCTTATTACAAGGACTGCTTCTGTTAGGCAAAATCCTAACTTAGATTAAGTAGAAATTCTTGTCTATCAAGAATGTATAAGCAGACCTGGAGAACAACAATCCTAAGACTGCAATACAGGGAAAACGAACCCTAATATGTTTCTCTGCTAACAAAAAAAAAAAGAAGAAATTATCTGTTACAAATGTTTTTAAATATAAAAATGGTATAGTTCTCACTTAGCACTGATAGAAATAATTTTTTTATTAATTATCCCTATTTATATTTTTATATAGTGGCAACAATAATAAAAAATATTAAACCATTTTTTAAGAATTAAGTTCAAATATTGGTGTTGACTATATTCCTTGTCCAAAAATTAGGTTTATGTTAAATATTTAGCAGAATGAAAATTAATTTTTATTTTTTTTTTTTCATTCCAATTCTTAGATAGTGGGCGTCATGAGATTTGTTGGCAATTACCAATGTTTGAACAATTGATGAGTTTTATTTGAACGGGTGATTTAGATGAGATAATAGAAATTCCCTTTTAAACAAAGCAAGTTTTTTTTTTTTATTGAGGGTGGTTTTGTTATGTATGGATCGATTTAACGGATCGTCCAACACTTTTGTTGAAAAATAAGGCGAACGTTTCGATTTGTATTTATAAATTTTCATTTGAACACAATTGCAGAGTGGTAACGTCTTTGATAACGACTTCTCCGGGGGTTGTTTTCAAAATGATATTGCAAGGGTTTTGGCGGGTGTTAAATGGGAATCAAATGGGAATGGTGGATGTTGAATACTTGGCGGTCGGTGTACAATATCCGTTTCAACGGTTGTACCCGTCCGTACCGGATGTACTTTCATATCTAATTTCATTTCTACATGCAACAATACACCATTCATTGCAACAGAGAGGCCGGTGGGGCCAATCAATTTTCAGTTACCGCATTTCCACTTCACTTCTTTCAAAGTTTCATAGCATCGAAAATAGCGACATGGATAAATTCCGAGAAGATCACGGCCCGATCTTGCATGGAACACGATCCGACAGAAAAAAGAAAACTCACTCAACCAGTCAAAGATTCGAAAACAATCCTGTTTATGAAAAGCTCAATAAAATTGTCAATCAAATCGAATTCGGGCGGTTTATTTATTTAAGCTCGGTTATTGGCAGCTTTTACAATGCGAACGTGTATTACGATCGCTGTAACGAAAGTCGGACAGAGCGTTGCGACCAAAACTCCATCAAATATACTTGACATACGGAAACTAATCAGTCAATACTCCATTTTTCCTTAATAACGTAATTTTATCTGGCTGCCTCAAATCCGCCGTCGCTTCCTCGCTCGGCCAACTTTTCCCAATACTGTCCCAAACTTGTTCCTTGTTCATTTCAATGGAGACGAAAAATCAATGAAATTAAAAATAGAAAACTTGGATAGATTTTTCTAACTTTGAATTACTTTCATCGAACGTTTTAAGAACGTAATTTGTCCGAAACGTATTTGGTATACACTCCGATTAGAACTCAACAACAAAAATACGATTTTATTCTCATCGAACCTCGACGTATGTAACTAAGATGAACTATCAAACTAACACTTTACGGAAATCACTTTAGTCTTAACAATAACTATGATAAATGTTGTAAGTATATCTAATTGTATGAAAAATACATAAATGGACAACACAAAAAAACCTCCTTATTGACATCAACTTACGTTCATTCCAGTGACGGCTCGTAACATTTTGACCTGGGGGTGCTGTGTTAAAAGAATAAAAACATAATGTACCCATTCATATTTTTTGTATAATTTGTATACAAAATCCATTCTAAGATTTTTAGCTGGATAAAGGAATTAATCGGTCTTGATCCATATTATTACTTAGCAATGGCTCAATTTGTTTTTGTTTTAGTGTAGCGTACTATTGTCTAAATGTATTTGTAAAGTAGGGTCGAAAGTAGCGACAAAATTAATTAGCCACCTAAAAACAGTAGGATTTTGCAACGAACTTCTTTCATCGTGGCCACAAACGTACTGTGGTGCTGTGGATATCACAGTGTCAGTTTCGATTCTTACATGTTCAGACTGGAATACACGAAGTTAAACGTAAATAGACGAAGCTGAACGAAGCCGGCTCAATTGACACTGTGAATTGAGCCAGTTCCAGGCTTCATATTTCAATGTATTTTAAGTAAGATTTATAAGATGTACTAAAGTTATGTTGTTTACTAAAGTTAAGATGTACTACAGTATGTACTAAAGCGTACAATACTATGCCAATCAGTACCAAATACTATGCGCAAAAAATGTACAATGAATTATAGTTATATGGTCCCAACACGTTTATTAAATTGAAATTAAATAATGTTTTAATATTGAAAGTAGAATTAAAATACGTTATTTCATGAAGATATTTCACAAATTTGTGGATACAGTTAGCTTTTTTATCCCAGAAAAATTTACATTTCCTATGGAACGTAGGATCTACCCATTCAATTAAGATAACTGAGCGATATATAATTGTGTATAAAGATGTTTTAGGTTTTTGAAAAAGATACAAGAAACTTTTTATACGGGAAAAATGTAAGTTACTACGGTTAGTTTGAATTCTTTGCTCATTGCTTTGCGCCTCTAGCATGCATAAAGAGGCAACAAATCAACCGAATTTTTTATGTAGGGACAGGTCATAAGGTAATGGGTGCAATAGAATATTTTATCCTGGTGAACTGCATGGTTCCCGTTGGATAAGTAACTCATTCCAATATAAACGGCCAAAGGGATTTTAATGAAAATTTTATGAAGACATCTAGTATATTATTATTGTAACGAACAGCGATAGAAAGGGATAGAAAATAAATAAACTTCAACAATGAACATTTTAACAGTTTTATTATTCAACTGTTTTTGGAAGAATCTCGAGGTTTCTTGTCGAACAAACGACAGCATTCTAGCAATTTGGGTCGCCTATATAAATATCAAGATAGTGAATGAATACAAGTGGTATGACCCACTTGATGGCGCAGTGGTTAAAGCAATTGCTTTCTCCGCTACATGCGCCAGTGGTTCTGGGTTCGATCCCCATCGAATCCCTAGATATAAGATTAAAATTAAGATTCAAGACCTACAGAATATTTCTGTGTGTAAGACAGTCGTGATATGACCATAGATGTTAAAGCGACTATAAACACCCAAAAAAAAAAAAAAAAAAAACAAATGGTATGATTTGAACGATATAGTGCGAAAAGTGATTTGTTTTGATAAATTATTTTTTCAGTATGTGTAAAAATAAAGATTTTGGTTATTTAAACTTTTGGCGAATATTTCCAAAGCACTTAAAGCACCCTTAACGTGAATCTCAATACACGTTTGGGAAATCCCGTTATCATATACAAGTATATGGCTATATACATGAGGCGGTCAGTGCACACATCGATTAACTCCACTGTTTCAACTTTTATAAATTTTTATGTCAAAATACTCTTGGTCCACTCCTAACTTTATTTATCCGAAAAAAAATTTCTTATAATAAGTAACAGCTCTAAATGACAATTTGCTTTTTAGCTTTTTCATAAGAAACAATGTATATCAGAAGTCTATCTTATCAATTTACTCAACTTTTTGCATTACGGAGTTAATCGATGTGTGCACTGAAGGGCCCATATATGCCTCGTGCTTTTATGAAGAAGGAACAGCGCACCTATCCATGTGAAATTTTATAAAAAGATAATTTAAAGCCGTAGGAGGTAATAGTGCCTAAATCTTTTATTTTAGAAAATACACAGTTTATTTGTTACTTAAGTTAACTTGTTGCACATTTAAATAATGACCACCTATTGGCGCTGTGGTTAGAGCAATTGCTCTCTCCGCTTCATGCGTCAAGTGGTTCTGGGTTCGATCCCCGTTGACTCCTAGATTTAAGATCCTAGATCTAAGATATAATTGACCAACAGAAATTCTCTGTGTTTAAACAGTCGTGATATGACCTTGATGTTAAAGCGACGTAAAACACCAAAAAAAAAAATTAAATATTGAATTATACCAAAAACCTTGGAAGAACGAAATAAAGGTTATACCAAAACGAAATTTCATATATAATTCAGTAAACATGTGGTTTTTTTATATATTTAAATGACTGTCCTTGATAAATTTAAAAAATGTATTCATACTCTTGGTATGAAAAGTGAAATGCTATCAATTAAAGTATTTTTGACTTTTATCTAAAAACTTATTTGAAAATTTGCAATAGCAAGCATACAGAAAAACTGCATTGCATGTTTAACAAACGGGATTTTAATAAAAATAATTAAATGGCAGTTTTGAAAATCATATTATCTATTGTTAAGGATCTTCTTTTTTCAATAATCGTTCCTCTTCATTGTTAATTATTGCTGCATCATTCACTGCAATGTATTTCTCCATCTGGAGCAGACAGACGTCAATTACAGGCAGGTAATAGAAATAATAATAATAATAATAATAATATAACATAAGGAAAAAAAGTCATCCTTTCAACCATTTTATGTATTATTTAGTCGTTCTGTTCATACTGAATTTCATCCCTCTGTTATTTCTGTTCCATTCGTTCTTTATAAATATATATGTCGCCAGCATTGATTGTACACTTGATAGCACACAATAAGCGATGATCTCATACCATCGTTGCCAACCCCCAATTTTGCTTGCGACCCCTCGTTTCTATCATCGAGCAGCATCGTCTACCTTGAATTCACTATTTTTACCACGTGACCTATTCTAAGGGGCCTATTCTTAACTTTCGCCCGTTTATGTATTAATATGAAAATGATTAAACAAGATTATTACGATTGCAGCATACATTATGCCAGAGATATCCTCTATGTCTATCATGGCCAAGAAACTATTGTTATCCACCAGCTTTGCTGAACGTAAATTAAACCCTTTAACTTGTTTGTTAGTCCGTTTTAGTGGAAAGAGAGGATCAAAACTTAACTTACTCATGACATGTTTAAAAATAATACATTAAATGCATTTTGGGAATGTTTTAACTTTTCTTACTTTTTTTTTTGGTCCGTAAAGAATATGGAAAAATGAGGATAGCCAAGTTTTATTCAGTAATTTTGTTCCCCTCTTAATTAATTAAATATTTAAATCTCTAAAACTGATAAGAAAATGCAATTAATTGTTGTAAATCTCTTGGCCTCACGCCATTTTGAGACGAATAATTAAAAGGAATTGAAATATCCAAGCTTAAAATCAACTTAAATAACACATCCGAGAGATGGTTACTGCTGATAAAATAATTGAAACACATAATGTTTTACAAAATAAAAAGCAGGACTTCTTCAATTTTCTGATTGAATTTATTAGCGGCTTAAACGAGGGTGTTTAAGAGTCAATTATGAGGGATACTTCGGTCAGGGTGGGCTCTCGAATTGGTGTCGTGACAATGCCAACACAATATATAAAACGGATGTGGTAGGGAAAATCGGAACTCATGAAAACGTTCCCATTTTCATTTTCATTATCAATGTTATCGCGATCGAAATATTGAAGTCCTTTACGAGGGGGATCAAAGAAAACTAGGCTAAATGTATAAACGTTTTGTCGATTACTAAAAGAACTGCTAATCGTGATTGTACTCAATTGAATTATAAGGATTTAAATTTTTTTTCATCTCAATTTAATCCAATCCTTGATTTTTTGATTCATCGATTCCACTAGGAAATTAAAAATATATATTTTGTAGTTTGTAGAATTAAAAACTAGATTCTTTATGAAATGTAGTTAAAATCAATTAGATTATTTGGTTAGAGAATTGAAATTATTAGTTTCAATTATAAGGATATGTTGTAAAAAATTATTGTGTGGTTTTACGAAACCACGATGCAAGTGAAACTTTTTTTTCGGATTTAAGGCACTTAATTAAATGAAAATTTTTGGAAAATGATTTGATTAAGGGTATGAAAATAGAATAGAAAGAAAGGGATGTGGTACAAATTCACTGTCTGACGTGACGCGCGCCGTTGCAACTAATTTTGAATTTCCATTATTGATGTTAATACTTGAATGTTATTTTCATTATTGAATTTGTTGATTATTGTTAAATCGATCATCTGCCTGTTGTTATCTATTGTAACATCACCTTCGGATATTTTCGCAATACTATTCTCACTAGCTATATCTTTGTCTATCATGATCAACAATCAATTTGACACAACAACATTTATACCAATAAACTGATCAAAACACAAATACCAATACAAATATAACTAACAACTTATAATATACTAAAACGTAGTCATGGAGAGGAAAATAGCTCATCACATTCAGTAATAACTCGCGCAACAGTCCTGGTAAAACGACATGAAATATAGCTAACAATGTGTATACGAGCTCTGCCGAACACTTGCCGATTCCCTACCGAGAATGTGTTACATTTAGCGACATGCTAAAGACAGGCCAAACAATTTGAGACGATGTATACAAAGTTTCACTTTAAAAATTGTTTTTTTACATGAAGAAAAGTATATTAATTTTAGCACTTAAAAAGCTGTGACGTTTATTTTTTGAATAAAATAAAATTTTATTTGTTTATATATTTTAACTAAAGGGTTATTTTTTGCAAGAAAAGGACTTCACATTTGATATCCAGATTTTTTTTTAAATCGTGCTTGTTCTGAAAAGTTTAATTTTCTCTCTATGGGAAAATAGAGGGTGTAATATGTTTTTACATGTTTCTTTATAATTAATGTACCTATAATAATCTGCTATCACATAATATCTTCCAAACCACTAATCATAGTTTGAATAATAAAGTATCGTTAGAAACGTTAATGTGAATTGATTTTTATTAAACTATTCAACAAGGTTTATATCAATCATTCGTTTTACAAATACATTTCAAGCACAGTTAAAAATTGTTAAACTAAGCAAAAACAACACCAGCATCATTTTATAGTAGATAGGTACATAAACTTTTAAAATAAATAATGAATATTGTACAGTATATTGACAAAGAAATAATGAGGCTGAAACGTATGTTGAATAGAAACAGAACGTTCTCGAATGTTCCACAAACAGCAATCGACAATGATTGAAGTTCTAAAATAAGTAATATGTAATAAGTAATAAGGTATTTATAGTATATATAGTACAAAGATGGCTGATCTTGTATTTTTAACCGACTTCAAAAAAAGGAAGAGGTTCTTAATTCGACTGTTTTTTTATGTTTGTTACCTCAGAATTTTCGACTGGGTCAAGTGATTTTGACGATTATTTTTTTATTTGAAAGCTGGTGCTTTCCATGTGGTCTCATTTTAATTTGAAGGAAATCGTTCACTTCTAAAGGGTTGAAAAACTAAGGGATGAAATATTAACGTCTTATTGGATAGCTCGATTTTGATAATTCTTTTTTTTTATTGGTAGAACATAATTTTAAATTACTCTCATATCAATGTTTATAAAAAAAAAACTTTAATCATAAGGAGTTAAAAATAAGGGATGAAATAATAAATTTTTCCTGGCTAACCCGATTTCGATAATTTTGTTTCTATTACGTGCATTGTAAATTAATCAAATTTCAATTTGAAGAAAAAAAAATCCACCCCCTATGGATGAAAAAAGGGGATGAAATAGTGACGTTTAACTGAATTATCGAATTTGATGATTTTGTTTCTATTGGAAAAAGAGTTCCACTTTGTTCTTTCAGTACATTTAAAAGCAAAAAATGTCAACCCTTAAGAGCAAAAGGGGATAAGGTACTAACTTTTACCATTTAAGTGGCGCTGTCTCATATGAGCAGCGCGTTTAGTAGGTTTACCCATATTTAAAGAAATAAAATTAGTCATCAAACTTCAGAACACTAAAAATCAAAAAATAAATAAAAATTATAACAAAATGAAAAACCGACTTCAAGATAAATAAAAAAATCTTAAACAAAAAAATGCACTAAAAAAATAAAAAATAATTGCGTATCCTTACAGTGTCTACAACTTACAATTTCTTAGGATGATATAATGTACAACTATTGTTATTTTTGGAGTTGATGTCAGCCAAGGAAATAAATATTAATGTTTATTTGTAAAAAAGTTTAGTTGGTTATTGGTATTTTGTAGTTTAAAGGTCGCTAGATATTGTCACAGTACTTACTAGTATATTGTATAAAAGTTCATTTGAAAAATCAATTTTTTAAGATATTCTCGTTAATTGCCAGGTACCAATATAGTCGTATTTCTGTGGCTGACACCAACTCCAAAAATAACAATAGTTTTACATTATATTATCCTAATAAATTGTGACTTGCAGACACTGCAAGGATACGCGATTATTTTTTAACTTTTTAGTGCATTTTTTTTTTGTTTAAGATTTTTTTATTTATTTTGTAAATAAGCTTTTTACTTTTCAAATAAAAGTATGTCTTTTATTTTCTGGTGATATTCAAATTTTCCGAAATTTTTATAGTAAGTAGTCCACTTACTATAACTTTTGGATATTTTGAAAAGTCTTTACAACTAAATCTGATTTAAGTGATCAATTAATTAGGTAAATAAGGTAATATCAATGAATTAAATGTTTGGTTGTTTATATAATAACAAATGTATCAAAATTCTAATCATGCAATGTAGATGACGGGGATGACGAATTATTTTGCCCAATAATTAGCATACAAGGGTAAACAAGGCGGGGTTTCACCAGTAGCATGCTTTGAAAATTGGACATATTGTTTAAGAAAGTATGGAAAACTATTGAAAACGAAAAGTTTAAAAGAAAAATTTCTTCAAGTTATGCATTACGATTAGTATTCAAAGTTTCGTTAAATGTTCAGATAAAAATGGGTGAAAAATAAATCGAACCTATTTCAAGTATTCATTGAGAGAAAGTAAAACTTTTATAAATCATATTAACATTTTGATGGGAAAACTCCTTGTTTGCAAATTTTTTTTTTTAGTTAAAATATTTTGTAAACACCATAGAAATATGTGGACGGGGTAAGTTAGATGCATTAAAATTGAAATATTTAAATTTACAGATGAAAAACGAGATGAGAAAATTCGTAACAATGATTAGCCATGTCAAATTGAAGTGATTGAATTATGTTGTTTTAGTGACGGCATGTTTGGTTAGATGAAGTGTATCGAGTTTTCAAGCTTTCAGACGACTAAATGTTGAATGTACTTTGTTATGCTGAAAACATTGATCCGTGCTGTGTGTTGTCCTGTGTATATGTGCACTTTTCTCTGCAAAATGATACAGGATACGGGAATCACGAGTCCAACGTTAACCATTTGCATCGGATAACATTAACCACATGACTACATAAAGCTCAAGCGTTTCGATCATAACATTTTCGGATCGGTAACGATCAGCAAATGCATCGCATTATCTTCTCTCTGTTTGGATCAAATCCTGATTTTAACTTTGATGCATTCTTTTTTTGTACATGTTTTTGACGTAAGTAGATGTAGGTACCTACGTCTATTTATTACGCTTTTGTATATGATTATGGAGATGTATCGTAGAAAAATTATGCTTACACCGTCCATAATTACTTTTGTTTTGTTTATCAACTTATCAAAAATTAGTTTTCGTTATTTTTGATTATTCTATTTGATAATTTTAATAAATAATTTCTATAGGTACCTATCTATGTATTTCTTTTAATTTAAAGGCGTTACATCCTAACGAGAGTTCTTACCAATAACATTGTCTTTTATGGCGAAATTTTGGATTGTTACAACTACAATCCGAGTATCCATTCCTGCAAATTGAATACGAGTATATAAGATTCGAATTGATGCAAAGATTTGCAAAACAGTTTATAATTAATTATCGCCATATATAACTTTGTTTTACTACTATATAGATAGTAAAGGAAGTATTGTAATCGGGTCGAATTTTCGAATTCGAGCTTTTACCGGAAATACATGTTTTGAAGTCCTGTGAGTCCAGAAAAGTGGTTTTTAGAAATGAAACATGTCTGTGTGTTTGTGTGTCTGTGTGTGACAGCCATATCGTATCGAAAGCTTTATCCAAATTTCACCAAACTTGGAATTTGACCTCCATATTATACCTAGTTGTGCCGCGAAGCTTTTGGTTGAAACCGATTAAAAGCGAAAGCTTCACTTTATTCTAAGAGTTTTTGAACTTTTTCAATTTTTATCGAAAACGGCTGCAACGATTTTCTTGAAACTTTCTATAGTTCTTAGACTAATTGATGCCTACAACTGTTATTTGAAACTTTTTCCTTGGAAAATTTGACTAAGGACGGTTCTGGGGTGAAGGTTGAGAATTCGTATATGTTATATATATGTACATATAGGTTGTACGCATATTACTTTGTTTATATGTATAGTTATAAAGAGCTTATATCTATTTTTTTCAACCAACTGCGAGTTTCATAAATTAAAGTAAAAGAAAGTACTGTGACGCCTCGCAGCAGATATTTTTTACAATGTTGATCATGTGTTTGTGAAAAAACACACACACACATACAGCTGTCGTAATTATATTATAGTAGCTGATGCCCGCTCGCTTTGCTTAGAGTATATCTAAATTTAATTGATTCCCTACTTTCGAATCCCTACAACGAAGTTTAAAAATTAATCTTTTTTGACAGAAAAAGATAATAGATACTTGCAGACTTTAGATCCAAAGTAAGTTCATCAAAATCCTTAAAACTACTTTTCTAGGAAAATATATTACCTATCTTACAGGTTCATTACGATTTTAAGTAAAAAAATGTCCTTTAGACTTGAAAATTTTTATATCAAATGTCATTTATAACCGTTCAGCTATTTTAATATAATAGATTCGTAGCTATCTTACAGGAACCGTGCCTGTTTTTAGATAAATGGTATTCAATACGTTAAGATCTGAAGTATTTTAACAAAAATTCATTAAAATTAGTTCCATTAAGTAATTGTTAGTTATTTAAAAATTTAGTATATTATTTCAATACTATATATTCTATATATATATACTATATATATATATATATATTCAATACTATATTTTCCAGTGAACTTTGCCAATTTTTTAATTTAAAATTTCTTTCGTTACTGTGTAATTGGTCAGGCCTTCTTGAGGAAAATGCGTTAAAATGCTATTTCACGAACTTTAACAAAACTTACCGAAGATACTACGAAAATACACAGTTCCTGTAGGATTCAAGTGTTATGCTTTCCTATGTACGGTGACCAACCGTACTTTTTTAAGAGTACATATACCTTATATACCTAATTGGTGTGGAATTTTTTAGAGTTTTTGTTCTAAAGAAGGACCAACATAACATTTTTATATTTATAAGAAAAAGATAGCAATAAAACAGCCATTACGTACGACGTACAATATCCAGTCGCTCTGCCAACGCTTTTTAAATCTGTTATTTGTTCTAAGATATTCATTTTGATGATATGCTGTAAGAGGCACTTTTGATCTACATGATATGCACAACATTTCTAATGTATTTAGAAGCTTTTTATTAAAATAGCTGGGTAAATCACCAATAATTTTTTTGTAATATGTAAAAATAAAATTGTTTCCTGTGGGTTATTCTTAAGAGATAGACATATACCGGCGTGGTCTTTTTTGTCAATCATTGTAAGATACACAATTTTGCCGCATATAAGTTTGATCTATCTCGCAAGGTTTAGCCAGCGTTTGCAATGTAAGTGCACAATAATATGTTTGTTATGAGATTACATTACAAATCTTTGAATTTCCGGACTTTCCTCTACTATATTATGCATGTTTTATACCTACAAACCGTACTCTTAAATCACTCTATCAATTGCTAAAAACTACATTAAAATCCGTTTTGTAGTTTAAAATATTTAAGGGAACAGACAGCGTGAGCAACTTTGTTTTATACTATGTAAAGATAATTTCTTAGGTAAGTCAGTGATAATAAATTAGTGAATCTACGGTTTTAGGGTGGTAAAGCACTTATAGATTAGGCACAAAAAAGATTTTATAAATTGAAAATTGTAAGTTAACGATTAATTTTAAGTAATTCGATGCCTTTAACTTCTAGCAGACATTTTTTTTTTAAAACAAAATAGAACTTTTTCGTCATCTTTATAATTATTTCAACGCCATTATCATTTTATGTGACCTTTTATCCTCTTTCGTTTTTATCAAGCTTAAAATAACAGGATTTAAAATGAGGCAAAAGGGGAGTAAAGAAAAATAAAAACAATTGTTTCTCTACCTGTCCGTGAACATCATATTTAAACAAGGACAAAGATCTTGCCTAGAAACGCAAGAAAGCCTCAAAGCTGTTTTTGTCTTGGGCTGAACGCTCGACGGTTTTTACACAGACTAGAAAAAGTACTATTTGAAATTGTTGTATATTACATTAAATTGAAGGGACTATATAACTTGACATGTGAGCATTACGAGCTTTTCAGCTTAGCGTATCATGTGAACTTAAATTTTATGAGGCTTTGATTATGGTTGTAGGTAATTAATTATATGATTTTATTCAAACAGGGACTAATAAAATGTTCGAGTTGTAAAGTTCCTTTTTGTTTTTTTTTTTGTTTTTGTAAGCTCGATTGTAAAAAGGTTGGCGAGAAAAAGCAAACGGCGGATGAAGGCTGATGAAAAAGACGTAGGCAAAATTAACGAGCGGTTTTTGTCGGGAACGGGTGAGGCATTTAGTCGTTTTGTCGTCAGCGGCTGGTACGGAAACTCGTAATCATCCTTTACATTCCCTGATCTCTCGGTCCCCGCATAGGGTCCCGTAGGCTCAAAGTGCCGCGAAAACAAGCACGTTCTCTCTTTGTCGTCAGCATTCCAACCGGTGCCGGTGCCTCATATTTCGTTATTCACTATTTCGAAACTCGGCCCGTTAAACAAATGGTAATCAACAGTATTCAAGCCGTGGTATAATTGTTTAATTAATTTGCCAACAAAACTCTAGCTGTACTATCATCTAACATTCACTCTAAGAACAACATTTTTTTTTTTTAATTTATGGAATATTAGTCGAAAAGCGCACTCCAAATTTGATTCAAAAGCTTTCCGGAATTGAATTATCGTTGAACCATCAAAAATTAATTCGAAAATGTTCGTAAGATTGATTTGTAATTCAGGTAGTTGCACAATTACCGGTCGGTGATGGAATTCGATCCAACTATCTTGACGAAAACTGGTTATGGATTTGAGAAAAGGGAAATGTCTAGTTTTCTCTATAATAACATTTATCAAATGACATCAGTAAAATTGTTTCGTTCTTTTTAAATGCTGCAATAATCTCATTATAAAGTTTGATCACTTAAATAAAATACATTTTGTTTATTAAAATAACAAGGTTTTGCTCCAGAATGTTTCACAATGCACATGGGGTGGTCGCAATATTAACAATCAAAATAAAATTATAACAAAATGAAAAACCGACTTTAAAATGAAGACAAAATCTTAAACAAAAAAAAAATGCACTAAAAAGTTAAAAAATAATCGCGTATCCTTGCAGTGTCTGCAAGTCACAATTTATTAGGATAATATAATGTAAAACTATTGTTATTTTTGGAGTTGGTGTCAGCCACAGAAATACGACTATATTGGTACCTGGCAATTAACGAGAATACCTTAAAAAATTGATTTTTCAAATGAACTTTTATACAATATACTAGTAAGTACTGTGACAATATCTAAGGACCCTTAAACTACAAAATACCAATAACTAATTAAATCTTTTTATTACGAATGAATATTAATATTTATTTTCTTTGCTGAGACCAACTCCAAAAATAACAATAGTTGTACATTATATCATCCTAAGAAATTGTAAGTTGTAGACACTGCAAGGATACGCAATAATTTTTTTTTAATATTAGTGCATTTTTTGTTTAAGATTTTTTATTTATCTTGAAGTCGGTTTTTCATTTTGTTATAATTTATATTTATTTATCGATTTTTAGTGATCTGAAGTTTGATAACTGATTTTATTTCATTAAATATGGGTAAACCTACTAAACTCGTTGCTCATATGAGACAGCGCCATTTAAATGGTAAAAGTTACTACTTCATCCCCTTTTGCTCTTAAGGTTTGAAATTGTTTGCTTTTAAACGTAATGAAAGAACTAAGAGGAATACTTTTCTTAATATAAAAAAATCATCAAAATTTGATGATTCAGTTAAATGTCACTATTTATCCCCTTTTTTCATCCGTAGGGGGTGGATTTTTTTTTCTTCAAATTGAAATGTGAACAATTTAAAGGTACGATGTACGTAATAGAAACAAAATTATCAAAATCGGGTTAGTCAGGAAAAATTTATATTTTATTATATATTATTATTATATATATTTATATATAATTTTATATCATACATATTTATTATTTTATTATTTATTATTTCATCCCTAATTTTAATCTCTCATGAGTGGGTTTTTTTTTATAAAAATTGGATTTTAGATTAATTTAAAATTATGTTCTACCAATAAAAAAAAAGAATTATTAAAATCGAGGTTTCCAATAAGAATTTAATATTTCATCCCTTAGTTTTCAACCCTTTAGAAGTAAGCGATTTCTTTGAAATTAAAATGGAACCACACGGAAAACACCAGCTTTCAAATAAAAAAAGAATCATCAAAATCACTTGACCCAGTCGAAAATTCTGAGGTAACAAACATTAAAAAAATACAGTCAAATTGAGAACCTCCTTTTTTTTGAAGTCGGTTAAAAAGCACAATTCAAATGCTTTACAGAGAAAAGCATTCAAAACACCCTCTCGTTCGGATGTTCCAAAAACATGAAAGTGGGGTTTTCAACGCATACCATCTTAATTTTTTTTTTTTTTTTGTAAATGAAATTTAGTTACATATGAATCACGGGAACCCGTGTCGATTTGCATCGCTAAATACGATATTACATGCATGTTCGTTACATTTAACATTTTTTGTACGTTAACGGGGTAATAAAAAAAAAACGTTCTGACGCATGTTGACCCTTAGATGGTACATTCATATTTTATGTACGGAAATGTATGGAAATGTACGTTTTGTCTGTTAAATGGAACAAACCTTACTATACTAGCATTAAGTAGGTAGGTACTTCTCTGTTTTACCAACGTGAAACATTATCATTTGTTTGGGTTTGTAATGGTGGGCGTGGTTACCCACCTTTTATTTACATAAATATATATACAAATACATATGCCAGCGCTGGCCAAGAGCAGATCACATCATAAAGGTATATCATATATTTTTCCCAAGTCAGCTGCGAGAGATAAACACTGCATTTTCAGCCGCCAATTTCCAGCCGCCACATCACTCCCCTCCTAGTGACGATGGTCACGATTGTCGTCGGGCCGTGAGACTCTAGGCTGCTGGGGCCGTCGTGGAGCAGAGGCCGCTTGAACGAGCTGCTGGGATCGAGTCCGTAAGACGACGCGGGACGAGTATGGAGTAGCTCAACCGAAGATCAGGATGCAGTTACTCCACCGTTGAATTCCCTGGTGAGGGGGCCGGATGTATGTGGCGACTGGCGGCGTCCATAGATGAGACGAACTGGCAGGTCCACGCAGAATGACTGGTCCTCGCTGTTGTTGCGTGTTTAGATCACGTCGGGGTCACCAGAATGTAATGGTGGGCGTGGTTACCCACCTTTTATTTACATAAATATATATACAAATACATATGCCAGCGCTGGCCAAGAGCAGATCACATCATAAAGGTATATCATATATTTTTCCCAAGTCAGCTGCGAGAGATAAACACTGCATTTTCAGCCGCCAATTTCCAGCCGCCACAGGTTTTTCAGTCTTCAATGCACAATGTAGGAAAGAGATTGGAAAAGTAATAATAAAATGGTTTAAAATAATTGTGCCGATTAATGCTTGGTTAGAGGTAGTTGAATATGTAGTTAAGAAGTTAAATCTTTTTTGAGCATTTAAGAAAATGTTAGTGTTACATAATCTGAAACCTGTTCAGGATTGTCACGAATGTAAAAATAGGTATCGTGAGGTTAAGAAATTTTGTTTCTTAGAATATAGTTTTAAATAAGCACATTCAAATTAAAAGTGTTTCGATTTTATATAGTAACGTAATGTGGCGTAGAAAAATCCATTTTCAGTCACATTTCATTTGGTTTGGTTTGGATTTGGGTTTTTGTTTTCAATTTAAATGAATTTTGGAAAGTGTGAGCCAAAAAAGTGGGAATGCAGTCAAGTTACGGGCCCCGCACGTAGCTTGAAAAGTCAAACCCTTTCTCATGTTGAATGAAATTGATTATTTCCCTTACTATTGAAAATGTAGGTACCTATTTATATGTTTACGGAAACACATAATAATATATACATATATACTTATTACATTTTATTTAAATCGTGAATATTCCGTTTGTGGTTATTTTTTTGTTATTTATAGTCGCTTGGAACGTCCAAGGTCATCAGCGACTTATCTAGTTCTATAAATTCTCACTTTTCACTCACTCATTTATGTGTGGTTATTTGCGATTGATTCATCTAATGATTACCAGCACTCCACTTAATAGGATCGAATGGCAAAAAATACAAGAAAGGTATAACTTGTGTATAATTGCATGACCTTCGAGCTTGAACTGATTCCATTCCAGTCTGAAATTTCAGATCGTTTTGTCTTGAAAGGATCAAGAGAAAGAAGTGGTTTCAGTTCAGTACGAAAAACAAGCTGTTGAGCTTTTTTGCCGTTTTGGCGTCGCGACAAAAAAGTGTATTTTCACTTTTTCATTGCCGTAGATGACATATGAGTTACGTTTACAAAGTTGCTCGCGTGGAAAAGGGTTGTCCGAGAATTATGCCCGAAATTCCCCATCCATAACTCATCCTTCAACCCCATTCAGCCATGCATCACATTCCCATCAGCTATCTCTATCGTCATTCCTTGCAAGCTTTCGAAAATATAAAACATATTTTATATTGTCACCATCCCCTTAATATCGATAAATTTTAAGCGGAAAATGACTTAAAGGATGAAAATTTTATCAAACATTAGATGAATGTTTTTTTTTACGAGGGATCTTTTATTGCTTTTTTTCTATAAATAGTGGAACGTAAATGGAATGGGAACTGATCGAGGTACAGGGATAGGTACGACGAAGGGCTTAAACCTGAATGGATTTATTTTGTCATATGTCACTTCTCTATCTATCTCATTTAAATTTTAATATTTGCTTCGTCGTTCTTTATTCATTGCAAAAAAAATGACTCTATGATTAATATATTGAAAATATTCAATTTTAATCAAGGTAGGGGGTTTTAAAGTTTTTCCTTGCCGAATTTTTGCCAAAACTAGCACGCAAAAATGAAACGTAAAAAATTTATGAAATTAAAAGTTTGTGCTTTAAAAAATTAACAGCTAAAACATCAAAACGTTTGCAATAGATTACTTTTGTGGTTTTTGACTAGTTATTTTTTCTATCAATGTTTCTATCCATTTAATACTATCTACACGCAAAGGACGTTTTAAACAATTAAAATTTGGGTTGCTTATCAATTTTTTATCAAAAAAATCAGCACACTAAGGAAATTTGCTAACAATCTCTGTTTATGATGTTTGTTGTACGAAGATTCAATAAGTACTTAGAAAATTTAAGAAACGATCTAAGGTTGTTCGTAAAAAACTTAAAAAAATTTATGGAACTAAAAAGAGATTATGTTGAGAAATAAAAAAGGTACTCAACATACATTGTTTTCGTATCACTTCCTAAGTACTTAAACGACCCTCACCCTCGCACATATATGCATATATTTTGGATTATAAGGATATTAAAACCAGGGTCGGATTTAGGATGTAGCTTGGTGGGAGGTCATTTACGGGGGGTGTGGGGTATCCCTGACTAATCGAGGGGTTCGGTGGTTCTCTCCCGGAAAATTTTTTAAAAATACATCTCTAAAAAAATGTTGCTAAAAATCAAGTGGTACCTTGATTGGACCAAGTTAAAAACGAAAGAAAATATTAACTAAAGAAACGAAATACTAAATTTATTTGGTAGACAATTGATTAATAAACTTAAATTTTATTAATTCAAAAAAGCTTGAAGGGGGGGGTTATGACCCCTGTGACCCCTCCCCTGTATCCGCCACTCATTAAAACTTCGATTACCATCAGATTAACTGCAAACAATTGGAAGTATTACAATTGAACTGATGTGCTTAAAAGATGTTTTAACATAGCATGAGATGAACTTTGTTCTTAAAAAAGGAATGTTTGCTATCCATAACAATAAAAAAAATAATTTTTTTCTTTGAGCAATTAGAAAAAACGAGTATTTCCAAAAAAAATATCTTGTGTGAGGCGTCACAGTACTTTCTTTTACATGAAATTCGCTGTCGGTTAAAAGAACACAGATAAACCCTACGATTGGATAAAAACAATTATCAATTCAATAATATTTAAATATTTTTATCAACAGAACTTTATGTATATTGCCTTTATGCATACATAGATACGAATTCCCAACCTTCACCCCAGAACCGTCTGTTTTCGAATTTTTACAGAAAAAAGTTTCAAACTCAATTAGAAAATCATTAGAGTCATTTTCAAAAAAAAAATTGAAAACGACTCAAAACGTGTATTTTCGATGAAAGCTCGAAATCGAAAATTTGACCCGATTACAATGCTTCCTTTACTATATATAGCATCAAAAGAATGTAAAAACTATTGTAATAGAAAATGGAAAAAATGTATTGTAAGTTTAGACTGCGTCTAAAGATATTCAAGTCGTGACAACATTCTCTCAGGCGAAACAACTAAATCAAATTTGTTTACACGACAATATTAACTTGAAGTAGTTTATTTTATGGATCTCTTAAAGGGGCCATAAATCACGTTTCCGTGTACTTCTTGAAGTATCGCAATGTGGAAAATTGCTAGCGCCAACTTATTCCTTAACCACCTTCAAACTAAACTTTGCCAATGATAACTCGTAAGATGAGAAATAATGTTACAACAGCCCCAACAACATACGTTTTCTTCATCCACATACTGACACCAACCCCATAGACTATCCTCCGTTCCCGTTGCCGCCTTTTTCCTGCGCATCCCATTTTCCTCAGTCCTCTCTCCATATGCCTCTAACAACTGCTCTCTTTTCATTTCCCTCTATATTCCTATTATATATATATATATATATATATATATATATATATATATATATATATATATATATAATATATATTAATAAATATACCTATATATTTAAGTATACAGATCTGCTAGTCGAATCTTAAACTTTTCATGCACTTTTTCGTCTGTATATAAACATTTATGTCTTCTTTCCAAATTGATTTCAAAGCTTATGAACGGAAAGCTTGAATGTGGTGCGAATTTAAATTTCTCCAGGAAAAGCGTGTGCACACGGACGATTTCACTATTAAGTGACTACTTTTGCATCAATATATTTAATTACATTTCCCCTCGAAAACTTTTTCTTTATATCGCCAAACTTCTATCATTTACTTTTCAAAGTTAACATCTGACTCAGATACATATTTTTTTATATTCCAACCATATATTAACACTGTATTATTAAAGTGATCAACTAAATGAAAATGAAAATTGTCTTTTAAACATTGGCAGTTTATGTTATTGCTATAATCATTTTTGCTGTGAAAAAACAGCAACAGTTTATATTTCTCTTTTGATCAATCGAATGAAGATAATTGCTTGCTTATACATAATTGAAATTCAATGTTTATTCCTATACTAGCTGATAGCCGCGACGTCGTCTGCGTACGTTATTGTGTTAAGAAGATATTTAATTTACAGAGAAAAAACATTTAAAAAACTGAAAACAAAAATATATTAAAAATAATCGGAAAGAACTTAGCGTAGAACATTTTTAACTAATTGCCAAAAAATTGCTTCTAAATTGCTACCTTAGAATCCGCTATTGCTCCAAGTGTATAGTTTATTAGTTAATCAATAATTAATTTTTCAAAAATTTGTAAATTCAAAAATAAAAATTGCTATATAATCCAAAATAATCACTGCTTTTATTTTTTTTTTTTCAAAAAATTGTTCCTTAAATACTTTTTCCGGATCCGCAATTGCTCCAGGTGTATAGTTATTTAGTAATTCAATTTTTAAACTATTCATATTTATAAGATCCAACGGCAGTTGATGACGTTATAACACAACAATACATGCATAAATAGTTAAAAATAATTAATTATTAAAAATATTGCAAAAATTTAATAAATTATTTGCACAATAAAAAGAGCAGATAGAGAGTTTAATAAAAAAAAAATTCAACTAAAAGTAATTTTGGCTTTTATAGCGATGTTAATTTTTGAGATTGACATTTTAAAAAAATTTAATTATTAATTAACTATTAACTCTACATCGGGAGCAATTGCGGATACGGAAAGAGCATTTAAGGAGCAACTTAAAAAAAAAACTTAAAAAGTGAATTTTGTATTTTACAGACAGCAATTTTAATTTTTGGTTTGCAAATTTTAGAAAAATTAATTATTAATTAATTAATAACTATTCACTTGAAGAAATTTCCGATTCTTAGGGAGCAATTTTTTGCCATAAAGTTTAATTAAAACAAAAAATGTTTCTCGCTAACTTAAGTATTTCTGGTTAAAAAATATATGCAATAATAAAAGGGAGTGTTGAAATGTAATTTGATTATTGTAACGGTTGTAACTTAAAAATATATTTTGTATCTATATTTACTGTAAAATATAAAAAATGTTAAAAGAATTTTTTAAAAAAGCTATAAAAAATATTTTAAAAACAGCTAAACAAATAGAAAATAGAATTCAAAAAATCTTTATTAATCTAATATCTCGCTGAGCTGCATTAAGTCTACGCTCACATATGAAACAATCAGTAGGCAGTGGGAAGAGAAACATATTCTCTCCAACCCCTGCGCATTACATCGTTTTCCCCACTCTATCCAAGCGACAAAAAATGCACCACTTAACACGTTTTGCTTGTAAAACTCGCATTTTTATAAACTTTAATTACTTTGCTTTTAATGAATATATCGTGATAATTCTTCTAAAAAGGACCAAGTATATGAGAAGTAAAACAAAAAAACATTGATCGAAATCTATCCAGTAGTTCTTGAGTTAAAAGCGAACATTGGAAAACAGCTATCCTTTTATTTATATAGATAATAGATAATAGTAGAGGCTCATAGTGAACCCATTAAATTTTTTAATTTAATTCTCTACGTTTAAATTATTGTAAAGTGACTATTGATGCTATCTAGGAACTAGAGGTAGATATAAAGTATATACTAGACATAAATGGTGACGAACCTTTTGTACTATGTAGTTGAGTAACTTATACTTTTTTTTATTATTCGTTTTTATTTACTGGGTCTACTGCGCTAATATGCCAAAAAATACCAAATGTAAGAGTTTATAAAATTTACCTATATTTGATAATAACAAAATTTGACTTGCAAAGTGGCTTTGGCGCAACTGATACTTTCTATTTCTACTACATATTTTTATATAAATAAAGTAACTAATAATTAAACTGATCACAAGGAAAGTGCAATAGCTAGTCATACATGTGTCTTTGCAAAGCTTAAACAACAGTACCTCGACATACAAGTGCCCCAACATACGAGTTTTTCGAGATACGAGCCGGCGAGCAATTTTTTGCTTTGAGTTACGAGCGAAATTCAAGATACGAGTTCGGTTTAGGAGGTCGGCCGGTAGAAATTGGTTTCGAGAAGTCAGTGGAGGAGGTTATTTCTACAAGTGAGATAAAGAAGATCTTAGGAATGTGGAAGAGAGTTTCACAGTTCCTGGAAAAGAAACACCCAGAAAAAGTATGGCAACAGGTCGTGCATCTGATCTTTTTAATGACACTTGCCTAACTCATTTCCGGAACATTCTGAGAGGGAGGAAGAAACAAACCTCCTTAGACATGTTTTTTTTTTCTAAACGGCCTACAAGTGAAAGCGAGAAAAATGTAGCGAAAAAGGCAAAGGACCAGTGAGGATATCAAATTTATTTCTTTACATTCTCTTTTTTGTTTTTATTATTAAAAACCACGTAACAAAATAACTGCGGTGATATTTTGGGGGTTCGAACGGATTTATGGTAGTTCAATTATTTTGTATGGAGAAATTTGCTTCGAGATACGAGTAATTCAAGATACGAGCAAGGTTGCGGAACGAATTAAACTCGTATGTAAAGGTACCACTGTAGTACTATTTTGTATCCGTTTTTTTCATTTTACGCGTTAACACAATATCCTATATGAATGTTCTATGACCTATGTACTGGAAATTGGACTTCAACCATAAGCATTTGGAAAAAGTGGCCTTTATTCAACAAATGTCTCAAAGTCAAAATCAGATAAGATTTTATTCAATAACTTAACTCCCCAACGTGGGGAAAATTAGGGAAGAGGATATCGTATTTGGAATGATTTACTTACGTTCCAAGACTAAGGGGGAGGTAAGGGTTTCAGCGTAAAAAAAAACTTTTTTATGAATTTTTTAAAAGTATGGATTGATCAAATTTGTTTAAACCTTTTGTACATTATTAAGTATAGTTTTAACAATTTTCTGTAATTTTTTCATGCAAAAATATTGAAAAAAAAGCCGGTGCGGAGCTTGCCCCAGAACGTCTTAGAAGAATGACAATTTTCGGTGTTCACTATCTCGGTCGGAAATTATTTGAAATCAAAAAACATTAAAATTTATTCAAAGTATCATCAAATCCTCTCCCCTCCCCAACGTTCTATAATTTTTTTATTATTTTAAATTTTTGGTGGCCATTTAAAGTGTAAACTGCTATTTTCCACGAAAAATTCCGTCACTTTGTGGGTGGGACACCCCCTCAATGTAAAAAGAAAAAATAACTAAACGTTGGAGGGAGATATTTTATATTTAAAAAAATGTGTACCAAGTTTGAAATGAATCGGTCAAGTAGTTTTTAAATGACAGTGAACACGGTCTTTGAAAAAGTGTTTTGAGAAAAACGCGTTTAAAAGTTAAAAAGAGCTAAAAAAGTGATAGCTGCTGTCAGAGCTATAGTGTTAAAGGACAGGAGACTAACTAGACAATAACTTCAAGAGTTTTGCTCGGATCTACTAAAAACTTTGGGAATATATTCTTGAATTGTTTAACAATCAGATTAGACAAAAAAAGTCATTTTTCGATAGTGCAAACCCTTATCCTCCCACCCTTCCCCTTATAGAAAATAATGACAAATTTTGTACAGATCGACAGTATATCGATTCGTATCTTATGGCTGATTCTAAGCAAATCTAGCTTCCTTATTTCCAGCGACCGTTTCACAGAGACTATATTGTCAACTATTTAAATTCATTGAGATAATCTCTGTAATTTTTTGTGATCCTACTATCATTTTACGTTTCGCTAAAGGGTTGGATCTTATAAGATTGGTGTGAGTTTTTTTTAAATCGTTGAAGAAAAAAGTGGGTCAAACTTTAATCTTTCATAATGAGAACTTAAAAATAAAAATGTTAAAAAATTTAAAATGGTACGCTTTCAGTGAGCATTTGTTACCCTGGCATAAAATGAACACGTGTAAAAGGACAACGAATTGAAATAAAAATAATATGCATATTTACAGTATGCATTAGGTAACAAGCAGGGTAAAAAATAATGTTTTACTTGGGAATATCCTGTGAATTGTCCCAGTCTTAACAATGTAGCTAGATGTTTTTTAATTATACAAAAATCCTTGTTGGTATTATTTTCATAACGTACATTATCCTTTAATTTAAGCAATGAGATATTAACACGAGGATAAAACATGTTTTTACCTTTATTCTTTCTGCAGATTTCTCCTCGAAAGTTGAGAGAAATTTGTGAAAGAGCGTTTCTCTCCCATGGTCGTGTTACCCTTTTATCTCATCCTTGTACTCTACCTCATGCTTCTTTTTTTCGTTTAGAAAAATGTCGGAGATGGTTTAAGAAAATTCATTACTAAACTTTATATGTGATATTTAGGATCTCATTCATTTCTAGCAGCTGCCTAAATTACGAACAAACGGTGCCAACTTTTACACTTAAACACGTTACCGTTCTTTGTGTGTGTGGTCGAGTTATAAAATGAGTGAGTGAGTGTCCTGGTGCGGAAAAGGATGTACATATTTACATTCCCACCTGATAAACCGTCTCAACTCGTTACAAACAGGAAATTTGTACATAATTTCAAGTTGTTTCTCCTTAATTATATGAATGAGTAAAAAATCAAAAAAAAAAATTAATTAACTACCATCTCCATCGTTTCGTTTATGTAGCATTATAGAACAATATGATAAGGAGAGAAATCATTAATTTTGAATATATATATTATAATATACACATATGTAGGTAGATGCATCAATCATTAGATTGAATTTTCAATTTATAACTCCTATATTAAAATAATCAATTTTTTTATTCTTCTCGTTTTGCATAGGTAGTTGGCTCGTTTCGATTGGTAATTAATTTTGTCTAAGAAATGTCTAATTTTTATTCTGAAAAGTATTTATGATCCAATAAAAATGCGATAGACATACTTATGCGGTGCTAACAAACTCACTATGACCAAATTCTGTTACTTACAAATTACAGGGCAATAAATGTTATCAAACGTGAATTACTTGTAAAAAAATGTACTAGAACACTAATAACATACCATGTAAATCCGAAATATCGAAATTCAAAACTCTCGATCTAAATGATAAATGATTTTATGTGTGTTAAGTTCTGGCTTAACAGGGACGATATGAATTACGTTCTTGAATGAGGCGACAATGTTAAAAATCACTTTGGAAAAATTCTTTCAACCCTAACCACGGTTGTACTGTTTACTGAAAATATCATCAATAGAATCATTAAGAACACATAAACCTTGCTCAATGGGGTATTCTTTTTTTTTGGTTTATTTAAGGTCGCTTCAACTACTTTAGTCATTAGCGACCGTCGAATCCTTCTTCTTATACATATAGCCAACTCCCTTCCGCCACCCTTCGACTAATGGGTCAAAACCTATCAAAATCATCATATTTGGACATCGAACTACGGAAAGCCTCTCTAGAAACGATCCATTCCATGTACCCAAGGTCAGAATTTCTACACATCTATACAGATGGTTCATCCATTCCAAGATCTGGAAAAACTGGTGCTGGTTACTACAGCGATATATTTGAAGGATGCGCCGCAGTTGGAGAACCTCTCAGCTGTTTTGATGGGGAAGTAGAGGCAGTTTTACTAGCTATATCTAAACCTCACGAAGTTAAGACTTATCATAAAGCTGTTTTCTTCATTGATTCTCAAGCCGCGATAATAGCATTATCCTCTTACTACCCCACCGATTGCGTTCGTACCAACAAATGTCGAGCCGCCTTGGACAGTCTTGCTAAAACAGGTTGACATCTGTCACTACAATGGATTCCCAGTCATGTTGGTATCTTGGGAAATGAAAAAGCAGACGAGCTCGCAAAGTCTGCCACTGCTCTAAATCAACCGCCAACACTTATGTCTTTAACACAAGCTCAGAGCCACATCGCAAGCACTGTCAACTGGCATACCTACAATATTCAAAAAAAATGAAGCGCACGAAAAAAAATGGGAACTCTTACTGGAATCTTCTATCTCACGACTTCTCCCCCGTCAAGTGTCAGTCGCAGTTTTCCGAACTACCACGGGGCACGACTACCTATGCGAACACTTGCACCGCATTGGAATCCTACCGACTCCAATCTGTTCCCTCTGCAATGGGGAACCCATGAATGCCATGCATCTTGGCAATTGTCCTGCACTTATAGACGTCAGAGAAAACATCGAAAACGACCAAAACCAACTAATCTCCAACCTCTATTGGACGGCGCGGCACCGAATGACAGAAATGTCAAGCGTGGGCGTTGGATAAGAAGAAGAAGAAGAATGGGATTCGAACCCAGGACCACTGGCGTATAAGGCAACTGTCTAGTCCACCACGCCACTATGTAACCTGAGGTATTCTGATTTTTTAAATTTATTTAAGATCACATAAACTATTATGGTCATTAGCGGCCGTCGAATCGGAAAACTCATTAACACAATTTTGGACTTTCATTGGGATTCGAATCCAGGATCACTGGCGTGTAGGGTAACTATCGAGTCCACCACGTCACTAAGGGACCTATATAGTATTCTGATTTAGACGCCCAAATTTTGAGTGTTTCTGGAGACCATAAAAACAACAATAAATATTTTAATGATTCATTTTAATAACATATTTTTATAAAATATTAAAACAAAAATTAAAATCGAAATTAAACAAACTGCAGGCTGGCAAAGTGGGGGCTAACGAAAAGGATGTCGCGTCCTGGTGTGCAGGATTTTAGTCCTCTCAGTGATTTGAAATAATTATTTTTCAATTCTTAAATAAGAATAGTGTAGTTATAGCACTACGAAAGAGTTTTTTAAAATAATGTTTTTCACAAAATAGAGGTGGTTTGAAAAATGTGTTACGATTTTTTCCCAGTAATTTTTGCCTTTCAAAATGTTTTTAACATATAATAAAAATTTCAAAAACTTTTCGTAGTTCGCTGCTCTTACATATACAAAACCTTTGTTTCAAATTTAAAGTGAATCAGTTAAGGGGAACTTAAGATATCATCCACACCTTCTCGAAAAAAGTAGTTGTGAGAAAACCGCGTTTGTGGTCAAGTTATTGTTCATTTGTCGGTGCGTCAAAAAATAAGCTTAACTCCGAGAATTATTTGAATTTCGAAAACCCCTCCTAGAAACATATTCTGAAAGGATTAAACTTTGAAAATATCCAGAAAAAGACATCTGCACAAGATCGGTAAAGCCGACACTAACATATGTCGTCTCTGCTGGAAAGCGGCAGAACCGGTGGAACACATTTTGTACTCATATGAGGCAGCTTTCAAAAGAAGACTGCAGCATTTCGGAACGACGGACATGACGCCTAGCAAGATAGGAACGACAGCCTCTAGGCAGGTGCTGGCTTTCTTTAAAAGCCCGAAGCTCCCCTAGTAAACACAGAGGATCACATCACAATATGCCTCCTTGGTTGCAGTGATAAAAGGAAGGAATATCATGGGACCCGTAAAACGGAAATAAAATCCAGAAAAAGAAAAACCGATTTTTCCGAGTTTCTAAGCCAGAATACCCTCTTAAGAGATGGTTAGAGTGATGAACGTTGCTTCAAAATTATTAGAATAACGACAACAAAAAAGCAACGGCAATGAATACAATTATTGTAAACGCATTACAAAACATTCTCATTATAGTTGAAATAAATCAAATAGTAAATTTTGACGAGTTTCAAAGTTTTTTAAGGAGTAGCAAAGTTCAGATGCATAGCATCTGCAATATAGACCAGTCCTGGATGTCTCTCTCATAAATTTTAGTTTAAATTAACTATTTTTTAGTGAATTAGCCTTTCAACTAAATTTACCAATAAAAAGATTTAGTCACTCGAAAAATGTTAAAAAAATTATGTGTATTAATGTTCAAAAATAATATGTAATAAAACCTGTTCTGAGAAAAGTTTTAGTGAGTTTTCATACAATTAAAACATAAAATAAATATAAATATATCAGTAAAAGTGAAACTTTTACGAGTGCGAGTTTTTTTCAAGTTATAAATAGGGAACTGGGGTAAATTTTAAAAATGTTTCACATGTTTGCAAAAAGGATGTGTGAATTGGAAGCCGGACGCGGCGCCCTTGGGGTCATTTTGTCCTCAGAGTCAACTCCGTAAACTGACCGAACAAAGCAGGTGGCTATAGTGGAAAATATAAACCTACTAGATGAAATAAATTTTGAAAAAAAAAGTATAGTTTTCTTTATGTGAGCTATGTTTTTGCTATACAATTCAGCACATTTCAGCACAAAGGAATTTTTAAATTTAAAAAAAGATATAAAAACCTAAATGGCATAACTACTTAACGGTACAATGTTAACAATTAATAAAAACAAACTTGCACATTTGTGCTATGTTCCAAATTCCAATGAATTGCAATGGTATTAACAAAAAGGATTTTAATTTTACTCCGACACGATAAGAACTCGTAGTTATCACAATTAAATTATTTTTTTTCATCAAAAAAGTAGCTGATTCATTTTTACCTTTACCTTTAAATGTTTATGATCATTTATTAGCAAAGGAATGAAGCTTTAGCCTCTTTTATCATTTCTGTAAACATATTTAAAGCACAGTTCTTTGCTTAACTCAATTGCGTCCGAAAAGTGACTGATTTTACTGCTACCTTGACCTCTATTTATAAAAGGATAAATTTGAATTAGGTAGTTAACAACTGAAAACGTATTATTTCTTTTATTTAATTTTTTGAGCTCTCCTGTAGCAAATATACGATTAAGTATAGATATTAAGCAGTGGTGTGCGTTCCATACATGCTGTAGATGTGCCGTATGCTCTGGGATTGGGACAATTTAAAAAATTAAATATTTTTTGTAATGTATTCATATTTTAATTTACGTAATTGCAGGTATTGTAAAATGATTCTAAAAATACCAAATATTTTTTTATCATTTATACATTTTTTAATTAACGAAATTATGAAACGTATTGCTCATAAAATTAGCATAGAATACCACATCAAATGAACGGAAAAGCCGAATTACTGCACAACGAACGTTGCATGCATTTGCTTGGCTAGAATTGATTGCGCATGCGCACTAGTATTGTTTAGTATTATCTCTCTCGTCGTTTCACATTGCCGATTGACGCTTGTAGATGCGTTTGACATTTTGAATTTACTAATTGCTACTCATTGTTATTGATACTTTTTGTGATTTATTTACCCAGAGGCAATACAAATGTCCTATATTTTAGGATAAGAACTGTTTTCGTGGTTTTGAAATACATTATATGATGCGGTTATTGATTATTTTTGTAAGAAAGAGCGTTGAATAAGGCTAATTTTTAAAAATAAATACATAATATAATAGGCCAGTCAAAATCAACAATAAATTCGCAAAACATTATGTATTTCTGATTTTTAAGTATATTGTTTTTACCCATTTGGGCTATGTTTTTTTCAAGTTTGCAACTTTCAAAAAGTTGTGGAAAAAATTTTATAGAGGAAAAACCGTGAAAATGTTGGACTTGTTTTAAATTCTGGTCGATATCTCCTAATCTATGCATTTTTCTTCAAAAGCTGTTCTGTACGTTTTTTAAGAGCATCAAATTTGTGACAAATTAAGCATAATCGGAGCTCTGCACGTTAATGGGTCACTGAGTTACGGCACTTTGAAAATGGGCCAGTTTTTTTCAAAAATTAAAACGTTTAGTTTTAGATCTTTTTTGGATCGAAGTTGCATCGAAACCGTTGCTCCTACGAGAAAAACTTATTGAATATAATTTGTAGACAATTTAATTGGCTTTAAATTAAGTGAAAAGCGGGACCTGTAGGCCTTGAAGTTCTCTCAAATTTTAGAGAACCCATATAAGGGAAAATTGCATTTTGGTGGGTACTCCATTATTGGTGGAACGCCAAGGTTTATTTGAGGCTAGTCACCGTCGTCCTCTTCATTGCAGTTTTGCATATTTCCCCTGAGCAGATAGCACACATCGGAGAACATCTAAGCCCTGCTTTCAGACAAGTGCAGCCACCACCCATGGCAGCACCCCTTCTTGCATTTACAAGAGAGGTGTTTTAGTAGCTCTCCGGGAGCAGGATCTGGCCGACTGGAAATATGGATGAGCCCAGCCGGGGTCATACATGCTTAAAAATCACTTCATGCAACAAAAAAGTGTTAAGGTACATTTCTGGGAAAATGAAATTTTACCTTTTATGTTTTTTTTTTAAGACTTTGAAAGAACTGCAAGGCTTACAGACCCCGCTCTGCACGTTATTTAAAGTTAATCAGAAATAATTTAGTAAATTTAGTTATTTTTTATGTCGATTTTGACTGGCCTATAATACCATGTTTACCACTTAAAAAAGTAAATTGAAAAATTTTGGTTTATATCCCCCCCCCTACTGACCGCATGCCTTGTTTCAAAAGTTACCGCACGCCACTGATATTTAGATGTAGACAATTATGATAGCTATTCTAGCGGCATTTTCAAGTTGACTATCTCCAGAGCTCAATCTTCAATAGATTCATATATATGTTAAAAAGGACAAATATTTTCTATTTGGTTTTTATTAATGAGTGTATTTTTTACTGCTTCAATATTTGTTAAATTGGAATTTTAAACGTGATAAAATAAACGTGAAAAGCGATCGATGAGCTTTGTAAACATAGATGAATATTATGAAAGCTCATTTAGTGCGTAATTTATTTTGATAAAAGAATCAACCGTATGTCTAAGCAGTTGAATTGGAAAATTTCCAATGAAACCGCAGCCAGTTTTAAGCTCATTTGACTGTAATTTCATGTTGACAGTTGTGTTTGCTGCGAGCAAATATTATTTCAATTAAAATACGCATCTGTGTTCGCATTGATTAAATCTATTCCATGTTAGAGATGATGAAGCGATGCAAACAAACTTTCGAAAATTAGCATTCGGCAAGAGTTCTAGGGAAAGCCAGCAGCTTGAAACATTTTGCCATAGGTCAAATAATGCATAGATCCATTTTTCCACCGGTCTTAGTTGGTCGACTCGTTAATAATGGCCAAGCTTGTGACAAATTAAAGCTTTTAAATGCTAATTGGCAAAATGTTAATGAAAGCTTTAGCGACTAAAGCGTGGTGTGATGAGAATGACATTAGTCGAAATCCATGTTAAAGCCTCATTTACCATAACAATAATATAGGCCCGAATTAAGTTGTCGTCTCACTCCCGGCTAGTTCATCATTCTCCCAAATAGCCGCCTTTTCTACTGCTTACATCCACTCTTCCAATAGCCACGACCCCACTTGAATTTTCTCTACTACCTACCATTGCTTTTCTATTACAACACTAATAACCTTAATGAGTTGTTTTCATCGAGTGACGCTTTTATTTCGAATTAAATCGAGATTGACCGAGCTTTGTCGCGAACTTTTTTTCAGTACCAAAACACTTACAATTACTTTTCTAACGAGCTATGTCGAAATGGCAACACAAAAAAAAAACGCCGCATAATTCCCGCTTAACTCTCTAACACACGGAATACAAATTAACTCGTAAAGCTCGTTCGTTTTTTCAAAGCTTAAAATAAGTAGTAGTTACTTCCGATGTTAATTTACTAGAAAATAAAAACAACTAAGAAAATAAAATGAAATAATTCTTTAACATCGATTTGTTTAGATCCTGTTAGGCTTATCCTGTGTTCATACATTGCTATATTTCATTAAAATCTCTTTGACCGTTAATGCTGAAACATGTTACTTATCCCACAGGTATCATGCACTTCTCTAAGATAAAATTTTCTTTCTGCGCCCATTGCCTTATTAACTATCTCTATACAAAAACTGAAACCAATGGATAATTGCAATGATTTTTTTCTTTTTACTTTTTTTTTAACCGATTTCCAAAAAAAAGGAGGAGTTTCTCAATTCGACTATATATTTTTTTATGTTTGTTACCTCAGAATTTTCGACTGGGTAAAGCGATTTTTATAATTTTTTTTTATTTGAAAGCTAGTGCTTTCCGAGTGGTCCCACTTTAATTTTAAGAAAATCGTTCACTTCTAAGGGGTTTAAAATAAGGAAGGAAATAGTAACTTCTTATTGGATAGTTTGATTTTGATAATTATTTTTATATTTGAAAGCTGGTACTTCCCGTGTAGTCCCATTTTAATTTAAAGTAAATCTTTCATTTCTAAGGGGTTGAAAACTAAGGGGATGAAATAGTAACTTCTTATTGGATAATTCGATTCTGATAATTCTTTTTCTTATTGGTAGAACATAATTTTAAATTAATCTCATATCCATTTTTTATAAAATAAAAAACTCATAAGGGGTTAAAAATTATGAATGTAATAATTATTTTTTTCTGGCTAGCCCGATTTCGATAGTTTTGTTCTTATTACGTACATCGTACCTATAAATTATTCACATTCAAATTTGAAGAAAAAAATCCACCTCATAAGGATGAAAATAGGGGATGAAATAGTGACGTTTAACTGAATCATCGAATTTTGATGATTTTTTACTTTCTTTTACTACTATATAGATAGTAAAGGAAGTATTGTAATCGGGTCGAATTTTCGAATTCGAGCTTTCACCGGAAATACATGTTTTGAGGTCCCCTGAGTCCAAAAAAGTGGTTTTTAGAAACATGTCTGTGTGTGTGTCTGTGTGTGTGTCTGTGTGTCTGTGTGTGACAGCCATATCGTATCGAAAGCTTTATCCGAATTTCACCAAACTTGGTATTTGACCTCCCTATTATACCTAGTTGTGCCGCGAAGCTTTTGGTTGAAATAGGTTAACCTAAAACTCTACTTTACTCTTGGCGTTTTTGAGCTTTTTTAATTTTGTTCGAAAACGGCTCCAACGATTTTCTTTAAACTTTCTATAGTTCTTAGACTCATTAGTGGCTACAACTTTTATTTGAAACTTTTTCCTGGGAAAATTCGAATAAGGGCGGTTCTGGGGTGAAGGTTCGGAATTCGTATACCTATACCTATGTACATATAGGCTGTATAGTGTATACATATTACTTTCTTTTACTATTTAATAGTAAAGGCAGTATTGTAATTGGATCGAATTTTCGAATTTGAGCTTTCAACGGAACTACATGTTTTGAGGTCCCCTGAGTCCAAAATAGTGGTTTTTAGAAACATGTCTGTGTGTGACAGCCATATCTTATCGAAAACTTTATCCGAATTTCACCAAACTTGGAATCTGGCCTCCATATTATACTTAGTTATGCCGCGAAGCTTTTGGTTGAAATCGGTTAACCGAAAGCTCTACTTTACTCTAAGCATTTTTGAGCTTTTTCAATTTTTTCAAAAATGGCTCCAACGATTTTCTTTAAACTTTCTATAGTTTTTAGACTCATTAATGGCTACAACTTTTATTTGAAACTTTTTCCTGAAAAAATTCGAATAAGGGCGTTTCTGGGATGAAGGTTGGGAATTTGTGTATATACATACATATAGCCCTATAGGTTGTATGCATATAGTACTGTTTATATGTATTGTTAAAAAGTGCTTATATTTTTTTTAACTAACAGCGAGTATTTTCATGAATGAAAGTAAAAGAAAGTTGTGTGACGCCTCGCACCAGATATTTTCTATTGAAAAGATTATTCCACTCAGTTCTTTCATAACATTTTTAAGAAAAATATCTGGTGCGAGGCGTCGCACTACTTTCTTTTACTTTCATGTATGAAAATACTCGCTGTTAGTTAAAACAAATATCAGCACTTTGTAATAATACATATAAATAGAACTATATGCATACAACCTATCGGGCTATATGTATATACGAATTCCAAACCTTCACCCCAGAACCACCCTTATTCAAATTTTCCCAGGAAAAAGTTTCAAGTAAAAGTTGTAGCCACTAATGAGTCTAAGAAATATAGAAAGTTTCGAAAAATCGTTGGAGCCGTTTTCGAAAAAAATTGAAATAGCTCAAAAACGCCAAGAGTAAAGTAGTGCTGTCGGTAAACCAATTTCAACCAAAAGCTTCGCGGCACAACTAGGTATAATATGAAGACCAGATTTCAAGTTTGGTGAAATTCGGATGAAGCTTTTGATACGATATGGCTGTCACACACAGCATGCTTCTAAAAACCCCTTTTTTGGACTCAGTGGACCGCAAAACATGTATTTCCGGTGAAAGCCCGAATTTAAAAATTTGATCCGATTACAATACTACCTTTACTAGTAAGTAGTAAAAGAAAGTAATATTTATACACTATATAGCTTATATGTACATATAAGTATACGGATTTCCAACCTTAACCCCAGAACCGTTCTTATTTGAATTTTCCCAGGAAAAAGTTTCAAATAAAAGTTGTAGCCACTAATGAGTCTAAAAACTGTAGAAAATTTAAAGAAAATCGTTGGAGCCATTTTCGAAAAAACTTGAAAAAGCTCAAAAACGCCAAGAGTAAGGTGGAGCTTTCGGTTAATTGATTTCAACCAAAAGCTTTGCGGCACAACTAGACATAATATAAAGGCAAATTTCCAAGTTTGGTGAAATTCGGGTAAAGCTTTCGATACGATATGGCTGTCACACACAGACACACACACACACAGACATGTTTCTAAAAACCACTTTTTTGGACTCAGGGGACCTCAAAACATGTATTTCCGGTGAAAGCTCGAATTCGAAAATTCGACCCGATTACAATACTTCCTTTACTATCTTTATAGTAGTAAAAAAAAGTAAAAATGTCAACCCTTAAGAGCAAAAGGGGATAACGTAGTAATTTTTAACATTTGACGGCGCTGCCTCATATGAGCTGCGCGTTTAGTAGGTTTACCCATTTTCAAAGAAATAAAATCAGTCATCAAATTTCAGATCACTAAAAATCGAGAAATAAATAAAATTATAACAAAATGAAAAACCGACTTGACGTGTCTACTACTTACAAATTATTAGAATGAGATAATGTACAACTATTGTTATTTTTGGAGTTGGTGTCAGCTAAGGAAATAAATATTTATGTTCATTTGTAAAAAGAATTAGTTAGTTATTGGTATTTTGTAGTTTGAACGTCGCTAGATATTGTCACAGTACTATTACATTGCATAAAAGTTCATTTGAAAAATAAATTTCATAAAGTGTTCTCGTTTATTGCTAACTACCGATATAGTCGTATTTCTTGACTGACACCAACTCTAAAAATAACAATAGTTGTAGATTATCTCATCCCAATAATTTGTAAGTTATAACAACTGCAAGGATACGCAATTATCATTTTACTTTTTAGTGCATTTTTTATTTATTTTGAAGTCAGTTTTTCATTTTGTATAATTTTATTTATATTTTTTTTTTTTTTTTTTTGGTTTATTGGAAACGATGTTCGAACAGTTCATTATTATTAGTTTGTCTTTTGTTATGATTGTGAGATGATGTGCTCGAATTTTCGATGAAATTATTCGCGAATAATTCTTTAGTTAATACTTGATTCGACAAATTTTAAGAGAAATCTAAATGTGGAAAAGTGTTGAAAGTGGAAGAATAATTTCTAGCCATTTCAGCTCCTACAAAAATGATATTTATTTGGTCATATTTTTTAGAACATTTAAGATTGGTTTTTAAACATATACCTACTTCTCTTAAGAGTTTTTAATTTTCTGGTTAATATTTTATTCTTAATTTCACCTGATTTCTCGTTTGACACAACCTAAAAGTGAATTAATTTAATCATAATATAATGTGGGTATTGCAAAAATGACGTCACTAACTAAATTGTTTTAAAAAGTTTTCAAAGGAATCTTTCTGATGTTCTTATATTGTTTTTAGTGTCTGATATGAATGTAACGTTTCACTGCAATTGATTAATGAAAAGAGTGGGAAAAATTGATAAGAAACACCCAACATGGGTGTACCCATATCATGGATCGATTAATTTTTTTTACTACTACATAGTAAAGAAAGTATTGTAATCGGGTCGAATTTTCGAAGTCGAGCTTTTACCGGAAAGATATGTTTTGAGGTCTCCTGAATTCAAAAAAGTGGTTTTTAGAAACATTGTCAGCTTTATCCAAATTTCACCAAACTTGAAATGTATCCTTCGTATTACATCTAGTTGTGCCGCTTTTGCAAGGTTTTGGTTGAAATCGGTTAACCGAAAACTCTACTTTATTATACAATCTTATGAGCTTTTTAAATTTTTTTCGAAAACGTATCCAACGATTTTCTTTAAACTTTCTATAGTTCTTTGACACATTGATGCTTACAACTTTTATTTGAAACTTTTTCCTGGAAAAATTCAAATAAGGAAAATAGCAACTTAAATGTGACCATCGCTTTGTTTTTTTACCAAAAAACTATATTCTTAATTTTATATATATAAGAATTCGTTGTCAAATCTTAGACCTCGGGAAATAGCATACTTGCCGATAAGACATAATGGACTTAATACTATATCCTAGAATAATGAACCTAAGGCAACCAGACCTAATACCTCAGATCTTAAAATAACACATTAAATATTATTTATTCTAAAAAAGGTACACTTTCTAAAGGATAGCTACTAATCCATTCTACTAAAATTAATAAATGATTTCATATGACATTTGGTGTGAAAGGTTCTCAAGGCTTAAAATTTTCTTAATATTTTACAATATTCAAAAAACCGTAAAGAACCTACCTATAAGATAGCTTATATCTGTTCCTGGAAAAGTAATTTAACGGATTTTCATGAACTTTCTATGAAATAAAGGTCTAGAAATACCTAATTATCTTCTTTTTTTTGTTAAAATAGCTGAATTTCTTATTTTGGGTAAAGTTTTCTATTATTCAATCAGATTAATTTAGATACGTTTAGCAAAGCAGGCGGGTATCAGTTAGTATTATATAAAGAGAAACTGTTTCTATATAGGTAGTAAACTTCTGAACTAATACAATGTTTTGAAAAACGCTTTTCTTACATAAAAGCTACACTATTGCTAAGTAACATTGGTAATTTTTATCCTGAAAAAATGTATTTTCTTGAAGGTTTGCGATGTGAATTTTTAAAAACTTGATAGAATTAAAATAAAATTTCAAACACAGAGGATAATTTTATTATGAAATCGCTTGTTTTTTGTATAAATTAGCAACAAAGTTACATGAGACATCTAGGAAATTAAATTTAAAAACTATTAACATAAAAATGTCATAAACGAGATGTCAATTTATTATATGTAGGTGCTCGTATCATCAAAAAATATATTTTCACAATTTTTTTTTTTGCAAAATATTAGATCTTTTCTGATTTGTTTTCTTCGTTGTGTTTATAAGCGATTGTTGTGTTTTTCTCTTGAAAGAGCAGTTTGTGAACTAGCTCATTGCTTAGGTGTTTTAGCCTATGCCATACGATCCCCCATGCACCCAGTATTCCATATCCAAGATTTCGCACAAATTCAGTGAAATAAATGTCGATAGAAGCAATATAAAGAAATGCAGCGAAAAATATTTTTGTGTCAGATTGTCTAGATTTGTTTGTAATAATAATAGAAGTTAGTCCTTCGTCCTGGACGTACGTTCCCATCCCCTATCCGCAAGCTATTTTCATCCCCTAGCTAAATCTATTGGTTAGTTTCGAAGCTCAAGTTTTCCCATGTCTTGGTTTTGTTTCAACGAGTGTGATATACAAGAAACTACATGGAAAAGATAATACGGAAAGAAGGCTGAATGAGAAAGGAAGAAACAGGGGGGATGTACATATCACTGTTTTTATATATCTATTAGTAATATAACAACTGTGGCTAAAAGTTTTTCCAAGAAAAAATCGTTCATATTGTATTTGTGAAATTAAATGTGACAAGTTTTCTTTGAAAATCAATTATTTATTGATTGGGCACGGAAAAAATTAAAGGATTACACAAAAAGATTTCGAGAAAGATTGAATTTTGATGAAGGATTTATAAAATCGGATTAGGAAAACAATTATAGTTTAATTGAGTTGATTTGGAGGCAATTAGGTGAGTGTCTGAAGAAAACCGAGTGGCTGAAAAACAAATCAGTTCCGAAATGAAATTTTTTTCAATAGGATTTAGTGCGAGTTATTTTTCCCATTGAACACAAAAAAAAAACTTTTACCATCGAATTTCCAACGATTTGTTCTTGCACAAGCTTATCGAAAATGTTCCCTGTTTTTCACTTTGGCCAAACCTGTAATTCACTTTTCCATGTGGAAAATCTTATTTTACCTCGATATCAATCTATTTAACGTCGTCGACAATTGATTCAAACCGCATATATACGAATACATCGCTACAGATATCTCTAGAGAGGGAAATTCAGGTACGTGAAAAACCACAAACACCACCCCATTCCCATTCTGACAATCACCCTGTATGCTTCTATCAGCCTCATTCAGTTCTCATCCCTTCGTTTAGTTCATCTCAGCAGTCGACCGTACGATTTACGGCAAAAGTGCATGAAAAAATACACAAAAGACACATGCTTTGAGAGCAGCTTTATGAAAAATCTAAATATAAATCTCATTTATAATCGGAGAACATTTTCTCAGACAAAAATATCGAAAGAGCGATTTTCTCCTCTATAACTAAAGCGTTTAAATTTCTTGTAAAAATCATGCTACTTGTTTGTATCAAAGTACATTTATATTACTAGTCAAAATACCCGGCGTTGGCCGGATTGAAATTTATTGAATTTAGGTAGTAACATTTTAAGTATCAATTCCATTTAATAATGTCTATTTTATAAATGGTAATAGCTGCGAAATCAAAAATTAAAAAAGTTTAATCAACTATTGTTAGGTCCTCAAATGAAGTTGTACTACTCTTTTGTGGTACAAAACCCAGTTTTGTTTTTGATCCAGATCTTTTAATAGTTAATTATAGCATAATATACGTCTTTAAGGTTCGCTTAGGGTTGTCAAATGTTCCTTATCTAATCTTGCTCAAAGTGAAATGTTATAAAACGGGTAACATTTTTGCATAAACATTTAAATCTTTTATCCATATATTATAATAAATAATATGATTGAAAACAATTACTTTTCCCTATTACTATAACTATATACAACTATTTCCCTATAACTAATAAAAAAGCTATCCATGAGTTAACGAAACTGTCAGTTCTACTATCCTTAATATTCCCTCTACCAACATGAATAACTATTCTACAGAAACTAAAGATTTTTCCCAAAAAAAAAAAAAAACTGTTTTGTGTTTTTGTGAGTATGCTACTTTTATACCAAATATTTTATTAATAAACATTCATTCGTTCCAAAACAAAAATCGTTATCTTCCAATTATTTTTTAGAATAAAATTAAGTCATTTGGAATAATGGACCTTTAAAATAGTAAAAGAGTTTTTGAAATCGAATGATTCGTTTTTGAAATTAGTGTCAACATAAAAACTCACAAATATTCATACAACTGTTGATATTGTACCCTGATAGTTACAATGGAAACAATTTTGATTCTTATATAAAATACTTATATAATAGTGATACCTCGACATACGAGTTTTTCGAGATACGAGCCGGCGAACGATTTTTTGCTTTGAGTTACGAGCGAAATTTGAGATACGAGTTCGGTTTAGCAAGTCGGCCGGTAGAAATTGGTTTCGAGGAGTCAGAAGAGGAGAAAGAGGTTATTTCTACAAGTGAGATAAAGGAGATCTTAGAAATGTGGGAGAGAGTTTCACAGTTCGTGGAAAAGAAACACCCAGAAAGAGTTGCAACAGGTCGTGCTTCTGATCTTTTTAAGGACACTTGCCTAACTCATTTCCGGAACATTCTGAAAGGGAGAAAGAAACAAACCTCCTTGGACATGTTTTTTTTTTTTCTAAACGGCCTACAAGTGAAAGCAAAAAAATTTAGCGAAAAAGGCAAAGACCAGTGAGGATATCTAATTTATTCCTTTACATTCTCTTTTTTGTTTTTGTATACAATAAATATTTGTCATATATAAATACGTTTTTACTATTCAAAACCACGTAACAAAAATAACTGAGGTGATATTTTGGGGGTTGGAACGGATTGATCGTAGTTCAATTATTTTGTATGGAGAAATTTGCTTTGAGATACGAGTAATTCAAGATACGAGCAAGGTTGCGGAACGAATTAAACTCGTATGTCGAGGTACCACTGTATTTCTATTTGAAAAAAACTATCAAAACTCATTTCATTATTTTAATGCTTACTCTAGTGACTGAATAAAATTGTAGTATAGAACCAGGAAAGTTATAATCAAATATTTATAATAAACATTTCTGTATCATTATTTTAACATTCGTTTTAATATATTCAGATTATTTAATCAAAAAATACAGCAAAGAATCCAAATGCATTCAAATGCCGTTTCAAAGCATTGTGTCGTACGCTGATCAGGTAATCCCTTACAATGTTATTAGGTTAACCTTAGCCAATCAGGCTCCAATCAGGATTTTTAAGGGGGTCGTATCTGTTTATAATAAATAAAGAACATTAACTTTTGTCAATATATAAATCAAAAATCCGTGGTACTTGGTTCAATCCCTGTCGAATCCCTAGATTTAAGACTTAAAGATCTAAAAATTTTGACATACAAAAATTTTCTGTGTTTAAATTTAAGCCGTGATCTTTGATATTAAAGCAATTTAAAACATAAACAGATTAGGAATCTTTAGTTTTCAAATATCGCTAAGACTTCGAGATTTTCATTTATATGGCTTTAAATTTACTTCGCAAATTCATAAAAGGCTACATTTTCTATTATAGTTTGTATTCAAATGAAAAATTTTTCAATATACAAACAATAAATATATTAAAATTTGAGTCATTAATTTAATGCTCACAATAATTTGAATTTAAGGATAAAAATCGGTGAGAGCTCTTTGAAAAGATCATTTCTATTAAATAGAATGATCCAAATAAAATAATTTTTCAAAATGTTGTGCCCAAGTATGAATAAGATGGAACAAAACTTCTAATGTCTTCGTAGAAATGGCAATAAATATAATATTATGTACTAGCTGATACCCGCTCGCTTCGCTGAGTGTATCTAAATTTAACTGATTGATTAAAAGATTCCCTACGTTCATAGCGAAATATAAAATTAATCTATTTTGACAGAAAAATATGATAGATACTCTCATTGTCAGACTAAGGTCCAAAGAAAGTTTATCAAAATTCGTAAAACTACTTTTCAAGAAAGAAATGTTAGCTGTCAGCTTCTATACGATTTTTAGTAAAAAAGTACCTGTATTCCTTTAGGATTTGAAAATCTTTTATACTAAATGTCATTTATAACCGTTCAGCTAACTTAGGGGCACCCATTAATTGCGCGAGGCGTTTTTTGCGATTTTTGAAATACGATCCCTCCTCTCTGGCAAGATGTTATGAGCTTTGGCATAACCCTTTTTCCCAACCCGCAATCTAAACTGATATTTTTTCAAAACGTGTATTTTCTTAAAAAAGAACGTGATATTTGCGAGACCTTCCCTTTCCCCAAAGTAAGATTAAATGAGATTCGGCTTGACCCCATCGGCCCCTGAACGCCTCACGTAAGTAATAGATGTTCCCTTTAAAGAATAGATTAGTAGCTATCCTACAGGATCTTCAGCAAAACTTCATTAAAATTCGTTCCGTTAAGTAATTGTTAAATTTTGAAATTTTTAGTTTATTATTTTAATACGTTTATTTCTAATATCTTCGACAATGAACAATGAAAAATTCAAATATTTAAAAAAATTTCATTATTAATTTACCGAGTGTTAAATTGAAATTCATAATAATTTAATTATTTATTTTCCAGTAAAAATTGCCAATTTTTTAATTTCAACTTTGCAGAGATTTCTTTTGTTGTCGTGTAAAATTGGAAGAAAATGCGTTATAATTCTATTTCACCAACTTTACCGAAACTTTTTAAATGTACGGTTCCTGTAGGATATAATTGTTTTGCCATCCCATGGGAAACATGCATTATTCTAGCCTTAAAAGTACCTCAGCTATATCATTCTTCCCCAAACTACCATATTGCAAAAATCATATCAATCTTTAACTCTGTGAGAAACAAAAAACATATCTATCTCACGGGAATTGTACATTTTTCCTAAGTAAAAAGTAGATCAAATCTTCTTAAAAAAATGAGTTAAGACTCCATTTCGTGGATTTTAACGAAACTGCTTTTAAATACACGGTTCCTGTAGAATACATACTTGTTTTGCTATCCCATGGGAACCGTTTATTATTCCGGTATGAGAAGTAATCTATATCATTTTCTGGCCTCTAAACTACCACATTACAAAAAAGGAAGTTAATCTTTTGCTCCGTAAAAAACAAAGAAATATTTATCCCACGGGAACCGTACATTTTTTCTGGATATAAAGTATACTATAGCTTAAACTAGATTATAATCTATATCTATGTCAAATTTCATCCAGATCCATTCAGTACTTTTTGAGTGAAAGAGCAACAAACATCCATTCTTACAATCTTTCACATTTATAATATTAGTAAGATAAGCAATATTCAATACCTACTATAGTGCGGGTGACTTGAATCACTAGGTAGGCGTATTGAAAATGTTGTAACATTTCGATAATGAAAAACAACGCCATTAATTGCGTTTAGTCTTGTAAATTAAGGGTTGGATAAGTGGAAAATTGAAAAGCTTCGTTGCGCAAAGCTTTGCAATTATAAAATAATAGTTTAAATTTGTATAATAACATAATAATCATTTTAAGATAAATCAAAGCACGGGAACAAAGAGCGCGGCACACAGCTGGACTGGACGTATTCGTGAAACGTCCCGGTTTATCCCGTGTATTTCCCGACTTTGAGATAATACGTTTTATAATGTTATTAGTCGGGGAATTAGCGATGTAAAATCTCTCTCTAAGTGACCGTTGTCTCGTGTCCAAAGAGGCTTTAATCTTCAAATGGACAAATCCCGGCAGCTCTTTTCGACAGAAACGTGCGCTGGATGATGACGGCTTGGAAAACGAGTTCATCAGATGAAGGGTGGATGATGGACATCGGGTGGAAGAAATAATTTCATGTGAGAATGCATTTGAAAGCGTCGCGCCACCACAACATCCTTAATTCACTCCATGTCTCAATCTGTCATTTTTACTTTTTCTATCGTTTTCTGGATTTTTTTTCGCGTTTTATTTACATAGCAATAGATAGTACGCAAACGCGCTAACTGAGACCACTATCGTCACAGAACACAACTTGATGAATTGATTCTTATTAGCTACTTGGAGATGTACCTGACTCTTTATGACAGTGCTCCGGGAATCAGGGTTAATTACCCCAAATGGGGTAAAAATGAAATTTTTTGGGGTAATAAGGAAATTTTTTGCCATGGCTATTTTATAAACACGTTAGTATGACCAAAGAATGTATTCAAATTATTGTTCTTACATCGAAGAGCCCGAAAATTGAAGTTATTGTATCAAACATGAAGCAAGATCATTTCTTCAAAATTTGAATGGGGGAAGCTTTCAATTAGTTTTTGTTTCTTCCAATATGAGAATTTTATTGTGTTTATCTATTACATACTATTTATGTACATGTAACTTTTTTCCGTGTAAATTAATTCAATAAATACTTTTAAATTTACATTGATTGTCTCCTTTTCAAAATGAGGGGATAATATCGACTTCCGCAAAAAATATTTTGGGGTAGTGGTAAAAAAGTACCCCGACCGTTGCTCTATGAGTTCAGTAAAGTAGCTACAATGACGTGTTTCTGGGGATTTAATTATCACATTTTTAAAGAATGGTAATTTACAATTGAAAACGTTATATAACCATACTACGATCATTCAAAGTTTGAAAAAATTGAAAGTGATGATTTGGATTCCCCATAACATACTTGAGAATGGTACTTATGGTACTTAGTGTTTTTATTATTTAAGATTTGAACAGAAATGATAATGACGTTCTGGCGGCTGGAAATTCGAACATGCAGTGTTTGTCACTCGCAGCTGAGTTGGTGAAAATACATGATAAAAACTAAACAATTCATTTTGTTCGGGGCCAATGCTGGCCTATGTAATTGTATAAAAATATAAACAAATGTGGGTAACCACTCCCACCATTACAACGTATTAAATCCTGTAGTATTTTTCAACTGCCAACAGAACTTTACCTAACCGACAAGCACATAAATAGGCACAGCGAGAAGTAATTAAAACAACATTATAGTATAACTCCATTTTTACGAGATTAAATTTTCCGTTTTTCTATTATTTGCATTGAACTATCTATTATTTAAATGGACTTTTACTTTTAATTTACGTTTAACGTACAATATAAAAAGACAACCACTATAATCTATCTATAGATCTTTTGAAAATCAATGAAAAATAATTGCTGTTAGTCTCCTTACAATACAGTGGTACCTCGACATACGAGTTTAATTCGTTCCGTAACCTTGGTCGTATCTTGAATTACTCGTATCTCGAAGCAAATTTCCCCATACAAAACAATTGAACTACCATTAATCCGTTCCAACCCCCAAAATTTCACCCCAGTTATTTTTGTTACGTGGTTTTGAATTAATAAAAACGTATTTATAAATGACAAATATGCATTGTACCAAAACAAAAAAGAGAATGTAAAGGAATAAATTAGATATCCTCGCTGGTCTTTTTCTTTTTCGCTACATTTTTCTCGCTTTCACTTGTAGGCCGTTTAGAAAAAAAAAACATGTCTAAGGAGGTTTGTTTCTTCCTCCCTCTCAGAATGTTCCGGAAATTTTCTGGGTGTTTCTTTTCCAGGAACTGTGAAACTCTCTCTTACATTCCTAAGATCTCCTTTATCTCACTTGTAGAAATAACCTCCTCTTCTGACTCCTCGAAACCAATTTCTACCGGCCGACTTGCTAAACCAAACTCGTATCTCGAATTTCGCTCGTAACTCAAAGCAAAAAATTGCTCGCCGGCTCGTATCTCGAAAAACTCGTATGTTGGGGCACTCGTATGTCGAGGTACCACTGTAATTTAAAAATTACTAACGTTATTCGCCGTGTGCATGTCAGTACAAGGTATAAGATAATGGTACCCTTACGAGTAATAGCTGGCGTACCTACTCATTGACAGCTTTGTCATTAGTTATTGATAGGGAAAACGTATTGGTTATCAATTACATGATATATTATTGTCTTTGCATTAAACACCTCATTTTTGGACAAAAATGGCTATTGTTATTTTATTCCCTCCAATTTGGACTAGGTTGGTTCTGAAGATGAACTTGATAGTTAAATCAGAAACTTGAAAAGCATACACAAATATTTGCTCTACTCCACAATCAATTGCATCAATTATTGTTATATTATACAAGTAACATAAAATCATATAATTTAACATGCATTGATAGAAAAGTAGACTTTTAAATAGAAATTTAAGTTTTTACACTCCGCTACATTTGAACTAATAGATACTACCTGCTTCTTATTCTTTTTCACTGAATTCCTTTCTGTGTAAAGAATACTCTCAATCAAATAAAATGTTGATTTTTACATTCCAAAACAGGAAAATTGGAGTAAGAATTTTTTTTTCATATCTTATATTTTTAGTTTTAGTGCAGAATTACAACTTTTTGTATATTTGAATATTCTAGTATTTAGCTCTTCGAAACTAGACTTCAAAACAAAAAAAATAATAATAATAGAAATGGCTATTGCAAAGCGTAATTTACGCACGGGTCTACTAATTGCGTTTAGTAGTATAAATAATAATTATTATTAAACGGCAATCACAAGATATACGGAGCTGCAATAGTCTATGTTCCAGTGTTAGAGAATATATAATATGGGAGAGAACATTTTGTCGGAGGGAATATTGCCTGAACCGGGACATGATGCACATCTCCCGTTCTTCGGATCAATGTTTCTGGAATAATGTATTAGGACAGAAACAACGACGCTTCGAAGACTCAACCACCATATAAGAACACATCCACCCTCTCCTTCGCCGATATTCTCTAATCGGCTGACAAAACACTATTCACTATTCACAGGTGAAATTCGAGTTTTCTTCTTGAATTCCTCACACTGATTTTTTATTCACCATGTGCAAATTTACCAAAGAGAAACGAAAAAATAAAATAAAATAAAAAGCTTATCAATTGTTTTTTTTTATTTTTAGATAGAAGCCCCCTCAGAACGAGCGTATGGATAGGGAAATTCGGAAAATGCAAAAAAGCTCAAAAATCCTTTTTATTCAAATCCCCTCTTTTCATAACTAAAAATAAATAAAATTTCGACGCATTCAGGGATAAAAGAGAATAAATTCAGGTGGATTTGATAAATTAAATCCTTTTATATGAAAAAGTAAAACAAACAAACAGGACGCGTATTTAATTAAAATAAAATAGGATCAGTTAATTTGTAAAAAAAAACTCTATCTCTAAAATAATCACAACCAATTATATGGAAAACTTTTTTGTACTTTTACTTTTTTTTTTTGGTTTCCCTGGATTATGGTCCCGCCGAATGTCCAGTGCGTACAAAGCTGACAATAAACACAAAAAATAATAAACAAGAGCTGCTTAAAAGTTGTATTCATATTTTTTAAATTAAAAAAAACTAATAGAAAAACTACATTTAAAAAATAGAATGACGATTTAATATATTTAATAGGACAAAATAAATATATCTACGTTATTGTTGTTTTGCTTAAAAAATTGCATAATTCAAAATGAGATGCAAAATGGTTACAAGCTCGGAAATAAATACGAGTAGGTGAATAATATAAACTGGAAACTTCTTAAAAATCTTTGATTTGGTATTTCATATGTTGACTTAAATTTCGTTTTTTTTTTTTTTTTAATTTTTTTTCAAACCTTTTTACATTTTAAGTTATTTGCAAAGTTATATAGTACTTTGCTGCATATAGTAGTGTTTTATTGCTTGATTTAATTTTTAAGCTACTAAAATTAGTTAAATTTAGCTTAAAACTAAGTTACACTTTAGTTACATGTTAATAAACATTTAATTACGAGTGATTTTATTTAAAAGTAAAAATATTTAGTTTAATACATTGCAAAAAATGTCCAATTCTTTGTCGCTTGATGATTTTTTTTTATAGAGCGCCATATTTTGTATTTTCTACAAGCTTGATTCTTGCCTATGCCAATTTTCCTACTATTATCTGTTTTTGATAATGAACATAAAAAATATACGAGAGGGTAGGTGCATACCAAGAATGTTATGAATATGGAATAACAGATTTGGATACGAATACGGATATATAAATAATCTTATACCGGTTTTGGTTACAATAATTGAATTGGAATTATTTTGGTCCATCCGTTAGTTTCGGTAACAGTTATCAGATTTTTGAGAATTTGTAAAATTAAAACACAAATTGGTATATACCCGAGTCAAAATTTCAGACCTTTTTTGGCCCTAAAATGGTACTTTTAACCTCTTTTGAACCTCCAAAAAGTAAAATAAACCTCATCTAGACCTACACGATATTCCATCGTCTTCATTTTAAACTACATGAAATTTTTATTATATTTTGTGAACATATCGTCTCGTCCTAAAAAAAGGGTTACCTATGATCATAAAACATAAAATATGGTTGTAAATTTCCTTTTTTTTCACAATACCTATTGCAAATATTATTTACTATTATTATTATTTCGTTTATTTAAAGTTGCATCAACTTCTAGGTTATTAGCGACTATATTATTTACTAATAACCCAAATTTTTGATCTCTCTCTTTCCTATACTTAGATGCTTAATATAATATTGTGTATTCTGGTATCCATTACTGGTTTGATCCTTAATCCTGTTCACTCTTGTTAATTTTTACTCAGTCTCTTGTTAACCGTTCGAGTGCTTCACGAGTTATTATACAACAATTGATTAAACTTATTTTACTATTTGATTATTTTTCAATATTGTCTATATCAAAAGGCCTAAAAGTGTAAATGCATAAAATTTAAAAGTGAAAAAACCGAGTTTCAAAGAAAAAGTGTGAAGAAATTTGCTTTAATTTTCTTATCTTGAAAGTAATCAGAGAGATATATAGCTACTCAATTTTAATGTTATTTACTTAAAAATGCAATAGTATTGAATTATATCAGACTTCCGCAAACCGCAACTTTTATATCGGATTCCGTTACGGTTACGGATAGATTTCTATACAACCTGATTCATACATAATATTACAAAGAAGATATCGTTAATGTCCTTTGGTTCCGTTCATTTTTTTTATTTTTCAACAAAATACAAGTAATTATTTTTTATATCGACAAAAAACACTTTTAAAAGTGGAAGCACATCTTAAAATTACCTCCTAAAAGTTGTAAGGCCTAAATTAAGAATCTATTAGCAATGTTATTTTAGCCAAGCTCAAAGTTATTACATGTTTAATAACATAGTTATATTATTAGATAAATAGGTAGGAATACCTATCTTATATTTTGGCTAAAAGAGAAAGGAGCGTTGTCTTTTTTTTGTGGGGAATTTTATCAAATCATATTTGCTTTTAATGATTGCTAATTTGTTAATGATTCAATAGGTAGCTAGTTTAGTGAGCGTTAAACACCACATCCGTGGTGAGCTTTAATATATTAGCATGTGAATTACGGAAGAGATGTATTGAAAAATTTTAAATTAAAATTGATAATTTCATATCATACCAAATTTGGATACTATAATTAAATTGAGAAAATTATTTTGATAGCTGTCAATAATATTTTTTTGTAACTTCAAGGGAAACAAAATAAATTCGACACACGTTGAGATCTGGATCGCCACATATCTCAAGTATCAGTATCGTGATACAAATCTCACCGTGTATGGGCCGGTCTCAGTATCGCTGCATCGGTATCAGCTGGTATCGCTCTTTGCATCGCTGTACTGCAACCTCGATGCAGGTCTCATGCAACTGATACATGTTGCAACGTGTGTGTGGTCTCACTATGATGTATCATGCTACTAAAATATAAAAATTGTGAATAAACTGACATATGTATCACGTGTAGGAACAGTTGAAACAATGTGGTTACAAATCTCAGATGCATGCATCGCCACCTTACACGATGCAAGTGGCGATGCAGATCTCAACGTGTTTAGAACCCATAAGAGTACAAGTATATTGGTCCATACCAGTGTTCAAGGAGTTGTACCAAAGTATAAAACCACAACATTTGTCGCAATTTTACATTGAGTGTTATGAACGACTTAATCCATGTTTTTACTGGTACTAAATTCAAATTCGGAGTTTCAAAAAGTTTTTCCACTCCACAATTTGATGGGATACATGGCCAATTAAAGCAATTTGACGTAGTTTTTTAATTTCTTTACGGGGTTTCAGAGTAAAATCTATTACTAATGCCATTTTCCAAATTAAAAAATATAAACATAATCGTTGTAATACTCGAATGGGTTATTGAGAAGGTTATTGTTAAACATAAAATTTTTGAATTTAATTTCGTTAATGTGATAAGGATAGCTAAGAAGGCCTAATCTACGTATTCTCCATGCAATTATATTAGATTTTATGATGATTTCGCGGTTGTTCATACGTTATAAATCGTTTTTGATTGTCAAAAAATTCAAATTACAAAGAAAACACAATGCTTTATTAACTAAACTTTAAATCGTTTTTGGCTCCATCAATTATTTTCAGATCGGTTTCAAAATTTGCAGGGAGTTTTTATAGGTCAAAAGGAAACTTTTTCAGTCTTGCGCTCTTTGATATCAAATAAATTTGCAAATAGGGCCGCTCTAATATATTTATATATATATTTTTTTTAGTTTAATTTTTTTATTGTATTAAAGTATTTATTTTTAAAAATTAGCCTTATTCGACGCTCCTTACAAAAATCATAAATAACCGTGTAATGTTTGCACGCTTTTCATATATTTAAAATAAACTTTATTCAGATAATACAGATAATTACAGATAATAAAATATAACTTATTCTATTGACTCTCAGAGAGGAAGTGCTCTCTTGTGTTTTTGATCGACTTTCAGTTCATAACAATATTCTCCAAATGAGACTTGTCGATCTTTGTATTTATTCTTCATACATTACACTTCCCTTCTTTACATGATCTTTTACATATTATAATTTAATCTATCAGGCTGACGTCTAATTCTTATAGGTCTTGTTGACCTTACCGGAGTGCTCTCGGTTTGTTCAACCGAAGCATCCTTAACTTCACAATTTACATTAGACCAAATTATATTATTTACAATATCATTGTACAAACTTCTGGTTTGATGGTGATGTCTTTTCCACACCAGACCATCCACTTCAACTAAAACATGCCGACGCCCCAATATTTTGCGAATCAGCCCCCTTGTCCAACACGGTTTCCTATTTCTGTAATCTCTGACTAGCACCTCTTGTCCCACCTTGAACTCAATAATCCTTTTTCCTTTAAAATATTTTTTTTGATTATTTTGATTTTGTAAGACCTTTTTTTGTACTATTTTGTTAGTTGTACGATTTATTGCTATCAGTGATTTTTTTCTAATTAAATCTAATTTTGTGCGAATGTGTCGACCTAACATTAATTGGGCTGGACTCATTCCCGTAGTCGAATGTATTGTGTTTCTATAATCCATTAAGAATGTTTGTATATTGTTATGAATGTCCTTATTTGTTTCTTTCATACTCAATAATGCTCTTTTAAAAGTTTTTACTGAATTTTCAGCTGCACCATTGGTACTAGGATTATTAGGAGCGCTAACGATATGCTTTATTTCATTTTCTTGTACATATTCCCAAAATATTTTTGAAGTAAATTGAGTTCCCCCATCCGTTACAATAACCGAAGGAATCCCAAAACGAGAAATCATTTCTTTTAACGCCTGTAATGTAGCTTCTGATGTTATAGTTTTCATTGGTACAATTTCTATCCATTTACTATGCGCACAAGTCACTATTAAAAAATTATACCCTAAAAATGTTACAGCAAAATCACAATGAATTCTTGCCCATGGTTTATCCGGCCAAGTCCATGGTATTAAAGGACTTTTAGCTGGCATCTCTTTATTTTTAAGACAATTGTTACATGATTTAGCTAATGTTTCTATGTCATCGGTAATATTAGGCCACCAAACGTAATTTCTTGCGTACGACTTCATTCGTACAATTCCCATATGCGATTTATGCAATTCATCTAATATATTTTTCCTAAGACTTTTTGGAATAATTGCACGAAAACCCCAAAATAGACAACCATCTTCTATTGAAATTTCTTCTCTACGTGATACATAAGCTTTAGGAATTTCCTGTCCTGTTATAGTTTTTCCTAATTGCACAAATTTCATTAATGCTTGCAATTCATTATCTAAGGTTATTTCTTTTTTTAATATTTCCTTATTTAATTTTAAATTTGTTGCTTCAGTAACATAATTACAAAATATTTCATCATTTTCTTCATCTATTTTATTTACTTCTGGTAATGGCAATCTCGATAAACCGTCCGCGATATTTGATTTCGATTTAACATATTGTATATCAAAATTAAATCCCGACAAATAAATTGCATATCTTTGCAATCTATTAGCTGCCATTTGCGGTATTCCCCTTTTCTTTCCAAAAATCGCGACTAATGGTTGACAATCCGTCACCAACGTGAACTTTCGTCCGAATAGGTATTGTTGGAATTTTTCTACGGCAAATCTAATACTAAACGCTTCTTTATCCAGTTGCGAATATTTTTGTTGAGCCGCACTAAGCGTACCTGAACAAAATGCTATTGGTTTTTCTATCCCCGATGGAAAAACATGCAAAATCACACCCGCAACTCCGTAGTGTGATGCATCTACAACTAATTTAATTGGTAAAGAAGGATTGTAGTGAACTAAAACTTCTGTAGACGTTAATTTCTTTTTCATAATATTAAACGCTTTGTTACATTCTTTGTTCCATTCAAATTTAACATTATTTTTTGTTAGTTCATACAATGGTTTCATAATTCCCGCAAAATTAGAAATAAATTTCCTATAAAAATTTGCCATTCCGATGAAACTTTTTAATTTCCCTTTATCGTCAGGTATTGGCGTTTTGACTATACTTTCTATTTTTCTGTTATCTGTGTGTAATCCTTCTTTATCTATTACATATCCTAAGTAATTAATACTTTCCTTGAAAAATTCACACTTTTCCTTATTTAACGTTAAGCCATATTTCTTAAACCTGTTTAATACCTGCTCTAGTCGTTGAAAATGTTCCTCTCTATTTTTTCCTGTAACTAACACATCATCTAAGAAAACTACGACCCCTTTTAATCCTGCTAAAATACTTTCCATAATTTTCTGAAAAGCGGCTGGGCAAGACGATACTCCAAATGGCGCTCTATTATAATAAAATAAGCCCACATGAGTCGAAATGGTCGTTAACCTTTTGGATTTTTCCTCCAATTCAATTTGTTGATATGCTTGACTTAAATCTAATTTTGTAAATTCTTTACCCCCCTGTAATTTTGCAAAAAGTTCCTCAATTCGCGGTAATGGATATCTATCAATTTTTATACATGGATTAACTGTTATTTTATAGTCCCCACAGATTCGTACAGAACCATCTTTTTTCAAAACTGGGACAATCGGTGTAGCCCATTCACTGAAAGTGATAGGTGATAGAATTCCTTGCGCGACTAATTTATTTAATTGTTCCTCAACTTTTTCTTTCATAGCAAAAGGTATTGGACGGGCCTTACAAAATTTTGGTACGGCATCATGTTTTAGCTCAAATTTTAACTTACATCTATTAAATTTTCCTAGTCCGTCAGCAAATACAGACCCAAACTTTTTTAAAAATGTCCCCATTTGCGACGGTCGATTCATGAAATGCAAATTTTCAAAGCCAACATCAAATTTCCTCATCCAATCCAAACCTAAAATCGGTTCCTTAGCCTTGTCAATAATGTAAAATTTGATATTGTGACTTTGATTTTTATAAATAATATTTACAATTATAAATCCTTTGGGGTTGATTCTGGTACCATCATAACCAATCAATGTTACTTTATCTTTAAACAATTTTAATTCTGGGAAATTATTTTTCCAAAATAAGCCTGAACACGCTGTTACTCCAGCACCAGAGTCAATTTGTAAATTAAAATTTTTATTATTTAGTAAAACATTTACTTTAATTGGTTTAATATTATTGTCCAAACTAAATAAAGTCAAATCTTCTTTTGAATTTACATTAAGATATCTAACTTCATTAGTATTTTTTGCACTTTTACACATTTTAATTAGATGTCCTTTAGTGTTGCATCTTTTGCACTTATAATTTTTATACCTGCATTCTCGTTCAGAATGATTGTTGTAACCACAAACACGACACTTACGTGATTCCTTTGTTTCCTTTTTGACCTTGAATAAGTCCTGTGGTTCCTTTTTTATCTGTATTGGTTCCGAAGAGACTTCTTTTTGAGACCACTCCATCGCCTGCGTCAATTCGATCGCCTGTTCCAGAGTTAAAGTCTGCACATTTTCCATAAACAGCCTTGTTTTGGCAGGTGATGCATTTAATCCCATTACGTATTTGTCTCGTAACGCTGTTGACAAAACCTCGCCAAACTTGCAATGGGCCGCTAATTTGCGTACTCTTGCCGCCCACTCCACCGGTGTTTCGTTCAATTCTCTTTTACTTACATAAAACAGTTCGCGCTCATGAAAACTCGATTTTTTCGGAATAAAATGCTGGTTTAAGACAATAATTAATTCTTCATATGACTTGTTTTCTGGTTCGTTTGGCATACATAAATCACTTAACAATCCATATGCATCCTCATTTAGAATGTTTAACAAAATTGCCTTCTTCTTTTCACCCACGATTTCATTCGCCAAAAAATATTGGTTCATTCTTTTTAAAAACAGCGGCCACTCATTAGTTTTTGGGTTAAATTCACTTAAATGTCCCACGATACCAATAGTTTGATTAACCGCCATTGTTTTTCCGCACGTGTTTTGAAAAAAATTTTATAAGTAAAGAAACTAAGTTTTTTTTAAATGAAATCACAAGAAATACTTTTTTTATCCTCGTCGCCACTGTAATGTTTGCACGCTTTTCATATATTTAAAATAAACTTTATTCAGATAATACAGATAATTACAGATAATAAAATATAACTTATTCTATTGACTCTCAGAGAGGAAGTGCTCTCTTGTGTTTTTGATCGACTTTCAGTTCATAACAATATTCTCCAAATGAGACTTGTCGATCTTTGTATTTATTCTTCATACATTACAAACCGCATAATGTTATGTATTTAAAAACAACGAAAATAGTTCTTATCCTAAAGAACAGAACATTTGTATGTCCTCTTGGTAAATAAATCAAAATAAATCAGTAACAATTAAATTCCCAATACTATAGATTCAAAATGTCAACCGCATCTGCAAACCGTCAATCGGCAATGTGAAACGCCAAAAGAGATAGTATTCGATCATACTAGTGCGCCTGCGCCACCAACTCGAAGCAAACGACCGCATCAGGCCGCATGTTGCGGTCGTCTGCGCATTCATTCGGCTTTTGCCGTTATTTTATTTGCTGTTCTAAGCCAATTTTATGAGTCATACCTTTTATAATTACATAAATTGAAAAATTTATAAATGATAAAAATATCTAGTATTTTTAGAATCATTTTCAAATGCATGCAATTACGTAAATTATAAAATAAAATGAATAAATGATAAAAAAATATTCAATTTTTAAAGTCGTCTTACAATCCTAAGGCATGCGGCCATACATCTATAACATGTATGGACCGCACGCCACTGATATATATATATATATATATATCAGTCGCGTACGGTGACTTTTGAAACAGAACATGCGGTCAGCAGAAGGGGAGGTCAAATTTTTTTAGTGTAATTTTTTTATTTGTTAAACATTGTATTAAAGTATTTATTTTTAAAAATTAGCCTTATTCAACGCTCCTTCTTACAAAAATCATCAATAACCACACCATATAATGTATTTAAAAACAACAAAAATAGTTCTTATCCTAAAAAACAGAACATTTGTATGGCCTCTTGGTAAATAAATCAGTAACAATTAAATTCACTATACTATAGATTCAAAATCTCAACCGCATCTGCAAACCGTCAATCGGCAATGTGAAACGCCAAGAGAGATAGTATTCGACCATACTAGTGCGCCTGCGTGACCAGTTCGAAGCAAACGGCCGCATGTTGCGGTTGTCTGCGCATTCATTCGGCTTTTGCCGTTTATTTGATTTGGTGTTCTATGCTAATTTTATGAGCCATACCTTTTATAATTACGTAAATCAAAAAATGTATAAATGATAAAAATAATTAGTATTTTTAGAATCATTTTACAATGCATGCAATTACGTAAATTAAAAAATGAAATGAAGAAATCAAAAAACATATTCAATTTTTAAAATCGTCTTACAATCCCAAGGCATGCGGCGCATCTATAGCATGTATGGACCGCACGCCGCTGATATATATATGTAACAATACTGCATTACAGTTATATATAGGTAATTATATGAAGTAATGACACTATAATTTAGTGATGTAGCGAAAGAAAGGTGCCCTCTTGGTTAAAATGTATTTTTTACTTTCCATTCATCTGTTTTTTGAGCTTTTCCTAATTTTATCCGGGTGCGAAAATCTCAGAAATCTAGGAATGGAGAATCTTGTTTTACAATTCCGTTTAACACGTGCTTCTCACCAAATAAACAACAAACAGGTGCCAAGTAATTTGAATGCATTTTCCAAGTTTTTGCATTATTCATTTATTTAGTGATATTTTCCAGTGGCAAATGGAGACGAAATGAACCGGCTATGGCACCGCTTCGCTTGTGAAATTAGGTTTTCCAATAGCAAGGCAAACATGCGACAAGCAATCAAATATGGCATCCAACTGTTTGCATTTTCGCATCATTCAAATTTCTCGTCTATCCTCACTTTTACACCGCCACTTCTCTCTCAGTCACATGAATTTAACATATTCATTTTTTTTTTTTAATAATTGTTCATAGTACAACATCCTCGGCTAAATGTATTATCTATTTCAAGAAATTGAAAATAATTTTCACACACCTTCGCAGACTTGAACCTTATATACCACTTAATATCTATAGTCAGTGCCGTCAAGACAAATTCCCAGGTCCGATTCCTATTATCTTTTGGATACAAAATATTATAAAAAGATTGATTGATTTAAATAGAGAAAACTAAAGGGTATACATTTTCAAATTAAAAAATAAAATCTCAGCTTATATCCTGGTACAGTCTAATGACAATCCGTGATATATCTCAAAAACCGATGATTGTATGAACATTTTTAAAGATTCGTTGAATTTTACTTTCTTTTACTACTACGAGTATATAGTAAAAAAAGTATTGCAATTGGGTCGAATTTTCTATTTTGAGTTTATACTGAAAATACACGTTTTAAGGTCTCCTGAGTAACAAAAAGTGGTCCTTAGAAACAGTTCTGTGTGCCTGTGTGTGACATCGATATTGTATCGAAAGCTTGATCCTAATTTCACCAAACTTGGAATTTTGCCTGTTTTCCTAGGAAAATTCAAATAAGAAAGGTTCTGGGGCTAATGTTGGGAGTATGGGATAGTATAGATATGGGAGTATAGAGGCTTCATGTATCTATATAATTCTGTTTATCTTTACAAAGTATAAAACAAAGTCGCTTTTACTGTCTGTTCCCGTAGTCCTTTTAAACTAAAAAACAGACTTTAATACAGTTTTCATCAATTGATAGAGTAATTCAAGAGGAAGGTTTGCAGGAATAATATATGCATATTAGAGTAGAGAAAAGTCGGGAAATTCAAAGATTTGTGATGTGATGCCATAACAAGCATATTTTTGTGTACTAACATTGCAAACGATGGCTAAACCTTACGAGATAGATCAAACTAATATGCGGCGAAATTTTGTATCTTAAAAAGATTGATAAAAAAGTCCGCGACGCTATGTGGGTATTTCCTAAGGATAACCCACAGGAACCATTTTTATTTTTTACATATTACAAAAAGTTATTGGTTGTTTACCAAACTATTTTAAACAATACAGTATAATTCATTATCAAATTAAATACATTTGATACATTATGCATTTTATGTAGATCAAAATTGTCCTTTGTAGCATATCATAAAAATGATTATCTTAGAAGATATCACAGATTTAAAAAGCGTTGGCAGAACGGCTGGCGATTTTGTACGGCGTACGTAGCAGCTGTCTTATTGATATCTTCTTCTTATATATGTAGACATATAATGTTGGTTCTTTTTTAGAACAAAACTCGAAAAATTCTACACCAATTGAGCTCAAATTTTGTACCATATCCGCTTCCATGTGATAGTTAACGGGGCAGAGAATGATATAGATTGCTTCTTATGCCGGAATAATCGACGATTCCCATAGGATAGCATAACAATTGAATCCTACAGGAACCGTGTATTTATAAGAAGTTTCGTTAAAGTTCGTTAAATAGCATTTCAACCCATTTTTCTCAAGAAAAACATCCCTACAAAGTTTAAATTAAAAAATTGGCAAATTTTATTGGAAAATAATTATTAATTTCAATTTAACACCCGATCAAAATAAAAATGAAATTTTTAAAATTATTTGAATTTCTTTATTGTTCATTGTTGAAGATACTAATTATAAATAAACGTATTAAAATAATATACTTAATTATTTTTCAATAATTAATGAATTTTAAGGAAGTTTTGTTAAAGATACCTCAGTGCTCAGATCTTAACATATTGAATACCATTTATCCTAAAAAAGGTACGGTTCCTGTGGGATAGCTCATAATCTTTTCTACTAAAATAGCTGAACGGTTTTAAACATTTGGTATAAAAGATTTACAAATTTTCTTAAAGGACTTTTTAACACTTAAAATCGTATAGAACCTGTGAGATAGTTATTATATCTCTTCCCAAAAAAGTATTTTTAAGGATTTTGAGGTACTTACTTTGGATCTAAAGTCTGGAAGTTTCATCTTTTTCTGTCAAAATAGATTAATTTTTATATTTAGTTATAAAGGTAGGGAATCAATTAATTAATCAACTAAATTTTATAGATGCTCTCAGCAAAGTGAGTGGGTATCAGCTAGTATAGTTATAAAGAGCTTATAGTTAACGTTTAAAGTTCTTTTAACCAACAGCGAGTTTCATAAATGAAAGTAAAAAAAAGTACTGTGACGTCTCGCATTAGATATTTAATTTTGAAGGCCAATTATGAAAACATTCATTGAGGTCTAGTTTTTCTCATTGATTTTTGATGTACAAATAGTTATAGTAATTTTTAAACCACTTTTAACTCGTTGCTGCAATTATTTGCATCTACAAAACAAAAATAGAACGTTTACAAATTATTTAGTCGTCTGTCTTTAAAATATTAGAGTATACCTACTGAATATGAGTTCCCTGCAGTGAAAAAAATAGTGGTGTAAGATTTACAACACTAAACTAGTAATATTTTTACTGCACTTTGTGTTCACTATAATCACAAATGTAACATTAGATAACACACTGTGTTGTATTCAGCTCTAACGTATAGTATTTTTAACTACCATAGTGTAGTAAATATATGTAGTTGTTACAACTGCTGAGTGTTGTACAAATAACAAATTTTGGCGTTTGCGCATGCGACGCGTACCACATAACCAATAATTTTGACAAATAAATGCAAGTATCAAAAATTGATCTACATTTTGACTAGTTCGTGTTGTAAATAATACTACAGTTTTTTAATTACACTTGACTGGTAAACGTTACCACACGTGGTGTTATCCTATATAATACTAGTTAATGTAGTAAAATTAACAAGGAATGTTGTTAAAACTACAACACATTTTTTTCCGTGTGACAACAACGTGTCAAACATTTACGTTATGACAAAATCAATGGACAAATAAGTGTCAACAAAATTGTGAATCATCACAAAAAATCATGGTAAAGGAAGCCCTATTTTGTGACTCCTATCCGGAGATAAATAGCTATCAGAGAACCCTATTCGTTCATATGAGTTCTTCTTTGGTTTAGTTTTAGGATAATATTTTATAGTGTAAATAGTAATGGCGAGAATTTAAAAAAATATATTTGCAGAAAATATAAACTATATCTAATCTAATTTCAGCTTGATTATCACGGAACGGTTAGGTGCTTACAAATCCATTTGGTTATTCATAACAAGACAACTCGTCATGACTTTTACATTTCAAGAAAAACTTATATATACTTTGGCTCTACCCTATAGTTCTTAGAAACTAGAACAACTTGTCGATATAATGCTGCATAATGTTTCTTATGTGAAGAACAGCAAATATCTTAGTAAATCAGTTGATAATGTTAATGGCGACCAAGTCGACTCGGCGCCGAATATGAAAATTGACTCCTTGAAGGATTTCAAAAAGTTTTGAGTGGAACGAAAATATGTAGTGTATGGTTCTGTAGCGATCCTCGATGCATGCACTGACAATAGCGTTCTCACAGGTTTGCTTTGTTTCGTCTAATGAAAATTTTGTCTGTTGTTACAGTGAACGTGTACGACGGAGAACTGTTGAACTTGACGCGTATAAGTCGAACCGAGATGGGAGCTTATTTGTGCATCGCCACTAATGGAGTGCCACCATCTGTATCTAAGCGCATTATAGTTGACGTGGAATGTAAGTAGAGAGACTGCACTTGACCGCATTTATGCACACACGTAAAGGAATCATACTCTAATTGTACGATGTATAATCAGCCAAATTCTATAGCTAATTTGCCAAAACTATCTGCACTTTTTACTCATCGAGCATCCTTTCAACTTTCCAACTGTAAACGTAAGCTTTTTATCATCCGTTAACTGACCAAACAAATTTTACTTCCTCACTGATGAGTGCATCATTTACACCACTACCCCTGATGGAATCATGTCAATATACAGCTGTACAATGTACTAATGTACATACTACATTAAACATATAGATTTTAGATAAAAATCCATGTTCATAATCTAAATAAAGCCACGTACGTACCGAACAGGGCAGAAACGAGCAATTGTATTTGACCCCCCCCACCCTTTAGTAATGACTTATTCAATTGGTTATACCTTAATTTGCTGTATTCCAATATTGTCTAAAAAAATCTACGAACTATCTTTAATTCATGCATTTTTCCGAAAATCATCAAAATTTTAGGTGGATCACTAATTTTTTTTCAACTCGTACTTTTTCTTCAAATTTTGATTAAATAAACAAAGTTAGTACCTACCTACTAATCATAAAAATATCGCCTATGAAATTTTTAGTTATCCAATGAAGTTATTCGAGATCAAACTTTTTTACTTTCTTTTACTACTATATAGTAACGGAAGTATTGTAATCGGGTCGAATTTTCGAATTTGAGCTTTCACCGGAAGTACATGTTTTGAGATCCCCTGAGTCCAAAAAAGTGGTTTTTAAAAACATGTTTGTGTGTGTGACAGCCATATCGTATCGAAAGTTTTACCCGAATTGTACCAAACTTTGAATTTAGCGTTCATATTATATCTAATTGTGCCGCGAAGCTTTTGGTTGAAATCGGTTAGCTGAAAGCACTACTTTTGAGATTTTCAAGTTTTTTTGAAAATGGCTCCAACGGTTTTCTTTAAACTTTCTTTAGTTCTTCGATTCATTAGTGGCTATAACTTTTATTTGAAACTGTTTCCTGGGAAAATTCGAATAAGAATGGTTCTGGGGTGAAGGTTGGAAATTCGTATATATATGTACATACATATAAGCTGTATAGTGTATTCATATTACTTTCTTTTACTACTTAATAGTAAAGGAAGTATTGTAATTGGATCGAATTTTTGATTTCGAGTTTCCACCGGAAATACACGGTTACACCAAAATAGTCATTTTTAGATAAATGTCTGTGTGTGTGTGTGTGACAGCGATATCGTATCGATAGCTTTATCCGAATTTCCAAACTTAGAATTTAGCCTGCATATTCAAAAACATCTAGTTGTGCTACGAAGCATTTCGTTGAAATCGGTTAGCCGGAAGCTCCAATTTATTAAACATGTATGACCTCGGCTGGACTCATCCACATTGCCAGTCGGCAAGCTCCTAAAACTCCTCATTTGCAAATCCAAGAAGGGTTGCAGAGAGGTGACTGCACTGGCCTGAAAGCAGGGCTTAGATGTTCTGCGGTGTGTGATACCTGCTCTGAGAAAATGTGCAAAACTGCAATGAAGAGGACGAAGGTGTCGAACCTCAAGAAAACCCTGACGATCCACCAATACTGGAGTACCCATAAAAAAGCAATTTCACCTTTAATGAGTTCTCTAAGATTGTGAGAAAACTACGAGGCTTGCAGGCCCCGCTTTGCTCTTAATTTAAAGCTAATTAAATTTTATACAAATTATATACAATAAGTTTTGCTCGTAAGGCCAATGGTTTTGACGCAACTTCGATCCAAAAAGGGTCGAAAACTAACATTTTCAATTTTTCAAAAAACTAGCCTATTTTCAAAGTGCCGTAACTCGGAAATCCATTGACCTGCAGAGCTCCGGTTGGACTTATTTTGTAACAAATTTAATACTCTTAAAAAACGTACAGACTAGCTTTCGAATAAAAATGCATAGATTAGGAAATACCGCGCAGAATCTGAAACAAGTTCAAAAATTTTACGTCTTTTCCTCTATAAAAATTTTTCCACAACTTTTTGAGAGTTGCAAACTTGAGAATACATAGCTCTAATTGGTCCAAACAACATACTAAAAAATCAGAAATACATCATGTTTTGCAAATTTATTGTTGATTTTGACTAGCCTTTATACCTATGTTATACGATAGTAGATTTAGATCTTAGGAAAAGGACAGTACGAAAATTGTATGCTTTTAAGTTTTCACCTATGTTCGACAATCATCGTTTTGTAATCGTTTTTAGAAATTTTAGATATTCAAAAATATCTGCATATGCATTTATCGATGCAACGTCGATTTTTAATCCGATTAAATTGAAGTTGTTTTTCGACCTTGGTCAAATCTTCACCGAAGAAATGAGAAGTTTTGATTCATATTTTAAAACATTTTTGAATAATACATTTTATTTGGATCATTCCATTTAATAAAAATCAACTTTTCAAGGGGAGTTCTCGCAGATTTTTTCCTAAATCTTATCAAGTAATTGTCAGCATTATAATAATGACTGGAATTGTTGTATTTATTTTCTCTACAATGAAAATTAACTATAGAAAATGCAGTCTTTTGTTAATTTAAGAGGAAAATTTAAAGTTAAACCAATGAAAATCTCCAAAATATCTTCAAGCTCAATATTCTAAAATTTAAAGTAAAACTTCGTTTATTACAACCCTTAACTTAAATTTTTTTTTCTTCGAAACTATTAAAGATAATGGTAAAAAATTTTCAAAATAACATTTAAATTAATAAATTCTATATTCTGTATTTTTTTGTCCTGCTTACAAAAAAATATAAAAGTGGTAAAAACATTAATGAAATATTTAGAGGGCTGTTTTCATTCTCCCTCTTTGTTGACACCCACTAAAAAAATATATTTTATGCAACTATCAGGTAACTACTTATCGCAAAAATTTCAAAAAAATCGATTTGGTGGAACATATTTACTTTTAAAAAGTGTATACCGCACTAATGTTTGGATAGCGACCATAAGTTCTATTAAAAATATCTGGTGCGAGGCGTCACACTACTTTCTTTTACATTTATGAAAATACTCGCTGTTAGTTAAAAGAAATATAAGCACTTTGTAACAATACATATAAACAGTACTATATGCATACAACCTACAGGACTATATGTATATACACGAATTCCCAACCTTCATCCCAGAACCGCCCTTATTCGAATTTTCCCAGGAAAAAGTTTCAAATAAAAGTTGTAGCCACTAATGAGTCTAAGAACTATAGAAAGTTTAAAGAAAATCGTTGGAGCCGTTTTTGAAAAAAATTGAAAAAGCTCAAAAACGTCAAGAGTAAAGTAGAGCTTTCGGTTAACCGATTTCAACCAAAAGCTTCGCGGCACAACTAGGTATAATATGGAGGTCAAATTCCTAGTTTGGTAAAATTTGGATAAAGCTTTCGATACAATATGGCTGTCACACACAGACACACACACACACAGACATGTTTCTAAAAACCACTTTTTTGGACTCAGGGGACCTCAAAACATGTATTTCCGGTGAAAGCTCGAATTTGAAAATTCGACCCAATTGCAATACTTCCTTTACTATCTATATAGTAGTAAAAGAAAGTAAAAATAGAATGACTTTTAAAGCAATAAACGGTCACTCATTTTATCCTTTCAATGTTTGTTTTTTTCATCCCTAATTTTCAATTTTATGACTTAAAAAAATAGGAATTATAATGCTAGTAACCAACCAACCTTGAAATTGATAGTAGATAATGACGATTGATTAATTGAAAGTATTTATGAAAAACCCTAAATTATTCCATTAAAAAAAAATTTCCAATCATATTTACAAAGAAAAAATATCTGGTGCGAGGCGTCACACTATTTTCTTTTACTTTCATTTATGAAAATACTCGCTGTTAGTTAAAAGAAATATAAGCATTTTGTAACAATACATATAAACAGTACTATATGAATACAACCTATAGGGCTATATGTACATATATACACGAATTCCCAACCTTCATCCCAGAACCGCCCTTATTCGAATTTTCCCAGGAAAAAATTTCAAATAAAAGTTGTAGCCACTAATGAGTCTAAGAACTATAGAAAGTTTAAAGAAAATCGTTGGAGCCGTTTTCGAAAAAAATTGAAAAAGCTCAAAAACGTCAAGCGTAAAGTAGAGCTTTCGGTTAACCGATTTCAACCAAAAGCTTCGCGGCACAACTAGGTATAATATGGAGGCTAGATTCCAAGTTTGGTGAAATTCGGATAAAGCTTTTGATACGATATGGCTGTCACACACAGACATGTTTCTAAAAACCACTTTCATGGACTCAGGGGACCTCAAAACATGTATTTCCGTTAAAGGTTCGAATTCGAAAATTCTATCCGATTACAATACTTTCTTCACTATTAAGTAGTAAAAGAAAGTAATATGTATACACTATACAGCTTATATATATGTACATATAGGTATACGAATTCCGACCTTCACCCCAGAACCGCCCTTATTCGAATTTTTCCAGGAAAAAGTTTCAAATAAAAGTTGTAGCTACTAATGAGTCTAAAAACTATAGAAAGTTTAAAGAAAATCGTTGGAGCCGTTTTCGAAAAAAATTGAAAAAGCTCAAAAACTCCTAGAATAAAGTGGAGCTTTCGATTAACCGATTTCAACCAAAAGCTTCGCGGCACAACTAGGTATAATATGGAGGCTAGATTCCAAGTTTGGTGAAATTCGGATAAATCTTTCGATATGATATGGCTGTCACAAACAGACACACACACAGACACACAGACACACACACACACACACACACATGTTTCTAAAAACCACTTTTTTGGACTCAGGGGACCTCAAAACATGTATTTCCGGTGAAAGCTCGAATTCGAAAATTCGACCCGATTGCAATACTTCCTTTACTATCTATATAGTAGTAAAAGAAAGTAATACCTATTGAAATATAAACCTAAGCAAGAAATAAATGTAAAACCAAACAAAAAAAAAATCCAAACCATTAGCATGTATCTCGAAATACGTATTTCAAATGCGTCATTATAAAGTGGATCCATTCGAAGTATCTTCGGCGACTGCGTTTCGCGATGATTCATGGAAATTTTTAAAATGATATTATGTGTTGTATGGTTTAAAATTTGATTTTCATAATATAAAACATTTTACAGAATTTAAAAAAAAAGTTTATTAATTTGTTGTTTTTACTTTCTTTTACTTAATATAAAGATAGTAAAGGAAGTATTGTAATCGGGTCGAATTTTCGAATTCGAGCTTTCACCGGAAATACATGTTTTGGGGTCCCCTGAGTTCAAAAAAATGGTTTTTAGAAACGTGTGTGTGTGTGTGTGTCTGTGTGTGACAGCCATATCGTATCAAAAGCTTTTTTCGAATTTCATCAAACTTGGAATTTGGCCTCCGTATTATACCTAGTTGTGCCGCAAAGCTTTTGGTTGAAATCGGTTAACCGAAAGCTCCACTTTATTCTAAGAGTTTTGGAGCTTTTTCAATTTTTCTCGAAAACTACTCCAATGATTTTCTTTAAACTTACTATAGTTCTTGGATTCATTGATGAACACAACATTTATTTGAATTTTTGTTCCTGGAAAAATTCGAATAAGGGCAACTCCGGGCTGAAGGTTGGGAATTCTTATATCCGTATGTATTTAGGCACTTTGCATATACAATAGTTCTGTTTGTATGTATTGTTATAAAGTACTTATAGTTCTTTTAACCAACAGTGAGTTTCATAAATGAAAGTGAAAGAAAGTACTGTGACGCCCCGCAGCAGATATTTATTTTATATTCCAACTAATAGAAAAATTTTTCTTTCGATTTCTCGCTGAATTTTCCTAAAATATCTCTCAAACTTTGCATACATTTGTGTATCTAGACACGCGGTAGCGTGTCAAGCCAAGTTCAAGCTAACAGAACTGGCGTATGTAATATTACACGAACGGTCGAAACACGAATGATGTGGATTTCAACGTCTTCACGTGAATATATAACGAGTGAAATACCACCCTTAATTTTTTTTTAATCCAAACATATCAGTTTTACTACTTATAACTACTTAACTACTTATAACTAATAGGAGTATAGTCGGCTATCAAATTTATTATTATAACGTTATTTTAACTGGGATTTAATATTACTTATTATTTCAATACTAAGCGGATATCAATAGTGAAAGATCATTCATCATCACTCAAGAACGGTTACTATATGAACCATTAGTAAAAACAAAATTGTAGTAAATTTTTTGTATTGCAACATAGCTTACAATCCAAAATGTCCTGAAAAGTGCATAAAATTAAATATTTATAAAATTTTAAATTTTAGAGCTTTGAACTTAATGTTATGTCTTGGCACATGCTCATGAGATTTTATAAAACGTTTCAGTGAATTGTTTTAAATGCCGAAACGAAGATATGAAATGATGTATACAAGTATAATAGCTGTAAGAGATACTAATTTTTAAAAGAGAATGTTACAAGCATTAAAAAGAATTTTTCAAAATTGGTGTTTTAGATTTCAATGAGGAATATTATAGTACTCGTATTTTAGGATAGAAGTGTTTTTTTAAGAAAATTTAATAAAGATATATAGAAATGAATAAAATAGGAAGAGAATAGTTGGAATTCCTTCCTGGTAAGTGTTGAAAGTGTTCAGTGCCTCATACACAAAATAATCTCATTTATTGTATACGAAATCTGCATAATTGAAAATTTTCTCAAATCAAAATTAATCATATTCAGCTTTTAAAATATTGAATCTTCACATATTTTGATAGAGTGTCATTTTCATGTTATATTAAACGTAAAACACGTTTCACAGCGTCAAGATCTAGTTACATTCAATTGAAATTGGATTGAAAAAATATTCATGAAGAAATTCATAAGTCTTGAATGATTTATGAACAGATTAAATGAATAAAAATGAATGTAAATAAGAAAGTGAACTCTGTTTTCCTCTTTGCACCCCCCACCCCCTGCGCACCCTTTCTGTGTTCCTTCATTTCTACGATCCTGTATCATCGCGCGTCCCATTGAGCTTCATTTAACATCCTGTATATAGGATGTGTTTGTGTGTGTATAAATATATATATATGTGTACCGTGGAACGTTTTACGTTTCCTGTAAAATACCATAAAGAAATGCATTTAAAAAAGCTCCTGCAAAATAAACTGTTTGAGGAATGAGACTTTCACGTAACGGGTTACATACATAAAGGCGTAGCTACTCGAAAGTCTCAAGTTGAACCAGTGGCGTAGCGATGGGGCGTAAGGGGGGGGGGGGGGGCATCATGCCCCGAGCGCTACTCACAAAGGGGCGCCAAATGGTCTGCAAAACAAAAATTTCTGCTGCGAGGCGTCACAGTACTTTTTTGTATTTTCATTTATGAAACTCGCTGTTAGTTAAAACAAATATAGACACTTTACAAATATACCTGTACATATAAACAGAACTGTATGCATATCGTAGAACCTATATGTATATACAAATTTCCAACCTTCACCCCAGAACCACCCTGATTCGAATTTTCCCAGGAAAAAGTTTCAAATAAAAGTTGTAGCCACTAATGAGTCTAAGAACTATAGAAAGTTTAAAGAAAATCGTTGGAGCCGTTTTCAAAAATAATTGATAAAGCTCAAAAACTTCTAGAATAACGTGGAGCTTTCGGTTAACCGATTTCAACTAAAAACTTCGCGGTACAACTAGACATAATATGAAGGCAAATTTCCAAGTTTGGTGAAATTCGGATAACGCTTTTGATACGATATGGCTGTCACACACAGACATGTTTCTAAAAACCACTTTTTTGGACTCAGGGTACCTCAAAACATGTATTTCCGGGGAAAGCTCGAATTCGAAAATTCGACCCGAATACAATAGTTCCTTTACTATGTATAATCTATATAGTAGTAAAAGAAAGTAAAAACTATTATGTGGTTTTACGAAACCACGATGCACTTGAAACTATTTTTCGAATTTCAGGCACTTAAGTAACTGAAAATTTTTGGAAAATTATACGATTTAGGGTATGAAAATAGAGTAGAAAGAAAAGGATGTGGCACGAATTCGCTGTCTGACCTGACGCGCGCTGTTGCAACTAATTTTGAATTTCCATTATTGATGTTAATACTCGAATGTTATTTTCATTATTGAATTTGTTGATTATTGTTAAATCGTTCATCTGCCTGTTGTTATCTATTATAACATCACCCTCGGATATTTTTGCACTATTCTCACTAGCTGTATCTTTGTCTATCATGATCAAGTGAACAACAACATTTATATCAATAAACTGATCAAAACACAAATACCAATACAAATATGATTGACAATTAATGACAACTTATAATATACTAAAACGTTGTCATGGAGAGGAAAATAGCTCATTACATTCAGTAATAACTCGCGCAAGAGCTCTGCCTCTTGCAACAGGCAGTGCAGCTAGATTGTGGGATTTTTAAGTGTTGAAAGAGAAAATTTTGAAATTATCGACTTTGATGATATTATTGAAAAATTTGCTTCATCAAAAACAAGGAAAATTTATATATAGTAATTAGACTTTTTTAGAGTTGGGGGGGGCGCTAAAAAGTATTGTGCCCCGAGCGCGAGTTAAGCTCGCTACGACACTGAGTTGAATTGTTTGCAACGTGTAGTTAGACTGTTTTATGCCAACACAGCCCCATTCTTGATGTCTCGTTGTCTTGCTACTCCATCCCTAGTAAGGAGATGTACTATATATGGTCGAAATGGGGTGTCCGATGAAGGAGGTTCAAGGCATCTGCATTACATACTATAAATCACGCAGCCTCACGCATTTCACCATGAACGTGATAATGCGTAACTTAGCTGAACATCTCTTGTACAATCAATTGGATGGGGTTGAAAGCTAGGAGACTTTTAAAGAGAGGATATAATAACGTAAATTCGATCACCTTTTGTTGTTGACGATCTTATACATTATATAGCGTTTAGTCTATTCGTGTTTTATTCGAAGAAAAACAGGAAAGTTATGAGCAACATGTTTATAGAAATTGGTGATAAAAGGACTTTGTAAATGATAAGACAGATGAAGTGGCACTTGATTCTATTCCAAGTAAAATAAGCATGGCTTCATTAACTAAAAAAGATTTTTTTTTTAAATCTCAGGCAGTAATCAGTTTATTAATATAGTAGTTTCTAAAGCGGTCACTTTTATAAAAATTTATCACACTTTTACAATATGTTCTCTTAGGTATTGGGTTGACAAGAAAGTTCTTGCGGTTTACACTAGAAGTTAGCGTTATGTTTATTTCGTTATTCTTTTGTCAATGTTAGAATTTTTTTCTTTTAAGATTTGGTATTCGATATCTTCAGGTAGTTATATAAACTAATTTTGTGTAATTTTGTTTACAACTTTCAGTTTACGGTCAGTTTTAACATGGAGTGAAAAAATAAGCAATTTCGACACATTTTACTTTGTTATTTTCATAAAGGCAAGAAAGCGGCTGATCGTTTTCGATAAACGTTATTGTATAAGATCCATTTTTCATCGCCAGTGATAATTTGTTTCAAAAAAAGGTCGATTGTATTACGTTAGAAATGCGTATCACAAACATTTGTTCGTTGTATTCGGTGACTTAATTTCAATTCGTGCGGAACTCAAATATCGATCTTCTTAACACGTTCTGTATGTCTTATATGCTTTTCAATTGTTGTGTGTGATACATTTAACTGTTTTGCAATCTCTTACACAGCTATGTAACGATTTGATTCAATTATCGCTTTCATTTTGTCATCATCAACTTGAGAAGGTCGACCAGAACGTTGTTCATCTTTCAGTGAGAAATCTCCAGAACGAAAATTTTTAAACGAATTCCAACAAGTGCGTTCTGTTAAACAGTCAACACCATAAACTGTACATATGTATCTCTTTGTGAGGCTCAGCCGCTTTCTTGCCCTTACGAAAATAAAAAAGTAAACTATGTCGAAAATGCGTATTTCTAACTCCATGTTAAAACTAACCATAAATTGAAAGTTGTAAACAAATCTAGTATACCTGCCTTATTACCTTGTTAAACTAGGTTTCAGCAGTAGGTACTCTTTTTGTCATACTCAAATACATGTACAGAGTGTTCGAAATTATTTCTATACAACGTATTCAATTATGGTGATTTTATTGCTTTGACTTGCATCCGTTTTGGTTTTTTCTTTTTCAATCCAAAAATTTTACATTTTTATCATCAAAAAAAACTAAGTAGTAGTTTTGAGTAGTTTTATGTTTAAAATCGTTTTAGCATCATAGGTTATATCAAAAATCTCTAAAGACAAAAAAAAATTCATTTGCCAATAAATTGTATAATATTAAAATTTGAACTAGAAATATGACAGAATTAACCGCAATGCCACTAAATGGGCTTTTAGAAGTATTTTGCACCTTTAGATTTTAAAATTTTTAAAGGTTACAGGACGTTGCTCTTATTTTCTATTAATTTTTGTTGTTGTTGTTGTAATTGTAGTTTCACCAATGATTTGGGTTCCAAACCAACTGGTCGGAGCTCCTGCAGGAACGGACGTGACGATCGATTGTCACACGGAAGCGTACCCTCGGGCGATCAGTTATTGGGTCTATGATAATGTTATGTTGCTTCCTACGAAAAAATACGGCACAGAAATAACGGAAAATAGTTATCGGACTCATATGAAGCTGACTGTGCGCAACATCCAGACGGGAGATTTCGGGAATTATAGATGTGTATCGAAAAATTCTCTCGGTGAAACGGAAGGATCAATCCGACTATACGGTAAGAAAAATGTCGGCTCTTTAATGAACCTAATACGATTTTTAAATTTCATAACTGGGCCACATTTAACATGGCCAGGGTTGTTGTATACTTGTTAATGGGGCACTTATATACGGGATGACCCAGGGTCTTGGGGGTGTACAATTATTCCTATAGGGAACCGGGAAGTTCTGGTTATATTATGTTCCATATACTATATTTGGACTTTTTTATTTAGAAATTCCAATGCCGTCTACTCCCCCAAGGGTATCGGATAAAAAAGATGGTAAGTGTCAAAAATGTTCGATTATATAACAAATATGATGGTCTTCGTATAAATTTCAGTCATTTCAACGAAAATTGTGATCCCGGATGAACTGTTACCGGCCACGTCGGCTTCCGATAGGAATAATCAGGGGCTAAATAGTGTTGGTGGAGCTGGCATTGACGCTGGCACCAGCTCGATGGATTTACCGATTGATCTCTACCCGAATCAAATTCACGATAATTCAGGTACTTAACTGAATAACGCGTGCGAAACAACTGAAATATGCTCAGAAATGTTCTTCATGTTTCAGGATCATCTCATACAATACGAACGAATAAGGAGCTGGTGCTGTTTCCTACATGCGTCGTATTTTGCTGTGCTTTTCTCAGTTTAAATTAACAGGCGTGCCAATTACTTCTCTAGGAAAAATTATTTATTGGAATAAATCAGTATTAATAAAGAAGATATTATCTGTTATTTAAATTAAATATCTAATCCGAACGCAGCTTAATCTGTTTCGGAAATTTTCAACCACTGTCGCTTTTATTGCTCGCATCGTTCCACGCCATTTTGTTGTTCAATCAATGCTGAAATGGTTGTTTTTGATTTGTGAGCAGAAGTGGTAACTAATTGTAAGAATCCTTAAACATATTCAAATCTAATTTTTCTAAAAATGATCACTATATACTTAATTGCACTAATCAGTAATGTAAATAATTTTAATGGAAAATTTAACGAAATCTATCTAATTTTTGCCTATTAAGCAACTCGAAGCTAAGCGGCTCCATTTGAAACTGATCAAAGTTAACTTGACTCATTGAAACTGATCATAAATGACCACGACTCGTGGTTAGTTCCTAATTCCCCTAAATTTGCTTTTGCTTTTTCCTCGTGTTGAAAATGTTTTGTCAAAATTATTGCCACCCCCTTCAGCCCCTAATTAACAATTTACATGAGCTGAACATGATATGGTAACAAAGATCAGACAGATAGAATTGGCAACTATCGAACGACCATACAAACTACTCTTAGCACACCCTCACACTCTTCACTCTCATGTCGACATTCTCAAATGTCAAGTTTGCCCATTAAATTCATCCCTTACCAAATTTCCAATGAACACCGGTCGCTAATCGGGTCAGAAATGAATTGCAACCAACAGAACGTGAAAACTCGTTCATTTCAATGAATTTTGTCGCCGAGTACTAGCGTGGGGACATCTAGCATCGAGCTTTGGAACTCAATATAGATATCGGTGATTTTAATTTTATTTATATTCATTTATAATCAATCAAAAATTGGTAATTGTCAGTTGTACTATTACGCCAACAGTAGCCATAACTGTACCTAACGGAATAGAAGAAGCTGTAATTTTTCACTCAACAACTAGTCCAATGAAAAAAGGATTTCAATTGAAATTTTAGATAAATGACTGAACTTTCAATATAATTTAGACATTTTTTTTTTCACGTCTCGATAATGATTGGAAAAAATAAATAAAAAATATTTTCAAAATTCAAAATTTTTAGAAAAAAAAAAACAGCAACATAAAAAACGTTACAAGCCAATATTGCATTTTTTTCAATAATCAAACGGTCAAAACAGACGATCAACAGTTTCCTCAAATTTCGAATAAAATAATACTTCCTAAATATATGCTAAATAAATACTAGCGTAATTGCAACTGGCATTTATCAATGCCTCAGAATATGGACACTTACCAAAAGTTCTTTTATGTGTTAGTGATTTTTGATCTCAACTTTTGATTTCGACAATCTTTTGCGAATTTGGCGTATTGAAAGCATTCACTTAGTGCTAGCAAGCGCTAAAAATCATGCAAGTGAAACACTACTTTACTTTATTTTACTACTATGTATATAGTACAAAAAGTACAATTATAATAGGTTCGTTCGCGGATGTAATACTGAATCGATAACGAATCAGTTCAAGACCGATTTAGGATCATAGCCAAGCGCATGCAAGTTTATGAGCCAAGTTACGGTCCGATATTCGCGGTTCACTCGAAATACGTTCGTTACCGATTCATAATTGGTTCTAGCGATCCTCAGATTTTTGTTAGGATGAAAAATTCAATTCTCTTACTCATGCGCAGTTTGCTAAATTGTGGCTAGTTCAAAATCCAGTTTCGCTGTCATGCTGTGTTCACACGAGTACACTTTAGTAGCCCGTTTTTAGTTGATCAAAAAAAGTTGAATGAAAAACCTCGTGTGAGAACCGTAATCAACTTTTAAGTGGATCAAAAAAAGTTTGAATGAAGCATCACACTAGGTTCGTCATTCAACTTTTGATCGATTAACTAAAATCGGTCAACCAAAGTAACCCTCGTGTGAACGAGGCATCAACGTCTCTCAACGTTCAATTCAATTAACAATTTTCGTGGGTTCTCGTTAATTCGCGTCTTACTTCCGAACATTTTCAAACTCGTTCACGGGAAAATAATCCTTAATCAGTTCATAAGCGTGTGTGCGTTTGGCGATTATCCTATCCACTTGGATTGATTCGTTACCAGTTCAGAATCACCTCCGCGAACAAACCTTATATAATCGGGTCGAGTTTTCACCGGAAATATACGTTTTGAGGTTCTCTGAAAAAGTGGTTTTTAGAAAAATGTCTGTGGGTCCTTTTTTTTATATAGGTAGGAAAATATTTTTAAAGAAGGAGGACAATCTTTGTGTTAAAAGCATGGATCTAGTTCCTTCATTTCCCCCACATTAAGCCGCCGTTAAGCATTACTTCACGGGGAGAGGATCTAGCTGCTGCTCTTCCTTAACCACTATTCTTTTGCGCTCTCTTACTTTCTGTGGAATGGAGATCTTGAAGTACTTTCGTTGCGAAAGTACTGGCATTCCAGGTAGTCTTCGATAACAACATTGATTCAACTAATGCCTAATAGTTCTGTTTAAATAGATGTTTACATATTATTCTATAAATAATATTTCAACCAATCGTGAGTTTTATTTATGTTCTCTTAACCAACAACGAATTTTATGTAAAAGAAAGTTCTGTGACGCGTCGCAGCAGATATTTCATTTTAATAGTGAAATGAACTGAAATAAATTTTCCCTGCAATCATCACAATTCAACCAAACCATTTTCTGTCATGTTTTAGGAAGGCAAGTTATGGATGCATAAGTGCCAAAAATGACCATCGAAAGCTCGCAGCGAAACTTCTGCCTGTGTCTATATTCTGTGTCAATACTCTTTAAGGAGGTATTCTAGTCTAGAGGCCCGAATTTCGAGCGTTTTTTTGGCAATTGGTAAAAAAAAAAGCATTTGATATTTTTACTATGCATTTTTTTATCATTTGCTTATTCATATTCAAAGAGTACACAAAATTAATTTCAAAACAAAAAAATTTTTTTTCATTGAGTTATGCGTCTTTGAAGTAGAGGGGGAAAAAAAGGCCGTGTCTTCGTCACCATTATTTCTACCCTTGTGGTCATTTGAAAAATAAAACAATGATGGATTCTTGATAAGTACAAATGTCGCTATCGCATGAACCCCCAAAACTGAAAAAAAAAAAAAATTCATAAAATGACCGCTACTCAAAAATAAAGGTCGATTTTTTCACTCATTTTTTAACTTTATCGAATTTTTTAAAAATATTACAAATTTTAAATTTTCATTTTTTGTTGGTTCATGCGATAGAGAGATATTTAAAGAATATTCATGCCAAATTTCAAGTAAATCGGCTGATTAGAACTTGAGATTTTATGGCGACCGCATCGAAAAAAGTAGTTTCGAGAAAAACGCATTTAAAGTTTTACGTTAAGTCTCAACTGGTTCAGTTGGCACGACACTAAAACGGCTATAACTTCGGAAATTATTTGAATTTTGAAAAATCCTTTTAGGGAGATATTTTTAAATATATAAATTATCGGATTATGAAAAAAAAACATTTTTTCGATTTTTTCAAAATCCTAGACGAGAATACCCCCTTAAGAAGCATAATCAGTGGTGGCTTGTGGTAAAAAACTTTTGACTAGTCAAACGTTGTGCTTCTCAGTTTTTAATGGTCATACCAACAACAATTAAGTTGTAAACAATCACTTTAATAAAGCACTGCCCCATTGTTTTGAACTACCGATGATCACAGTGAAATCCATTTCAAAAAGCAATCATTTCCAAACAAATTAACTGAATATCTAATTGTATTTCTAATGGTTAAAATATTGAAAATTCCTGTCTGAGGCTTTGATTAAAAATTGGCACAGTCGAAAGTTGAACAATTTCTTATCTTTATTCTTATTATTAATCTGGCACAAACGTGAAGAAAGTTTTCCTATCTTTCAAAACGAGTTACTAAGAAAAATACATCGGTAGCTATGTTAAATAACTAGATGTGTTAGATTACAAATGAGAATTTTTCCTTTGATCAGTATGATTAAAAAAATCGAACACAGTTATTTAGCAACTATTGTGAACCCAGTGACGGCTTGCGACAAAAACTATTGGGGAAGCAATTAATTTTCTACATTGCAGCTTACGATCATTCTCTTAAATCGAAATAGTGACTTTCGACTATCAAATAGTGACTATTCACTATTTAGTAGTAAAAAGTATACCACTATTTGAATTTAGTGGTATACTCTGCACTGCAAAAATAGTGAATAGTCACTAAAGTCACTATTTCGATTTAAAAGAGCATATTAAGACACTTAATTTTCTTAATAATTGGTAAAGCATTTTTCAAGTTCTTCTTGTGATGCATTATGAAAAAAATAATGAGACTGAATAACAATTCATTGTTACAACATTGTTGTAACATTTCATTGTTACGCGTTTTGTAACAACATATAGTTTGGTCTCACAGCGTTCATATGAAAATTTTAAGGGAAGGAAATGTTTTTGAAAGTGTTTTTTTTTTTTAATTTATTACTCATGTAGCCAGTGTTCCTTCAAAGACAGGAGATTTTCTGTTCAAAAATGTTATGAACTCTCACTCAAGTGTCTGAGTGCAACCTAACCTACCTACATTGTACTTACACCAAAACATTGGATCTATTTCTGTATTAATCTTTTAAATATCCAAAGGAGTTCTATTTATAATTTTTACCAATTTTAATTGAAATACCAATCATTGATGTAAGCCAGTGGCGGCTTGTGGTAAAAATGTTGGCGAGACAAATATTAACAATGTTACGGTCATATTTTTGGTAGTTAATTTTAACATAAATTGAATTATTGTTTGAGGAGGCACTGCCTCCATAGATATAAGTCGTCACGGATGTAGGTAGAATTTGTTAAAATAGCACAAACTATGATATTGAAATACTATATGTAAAAATAACATAACAGTACAGTTACGAAACAAGTTTTCTACAGTACATACAGGGTGACTGGTAATTAGATGCGGAGCCGGTATGGGGAGATAGTACAGGCTAGTCGATTTCACTATAGATTTGTTCCAGACGTTGAAGCAAAACACGTCCACGTAAGACAAAGAGCAAGGCACACTGACCAAGAGACAAGAGTGAGTGAAGAAACGCCCCAGCCTTCAGCCGTTTGGCTGCACCAGGCCGAGAGCTGAGCTATGAACGTACATTTTGATGCCAATAGCTCGCCCAGACACTGATTTGGAGGTGTTTAAACACCGCAAAACCAGTTTTAAATTAGGGTGAAGCCCTTGCTTCATGATTTTCACTCACTCTTGTCTCTTGGTTAATGTGTCTTACTCTTTGTCATTCGATGGACGTGTTTCAACATCATCAAATGGACAAGTGGAACAAACCTTATAAGAACTACTGTCCGAAAATCAGCCGTTTTCGAGATATATACCAGTTTTAGGATTTTATAAAATTAACGTCCCTCATACGTTTAACAGGTGATAAAACTTAAAAATTGGTTGTTTTGTGTGATTTTTTTTTTTTGGTTTTACTATAAAAATATTCTAACATACAAAAATTGATGCTCAAATTTATATTATTGACGTTATTTCAGGTGGTAGGCTTCAAAACTCTTCAAATATTGTAAAAACGAAAGCTTTGTTCATCTCAAAAACTTCAATTTACTAGGAAAAATCACCTACAAATTTTTCGTACAAAATAATTAGAAAAAATCTGCGTTTCAATATCTTTCAAATGAGGTATCAAAATTACAAATCGGCTTAGGAATGACAAAGATATGATTAATACAAAAAACAGATAGAGCCGCAAAGAAAGTTAGGACTTGCCACAGGAATAGGGCATTAGACTTGCCGGACAATAGTTCTCATAGTGAAATCGACTCGGGGTAGCCTGTACTATCTCCCCATACCGGCTCCGCGTCTAATTACTAGTCAGCCTGTGTATAATTATGACAACGTTTTGTATATTGTGCATTAATTTTACCGTAAATGTACGGTTTTATTTTCGAGTCTACCCCTATATCCCGACATTCATAATCCCGACAACCCATAATCCCGGCAATCCAAAATCCCGCCAGCCAAAAATATTGACAAACCAAAATCCCAAAAGTTTAAAATCCCGACTATGTCATATTGTAATTGTATCGATCTTTAGGGTAAAAAACGTTACGATATCATTGGGTAATGACTAGCTGATACCCGCTCGCTTCGCTGTGTGTATCTAAATTTAACTGATTGATTAAAAGATTCCCTACGTTCATAGCGAAATATAAAAATTAATCTATTTTGACAGAAAAAAATGATAGATACTTTCAGACTTTAAATCCAAAGAAAGTTCATCAAAATTCGTAAAACTACTTTTCAAGAAAGAGATGTTAGCTGTCTCACATCAGCTTCAATACGATTTTTAGTAAAAAAGTAACTGTATTCCTTCCTTTAAGACTTGAAAATCTTTCATACCAAATGTTATTTAAAACTGTACAGCTATTTTAGGGGGCATCCATTAATTGCGCGAGGCGTTTTTTGCAATTTTTGAAATCCCATCCCCTCCCCTCTGGTAAGAAGTCATGAGATTTGGCATAACACTTTCCCCCAACCCACAATCTAATATAATATTTTTCAAAACAAAAATTACGTCATATTTGCGAGACCATCGGCCCCTGAACGCCTCACGTAATTAATGGATGTTCCCTCAAAAGAATAGATTAGTAGCTATCCTACAGGATCTTTGGGAAAACTACATTAAAATTCGTTCCGCTAAGTAATTGTTAAATTTTGAAATTTTTAGTTTATTATTTTAATACGTTTATTCCTTATTAATATCTTCAACAATGAACAATGAAAAAATTCAAATATTTTAAACAATTTCATTATTAATTTTATCGGGGGTTAAATTGAAATGCATATATATTTTCCAGTAAAAATTGTCAATTTTTTAATTTCAACATTGTAGAGATTTCTTTCGTTATTGTGTAAAATTGGAAGAAAATGCGTTAAAATTCTATTTCACGAACTTTACCGAAACTTTTTAAATGTACGGTTCCTGTAGGATATAATTTTTATCCCATCCCATGGGAACCATGCATTATTCTAACCTTAAAAGTAAGCTATATCATTCTCCCCCAAACTACCATTTTGCAAAAATCATATCAATCTTTAACTCTGTGATAAACAAAAAACATATCTATCTCACGGGAATTGTACATCTCTCCTGAGTAAAAAGTAGATCAAATCTTCTTCAGAAAAATGAATTAAGACTCCATTTCGTGGATTTTAACGAAACTGCTTTTAAATACACGGTTCCTGTAGAATACATACTTGTTTTTCTATCCCATGGGAACCGTTTATTATTCCGGTATGAGAAGTAATCTATATCATTTTCTGGCCCCTAAACTACCACATTACAAAAAAGGGAGTTAATCTTTTGCTCTGTAAAAACAAAAAAATATCTATCCCACGGGAACCGTACATTTTTTTCTGAATATAAAGTATACTATATGTTAAACCGGATTATAATCTATATCTATGCCAAATTTCATCCAAATCCATTCAGTACTTTCTGAGTGTAAGAGCAACAAACATCCTCACAAACTTTCACGTTTATGATTTATACGATTGTGAAACGCAAAAAAAAAATTGTTGACCAGCCAAATTTTACAACAATTTTTTAAACATCTATGTTTTCGTTCCTTAATTTATACGCAACGTGTATTGAAAAAGAAAAATCCCGAAAATTTCTAATTGTCTGAAATTTTCGGAACAAAAACCTATCACAAGATTATGATCTCATAGTGATAATGCAAAACATGCAAAAACATGAATTTGATCAGTTTATCAAACAAAAAAAAAACACAATCAAAATCTACATTAAGAGTCATGAGAAAATGTTTTTGTCTCAAAAACTTCGGAATATGGTAAATATTTCATTTCTGGGATTTTGCGTCTCTAATGTACGTTGCATTAGAATTCAATAATGAATACACAGATTTTCGATATTTTTTTTGCAAAATTTTGCTGGTCAATTATGTTTTTTTTTTTTTGTTATCATCGAATAAACCATTATCCATAACGATAGTAAAGCTTTTTACCCCGAAAGATCCAAACAATTATAATATCGCGTTGTCGGGATTTTGTGTGCCACCGTTTATTGTCACCTGGAACAGACCCAATATTTTAGCATGACTTTCGATGCTATTTTCGTCGATCTACCCGACATACCCCGCGAAAATGACAAGAAAAACTTCTTTCTTTTATTTATCAATGTTAAGTTTTGATTAAAGTAAAAAGCTTAGTAGTAGGTAGCCTTAGCTAGTAAAAGCTAACTATTCATTCGATATAAATTTCCTTTTGATATCTAAGTGTTATCTAAAATGCATTTATCATTTTCATATCTTAATCACTTAAAAAACATTTAGATACCACAAAGATGTTTATATTAGCCCAATTGTGGAGGACATTCTCTGTAAATATTTATAGAATAACTTAAATTCGTTACAATTGTTATCCTAATTTTGATATGGAAAAAAATGTTGATGTATCACATCAAAGAACTTAAGTACCAAAGCATTTTTTTGTCAAGATCTAATATTGTTGGGAACCTCTGAATGTAGGTACATTCATTGTATGCATTATATTTGCATAGTATATGATTCAGTGGCAGATCATAAGCAAACCTTTTGGACAAGCAACTTTGTAAAATTAGTTTTTGTATAAAGAGATCCTGCTTCTTTTCTTGCCAGGGACGAGCCATTCTTGATGTGATTGCCACTGTCGAGGGAACACTGTTTATATCTTTCTCTATATCGCCAATGTTTTAAATGGTAAAAAACGAGTTGTTTTTATTATTTGTTCTTTGACAATTATTTAAAAATTATTTCACAGCGAGACAAAACTATTAGTTACTAACGATTGATTTAATTTTATAATAGTTTCAATGTTTGGGCTCAAACTGAGGTAACGAGTTTCTCATTGGTTTTTCTAACGCGATAACGGAAGGTTTCCTGAGAAAAATGGAAAGAAAAGTTTTACTTTTACAGTGGTACCTTGACATACGAGTGCCCCAACATACGAGTTTTTTGAGATACGAGCCGGCGAGTGAGTGATTTTTTTGCTTTGAGTTACGAGCAAAATTCGAGATACGAGTTCGGTTTAGCAGGTCGAAGGTCTCGAAAAAAGTTGCAACAGGTCGTGCATCTGATCTTTTTAATAGAGATAAAATTCGAGATACGAGTAATTCAAGATACGAGCAAGGTTGTGGAACGAATTAAACTCGTATGTCGAGGTACCACTGTATATGGTAAAGAGAGAAAAGAGAATATTAACATTCAGCTATGCTAAAAATCTATGAAATGGTTTGAAATTAAACCAGTCTTGTCGACACAATGTCGACGTCTACATCAAGAACGACGAAAATATCGACTTCGTGTCGACAGCCACAGTTAATGTGTTCAAGCTAAATGTACCTACCAATTTGTTCTATGATATTTTTTTTATTAAAAACCGATTACATATCATGTTTACCGTCGTTATTATCAACAATTATCGAAAAGATTTTCTTGAACTAAACTTGGCGAACAGAGTAAATATATTTTTGGTTTTTTAACATTTTTTATGTTCTTTTCTAATATCAAGCTTGTGACATGAGCTTAAAACCAATTTTCGACAATTGGGCTTAATGATTAAAGGAAAAATCCGTCAATGTTGAAACATATCATATTATAAGTATACGTAAAACGAATTAGTGATTTTTTTCAGGAAGAAGAAAATATAAAAACACTTATTTTGTACATACCACGGCAAAAGATACAAGGATTTCAGTTTGTCTCGTTCGTGAAAAACGCAATGGAAAACAGAGTTATCTAAGAAAGACAAAAAAAAATTCCTTATTTTTGTCTATTACTGGTCATAATAATTATCAATTCACCTTTTCTCTTCATTGGTATCTGTCAGTTGTATAATAACGCCATCTGAAGTATCAATAGTAACAAACCCAATAGAAAAAATTGTTATTGTGATTATTATAACTAATATAATAAACCAGGAGTTTCAATATCATTTTATTTGAGAAATTCTTCAACTATAAATATACGAAAAAAAAATTATCTCCGCCTTTTGTTGAGGTTTGAAAAAAAAAATTTTCCAAAAGAAGGAACAACAAGTTTAAAAAGGAACAAACGTTAAAAAAAGTTTCCATTTTTTCAATTGTTTAGTTGTAAGGAATAAAAAAAAACTTGTCAAGTATCCTTTAAAATATTAGCTTTGTTCTTACAGTGACCTGGATTGAATTTGAACTGTTTTTGAACTATTGAGTGTGCGCACAACAGAATTGAGAACTTGAAATTCGAATTTGCTGTTCCAGTTTCATACGCCAGTATTCGAACAGTGAATTTAGAATTTCAAATCGGAAGATTTAATTTCAACTGGCAGTCAGAAAGAAGTTCAAATTTATGAACTTGACAACTGTGACAACTAAGCTATTATTTCCCCTATAAAGCTAGTAAAATGTTTAGCACTAGATAGCGTAAGTGAAACTGACATCTATCAATAGTCTAATAATTAATATTCTCAATATTTTTTTTTTCAAAAAAAAAACGCTGATTAGTAAAAAATCGATTTCAAGAAAATTCATCTACGTTTTTCTTTTGTATATCGCTTTTTGACTATCTCCCTGTAATTTAGTGATAACGGAAAAATTAACTAATTATTTATTTATAAAATCGAATATCTTATGAACAAAGCCCTACAGTATTATTAGACAATTGGATCTAATTTTACAAAAAATATGAATAAAATATGTATATGATGTAGTATGTTATTATATTACCTTTTTAAAGCTTTGTGATAAAAAAAAATATACTAATTTATATTTTAAGTTACATCTTCATAGTGGGTAATAGAAGAGAAAAAATGGTATGGCCATGATTGTCTTAAGGTAGTTGCTCGAAATGACTTTGGTGCGAATGATACTTTATTTTTTATAATTTTTTAACTTATTTATGTCCTAAAAACTAGACTGGGGTCGTTAAAGAAGAGCAATAATCAAAAATAGATGTTTCTTTATATTTTCTTTTATTCTCTTGGTTTTACGCGTTCTCGCGACATTGGCAACGTCCAAGTAGCAGAGATTAGCATCGTACCAATATTTCTTTTTCATTTTATACCTACCGTATTCGAATAGTCCCTGTCATTTTGTTTATTGTATATTTTATTATTGATCACTTATTTTTGTGCTACATATAAAAATACGTGTTCAAGTTTTCCAAAATTTCATGTTCAAAAATTTCAATTTGCGTTTCAGAATAAATTTTTTTACGTTGTTATCTATTGATTATTTCTAGTCTGCTTGAAAACGAAACATCAATTTATTTTATCTAGCAACTACCTTAATAAATTGAAACGAACTGCAAGCATCAGTAAGACATTTCGCATATATAAGTACCTGTTTTGAAGATGTCAGAAAAAAAAACATTTAAAGAATTAACATGGCATTTCTTTATCATACCGGTGCTTTGCAAATCAAACCAACAAAAGTAACTGTTAACAACAAGTCCTTAAATGTTTCTTTTTTTTTTTAAACTTTTTTGTCACTTGGTGGTAAATGTTTCATTTTATTATTTAATTATTCCAATTATGTTATTGATTATAAATGATATAGTGTTATTTTGAAAGATGAATCTAAAAATAATGTAAAAATAATAATACATATTATATATTATATGGAATCCTTTGAAATAAAATTATAAAAGAACTGTGGTTGTTGTTTTTATACATAACAAGCTAACCTACCCCTGCTTCGTTTAGAATAGGTACACAAAAACTTATAACCAAATATTTATAGTTTATCATTAATATACCCCTAAAAACTCCATATGAAATATAGGAGTTAATACAGAGTTTTACTAACACTGTACAGCACACAGTCAATCAGCCCTTCAAGATATCTAAACGAAGTTCAAGTACCACTCATCGTCAAAGTCCGGGCTACATTCTATCAACTCTACAAGCCAAAAGAAGTACATACAAGAGCTAGATGGCAATGTACACGATATCCTTCAAGTAATCTATCTTCAATAGATTATCATCGCTCCTTAAGCCTCAACTGATAGAATACTACTCTAAACAATACTCCAAATGCTTATAATCTTTATCTATTAACAAAAAGTAGGGGATACTGGGGCAAGATGAAACTCGGGGCAGGATGGGAAAAGTGTTTGTGTGCGTGACTGGTGAACACAACAGAGCCTAACAAAGTGTCTTTCGGGCGATGTTCGGTCACGTCACACGAGTCTGATCGGCTTGTCACTACTTGTTTTGGCTGGCGAGAAAAAAACAGTTTCTTGGAGAATTTTTACAAAGTATTTACGAAGTATTTTGTTTCTAAAAAGGTGTGCATTAGAGGTAGATATCAGTGCTTTTGTAAAAAATTACCACGTACATACTTTTTGTAGTGGTGTAAGACTAATAAATTTAGATTGCATTTTTGTAGAATAATTTTTGTAGGTTAGAACTGTTGTTACTTTTACAAAATATATCTATTGGGGCAAAAAGGTCGCGGTATAATAGGACTGCAACAAATAATAAAAAAAAAATAAGAAAAATTAAAAGAAGACTGGAAAGAAACCTGAAAAAAAGCATTTGAATAAAAGGCACAAAAAAGAACCTGAAACGGAAAGTAGTTCATCCAAAGAAAAAAATGATGACTGCGCTTGCATTTATTGCAGGTACTTATACTTAGAGTCAATTGAAGGTGGGGTATCTGCAACGTGTGCCATGCATTGGCACATAATTCTTGTGCTGGAGTTGATGAAGAGGATGAAGAAGGGCACACTTGTGAACGCTGTCTGCCGGATTGAATGTAATATGTAATATAAAATTTAATATGAATATGTCCTCGTTTTACCCCGCAGCATTTTCCATTTACCCCACCCGTGAGGCAAGACGGGAAATTTGACAACTTATCTTTAAATTCTATTTGTCAAAACAATTATGTGATTTTACACGTTACAAGGTATAATTATAGTAAACAATTCTATGCGTTTTATTTCTTTTGTAAACTAATTTCAATAAAGAGTTTATGTTTCTTTCTGTAACGATTTTTGTCTTAGCTATCTCGTCCTGCCCCGATCTCCCCTATGTATGGTGTGCCAATAACAGAATCTTTAAATGTCACAAGATTTCTTTTTCTATTCGTCGAGAAGACGGAGCTTTGGCCCAGAGAGGATAAAGATCGAACTACCGTATTTTCTCAGCTTCTTCAGCAATCTTTCTCTCCATAATCGAATATGAATGATCCTTCGTATGAAAACTTTATTCGCCGATTCATCGAGCCTCCGATTCCACTTGGTTACCGGATTAATCTTTGCTCCCGTCAGAAACACGAGCGTTAATAAATAAAAAAAAAACAAACGATGGTATGATTCACGGCTTGTTTGTCTAGAAAATGTTATCCTTTCAATTTCGTTTAAAATGTAATAACCTCGATAAAAAGGATCAGTGATCATAGAAATCAATTATTTTTCTAAAATATTAAAAGATTATATATTGTTAGCTAAGGATTCGTTGTTTGACTTGATATCTAAGTTTCTTGGCTTGATTTTCAAACGACTTGCCTTAAATTTTGGTTTAAAATCAAGTCAACTTCAAGTTGTATGCTAATACAGTGGTACTTTGACATACGAGTGCCCCAACATACGAGTTTTTCGAGATACGAGCCGACGAGTGAGTGAATTTTTTGCTTTGAGTTACGAGCAAAATTTGAGATACGAGTTCGGTTTAGCAGGTCGAAGGTCTCAAAAAGTTGCAACAGGACGTGCATCTGATCTTTTTAATAGAGATAAAATTCGAGATACGAGTAATTCAAGATACGAGCAAGGTTGCAGAACGAATTAAACTCGTATGTCAAGGTACCACTGTATTTTATTAATATAGGTTCAGTTAGTTGTATGTATCTGTATAATTTAAAGTTAAAATGTAAAGCTAAATTCATTGCACAAAATGTCCAGTTACTTGACTTGAGGAACCTCTACGTTGAAATGTGAATGCAGGATGTTTACTGGCTGTTTAATGGCTCCTCGAGCTCTTCGCAGGCCATCTTTAGATACAAAATTATACTCAAACAGTTGAATCATTTTTTAAGTTTATTTTGATAAGAATTACATTTGAATACAAAAAGTAATAATACATGTAAGAGTCACATTAGGTATCATAAATATTATTTTTTTTTAATTTTTGCTTTAGTTTCTTCAAAGTTGTACCATTTTTTATTTGAAAACAAAAATCTAACACATAACGATCAATTAGAACGAAGACAAAATTTAATGATCAAATAAACATTTCACATTATACAGATATGATGATGAAGAGATGAGCAAAGCATAGCTGGTACACCAAGATACACGGGGTCAGACACTCAATGGTATCCCATCCTCTTATTTGTTCTGAAGGATTATCAAACACAACACAGTATGTTACTATAGAGACGATTAGTCCCAGCGTAATTTAAGTGGTGCGAATTGGTTTTTATTTTTAACAGGCAAGTGACGAAATATCAATGGTATAAAAACAACGAAAGAAATTATGTTTCTTTACGTCGACAGACCTTAAAGCTTCTTATAGTGGGAATTCAGAGTGTCAGGCCACTGGATAGGTGTATCGCGATGTACAAGCTACCAAAAACAACCCTTTAAGAAAGATTGTTTTTCAACCAAATCGATATGTCGTTCTCATTGTTGGTGATCCATCGAATATTCAATCGGATCTTTTCGAGACTTTGATTCAAAGCTCGCTTCGCTGGACCCACGTTTATCTTCTGGAAGTAGCTTTCAACCTCTTTGAAATCATACGGAGTTGACAAGTGAGATGTCACCGTTGAAATAAGGTTTCCCAAATCCAACGTTTCATTTCCGAACAGATCGTAAATATCGTGCCAGTAAGCTTTCAAATGGCGCCAGGCGAGCAGCTGCCCCTTGGGGTTGGCTGCCACCGCCGCCATCACCACCTTCACATCATGAACATTGATCATATCCCGGTTCAAAGTCGTTAGTAAATACCTAAAAAGACAGATTTATAAAAAAAAATGAATCAAATCATCGTTTCGCAAAAGGAAAATGATGATCTCAAGAAAGCTTATAAATTTAAGGGGTCATATCGTTTTCAATTCAAATTATCCCCCAAAACACTTTCCCTATACGTTTCTACTGATAGCTTCGGGTGGTCATTTAAATGTTTTAAGATGGTCGCAGACGAAAATTTGATTCACACTGGTTAAAATGAAATGTTACCGTTGTAAAAGCCAAGGGTCTGAAGTAGATCCCAACGCGTTCATCAGAGAAAGTCGTTCTTTGGTGGTTTTCGATTCATTGTACGCTCTCCAACAAAACTGCCACTCTTGCAACCCCCCGTACTTGATCCCGGCAGAGTACACGATCTCTCTCAGATTAGGAGGAATTTTTTGAGCTCCTGCCATCCACTTGTTAAATCGAGTTCGGGCTTCATCAATAGACGAGTCAATATCACATAGAATCGCCAACGAGAGAATGTGCGACCGTAATAATCTGAAAAGCAACGGATTTTTATTCCCAGCTCATTTATACAGGGTGTCTCAACACAAGTCATATATTGATCATCTCTTAAAATTTCAAAGTTAGATTTACTCTAGTTTACAAATAGTTTTTTTTTTCTTTTTTTTTTGAGTGTTTTAAGTTGCTTGAACGGCTAAGGTCATATCACGACTCTCTAAACACAGAAAATTTCTGTTGGTCAATTTTAGTCTTAGTTCTAGGATCTTAATTCAACGGGGATCGAACCCGTACCAATTGACGCATGAAGTGGAGAAAACTACTGCTCTACCCGAGTCGAAATTTCAGACCTCCGTTGGCCCTAAAATAGTACTTTGACCCTCTTTTGGGCCTCCAAAGAGTAAAATGAGCCTCCGATAGACCTTAACGATTCCATCGTCTTCATTTTAGCCTACATGAAATTTTTATTATATTTTGTAAACATATCGTCTCGTCATAAAAAAAAGGTTTATGATCATAAAACATAAAATATGTTTGTAATTTTCCTTTTTGTTACAATACCTATTGCAAATATTATTTACTAATAACCCAAATTTTTGATCTCTCTCTTTCCTTTACTTAGATGCTTAGTATAATATTGTGTATTCTTGTATACATTACCGGTTTGTCCCTTAATCCTGTTCACTCTGGTTCATTTTTACTCAGCTTTAATTTCTTGTTAACCGTTCGAGTGGCTACGTTTGTCATAATACAACAATTGAATAAACTTATTTCACTACCTATTTGATTTATTTTTCAATATTGTCTATATCAAAAGGCCTAAAAGTGAAATGTAAAAAATTTAAAAGTGAAAAAACCGAGTTTCAAAGAAAAAGTGTGAAAAAATTTGCTTTAATTTATTATCTTGAAAGTAATCAGAGAGATGTTATAGAATTAAATAAAATTTCTAAAGAAATGCACATGGTTGGGTATATTGTGGATTATAATAAAAGGCAATCCTGGAAGTAAATTATGGCAATGGCGACAATAAAGGAGCTGGTAAACAAGAACAAGGAAATTAAGAACAAAGAACCGATATTTGTAATATTCTTATTACTTTTTTTATCGCTTATATTAATGAAACTTGTATATTTAACGAATAAAAATAAAAACAAAATATTAAAATAAAAATGTTATTCTTTTTAAAAAAAAACCCTACCAATAAAACAATAAAAGAGAGTGACAAAGAAAGAGTGGAGAAAAGAGAGAGAGAGGTCCATTTGAAGTTTTAGACCTGTTTTGGGCCTAAACATGGTATTTTGTCCGTTAATGCCACTTGGAGGTTCAAAGGAGGTCTTAAATTCAAATGCAAATGGTCATTTTTAATCTGCTTGAACCCAGATTTTGAGGTCTAAAATAGGTCTAAAATTTCGACTTGGGTAACCACTACGTTAATAGGTGGTCCACTAATAGTTTATTCTAAGATTATTACAACATATTTCCCATTTCTAGATTTTCCTGGATGTCCAACTTAAGAAATGCAAACAACCAATGGTATTTGAACAATTGATTTTGATAAGAATTTGAATTTTGAACCGATTTTATTGATGGTCTTTTTTTTGATAAAACTTATAGTTTTTGACCAAACCATAAAAACGTTAAACAATGAGTCAATAACTTTAAATCATGTTTAATAATTTACTAATTTTATCTATTTACTAAGCATGATAATATTAAAAGGTAACGCCCTGTTTGAAACCTGTCTTTGTAATATATTTCGGGTACTTTTGCAAGCCCCCGCAGAGAACTAATTTTTATAACAAATAAGGTATCAATTCAAAGAAAATTATTAGGTCTTAAAAAAAAATGGTGTTGTCGTCATCAGACGTTACTCAAAAATATGGAAAGTTACGATTTTCTCGATTTGACTTATGTTATCTACACCAGTGACGGATTTAGGGGAGGGGTCATGGGGATCATGACCCCCTCCAAGCTTTTCTTGTATCAAAAAGAAGGTAATAAATTACCTTTTCAATTCAATTGCCTAATAAATACTAAACCTAATAGAAATTTGGTTGTTTGGCACGCTGTCCTTACCGACCATAGTATCAATTGTTTTATACATTCATATGGCAGTTTCTTTTATCTTTAAAATTTTCAATTTTTTATTTCAAAATGTATTTAGGCCTACGACTTTACGTGTCCGGTACATAGCAAATAATTATCAATGTAAGATGTATTAGTTTTTAAAATATATAGGCCTAAGTTAATGTTCATTGTGTTTCCAGGCTAGTTAGGATCTATGGTAAAATTTCTTTTTATTTCTAGGTCTATGGGCCATGGTATACTAAAATTTTCTGTACGAGTTTTTAATACAGACCTAAACCAAAAAAAAAATTATTTAGTATTTCTATTCTTGAGTTAATGTTTTCTTTTTTTGTAACTTAGGTACCGCTTGGTTTAAGCAAAGTAAGAAAAATGAATTTTAGGTCAATTCGTAATAACTTTTTTTTTTCATGAGGTATTTTATATTATTATATATAAAGTTATCTTACCTGTAACATTGTTACAGGTTGTCTGCTAAATAAATAGACACAAAATACTAATCCACCAGTTATTAGGTTCGTTCGCGAATCCCATCCTAAACCGATAACGAATCAGTTCAAGTGGATTTAAGATAATCGCCAAGCGCATACACGCTTATGAACTGATTAAGGGTTATTTTTCCGTGAACGAGCTTGAAAATATTTGGAAGTAAGACGAGGGTTATTGAGAACCCACGAAAATTGTTAATTGAACTTAACGTTGATAGAAAAGGATAGAAAAACTAGCCACATTTTATTAAACTGCGCATGAGTAAGAAAATCAAATCCAAGAATCGCTAGAATCAAAGTCCGGTTTTGCTATCCTTTTCTATCAACGTTAAATACAATTAATAATATTCGTGGGTTCTCGTTGACGGACATGACGCCTGGCGAGATAGCAACGGCAGCCCCTAGACAGGTGCTGACTTTCTTTAAAAGCATGGAGCTCCTATAGTAAACACAGAGGGTCACATCACAATAGACCTCCTTGGTCGCAGTAATAAAAGGAAGGAATATCCTGGGAACCGCAAAACGGAAAAAAGTGGATTCTCGTTAATCCTCGTCTTACTTCCGAACATTTTTAAACTCGTTCACGGAAAAATAACCCTTAATCAGTTCATAAGCGTGTATGCGCTTGGCGATTATTCTAAATCCACTTGGACTGATTCGTAATCGAATTAGAATGGGATCCGCGAATAAACCTATTGTTTTTAACCAAAAAACGCATAAAAACCCGTTTGTGGAGAGATATATTACGCAAAAATTTTCCGAAAGGGGACCCCTGGACCCCCCGCGTTAGAGAGGTATCCCAACACCCCCCGGAACTTTTGCATATCCTCCAAGACCAAGCAAAAAACAAAGTGTAGGTATAGTTATTTTTTTTTGAATGGTCGATTTTTTTATATAGTTTCCTTCGATTTCTTAGCAATAGTTCTCATTTCTTGATACACTTACTTGATAATATGTGTACCACTATCGTTCCATCCTACATAGTCAGTCACGGGTTGAATGAGACGTCGAAGAAATTGTATAAATAGCTTATAAGCAGCTGATTCTGTTAGGTATCGGCTCCATGTTTGTAAGTGTTCAGTCGCGGTTTTCCACGGGGCGTATTCCCGTTCTTTAGTCAAGTACAGACATAGATGTAAGGGGACGCTGACATTAATCAATCCAGCTCGGGACAGTGCAAAAACGTCGTCGATCAAATTAGCTCTATCAGCAGGACTGAACGCAGTGTGATTTTCTAGCAGGGTTTCAATAATTCTAGTCCATAACGTCTCTTCATACATGGTCCGATAAAATCCCGTTTGCTTCACGTTGACCTTAATCCATTTCACCTCCGAAACCAAATCGAATCTCACTGAAAACACGACACATTTGCAACAGCTGGAATTTGTAGTAACCAATTACTGACCTTCTGAGTTGTTCATCCACACGATATGTTCGGTTTCTGGTTCTAGATTCGTGAAATATGTTAATGGGATGTACCACTTGTATTCGTACGGGTTTTTCAGGTCGGTCGCATTCGGATCAATTGTTTCGGGCGTTAAAAGGAACCGTTCCTGAGTAGCAGTCACCGCAGTGCCTGATATTGAAATACGAACTAAGGGATACCCCATCTGTTGTGTCCAAGTATCCATGATACTTTTAACATCCAGCGTCGAGTTGGCGTTCTCAGTCATCGCGTTCCATAGTTCCTTTACTTCACCGTTTCCGTTGCGATACTCGTTCAAAAAGTCTCGAAGTCCACCTCGAAAGATATCGCGTCCGAGAAACTGTTCTAACATGTATAAAACTGCCGCGGCCTAAAAGTAATCGTTTAATATCTACAAGTTATATGCCAGTCAATAAAACAGATAAATTTATAAAAATAAATGGTGTCATCTGTTTTTTTCTTCGCAAAACGGTAGAAAAAGTCTACTTGAACATTGTTTCCACCCACCCCCCCCAATACTCTATTAATAGGAACTTTAAGTAGGTATCTATGTGGCTCCAATGGGGGTTTTGTACCACTACATAAAATATATATTATTTATTTCTATAAATTTCACTGATTTATTGCCTGGTTCATTAGTCAACCAGTCGTACTTTACTGTAAGTCATTGTGTCGAAAATCGCTTGAATTTCATTCGGATTTTCGATTGTCGTGGAAATCGGATGGCTGCAAGCCAGTGAATCTAATTGCAACGCTTCTTGGGTTTTGGCTAGAATGAACTGTTCCATGCATCCCCATTCCGGATAGATAGCATCGACTGCTAGATATTCCAGAAAAGTGCACAGCCCTTCCGACATCCAAAGGTCGTTCCACCATTTGACCGTTACTAAATTCCCGTACCATTGATGAGCCAGCTCATGGGTGACAGCACCAGCTATGTTTTGGTGGTCTGCCGTCGTCGTGTCGGCTGTTTCGTACAAAATTCCATTGCCACGATATGTGATCAAGCCCCAATTCTCCATGGCGTCGGCTTTGAAGTCCGGAATAGCGATCAAATCTGACAAAAAATTGATTGAATACTGTATATTTTGTCATACTGTATACTTATATATACTATTATATATACTTATATATACTGTATATTTCCTGTCTGTATCATACCTTGTTTTGGTAAGGGGTAAGGAACCATGTAAAACTCCTCAAAATAGTCGAGGGATTTAGTCGCGATGTCCATTGCAAACTGGGTTTGGTTCAGTCGAGATTTTGGAGCATACACGGCAACGGATACCCCATTATCGGTTCTTGTATTGACGAAGGCATAGTCACAAACGACAAATGCCACTAAAAAGGTGCTCATCTCCACTGATTCTTGAAATACGTCTCGCAACTAACAAAATTAGTTTCAGACCCGGTTTAAGAAAAGGTTACATTAAATAGTTACCAGTCCCGTTCCCATATAGAATCCGGTATCCTCTGTGTTGACCACCGGCATGTTGCACAGGGCAATGTGGAATCGATCGCGGAAAATGGATATTTTAAAACGAGCTTTCAGATGTGGTTCGTCGAAGCAGGGAAACGCTTGTCGGGCATATGTGGGTTCGAAGTTGGTTGTCGCGAGGAACCTTTCCTCGCCACTTGGAGTAGTGTAGCTGGCTAAATAAAAGCCTTCTGGCTCCTTGGACAGTTGAGTCGTATATCTGAGGCTTAGCGTATAGTTTTCTCGTTTCTTAAACTTTTCCTTCACCTCCAAATAAATTTGTTCGCCGCCCGGATACTCCAACAAATTAGCGATTTTCATGTGATGTCCTTTTTTGTCTTGTAATAGCTAAACGAAAACAAAAAATCCTTGACAAATTCAGTCAAAATTGAAAACCTTTTTAAGCAATCAATATATATATTGGTCAGTTTTTTTTGTTCATCACTTTACATTTACTATATATAATAGTTATAATCATTTTTCAAGATCTTACAGAAGGTATTAGCAAAAAGCAAACTAATTAGAAATCGGTTTGGCCTATTTTGACTTTTTGATCTAATTTGACTACTTAGTTTTGCGGCCTATTGGACCATTAAAAAAAAAGTGGTTGCGTGTACTTATGTACGCGCGTGAGAAGTTATACTTCTTTGGCATCATTATAAATTAGTTTTTATTAATTGCATTCAAATAATCAATTTTAAAACATTGTAAATTCATATTTAATAATAATAATATATATATTTAAAGATATAAAATGAAGAGAATAATATTTAAATTTATATCAATAAATAATATCCAAAGGAAGCTGCCAGACGTTTATAAAATTTGTCAGGATCATTTTTCTGGCTAACAATTCATGCATGCCATGAAAGCGAAGCTCGATAGAAATTTCGAAATAAAGTAAGTAGCTACTTTTTAAAGTACATGTCTTAATCTTATTCATGCCTTGTTTTGTTAAATTATTATTCTAAGATGGTTGAATCATTTCAGAATCCCAGATTTTGTGATAACTAAGAATATGCATGAAATGCAGACATCATTTTCATCACAGCTACTGCAAAATTCGAGGAAAAAAATAACTTTTTTTTTATAATTTGGTCATTTGTATAAATAATTATTTTAAATATATAAAAATAAATAAATAAGTAAATAAATAAAAAAAAAATTCTAATTACGCGTGACAAGAAACCGAGTGTTTTGCGGCCAACTTCGTTTTGTTAATTTTTGTCTCAAGATAGCCGCCCATCTAAAAATTTCACTCTCATTATTTTTTCATAACGCTCCTAAAGAAGTATAACTTCAAAAACTATTCAATAATACAGTAATACTTTCAAGATACAGAATATAATTTAATTAGATTTGTCATTTTAGATTTTATTAAGGAGAAATACAAGGACTCAGAGAGTCCGTTAAAAATTTTGACAGTGACCAGTAATTATTTACCTGGCGCTCCCGATATCATTTCAGATTTAAGCCAAGCTAGCGCCAAGCTTAGCAACCAAGGCCTGGCCAGGCTTTGGCAGTCTTACCCCAGGCTTAACCCTGTTATGTTTTCCTATCTGGGATGGCAAAGTGGATCGTACTACAAAGCGGCGGATCGAGCGAATTCACAATAAAATTCTAAGAGACCTAGAGCTGGCCCATTCAGAAGAGGATTCACTTAGTTCCTCAGAGGAAAACTCTACCACCGGCACTCTACTATCAACTAAATATTTACTATCGAATATAACGAAAATAGCAAAAATACATCCTCAAAATGGCTAAACTGCACCAGTCAAACTGCAATGAAGTATTCAAACACAGAGGAACATTCAGAAGAACAAAAACAGCTAATAGTCTAAATTTTTGACTTTAGGACAGTATGTGTAACCGCCTCTGATTAAAGTTATTTAGATGTCGCGAGATAACCTTGTAGTTAGAGCGACATTAAACAAACTATACAAAAAAAATATCTGCTGCGAGGCGTCACAGTACTTTCTTTTACTTGCAATTATGAAACTCGCTGTTGTATAAGTTGTATAAAATATGTATGAAATATAAGCATTTTATATACATATAAACAGAATGACATGCAACATATGTGTACATATAACATACGAATTCCAGACCGTCACCCACGAACCGTTCTTATTCGAATTTTCCCAGGAAAAAGTTTCAAATAAAAGTTGTAGCCATTAATGAGTCTAAGAACTATAAAAAATTTAATGAAAATCCTTACAGCAGTTTTCGAAACAATTTGAAAAAGCTTCAAAGCTCCTAAAATAAAGTGGAGGTTTCGGTTAACCGATTTCAACCAAAAGCTTCGCGGCACAACTAGACATAATATAAAGGCAAATTTCCAAGTTTGGTAAAATTCGGGTAAAGCTTTCGATACGATATGGCTGTCACACACACACACACACACAGACATGTTTCTAAAAACCACTTTTTTGGACTCAGGGGACCTCAAAACATGTATTTCGGGTGAAAGCTCGAATTCGAAAATTCGATCCAATTACAGTACTTCCTTAACTATCTATATAGTAGTAAAAGAAAGTAATAAATGAAATATAAGCACTTTATATAAGCACTAAACAGAACTATAGGCATACAATCTATATGTACATACATTGTACACATAACATATACGAATTCCCAACCTTCACCCCAGAATCGTTTTTATTCGAATTTTCTAAAAAAAAAAATTCAAATAAAAGTTGTAGCCACTAATGAGTCTTAGAACTATAGTAAGTTTTAAATATCTGGTGCGAGGCGTCACACTACTTTCTTTTACTTTCATTTATGAAAATACTCGCTGTTAGTTAAAAGAAATATAAGCACTTTGTAACAATACATATAAGCAGTACTATATGCATACAATTTATAGGGCTATATGTATATACACGAATTCCCGACCTTCATCCCAGAACCGCCCTTATTCGAATTTTCCAGGAAAAAGTTTCAAATAAAAGTTGTAGCCATTAATGAGTCTAACAACTATAGAAAGTTTAAAGAAAATCGTTGGAGCCATTTTCGAAAAAAATTAAAAAAGCTTAAAAAGCTTAAAAACCTCTAGAATAAAGTGGAGCTTTCGGTTACCCGATTTCAAACAAAAGCTTCGCGACACAACTAGGTATAATATGGAGGTCAAATTTCAACTTTGGTGAAATTCGGATAAAGCTTTTGATAAGATATGGCTGTCACACACAGACATGTTTCTAAAAACCACTATCTTGGACTCAGGGGACCTCAAAACATGTATTTCCGGCGAAAGCTCAAAAACAAAAATTCGATCCAATTACAATGCTTCCATTACTATTAAGTAGTAAAAGAAAGTAATATGTATGCACTATACAGCTTATATGTACATAGGTATAGGTATACGAATTCCGAACCTTCACCCCAGAACCGCCCTTATTCAAATTTTTCCAGAAAAAAGTTTCAATTAAAAGTTGTAGCCACTAATGAGTCTAAGAACTATAGAAAGTTTAAAGAAAATCGTTGGAGCCATTTTTGAAAAAAATTGAAAAAGCTTAAAAACCTCTAGAATAAAGTGGAGCTTTCGGTTAACCGATTTCAACCAAAAGCTTCGCGGCACAACTAGGTATAATAAGGAGGTAAAATACCAAATTTGGTGAAATTCGAATAAAGCTTTCGATACGATATGGCTGTCACACACAGACACACAGACACACACACAGACACACACATAGGCATGTTTCTAAAAAAACCACTTTTTTGGACTCAGGGGACCTCAAAACATGTATTTCCGGTGAAATATTGTATTCGACCCGAATACAATAGTTCCTTTACTATGTATAATCTATATAGTAGTAAAAGAAAGTAAACATTATTATGTGGTTTTACGAAACCACGATGCACTTGAAACTATTTTACGGATTTCAGGCACTTAAGTAACTGAAAATTTTTGGAAAAATTATTTGATTTAGGGTATGACAATAGAATAGAAAGAAAGGTATGTGGCACGAATTCGCTGTCTGACCTGACGCGCGCTGTTGCAACTAATTTTGAATTTCCATTATTGATGTTAATACTCGAATGTTATTTTCATTATTGAATTTGTTGATTATTGTTAAATCGTTCATCTGCCTGTTGTTATCTATTATAACATCACCGTCGGATATTTTCGCACTATTCTCACTAGCTGTATCTTTGTCTATCATGATTAAGTGAACAACAACATTTATATCAATAAACTGATCAAAACACAAATACCAATACAAATATGATTGACCCGATTACAATACTTCCTCTACTATCTATATAGTAGTAAAAGAAAGTAATATAAGCACTTTGTAACAATACATATGAACAGTACTAACAGAACCGCCCTTATTCGAATTTTCCCAGGAAAAAGTTTCAAATAAAAGTTGTAGCCACTAATGAGTCTAAGAACTATAGAAAGTTCAAAAACGTCAAGCGTAAAGTAGAGCTTTCGGTTAACCGATTTCAACCAAAAGCTTCGCGGCACAACTAGGTATAATATGGAGGCCAGATTCCAAGTTTGATGAAATTCGGATAAAGCTTTCGATATGATATCGCTGTCACACACAGCCACACACACACACAGAAATTTTTTTAAAAACCACTTTTTTGGACTCAGGGGACCTCAAAACATGTATTTCCGGTGAAAGCTCGAATTCGAAAATTCGACCGATTGCAATACTTCCTTTACTATCTATGTAGTAGTAAAAGAAAGTAAAAATGTTCTCTAATATTTTGTGCATTGGATTAAATTTTATAAGACAGGTAATCGTCGTGCATTTGTCGTCGTCAATGTCATTGTTAATCCAATTAAGAAAACAAAAGATGTTTTTCAACCTTCAAATTTTCAATCGACCTTTTCTCGCAATCAGGTAGATTTTTAGACTTTTATTCAATCAATTTTAATAAAATATTATTTCAACTGAATAAAATTTTAAAATTGGAAGAAAGTTTTGATTAGAATCTAGAAAAAGTATAAATTTTGGTAAAAATATGATCGAGATATCTATGAAAATGTACATAATAAAGAAACAAAACATCAAGTAATTCTTTGTTTCATATTTTTATAGAGAAATATGAAAATTAAAAAGGAAAAGCGTTTCCTTTTTACTTTATGTGAATTTTTTCAACGAAAAAAATGGAAACGAAAATTAATTTCTAATACTCATAAACTTAATGTGTAAGCATAAAGATGACCCCAAAAACTTTTCCTATTAAAGTTTCTTCTCAGTCTTTACACTTGCAAAACACCAAAACACCATCATTGCAATTTCAAATAGTCAAAACATTGAGTTTTCATAGTAATATTCAGTGCTTTAGAAAATCTACAAATCTAAAATAAGAGAACTAACCTCTGGCGGTAATTTCAATGCGAGACTTTAAACAGGAAAAATCAGAATTTCAAATTGGAATTTTCACTTTACACAACACAAATATACTCCTATTAAAAAAAATGTTAAAAAAATTAATATCGAATACAACATTTTCCGCAGATGTACAACACAGAGAAACTTTGACAAGTCGAACAAATGCAAGTACTATGTGGAGCCGGCCCAATATTAGCGTGGTGCTTAATTTTTTTGCCACACCAACTTAAGCTGCATGCAACTAAATTCACCAAAAGAGAACTACCTAATTGCATTACGAAAAAGAAAAAATTAAATTTTCATTCACAAGTTTTAATATCTTATCAATGAAAAGATGAAAATAACCACTTTTGAAATTCGAGAAAAAATATTGGTAGGTAATTTAGATAAAAAAGAAATCAAGATGTCTGTGAAAACATTGTTATGGAAGCAACCAATGAAATAATGCATTGTGACTAGTTATGAGTGAGCTATGAAAATCAAACACAAAGCCTGCTGTGTTTAAAAGAAAATATCTGCTGCAAAACGTCACAGTACTTTCTTTTATGAAACTCGCTGTTGGTTAAAAGAAGTAGGTTTATAAGCACTTTATAACAATAATATATTAACAAAACTAAATGTATACAGCCACTATGTACATACACAAATTTCCACCCTTAACCCCAGAACCCTAATTTGAATTTTACCAGGAAAAAGTTTCAAATAAAATTTGGAGGCATCAATGAATCTAAGAACTATAGAAAGTTTAAAGAAAATCCTTAGAGCAGTTTTTGAAAAAATTTGAAAAGCTTCAAAGCTCCTAAAATAAAGTGGAGGTTTCGGTGAACCGATTTCAACCAAAAGCTTCGCGGCACAACTAGCTATAATATAGAGGCAAAATTCCAAGTTTGGTGAAATTCGGATAAAGCTTTCGATACAATATGGCTGTCACGCACAGACACACACACACAGACATGTTTCTAAAAAACAATTTTTGGAAATCAGGGGACCCCAAAACTTGTATTTCCGGTGAAAGCTCCAATTCAAAAGTTCGACCCGATTGCAATACTTCCTTTAATTTAATTTCTAATACTCATAAACTTAAATGTGTAAGCATAAAGATGATCATTTTTTCATAACGCGCCTAAAGAAGTATAACTTCAAAAAGCTCGTTTTTCACGGTGATACAAACCTTATCTGTGATCGTGAGCTTTTTGCTGTGAAACACAATGAAATTGCTGTCTTTTTCAACGTGGAACTCAATGTTGACTTGACCTAAAAATACGTTATTATATACCGATAAATTTTGTGTTAATTTTTATGTAGTTTTTTTTTTACCTTTCACTTCGGCTGTGGTCAAGTTTGGACGTATTGTGATATTATAGCGAAACGGTCGGATGAAGTTTGGCAATCGAACATTGTTCCAGGGGAAAATTTGACCGTTTGTAGCGATCGGGACGAATGGTTTGGACGAGTCATATTCATCCACTGGATAGTTCAGTGGCTTTTCTCCAGCACATGAACATTCTAAAACATATAAGAATAAAGCTTGTAAAGCTTCAGTTTCGATACGTGAATGATGTGAATATCACACCGCTTTGTGGTCCCGTGTATGCGATGATCATAGCAACCGCAAATATAGTTACGAAAACGAGCGCCGTTATCACAAGAGCCCTATTCTGTGAACAAACGGCGACTCCGTGTTTTTCGTAAAGCGTTTTTTTCGTAACAGCTTGCGGACTTTCCGTTCCTTCCAAAAGAGAATCAGGTTTATTATACATTTTTGATACTTGAACTAAAAGAGAATAGAGAAAAAAAACATTTTTCACATATAATTTTTCATTGGTCCCAACCAACAATTGGATGATTGCACTCTAAACTATTAGCATTCGAGATGGTAACTATTTGAAAAAGCTTCTACTGGGGAATCAACAAAATGAACGCGCTAAGTTTTTTCTACGGATCTCGTTTCAAAGACAACGACTTTCTGATGGCTTTTATACTGTCTCCATTTAGTTAAATTGTTGCCTTTGATATGAAAAAAAAGCTACTGCTTATTAAATGAGTGTATGACTAAGTTTTGATTTGGCTTATGTACGATCACCTGTCAAAAAAGCCTCATCATCCACATCGGAATCACACATTGCGTCCCTCAGGATTCTTAAAGACTTTCAGCTTTATATTTTACTCTCCCTCTCTATCTGTATGTGAATTTTGTATATATTATATACATAGATGTATATCAAAGGTAACTATATACTAGGTATCCCTAAACGTGTAAGATAGAATTTTGTTATGGACTTAATGACTAAATCAGTGGGAATAACACACTAAAATACCCGTAAAAGTTTCCATTCTCTAACTAAAGCTCGATTTCATTAAATCCGGTTGAACCGCGTATTTTACTTTTATCCGACCAAAGCGACAAACACAACGTTTTTCTATTTGTTACATCCTCAATAGAGACATGAAACTGAATTACAAAAAGAGTGAAAATACGTAAAGCTCAATGTAAAAAAGGCCTAAGCCGAGTCATCGATTTGGAATCGACGGGAAATACGGCACTTGAATAAATGGACGAGCACCGAAACGCCGAAAAACCGGTTGATTGACGACAGCTTTTAACACTGGCCACTTCGTGCTTTTGTAACGCGTGTATCGGCCTTAGCGAAAGATGACGCGAAAAGCTCGCTCGCGACGCACGAAAGCTCGGTGGTGGCGCGTGCGCAGCGTGTGGCTCACTCATACACGTGGCGAGCAATCAATACTCCCGAAAACGTTTCAATTTCCCGTACAGACCCGTTCAAAACTCTAAATGCAATCATTCCACTGAAACGTAGTAAAAAATTGGTCAACTTCACTTATCGGCGACATTATTCGTACTAACAAGCAAATGTTTCACGGTTCCAAATCTTATAAACAATCATGATTAGAAATGATGAATTTTAGTTATAGACCTATTTTGACCTGTTTTGACCTATTTTCTACAACCAAGTTGTTGTATCTTTCAACTAGCACAAATTACATGGAACCTATTATTAAGCGAAATTTGCGACCTTATAAATAATAATTTTTGGTCATCTGTCCAAGACTTTAAACTATTTAAGAGTTGTTTTTCTCCTAAAACCACTACCTTTAATAGACTTTAATAATATAATTTTTCTATATGAAAATACATTTATATTGAATTCTATCTCCTGCTGTTTTTTGAATACATTTGATTGAGTTTAAAAGGTATTTTCATAAATATGGCCTATCTTTTAGTTGGCCTAAGTGACCTATTTGTGGAAAAACCATTAATCAGAAGAAAATTAATTATTATTGACCCAATTATTTTGACCAATTATGACTCATTTTGACTAAGTTAAACCTGTTTTGACATATATTTTGAATTAGTTTGAGCTTTTTTAACATATTTTTCACAACCTCGTCATGGCTTTTCATCATTTTAACTAAAACGAGATATAAGTACTAATATTTAATATACAGCTGCAGATTTGTTCAATTTTCTTCTATGTTCTTATGTTTTGAAAATTCCTATTTTACGCTTTATTTAGTTAAATTTGGTAAAATTTATAAGGTATTATAATTTATATGGAATGTCTTTTCATTGACCTAAGGAAGCTATTGGTGAGAAAATTTCTAATCAGGAATAAATTAACCAGTTCAACCTTTATTTGCTAATTTTCACATAACGTGCCTAATTCTGATCTATTTTGACATATTTTTCACACCCCTTTTGTGACTATTCATCATTCAACCTAAACTAACATATAGTATATGCATAAAGCTGAAAAAGAAACCCCATTTGCGATAAAGTTTACAAACCGGTTAACACCGGTTTTTTTAAGTAAAAATTAAAAACCAAAAACCCGGTTATTCAATAAAAATAATCGGGATTTTTTTAACTGTATTTAATATTATTTAAAATGAATTTTACAAAAGAACTTTGGTAAAGTATTTAAAAGACCCAAATTATGCAACAATCAAATCAATTATTCAACTGGGAGTTGCTCTGCCATATTTTTGAAATTTTCAAATAAACTTTTATAACCGAAGTTGAATTAAAAATAAAAATAATTAATTAATTAGTGGTGTTTTATTTGTAAATAAATACAATAAGGGTGGGATGATTTTATTATAGATTTCACTTTCTTAAAAACCCAGTTTTTAACCGGTTAACCGGGTTTAAGATAGGAAAAAAACCGAAAACCCGGTTTTAACAAAAATACGGTGTTTTGCAAACTCTAATTTGCGACCATATTAATACGAATTTTGTCGTCTTTCCTGATCCCGCCAATTTTGGCTATTTAAAAGTTACATTTTCTAGTAAGTCTTTATTTTCTGAAATCCCTTATCAACTGCGGCGCTTAATTATTATCTTTGGTCAATTTAAAAAGTTATTATAACATAGAGTAAGTTTCTTTTTCTTTTGGTTGGGTAAAGTAAGCTATTAGTGGAAAAAATTTTAATTTGAAACAAATTAATTGTTGACCGTTTTGATCTAGTTTAAACAATTTTGACATGTCTTAGCCAATTTACTTATTTCCTGAATGTTCTTATCGCCTGCTGATTTTAGTTTCAGTTATATTTTAGTCATAAACCAATTAATTATTGGCCTGCTTGATGTGTTTTGATTTATTTGGTTCTACTTGACTTGTTTTGACCTATTTTGACCTGCTCTCTTAAATCGAAATAGTGGCTTAGTATAGTGGCTTTAGTGATCATTCACTATTTTTGCGGTGCAGAGTATACCACTAAAGTCAAATACTGGTATACTTTTCACTGCTAAATAGTGAATAGTCACTATTTGATAGTCGAAAGTCACTATTTCGATTTAAGAGAGTGTTCTGGCCTATTTTGTGCTATTTTTCACAACCTGTTTGTAATTGTTCATTAATAAAATCTTATACAAGATGCTAATCAGAAACAATTAATTATAGACTTAAGAGTATACTTTCGAAATTAATTTATCAACAATTTATAAACGATAACATTAAATTTAAAAATCAAATTTACCATTTTTCCGACTTTATAAAATATGATTACCAGAAACAAATTAGTTACAGACCAATTTTGACCAGTTTCGATTTATTTAGGACTTTTTTATCACTTTTATTTCTTTTTCTTTTTTTCCATCTAGATCACTGTTCAATGAAAACTTTCTCTGATTATTCAAGTTGAATATTGAAAGTAAGTGTATTTTCACACTTTTTGAAAGGTTGTATTCATCCTTCTACGTATGGGAAGGAAATCTCAGGTTGCAATAATCATAAATACGAAATAGGAAGGGTATAGATGTGATAGAAGTAATTTTATTAGGCTTTATATTTGTACAAAACATATCTATATCTATCTACTTGCATAAGTATATGAGTTATATACTTATACTATATTTTTATAGTTTAGCACCTATTTAAAGTACATGTTATTTATATTTATTTTATGTGTGTATATATTTTATATATACATACGTGTATATCTGAGCAACTGAGCGTTTTTTTTTTTACTTAATTAAAAATATAATAAATAGTCATTGAATGAAATTTTTTTCATTCATTCAAAATTTGAAACCGAAATTGTTAAACTTAACTTGGCAACGTTCAATTTGATCTTTGGGCGTTGTTTCTAGAGCAGTTCCGAACCGGTTCTGAGCTGGTTTTCACTAATGTTTACCAACTTAAATGTTTCAAATCAAATTGATAAAATCCGTTTTCAGCATCCAACTAGTTAATACTTTAGTACATTTTGTATAATATTTCCGTTAAAAATTACACTCTACATGTATTTTTTACTGTTATTACATTTAGTTATACTGAGAAAATATTTTCAAATTGGCAAGACGTACAAATGTCCGACAGACGTCTGTTTGCCCGCTACAAAATCTCTCTACAGGCTTTTCGTCCTAAACAAAAAATAAATAAATAAATAAATTAATAAGATAGTTAAAAACCGCGGATCTGTGATTTTTTGGTTTTGGTATGTGTCAAGTATTTAGTCACGCCATCCGGAGTTCTAATAGTAACTAACGCAACAGAGGAAACGTATGAAGAAGAGGGATGCTACTAGGTTCGTTCGCGGTACTGCTGGTACTGATCCGGAACTGGTGAAGAACAGATAGAACCAATCCAAGTGGATAGGATAATCGCCAAACGCATACACGTTTATGAACTGATTAAGGGTTATTTTCCCGTGAACGAGTTTGAAAATGTTCGGAAGTAAGACGAGGATTAACGAGAACCCACGAAAATTGTTATATTAATTAAAGTTGATGCCTCGTTCACACGAGGGTTACTTTGGTTGACCGATTTTAGTTAATCGATCAAAAGTTGAATGAAAAACCTAGTGTGATGATTCATTCAAACTTTTTTTGATCCACTTAAAAGTTGATTACGGTTCTCACACGAGGTTTTTCATTCAACTTTTTTTGATCAACTAAAAACGGGCTACTAAAATTGACTCGTGTGAACGCAGCATGACAGCAAAACTGGATTAAGAAGTAGCCACAATTTAGCAAACTGCGCATGAGTAAGAGAATCAAATTTTGCATCCTAACAAAAATCTGAGGATCGCTAGAACCAATTATGAATCGGTAACAAACGCATTTCGTGTGAACCGCAAATATCGGACCGTAACTCGGCTTATAAACTTGCATGCGCTTGGCGATGATCCTAAATCGGTCTTGAACTGATTCGTTATCGATTCATTATCACATCCGCGAACGAACCTACTATCGAAAAATAAAGCTCGCTAGGTCTCACGACCATAGTCAATAAACAGTAACGTAAAACGAATGGAGTAGTTTCAATGAATGAAGTATTTATCAAAGTTTTTGATGAACGGCTGAATTTTGGTTTAATTTTGAGACATTTTATAGCTATACATGAAAATTGATTGTCTACACCTCTCGTCGAGGGAAAAGATTACTTTCGCTTACGTTTACGCAGCAAACCTATCTTAAGAGATACTTGAGAAAGACAAAAGTTAAATAAGACAGTTTCAAATTAAAACTTGTAGAAAAAATTAGGTATATAATTGCATCAAAAATTTTCTTAACAAATGTTCAATTTTCCCAATAGTTTTACTGTAGGAATGATCCAACGTTCCCTCATATAGAATGTTGTATCCATTGAGTTAGTACTATTTCTTATACTAGATGGCGTAGCTTCTACTGACACTTACCAATAGTTACGTGATGATGGTGAGTTTTTTCCTTCGTACATATATTTTTTATATATATATATATATATATTTATTCATATACTTGTAATATATATTAAATAGTATAACAATTATTTAATTATTCAATCAATTGACAACATCTTTGATTCTTGTATCATTTTTTTTTTGCAAATCATTTACGTGAAAACTACTACGTTTAACATCTTATAGAAGTAATACCATAGACATAATACAATCAATGCCAGCTAGGACTAAATTAAAGAGAGCTCAACTTTTGGACAGCGGATTTTGGGGGACACAGGTGGTTATCTCTTGTCGATATGTGCAGTATTCGTTGCATTAAATGGATGGCATCAAAATAAAAATCGTGCGAGTTTTAACCCAAAAAACTAAGATCAACTGTAAACCTTTCATCCTGAAGATAGTGTCTTAACCAGTGGTAGCTCGTCTGAGCTCCTACTATAAGCTTATTTGGCATGATATTGACTACTTACAAAAATAAACCAAAACAGATGTAATTTGTTCCATGCTGCTGGTACCTATCATATTTTGAAACGTCCACTTTGTACAGATTTCAAAACATTCAAACTATGAACCAATCATCATTATTCTGTTGGTGGAATGTACTAGATAATAATAAGTGCGTAATCCAAAGGGTAATTCAAGGTAAAATATTGTTCTAAATAGTGCCGTAACCTGGTGCAAGGTTTCCCTAACGGATCTGATTACACTGTATACACTGAAATCCCACCGTGTAAATGTGAAACCGTCTTACACGGTGTTTACACTGGAGTACCACAGTGTGGCATTGGTTCTTAGTAAAAATTGGTTAATTTTTGTTTAAGTCTCTATAGACGAGCCACTACTGGAGTCGTATCATAGTCGTGTTGGTGAGGAGGAACTGTCAGGCACACACATAGAGTATGGGAACAGATTGAATGGGTTGAGGGAAATCATAAGATGGCACGGATTTCAATCAGGAATACCAATAGAAAAGTGATTTGATTAAGGTGTGATATAGACGATGTGGATGCTGGCGAGACCGCGTTCGGCGCCGGCGTCGGACTTCCCAAGCGGGTGTTCGGTCGAGCCATTAACGAACGCCACCGCAACGAGAAGTTCGGTTGTTTCCGGGTTAAAGCTCGCAGCTTGACCACAGCCGTGGTCAGCCTCCAAGGCAAAGAATAAGTCTTTTGTTTGTCCCGAGGACAGAAAGTGTAGAGCAACTCTCCATTCCCTTGATCACTCGATGGCGTCGACGAGTATCCAAAAATCGTAATATTCCACGCAGTACATGGTCCTAGAAAAATTCAAAGTGAATTCTTTCAATTTATAGGTACCCTTTCAATAGTTCTCACGATTCTGATTCGACGTCACATCTAAGATCAACTGTCTTTGAATGTGAGACTCCAGCTTCCAAGTGCAGCTCTCATAAAAATAGTTGTTAAAATGTCCAGTTGAAGTTAAGTTCTTCGAGTTGATCTCCCCTAAAAAGATATCCGATTAGTATACAAAACCATTTTTCTTTTCTTCTGATTTACCATTCATTGATGTAAATGTATGATGTCCACATTCACCATCGTTAACAAACGCATACACGGCTGAAAAATCATATCCCTTCGCAGCCCAGGAATATTGAGCTACTGAATATGTGACCAGAATCGAACTCCAACTTCGAACTATAACCGGCAGCCATTCAGCCTAAAATAAATGTACCAGTTGTATGTTATATCTCTCTATCGAGTGCCAGGAAAAACCAACCTGGAAGTTCCCACAAAGACAAGTGAGACTCGGTCCGTTTTCCGCAGCTAACAGTAAGTGATCGACCTGATCCAAGGGGATCATATCAGTGACACATTGACACCCATTGTCTCCACACTGAGTCTGACAATGAGTTCCACTCTCCCCCTTCATCTCTCCCAAAGTCCGTATCTGAAAACTCATCTGATTCAAAACCATCCTTTAAATTCGACAGAGTCAAAAGAGCGAAAAAATAGGGTGTCTGAAAAGGAGTGAAAATTCTTTTTAAGACACCTTCTTTCGAAGGTATCTCAAAAGAGTGAAAAAAGAGGATGTTCCAAAAGAAGCAAAAAAAGAGTGTGCCAAAAGTAGCTCAAAATTGATGTGTCCTAAAAAGGGTGATAAATCACTGGTAGGTACCACCCAACTCCACTTACCGTAATTGTAACGCTTTGATTATCAGCTGGTTCAAACTGTTGCACACACTTCAACTGGCCGTTCACATTTTTGAAGATGTGCTCATTGACCGGATTATCGATCGTCCCCACTGACGGGCTGCTCATTCCGTAATAGTGAACATCACACATTTTATACGTCTGCAAAGTACCGGCAATTTGTTCTGCAAAAAATCATCAAATTCATGATTTTATTTAACAAAAAACTTGATCGTACCATCATGAAATAAATAAGCTCCCTCAATATAATCAGGATCTTCGATAGCAACCACAGATCGCTTCAGTGATATGCTCATCACATTTTCAGTCGAGATAAACGTTTGGGAGCCTCGTGCTTTTGTCGTTGGACTGCAAAATCGTTTAATCGGATTACTGCCCTCTTCAGCCAACCCGTTGTAGATTTCAATCGATGATCGACAGTTTGAAACCCTAGAAATACCCATTAAATTAAACGGTCGGCCAAACCAGAAAGTCATTAAGGTTACTTCAGTCTATAGTTGAACAAAGATACATGAACGACGTCGGTGGGTGAACCTCGAAAAACAATCCGACAGTACGTATGACCTTCTTTGTCCCGGGTATCGAAACGTCCCGATCTAGAACTGTTTCCAAACACTAATATCTCACAAGCAGGATTTGGCATCGCGACACCCAACGTTGCCAGCGTGGATACAACTATATTTTCATATAAAACTTGTTCGCTATTAGTGGAACGCCCACTTCCTAGTTCTATACTAGAAAAGGTCGCTTCACTAGGTTTTTCCAATAAAAATTCCAGTTTGGCAACAAATCCGTTGTAGTTGTACGGAGGCACTTGAGCACCCGAACTGAACTCGACCAGAATGCTAGGACCAAGTGACTCAATTGTCGGCTGCTGATTGTTACAGACCCGCTTTAGCAGTTGGTCACCCTCGTAAACGGCTATGTAGTCAGTGGAGCAGTGACTGAAATACAAAATCGGGTCATTAAAAAAGTCAAAAGAACAGAAATTAGTGCTTACTTATGAGGTAAAAGGACGGCAGTGAATACGATTCGAACACGGGTATTAGATGAGGAGCTATTTATATTATATTTACAGTTTTGATTTGGAGGATACATTCCTGGATAGTTGGGACTTGCCAATATACATCCCTTGGTTGAGTTATCCGATGTGGTTATACACGATGTTTCGTTATAAATCCAATCACAATCTAAAAATGTACAACTTAGAGTCGATTGATCACAATGTAAAGCATACAAGGAAGGTATCCCAAATGCCTACCTCCGGTTTCATCAAAATTAAAGAAACCTATCTATTTTTTATCAAAGCAAAAAAAAACTTTTAGAATTGAAACACACTTCTAAAATGACCCCCTAAAACCACACCTTTAGGTGTGTTTCAACCCTAAAATAGTTTTTTTTTTCACTAATAAAAAAATTGGATTGTTTTGAGTTCCATATTAAGCAGCATGTTTCAAAATAGGAGGGGACTTCTGAGATATCTTCCTTATCAGAACTCAGTGATCACAAAACGTCCAACTACGAAACAGTTCTGAAACACCAGTTCTGTAAACGTTCTTTCGTTTTGTGACTGTTACAGAACTGTTATCTACGTAATTGGATGTTTTGTGCTCACTGGGCTGTCCATTCAATAAAGACCAAAAAGCGATTTTGATTTCAGAAAACAATAAAGAAGGTCTACCCGAGCAACATAGAAAAAAAAATGTCATCAATAGAGTGAAAGCGTTGGACAGGAGAAGGGTTGAAAGGTTTCCTTGGTTTTTCAAAAATATTTCGAAAACGATGCTTTCTAGTAAACCATATAGTAAATTAAATATTCCATAATTTATCCTCTTCATTTTTTTCTTTACGACCAATATTTATTGAGTTTAAGGGATGAAAATCTCAACAATTGGCATCTAGCTAATAATCTGAATAAAACTTTTTTCATTTGAATTTCTTTATTAGGTTCCCTTTTAGGAGATTCGTATATTTTGGAATAAACCAGGATTTTTTCAAACTTTTTGGTTTGAAAATTTTAAAAAGAACGCCGCGAATAATTGATATAATAAAAGGCGCCATTTTATCTAAAGCCTTTTAGAGGACATACTAATATTACGTAGGTACCAAATTTATAAGAAGTTGGGTTGAAATCATATTGTCGTTATTTTCATAGTATCTATAGGAAGTAGTAGATCTTAGGGTGATATCTCTTATACTGCCCATAACATTTATTAAGAAATTTTTTCTTTAAAAATTACTCACAATATACCTAGGGAGTGAAAGTAGTATATACCCATTATTGTAATTTGTAACATTAAGGGGAATTTTACCTTCATATTATATCTAGTTGTGCTGCGAAGTTTTTGGTTGAAATCGGTTAATCAAAAGCTTCACTTTACTCTAGGAATTTTTGAGCTTTATCAATTTTTTTCGAAGACGGTTTCAACGATTTTCTTTAAACTTTCTATAGTTCTTAGACTTATTAATGTCTACAACTTTCATTTGCTACTTCTTCTTGGGAAAATTCGAATAAGGACGGTTCTGGGGTGAAGGTTGGGAATTCGTATATACATATAGGTTGTATGCATATAGTTCTGTTTATATGTACATATGGTTATAAAGTGCTTATGCTTTTAAGCAGCAGTGAGTTTCATAAATGAAAGTAAAAGAAAGTACTGTGACGCCTCGCAGCAGATATTTAATTTAAATATACAACTTACTTGTGTTTAAAATTCTAGAGCCTCCCTTCGGTCGAAATCCAACTTGAATATTCGCTTTTAAAGTAAAACTGAAATATGCCAAAAACTGGGAGCGGAGCGTTTTTTCATTGATCCTAAAAAAGCTGGTGGTTAGTGAGTGAACGTGTGCGATGAACGATTGATAGATTACTGGAATATTAGTGTCGATGTGTTACTATTATCGGAGTACATAACGACAGGAGGTGAATATCTTTCATTGGCTCCACAAATCTGGATCGGAGACGTGGCATTTGACTCATTATCATTGGCTTGCCACTCCAAAAAGCCGGACTCACAGCTAGAAAAGTGGTCACTGATCATATCCTTAAAAACAACTAGGATCCTTACCTGTTTCCGTTAAACCGGCCGACATTGACTAGCCGATAGAATTGGAGTTCCACCCGCTGATTGTAGCCGGGCCGAAACGTGTACCAACAGGAACTAGGACCCTCAATAGATGGGGATTTGATTTGACCGAACGTCTTTCCCGATTTTGTTAATAAAGTATTCGAATCGATCGTTAGATTGCACACTACAAATGAAACAGGTTTTAAGCATTCAGACATTTTACCAGTGTAAATCAAGAATAACGTATGTTAAAAATTAAAGAAAAAAATTAGTGAAATTCCATTTTTACGTGGCTAATAGAGATTAAATCAAGTAGTTGAACATTTTGTGCTATAAATTGTGCTTGATATTTTCACTTGTAAATGAAATAGCTGGTGAAGTTAATACTCGACTTGAGTTTATGTTTCAATATCAATCTTTGACTAAAGTTTGCTTGATTTCAAGTCAAATTTAGGTCTAGTGGCTTAAAAATCAAATCAAGCCTGTTTGAAATCAAATCAAGTAGTGAAGCTCTGGTATCTACATTTCACTTTTTCAATGTCTACAGTTCCGTCTTATTTCAAAAGATTTTACTCGTAATTTACGTTTGACATACGGGAAGGGAGAGACATTGAAAGGTCTTGTAACTTGGATACCAGTTATGGTCACTACGCCACTACATTTTATAGATGTTGATTATGGCTTACTGCTGCTACAGTAGTGTTCGAGACCACATTGCGCACATCGGTTAGGAGCTTCCTGCCCACAGTGGCAGCCTCCGTCTTGAACACAACAGGCACAGTCTTTCCTGCCCGAAGCGGAACCTTCCTCGTCCCACGGGCACACACACCCCTTTGAAGCCTGAGTCCATAAGTCAATTTGGCCTAAATTTAAAAAAAAATAAGAAACACTAAAGTTAAGCTCTACGAAATTTGATCGAGTTACTCAAAACTTACTGTTACCGTCGATGTAAATCGGCGTCCACACCATTTGCCCACTGACCGACACATGGACAGTGACCGTGAACCATATCGAAAACTGTACGAAAAATACGCTGTTTCGTACCATTTTACTTCGTCTGCTCTACATTTTCATCCAACCGAGTTTGCACTTAACGAAACTGATTCTGAAATCGGTGTGATCTGAGAAAAGTCATCTTGTCGCGACAACGAACACCTACATGCGTTCTCATGCATTCTGTGCTATCAATAATTCAGTACAGTGAGTAATTTAGTAGTTACCCGGAATTGAAAGCTGACAGGGTAAATAAATGGTGGTCGTGAAAGAACTCGCATTATTCGAACCCAAACGTTTCAGATGGTGTACTTAAATCGAATTAAAGGGTGGCTATTCGTTTTAAATATTGCCCGAAGTGGGGATGGGGGATTGTGAACGTGGCTAGTTTCGTATTAACGAGCAACTAACATGGAATCCGGAGTACGGATGGGTGGGTGTACCTTTCAAGAGCCGACACACATTGGACGTCACAGGGGATGAGACCAATGCGAGTGCAATCAGTCTAACCGAAACCCAATTAAATTGTCACCTCGGCGAAAATCAATTGTGAAAATATTGGAGATGTTGATGTGGTAAGATGGCTACGTTGATCGAATTGTGGTGGGCGTCATCGTTGAATTTTCAACCGCAATCGGTGATGGATGTACGGGTACACATATAGAGCACACACACCGTTCGACACAGGACGATTGGCGAGGTGAAAACTCCCGATTATCCTCTATATGTGACGCGCAGAACCAACAATGCACACGAGCTGCACAACGAGCTATAGTCCTATTGCTTATAGCTCACTCACGAATCGCATCCCCATCGTAACGAAACGCCACGACTGCGTTCACGCTACTCCATTATTTACTCCGCTTTTTCACCCTTGTCTCCACACACTAAACGACCATTAAACCACACTCCAAATCAAATAAATAACAAATAATATGTCAATACAACCCCCGTGAACTACAATACAATCCCTCCTAAAAGCATTTAAACGTTTGTATTATTTAAAATTAAAAAAAATATTTAAAATAAATTTGTTACGAAATGTCGACTTTCCTTTTTCATCCCGTTGGATAGTTTAAAAACTTCTCCCACTCTAATTGCATCACATACATTTTCCAAGGGATAATGTATGTGATGCAATCACACAGGGACGATTCGCGTATCGAAAACAAAAAGTTCAGAGGTAGTATTTTGGGTGAAATGAAAAAAAAAATCAATTTTTTCACCTACTAATTTTGTTGTAAATAATCGCCGGAAATTATACTTAAAAAAAAAAAATTTTGCTATGAAGGTTTCTATAGTAACCATTTAGTTTAGTTTAGGTAATTTAGACTTCTATATGAAGTATAGTATTTCCGTGGCATCGCTTTCAATATTGCCAATCTTCCAAGGATCACAGTTAATAACATTTTTATGATAAATGATCGTTTCGTTAAAAGAAAAATGTGATAATAAAATACATTGAATTACGTTGTTGTAGTTGCTTTACTTATCTCTTTTTTTTTTTTGGTTTTGCGGGTCCCAGGATATTCCTTCCTTCTATCACTGCGACCAAGGAGGTCTATTGTGATGTGACCCTCTGTGTTTACTAGGGGAGCTCCAAGCTTTTAAAGAAAGCCAGCACCTGCCTAGGTGCTGCCGTTACTATCTCGCCAGGCGTCATGTCCGCCTTTCCGAGATGCTGCAGTCATCTTTTGAAAGCTGCCTCACATGAGCACAAAATGTGTTCCGCCGTTTCTACCGCTTTCCAGCAGAGACGACATATGTTAGTGTCGGCCTTACCGATCTTGTGAAGATGGTAATTCAGGGTACAGTGGCCCCTCTAGAGGCTTGTTAGGATCCTTACGTCCCTTTTGCCGAGTGACAATATGTCATGAGTCATGAATCTTCTTGGAGTACTTTATGAATTTCTTATCTTGTATATGCCCCGGAGTATTACTCCAGTGCAAGGCCTTTATTTTGGTCTCCCAAGCGAGAAAAGCGTTTTTGATTCTACTTTTTGTGATTCCACAAAAAGGTTCAGGTCTTATGAGGTCTGATGAGGTGCCATTTTTACTTATCTTGAACGAAGTCATAGATACATCCATTAAGGATGAGAAACATAAAAATGGAATAATTGGGGAGTTCTCCTGTAGAGCGAAGAATAAAGATCACACTCTGTAGTAACGTTTATCGCGGAATCAGTATGAGCTTTCTTTTCGATTGACCTCTTGTTCAGAACGTGTTTTGAATGCACCGAAAAAAAGTTCTGAGGTAACAAACATAAAAAAATACAGTCAAATTGAAAACCTCCTTTTTTTGAAGTCGGTTAAAAATACAACCATTAGTTTATTACAAAGTCCAAATACTGTGCGGAAATCGAGATCCATTGGTAGGGATTTTTCCAACTAAGGAGACACTAGCTAAATTTAACTGAATGAATAAAAAAAAACTTTTCAAGAAAGAGATATTAGCTGTCCAACATCAGCTTCTATACGATTTTTAGTAAAAAAAGTAACGGTATTCCTTCCTTTAGAACTTGAAAATCTTTCATACTAAATGTCATTTAAAACCGTACAGCTATTTTAGCTATCCATTAATTGCGCAAGGCGTTTTTGGGATTTTTGAAATCCCGTCCCCTCCCCTCTGGTAAGATGTTATGAGATTTGGCATATATCATTCCCCTAACCCGCAATCTAATGTGATATTTTTCAAAACAAAAAATACGTGATATTTGCGAGACGTTCCCTTTCCCCAAAATAAGATTAGATGAGATTCGGCTCGACCCCATCGGCCCCTGAGCGCCTCACGTAATTAATGGATGTTCCCATAAAAGAATAGATTAGTAGCTATCCTACAGGATATTTAACAAAACCTCATTAAAATTCGTTCCGTTAAGTAATTGTTGAATTTTGAAATTTTCAGTTTATTATTTTAATACGTTTATTTCTAATTAATATCTTCGACAATGAACAATGAAATAATTCAAATATTTTAAAAAATTTCATTATTTATTTTATTGAGTGTTTAATTGAAATTCATTTTTATTTTCCAGTAAAAATTGTCAATTTTTTAATTTCAACTTTGTAGAGATTTCTTTCGTTATTGTTTAAAATTCGAAGCAATTGCGTTAAAATTCTATTTCATGAACTTTACCGAAACTTTTTAAATGTATGGTTCCTGTAGGATAAAATTGTTTTGCCATCCCATGGGAACTATGCATTATTTTTGCCTTAAAAGTATCATTCTCTCCCAAACTACCACATTGCAAAAAGAAAATCAATTAATTCTGTGATAAACAAAAAACATATCTATCCCACGGGAATAGTACATCTCTCCTGAGTAAAAAGTAGATTAAATCTTCTTCAGAAAAATGAATTAAGACTCCATTTCGTGGACTTTATTGAAACTGCTTTTAAATACACGATTCTTATAGAATAAATACTTGTTTTGCTTTCCCATGGGAACCGTTTATTATTCCGATATGAGAAGTAATCTATATCATTTTCTGACCCTTAAACTACCACAATACAAAAAAGGAAGTTAATCTTTTGCTCTGTAAAAAACAAAAAAAATATCTATCCCACAGGAACCGTACATTTTTTCTGGATATAAAGTATACTATATGTTAGACCGGGTTATAATCTATATCTATGCCAAATTTCATCCAGATCCATTCAGTACTTTTTGAGTGAAAGAGCAACAAACATCCATTCTTACAAACTTTTACGTTTTGAATTATATAAGTAAGATGTTTTCAAAGATAAGAAGTTTTATTCACAAATGCCTTTAGATATAATATATTATAAATTTTAAAAAAATATATTTTAAAATATTGTAAAGTATATAATTATGTAAGTAAATTGTTTTAAATAATTTATTCTTTTGATTTGTCTCCCACGTTGTCATCATCAATTTTCTTTCTTGCCTTAGCCAAAATTGCTAACAATTCGGATGAACGTGCCGTTTTAAACTGAAAAAAACGAGTTGACAATTATTTAAAAGATTTAATTTATCGGTCAAATAGGCAATCAAAACGTACTCCAGATACATTTTTTTGAATTGTGATCTGCGATGCTAACCGTGTCCCTTCCCGGTGTCCACAGTATGCTTCCAGGGTCTGACGACTCAATGCAAACAATTCATTTCCGGTGAGGTCCTCGAGTTTTTTACATATCTCAGGCGAAAAGCTCTTCGCTTTCAGCCAGTTCTGCACCTCTGTCGGGGTGGACGACTGCTGGATGTACACTTCGGGGGTGACGAGAATGTCTAAGACACGTTTCTGTTTCGCCATCGACAAGATCAAGTGAAACTCGTCGTTGACGCTTTGCGTCTCCTTTGGCGGCATTGGTAAGCTGCGGGACTTGATTGAGCTTTTGCGAGAGTCGACACTGAACGTGGTCGAAGTGCTAAGTGTCGATGGCGATGGCATTGGTGGTGGAACTGGAATATGTTGATTGGTCTCTACCTGTAAATTTGGTACTACAAAAAAAACAACGTGGGGTTTTAAATGTTTCGTTTAAGGATTTTTAGTTATGCATCCGAAAACCATACAACTAGGGACGTATTTAGTGAACACAAAACGTCACAATCATGAGATAATTATATCGTTATGTAATGTATACACAGTGGCGGATTCAGGGGAGGGGTCATTGGGGTCATGACCCCCTACCAAGCTTTTCATACAATAAAAAAATAAATTACGTTAATTATTCAATTGTCTAATAAATACTAAACTCAATAGAAATTTGGTTGTTTGGCTTGCTCTCCTTTCCCTTAACGTGAATACCGACCATAGTATCAATTGTTTTATACATTCAAATGACAGTTTTCTCTTCTCTATAATATCAATTTTTTATTTTAAAATGTATGTAGGCCTATAGGACTTTGACAATATTAATCATCGTGGAATTTCTTACATTTATAACATTGATACAGATTGTCTGCTAAATAACTAGTAAAAGATATAAATCTCTTAGTTATTGTTTTTAACCAAGAAACGCGAGATATATTTTCAAAAAAATTTCAAAGGAGGGCCCCCAGACCCCCCCCCCCCCCCCCGTTAGGGGGGTATCACCACAAACCCCGGTAGTGACCCCCCACTAAGGTACATTCTAAATCCGTCCCTGTGTATACATCAATGTAACGTAGTGTGAAATTGTATGATCCCTGGGTAGCTACCACGATATCAACCATATCAAAAATTTAACAAATATGATCCCCAATTTTAATTTTAACTCCTAGGTCATACGCTTAACTTATGCGGACACCCAAAATGGCTTCCCGACAATTGTTTATATGGAACCCTTATCTAACACAAGCTACACTCTATATAGAAACATAATATGGGCCTTGGTATTACTATCTACTAATAATACCTACTATATTCACCTCAAAACAACCGATCGGATTTTACCTTAAAGCCTCAAAAGTTTTCTGTTTTGATTAAAATTTAATCCAAGTTTGTGTTACCCAAAAGAATATCATGTGTAAAATTTCTTGGCATTTGCCACTTTTTCAACAAAGTTATTTGAGTTGAAATTTTTTCTTTTATTTTATCATTGATGTGGTAGTTTTCCCCTGATTTCTCCCTAAATTGTTCATAGATAGATAGTAGTGATGTAACGAATATTCGCATTCGCATTCGCGAATATTTGCATATTTTTTTACATTCGCAAGAAACGACGCGAATGTTTTGCGAATGTTTTTGACAAACCAAAAGAAAAATATTTAAAATGATAATACAACTGATCAAATTTATATTTTTTTATTTTATTATAACATTTGAATAATTAAATGATTAGGGAACAGTTTTGAGATAGGCCATTAAATTAAAAATACTTTTTTTATATTCTTGTTAGTTTAATTAATAATGAAAAAATCACAACTAAGATAAATTATTAAATTCCTTCTTTGCGTTTACAAAAACCCCATTTATAAATTGTTGTATATATTTTGATAAACGAACTTGAAAATCCAATCAAATAAATTCTAGATCTAATAAGTCTTGTTGCAATTTATAATGTACGAATTGTACTTATTAAGCAGATTTTAACTAGGATTTTAATTAAATATAAAAATTTAAAATTAGGCCAGTCAAAATCGATATAAAAAATAGCTAAATTCGCAAAACATGATACAAAAAAAAACTTGTATATATGTTCGTAAGTAATTTAATTAGCTTCAAATTACGTGCAAAGCGGGATCTGTAAGCCTCGTAGTTCTCTCAAAATCTTAAAAAAAAAAACATAAAAGTTAAAATTGCATTTTTTCCAGAAATGTACCTTAACATTTTTTTGTTGCATAGAGTGATTTTTAAGAAGGTATGACCCCGGCTGGACTCATCCACATTGCCAGTCGGCCAGATCCTGCTCCCGGAGAGCTACTAAAACACCTCTTTTGTATATGCAAGAAGGGGTGCTGGGTGGTGGCTGCACTTGCCTGAAATCAGGGCCTAGATGTTCTGCGATGTGTGCTATTTGCTCTGGGGAAATGTGCAAAACTGTAATGAAGAGGACGACGGTGACTAGCCTCAAATAAACCTTGACGTTCCACCAATACTGGAGTACCCACCAAAATGCGATTTTCCCTTATATGGGTTCTCTAAAATTTTGAGAGAACTTCAAGGCTAACAGGTCCCGCTTTCCACTTAATTTAAAGCCAATTAAATTGTCTACAAATTATATTCAATAAGTTTTTCTCGTAGGGGCAACGGTTTCGACGCAGCTTCGATCCAAAAAAAATCTAAAACTAAAATTTTCAATTTTTGAAAAAACTGGCCTATTTTTCAATTCCCGTAACTCAGTAACCCATTAACGTGCAGAGCTTAATTTATCACAAATTTGATGCTCTTACAAAACGTACAGAACAGCTTTTGAAGAAAAATGGATAAATTGGGAGATACCGAGCAGAATCAGAAATAAATTCAAAATGTTCACGGTTTTTCCTCAATAAAAATTTTTCCACAACTTTTTGGGAGTTGCAAACTTGAGAATACATAGCCCTAATGGGTTCAAACAACATACTAAAAAATCAGAGATACATCATGTTTTGCGAATTTATTGTTGATTTTGACTGGGCTAAACATCTTTTTACAGAAAACAAAAAAACAATTTAACCAAAGTTAAAATTCTGGTAAGTACGAAAGTTGATCTTTCGTTTTAACTATAATATACTAGCTGATACCCGCTTGCTTCGCTGAGTGTATCTAAATATAATTGATTGATTAAAAGATTCCCTACGTTCATAGCGAATTATGAAAATTAATCTATTTTGACAAAAAAAAAATGATAGAAACTTTCAGACTTTAGATCCAAAGACATATAGTTCATCAAAATTCGTAAAACTACTTTTCAGGAAAGAGAAGTTAGCTGTCTTACATCAGCTTCTATACGATTTTTAGTAAAAAAGTAACTGTATTCTTTCCTTTAGAATTTGAAAATCTTTTATACTAAATGTCATTTATAACCGTTTAGCTAATTTAGGGGCATCCATTAATTGCGCAAGGCGTTTTTGGCGATTTTTTAAATCCCACCCCCTCCCCTTTGGTAAGATGTCATGAGATTTGGCATAACCCTTCCCCCCAACCCGCAATCTAATGTAATATTATTCAAAACGTTTGTTTTCTTAAAAAAAATACGTGATATTTGAGAGACCTTCCCTTTCCCCAAAGTAAGATTAGATGAGATTCGGCTCGACCCCATCCCCTAAACGCCTCACTTAATTAATGGATGTTTCCTAAAAAGAATAGATTAGTAGCCATCCTACAGGATCTTTAGAAAAACTTCATTAAAATTCGTTCCGTTAATTAGTAATTGTTAAATTATGAAATTTTTAGTTTATTATTTTAATACGTTTATATCTAATAAATATCTTCGACAATAAACAATGAAAAAATTCAAATATTTAAAAAAAATCATTATTAATTTTATCGGGTGTTAAATTGAAATTCATATTTATTTTCCAGTAAAAATATTCATTTTTTATTTTAAACTTTTTAGAGAACTTCTTTCGTTAGTGTGTAAAATTGGTCAGTCATTCTACAGACAATTACGCTTCAGAAAATTCTATTTCACGAACTTTACCGAAACTTTTTAAATGTACAGTTCCTGTAGGATATAATTGTTTTGCCATCCCATGGGAACTATGCGTTATTCTAGCCTTAAAAGTAAGCTCTATCCTTCTCCCCCAAACTACCACATTGCAAAAATCATATCAATCTTTAAGTCTGTGATAAAAAAAAACATATCTATCCCACGAGAATAATACATCTATCCTGAGTAAAAATTAGATAATATCTTCTTCAGAAAAATGATTTAAGACTCTATTTCGTGAACTTTAACTAAACTGCTTTTAAATACACGGTTCCTATAGAATACATACTTGTTTTACTATCGCATGGGAACCGTTCATTTTTCCGTTGTAAGAAGTAACCTATATCATTCTCTGACCCCTAAACTACCACATTGTAAAAAAGAAAGTTAATCTCTAAACAAAAAAATATCTATCCCACGGGAACCGTACATTTTTTCTAGATATAAAGTAAACCCTTTATTTGAAAGTCAACATTCGCATTCGCATTCGCGAATGTGAAAAATTGGAGATTTGTAACATCACTAATAGATAGGTATCTCTAAAACGTTGCATGGATTGTTGTATTGAACACTCAAAACTCTATGAAAAGTTTGAAATGCTCCTTAGGTAAATGTTATTAAGGAATTATTAGAAAAAATCTTGTAATTGCGATTGAGCCGTCGCTTCAGAATGGACGCATGGATTTTCCTGAGAGTTGTTAGTGGTTCGATAATTGATAAATGAACGAAAATTGTGAGTAAGATTTCGGGGAATCTTATTTTATCAAAACGTTACACGAGTGAGAAGAAAGATATGATAAAGTGCCATATATTTCGATACTCGGGAGCAGAGCAAAAGAGAGTGACGTATAAAGAGTAATAAAATAAGATAGTATAAGTGTAAATGTAAGTGTAAATATTGAATAAATAAAATAATTGCAGACTTCATATTGCTGTAATTTGAGATGCTCTCTATCTATCTATCTATCTCTTACTATTTCACTTTTATCACGTGTACGGTGCTACACATAACTATCGCTTTTTTTTTACTTGAAACTATAAACAAATTTAGTACTAACCACAAAAATATCGAATATATCATATTGACTTTCGCCAGTTTTCCATCAAAGTGATTCAAGATTTAAAATTGTTATTTTAATTTCTTGCTGAATTTTCTGTAGAAATTTCTCAAATTATGCATACATATTTTAATAGAACACTTAGAGATTCACTGCTTACCTTATTAAGCTACTTGACCTAAATTTATCTCAAGATCGAGGCAAACTCAAGTCAAATGATAATATTTAACGATAAGTTAATGATAATTTAAAAATTTCTGAGTTGTTTCATTTCAAAGTTTAAATATTTAATTCAAATTCGTGCACAAAATATTCAATTATTTGACTTAATGAATTCTTATGGAACACTGGAAACTATATGAAAAATTTGAGAATTTTCCAGCGAATTCTTAAAAAGATATCGACAATTGTGGTCAAGCCGTCGCTTCAGTAAATGCTTGCGTGCAGCATGATAAGCACTGTTGCCATATGCGGTGCAGCGCGGAGAAGCGTCGTTGTCAGATTAATTCGAAAAATTCTCCCATTTTTTGTGATTTTACGCTAGGGAAGGGTAACGAAGTGGTGATCCTTAAACATATTGTGATGATATCACAGAGACAAGCACAATGAAAGCCAAGCCTGAGTATAGAAAAATATTTTAATGAAAAAAAAAACACAAAAACTTTACAAAAATAATTGCGTAATACAACAATATATTAGTATTTATACAAACATTTAATATATAATGATGAAAATGAATCCAAACTTAAAAGAAAATAATATATATTATAATATATATAATATATATATTATTTAATAATTACATACGATTTTCATTACTTTATTTTTACACTAATGGACGGATGTAGTTTTTCAAGACGTCATTTTTACTTATTTTAAGCTACTATTCGATATTTTAAGGTGTTCACGACAAAATGTACGAGGTACACATTTTTTGGAGCATCAAAATTTGAAGCCACAACAATTAAAGCCAGTGGTGCCTCGTTTGTGGATATCAATAAGACAGTGCTTCATCAGTTAAAAATCAAGTTATAACCATTATATATAAACATTTTTACGCGTACCGATCATAAGAATGTTCGAATAAAAAATTACCAATTAAAGTCTACACGTTTTTCTCACGAACCACCACTGGAACAAACCTCCATTAACCAATGACGTCATGAAATAACACTCAAAAAATGTATCCTTACGACTTATTTTAAAAAAATTAAAAAAAAAAACGAAAATTTTGAGCTTATTAGCCTAAACCCTCAATATACGTATAACTAAAATAAGTAGAAAAATATATTAATAATGGTAATTACAAATCTTAATTTAATGTACCACACAACGATGATATTCAATTAGCCATTAGCTTTTATATATATATATATCAGTGGCGTGCGGTGACTTTGAAACAGGGCATGCGGTTAGAAGTAGGGGGGGGGGTATAAGAACCACATTTTTAAAATTTATTTTTTTATTTGACAAACGTGGTGTTATAAGTATTTTTTTAAATTAGCCTTATTCGACGCTCCTTCTTACAAAAATCATCAACAACCGCATCATATAATGTATTTAAAAACCACGAAAATAGTTCTTATCCTAAAGAACAGAACATTTGTATGGCCTTTGGGTCAATAATTTAAAATAACTCACGAAAAGTATCAGTAACAATTAAAGTCACTGTTTAGATTCAAAACGGAAAGCGCATCTGGTGGCTGTTAGTTGCCTATGTGAAATACCGAGAGAGATAGTATTCGACCGTACTAGTGCGCATGCGCGACCAATTCGAAGCAAAGAATCGCATGCTACTGTCGCCAACGCATTCATTCGGCTTTTGCCGTTCATTTGACTTGGTAAACTATGCCAATTTTATGAGTGATACCTTTCATTATTACGTAAATTAAAAATATTAATGTAAAAATGTATCATTTTTAGAATGATTTTACAAATGCAATTACGTAAATTAAAAATTAAATGAATAAACCATAAAAAATATTTATTTTTTAAAATCGTCTTACAATCCATAGGCATGCGCCGCATCTACAGCATGTATGGACCGCACGCCTCTGATATATATATATATATATATATATATAGACAAACAAGAGCCTCGTTGGAGCATTAGAATAAATCCAGGTTTTTGAAATTCTACTCTTTTAAATCGAAATAGTGACTATTCACTATTATTTAGTAGAAGTATACCACTATTTGATTTAGTGATTTTTGCTCTGCACTGCAAAAATAGTGAATAGTCACTATTTCGATTTAAGAGAGTAAATTTGCTGATAATGCCAGGGAAAACAACGCATCGTCAGTAAAAAATTGAATATATAGAAGATTTTACATTAAAATAAATCGACCAACAAACTTGACAATTTACGAAACGTTATTTGTTATGATCAAATTCCTTAAATAGTATTTTGAGCTGTCCTTCTTAACCGATTTTTATAAATGAGGTATCAATTTAAAGGAAATAATTGCGGCTTGCGCAGAAATGCTATTTTGGTAATCAAACGTTACTCGAAGAATACGATTTTACCAAAAAATATATGCCGTATTCAAAATAAACGAAGTTAAATAGAAATAGCATAAGTTCTACTTTGTGTTGGCGCCTTTAATCTTGATAATCTGTTGTGCATTTGTGCAAGTATTTTTTACAAGCGATAAATTAATAAATGTTTCAAAATTTTATGGAATTGGAATACGTTTTCAGCTACTACCATCTACTACTATAATGAACTGTAGTTCATATCACTACAATTCAAACCAGTGGCGGAACTACCATATCGCTAGACCCCGCGACGCGGGAGGCCCGAAGCTTTGGGGGGCTCGAAATTTTTGATAAAATTAGTACTAGTGCAAAAACGGTGCAGTAAAAAAAAGAAATTGAAAAAGGAACAGGAACAGGAACGGTTAGCAAAAATACCAAAATTATACCGTTTTCTTAAATCGTTTGCTATGATCACAGATAATTAAAGTACTTCTAAAGATGAACAGATGTTTGAACAAGTTTATAGAAAAAATTAATCCAACTGACTTAAAACTAAAATATCACGGTAGATACTATACCTACTAGAGATGAAGGGCAATTTGAACATGTTGATAACAGAAGTAGTACGGAAATTGATTTGAAAAACGATGAAAATACCATGGATTTCGTCCAAGATGCTACGAATAAGGATATTAAGAAACTATCGTTATTCTTAACAGACAATGCTAATTTTCGAAACAAAATATTACACCTGATATGAAAAAAATGATTATATCTTCTAACTCCTCTCGACCTCAAGGGTCTTTTAACAAGGACCTTTCGCAAGAAAATCGGTGCTAAATTAAAATATAGGACGCTAAATACGAAAAGCAAAAATGCATATAAGGTTGGTGGCCGTTATAATGTTTTTGCGGGGGGGGGGGGTAAAAATTTGTAGTTCCGCCACTGATTCACACAGACCAATTGCAACCACGTTTGCACGTTACAGGTGCGCGAAAATGAGTGAATCTTTTGTACGTATCTATATTTTGTGATTTTATGTTAATTTGCATATTAAATTAATTTTAAGAGGAAAAAAACGGGTGTATTGCTATAGCGATAGAGGGTGCTTTGATTTGGAAACTCGACCGGGATAGGTCAATTTTTGTTGGGATGTTATAATTATTAGCCTGGCAATTCTTTAAATTTTAGAAAAGTACACCGCCAACACTAAGTAGAACTCGCCTTCACACTGCCTTTCTGCCCATTTTCTATGACAGAAGAGAAGTATCGTTCAAATTCAGGAATTTGAATTTAATGCTCGAACGAACCTAATGTATACATAGCATAGCTTGTTTGAATATCATTACTGATTTTATGCTTTCGAATGATTTTTTATTTTGTAAGATTCAACTGTAAGGAATCAAAAAATTGTATTGAGCAGCTTTAGATTATTAATATATAACTGCTTTGCAGTTGAATCGGTGGCTTTATTAAGATGGACATAAACTAAAAGTACATTAAGCCAACAAGTTTACAATGATTTACATGTAACTGATTTAGAAATAGCGGAATTCACCTTTTTTACCTAGATGTTCTTTTCGGACGCGATCAGCGGGGGTTGTTTGGGAAATGATCGATCCGGAATGCTCGTGCGAGGTGCTACCTGGGCCGGAACTAAATCTTCCTGGAGGTGGCTCCTGCAAAAAACGTATTACTTCTGTGACGATGTCACGAAAAACAAAGTAGATATGCTTACATCTCGATGACGGCTTACATTACGGGTGTACAGGGGGTTGTTGAAAATTTCATTCGGATCGTTATTGCTGCCTCCATTGAAACCAAAAATTTGCTGGGTCACGATTGTGTGTGGAACATGGGCTACATTACCGTGGATGTTCCGAGCTTTCCACCACTTTCGACTATCGTCTAGAATCTATTATAAAGCTTTAGTTGATAATTTAAAAATTAGCAACGTATTGGGACTAGACATAAGTCTGAAAAATTTGCCCACTAAGTCTAATACTTCTAGTCAACATTGAAAGCTCTCCGTGGTAAGAATATCAAAATATCCCCTTCCATTCTAAATTACGAATATAAAGGCTGTGGTCACTTAGAAGACTCTACACCGAAATCTTGAAATCCATATTCTCAACACTCCCAAATCCCAATACCCATGACCCGAACACGCATTTAAGCGATAGTCCCGAAGACCACAATTACGATAGCTCATAATCCCGACACAATCCTTAGATACAACCCGGCATCCATAAATCCCGACATCCTTAATTCCAACACCCATAATCCAATATCCCAACAACCCAAAATTTCGAAAACCCAGATTGCCGTTATATCCCTACACCCAAAATCTCGACAGTCATAGCCAATAATCCTAACAGCTAAAAATCTGGAAACCTAAAATTTTTACAGCCTATAATCCCGAGATTTAAAATGTTGACACCCATAACTTCGACAGCCCAAAATTCCAAGAATCTAAAATTCAGACATTCCTAACACCCACAATCCGTATTTCCACCAACCCATAATTCCAACAACCCCCTAAAATCTTAACAGCCCATAATCCCGATATCAATAATTTTGACATCACGAAACCCCAGCACCCATAATCCTAATATCCATTAGCTACTATCTCAACAACCCAACATTGTAACAGTCCAAAATTTGGATACCCATGATCTAAACATACCATAATTCCATTACCCAATATCCCAACACTTATACTCATAATCCTAACATCCCAACATTCAGACACCTATTATACAGACACCCATAGCACCGTCAATCTATAATACCAACACCCAAAACTCCAAACCCAATAATCCGGACACTCATAAAGTATAGTTTTAACAAGCCAAAATCTCAAAAACCTAAAAGTTCAACAACTCTTAATCCCCACATCCATAATCCCAATTGCTCAAAATTCTGTTAACATCATATTTCTATGAAATCGATGTTATTGTGTAAAAACATTCTGATATTGTTAACTAATAGTTGAGCACGAGTATATGATTCAATGTACAACTTTTTACGGCTGATGACTAGTCAAAACACGTAACCAACTCTTGGTTTCGAAACCGAGGCCACTTTTGTAAAACAAACCTCTAGATATTCTCCTCGCACTACAGTAAGCTCTTTGTCATTATTGGCTGTTCTTGGATAGGTGACTTGAACGACATTGGCTCCCTTGGTTTGCAGCTCCTCGAGCCAAGCTTCCTGCGACAGATTACTGGTAGCCCGCTCTTCCACACCACTCCTTCGCTCGATTGAATCCAAAGAGATGTCACTTCGTGCACTTAAGTCTTGCAAACCCATATGAAGCTCGGCATTTGGATTGATTTCACCTTTGGTATCGCGGGAGCTTTGATGCTCGTACATATAACGCCGCATCTCCTCCCGCGGTGGCTGCTCATAACCGAAATAGTCACTGTTCAACTCGCCTTGCGAATCTCGATTAGCTTTGCCTGAATATGGATTTAAGTGTGGTTCTTGCTCGTCGACCACTGGGAAATCAGGAGACCAGCCATCCATGAAAACCGGGTGATACGCTGCGACATTTTCCTTCCACTGATCCCTAAATTTGGAGCCTAATTAAAACAAGGTCTATGCTTGGGTGTTACCAACTTTTAGTCTACATAAAAGTAAGCCTTCAGAAAAGTATTAGCATTTTCATTTTGTTCTCACTTCAAAATGTATCGGTATAATGGAGACCCATTGCGGAAGGTGGGGTCTCAAAAAAATATCTACCGCTTACACTTAATTGGAGATAACATTTTTAGTAATTTATATCCAAAAACTAGACTTCACAGAAAATACAGTGGTACCTCGACATACGAGTTTAATTCGTTCCGCAACCTTGCTCGTATCTTAAATTACTCGTATCTCGAAGCAAATTAATGTTCCGGAAATGAGTTAGACAAAGATCAGATGCATCTGTTGCAACTTTTTCTGGGTGTTTATGCTGCTAAACCGAACTCGTATCTCGAATTTTGCTCGTAACTCAAAGCAAAAAATCACTCGCTCGCCGGCTCGTATCTCGAAAAACTTGTATGTTGGGGCACTCGTATGTCGAGGTACCACTGTATATCATTTGATTTGACTTACCGTGATGTCAACCAGGCGCTGCCTAAAGAGTGCCATAATTCGGTTTCTTTGCTAGTGACACAATTGATCAGAAGATTAATCGCCTCGCGTGTTAGCAAAGGAGAGACGACTTTCGATGGTAGATTTGGTTCATAATACGTTTCATGTGAGGCGTCAACAATCAGAGCCAATGGTGTAAAAAGAAAGTGAACCAATTCAGGTGCGTTCGGGTCGTGGATATGCGCCTTCAGCTTTGCCAACAAATTGAACGAAAGCTTAAACTTTTGGAAAATATCAATGAAATCGCGTTCGGGTGGAGGTTTCGTTCGCATCGTTAATATCCCATCACCCAAATCACGCTTTTTCGATTTTCGATTCCTAAATGAAAGCTTTTGTTAGATATTTATGTCAATCAATCAATCACATATTAGTTAGTCTGGTGATTTCTACTGAATCGGTTCACACATAAGTAACAGGGAGATGGATCGGTTATGAACGGAAGATCTGGCGCGGGAGTAGTGAGCGGAGAACCATGGCTAGAGAGAACCTAGATATGGGCTATCGGAATAGGAACATACAGATTCTTTCTGACAGTCAGGCAGCGCTAAAAGCACTCGCCAATACAACGATCAGCTCTAAACTGGTTCTGGAGTGTTAGCAATTCCTGGAGGACCTGGCAAAGCACAACCGAGTCAAACTTGGTTGGGTACCGGGGCATAAGGGAGTCGAGGAAAATGAAGAAGCTGATGTTTGCGCAAAGGCTGGTTCGATGACTCCACTCATGGGCCCGGAGCCTGGAGTGGGGATCACCAAATATGCTGTCAAAAGGGCGATGAAAAGTCGACTAAAGCAGCAGCAAAACAAATACTGGCTAGAAATTCCAGGCCAGAAGCACAGCAAGAGAATGATGAAGAGAATCTACCCCTCGCTCACGGCTGGGAAGGAACCAACTCAGGATAATAACAGGACTGATAACCGGACACTGTGAACTGAGGAAGCATCTGCAGACTATTGGGGTGTCTCAACGAGACCTCAATTGCAGATTGTGTGGAGAGGGGGAGGAAAACGCGACCCATGTCATTTTTGACTGCAAAGCCCTCACAAAGTGGCGACACCTGTATGGGATAGATTACGCCCAAACAGGCTCAAATCGCGCAAGCTTAGTACAGGAACTGCTTCTGCTAGGCAGAATGCTGAACCTGGAATAAGCAAGGATCCTTGCACAGCAGAGATAAGTGAGCAGAACAGGAGTACAATAAGCCTTAGGCTGCAGTGCGGGGGGAACGTGCCCTAACTTGGTTTTCTGCTAACGGCAAAAAAAATACAGGAAGAATCAATATTACCAGATGACCACCGAAAAAGATTGATTGGAAATCGAAATATATAAAATTAGTGCAGTTTATTTAGGGCTTATTTCTGGTGAATTATTAGTATGAAATCGGTATAAAAATATTTGTCTACAGTGAAAGGTTTTGGTTTAGTAGTGCTTGTGGTGGTAAGAGTGTTTTTTTTTACCTGCGGCGACGTTCTAATTCTCTGGACGCGGCGGCGACATGTTGGAGACGAGCTATGAACTTTTCGATATCATCGAAACAATGGTTCAGAATTGTTACGTCACGTTCATACTTTTCACTGGCTACGGAACTGGTTTCGTCGTTCAATTCCAGATCGGACTCGCGATAATTGACAAAGTTCGCACCGTTGCCGCTGGGTCGCTCGTGTCGAGGACTCGACTGCATCGGAGTTTTACTACTCGATCCCATAACCGTTGCGTTACGGTTACGTGTGATCATCTTTCCGGCCCGCAGATCTTTCAAATCCTCGACCAAATCCTGAGCCGAAATGCTCTGACACTGCAACCACAACACGTATTCACAACTAATCTATACAGATAACAAAATCGATTAGTCTAATCTCACTTGAAAGATATGCATTTCGGATCGTGAATTATAGTCGGAGCTGCCTGGCTCGTTTCTACCGACTATAAATACTAGAATGTTATTGTAAATTTCCATCGGATCATGGCTCGTAAATGCGGTGGGCTCTTGAATCATCGACGCCGGAAATCGTTCCATGATCGACTGAACGAAATACGCATATTATTCCACACATTTTACAACACCCTGTATCATTTCTTGCTTGACTCACCCCAGTTTCGTAGTCCATTATTAGCACCCATTGTCGATCCAAGCAGAGTTGCATACGCTGCGACCAAATTCCATTCGTCTTTTCCAACTGCAACAAGCGTCGCATTCCATCGGCCGGATAAACGACATCGGTCTCTTTGGTCACCGTAAAAGTGGCCAAATGTTCCATTAAATACGTAGGCTTTTCGACATCATCGCTAAGTATACTACTATCGATCGGATCACGCTCCCCCTCATCACTCGGATAGTCATTATTTGATCGATACGCCATGGCTGTTAGAAATAAATCAATCCATAAACTCGATGGTATCAATCGATATTGATTTGAGTGATCTATGAATAACACACGTAAGCATTTAGTATCCCGTGTGAAATCTGATATTGATACACCCCGTATAAATCAATTGATACTACGTATTTACCTGTTTAAAATTTCTTATTGGACGTATCAAGTTTTTGAGTAATTCAATCGCAATTTTGATAAAATTTTATTTAGCACAACGGCACACATTTGCATTTAGATACACCTCGAATATGATCAAACGTACATTCCATAAAGTAATAGTTAGCACGGTTACATTCCAAAAATTCCACGCACTCTTCGTACGAACTCACATTCTGTGGAGTGCTCGCGATGAAGAGGTGGCAAAAGTGAGGAGTGGTCACGGAGGTGGATTTAGTAGGTATTAACAGGTATTAAAACTCAGGTATCCAACCTTCAGAAAATCATTCAGAACTCACCGAGACACCGACTCGGTTACAAATAACCTGAGGCACTTGCCCTAATGATATTGTTGAAATTGTCCCTAGATGATAATAATAATATGATCTTCACACTAAGGCTAATCGCAAATTTGTTAACACTGCTCGCATTTACTAATTGTATCAAAATTGTATGGAGAAATTAATTTTCCGAATGATATAAAATTTTATCTCGGCTGATAACTGCGATAATAAAAACAGGAAATTTGATATATTCTAACTTCGACCCACTTAAAATTTCCATTTCCGATTTTACTATAAGCAAATCGAATTATTATTAGTGATTCATCAAATTAAGTAATAGCTGACATTTTGTGCAACAAATTGAGATTCAAACATTAACTTTAAAATAAAATAATTTACAAAGTCAATGCTTAACGTGATCTGATATTTTAAGGGGGTCGACCCATGTGATGATTTCAAAAAAATGTTTTTTTAATAAATTGCTTTCTTAACATATCTATAATACGGTAGTAAAGTGATTTTTGAAAATTCGAAGTTGTTTTAAAGATACAACAGGTAGAAGAAAGAGCTGCTCGGAGCGCTGAATTGGCAGTTGAAACTTTTTTTTTTCTCCGCTTTATTGATTTGCAATCTGTCCTTGGACATTAAGCAAATATGATGAATGTGCAGGTGGGAAAGACCGCACCCCCTAGGAGGGGTACCTTAGGATGATAGTGGTTCTCTAAAGGGTAACTCCAGAAATGAGACGCGATTCAGCCTTCGATGGTGGTCGAAATTATACTTATACTTTATACTGTCGAATCATATGTTAATAAATGATAATAAACTTAAAGCTCTGTCTATTTACTGGTCGTAGAAAAAAAATTCCTAAAAAACCATGGGTTGACCCCCTTAAGTCAAATTTCAATCCAGTTGTATAAAAATCATCTCAAGAAGCTTGATAATCAAATCAAGTAGTGAATTCTTTTATAATTACACTGTCACGCAAAAAATAATAAAAATTATCTAACTTAGGGATGCGACATATAGGTTCCAGTGAATTTTTTTCACGCTAAGCACGAATCCGTGGTTAGTTTTTCTCCAGCAACACCCGCAACTTTCAATTTTTAGAAAATTGCTCAAAATACTTTTTAAAAAGTGAAGAAAACGCCCTTGTAATTCACATACGATATATAGTTTTCGCTTAGTTTTTCTGAACCTTAAGCACAAATCAGTAGTCATTTTTACTTTCTTTTACTTACTATAAAGATAGTAAAGGAAGTATTGTAATCGGGTCGAATTTTCGAATTCGAGCTTTCACCGGAAATACATGTTTTGAGGTCCCCTGAGTCCAAAAAAGTGGTTTTTAGAAACATGTCTGTGTGTGTGTCTGTGTGTGACAGCCATATCGTATCGAAAGCTTTATCCAAATTACACCCAACTTGGAAGTTTGCGTTCATATTGTATCTAGTTGTGCCGCGAAGCTTTTGGCTCTACTTTATTCTTGAAAGTTGTAGAGCTTTTTCAAGTTTTTTCGAAAACAGCTCCAACGATTTTCTTTAAGCTTTTTATAGTTCTTAGACTCATTGATGTCTACAACTTTTATTTGAAACTTTTTCCTGGGAAAATTCGAATAAGGACGGTTCCAGAGTGAAGCTTGGGAATTTGTATATATACTTACAATATATAGGTTGTATGCATATGATAGTTCTGTTTTTACATTATGTTTAGTTATAAAGTGTTAAGATTAATTTTCACCAACAGCGCGAGTTTCACAAATGAAAGTAAAAGAAAGTACTGTGACGTCTCGCAGCAGATATTTTCTTTAGCACCCTTCAGTTTTCGGGAAATTTCTGAGTCAAAGGATTTTTTTTTATAGATATGGCCAGTGGCGAAACTACCATATCGCTAGACCCCGCGACGCGGGAGGCCCGAAGCTTTGGGGGGCTCGAAATTTTTGATAAAATTAGTACTAGTGCAAAAACGGTGCAGTAAAAAAAAGAAATTGAAAAAGGAACAGGAACAGGAACGGTTAGCAAAAATACCAAAATTATCCCGTTTTCTTAAATCGTTTGCTATGATCACAGATAATTAAAGTACTTCTAAAGATGAACAGATGTTTAAACAAGTTTATAGAAAAAATTAATCCAACTGACTTAAAACTAAAAAATCAAGATAAATACTATACCTACTAGAGATGAAGGGCAATTTGAACATGTTGATAACAGAAGTAGTACGGAAATTGATTTGAATAACGATGAAAATACCATGGATTTCGTCCAAGATGCTACGAATAAGGATATTAAGAAACTCTCGTTATTTTTAACAGACAATGTTAATTTTCAAAACAAAATATTACACCTGATATGAAAAAAATGATTATATCTTCTAACTCCTCTCGACCTCAAGGGTTTTTTAACAAGGACGTTTCGCAAGAAAATCGGTGCTAAATTAAAATATAGGACGCTAAATACGAAAAGCAAAAATGCATATAAGGTTGGTGGCCGATATAATGTTTTTGCGGGGGGCCTAAAATTTGTAGTTCCGCTACTGGATATGGCGGTGACGTTTTTCAGTGATTTTCTGATAAGTGTACTGAAGAAAAACTGACCACAGATTCGTGTTCAGCGTGAAACAACATACATGCTATTTATCAGAACAATTTACTTTTATTTTAGTTCCATCTATTGGAAATCGACATTGCATCGGATCTTTACGAAAATTGAAAAATCAATCTTAACAAATATTAGAATTCCAGCTGATTTGTGCTTTGTAAAGGAAACCATATATCCTAATAATCATATTACGTATAGTCAATAAAATTTTTAATTGGGTTCGAGATTTTTTGTAAAAAAAAAGCGTAATTATTTCGTTTTTGACGAACTTTTTATTTATTTTAATCGTAGCAGTATTAAAATGAGCGCGCCAAATGAGTGGCGCTCTAGTGGTGATTCGTGCGCACTAACCGTCATCGTCGCCATTTTATTTCGATTTAATATAATTTCAATGTCTGCAATGTGTCAAAAACAATGTGAAAGCTTGTTTGTGCTATAATTAATAATCGAGAATATTTTGTCGTATTATTGATGGATTTCAACATAAAATCGTAACGTGAGTGACAAATGTCACATGAGTGATATATTGACAAATGCGATGACAATTGGCAGCCAATGTCAATCAAGACGAAGTATCTCCACAGTGGTTGCGATCAATTCACGTAAATATTGACGATAATATGTTGTCGAACACTTCCAGATAAAACATTTGATCGTAACAATTTGAATGGAGCAAAATGTCGGTGTGACCACGATGCATAAACCGCTGAAAATTCGTTTAACCGACTTAAATCCACACTTAACATGTGTTATTTGTCACGGATATTTCGTAAATGCAACAACAATCACCGAATGTCTACATTCATGTACGAAAAGTTTCGACATCACATCAAAATTAAACCAATTCAATGATTTCTAATCAATGTTTCAGTTTGTCGCAGTTGCATTGTCCAGTATTTGGAATCACATAAATACTGTCCAATATGTGAAGTGCAAATTCACAAAACGAAACCATTACTGAATCTTCGCAGCGATCAAACTTTGCAGGACATTGTTTATAAGCTGGTCCCGGGACTGTTTCAAAGTAAACCATCACAATCACACCTACATACGATGTTTAAATTATCATACTCAATACATAAACTATCGATTTATGGATAAAATTGGTTTTTAGCGATGCAAGTTCTTTATTCATACATCATATATGTTTTCACTACAAAACATAAATCGGCTAGTTCATTTAAGCATACCGTGGTACCTTGACATACGAGTTAAATTCGTTCCGCAACCTTGCTCGTATCTCGAATTACTCGTATCTCGAATTTTATCTTTTATCTCTATTAAAACGATCAGATGCACGACCTGTTACATACATAATTGTGTTACAAATCGAACAAGTCTTTAGTATAATAATTTGAACATCTTCTGTAAGCTCCTTACTCTATTTTCTTATTCCAATCTTTAACAGATGAAATGCAACGTCGGAAATCATACTATGCATCAAATCCCAGTGTTGTGAAGCCAGTAGATCCCGAACAATCAGGAGAACTAAGTGAGCGGAGCTACATTTATACAAGTGATGAATATATTTCACTCTCGTTGGAATATTTTAATGCTAGCAATAACAATAATGATTCAACGACGAAACAGGTTCGTATTTAATACTTAGTACGTACTACGGATAGTTAATTTTTTTTCGTGATTCCAAAATGTTATCATTAGGTTCGTTCGCGGATCCCACACTAAACCGATAACGAATCACCCCAAGTGGATTTAGGATAATCGCCAAGCCCATTCACGCTTATGAACTGATTAAGGGTTATTTTTCCGTGAACGAGTTTGCAAATGTTCGGAAGTAAGACGAGGATTAACGAGAACCCACGAAAATTGTAAATTGAATTTAATGTTAAAAGCGAAGGATAGAAAATCTAGCTACATTTTATCAAACTGCGCATGAATAAGAGAATCGAATTTTTCGTCCTAAAAAAAAAACACCCGAGAATCGCTAGAACCAGAGTCCCGTTCCGCTTTCCTTTTCTGTCAATGTTAAATTCAATTAACAATTTTCGTGGGTTCTCGTTAATCCTCGTCTTACTTCCGAACATTTTCAAACTTGTTCACGGAAAAATAACCCCTAATAACCCCCCCGATTACCCCAAATCCACTTGGACTAATTCGTTATCGGTTCAGTATGGGATCCGCGAACGAACCGAACCTATTGTTTCGTATAAATCTCGATAAAATAAAATGAAATATGAGAATAGAATTTTTCGAAATTTCACTTAGTTTTTGGGAAGAATAGGATATACAATACAAATAATAAACATAAAAGGTTAAAGGTACCATTTCAAGCACTCCTCTTTATCCGATTTCTATAAAATTGGTGTCAAATCAAGAGAAATAATTATGACTTGTAGAGAAATCCTATTTCGATCATTAAACATTATTGAAAGATATCGATTTGTATAATTTTCCTTGGTATTGTACCCAGCGATAACGTTTTAATCCTATACCTAGAAATTTTCAAATAATTTTTCGTCATTTTGTTCACAATACAGTGGTACTTTGACATACGAGTTTAATTCGTTCCGCAACCTTTCTCGTATCTCGAATTTTATCTCTATTAAAAAGATCAGATGCACGACCTGTTGCAACTTTTTGAGATTTTTGACCTGCTAAACCGAACTCGTATCTCGAATTTCGCTCGTAACTCAAAGCAAAAAATCACTCGCTCGCCGGCTCGTATCTCGAAAAACTCGTATGTCGAGGTACCACTGTACTCACTAAAGGATGCATGTTAAAGATCTAAATTGATGTTAATCACTTGAAATTTAGAAATACGTTATTATGTATTAATTTTTGTGGAACTTGTCGAGAATTTTATGCCAGTTAAATTTACTTGGCAACTACTTTAATTTTCAGTCAAGAAGATATTTACGGTGTCCAGCAGCCGTTTCAATTCTCCACCTGCAAAAGTTGATCCGAGCCAAATACGGTCTATCCAAGGAGCATAAAGTTGAAATTTTATATCAAAACGACAGCTTATGTGAACATTTCACACTGATCGATGTCGCTTATATTTACCTATGGAAACGAGTAAGTCTTATCCCTGCCTAACTTAAATCACTAGTCAATCAATCACTAGTCATTGATTCAATTATATTGAAACAATGAAGTTGAGGCAATCGAGAATTAGATTAAAAAATTAATTTTCGTTGAAACTTAATAAAAAAAAGTTAATAAAAAAAAATAATTTAATTAAATTAACTTTGAAGTTTTATTAGCTTCACAAAACAATGAAATTTTTCAACGAGATTGATACCATTTTCATTAAGGGGGTATTCTAGTCTAGAAATTTGAAAAAATCGATTTTTCTTTTCTTTCATATTCTCAAAGTTTAAACCTTTAAGAATATGCCCTAAAGAGCATTTTTCAAAATTTTAATTATTTTTGGACCAGGAATCGCCGATTAAAAAAATGTAAGTATTAACTACCAGTGTATGGGGCCACTGGATGTAACTTTACCTGAAACTTTAAACGCGTTTTTCTCGAAACGACTCCTTTCGATGCGGTAGCCACAATATCTCAAGTTCTAATCAGCCGATTTACTTGAAATTTAGCATGAATATTCTTTACATATCTCTCTATCGCATGAACCAACAAAAAATGAACATTTGAAATTTGTAATATTTTTAAAAAATTTGACAAAGTTAAAAAATGAGTGAAAAAATCGGCCTTTATTTTTGAGTAGCCGCCATTTTATGAAAAAATTTTTTTTCTGTTTTGGAAGTTCATGCAATAGCGAAATTTGTACTTATCAAAAATCCATCATTGTTTCATTTTTCAAATGACCACAAAGGTAGAAATCATGGCGACGAGGACACGGCTTTCCCCCCCCCCCCCCTCTACTACAAAGACGTATAACTCAATGAAAAAAACAATTTTTTTAAAATTAATTTTTGTACTCTCTGAATATAAATAAACAAATGATAAAAAAATGGATGATAAAAATATCAAATGCTTTATTTTTATCAATTGCAAAAAAACGCTCGAAATTCGGACCTCTAGACTAGAATACCCCCTTAAGGGGGTTGCATTTGAGCATTTGAAATTTTTACTATACATTTTTTTATCATTTGTTTATTTATATTCAGAGAGTACACAAAATTAATTTCAAAACAAAAAAAAAAGTTTCATTGAGTTATATGCGTCTTTGAGGTAGAGGGGGAAAAAAAAAAGACCGTGTCCTCGTCGCCATGATATCTACCCTTGTGGTCATTTGAAAAATTAAACAATGATGGGTTCTTGATAAGTAAGAATGTCGCTATCGCACGAAACTCTAAAAATGAAAAAAAAAATTTGTCATAAAATGGCGGCTACTCAAAAATAAAAGTCGATTTTTTCACTCATTTTTTAACTTTGTCGAATTTTTTAAAAATATATCAAATTTTAAGTTGTCATTTTTTGTTGGTTCATGCGATAGAAAGATGTTTAAAGAATATTCAAGCCAAATTTCAAGTAAATCGGCTGATTAGAACTTGAGATATTGGGGCTACCGCATCGAAAAAAGTAGTTTCGAGAAAAACGCGTTTAAAGTTTTACGTTAAGTCTCAACCGGTCGAGTTGTGACGACACTAAAACGGCTATAACTTCGGAAATAATTTGAAGTTTGAAAAATCCTTTTAGAGAGATATTTTTGAATATATAAACTATCAGATTGAGAAAAAAAATTTTTCGATTTTTTCAAATTCCTAGACTTGAATACCCCCTTAAGCGTTTAAAATCAAATTGGTCAAAAGTAAGAAAAGGTGGTCGGATGAATAATTTTGATTGAATCAATTAAATTGACTGTGATTGGGGTCAATTAACTCGTGCACACCTACTTGAACCTATTCAACTCCATTTCATCGCAATCTCAATCAATTTTATTGATTTCGCTTACAGAAAGGACCGCTCCATCTAACATATCGTATTTTTGAAACGGAATGTCAAAAGAAGATGAAACTATCGAACGAGTTTCAATGTGATATCGAGATTTCAGCTCAATCGATCGACTTGGTCGCCACGCGAAACGAAACCGAAAACAATCAGAATCAAAGCAATAAAGTGAATAATGTAAATAATATTAGTAATAGTGATGAATGTTCAAATCGGAAAGATGACGGTATCAGTAACGCACTATGTCATAACAATAACAATAATGTGATTGGCTTTAATAAAAGCTATGATAAGGTTAATAAAAATGAAAGCTCGAAGGTTCATGACAACTCTGATAAGGAGGTGCAGTTACAGATAAGCGAAACAGGAATAATATCGGTGACGTCGATGGCTGTTACGTTGCAGGCGCCTTATAATGAAACTGTAAGTACCGTGCTAGCGACTGTAACAGGGAATGTAGCGAGCGTAACACCGACGTTAACGACGGAGAAGAGCAGCTGTTGTGTGTCGAGCTCAGTGCTGACAGCCCCCGATCAGTCAGCCACGAAACCCGTCAGCACGACCAAGTCGATTCGACGCAACTCAGCTACAAAAAGTAATCAAGCCAGTAACGATCGTAAACGAAAAGCAGACGACGATGCAGCGATCGCTGGCAATCCGATTAAAAAGTCTGCGTCCCAAGTGCCTTGCTCATTACCTCAAACAATCAAATCAAGCCAAAATATCAACACATCCACGAACATCACAACGACAACCAGCACCGCAATGCTCAAACCAACTAAATTAGCTCTGACACCGTCATCCAAATCCGTCACTCCGACTAGTTTCTCAACACCGCTTCCATTACCACCAGTCAGTTCCACGGAATCAATCACTCGGCCAACCAGTAGCAGTCCGGGAAAGACTACCGTGAGACCACCACCTCTATGCAAGCCGAAATCAGTGTTTTCCGGTAAAAAAACGAGTGTACTCGGATACAAGACGTTACGGAATCCTCCCAAATCATGGAATCCGACTGTGCAACGCTCTCGCAGTTCTAGTTCCCCCCCTTACACGAATTATTTAGACCAAAAACCTTCTAATTCAGCTCCCTCAATCATATCTAGCACTACAACAGTAACAACTAGTTCTACAACCCCTATTGTTTCAACCAAATCAAAACCAAACAAATTTTTCAAAGTCCGAAACAATATCCCCAGATACCTGGGTAATCCAGCGTCCGGTGTCAAACCGATGTATCAAATATCCCCAGGTCCACCTAGTAGTCCCGATCCTAAGAAAAAAACGAAACCAATAAAACCAGAATCCAGCAATTCCACAGTAGAAACAAATAAGTCGGAGGCCAATGAAAAAACTGTCCCCCCCTCTAACAAAGATGATCCACAACCGAGAGTTGTCGAAACGATTAAAGAAGACAGCGACAAGGTGAAAAACGAGGAAAAAATTACAGTTCCCACACCCAGGACCAACTTGAAAGTTCCATTAGGAAACAGGAGCAGTCCAATGACGGTTTCTGAAATGTTACAACTGAGAAACAGTCCAAAGGTGACCCCAAAATCAGACACGGTTGAAACAAAATCGTCAAAAGAAGAATCCGTCGAAAAATCCGTGAAACCCGAGTCTAATGAACCGTCGAAACAAGTTGAATCAAAAGACGAGGGTACAAAAGTTGGTAAAGAACCGGAATTGAAAATCTCTCAAACAACAGTTCCGATTTATAGTCCCCGATTGAAGCCGAAGCCCGAATCGAAGTTTCAGAAGCCGTCGTTGTCGTTGAACTTGAAGATTGATGTTCAAAATTTGGAGTCGCCGCTTGAAATAAGCCAATCGAAATATGCGTTTAATAGCTTTCAGATGCCGCTGTTCGATCGGAAATCACCGAAGCAAAAGTCGCGGAACTCTCCGAAGCCGTCGACTCCTGCTAATTCTTTCACCAGTCCGAAGAAGAACTCACAGCCGAGTCCGAATTTTATGTTTGATTCGAAGGCACAGCTCGAGCAAATGCTCGAACAGAATCAGCAGCTGAAACTCCCTTCGTCGTTGGGCAAATTCACTGTGCCGATCACCAAAAACTATCCGAGCGTGTCGATGAAACACCCGACCAAATCCGAAAAGCTGAGCGTGTCGACGGATAAGTCTGTACTACCGAAAGGTTCACTAGCCGTCACCTCGGCGCCACTCAGTCCGAAACTACCCGATCTAAGTTTGGGCAATCAGAAGTTCAATTTCATGTCAAATCATTTCTTAAATCCGGGACAGTTCTTGTATCCGAACTATGCGGCAGCACTGTCTTCATATGATCCTCGTTTGCATGATATTCACAATCTGACCGCGTATCAGTGTATTAATTCATTTTTGTTGAACCAGCACCGGTTTAGTTTCCCGCCGCAAATGCGGCCGTCGACCACGACCGCGTGTAACACCTTAACCACGACTAGTTTGCCGGTCAGTTCATCGTCCGTGTCAACGTCCGGCACGGCGATCGCGACCACACCAGCATCCGTCACGGTTTCAACTAGCAGCTCGAGCACACGTACCACGAACAAAGACTCGGATCATCTAACCGAGAAAAAGTAAAACTCGATTAAGTCAGGAGAAAAAGTGTACTTAAACATTTTGTCTTTAGTTTGTCGGGGGATTTGTCCTGCATTTTATATTTGTTACAAATCTATCTGGGCTCGTGAAAATAAATTTTTTTTTTCCTCTTTTATGAATTTTATATCTTGATTTCATCAAATAACTAGTGTTTTCTTTATGGCGCTAGTACACATTCAGTAAACAGGATATCTATAATACGAAGCCATGAAAGCCATACTCTTTTAAAAAGTCCATATATTCAATCCTCAAATCCGAGCGATTACTAAAATATTGATACTTTTGAAGCACCCTGTACTATAAACACTACACAAATCACTTATGTACAAGGTGTCGACAATATGTTGAAAGATTTAGTTTTTATATTTTTACCGGTTGTTGGGCATATAAAAATATTTTTGGCTTTTTTTTAAGCTTGTGTTTTCAAAATTGGATCAACTCTAAGAGTTATAGCACCTTTTAATGACCGCCGAATCGACACGAGCACGTCTTTCGCAATGTTTCGACGAATGTGTACTGCCGATTAAAAAAAAAAAACACTATCAACAGTCAATCATAAATTCAAATAACAGCTCTTCAAATCAATGAGAGCAATCAATTTTTAATTTCAATCTATAACCGGTTGATCAATAGAAATATGTTAAAGGTGCTACATTTGGACGATTGATTCTTATATATATTTTTTTTTACAAAATTGCGTGGTATGTTCAAAAAAATTTTAACAAATCTAAGTGCATGTCGATTTAATGTTTCTTTTATCAAAGCTCTATTGGAAATTGTATGTAAAATTAACATTTTGTAGATAGAGAGATTTATTTTTATACACATATCATAAATAATTGTCTATATAAGAAAAAAAATGATAGCCAATTCCATCCTTGTGCGCATTTGCCGCAAAAACTACTGAATAGATTTTGATCGAGTTTTGTCTTGTTTTTACGCCCAGCGAAGCGGGCCAGTAACAGCTAGTTTAGCGCCTCATCAAGTCAAGTGGTTAGAAATTGTTATAATGAAAAACAAATCTATGCTTGACTTGATCTAACATTTAAATATTTTATACTTGACTTGATTTTACGTAAAAGTTAGGTTAAGTAACTTGAAAATCTTAAAGCTCGTTTCTTAAAAAAATCGATTGATTGTTCAAATATTTGCCCTTTTTTTCTGTACAAAAGCATGCTACGCATTAAAATCATTTAATCGTATTAATGTAGTGCGAACATTAATTTTGATTCTCTCGAAAAAAAATTGTGGCTAAAACACAATCAGTAGACGTAAACGTGTATATATTTGTTAATAATATGTTTAATTAAATAGTTTAGCTAAGAAAATGTTAAACAAAAGAGAAATAATCAAATAATTGAGTGTAACAAAGGAAAACTATATGTTATACATTGAAAAAATTATATATATATAAATATACATATATATACACATGTGAAAAAAGAATAAATAATTATAATCTATTTTATTATTAACAAATAACTATAATTATATAAGGTGCACTTAGTATTGTTGAACAGTTTGTTAATTATAATTCCTCTCAATCCTGTGGGTTAATATCAATTAATGTTTTATTTTATTTCTCTAGTCTAGTTTTACATAATTTATGGAAAATGTATCTGATACAAAGGAAATAGTTATTGAAGTCATTCAAATATTTTGTTTGTTTTTTTTTTCATCGTTTCTCATTGTATCATACACGAATGTTTGTTCTTTTTCGTTTGTAATTCGCTCTTTCAGATCATGTGGTTTTCTTTTTTTTTCTTTTCACTCTTGACAACAGAGAAATATTGTAATAAATTATTTCAAACCGTTGCCAGAGTGTGTTTGTTTTTTTATTGTTCACCTTGCATTAAAACAACACTCAAGAGCATCGAAGTCAATTTGATCCCAATTAGCCTTTTTCCTGGGAAGATTTAAAAAAGATCCGCTAGGGGCAGCACCAGTGGCGGGGTACATATGTTTTGAATTCTTTATTGACAACAATGTCAAACCTTTAGAATTATAATGGAATTAACGGAAGATGATGTACCTGGAGCGAAATTGAAATTTGCAAAAGTGCAAGATCATCTTGTCTGGGATTTAAAACGATGACTTGCATGTCGTGGCTTACCGTGTCAGGTAATAAAAATTTTCTAGTTGAAAGGTTAGTTGATTCATAAATTTTCTCGTATATGTCATTGTGTTGTTGACAATTTTATTATTTTAAATAAACTAAGTTGACTTTTTTTTGAAGTTATACTTCTTTAGGCACGTTATGAAAAAATGATGAGAGTGAAATTTTTAGATGGGCGACCATCTTGAGACAAAAATTAACAAAATGAAGTTGGCCGCAAAACCACTTGGTTTATTTTAACTTGGCGCGCGTAATTTGAATTTTTGTTTTATTTGTTTTTATATTTAAATTAAAAATAATTATATATACAAATGACACATATTATTAATAAATAAGTTATAACTTTTCTGGAATTTTGCAGTAGCTGTTATACTATTTGGAGTTTAGTGATGAAAATGACGTCTGCATTCCATGCATATTCTTAGTTATCACGAAATCTGGGATTCTGAAATGATTCAACCATCTTAGAATAATAATTTAGTAACACAAGATATGAATAAGATTAAGACATTACTTTGACAAGTAGCTACTTACTTTATTTCGCAATTTCTATGAAGCTTCGTTTTCATGACATACATGAATTGTTAACCAGAAAAATGATCCTGACAAAGCTTATAAACGTTTTGCAGCTTTCTTTGGATATTATTTATTGATACAAATTAAAATATTATTCTCTTAATTTTATTTTTTATAATTATATCTTTAAATATGTATATATTATTATTATTATTATTAAATATTAAATTACAGTTTTTTAAAATTGATAATTTGAATGCAATTAATAAAAAATTATTTTTAATGATGCCAAAGAAGTATAACTTCTCACGCGCGTACATAAGTACACACAACCACTTTTTTTTTATTATGGAGCTGCTTTGTTACGTTAATGTTCTCACTGGAATATTAACCATCGTAAGTATATGAAATAATTACATAGCTTTTTTTATATGAATATTTCATTAAGTAATCATTTTAATATGTAACTGAATTCGTATTAAGGTCCTAAATTAATTGTCAAATCAAATTGAGCTATTCTTCTAATGTAATGATACAACTAACAATTAAATTATTAGTCTTATCAAATAAATGTGTCATTATAACGGAATAAAATTAATGAATATTTACTTTATAATTTAAATGGATCAAGTCTTTTAATTGGTCTGGAATATTATAGTTCGTAACTCATAAGTGATTAATGTCGAGTAAAAGTTTTAATAGCATTAATTTAAAAATGCCGCGCTTCACTGTAATAGAATTATACGTGTTTGTCGTTTATTTCTATTTATTATAAAACATTTATTTAATGTAGCGTGTGGTGAGCAGTGGCGTGCGTTACCTTTTACTGATAGGTTCATATAAATTTATATTCTGATATAATCCTGATAATAATACGAGCTAAGGTCTCTTAGCGGAATGGTGACGAGACTGATCGTCCTATACGTTAAAGTTTCTTGAGATTAGTCGGGATCAACCCCCTGACACTTAAATACGAGAAAGACTAAAAAAAGTGACCATTTGTGTTACTTTATTTTGCAATTTCTATGAAGCTTTGTTTTCATGACATGCATGAATTGTTAACCAGAAAAATGATCCTGACAAAGCTTATAAACGTTTTGCAGCTTTCTTTGGATATTATTTATTAATATAAATTAAAACATTCTCTTAATTTTATTTTTAATAATTATACCTTTAAATATATATATTATTATTATTATTTAATATTAATTTATAGTTTCTTAAAATTGATAATTTGAATGCAATTAATAAGAACTAATTTTTAATGATGCCAAAGAAGTATAACTTCTCACGCGCGTACATAAGTACACGCAACCACTTTTTTTTAAATAAATTGCGTTCTTAATATATCTATAATACGGTAGTGGAGTGATTTTTGAAGATTCGAAGTCGTTTTAAAGATACAGCAGGTAGAAGAAAGAGCTGCTCGGAGCGCTGAATTGGCAGTTGAAACTTTAAACGCGGTTTTCTCAAATCCGTGTTTTTCAAACTTTCCTCCATCGTATCTCAAAAACGGCTTGACCGAATGACTTGAAATTTATAGGGTACACTCAACACATGTAAACGCATGGAATTAACTATTATCAAATTTGCAAAATTGCTATTTTTTATAGCAAAAAAACAAAAAAAGAAACACAAATTTCGCAACTTTTATTTAAAATGTCTACCAAAAGTCCAATTTTTATTTTCTTTTACTACTATATAGATAGTAAAGGAAGTATTGTAATCGGGTCGAATTTTCGAATTTGAGCTTTCACCGGAAATACATGTTTTGAGGTCCCCTGAGTCCAAAAAAGTGGTTTTTAGAAACATGTCTGTGTGTGACAGCCATATCGTATCGAAAGCTTTATCTGAATTTCACCAAACTTAAAATCTAGCCTCCATATTATACCTAGTTGTGCCGCGAAGCTTTTGGTTGAAATTGGTTAACCGAAAGCTTTACTCTACTCTTGGCGTTTTTGAGCTTTTTCAATTTTTTTCGAAAACGGCTCCAACGATTTTTTCTAAACTTCCTATAGTTCTTTGAATCATTGATGCCTACAAGTTTTATTTGAAACTTTTTCCTGGGAAAATTCAAATAAGGGCGGTTCTGGGATGAAGGTTGGGAATTCGTGTATATACATATAGCCCTATAGGTTGTATGCATATAGTTCTATTTACATGTATTGTTACAAAGTGCTTATATTTGTTTTAACTAACAGCCAGTATTTTCATAAATGTAAAAGAAAGTAGTGTGACGCCTTGCACCAGATATTTTACTTTCTTTTACTACTATATAGATAGTAAAGGAAGTATTGCAATCGAGTCAAATTTTCAAATTCGAGCTTTCACCGGAAATACATGTTTTGAGGTCCCCTGAATCCAAAAATATCTGGTGCGAGGCGTCACACTACTTTCTTTTACTTTCATTTATGAAAATACTCGCTGTTAGTTAAAACAAATATAAGCACTTTGTAACAATACATATAAATAGAACTATATGCATACAACCTATCGGGCTATATGTATATACAAATTTCCAACCTTCACCCCAGAATCACCCTTATTCGAATTTTCCCAGGAAAAAGTTTCAAATAAAAGTTGTAGCCACTAATGAGTCTAAGAACTATAGAAAGTTTCAAGAAAATCGTTGGAGCCGTTTTCGAAAAAAATTGAAAAAGCTCAAAAACGCCAAGAGTAAAGTAGAGCTTTCGGCAAACCAATTTCAACCAAAAGCTTCGCGGCACAACTAGGTATAATATGAAGACCAGATTCCAAGTTTGGTGAAATTCGGATGAAGCTTTTGATACGATATGGCTGTCACACACAGACATGCTTCTAAAAACCCCTTTTTTGGACTCAGTGGACCGCAAAACATGTATTTCCGGTGAAACCCCAAATTCGAAAATTTGATCCGATTACAATACTACCTTTACTAGTAAGTAGTAAAAGAAAGTAATATTTATACACTATATAGCTTATATGTACATATAAATATACGGATTTCCAACCTTAACCCCAGAACCGTCCTTATTCGAATTTTCCCAGGAAAAAGTTTCAAATAAAAGTTGTAGCCACTAATGAGTCTAAAAACTGTAGAAAGTTTAAAGAAAATCGTTGGAGCCATTTTCGAAAAAACTTGAAAAAGCTCAAAAACGTCAAGACTAAAGTGGAGCTTTCGGTTAACCGATTTCAACCAAAAGCTTCGCGGCACAACTAAGTATAATATGAAGACCAGATTCCAAGTTTGGTGAAATTCGGGTAAGGCTTTTGATACGATATGGCTGTCACACACAAACCAAACACACACACAGACACACACACACACACACAGACATGTTTCCAAAAACCACTTTTTTGGACTCAGGGGACCTCAAAACATGTATTTCCGGTGAAAGCTCGAATTCGAAAATTCGACCCGATTACAATACTTCCTTTACTATCTATATAGTAGTAAAAGAAAGTAAAAGTGATTTTTAGAAACATGTCTGTGTGTGACAGCCATATTGTATCGAAAGCTTTATCCGAATTTCACCAAACTTGGTATTTGACCTCCCTATTATACCTAGTTGTGCCGCGAAGCTTTTGGTTGAAATCGGTTAACCGAAAGCTCTACTTTACTCTTGGCGTTTTTGAGCTTTTTCATTTTTTTTCGAAAACGGCTCTAACGATTTTCTTAAAACTTTCTATAGTTCTTAGACTCATTAGTGGCTACAACTTTTATTTGAAACTTTTTCCTGGGAAAATTCGAATAAGGGCGGTCCTGGGATGAAGGTTGGGAATTCGTGTATATTCATATAGCCCTATAGGTTGTATGCATATAGTACTGCTTATATGTATTATTACAAAGTGCTTATATTTGTTTTAACTAACAGCGAGTATTTTCGTAAATGAAAGTAAAAGAAAGTAGTGTGACGCCTCGCACCAGATATTTTTGTTTTGTTTTGAATAAGCCAATCAACCGGAATCGTGGAGGAAGTGCGAGCTCATTTTTTCGAGGTGGGGGTGTTCAGAACGCTGTAACTCATGTTCTACACAATATTTTTGGTTTAAAATTTATATTTATACCGTCGAAATAAATACTAATAAATGATAATAAAATTAAAGCTCTATCTATTTACTGGTCGTAGAAAAAAAATCCCTAAAAAACAGGCCGTCACATGGGTCGACCCCCTTAGTATATTTTCTAATATACTAAATGAATAATAAAATATGTTTCATTCCATTATCAACTCGGTGAAGGTCGATGTAGGTTCGGATCTTAGACATTTAGGATAAAAGCGAATAAGGCAAATTACATGGAGTACTTAGTAGTAGTGTGAGGAGACTTGTGGTATTTATGGATGGTACGGCACTGTTGATGTGTTTCAGCCCCCTACAACTCCATGTTACAAAAATGTGACCATTTTTACTGGATTTGCAGTAGGCTTACAGATTAAAACGCTGTATTTTTTGTTTTTGTTTCGAATAAGCCAATCAGCCGGAATCGTGGAGGAAGTGCGAGCTCATTTTTTCTAGGTGGGGGTGTTCAGAACGCTGTAACTCATGTTCTACACAATATTTTTAGCTCAAAATTTATATTTATACCGTCGAAATAAATATTAATAAATGATAATAAAATTAAAGTTCTATCTTTTTACTGGTCGTAGAAAAAAAATCCCTAAAAAACGGGCCGTTACATGGGTCGACACCCTTAGTATATTTTCTAATATACTAAATGAATAATAAAATATGTTTCATTCCATTATCAACTCGGTGAAGGTCGATGTAGGTTCGGATCTTAGACATTTAGGATAAAAGCGAATAAGGCAAATTACATAGAGTACTTAGTAGGTAGTAGTGTGAGGAGATATATGTGGTATTTATGGATGGTACGGCACTGTTGATGTGTTTATTTATGTCGATTAAATGGCGACGGTGCACGTCAGTGTTACACTGGCGCACACGTGCGCAGTGCTCGGCTAGGCTCGACTCGATGTTGTTCTATGTTAAAAATGATACACATAAACGTCCCATAACATTCGATCAAACCACAAAAAGTGATATTTCAATCGAATGATCGAGACGTTTTCCCACAGCGACCCACAATGATCTCGTACGGACAGTGATACAAATACCAACGTCAACATTAAGCTGACCACATTTCCCGAGACGTTGTTTAGTGTGCGTGTAACGTCGGCCGTGCATTCTAAATTGTATATATGTATGTGTTAGCCGGTGCGATTGTGTGTGAATTTTGGGGTTGAGAACAGTGCGGAGCGCCATGATCCGTTGCCAAGCCCATTACATTATTTGTTTCATCCTATTTTACCAAAAATTTGCGACCGGCACCAGCGACAATCACGTCGGTAAGTCACGCAACCCATCATCCAACACCCACCCATCGTCTCCCCAGTAACCAGTAACAAAAACGTCAACTTTTTCACAGAGCCAACTCCAAGTGACTCGACACCTGGTGCTTCAATCGACATTCCCGCGACAATTGTCACATTTGTCGATAGCAATGCGACAATCGACTGCAACTTTCATATCCCGGTGTCTTCAGTATGGTGGAGCTTGCAGGACACCACCAACATCACCAGCGATAATGAAAAATACCAAATCGAAAATGTCGCCAGCGACGAAGACTCGATATCTTCTAGCACATTAAAAATATTAAACGTCGATTTTGAGGATAGTAACAACTATTCGTGTAATACTCTAGAAGGTAGTGCGACGAGTTATGTGAACGTGACACTTCCAGGAGTCGTCGTTTCAAAGCGAAACACTGTCCGGTTAAAGATCGATGGCCACGACACGCTTTTCTGTGTGTTTAAAGGACATCCCCTGGTGGAGTTTCACTGGGTCAAAGACAACGATTCGGCTTCCATCGAGGAACTGAAACGATTCACGAATATCACCAGCTTAAACGAGACGCACACAAATCTCACTCTATCCGTGGTCGGAATCAACCGAAAAGACAACGGATCATACACTTGCATCGCCCAGGACAGCCTTGGTCCCGTCCAGGCTCAAGTCGTCCTCCTAGTCCTAGACAAACCTCAAGTCCGTATTGACTTCGTCAAGGAAGTCGGTGCTCAAATGATTTACATGAACTGGACGACGAACGACGAAAACGATCCGATCAGCAAATTCACGGTGCAGTTCATGAAGAAAGGAACGGACGCTTGGCAATTTTATATGGAGGAAATCGGTGGTGGTAACACTTCATACGTGTTTAAGAATCTCGACAAGAATTCCGAGTATAAATTTCGAATTGCCGCCAGCAATAGTCAGGGACAGGGCCGGGCTGATGAAACCCCCCATTTCATTAAAACGCTTGAACTGGATCCGAATTTCGTGCCGCAGATCGAGCTCAAGGGTGTCACGTTCAATTCGATGACGGTTGGATGGACGGTGCCGCCGCCGGAACTCCAGGATCACATCCATTACTATGAATTAATTGCTCAAGCGTACAATTCGACCACCAACAACGAGGCGATTCATCCCGCTTCCAGCATGAACTGCTACTTGTTTGTCAACCTCAAAGCTGCCACCACTTACCACTTCAAAGTATGTACAATTCAATATTAACTATTATTATATCTATATGCTTATACAGTGATACCTCGACATGCGAGTTTAATTCGTTCCACAACCTTGCTCATATCAGATGATCAAATGCTCGACCGAGTTGCAACTTTTTGAGACCTGCGACCTGCTAAACCGAACTCGTATCTCAAATTTCGCTCGTAACTCAAAGCAAAAAAATCACTTTCGTATCTCGAAAAACTCGTATGTTGGGGCACTCGTATGTCGAGGTACCACTGTACTTTGGAAATTATTTAATTTAGACTATTGTAAATATTCCTTAGTGGTTGTGTCCCGTTGAATCGATCAAAAGATTAATATTTTTAAAAAATGACCCCATAAAATATTAAACCCAACTTCTTTGAAATAGTATCGATAGAAACATTGCCAATATTTTAAAGAGAGTACAGTGGTACCTCGACATACGAGTTTAATTCGTTCCACAACCTTGCTCGTATCTTGAATTACTCGTATCTCGAATTTTATCTCTATTAAAAAGATCAGATGCACGACCTGTTGCAACTTTTTTGAGACCTTCGACTTGCTAAACCGAACTCGTATCTCGAATTTCGCTCGTATCTCAAAGCAAAAAATCACTCGCTCGTATCTCGAAAAACTCGTATGTCGATGTACCACTGTATACTGGAACGTTTTTACGGGTTCAAGGATTTGTGTGTAACGACAACAATTTATTTTTAAACAATTGTTTATTGATTTATCTTACACTATTGTCACTTATAAACTACACGTTAACAATTATTTATATACAGCCACCTATTGGCGCAGTGGCAAGAGCATTAGTTCTCTCCACTTCATGCGACAAGTGGTTCTGGGTTCGATCCCCATTGAATCCTAGACTTAAGATTCTAGACCTAAGATATACTTGACCAACAGAAAGTTTCTGTGTTTAGACAGTCGTGATATGATCTTAGCTGTTAAAACGACTTAAAACACCCAAAAAAAAAAAAAAAAAATATTTATATACACTTATTCACTAATTATTGTCACTCACGATTTCACTGTTTCGCTTGATTTCACAATTTATTTCACACTGTTCACTTTCACTGTTTACACGTTAACACTGAGCACGTCCACTATTTATTTTAACACTGACCGAAGATTTATTCAATACTCTCGAAGATTTTTTGAAGACTGCCTCGCCGTATGCTTGTCCGGGGCTTATATAAGATTTCGAAATCCTTCTAGAAAATTCGACTCTATTGTCCCTGGACTTTCTATTTTTCTCGGAATATTTTATCGATCATTCGTTTAACCCCTTCTTAATTCACCGAGTAATCCTTTTCGTCAAACTCTCTCGATGGGTGGTTGCTTGCCCACCTCCATCTCATACCCAGGCCGTTTCCTCATTGGACGGTTGATGAGGTCGATGACATCCACAGGCTCTGAAAATGGCGACGCGTCTCCATTTTGAGATTGTGACAATACCTTCATAATATTGACAAACTTTTAAATACCCAGGTACCATTTAAAACCATCCTCTTAAACGATTTCTATAAACAATATTTCAATTTAAACGAAATACTTACCGTTTCCAGAGAAACACTAATTCGATCATTTTTTATTATTATTATTCGAACACTTTTGTTTACAGTTGATTATCGAAATTGCATTTTTCTGGAAGCGTATCAATTAATTGGTACCTCATTCTAAAAATCGGTAATGTGGGAGGGGTTGAAATGGTATCCAAATATATTGTATACTAGAGATGCAACGAATAGTGATTTAGCCACACTCTCGGTCGAATAGTCGGATAATCGAAAAAAAAACAAAACTTGCTGATACCCGCTCGCTTTGCTGAGAGTATCTAAATTTAACTGATTGATTAAAAGATGCCCTACGTTTATAGCGAAATATAAAAATTAATCTATTTTAACAGAAAAATATGATAGATACTTTCAGACTTTAGATCCAAAGTAAGTTCATCAAAATCCTTAAAACTCCTTTTCTAGGAAGGGATATTAGCTATCTTACAGGTTCATTACAGTTTTAAATATAAAATGTTCCTTTAAACTTAAAAATTTTTCACACCAAATGTCATTTATAACCGTTTAGCTATTTTAGTAGAATAGATTCGTAGCTTTCCTACTGGAACCGTGCCTTTTTTTAGGATAAATGGTATTCAATACGTTAAGATCTGAGGTATCTTTGCTAAAAATTGATTAAAATTAGTTCTGTTAAATAATTGTTAATTATTTAAAAAATTTATTATAGGTATTCTTTTAATACGTTTATTTATAATTATTATTTATAAAAAATTTCATTATTAGTTTTATCAGGTTTTAAATGAAATTGTTAATATTTCGCAGTAAACTTCGTCAATTTTTATAATTTAAAATTTGTATAAATTTTTCTTTCGTTACTTCGTAAAATTGGTCAGGCCTTTTTGAGGAAATTGCGTTCAAATGCTATTTCACGAACTTTAACAAAGCTTACCGAAAATACACAGTTCCTGTAGGCTTCAATTGTTATGCTATCCTATGTAGGATGACCAAACGTACTCTTTTAAGAGTAGTTACATGTACCTTACATACCTAATTGGTGTAGAATTATTCGAATTCTATGTCCTAAGTAAGGACCAACATAAAATTTTTATATTTATAAAAAAAAGATAGCAATAAAACAGCCACTACGTACGACGTACAATAACCAGTCGCTCTGTCAACGCTTTTTAAATCTGTGATATCTTCTAAGATATTCATTTTTATGAACTGCTGTAAAGGGCAATTTTGATCTACATGAAATGCACAACGTATCTAATATATTTAATTGGATTAGGAATAATACTGTATTGTTTAAAATAGCCTGGTAAATAACCAATATTTTTTTTGTAATATGTAAAAGATAAAAAGAGTTCCTGTGGGTTATCCTTAGGAGATGGACATATACCATCGCGGACTTTTTTATTAATCTTTTTAAGATACACAATCCCCCTCATATAAGTTTGATCTATCTCGTAAGGTTTAGCCAGCGTTTACAATGTAAGTACACAAAAATGCAGTGGTACCTCGACATACGAGTTTAATTCGTTCCGCAACCTTGCTCGTATCTTGAATTACTCGTATCTCAAAGCAAATTTCCCCATACAAAACAATTGAACTACCATTAATCCGTTTCAACCCCCAAAATGTCACCCCAGTTATTTCGTTACGTGGTTTTGAATAATAAAAACGTATTTATAAATAATAAATATTTACTGTACAAAAACAAAAAAGAGAATGTAAAGAAATAAATTCGATATCCTCACTGGTCCTTTGCCTTTTTCGCTACATTTTTCTCGCTTTCACCTGTAGGCCGTTTAGAAAAAAAAAACATGTCCAAGGAGGTTTGTTTCTTCCCCCCTCTCAGAATGTTCCGGAAATGAGTTGGGCAAGTGTCATTAAAAAGATCAGATGCACGACCTGTTGCAATTTTTTGAGACCTTCGACCTGCTAAACTGAACTCGTATCTCGAATTTTGCTCGTAACTCAAAGCAAAAAATCACTCGCACGCCGGCTCGTATCTCGAAAAACTCGTATGTCGAGGTACGACTGTATGGTGGTTTTGACATCATCACATTACAAATAATTGAATTTTCGATACTAAAAAATGCATCTATTATACCCACAAACCTTCCTCTTGAATCACTCGATCAATTGCTGAAAACTGTATTAAAATCCGTTTTTGTAGTTTAAAAGATCTAAGGGAACAGACAGCGGGGGCAACTTTGTTTTATACTATGTAAAGATGTATATTTTATACTGTGGGGAAGAATTATAACAAAACAGGTGTTCAAAATATTTCTTTGGTATTATCCGAATTTCGTACTATGTGTTTTCATTGTAAACGATTTTCGCATTTACTATATAAAACATGAAATAGATATCCGAGATCAAATTAAGATATTTCGCTGACTTTAATTTGGGATGTAATTATCAGTGTTTGGATTTATAGTTAAAACTAGTTTTTATATTAAGTATCATTTAAATAGTTTTCCGGGAAGAAGTTGTTATCCCACAGACTCCTAACGTTTTTCGGGATAAAAAGTGTTTCGTATGTTATCTTAAAATAGTGGACATCTTCATTAAAATTCATTCAGTCATTGTAGTTGAATGGATTATTAGCTATCCTTCAGGAACCGTGTATTTTCTCGAGTTAAAATTTCTGATGGTTTTATTTAAATAACCTAATATATCTGCGTTCTAAGATTATATATTTGTTTTAAACAATCAATTCTGATTTTTTCGACCGATATCGTTAATTGGCTACAATCATTCAACTTATTTTTTTATCTCACTAGTCATTATTATAAATAATTGGGCATTGATAGAAAACAATAATATGAACGTTTTATCTCTAGCTTTATTTATTTACGTGTAAAAAGTACAATATTATAGTTATTTGTTCTTTTCAAGCATTAGTGTGAATGATTTTATTAATCTTTTGTTTCGCAATCGAATGTGTGTATGATTACGAGACTGTGGGCATTAAAACAACGGTAGTGATTAGAGCTCTGATTTGGAAAACATTACTTGTTGCGTTTATTCTACCTACTTAACGTGTGATAAAAACTAACATGGCATTATTATTTTTATTTTATAGACCTTATTCAAATGAAACCACCAACTGATAGTCAAGTTAATTTTTTGAAATTTCAAAAAAAAATATTACCAGTATTATATTTGCACTTTTTGACCATTAATCTTATCCGTTACTAATCAAAATTATGGTTATTATACAACTTGGTTATTGTGTGTGGGTAAAACCGTGGGGAATTGCTAATCATGCCATAAAATAACGGATAGATATAATTGTAATGCGTTGCGGTATAAATGGTTGCATACCCTCTGAAATTATATATACTTAAGGGGGTCATCTCATGTAACGGCTCGTTTTTTAGGGATTTTTTTTCTACGACCAGTAAATAGATAGATCTTTAATTTTATTATCATTTATTAATATTTATTTCGACGGTATAAATATAAATTTTAAGCTAAAAATATTGTGTAGAACATGAGTTACAGCGTTCTGAACACCCCCACCTCGAAAAAATGAGCTCGCATTTCCTTCCTCTACGATTCCGGTTGATTGGCTTATTAAAAACAAAAAAAAAAAAACAACGGCGTTTTAATCTGTAAGCCTAAATGCACGGAATGAACTATTATCAAATGAATATACAAAAAATTGGACTTTTGGTAGACATTTGAAATAAAAGTTGCAAATTTTGCGTTTTTTTTTGTTTTTTTGCTATAAAAAAATCGAAATTTTGAAAATTTTTGATTGATAATAGTTCATTCTATTATTTACATTTACAAATGTTGAGTGTACTCTATAAATTTCAAGTCATTCGGTCAAGCCGTTTTTGAGATACGATGAAGGAAAGTTTGAAAACCACGGTTCTGACAAAAACGCGTTTGAAGTTTGAACTGCCAATTCAGCGCTCCGAGCAGCTCTTTCTTCTACCTGCTGTATCTTTAAAACGACTTCGAATTTTAAAAAATCACTTTACTATCGTATTATTGATATGTTAAGAAAGCAATTTATTTAAAAAAAAAAATCGATTTTTTGAAACCATCACATGGGTCGACTCCCTTAAGGGGGTATTCTAGTCTAGGAATTTGAAAAAATCGAAAATTTTTTTTTTCATAATCCGATAGTTTGTATATTCAAAAATATCTTTCTAAAAGGATTTTTAAAATTCAAATTATTTCCGAAGTTATAGCCGTTTTAGTTTCGTGGCAACTCGACCGTTTGAGACTTAACGTAAAACTTTACACGCGTTTTTCTCGAAACGACTTTTTTCGATGCGGTAACCCCAATATATCAAGTTATAATCAGCCGATTTACTTGAAATTTGGCCTGAACATTCTTTAAATATCTCTCTATCGTATGAACCAACAAAAAATGACAATTTAAAATTTGTTATATTTTTAAAAAATTTGACAAAGTTAAAAAATGAGTGAAAATATCGACCTTTATTTTTGAGTAACCGCCATTTTATGAAAAAAATTTTTTTTTCTTTTTGGAAGTTCAAGCGATAGCGACATTCGTATTTAACAAGAACCCATTATTGTAATATTTTTCAAATGACTACAAGGATAGAAATCATGGCGACGAGGACACGGCCTTTTTCCCCCCTCTACTTCAAAGACGCATAACTCAATGAAAAAAAATTTTAAACTAATTTAGTGTACTCTCTGAATATAAATAAACAAATGATAAAAAAATCTATAATAAAAATATCAAATGCTTTTTTTTAATCAATTGCCAAATACCGCTTGAAATTTGGGCCTCTAGACTAGAATACCCCCTTAAACTATGAAAAACGTTTCTACCAGTCCATCTTTAGGAACCTCGACATACGAGTTTAATTTGTTCCACAACCTTGCTCGTATCTTGAATTACTCGTATCTCGAATTTTATCTCTATTAAAAAGGTCAGATGCACGACTTGTTGCAACTTTTTTGAGACCTTCGACTTGCTAAACCGAACTCGTATCTCGAATTTCGCTCGTAACTCAAAGCAAAAAATCACTTGCTCAGATCTCGAAAAACTCGTATGTCGAGGTACCACTGTACTTTGGAAATTATTTAATTTAGACTATTGTAAATATTCCTTAGTGGTTGTGTCCCGTTGAATCGATCAAAAGATTAATATTTTTAAAAAATGACCCCATAAAATATTAAACCCTACTTCTTTAAAATAGTATCGATAGAAACATTGCCAATATTTTAAAGAGAGTACAGTGGTACCTCGACATACGAGTTTAATTCGTTCCACAACCTTGCTCGTATCTTGAATTACTCGTATCTCGAATTTTATCTCTATTAAAAAGATCAGATGCACGACCTGTTGCAACTTTTTTGAGGCCTTCGACTTGCTAAACCGAACTCGTATCTCGAATTTTGCTCGTAACTCAAAGCAAAAAATCACTCGCTCGTATCTCGAAAAACTCGTATGTCGAGGTACCAATGTAAACTGGAACGTTTTTACGGGTTCGAGGATTTGTGTTTAATGACTACAAATTTATTTTTAAACAATTGTTTATTGATTTATCTTACACTATTGTCACTTATAAACTACACGTTAACAATTATTTTTCCTTTTATTCCTTTTAAATAAACAAATGATAAAAAAATGTATAGTAAAAATATCAAATGCTTTTTTTATCAATTGCCAAAAAAACGCTTGACATTCGGGCCTCTAGACTAGAATACCCCCTTAAATAAGATTAGCTTGTAAATGCCACAGTATTTTCAACAGTTTTTGTGATTTCATTGTTTCTACTACTTCATTCAAGAAAATGTTTGGATTTTTACTATTTATTTATGAAAAATATTAATTTTTCTATATCATACAACAGTACAGCAGTTGGTGATAGTTAATATTTAAAAAATTAAAATGTTGACTTCTTTAAACATTTGATTTTCAGCAAAAAATAATTGTCGTTGTTTTGAAAATAAAATAAATCTCTTGATTTAATTCAAAATATGTGAACTATGTTTTAAAAAATTAAATAAGAACTAAATACATATAGGCAAATGAAGTCAACATTTAGGTACGCGCGGTCGGTTTTTATTTTTTGTGACTAAGGCGTACCATTTTTTTAGATTTCAAAAATTCATATTCTTATAGAAAAATTAATGAGGATTTCAAAAAAAAAAATTGTTTTGTAATTGTGCCAGAATTGTATCATGGTTAAAAATTGAAATTATATAAAAAACGTCATTTTTTTCAAACATTTTATAAACCGAATAAGCTCTTAATTTTTACTTTCTTTTACTACTATATAGATAGTAAAGGAAGTATTGTAATCGGGTCGAATTTTCGAATTCGAGCTTTCACCGGAAATACATGTTTTGAGGTCCCCTGAGTCCAAAAAAGTGGTTTTTAGAAACATGTCTGTGTGTGTGTGTCTGTGTGTGTTAGTGTGTCTGTGTGTGTGTGTGTGTGTGTGTGTGTCTGTGTGTGACAGCCATATCGTATCGAAAGCTTTATCCGAATTTCACCAAACTTGAAATCTGGCCTCCATATTATACCTAGTTGTGCCGCGAAGCTTTTGGTTGACATCGGTTAACCGAAAGCTCCACTTTACTCTTGGCGTTTTTGAGCTTTTTCAAGTTTTTTCGAAAATGGCTCCAACGATTTTCTTTAAACTTTCTACAGTTTTTAGACTCATTAGTGGCTACAACTTTTATTTGAAACTTTTTCCTGGGAAAATTCGAATAAGGACGGTTCTGGGGTTAAGGTTGGAAATCCGTATACTTTTATGTACATATAAGCTATATAGTGTATAAATATTACTTTCTTTTACTACTTACTAGTAAAGGTAGTATTGTAATCGGATCGAATTTTCGAATTCGGGCTTTCACTGGCAATACATGTTTTGCGGTCCACTGAGTCCAAAAAAGGGGTTTTTAGAAGCATGTCTGTGTGTGACAGCCATATCGTATCAAATACTTCATCCGAATTTCACCAAACTTGGAATCTGGTCTCCATATTATACCTAGTTGTGCCGCGAAGCTTTTGGTTGAAATTGGTTTACCAAAAGCTCTACTTTACTTTTGGCGTTTTTGAGCTTTTTCAATTTTTTTCGAAAACGGCTCCAACGATTTTCTTGAAACTTTCTATAGTTCTTAGACTCATTAGTGGATACAACTTTTATTTGAAACTTTTTCCTGGGAAAATTCGAATAGAGGTGGTTCTGGGGTGAAGGTTGGGAATTCGTATATACATATAGCCCGATAGGTTGTATGCATATAGTTCTATTTATATGTATTGTTACAAAGTGCTTATATTTGTTTTAACTAACAGCGAGTATTTTCATAAATGAAAGTAAAAGAAAGTAGTGTGACGCCTCGCACCAGATATTTTTTTTTCAAAAGCCATTATTAGCCTCTAAAACATGCCCAAAATTTAGATCAATCGATTTACGTGTTCTCGAGAAAAAAAATTTTTTCCGATTTTTACAAAATTTGTTTTTTTTCAAAAACCAATTTTGTTAGGGACCTAAAATTTTCAGGATCTTATTATTTCAATAACACCTACAAACCCTCCAAGTATCGTTTAAATATCTTCCGGGGGCAAATTCACAATGCTTATACCCCTACGGCCAAGCAAAATTAAAAATAATTTAGTTATAATATGTTGAATCGGAATTTAGAATTTCGAAAAATTAAGCAATTTTTGGCTGTTTTAAAAAAGTGTTCGTTATACGTCATAAAGTTGACACTTTAATTACTTTTTATATACCGTATTATAAATAAATATTTAAGGTATACCTGAATTAACCATCGAATATAAGAAGCGCCATGAATACAGATTTATAAAATGTACGTTTTATTTTCGATGTAAGACGGTAATATTTAAATCAAAATATCAAAAAAATATAATTACAACGATAAATTCCATTACTTCAGATTTTGAGATGTGACGAAGTTAAATGCCTCTGCCTTGTCCTTTGTCACACTTCGTTAGTTTCCTCTTCAAACCTTTACGAATAGCGTAACTTATAGAAAAGGCTCTAGTCATACTAAAATGAATGATAGACAGTGTTGTAATACGTTGCGTTATGATTGGTTGCATACCCACTGCCACAATGCGCACGTAGTGCAATAATAACTTACTATAATAATATATTGACATAGTTTACAACGACAAATCGATTATTAATACTAAATAACTATGCCCCTAGCTAAAAAATATCAACAAAAACAACGTAGGATGAAACGAAATATCACTTATAGCGACGAAAATTTATCGAATTTCTTCGGTTTTAACGACCAATCGAAAGTTTGTTGTAATTTAATATAGCATTTTTTTCGCCCTTATTCTATTCCATATTGATTTTCCAAATTGATTCATACACAGCAAATCTATTTACACATCACCACGTTTACAATGAAGCTGAAGTGACTAAAATATTTTTCTTATTAAACGAATTTCGTTTTAAAAGAAAATAAAAACTATGAATTTGTAAGAGTATACAGTTAGTTGGTTTTTAAGTATTATTATGTATTAACCGTTTTTCGTTTCAAATAAATATTTGACATGAGTTTGACTTGATTTCAAGTCAAATTTGAGCAACGTACCTTGAAAATCAAGTCAACTAGGAAACCCTTATGGAATACATGTTAAAGAAAACACTTTAAACAAAATTTGGTTAATACAAAAGAACACTGTGAACTAAATTAAATACGTGCTATTTTGAACAATTTTTTTCTTTTATCGCGAAAATCTTTTACTACAGAAAATATTTCGACCCGTTTCGTTTCGTTATTAAAAATAGTCATTTTTCAATGTATGTATTTATTACAGATAAAATTGGATACACGATTAAACCTAGGTTCAAAAAATATTTTAAATCGTACACGTTTTGGGCTTTACCCAAGTAAATCACGTTATTGCCACCAGTGGCGAGCGGTCCATACATGCTGTAGATGCGCCGCATGCCTTGGGATTTTGTAGGACAATTTAAAAATTAAATATTTTTTATGATTTTTTAATTTACGTAATTGCATGTGTTGCAAAATGATTCAAAAATACAAAATATTTTTATTATTTATATATTTTTTAATTTACGAAATTATGAAACGTATCGCTCATAATATTGGCATAGAATATCACATCAAATGAACGGCAAAAGCCGAATTAATGCGCAGCTACTGTCGCATGCGATTGCTTAGCTAGAATTGGTCGCGCATGCGCACTAGTACGGTCGAGTACTATCTCTCTCGGCGTTTAACATTGCCGGTTAACGTTTATAGATGCGTTTGACGTTTTTGAATTTTCACACAATCAATTTACTAATTGCTACTTATTGTTACTGATACTGTTTGTGACTTATTTTGATTTATTTACCCAGAGGCCCTACAAATGTTCTATTCTTTAGGATAAGAACTATTTTCGCGGTTTTTAAATACATTACATGATGCGGTTATTAATGATTTTTGTAAGAAGGAGCGTTGAATAAAGCTAACTTTAAAAATAAATAAATATAAAACCATGTTTATCAAAAAAAAAAAAAAAAAATGGTTTTTATTTCCCCCTCCCTTCTAACCGCATGCTCTGTTTCAAAAGTCACCACACGCCACTGATAGCCACGTTTATTAAATTCATTTAGTTTTACAGTTGCATCGTTAAGAGCCTTGGCCTCCTCAAAGTGTTTGTTCGTTGGCAAGTAGTCGTAAACTTTTCTTTCTCGGTGATATACTTTCCATATCTACACGTTTTTTTACAACACAAAGAAAATTGATTCCTCTAAAAAATATTTTCCCTGGTTCCTCTTTTGATTGCTAGCTTATAAAAATTGTCATCGGTTTCCTCGATAATGATCATAAGATTGTTTTTAAAATTGCTCCCCCCTCGATTAACGTCTGGAATTTTCACTCTTAGCGTGCAGTCTCATGGATCGCTCGGTTTTCAGCGATTTTCGTCACGTGGTACAATTTTGACCAATGTGCTGCCAAGATTTTGAAATTGGTGAATTCAGGGCTGCCAACTGAGCGATTCTAAGCTTCAACGATTTGACACTGACAGCGCTAAGGGAGCATTTCTCTTGCCACTCCATAGACGCCATTGAAGGTAAACAGCTGATCTAACCTCCATTGATAATATTAATCTTTTATTTCTTAAAAATTAAGAAATGCTAGTTGTATTTACGTGTGGCGTATGTGAAACAAGTTGTGAGGAATATAATAAAAGTGTCCCGTATAATCAATTATTAAAAATAAAAAATTAATATTATCAATGGAGGTTAGATCAGCTGTTTACCTCCAATGGCGCCTATGGAGTGGCAAGAGAAATGCTCCCTTAGCGCTGTCAGTGTCAAATCGTTGAAGCTTAGAATCGCTCAGTTGGCAGCCCTGAATTCACCAATTTTCAAAATCCTGGCAGCACATTGGTCAAAATTGTACCAGGTGGCGAAAAATCGCGGGAAACCGAGCGATCCATGGTACTGCACCCTTACTGTATCAATATCCTACGACCTATACCTGAGTTTTACCAACTAAAAGCAGATAGAACGTGGTGTACCCGAGTAAAGCTGGAAACGTGTTTAGTTTCAGATATTTTATAGACCCTTCAAACAAATTTAGTTTTGGGACCACCTATTAGCGCAGTAGCTAGAGCAGTAGACCTAAGATTGAAATTGACCAAAAGAAAATTTCTGTGTTTAAACAGTCGTGATATGACCTTAGATGTTAAAGCGACTTAAAACACCAAAAAAAAAAATTTGTTTCAATTAAAAAATTTTTATATGTTATAAGTCTAGTCGTTATATGAAATCCTGCGCGTTCCTTTCATATCCATGATCATTTTTTTTGTTTGTTTATTGATAGGTGCGAGCATGTAGCGACTATACCAAACAATGTGGGGAATATTCCCCAGTTGTAAATGGGACTACGTTGAACGGAATTCCAGGACCCCCCGAGAATGTATCGATTCAGTGTCGTTTCGACAACATTAGCCAAACTAGTTTTGTATTTGTCAGTTGGGAGCCACCGAAAAGTCCCAATGGAAAAATCGTTGATTATCAGGTAAATAATATTTATGATTGGCTGATTTTTCGTTGATTTATTGTTATTTTGTATGCTTAGGTGGTTTTAACGGGAGAGTCACTATTTCGTAACGAGCGTGGTTTGAGAGCCCGGAACACATTCGGTCCGAAAGCCAAGTCGGTCGATGAAAAATCGACGAGCGCACGTTTCGACATGATTCCAGCAAACACCAATTACACGGTCGACGTGTCGGGAACGACAAAACCGAAACGGCACGGTAGAACCGCATCTGTCAGCTGCACGATGCCACCCACCACCCCCGACAAAATGAGCCTGTTCAAGTTTCAATGGAACAAGTTGGAAGAGCACGGCAAATTTGTCTTCAAACTGAACATTCCCAAAATTTCAGAACGCAACGGCGCTATTTGCTGCTACCGGTACGTAACAATATATTTTATTGATACCTGCACGCCCTTCAATTACGATTGATGACTGCAGAAACTAGATTTATATAATAAATAATATTCTATCATGGGTGTAAAGTGTTCACAACCCTTAATTCCTAGAGACAGCACCAATAGCCACATTTGAGTAGTTTAACGTGTTCAAACTGATGAACAAATGACCCCATAAAATATTAAACCCTACTTCTTTGAAATAGTATCGATAGAAACATTGACAATATTTTAAAGAAAGAACAGTGGTACCTCGACATACGAGTTTAATTCGTTCCGCAACCTTGCTCGTATCTTGAATTACTCGTATCTCGAATTTTATCTCTATTAAAAAGATCAGATGCCCGACCTGTTGCAACTTTTTTCGAGACCTTCGACCTGCTAAAACGAACTCGTATCTCGAATTTCGCTCGTAACTCAAAGCAAAAAATCACTCGCTCGCCGACTCGTGTCTTGAAAAACTCGTATGTCGAGGTACCACTGCATATTCAATTCAAAATTCCTTTAAAAAACTCTATGGTCCCAGAAAATATAATAAATCTACCTCTCAAAGATAGCACTTACATAAACAAAAGCCGCATTTTTGAAAGTTTAAAAGGAAAAATTCCAACTCAAAATGTCCATGGGGTTACCTAAACGTTAAACTTAAACCTCCATTTCTTAGAGATAATATTAGTAGTAGTAGTGACGTGTGCGATAATATAAAAGAAGCATATCAAATTTTAAAAAGCAAAGGGATTATTTTGACCCTCCAAAAATCAAAAACTCTACCCTAAAATCGTAGAGATAACACCCGTAGCCACGTGTGCGAAATTTTAAAGGAAGAAAATCGAGTTTAATAATTTCGTGGTGTCATTGTGACTCCAAGATATCAAAAGTCCTTCCTAAAGATGGACTGGTAGAAACGTTTTTGATAGTTAAAGGGGGTATTCTAGTCTAGAAGCCCGAATTTCGAGCGTTTTTTGGCAATTGATTAAAAAAAAGCATTTGATATTTTTACTATACATTTTTTTATCATTTGTTTATTTATATTCAGAGAGTACACTAAATTAGTTTAAAATTTTTTTTCATTGAGTTATGCGTCTTTGAAGTAGAGGGGGGAAAAAAGGCCGTGTCCTCGTCGCCATGATTTCTACTTTTGTGGTCATTTGAAAAATGAAACAATGATGGATTTTTGATAAGTATAAATGTCGCTATCGCACAAACCTCCAAAACTGAAAAAAAAAATTTTTTTTCATAAAATGGCGGCTACTCAAAAATAAAGGTCGATTTTTTCACTCATTTTTTAACTTTGTCGAATTTTTTAAAAATATAGGGATATTTTTGTGTAGCATAAAACTTTTTATCAGTATCAAAACATTATTGAAAATGGTTTAACTTTAGGAAAAGCCTGAAGGAATGGATGAAAGGGGTATTCTAGTCTAGAGGCCCGAATTTCGAGCGTTTTTTGGCAATTGATAAAAAAAGCTTTTGATATTTTTACTATACATTTTTTTATCATTTATTTAAATATATTCAGAGAGTACACAAAATTAATTTAAAAAATTTTTTTTTTGTCATTGAGTTATGCGTCTTTGAGGTAGAGGGGGGAAAAAAATCGTGTCCTCGTCGCCATGATTTCTACCCTTGTGGTCATTTGAAAATAAAACAATGATGGATTTTTGATAAGTACAAATGTCGCTATCGCACAAACCTCCAAAACTGAAAAAAAAATTTTTTTTACGTTAGGTCTCAACCGGTCGAGTTGTTACGAAACTAAAACGGCTATAACTTCGAAAATAATTTGAATTTTGAAAAATCCTTTTAGGGAGATATTTTTGAATATACAAACTATCGGATTATAAAAAAAAAACATTTTTTCGATTTTTTCAAATTCCTAGACTAGAATATGGATCACATGTAATGGTTTCAAAAAATCGATTTTTTTTTTAAATAAACTGCTTTCTTAACATATCTATAATACGGTTGTAAAGTGATTTTTGAAAATTCGAAGCCGTTTTAAAGATACAGCAGGTAGAAGAAAGAGCTGCTCGGAGCGCTGAATTGGCAGTTCAAACTTCAAACGCGTTTTTGTCAAAACCGTGGTTTTCAAACTTTCCTCCATCGTATCTCAGAAACGGCTTGACCAAATGACTTGAAATTTATAGAGTATACTCAACACATGTAAACGCATAGAATAAACTATTATCAACTGAAAATTCCCAAAATTGCTATTTTTTATATAGCAAAAAAAAAAAAACAAAAAAAACGCAAAATTCGCAACTTTTATTTCAAATGTCTACCAAAAGTCCATTTTTTTGTATATTCATTTGATAATAGTTCATTCCGTGCATTTAGGCTTACAGATTAAAACGCCGTTGTTTTTTTTTTGTTTTGAATAAGTCAATCAGCCGGAATCAGGGAGGAATTGCGAGCTCATTTTTTCGAGGTGGGGGTGTTCAGAACGCTGTAACTCATGTTCTACACAATATTTTTAGCTTAAAATTTATATTTATACCGTCGAAATAAATATTAATAAATGATAATAAAATTAAAGCTCTATCTATTTACTGGTCGTAGAAAAAAAATCCCTAAAAAACGAGCCGTTACATGGGATGACCCCCTTAAGTATGTATAATTTCAGAAGGTATGCAACCATTTATACCGCAACGCATTACAATTATATCTATCCGTTATTTTATGGCATGATTAGCAATTCCCCACGGTTTTACCCACACACAATAACCAAGTTGTATAATAATCATAATTTTGATTAGTAACGGATAAGATTAATGGTCAAAAAGTGCAAATATAATACTGCTAATATTTTTTTTTTGAAATTTCATAAAATTGACTTGACTATTAGTTGATGGTTTCAGTTGAATAAGGTCTATAAAATAAAAATAATAATGCCATGTCGGTTTTTATCACACGTTAAGTAGGTAGAATAAAAGCAACAAGTAATGTTTTCCAAATCAGAGCTCTAATCATTACTGTTGTTTTCAAAAAAAAAAAAAAAAAACTCTTTTTGACTTTTTCGAAGACTTTATTTTATTTATTTATTTAAATTCCTAGACTAGAATACCCCCTTAAAAAAAGAAAATATGAATCGAAGTCAGACTTTGAGCTATTACAGATGATGAAGTAATTGATATTAAATTGATGTTATTTAGGGTGTTCATGATGAGATTAAAGCCACAACAAACGCAGTCCGATTTACCAAATCCGGAGGATGTTCTTATTCAATCATATAACCACGTGCATTCGAATGACAACGGTGGAGCTTATGTCGCTGAAATGTTTGCCAGGTACTTGTTAAATCAGTCAAAGAAAAATGTTTTCCTAGTATTGTTTCCATACTTTTAGCGACACGAGGTTATCAGCCGTTTTTCTTGGAGATGGCTATACATTGAACACAAGTAACTCAGCGTGTTTAAACTGTATCGGAATACGGCCAGGAATCAATCGCACCGACAGTGAAATCACCACCGAAACTCCAACAGTCCACAACACCGCAGCCTCTAGTACTTCAACAAATACACCAACGACGTATAGTCCTATACTTGGCACCACTAATCAACCTCCTATCAGCACCACGGGTTACATCGAAAAAGGTATTCAAGAAAACATGAAACAAAATCCTTTTAAACCGAACATTTATTTGTTTCATTTAGAAATTCTTTCTGCTCTAAAATCCAATTTGTTAGTTCGAGGAGAACAAAATCGTATCAGACGAGAGATTAACGTTGATATCGTGAAACTTTCGGACGAAAATTCAGACAAAGCTGATCCATTATATGCGTATGATGGCCCGTTGAATGTCGACAGCAATTATACAGCTTTTGTTGAAATAATCGGTATGTCTTAAACCAAACTATTTTCAACTACTTACCCATCATTTCAATCTAGTTTCGCATAAACATTTATCTATATATGTACCTCTGGTATATATGCCGTTGATATTACGGGTAAAGTTAGATTAACGATAAGACCAGTGGCGTGCGGTGACTTTTAAAACAGGGTATGCGGTTAGAAGTGGGGGGTATAAAAACAACATTTTTAAAATTTCTTTTTGAAGTTATACTTCTTTAGGCGCGTTATAAAAAAATGATGAGAGTGAAATTTTAAAATGCGCGCGCATTTTAAGATAAAAATTAATGAAGTTAGTCGCAAAACCACTGGGTTTCCTGGCGCGCGTAATTTGAATTTTTGTTGTATTTATTCTCTAATTTATTTATTTTTATATTTAAATTAAAAATAATTGTATATACAAATGACACATATTATTAACAAATAAGTTATTACTTTTCTCGAATTTTGCAGTAGCTGTTATACTATTTGAAATTTAATGATGAAAATGACGTCTGCATTCCATGCATTAGTTATCACAAATACTGAGATTCTGAAATGATTCAACCACCTTAGAATAATAATTTAGTAACACAAGATAAGAATAAGATTAAGACATTTACTTTGAAAAGTAGCTACTTTATTTCGCAATTTCTATTAAGCTTCGTTTTCATGACATGCCTAAATTGTTAACCAGAAAAATGATCCTGACAAATTTTATAAACGTCTTGCAGCTTTCTTTGGGTATTATTTATTGATATAAATTAAAATATTATTCTCTTAATTTTATTTTCAATAATTATTTCTTTAAATATATATATATTATTATTATTAAATATTAAATTACAGTTTTTTAAAGTTGATTATTTCAATAAAATTAATAAAAACTAATTTTTAATGATGCCAAAGAAGTATAACTTCTCACGCGCGTACATAAGTACACGCAACCATTTTTTTTATTTGATAAACATGGTGTTATAGGTATTTATTTTTAAAAATTAGCCTTATTCTACGCTCCTTGGTAATCAATGCCAATTTTATGAGCGATACCTTTCGTTATTACGTAAATTAAAAAATGTATAAATGATAAAAATCTATCATTTTTCGAATCATTTTACAATGCATTCAATTGCGTAAATTAAAAATGAAATGAATATATCATAAAAAATTATCAATTTTTAAAATCGTCTTACAATCCCAAGGCATGCGGCGCATCTACAGCATGTATGGACCGCACGCCTCTGGTAGAGGCCTAGGTTCATTCATTATAACAGACAAAGCTCAGAATATATTTGAAAATGCATACGTTTTGAGCTTTACTCGAATATACTTTCCAGATTTGCAAGTTTCTCTCTACGTACATAAAAATCGGTTTTCGGAACACATTTTTCGGTGGTTCCTCTCTTGTTTGCTAGCTTATAAATCTAGGTTTATCTAACTTGATCCATAACATCGATTCTGTTCAATTAGAGGGTTATTCCCGGGAAAATTCTTTAATTTTTATTTCCCGTTTCCCGGGAAAAAACAAAACATTTCCCGAAAATAAAACCTTTGTTAAGTTAACTGTAATAGTCAACATTCATAATCAACATATTAACACTCTAATCAAATCAACATTCATCACTTTATAAATCAAAAAAATGCTTAACAAAAATAAATTGAAAATTATAAAATGCTATTATATAAATGCTGGAAATTTTACTACAAATCTGCAAAAGAAATTGGATGCTTTAATGACTATACATCCCACATTATATGTGGGGGTATATTGTCGGTACGTGACATTTTGGCGCGGGACGTTTTGGCGCCGTCGTTTTGGCGCGGGACATTTTCTCACGGGAGGTTTCGCTACATTGTACCGTGGTCCTAAGACTATGCGGGGGTTGTTTTTTGTATCAACTTTCGGTTTCCCATTTAAAACATAAGTGGTTCAGTGGCGCCAAAACGTCCTGCTTCGGTATATAGCGAATATGGAAACATTGATCAATAGACAAAGAGCAAGACTACATTGACTCAGAGACAAGTGTGAGTGAAGAACATAAATTGACAAGTTCGCTTGAGTTACAAACCGATTAACCAGTGCTTAAACATTGCCGAAACCGAGTCGATATAAGCGCATGATACTAAAATATACGGACATGGGTCGATTCTGGCCTAATGCGGTCGAGCGGTTTTAAGCTGAAAATTTCTCTCACTTTGTCTGTTGGTGGTGTTTGTGATCACCATGACCGGATGATTGGAACAAACCTTCTGTGTCATCCATTTTTTGTTTCAAGAGAAGAACATTTTTAAGCGACTTTTTCCTTAATTGCCTCTCGTTTCTAAAATGTTATTTTCTAAACAAGTAAATGAAAATCATTATGTTTATGTTATATTTTATTTTTCCTAAAAACTTTTACAGTTTGAACTTCAATTTTAATATTTTTAAATTTTTTATTTTCCCGTTTCCCAAAACAAAAATAATCCGGGAAAAATAACTCTCTATTTTCAATGCATATTAAAAAAAAATTCTCTACTACGAAAAAAAAAATGAAGAACATATTATATTTAAATTACAGTTTATGGAGCGGATAAGGGTTCGGTGATTGCAGCTTATACACCATATATGGACATTCAACGTCCGGCTTTTGATTCGATCTACGTGCCTCCGAACAGCAATGCCCTAGATTCGAACACCATTGTCAATTATATATTAATGTTTCTGTTGCTAGCCTTGCTTATTTGTGTTCCGATGTTGTGTTACTACTTGGTGTATATAAAACGAGGCGTCCGAGCTCCAGGAGGTGAAATGATCACGTTGCGTAACTCGTTTCGACAGTTGTGTCGAAGTTTACGTGGTAGACATCAACTGGTTTCGTCTCATCCTCCGAACATGTCACCGATAGCCAAGACCGATTTACTGGAAGCATACGTGGAACGACACCGTGATTCCGACTATGGATTCCAACAAGAATTTGAGCAGTTGCCCGATCGATTTCCGGATCGTACAACGCGAGCGTCCGATGCTCGCGAAAATATCTACAAAAATCGCTATCCGGATATAAAAGCGTATGATCAGACTCGAGTACGGTTGTCGCAAGTCGATAGCATCGCCGGCTCGGATTATATTAACGCTAATTTTGTGCTTGGCTACAAGGAACGGAAAAAATTTATTTGTGCTCAGGGCCCGATGGATAACACGGTCAGTGACTATTGGCGTATGATCTGGGAGCAACGGCTCGAGCTGATCATGATGCTGACCAATCTGGAGGAATATAGCAAGACGAAATGCGCGAAATACTGGCCAGACAAGTCGGAGCTGTGGAAGTCGTTCGGTGACGTGACCGTGAGCCACGTGAACGAGTCCAGATACTCGGACTATATAATTCGCGAGTTGAAAGTATCGCGAGGCGCTGAAGAACGGTCCGTGACGCAGTATCACTTCTTGGTGTGGAAGGATTTCATGGCTCCGGAACACCCGCACGGGATCTTGAAGTTCATCAAGAGAATGAACGAAGCACATTCGATCGAACGTGGTCCTATCCTGGTGCATTGTAGCGCCGGTGTCGGTCGCACCGGGACATTGGTCGCCCTCGATTCCCTATTACAACAACTGGCCGAAGAACGACAAGTCACCATATTTAATACTATATGCGACCTGAGACATCAGCGAAACTTCTTAGTGCAATCTTTAGTAAGTACCCTGAAGCATAACATTCACAAATTTGAACTGAATTCAAGTCTATACGACGATAACCAACCGCCCTTGGATTCAGTATTGTATGGAACCACCCATAAATCAATATAAGACTATTTGCACGGCGTTACATTTTAGGGAGGGTGGTTCAAAAACTACAATTAACACTGGTTACGTGGTTTATGGATAGTCGCTATTTACCTTTTTTTCTAGTTTTCATTAATATTGAAACACCTTGACATGTTCTATAAAACGAAATATAAGGTTCGTTCGCGGTACCGATCCGGAACTGGTAAAGAATCGCAAACGCATACACGCTTATGAATAAACTGATTAAGGGTTATTTTCCCGTGAACGAGTTTGAAAATGTTCGGAAGTAAGACAAGGATTAACGAGAACCCAAGAAAATTATTAATGGAATTGAACGTTGACAGACGTTGATGCCTCGTTCACACGAGTCAACCTTAGTTAATCGATCAAAAGTGGAATGAAAAACCTAGTTTGATGACTTGTTCAAACTTTTTTTGATCAACTAAAAAAGGGGTTCTAAAATTGACTCGTGTGAACGCAGCATGACAACAAAAACTGGATTTAGAATTAGCCACAATTAAGCAAACTGCGCATGAGTACGAGAATCGAATTTTTCATCCTAACAAAAATCTGAGGATCGCTAGAACCAATCATGAATCGGTAACGAACGCGTTTCGTGTGAACCGCGAATATCAGACCGTAACTCGGCTCATAAACTTGCATGCGCTTGGCGATGATCCTTGAACTGATTCGTTACCGATTCATTATCACATCCGCGAGCGAACCTATAATTAGGCATTATACAGGATGTTTACGCAACCATAAATTTTATGTTATCATTAAAATAAAAAAATGTCCTAAACTCAATTGAAATACAGTGGTACCTCGACATACGAGTGCCCCAACATACGAGTTTTTCGAGATACGAGCGAGTGATTTTTTGCTTTGAGTTACGAGCGAAATTCGAGATACGAGTTTCGGTTTAGCAGGTCGAAGGTCTCAAAACGTTGCAACAGGTCGTGCATCTGATCGTTTTAATAGAGAGAAATTTCGAGATACGAGTAATTCAGGTCGAGGTACTACTGTATAGCTGAAGACATTTCAAATTCTGTGATTGTAATTGAATGCTTGAACAAACCTTATATCACAACTTATTTGATTATTATTTTCTTCTAGAAACAATATATTTTTGTCTATCGGGCTCTCATGGAAATGGCTCAATATGGTGACACAGAAATTGTCGCAAACAAAATCAAAGCCACCTTCAACGAGTTGAAGAAATGTGAAAAGGACAAAAGTGGAATGAGCGAGGAATATGAGGTTTGTACACTTGTTTTCTAGTGAAATCAGCAGCACGCTAAAAAGAAAGCTCATTCTGGTCCCGCGATAACCATTTTTACAGAGTGTCTTCAAAGAAAGTGGACTACTTTTTTTTTTTACTTTTCCAAACTTATTTTAAACAACCAGAGAATCAATGTGGTCAAGAAATTTGATTTTTTTGAAATACCAGACACCATGTTTGTACTTGTAAGAGTATGTCACTTAAAAGGTGCACTTTTGACCACCAGAAACCACTTTGACCACTTTTGTTCTTAAAAGTTCACATCATCTCCTAATTACGTGCCTTCTTATAATGATAGATTACTTTTAATCCCAAAAAATTTTTAGTTCCGGTAGGACACCTACTAACATAAATATAATAATAATAAATGAATGGAAAATTAGTTCAAATGGTTTTCAAAAATGACACAAGAAACTTAATCCCGGAAAAATTCTCATGGTGTCCTTCATGGACACCAAGCAAGATGCGACACTTTTAGTCCATGTAGGGGAGAGTCGGATAATACCGCGCATCAACGTATTGTAAAAACTAAACACTTCTAGTGTTATCCAGCACTTAAAAATCATAGCCCGAAGCGCTTACCCCTCCCCGCGTGCACGACCAGTATGCTCCGAGCAGCGACGGAATAATATCACATCGTTTTACTGTCGTTTCTTATAATTTGACGGGTATTTTTGACATGAGCTAAGTGAGCCTGTTGTAACATATTGTTTTCTTCTATTCTAATGCGTACATATTGTAGAATTAATGTCCAAATGGATTTGAATACACGATTAGTTTTACTGTATTATTTTGAGGTTATAAAATGAAATGATCGAGTTTGTCAATTCCGCGCACAAAATTTCCTATGCGATTTTTGCGGTGATTATTGCAACTAGTCTCATAATAAGGCTGGTTATAGGTATAACTGAGACGTACCAGTTTTAACTTCATTCAAAGATTTGCTAATTTTAATACCTAGACATTAATAAAATAATAAATGTAGGACATAACTTTTGTTGCATTAACGAATCAGTTTCTGTCATTATTTTGTAAATAACATTTTAAGTTATAGAAGGATTATCTGGATTTGGTTCAAATTATTTTTTAAAAATTAATTCCAAGGGTACTTAAAGAAATTCACGATATTATTACGAGCACAGTTTATCAAACCTCCGCACGATATTATCAAATCTGTCTGATAATACCACGCTCTTCCATTTTTTTTTTTTAAATATCGAAATAACTACTTTCTGTTTAATTTTTTTAATATTTTGTCATGCTCTATGTGTAGCTTCAAATTCTCTACTACTTAACTGCATATTTTAATCTGTACATCAAATTCTGTCTTAATTATAGATCCAAGTAATTAGGGGCGCGATATTATCCAACTCTCCCCTACAGGAGATCTCAAAAGTGATGAGAAAGCCGGAAACTGGAGGTAGATGGTGCTATTCTAAGATTAAAAAGTCCTTTGACTTTATTTTATTTATTTGATGTGCCATTAATTAGTCATCGATACAATAAACTAGCCAATCAGGGAGCTTATATAATGAGTGCATTGAGACGAGACGTTAGAAATGCGGACAGAAATGAACCATTAGCACTAATTTAAACACTTCTTACACATTTACAAGCTCTTTGATTAGCTAGTTTAATTTGTTAATAACTAATTGGCGGCGAGTCAAATAAAAAACATGGCAAATTGTGTCGTCTACCTCGAATTTCTGACCTTGTCATTACTTTTGAGACACGCTATATATCATAATAACTTGAATTTGCAGAAATTGAAATCAGTCATCGAAGATCGTAAGGCATTTTCGGTCGGAACTGGCGACGAAAATCGGGCTAAAAACCGTAGTGAACTTGTTATTCCTTATGATCGAAACCGAGTGATTTTAACGCCGATTCCCGACCAGGAACATTCGATTTACATAAACGCATCGTTCATTGAGGGCTACGACAATTGTGAATCGTTCATAATCAGCCAGGATCCACTTGATAATACGATAGCTGATTTTTGGCGAATGATCTTCGAGCAAGGAGTCAATATTATAGTCATGTTATCTGATGTAAGTAACAATCTTGAATCGTATGAATTGCAGTTATTTCCAGTTATTTATTTAATTATTTATTTGTTAGTTGGGAACTGAAAGTGTGAAGAAATGTCCGAGATATTGGCCCGATGATGAAGTCACTTACAATCACATTCGAATCAAATACATTCAATCGGAAAGTTGTCCGTATTACACAAAGCGAGAGTTGAGCGTGACGAATAAAAAGGTCGATGAAGTCGTGATGGTGACCCAGTTGCAATACCATGGATGGCCGACCGTTGAAGGAGAAGTACCCGAGGTGACTCGCGGTTTGATCGAATTGGCCGACCAAGTGCAAGTGTTGCAGAACCAAGCGAACGTCAATCCAGTGTTGAATCAACCCCCGATTGTTGTACATTGCCAGTAAGATACAAAACGCAGCCCTGATTCGTTCATCAAACAATACACATTTATTCAATTCCAGTTGTGGATCTGATCGAAGTTCAATGTTCGTTGGACTTTGCATTCTCATTCAGCAACTCCGGGTTGAAAGACGCGTCGATGTCTTTGCAACCACAAGAAAACTAAGATCTCAAAGAAGCTGTATGATAAATACCTTCGTAAGTATTAACGAATCGTGACATTTCTATTTTTTAAAACTAGTCCAACTCAAATTACCACTAGTGAGACTTCTGTCAAAAGAATTTAAATATTGACCGACATCTAAACTTATATTATATATATGGGCGTTTCTCTGTAAACTGGGCAACTCAGGCCAATATTGTGTAAAGAAATTACAGATGATATCCGTTTCGTCGATAATTTAAAAGATAATTAACTGATCTACCTTTGCCCAACATTTAATATCCGTTAATATAAACTATTCAATCAAAATCATTGATATAATCCTTAAAAAACAGTCCCCTGGCGTATCACCAAAGCAGTATAGTTATTTCAAACTAAATTTATTAGACTCTTACTATTTGAAACAATCAAATTGTTTCTATTATTACAACAATATTGTTTAATTATTATTTAGAACTGTTTATTTAAAAAAAAATATTATTTTCTAATACTAAAAAAGTCAATTAAAGTCAGTCTCCGCATTTTGTGAACAGTTCCCCTGTCTATATTTTAAATTACGCCCCACGTACCCTAAAGGTGTAAAAAATGGCACTTCCGCGTGTAACGAAACGGAAACGATCTAAAGTTTACGCGGTCACTGTCATTAATGTCCAGAACGTCATTTTATTTAGTGCTGAACGAGCGTCTTTCTGTGGAAAACACGTTCAAACCTAACAGCCAACAGTCCCCTGGCAAGGAGTATTTTATTTCTTTTTATATGTATTATAATAATACCTCAGAATCTTTATACGTTATAATATACAAGACTTTTCTACGTATAGCAAAATAGATCAAATACATTTTGTGCTATCTTTCAATAAAATCAAATTAAACAGTCCCCTGTCTTTCAACAGGACAGGGGACTGTTTTTGCCTCCAAAAGGCTGTCTTTATACTATGTTTGCTGTTGTATTAGGTACACACTTGCTTCGAGTAAGGCACCAAAGAAAAGAAAATTATTGTGTGGTTTTACGAAACCACGATGCAAGTGAAATTTTTTTTTCGGATTTTAGACACTTAAGTAACTGAAAATTTTTGGAAAATTATTCGATTTAGGGTATGAAAATAGAATAGAAAGAAAGGGATGTGGCTAGAATTCACTGTCTGACGTGACGCGCGCCGTTGCAACTATTTTTGAATTTCCGTTATTGATGTTAATACTCGAATGTCATTATTGAATTTGTTGATTATTGTTAAATCGATCATCTGGCTGTTGTTATCTATTATAACATCACCGTCGGATATTTTCGCACTATTCTCACTAGCCGTATCTTTGTCTATCACGGTCAAGGGAACTACAACATTTATATCAATACACTGATCAAAATACAAATACCAATACAAATATGATTGACAATTAATGACAACTTATAATATACTAAAACGTTTTCATGGAGAGGAAAATAACTCATTACATTCAGTAATAACTCACGCAAGAGCTCTGGTAAAACGACATGGTATATAGCTAACAATGTGTATACGAGCTCTGCCGAACACTTGCCGATTCCCTGCCGAGAATGTGTTACATTTGGCGACATGCTAAAGACAGGCCAAAACATTTGAGACGATATATAAAAAGTTTCACTTTAAAAAAGCTTTCTAAGGAAGAAATGTTTAAATAAGTAAAATATGAAAAGTTTAGAGTTGAAATTTTAGTATATTTATGTGAGATATTTTAAAAACGTTTTAGAAGTTTTTTTTTTTTTTTGTTTTTTTATTGTTCAGTTATTTAATTCTTAAGCTGCAAGTTTTAAGAAATTTATTTTGGTATTGAAATTGTATTTTTCATTGAAGTTCACAGTCCCCTGCACAAAATGCACAATATTTTCTAAGGTAATGGAAATATTTTTGGTTCACCTGCCGAGTATTAATAAATAGGTGGATATTTATTCCCTGAATATGATTTAATACAGATCTAAGCAAAAAAGTTGCCTAGACAGTTTCTTACAAAAAGTTGCCCAGTTTACAGAGAAACACCCATATATAATAATAAGGTCCTTATTATAAACTGACATCTGAATGATCGAGCTTTGAGCTCAATTGAAATTTTCGAATATATTTTTGGCATCTTACCGTAACTCTTTTTTTTCAACGATAAACCTGTTTTCGATATCAACAAAACTTTTAATTACGATTTAAATTTTGTTCTCATGTAAACCGTCAATGAGACATACGTACATTTAAAGCATAGAATAACTAATATAATACAATGCTGATGTATAGGCAATTAATTATTCATCAACGCATAATAATATTACCCCGTAATAAAGAAACCCGAATACATGGAAATGGCAAATTTTAAAAAAAGTTAAAAAGTTTATTTCCCGGATCTGCCCATGACTATACACAGGACCCCACAAATATAATAACTTTTTGTCGAAATCGATAGAGCCGTTTTCGAGAACACGGCATACAAATATTGCTCGTTAAAAAGTGCCGCTATGATAAAAAAGAGTTGAATTTTATTTTGTTTAAATTCCTTAAAAATGATGTTAATCGAAAAATAATGGATCTTATTCCGAACTAAAAATGCTCGTGTCGTATGTCTATGAACACCAACTGGTGGTAACTTTTGGATAGTTATTTTTTTAACAAATATCTATACCTATTTTCTACGCCTTTAATAGTAGTATTAACGTAAGAAATTATTGACCCATTAATGGAACTTCACTTTTCTTTCAGGCTCAGTATGAGTTTCTTTATCGTGCCATTGTAAATTATGCTGATCTCCATCACTTATGTGAAGACAGTTCTGAGACGTAAGGAAAATCTTTTTTACACTATATGATATTCTAATATTTACCAACAAAATAGTTTAATATTACTTTTTAACATAAACAATGAGGGTTAGTTAAGAAAATTTCTTTTTTGATACATTTACAAGAAACTAAAGAGAAAAAAAATCTAAAGAAAAAAATTTATTACAATGTGTTCTTTTTGGAAGGTTATTACTATTAAGTAGACTAGTCAATTGATTTTTGAAAAAACAAAAGAACGTGATTTTCAATTGGGTTTTTGCAATGGGTGTCCATTCTGATGACACTAGCTGGTATCTTTTATTCAAGTGTCCCAAATAACTCGTTTAGTACAAACAGAATTATTTTTCAAATGTTCTCCTCATTGTTGTAGCCATTCAAATCGTCCAAAACAAATGATGTTCATATTTTTATTTTATGAAATCTTAAATTTTCCCTCGGACACATTTTCTTGTTTGGTGTAAACATGTATTTTTTTTTTTGACGTGATAACGTCTTATTAATTGATGAACATGGGCAGCCTGTATGAAAAAGTGTCACGTTCCGTTTGAGCCTGTGCGTGCAAGCGAGAACGCGATAGAGAGGCACGATAGAGTTCTGCTACTGGAACGCCGCCACGCGAACTTCCTCGAGAACTTTTACAATAAGCTATGCCTCGTATTCAATAATTGTTGAATCCTAGACAACGTGTTTTGTGTTTTTTTTAACAATTAACTTAATAAGATTTAATTGATTTCCTTCATAATTTTCAGTCCTCATTTTAGAAAAATTATAATTTTCAATTAACTCCTTTGTATTATACAAAATCATCATAATTCAGTGATAATAATTCAATTCAATTCATAAAAGTATGCAATTTTTCATCAATGTTTCTTTATGACGTTATCACGTAAAACTATCGTCCGTAAACCAACTTTACAATAAACCAATTTTTTAAATATAAAATTTCAACGGCATTTTTTGTGGAGTGAAAACAGTTCGAGAGATAAATTTATGCATATACTCGCACAATAGGCCTTTTCATCACAATAAATTTTTATGCGCCTGCGTTAGCATCCGCCATCTTTTTCGTACTGTTTTTTTGAAAATAACCATGCTAAAGTGCCCAGGTATCAAAAATTAAATCAAAACCGTAATAATATAAGTAGATTAATCGTTAAAAAGTGAAAAGAAATACATAAAAAATACGACATAATTGTAATTTTTTTTTACAATCCATTATAACTATGTTGTTTGTACGAAAAGGAACAACAAAAAGGTTGTTATGGAGTATGCAAAAGTGGTACACGGTAGTCGGTACAAATCATTCAAAGCCAATACATATTATTTTATAAATTTTCCAAGGGCTTGTCTGGATTATCCCAAAAAAATAGTCAAATTATCAAGCAAATTACATACTAAATCATGTGCAAAATGTGAATTATGGGTGAAAAAATGTGGTAGAATTGACCGAGGTTTCAGATCTATTTTTGACTGTAAATTTCATAAATGTTTTATATTTCATCTCGTATTTAACTTTTTTATTTTATAATGACAATTACTCAACTTAATTGCATGAGTAATAGTCCTCTAAACTGTTTTTTTCCAAGTACTACAAATGACTTAACATTATTAATTAGAATAAAATTGTAAATATTAATTTTTTTATAAGTTTTTACATAGTAAACAAATGTTGATGCCTACAATCTCTCAATCAGCTCACTTTTTTCCCTTTTTGCGGACGCCCATGACAATTTAGCCACCTTTTTAATTGCTCACAATTATGAGCTTCAACTGAATCATAAATTCGTGAAGCGCCATCGATGGTTTCTTTCAATAATTTATATGTTTGTGGAGATATTATTCCTTTCCCAGCCATTAATGCTCAAAACAGTACGAATATTTTGAATTACCACTATTTAAACATGGCGGCCACGCTTGCGCTCGGCTTATGATAAAAAGGTCTATGTCGGTATAGAAGTATGTCATGAACTCAATTTGATTTTTTGACGTTTCAAATTTCAAGTGTTATTCGGACAAATTTTCTCAAACATGGGCGAATTGCACGGCTCAACAATGGCAAGTATTAATTTAAGGTTTTTAAGTGTCATATTTAAAAAAAAAAAACTACCACTATATTAACATGCATATAGTGACGTTTCACTGGGTAATCAAAATACATTGCTTTACGCATTAATTTTCTTTTATAACCGTTATATATTAACAGGTTCGCTTTTATTAACTGTAAATATGATAAAAAATTAACAAAATTATTTGTTAAAAATTTTGTTTTAAGTTTATATATTGACTGTTAAATAATTTTATTGGTACGCCAAGTTTAATTGTTGTACGAATTCATCATGTTCAGCAACAATCAAATGAATCGTACGCTACAACGAAGTATGCTTTACATTCCCCAAAAACTTGTATTATGTATTTATATGTAACTATATATTTTATCAGGCCACAGGATTAAATTTCTTTTCGGAAATTTTCATGTGTTTTGTCCCTATCTGTGGAACCCGTTTTAATCAACTACAATAATCTCTCGTTTCATTTCTTACAAATAGATGGCGACACGTGTGTTACACATGCGCTAACCTAGAGACAGTAGCGTAGTGGTGATTTTATAACTTGAATAAACGCCATAAACGAGAGACTGCTGTATGCTTAGAATGTAATTATATAATTTATAAAATTATAGCTTTTTTTTTTAAATTCCAGAGGGTTAAATATCTTAATCAAATATTGGGCTTAACTTGATATTTGTAAAAAAAAAAACAAAAACCAAAAATTAGTTATTATTTTATTTGTTATCGGCTATTTAATTGATGTTTTTGATGCATTCAATTCAACAATGTGCGATGCATCAGCAGTATTTGCTTGATTTGTGATGAACTATTTCTAGACTATTTAACCCTCATTAATCACTATATCCGATACAATGGAATACATTGCAAGTGATTTTGTACTATTTGAAATTTTATTTCTTTTATATATATATATATATATATATACATAAATTATAATGCCAGCATTTCAAATGGCTGATCCACAGCGGATTATTTCATAAAATTAGTGTAAATGAGAACTGATATTTCCAGCATTTGTATTGACATATGGATAAGAAAACGATAAGTGATATTTCTTAATTATTTAAATTATTTAAATTAAACAAAAAAATAAAAATAAAAAACAGAAAAAATGAAAAGGTCTATCATTTAGTCCATTCACCAATGATACATTTGAGTCAGGTTTTTGTTGTAATGGGAAATAAGCGTTGGTCATGTATAATTATTTTTTTTTTTTCTATTAAGTGAATATCATTGTCGAATTGAACGGTTACGTTTTATATTTTACGATAATATTTTCACGTGGAACAATAAATTTAAATATAAGATAGTTGTTTTATTTGTCAATTTTTGTTCGCTCCTCTAATCTTTTATTTTTGTTTCATCAGGTTACGGAATTAGAACCGGTCATGTTATCCTGATCCTGAAGATCTACTTTATATTCCTGATCCATCCTGATGATACTTTTCCATTGTAAAACCAATTCTTTTTAAAGCATATTTGATCGTTGTGTTAAACACGCCAACAGATAGCGTGTTTAGATAAAAACGTTGCATTGAAGCTGTGTTAGTTGCCTACGCTCGACACATGAATTATTCTAAAGTAAGTGCTTCATTCTATATAGAAGTAATTTCAATGAGTGTTTATGATATTTTCTGGTCGGAGACTTACATTTGCGCTTTAAACTTTCAAAGTAGACCCTTCCCCATCCATTTGACGATATTGGTCCTTTTTAGGGAGTTGGTATTAAAACACTTATTGTATTTTATCCTATGTATTTTATTGCTACGTTTTTACAAGTACAGTGGTACCTTGACATACGAGTTTTTCGAGATACGAGCCGGCGAGCGAGTGATTTTTTGCTTTGAGTTACGAGCGAACAGGAGTACAATAAGCCTTAGGCTGCAGTGCGGGGGGAACGTGCCCTAACCTGGTTTTCTGCTAACGGAAAAAAAAGAGAGTGGTGGGTGCATGGCGAAGGTACAGTATCTATTAATGCATCTAAGTACTTTTTTTCTGAGTACTAAAAGTAGATTTTCACTGAAAGATCAAAGTTTTAGCATCTAAAATAGACAATAATATTAATTAAATAATTTTATTTCTGTAAATATAGTATAAAAATATTTATATTAAACATACACAGAATTTGATAATTGATTATACACATGATTTGAGTTTAGTACAAAAAAAAAACAGACAATATAAAAAAATATCGAGTACCTCGTATTTAGTTGTGTAAATGGCAATCTTTAGAAAATTTAATTTGATATTTAATGTTAATAGTAAAGGCACATTGAATGATTGTCAAGTCGATCGAGATATCATTATTGTCACTTCCGGTCCGGTGTTTTGTAGAATTTGATTAGCAAAATCCAAATTAATCTTGTTGAAGTCCACGTTGTCGACGTAGAGGATTTTATCACCGGGTTTCAGTTTGTTATAAGCCGGCCCATTTACAATCACATTGGACACGAAAATGCCCTGTAAAATAAAAGTTTTATTACGTTACGTAACATTGTCGCTAGTTGGTGCTGAAATCAGTCAGAATAAATGACTAACTTTAGTGGGGAAGTTCAAAATTCGGCTATTTTTCCAAATAAAATGATAACTTACATTGTTAAAATCTTCAAAAATACTAAAACCCAAGTTTGGATTTTTCTTTATCACAATCTGTACGACTGAGACGTTTTTGTGCTGCCCGAACAACCAATTGGAATTTTTCTCGCCCATGTTCGCGTTGTCGTACCGATTTTCGTAGTTGATCGCGTTTTGATTTCCCAGTGGCGGCGGCTCGTTACCGAGTGGATGCAACCGTTGCGGGGTCGGTGCGACAATATTTTGTCCGGCCACCGGCTTATCTTGAATAAACGTCGGTGGTTTTTCACCGCTAAAATTCCCTTGGTTCTGCACTAACATTTTCTGATTGATTTCAATCGAATGAATCGAAACGTTGTCGTTGATCGAATTCACGATCGGCGTCGAATAATCGAAATGATTCACATAGTTTTGATAGCTAACCGGTTGTTTGAAATCGTAAATACTTTCCGGCGAGTTTGATTTGTGGTTCATTTTGTGGTGGTAGTTATTGAAGTATTCGGCGTGCAACGAATGCGCGGCGGCTATACTGTACGGGGGCGGCTGACTCGGTCCGTTGGGCGGTCCGGGGTGCGGTTGACTCGGCGGTGCACCTGGTGGCGGTGGTGGTATACGTTTCGGAGGCGTCGAATCAACCTCATGATGGTTCTGAACACTGTCCGAATTAACAAACGAAGAAACCGGCGGCCGGTCATAAACCGAATCGTTACTTTTTTCGATCGGCGATTTTCGAACATCCGATATTTCGTATGTTCGAACATATTTCGCTTCCCGAATCATCGACAGTTCTGGAGGTACTTGATCCAGGGAAACCGCGTGTGAATCGTTAACTAATACTGAATGGTCGGGATTTAAATGGTGGAAATCCTCCGAAATTGGTGAGGAAATCTCATCTTTCATCGTCACCTTCGCTTCTTTGATTTCAATCACATCAGATGTAAGTTTTCCAGGATCCATTTCGATGTCTTCCTGAAAATGTTTAGAGCCCAATAAAAGTTACACATGTACTGAGTATTATGAGAACATGGCTTAAATTAGGAGTCAAATATAACCATAAAAAAAAACTTTTTCACTGAAAATCAAGTATTTGGTGTTTCATTAAGTAAACCCTACGTTATTTCTGAACTTTAATTCGATAGTAACCCTAATGTAGTCCTCAATACTATTAAATCGAAATAGTGACTTACGACTATCAAATAGTGATTATTCACTATTTAGTAGTGAAAAGTATACTCTGCACTGCAAAAATAGTGAAAAATCACTATTTCGATTTAAGAGAGTAGCGTCCTCTCTATAGTTCCCCATTCTAATGAAAGCATCGACAAATTTTTCTGACACGGATACCAAGGTAGTTGGTCTGATCATAACGTAGTTTTTCGATAGTAACCCAAGTATTTTGATACTGACCACCACATAATTTTCCGATTACCCCAACCTAGTTTTCAAATGTGGTATCGTGTTAGTGACCTTTTTTAATGAAAACCCTCATCTAATTTTTTTGATAGTGCCCAAGGTAGTTTTAAATAGTAACCGCCAAATAAATTTCTAACCATCCTAACGTAGTTTTCTAATAGTGACCACTACGTAGTTTACATATAGCGATCCAAAATGAATAATTCAATTGTAACATATTCTGTTCAAAACTCCAACCTACTTTTCCGATAATGACCACAAAATAATTTTCTGTTAGTGACCCTTTTTAACCAACTTCAAAAAAAGGAGTAGGTTCTCAATTCGCCTGTATTTTTTTTTTATGTTTGTTACCTCAGAATTTTCGACTGGGTGAAGCGATTTTACTGATTTTTTTATTATTTGAAAGCTAGTGTTTCCCGAGTGGTCCCATTTTAATTTGAGGTAAATCTTTCACTTTTTAGGGGTTGAAAACTAAAGGATGAAATATTAACTTCTTATTGGATAGCTCGATTTTTATATTTTTTTTTTTTTATTTGAAAGCTGGTGCTTCCCGTGTGGTCCCAATTTAATTTGTTGGAAATCTTTCACTTTTAAAGGGTTGAAAACTAAGGGATGAAATATTAACTTCTTATTGGATAGCTCGATTTTGATAATTCTTTTTTTTTATTGGTAGAACATAATTTTAAATTAATCTCATATCCATTTTTTATAAAAAAAAAAACTCATAAGGGGTTAAAAATTAGGGATGAAATAATAAATTTTTTCTGGCTAACCCGATTTCGATAGTTTTCTTCTTATTACGTACATCGTACCTTTAAATTATTCACATTTCAATTTGAAGAAAAAAATCCACCCCATAAGGATGAAAATAGGGGATGAAATAGTGACGTTTAACTGAATCATCGAATTTTGATGATTTTTTTCTATTGAAAAGATTATCCCAGTCAGTTCTTTCATTGCATTTTAAAGAAAAAAATTTCAACCCTTAAGAGCAAAAGGGGATAAAGTAGTAACTTTTAACATTTGTTAAACAAAGTACTCTCGTTTATTGCTAACTACTTATATAGTCGTATTTCTTGACTGACACCAACTCCAAAAATAACAATAATTGTACATTATCTCATCCTAATAATTTGCAAGTTGTAGACACTGAAGGATACGCAATTATTTTTTTTTTACTTTTTAGTGCATTTTTTATTTTTTTGAAGTCGGTTTTTTTTATTGAGATATTGGTGCAGTTCACGTCGATTTTTTTAGGTTTTGGCTGATAGGGTATTTGACAAATAAGGTGTACAATTGTACAACGCCCTCTAGTACGCAGTGTTAACAACTAAAGGTGCGTTTACACGACCAAAAAAAAAAAAAACAATTCTAAACACGCAACTTTAAATGATAATTGTCGTACCATGTTAGTGGAATTTGTTGGATCTAAAAACATGTTTCGATTCATAAGTCGCGCGTGTCGGGCCAATGCTCGAAGCTCTTTCGGATACGGAGTCGGAGCTCGGGATAGTCGACGCGGTTGTTCAAACACGGCGGCATCCGCCGAGAAACAAATGTGTCGTCGCGGATCCGGACGTTGAACATGATCCACGTTCCGTTTGCGACGCAACGATTTATCATTCTCATTCGCTTCGCTGTTTATTTGCGGTAACATAAAACACGTCAAGTACATATGAGACGTTTCAACGTCGTAGTCCTGCTGCAACGGGATTAACGGCTGACTCTGATTGTCCGACAGCCATAACGCCGCTAGTTTGTCCAACTTCAACAATGACACGGGCAGTTCTTGCAGCTCATTGTTGATCAGATTTAAGACTCGAAGGCTGGACAAATGGCCAAGTTCAGCGGGGATATACGAAATTTTATTACTTCGTAAAGTAAATATCCGCAGGGAAATGCAGGATCCAATCTCTGCAACACAAAGACAACATTTCAAAGAATGGTTTCAATCAAAAGTCTAACACTCAATGTATTTATCCTATCTTCTTATTAATTTTATCTAAAGATAAAATCAAACTACCAACATTAAAATATAATAACAAAAATTTATATAATACTCTATGTATAATTTTTTGAAACGTTCGTGAGCTTTACTCATGCTCTTTTGACCAACAGCGAGTTTCATGCGAAAAGTTCTGTGACAAGTCGCAGCAGATATTTTTTTATAAATGCATATCATGTGCTAAAAGTCACGGATCGCATAATATCTTTGTTTCAATATGACGTTCATATTTTATGTTTAAGTATACTACTATGAATGAGTTCAATTTGATTTGTATAGTGTATAAATTGATTTGTAAAATATCCAATTTGGAGTGTCAAACCTATATACAGTGGTACCTCGACATACGAGTGTCCCAACATACGAGTTTTTCGAGATACGAGCGAGTGATTTTTTGCTTTGAGTTACGAGCGAAATTTGAGATACGAGTTCGGTTTAGCAGGTCGGCCGATAGAAATTTGTTTCGAGGAGTCAGAGGAGGAAGAGGTGGTTATTTCTACAAGTGGGATAAAGGAGATCTTAGAAATTTGGGAGAGAGTTTACAATTCGTGGAAAAGAAACACCCAGAAGATTCCTGAAGAATATAATAATCCATTCAACTACAATGACTGAATGAATTTTAATGAAGATGTCCACTATTTTAAGATAACATACGAAACACTTTTTATCCCGAAAAACGTTAGGAGCCTGTGGGATAACAACTTCTTCCCGGAAAACTATTTAAATGATACTTAATATGAAAACTAGTTTTAACTATAAATCCTAACACTGATAATTACATCCCAAATTAAAGTCAGCGAAAAATCTTAATTTGATCTCGGATATCTATTTCATGTTTTATATAGTAAATGCGAAAATCGTTTACAATGAAAACACATAGTACGAAATTCGGATAATACCAAAAAAATATTTTGAACACCTGTTTTGTTATAACTCTTTCCCCACGGTATAAAATATACATCTTTACATAGTATAAAACAAAGTTGCCCCCGCGGTCTGTTCCCTTAGATCTTTTAAACTACAAAAACGGACTTTGATACAGTTTTCAGCAATTGATCGAGTGATTCAAGAGGAAGGTTTGTGGGTATAATAGATGCATTTTTTAGTATAGAAAATTAAATTATTTGTAATGTGATGATGTCAAAACCACCATACAGTCGTACCTCGACATACGAGTTTTTCGAGATACGAGCCGGCGTGCGAGTGATTTTTTGCTTTGAGTTACGAGTGAAATTCGAGATACGAGTTCAGTTTAGCAGGTCAAAGGTCTCAAAAAATTGCAACAGGTCGTGCATCTGATCTTTTTAATGACACTTGCCTAACTCATTTCCGGAACATTCTGAGAGGGAGTAAGAAACAAACCTCCTTGGACATGTTTTTTTTTCTAAACGGCCTACAGGTGAAAGCGAGAAAAATGTAGCGAAAAAGGCAAAGGACCAGTGAGGATATCGAATTTATTTCTTTACATTCTCTTTTTTGTTTTTGTACAGTAAATATTTGTCATTTATAAATACGTCTTTATTATTCAAAACCACGTAAGGAAATAACTGAGGTGACATCTAAGGGGTTGGAAAGGATTAATGGTAGTTCAATTGTTTTGTATGGGGAAATTTGCTTTGAGATACGAGTATTAGAATTAAACTCGTATGTCGAGGTACCACTGTAGCATGAGTTCAAGAGTTTTAACGGAAGTAATTCCGATTGAAATACTTAATGGGATTATTATGACCCCAAACGCAACTTTTAAAAAAATGCACTGATAGCCACGTTCGTAACAGTTTAAAGGGAGAAAATTCCATTACAAATTTTCGTGGGGTCACTATGACCCCAAAAATAAAATAACATTTTTTTGATACAGCGGCAGTAGGCACGTTTGAATAGTTTAAAAGGGGTAAAATTTGATTTAAAAAATTCATGGGGTCAATGCGACCCCAAAACATAAAATCTATTAAGAAATCACACCATGTTTAAAGGGTAAAAATTCAATTGTAAATTGTTGTGGAAACAATATGACACTTCCTGGATATATCCTGACCTTTCCAGCACAAATAGTCACGTTTCCACTTTTAAACGAGAGAAAATCTGATTTAGTGGGGTCACTATGGCCCCGTGCTTATTAACTGGAATTAATTAACAAAAAATTCGAGCTAATCTTTTGTTTGTTTTAATTAAAAATGATTTAATTAATATTTTCTGAATGTTTTGTCGCAATTTTTCGAGATCGTGGATAGTTGGTGATGGATGTACGACAAATGCGGAATATAATCAAACCAAATAACTGGGGTTACATTTTGGGGGTTGGAACGGATTAATGGTAGTTCTATTATTATGTATGAGGAAATTTGCTTCGAGATACGAGTAATTTAAGATACGAGCAAGGTTGCGGAACGAATTAAACTCGTATGTCGAGGTACCACTGTATATGATGTAGCGACACGTGTTATGGAATAGCGTCAAATAAATTTTATAGTTTTTTTTTTTTGTTGGTAGCTCTTAAAGCTCCTCATGTTAAATAAGCCTAGAGTGTCAGATTCTTGGTTTTGGATGAGTTAACACGTAATACAAGTACCAATCGGAATTGAAGTGAGATTGTTTTTGTCAACTGTGAGCACTTGGAGTTTTCGTAGAAGGCCGACGGTTTCAGGCAGTTGAATCAGTTTGTTTTCGGCTAGTATTAATTCTTCTAGGTTCAACAATTTGCCGATGTTGTCCGGCAAGGTTTGAATCCGATTGTCATTCAGTTTGAGCCCAATCAGATTCTTCATGTTTCCAATGGTCGATGGCACATCGTCAATGTAATTGTATGCGACGCAAAATTCGACTATTTTCGTCCAGTAGCCAATATCACGTGGTAGTGACCCGAGACAGTTGTGGCTCGCGTCGAAGTGCACCAGCTTTCGCAGCTGACCAATTCTCGCTGGCAATCGACGAATTCGATTCATGTCGATCCACAGCTCAGTCAAGTTCGTTAAATTCGTCACGACTTCCGGCTGAAACGTACAACTAACAATCATTTACTCACGTGAGACCAATTATTCTCAACAATTACCAGTTCGGAGAAATCATTTTGGCCAATGTCCAACCGCTGGAGATTCACTAATCGAGCCATCGACTTCGGCAGGGTGATGAGAATATTTTCTCGCAGTTCTAGGATTTTTAAATTGACTAAACGACCGAAATTGGCCGGTAAAAATTCCAAGTATATATCGTTCAGATATAATTCAGACAGCGAGTGAATACTAGTCAAAGAATCGCATAGTTTTTCTATTGGATTCAAGCTGATGTTTAAGTGAATGAGATTCGAGCAGCTTTTTATCGTTTCTGGTAACTTTGTGAGGACTAGAAGAAAAAAGAAAATGTTAATTAACCGTCCTATCATTGGGTTATGATTCAAAAAGTAGATAAAAAAACCTTGGCAGCCTGTTGCGTTCGGCCGATCTTATAGCGGACGTATCACGTACGTTCATGCTCGTAGAGCGGTTATTATGGATAATAATGGGAGAACAAGAGTTTTCAATGTTTTTACTTTCTTTTACTACTATATAAGTAAAGGAAGTATTATAATCGGGTCGATTTTCGAATTCGAGCTTCCACCGGAAATACATGTTTTTAGGTTCCCTGAATCCAAAAATTTGGTTTTTAGAAACATGTCTGTGTGTGACAGCCATATCGTATCGAAAGCTTTATATGAATTTCACCAAATTTGGAATTTGGCCTCCATATTATACCTAGTTGTGCCGCGAAGCTTTTGGGTGAAATCGTTTAAGCAAAAGCTCCACTTTATTCTAGAAGTTTTTGAGCTTTTTCAATTATTTTCGAAAACGGCTCCAACGATTTTCTTTAAACTTTCTACAGTTCTTAAACTCATTGATGCCTATAACTTTTATTTGAAACTTTTTCCTGGGAAAATTCGAATGATGACGGTTCTGGGGTGAAGGTTAAGAATTCGTATATGTTATATATGTACATGGGTATTTCTCATGAAATCTCGAAATTACCTATCAATAAATTAATGAAAAATATTTAAATTAATTCATCTTCATTTGCTCTTAAATTTGTACTATTTATCTAACTAGAAGTGAAAAATATCGTGGTCCCCAGAATAAATGAGTTTTGACGAGTTAAATGTGAGGGAATGATAACTGAGGTGAGAAAATGATGATTATATTTATTTTTCATATGAAATCGTATTATTTATTTTTTAAATATATTTTGAATTCTACTAGGTTATATTAACTTACATATTAAAAAGTTTCTGTAAGCAAAGATGTACGAAAAGCGAGTCGGTCTAGTCTGAAAGTCATTACCTCATCATCCCCTCACTTTTAATCAAAATGAGGAAATGACGGTGAGGGAATGACAAAATAAATCATAACCTAAAAAAATCTCGCAACATAACCGTTCGTTACCAGCTAGCTTTTTGCTACGCTTTCTACCTCTAAAAACATACTTTCGTACGCCATCAAAATATTATAATTACCTTTTTTATTCTTCACTATGATGGAATGATTGAATAAAATCTATAATATATTGTATCTTCTTCCAACAATTACTTTAACAAACTTGAAGTCAATTCGCTATTCCGAACAAGTAACCGTACTACCAACTGTCAAAACTAATGAGAGTGTTATCAAAGTCCTCAAAAATATACCTACTTATCGACTGTTGTTAATGCTGTGAGGGAATGATTATTTTTCATGGGACAAGTGTTGAGTTAGCATTAGACAAGTTGCTGATGACTTATGATCCTAAATTCAGAGAAATTTTGAAAATTTGTTGTATTTATAATAGACAAGTCATAGTTACAAACGGATTTTTTAAGAACTTCTCAGTAAAAACTTAAGACAATTTTCTGATAGTGAGGGAATGATTTTCAGAGTACTATATATTTATTATTCCTCTCAAATGCCCGTACAATCCCAAAGTTATTACCAACATTTTTAGCCTCAATGATGTTCTTTTGAAAAAAAAAATTAAACATTCGAAGTCGGTTAGGTTAATTTAAACACTGCTAGGACAGGAATTTCAAGATTTCATGAGAATTGCCCACATATAGGTTGTATGCATATAGTTCTGTTTATATGTATAGTTATAAAGTGCTTGGATTTCTTTTAACCAACAGCGAGTTTCATAAATGAAAGTAAAAGAAAGTACTGTGACGCCTCGCAGCAGATATATATGATGGAAATTGAAATACGAATATCATCGGTGTGAGAGAGAGCGTATAGAACAATGTTTGATCTTTTTTAATAGAAAATAGATTTTCAACAAGTTAGTTTAAAATGTATTGGTAAGAAGAGCCAAAAACGCATTCGAGAGCTTTGCATGTAACGAGTAGCGTGGGAAAGGAAACTAAATGTTCGAGGATTATATTACAAAAAGCAAACAAAAAAAATATAAAGAAAAACTGTATTAAACTAACTGTAGTGGATAATTAAACTACAAAAGTATTAAATAATTTCCAAATAACGGTGCAATCTCATGCTCGCTAGATTTCGAGCGATTTTGATCACGTGGTACGAGTTCGACCAATGTGCTGTCAGAATTTTGAAATTGGTACAAAGATGGCTGCCATCTGAGCGATTTGAAGCTTTAACAACGATTTGACGCTAGCGCAGTTTAAATGTCAAAATGTCGAAAACGTACCACGTGAGCAATTCGCGGGAAATCGAGCGATGCATGAATTTGTACCTTAAGAATTTGAGAAAATTGATAATAGTCACTTAAAGAAGGCGGCATTTTTTTAATAATCCCCTGTTAATAGAAGTATATAATCATTTCAGAAATCAGACTTTCAAAGTTCATATTTTTGTCTTCAGTAGTTCAGTAGTCTTCAATCAGTAATTTTTATATGAAGATGAATATAAAAGCTCAGCTATTTGGGAGCTTACCATTCCTGCTCAGATCTAACCACTGTAGATTTTCCAACGCCGAGATCGCTGATGGAATTGACGCGATTTCATTATCACTGAGATTAAGCGTTTTCAGTCCGTGACAGTGAAATAATTGTCGTGGCAGATCTACAATCTAAAAATCAAAATGTTAATATCAAATCGATTTATCTGTACCAACCTGTACGAACCCGGTTCGATTCTAGGAACAGGTCTTCCAAGGTTCGTTCAAATGCAAAAATTTCAGTAGGAACTTCAGTAAGTGACAGATGATTGAAATCCAAGCATGTGATATCGTCTACTCGGGGTTTCGTGCATTTACCCCAGGCCCACCACGGCATTTTCCCTGTGTATTTGTTCAGGGCTCGGGGAAATTTTCTGGATGACTTTTGTGGATGCGGCTACCTAGCGATTGGCACATGCTATACGAGCCAACGATCCGATGACATCAATTGGAAATTTTCACGAGCCCTAAATGCGACACGAAATGAAAATTTTCCGCAAATTTCATGTGGAAAAATAATTTTTCATTAATAACTACACAAATAAATAGAAAATTAAATCAACTAACAAACAAAACACTATGGCGTTCAACTTGACATTAACTGTGATTGACCGTGATTTATGTGATTAAATGGGATTACATATCTGATTATATGTGATTTTATAGCGGTACCAACTTAAACACTAAATTTAGTAACCTTAGTAATGTTGGTAGCATTGTTTAAGCAATTGTTCAAATTGTTTCAAATTTAATTGAAGGGATCTAAACACCATCATTTTATTACTTTTTTACCCAACACTAATAAATGCTTTCAACTAATTGATATTATTGAATTGGATCTTACCGAATAGAGCCAATAGGAACTGATCTGTGTGACCCAGGATGAGATAAATCCGACCCTGAATTAATAGCCTATATAGATTGGTGGCGAATAACTATTTAAATATCATGCATTTTTCAATTGAATATGCCGCCTAAAAATTGCTGTTCCTAAATGAAAATGTTATTTTCGGTTTCCACTAACTGCTATCGCCTGATGCTGCAGGACAACTCAAGCGCTTTTTGCCGCCCTCACATTTGTGTGTCGCCAAAAACGGTGTCTCTTTTTGTCCCTTATACATTACTGCTGAATTATATATTAGGTATAATAATCAGTGGCAGACAGTGGCAAATTTACCACTTTTACCAGCAAATTTGGGAACAAACTTTCAAATACAAAAATTACAATTTCATTGAGGAAATATTTCTAATTTATTTGATTGTGGGGGGTATTCGAATTGTATGTTTCAATAACGGCAGCAAAATTTACATAGCCTACGGGCGGCTAATCTATAAATCTGTCCCTGTGTGTACCTACCCTGCTGGAAAGATCTCATAGAATCTCATAAAAAAAAGTCGAAAATATATATATATATAATATTCATAAAAACTAATAAAATTCACAATGTATATTTTATGAGATCTTATGAGTAAAAAAATATGTACGATCATACGGTTCTGGATTTTTATGATGAAATTTTATGAGATCCTATTTAGGTTAAAATGTCTCTTAGAATTAAGAATGTGTATTTTATTAGTTCTTATGTTTATGAAAATTTTCCCAGACAAAATCCTATAAAATCTTATAAATATTAGTTTTTAACGAGATTACTCATAAAAATCGCACAAAATCTTATAGAATAATTTTTCCTATACATCGCATAGGAATACTACTTCAGCTCAACCTAATACAATTCTCATCAATATTAGTAAATTACGAGATTGCTCATAACAATCTCACAAAATCGCATAAAAGAAAAGAACCAACAATTCTATGAGTTGACGAACTACTCATAAAATATCATAAAACACCATAAAATATTAAATGGTTAATTTTCTCTTGCTCATAGAATATTATAAAACCTCATAAAATCTCATAAGGAAACTTTTTTTCTATGAGATTATATGAGTTTTTTCCAGCAGGGTAATTAACGAATTAAATCATTTTATAGCGGTTATGAAATATCAATTTTTTCGATATTCATTTTGGAATAAATCCTATAGGTGGCATTTTTTTATTTCTATAAGTTCTGAATCTGATGCATTGTTTAATTTAATGCCCATAATATATAAGTAATGATTAACTCTTTGAGGTGTTTCTGGATTGCTTTTTGGGATATTTTTGTGTAGCACAAAACTTTTTATCAGTATGAAAACATTATTGAAAATGGTTTTACTTTAGGAAAAGCCTGAAGGAATGGATGAAAGTTGAATTGAAATTGAAAGTTCTAGTCTAGAGGCGCGAATTTCGAGCGTTTTTTTGGCAATTGATTAAGAAAAAGCATTTGATATTTTTACTATACATGTTTTTATCATTTGTTTATTTATATTCAGAGAGTACACTAAATTAGTTTAACATTTTTTTTCATTGAGTTATGCGTCTTTGAAGTAGAGGGGGGGAAAAAGGCCGTGTCCTCGTCGCCATTATTTCTACCCTTGTAGTCATTTGAAAAATAAAACAATGATGGATTCTTGATAAGTACGAATGTCGCTATCGCACGAATCTCCAAAACTGAAAAAAAAAATTTTTTTTTCATAAAATGGCGGCTATTCAAAAATAAAGGTCGATTTTTTCACTCATTTTTTAACTTTGTCAAATTTTTTAAAAATATAACAAATTTTAAATTGCAATTTTTTGTTGGTTCATGCGATAGAGAGATATTTAAAGAATATTCAAGCCAAATTTCAAGTAAATCGGCTGATTAGAACTTGAGATATTGTGGCTACCGCATCGAAAAAAGTCGTTTCGAGAAAAACGCGTTTAAAGTTTTACGTTATGCCTCAACCGGTCGAGTTGCCACGACACTAAAGCGGCTATAACTTCGGAAATAATTAAAATTTTGAAAAATCCTTTTAGGGAGATATTTTTGAATATATAAACTATCGGATTATGAAAAAAAAAAATTTTCGATTTTTTCAAATTTCTAGACTAGAATACCTCCTGAAATGGATGGACTATGATAATGAATCATTTTCGTATTTTACTTTTCTTATAATTATTTTATACATATAGGTTAACAATGATTAGTATTGAGATTAGTATATGATTCTATAGAGATAATAATTCATTAATATGGAAATATTGGTGAAAATGTTTTTCTTGAAGAAAAATCCCGAATTATGAATGAATCATTTCCGCGTTCCGCTTAGTTCCGTTAAGTTTTGCTTGGTGTTGGTGCGAAACTTAGGGACTTTGCACAATGTTGTGATCAGGTCATGTTGGCATGCCTGTTAGTCAAGTACGAGTTCTAGTGTTCAAGTGATTTGTAGTTAATGTGGGTTTCGAGCTCAACAAAGCCATCAATATGGCTAGTAAACGGCGAAAGCCAAACAATGGGATGGAAATGGCGTTCATTAAGGTTTGTTTTACACGAAACTGTAAAAAATTTCATTCATCCCCCATCATAAATACCGTCAAAATGTCTCGACCGTGCTTGTTGCTTCTGTCATCCCTCATTACAAATGGACGGCCATATTTTTATATATGGTTGAAAGCTGACAACTTCCTATTTTCAATCGTTGACGATTTTCCTCAACAAATTCGATACATGCAACACATTTCCACGGCGAAAATGTTCAATCGACATTTTAAACGGTGTGTGTACCACATCTCGGGGTTACCGATCCAACTTTTCGCCTCGGTACATTTTTCATCCATCTAATGGGGGATTCTGTGTATAATTTCACGCAACCCTTGACGGTTTGTTTATATTCCGCATTTGTCGTACATTCGTCACCAACTATCCACGATCTCGAAAAATTGCGACGAAACATTCAGAAAATATCAATTAAATCATTTTTAATTAAAACAAGCAAAAGATTAGTTCGAATTTTTCGTTAATTAATTCCAGTTAATAAGCACGGGGCCATAGTGACCCCACTAAATCAGATTTTCTCTCGTTTAAAAGTGGAAACGTGACTATTTGTGCTGGAAAGGTCAGGATATATCCAGGAAGGGTCATAGTGTTTCCACAACATTTTACAATTGAATTTTCACCCTTTAAACATGGTGTGATTTCTTAATAGATTTTATGTTTTGGGGTCGCATTGACCCCATGAATTTTTTAAATCAAATTTTACCCCTTTTAAACTATTCAAACGTGCCTACTGCCGCTGTATCAAAAAAAAATGTTATTTTATTTTTGGGGTCATAGTGACCCCACGAAAATTTGTAATGGAATTTTCTTTCTTTAAACTGTTATGAACGTGGCTATCAGTGCAGTTTTTTAAAAGTTGTGGTTGGGGTCATAATAATCCCATTAAGTTTTTCAATCGAAATTACTTCCGCTAAAACTCTTGAACTCATGCTACAGTGGTACCTCGACATACGAGTTTAATTCGTTCCGCAACTTTGCTCGTATCTTGAATTACTCGTATCTCAAAGCAAATTTCCCTATACAAAACAATTGAACTACCATTAATCCGTTCCAACCCCCAAAATGTCACCTCAGTTATTTCGTTACGTGGTTTTGAATAATAAAAACGTATTTATAAATGACAAATATTTACTGTACAAAAACAAAAATGAGAATGTAAAGAAATAAATTCGATATCCTCACTGGTCTTTGCCGTTTTTGCTACATTTTTCTTGCTTTCACCTGTAGGCCGTTTAGAAAAAAAAAAAAAACATGTCCAAGGTGGTTTGTTTCTTCCTCCCTCTCAGAATGTTCCGGAAATAAGTTAGGCAAGTGTCATTAAAAAGATCAGATGCACGACCTGTTGCAACTTTTTAAGACCTTCGATCTGCTAAACCGAACTCGTATCTCGAATTTCGCTCGTAACCCAAAGCAAAAAATCACTCGCACGCCGGCTCGTATCTCAAAAAACTCGTATGTCGAGGTACGACTGTATATCTTTCCTATATCTAGAAAGTACATATTTTGACTTTCGTAGGGTCTTAGTGTCCGAAAATATTTTTAAATCTCACTCTAAACATGTTGCTACCTCTTTGTAGATTTTTCACAATGACCCCACAATATTTTTGATGGTTGTTATTATTATCTCTAAAAGTAAATGTTTTGTACTATTAAACTATTCAAATGCGGCTACTGTTACTATCTGTAGAAAGTGAACTTTTGGGCTAACAGTGACCCCTCGAAAATTTGGAAACAAATTTTCTTCTTCATTTAAACTATTAGAAGTGTGGCAACGGGTGTGTTTCTACGAAGTAGTTTTTGGGAACACAATAATCCTATAAAATCGGATTTTCTCTCTTTTAATTACCTATTCAAACGTGGCTACTGGTACTATCTCCATGTAGTTGCGTTTAGGTACATCTTCTAGATATGTTTATAATTATTTTTCTCCACCAATATAATTTTCTTTTTTAGAAGGCTTCTTTTTTAGTAGCCCATGGGCATTGAATATTTTAAACGATCGTGGGTCATTGTGACCCACCTTGGTGGGTCATAATGACCCCACCAACTTTTTCTTTTTTTTCGTAAACTTAGAAGCTTGAATATTAATGCCATCTTAAAGAAGAGATTTTTGAGTTTCTGGACTCAGAGTGACCGAAATGTTTCAGTCGAATTTTCTATTTGATTTATTAAAATCTTGTTTTAACAAACTAATTTTTCAATATTAATTCCAATGAATTTTTCCATTTATGATCACCATGTATTTTTCCGATTTATTTCCGAGAGTGACCTTAACGTAGTTTTTCAGTAGTGATTTCCACGGTTACTAGTTTTATTTCTAAGTATAGGTTTTCAATTGTCTGGGTCACAGTGACTCCAAAAAGTTTCCAATAGGAGTTTATTCTTTTGAAATTTTAAGCGCAATTATTGGTGCTAGGAAAAGAAGTTGTATATTTCTGGGGTCAGAATGACCCGAGGACATTTTCGGTTCAGATTTTGTTCCTTTTAACTTTAAAAGTGGATACTGGTGCTATCTCGAGAATGTAAATTTAGAGTTTGGGTTCATCATGACCCCATTCAATTTTTGAATTAGATTTTCTTTTATTAATCTCAAAGAAATAGTTCTTGTGGTCATGTTGTCCCCAAAATTTTGGAATCAGACTGTCAAGATTTAAAAAAGTGGATTCGAAAAGCACCCAAAAATTTTTAACCCGTTGAGTTGCTTTTTGAAACGTTTACGGTTCTTTAAAGTTACTGGGGTCAAATAGACCCCACTTCAGTGGTTCAGTGCTATTAAAGAAATTTGATTAACTTAGTGGCAATTTTTAGAATATAATGGAAGAGGCTGACTCAGAACTAGTATTTGTAGGGGTATTGTTGGTATGTAAATGATGTAATTGTAGTATCCGCAGCTACCTCCAGAGCTGTCCGACCCACGAGTAAAATACGAACATCGAATTCACTGCTTCATCCGATACGTGGAAATGTTCATATTGCTATGTCGGAAGAAGTCGTTGAAATGTCCGCAATTTCTGCGGAGCGCTTTGCCAACGTTGCTCGACATCGTCCTCAGCGTTCAGTGGAAATCGAAACGTGCCAAATACATGCAACATTTGGTCAATTTGCTGGCGCAGCTGACGCACTACACGCTTCCGGAGGACCAGTGGCCGGTCGCCGACATTCTTGAGTTCATCAAAGACCCGTGGAACAGACGTTGTCTGAACGACATATTCAATGATCTCGAGCTGGACGAAGCAGATGGTGAGAAAACATTAACCTAATCATCCCCGTAAACTATACCCCCTCCCATAAAAAAAGCGGATTTATACGTTTCAATTTAATTGATTTAATCAAATTGACTCAATAAAATTGAAACGCAAAAACACCATTTCTATAAAATGGTCGCTTGAAACGGAATTGAAGAACTTTGGTCAATTATATTGAACTAGTCAATGAAAATAGCTAGTGATTAGGTTGAAACATCCAGGAAAAAATCTGAATTTCAGTAACGATTTAAATTTTGTTACTGCGTGTAAATTTCCCTACAACTTATGTGTGTGCATTCATAAACTAATACATAGTACATGTTGATGTATAGGCAATCACTTATGCTTTAATGCATAATTAAATATATATAAAAAACCCTGTTAATATAGGAAAAGGGTCGGATTATTTTTTTTTATAATTGAGGATTGACTAAGAGATGATGTTTTTTTATTCATTGTTATGTTGTGATTGAAGTTTCAACGAAATTTTTTTAGTTAAATTATATATATTAAAAATTTTGGGTATTTGGACAATATTTAATTAACGACGTTATATTTTAAAAAATTGTAAATTTTCGTCGACTTTATGTCGACTTCATCAGGCAAATTACAATTAACATAAATATTATTTTTGGCTGATGAAGTCGAAATAAAGTCGACGAAAATGTACAATTTTTTAAAATATAACGTCGTTAATTAAATATGGTCCAAATACCCAAGATTTTTAATATATATAATTAAATCATGGATGAGAACTTTAAAAGTAATTTTTAGTTAAACTTTCGATTGTTTCAACTAAATGCTTGTGCAACTGTGCAAAAAGTGACCATTTCAATTTAATTGAACCACAGTTGCATTATTAAAATTGGCCTGTGCTAATCCACTTGAACTAAATGCGTTTTTCCAGGTTTTGAGTTTATCGAGAAAGAAGGCTCTGTGATTGCACTGAGTCGCATTCGGGCACTGATCGAAAACCAACTGTTTTCCACGGCTCTCAAATACCTCAAGTGGCTAAGTCGATACTTCCGACACGGTTCTGCATCGACTACATTTCACGCGCTGGACATTGAAACAATTCTCGAAATCAATGTAATCCTGGCTCACGACCTTGATGTTAGCATCATGGTTGAAGTGGTAAGTCTTGAAACTGATTTAATTCAAGGGGGGGGGGGGGAGTTGAGAGTGAGAGATATAAGGTCAAAGGCCGTTTTTAGGGACTTTTAACACATAAGAAATGATTAAAACGATATTTAAAAAAAAAATGTTATTTGAAATGAAAAAGGTTGCATTTGAAGTGCAAAACTGTATTAATGTAATTTTTGTTTTTATTAGGTTCGTGGACTTCAAAAACAAGAATCTTTAACAATTTTAAGAAACATACACTGTATTTATGAACGGGATGATGTTGCCAAGACGATGAACTACGTGTTAATCTCGAAAGCGTTGTTACAAAACGATGATATCTATTTAAGGAAACTGTTGCATTTTCTCTGCTGTAAGAATTCACCGGAAAATTTCGATGAGTTAAAAACGTCGTTAAACAAATTAGTCAATTTAGCCAATGATGCAGATAATGTATATGTAATCGCTTTTGAATTTATAACAATTGTAAGTTAACTACACACCAATCAGGAGCCATCCATAAACTAAGTTACACGTTAAGGAAGGGAAGGGGGTCGTAATCTATGTGACGTCACAAAAAAAAAACAGGAAGTCTTACTTGTTGATTATATATGTGGTAAAGATGAGGGGGAGTCAAAGAATTCATGTGGTATAGTTTATGGATGGCTTCTCAACAATTAAGGGATATTTATAAAAACCTGAAAATTTTCACGAAGCTATAATTTGAAGGGAAATGATCATGAAAGAAAACGTCGATAACGTTCAAAAGTTTTAATGGTTTCTCTATTCAAAATGAGAACCAAAAGTTCTTTAAAATTGTGTAACGTTTTTTGCTATTGCACTGTTACACTTTATTTACAATGTTCACAATTTATTTTAAGACTCATCGAAGATTTATTTCAGACTGATCACTTTCACAAAAGACTGCTGACGTTCACGATTTATTTTAAGACTGACTCGCCTATGTTTGTTCGGGTCTTATACAGGATTTCGGAATCCTTCTAGAACATTCCGTTCTATTATCCCTTTACCAAACTTTCTATATTTCTCAGAACAATTTCAGCACTTTCTATTTGTTTTTTATAGAACAATCCAATATTCTAGAACAGGGCTTCTTAAAATTTTGTCATTCACGACCCCATTTATGATTGCGAGTTTCTTGACGACCCCATACAAATATAAACGAAAAAAAAATTAATATTTTTTGATGATTTATTTATTAGGTAACAATATACATATGAAAATATATAGTTTTAGAATTCGTTTTGAAACATACAAAAATCTAAATTTAAAAATTGCACAAAATAATATTGTTAAAATTGTATAGCCACAGTATAATAATAGCGATCATCGATCGTTTACTGCTGTCGGTGGAGATAGCTCAAAACCTTCAACAAATGCCCGTTTCTAGACGCTGCAAGTCCACTGTATTCCGCCATTTCTAGTGTTATAAAATGGTATATATAAATATTTGACATTAAAATCTCTCGCGACCGTAGAATTTTGCTACGCGACCCCATTTGGGGTTGCGACTCATAGTTTAAGAAGCCCTGTTCTAGAAGAATTGCCTTAAGGGGGGGGGGAGAGATACATGCAACCACTCTAATTTTTACCGTTTTTTGAGGACTTTTTAAACTGGGAACTGAATAACTGAATCATTTTGAAACTTTGTAGGGTTATTTATTATATTGAAGTGCAGAAAAAAAAATTTAGTTTCTTTTTTTCAAAATGGCCGCCGTAAAAATGAATCTGCCGAAACCCTCTCGGAAAAAGATATCAACTTGCGGACATTCTCCCTTCTCGTACGGTGATCTGAACTTAAAAAAAAATAGTTTGTACGTGTTCATAAAACATATATCTTCTAGTTAAACCAAAAATAAAAAAAGTCAAAAAATCGTGAATTGGCACACCTCAGAAAAAAAAGTTTGCTTTTTACCGTTTTTTTTTTCAATGATTTTTGGCTAAAAAGGGGTAATTTTTGAAAATTTTTTTTGGAATGTTTGAGGTTTAACTAGAAGTTATTACTATAAAGTGGACGTGTACAAACTTTTATTGGAATCGGTTGAGTACTTTTTGAGCTATCCTGCCCGCCAGTTTCAAAAAAGTCGTTTCGAAAAAAAACGCGTTTAAAAACGCGAAGCATTTAAATGAGTTTTTAATATATAAATAATTATAATTTTGTTTTGAAAATTGACAGGCATATTTTTGAGATGATATTCTAACGATTTATGAAAGAAAAAAAATAGATTTTTTTTTACATGTATCGCCCCCCTTAATTACTCGATAATGCTCCGTCTAGCCACCCCCCTCCCACAACCACGCCGCTTCCTCATTGGCTGGCTGATGGGATAGGTGATACTCCCAGACTCTGAAAATGGCGACGCTCTTTCATTGTTAGACTGTGACAAAAGCAATGTGAATTAGTTAAGAACTTAAGGTCTTATTCAAATGTAAACAGGGCTACGAAAGATGCAGAACCTTATTGAACCTTTGTTGTTACTGTTTTGTCTATAGATTTAAATCCAAATTTTGGACCACACTGCGTATCGTTAACTCGCTGCTTAAACGGAAACAGCCCCTTAAATATTTCATTAATTTTTTTTACCACTTAAATATTTTGATATGAGCACAAAAAAAATACAGAAAATAGAATTTATTAATTTAAATGTTAGTTTGAAAAAATTGTTTCGTTATCTTTATTAGTATCGGAGAAAAAAAAATTAAGTTAAGGGTTGTGACCCCTTCTAGCTCCGTTAATAGAAGGGGTAGCGATCTAATATCAAGTATACTTACTACTACCACCTAGAGGTATATGTGGAGGAGAACAAAATAAACGTCAGGCTAAAAAAAAATGGGCCCACTGAGATATGCTTAATCGGCTAGACTCTTTTTTTCGTATACGTTTTTCTAGACTTTTCACGTTAAAACTAGTTTCCTTCAGGTTATAATTCATTGGAAATTATTATTAACTTTTGACTATTGTAAATATTCCTTAGTGGCTGTGTCCTGTTGAATCGAACAAAAGATTAATAATTTTTTTTCCCTTATAGTATGGGAAAACAGAGAAGGCGCTTCCGTACGTGACTGAGTTGATTGTTAAAGGCTTAACAATGGATATAAACGCATTAGATTTCGCAAAAAACGTAAAAAAAGATCAGCAACTAGTTACGAAACTAAGTTCACGTCTCTGTGCTATATTTCTTAAACTTAGTATTGTATTTAGTAATCCGGCTGTACTCAAAGAGTTCATTCTGAACGCGTTTTGTGTATTTCCAACGATTCAGACACTCAATTTATTGGAGTATTGCATATTTATCATTCATCAGATCAGTTATAAAGAGTTAAATGTGGATGATTTTCGTCGGTGCGAGCACTCGATGGAGGCGAACTCGTTTTGTAGTAGTTGCGAGGAGAGTATTTACCAAGACCGGGAAAGTCCAACGATCGACACCGGAATGAAATCGTACCGGAAGACGATCGATGCCAGTGATATCAATCTTCCCGACTATCTTCTCGATGATTTGAACGTGGTGATGCAAACGACCCGCTTAAACGGACTACACTGGGGCTTGACATGGAAGAAATTCGTGTTGCGTTCCCGGAAATTTTATCGCACTCGCGAAGATTGGGCGCAGCCCTCGAAAAACTTGAAATATCTCAACGTCGACTATAACAATTTCATTCAGGCGCGATCAAAGAAAGACGACGATCGCTACGCGGGAATTGAAAAGGGATACGAAAAGTTTGTTCAAGGAAGCTCCGATGAAGAGTACGAAGAGCCTGAAGCCAAAGTTCGTTTTGACAAAGAAATTGAGCCGAGTATAAATCTTTCACTCGAAACAATGCGACAAAAAACGATCATTCACGAACTAAAAGTCCCGATTCTACCAATCGGCGGCAATGCGGCTACTTTAAAATCACTGCGAGCTTTTCGACCGAACAAATTCCATTTCCATACGAACGACTCGGGAATATCACCCCGAAATCCTGTTAGTACAAACGCACAGCAAAATGTCGCAAATATTTTAAACCCCCGCTCGCTAACGGACAACGAGGGCAACAAGATTATGAATCGTCCTGCGGAGTGGACGAAGCCGAACTTCTTACAAAACAACGACGATCTGATCAAGTTTCGACTAAACAAGAAGAAGTATGCGAGGAAGCGACGCTTTTCGGATAAATGTGACATTCAGTTTGATAGTCCCGATGAGAACACATCCCGGTGTAAGCGGGATATCATGACGTTGACGGGATTGGATCTGGTGCGTCCAGCACTTCCGCAGCCGGTCATTCGAGTCGTTCAACTTCAGTCACGACCTCAACAGAACAGTGAACAGGTCACGAGTAATGTTTCAGTTGCCACTACAAACACAAGTACAACGTTAACGGTCGGAGGAAACATACCCTGTGTCGTGACCAGTACCAAACCCTCGCAGGTAATTACAATTTCAATCATTTACCTTGGAAATAAACCCTTAAATATCCGTGTTAAAAAAAGTGTCACAATTGAAATTTCGTCAGTTGGAATAACTCCTCTTACAGCAAGTACCTTCAACATTTCACGCTTTTAAACACCCGTCACATTTAAGACCATGAAAGGGATACTCAGTGTTAAACTGCGGTAGCTCGTGGAGTATTAATACGGCGCGTTGTTCTCAGAGGCGCTAGTGTCGTTTTTTTTAACTAGGCGCGCGCGATTTGAATTTTGATTTTATTTATTTACTAATTTATTTTTATAATTAAATAAAAAATAATTAATTCGTTTATTATAGTTTAAATATTTTATTCAGAAAAAAGAAATACATTTTACATAAGAAATACTCACAAATTAACAACTGCGACACCGAAATATTATTATTAAATAAATTATTATTTTACTCGATTTTTGCTGTAGCTGTTATCAAACTATTTGTAGTTTAGTGATGAAAATAACGTCTGCATTTCTTGCATACTTCTCGCTATCATGAAATCTGGGATTCTGAAATGAACCAAAAAAATCAATTTTTCGAGTTCTTATCTTTAGTTAATATTAAACACGTAATTAAATATCTGTTAAACAAGAACTTTTGACTGTTTATAAAATCAATCTTAGAATAATAATTAAGTAAAACAAGGCATGAATAAGATTAAGACATTTACTTTAAAAATTAGCTACTTACTTTATTTGGCAATTTCTATTGAGCTTCGTTTTCATGGCATGCTGGAATTTTTCACCAGAAAAATTATGACCGACAAATTTCATAAAGTTCTTGAAACTTTCTTTGGATTTTATTATAGTTTTTCACAGTATTTCAGCTATTAAATTGTCATAAAAATACAAATTTATTACACAAACGGAGATTCGGAAAAAACGTGTTAAATAAACGTCAAATTAATTTGGGATGTTAGTACGGCGTCTTGTTTTTAGAGGCCGCTAGTGTCGGTCTATTTTATCTTCACAGCGCAATGTCCGTAATGCTTAAATGCATTTCAGGCCTTGCCCCGCCATCTCTGTTCAACGCGTCGTAATAAAATTCGGGAGTACCGCACGTCTCGTAAAAGTGCCAACCACATGTTTAAGTCAGTGGCCAAATTATTAAGGGGGTATTCTAGTCTAGAAGCCCGAATTTCGAGCGTTTTTTGGCAATTGATTAAGAAAAAGCATTTGATATTTTTACTATACATTTTTTTATCATTTGTTTACTTATATTCAGAGAGTACACTAAATTAGTTTAAAATGTTTTTTCATTGAGTTATGCGTCTTTGAAGTAGTGGGGGGGGGAAGAAGGCCGTGTCCTCGTCGCCATTATTTCTACCCTTGTGGTCATTTGAAAAATAAAACAATGATGGATTCTTGATAAGTACGAATGTCGCTATCGCACGAACCTCCAAAACTGATTTTTTTTTTTTTCATAAAATGGCGGCTACTCAAAAATAAAGGTCGAATTTTTCACTCATTTTTTAACTTTGTCGAATTTTTAAAAAATATTACAAATTTAAAATTTTCATTTTTTTTTGGTTCATGCGATAGAGACATATTTAAAAAATATTTATACCAAATTTCAAGTAAATCGGCTGATTAGAACTTGAGATATTGTGGCTACCGCATCGAAAAGAGTCGTTTCGAGAAAAACGCGTTTAAAGTTTTACGTTAAGTCTCAACCGGTATAGTTGCCGTGACACTAAAACGGCTATAACTTCGGAAATAATTTTAATTTTTAAAAATCCTTTTAGGGAGATATTTTTGAATATATAAACTATCGGATTATGAAAAAAAAAAAATCGATTTTTTTAAATTCCTCGAGTAGAATACCCCCCCCCCCCTTAAAGAGCTTTACAATATCGATCATTTACCCATAAAATAAACGCTCATATAACCGTGTAAAAAAAAAGTGTCTTGATAGGAGTTGAAATCCTGCCACTTGACGAAATTATAGTTAGAGTTTTCATCACTTTAGCACTATAGAAACATTTTTAGATATTAAGCTTTCGTGTAACCTAGTAACAATCAAATCTCTATTAAGAAAGCGTCGGTATATAAGAATTGAAATGCCATCAGATGGCGTTGTTATAGCAAGTGTCTTCAACATGTCACGTTTTTAGGAACCCTTCACATTGAATATAGTTGGAAAATTTAATGGATATAAAGCTTTCAAGTAGCCTAGAGCAAACTTCAAACCTTCATGTTGTAAAAAGTGTCGAAATTTAAATGCCACCAGCTGGCGTTATTACAACAGATGTTTCCAACATTTCATCATGCTCTTGGAAACTCTTCACATTAATAATAGATTGTGCCTAAGTCAGTGCGTCTCAACCTTTTTGTTATTGCGACTCTCTTTACCAATGTAAATATTCTCGCCCCCCCCCCCCCTCCTCTTTGATCTATTTAAAATTATAGCGTAATAATGAAAACGGTCCGATATTAGTACATTTAATTTTAATTATATATCTATATAATAATATATATACATTTTTTAATTATACAATTTCTTTTATTTAATCTTCAACAAAGTTTTAATTTTGTTTTTAAATATGCTCGCGCCCCACAGGTTGAGAATCGCTGGCTTAAGTAAATTAAATTCAATAGATTAAATAAAGACTCCTCATTGTTCCTGTTAAAAAAAAGTATCAGAACAGAAAAAAAATGTCGCCATTTATAGAAACACTTTTAGTTCGATTTAATATAAAGCTTTCGAATAGCCAAGCAAAAAAAACGTGTTAAAAAATTGTCAAAAGTGGAATTGAAATGCCACCAATTGGCGCACTTACAGCAGCATTGTCTTCAACATTTCACATTTTTAGAAACCTTTCACATTGAACATAGTTGTCCAATTGCTATAAAGCTTTTTAGCTGCCTATTCCAAAGTCAATAGAAAATACAGGGTGTCCATGAAGCCATGAAATGCATAATATTCTTACCAAGTTCAGTTCTTAACAATTAATATATTGCAGCTTCAAAATTAATAAATTCAAAATTTATTTTAAGGATACATCCACGACTGCAGTCAGTACGTCGATTTATACATCGGCGATAACATCAACACCTCCAACGACAGTTGTCACGTCACTGAATAGTTCAATATCGGAACCGTCAACAACTGGAACGATTGGCGATTCCACTCTACGCATGCGCCTTTCCACGCCATCAACATCAACGCGAAACATAAACTCAACACCAACTCTAGTCAACATGTTATCCCAAACCCGAAACTCGGTACCATCACACGAGTTCACGATTCGACCCCCGTTCCAGCCCCGTTCTCGGCCTCTCAATTTCAATATTATCTCCGAGGAAATATTCCTGCCAAACGTTTCGACGACAGTCACAACCACTGTCTCAGCCACCGTGAGCACGTCGCCTACAAAAGCTGCTCTGGCGGTCCGCCCCCGCTCACCGATTCTCATCTCGAAAACCGTGCAACAACGCAAAGCCGCTCTGGCCGCCCAACGACGCAGCGAACGCGAAGCCCAAAACGCGGCCGCCTCATCAGCCACCACAGATAGCACGGAAAATCTGACTCAACGCCCCCTTTCTCCCATTCTCGGATCGCCCTATACCACCCATCGCATCGGACAGGCCAATCAACGCCGTTGTCAAGAAAATCGAAACGTAATCAACGCACTGATCTCCTCGTTATCGACTACCAACCGCTCCACATCTCCTACTGAGACTCCACTTCCTGCACGGCCGTTATCTCCAATTTTGAGCTATAGTGCTCGGGCGGCACGACGAGCTCTTCAGGAGAGTCAAAACGCAGTTCCCGTCTCCGAGAACAATCCTTCGCCTACCAGTTCCCCGGTGAGAGCTCCTCGCCCCCTTTCTCCCATTTTACGTACACATCGTTTGCATGAAAGACCAGTGCGACGACTCCTGGAAAGTCAAAATGCTGCTCCTGATACATCAACAACCGTGAGCACTCCACCACCCACAAGTTCTCCAGTGACGGCTCGTCCACCGTCTCCGGCGAACCGTTCCACATATGCAGCCCAACAAATCGCGTTGACCCAACGCAGAATCCCGGAGACCACAAATGCGATCAACACTCGAATCATTCCCGTGACAGCCGGACAGTATTTGAACTTCCAACAAGTCGCCCCCTTGTTGAAGTCGATCAATGCGAACGATCCCGTTCAGATCGTCTACAAAACGTCCGACGGCAAAACAATTCATTTGTCACCGGTCGGAAGTAGTTTTCGACTTCCGAACGCCACTACTAACACTGTAGACGTGGCGAAAAAAAGTGGTGACTTCAAAGAAATCACCAAAACTGTCGGATACGAGGAGACGTTCACGAAATTCCTGCACACGATCAACGAGTCGAACAGCGCACAAAACGAATCACTGGCAGTCAATCCGGCACTCCCGAAATTTCAACAGGCCTTCGGGAAAACGTTCCCGTCAACGAATGTCACATCTGCCAATAATACAATAACCAACACGATCTTAAACACCGTCGTAAGTTCGATCAACAGTTTGACTCCCAATGAAGTTCTTGTCGTTAGTACCATGGCTAGTAGCAGTCCTATAATTACAACGACCACCTCGACTCCTCTATCGGTTGTCTCATTGCCTCTCAGTATTAACACGGGAATGACGACGAAAATTACGTCAACCCCCACAGCTACGACGATCACCTCGAATCTCCAACGCGGAGCGAATATTGTTCGCCTAGTGAAGCAACCGGTCGATAAAACGGATGAATCTGATAACTCACGAACGGTAACCCTGCAAACACCTTCGACTTTGTTGACCCCCATGAGACTTACATTGCCGTTAGTGCCACGAACGGCTAATGCAAATGTCCTGCCGACAGCTCGAGTGCTTCTAGGACCCCGCGTAGTTCTCACTCCTACATCTCTGGCGGGAACCACAATCCGGTTACCACAACAAACCCGGGTTCTCTCAACTAACATCAATCCGATCGAACCGAGCGTTAGTTCATCCACTTTAGAACAGTTGCGAGAGTTTGACAAGGTACTTGAGAAAGTGAAGGAACGTAGCACCGTACAAACTCCAACACCAACCTCGGTTCATGACAGCAACTCCGGGTATCTAACCAAAATGGAGACGATATCTTCGGATGAAGACGCGATGTCCACGCAGAGCCAGTCCAGCTCGTCGTTTCAAGCGGCTCAACCGATTCAAAACACCCCGATCGACGCCACGAACATTGTAGTGAGTCAGACCCCAACGCAACGGGTCAGTGTCGCTTATGTCTCGAGCCAGTTCGGACAAACGCTTCTATCGACGTGCCCGCCAGTGGTTGTCGTACAACAGCCAGCTCCCGCCCCTTCCCCCGCGCTCAGTGTCACATCCCAAAGCAGTTCTAGTCCTTCGTTATCAACCACCCCGACGTCATCGTCTTCCAAACCCAGTCAAGTCAACAAATCCTCATCATCCACTTCATCCCCGTCAAAAACCATCAAAGCCAAATCAATCAAAACCGTTTCCAACCCGTTGAAAGCTTCACCCATTCCAAAACCGCAACAAAAACCACAAGAAGACGAAGGAACTGCCCAGAGAATATACTCGATTCTGGCCAAATACGCGGAGCAGCTACGAAATTCGCCCGATTTGAACAATAAACCGGCACCGCGACGACGCTCGAATCCTCCAGCCAACCAAAGCCAAAATTCGAAACGAAAGAAAACCTCAGGGAATAAGAAGTCGTCGACGAATCCGACTTCGTCGGAGATGAGTCCGGGGGCGGACGACCATCGCACGATTGGTAGTGAAGATAGTTCATGTGGGGTGTTGCAAGTGTCCCATATGCAAGACTCACCCTCACATGGTGTACTTAGTATGGACGATGCCCAGTCTACTGAGGGATCCATTGATGTTCCGACTTTGAAGAACATTCAGAGTGACTCGAATGATTGCAGTGATCGGCTTCTGTCACAGCCCCAACCACAACCAGCTCCGACTCGACAGCTAATCATCGCTGATTCGGTGGTGAGCGAGGCATTGGCGCAGGTCAATAAAATCACCAATACGACAGTCCTCGTTCCTGGTAACTATCTACTTCCGATGTCAATGATGAAAACGGGGCATCAAATCACAATTGTGTCGGGAGGAAGTAAGATTCTTGCAGTCAAACCGATTAAGTTACCGAATGTTGCTGGGAGCACGTCGAATACGGGGACATCCCAACAAATAACGACCACGCAGGTGTTAATGCCCAGTGTCAACTCGAATTCAGCCGCGAAACAGCAGGTGATCACGACGATTCGCACGTCCGAATCACAAATTCGCAGCCCAAATGTTACCACTGTCACGTCGATGCCCAATATGACAAGTCTTACTGGGATCGGAACGTCGACCTTGTCGGAACCACAACTGATATTCATGTCGGACGTGAATCGCAATAAGACTAACGTGACTTCGACGATCACGCTTCCAGAAGCCACCGTGGTGAACACCTCCCAACCACATGGTTCGATCAAACTGAATCAGATCAACCGAACCGAATCTGTGGTGCAAACTTCTTCGACTGCAAATGGACCACTTTTAAGTCAACTGTGCGAAATTTCTGAGGCGAACACATCGTCCGGGATGTACAGTGACAGAGGTTCCCATCAAATTTCAAATGGCAAATCGGAACGGGAGATTGAAAGCGAGACAATTGACGAGAAAGAAAATTTTTTAAAGAAGACGTCATGGTCGAATCATAATTCCTCTGAGAATCTAGTCGAGGAGAGTGAGGAGCATGCGCAGGATGCGCCCCGCATTCAGTTTGATAGCACACAAGCGCAGGTGAAGAAAGAACGCACGTACGGGCCTGCGTCGAAGCTGCAAGCGCAACGGAGACAGGCTGCGATCGAGCGCGAGCTCCGCCTCCAGAAGTCTCTGTCGGAGGAATGCGAGGACCTTGGCGTCGATGAACCCAGCGCCAGCGATCTGTTTCCCGAAGCCGAGATTCTCTTCGAGAGCACCACCCAATCGCCGCCGTTCGACTCAAATCCAACGTGCAGCCATGAAGACGACGACGATGACGATGAGGACGAGAACGAGAACGACTTCAACGCAGTGGTGAACAACGGCAACGAAGACGAAGAGTTCGACGACGACAAGTCCTCGTCAAAAATCACACTGAACGACCACTGCGACTATCTGTTGATCCAGAAAGGTAAGCGTGTAGAAAACGGACTATTTGTCGGCAATAGTTCGAGCCAATCGTCGTCATACGATGACGACATCACGTTAATAACCAACGCCCCATTAATTTCAGATGTAACAATTCCATCACCATTACCACCATCACCTTCACCCGAATACTGTCTGCCATCGCCGTACAGAGCCGACTCTCCCGTCAATCCCGAGAAACCTTCTCACATTTACGATTACCTCCACACCAAACTGGACAAAGATAACAAACGAACCTATTCCATATTTCACTCCGATTGCGAGCACACGTCGAGCGAGGTTGACTCGAATCCGGCGAGTAGCGCGTCGTCGGCGACGAAAGACCATGACGCGCCGGAGGTCGAGTCGTCAGAGGTCTCGTCGGAGCCGCGATCGCCGCCCCTCAGGCAATACCATCGCAAGCGGCCGTTCAAAGTGTTCGTGTATGATGAGAACGGCGTGGACGCGAGCACGTTTCACTGTGAACGTGAACGCGATGCCAACACGAGTATCGATAATGCGAGCGTGATCGCGGTCGCCGGCGACGACGAGCACGACGACGACGTCGACGAGGATGACGAGAGCGACGACGACGACGAGGAGGACGAGGACGCGGAGCCGGCGTTCAGTGGTGATCACGCCGGCGACGTGTCCCGTCGCTCGTCGCTTCGCTGCCACGTCAAACGGGGCTGTCCGTGCTGCACGGCACGATCACCCCCACGCACCAAACGGCGTCTATCCAAAAAAGGCACGTCACGCAAAAAATGCAACAAAAAAATTAGTTAGCATTAAAGCCACCCGTCAATCATCCCCCACAACTAAATCAAGTGACAAACTACCCCCTCTAGTCCAGGAGGAATCGGTGCATAACTCAATCACTATTATCATTTTCATCCTCAATACCTTCAATATATAATCAGCATTATAGAAATATAGTTTAATAGTCCTCGTTCCTGGTAACTATCTACTTCCGATGTCCATTATGAAAACGGGACGTCAAATCACAATTGTGTCAGGAAGAAGTAAGATTCCTGCAGTCAAACCGATTCAGTTACCAAATGTACAATCTCGTAATAATGTTACAATTTTTTTCAAATTCTTCACATTAGTGCAAATATTTTTGAAGTTATACTTCTTTAGGCGCGTTGTGAAAAAATTATGAGAGGGAAATTTTTAGATGGGCGGCCATCTTGACACAAAAATTAACAGAATGAAGTTGGCCGCAAAACCACTCGGTTTCTTTTAACTTGGCCCGCTTTATTTGAATTTTTGTGTTATTTATTTACTTATTTATTTATTTTTATATTTAATTAAAAATAATTATAAATACAAATGACCAAATTATAAAAAAATAAGTTATTACTTTTTTAGAATTTGGCAGTAGCTGTTATACCATTTTTCTAGTTTAGTGATGAAAATCTGGGATTCTGAAATGCTTTTTAACCATCTTAGAATAATAATTTAGCAAACAAGGCATAAATAAGATTAAGACATTTACTTTGAAAAAGTAGCTAGTAACTTTATTTCGCAATTTCTATGAAGCTTTGTTTTCATGGCATACATGAATTGTTAACCAGAAAAATAATCCTGACAAATTTTATAAACGCCTTGCAGCTTTCTTTGAAAACTAATTTTTAATGATGCCAAAGAAGTATAACTTCTCACGCGCGTACATAAGTACACGCAACCACTTTTGTTTTACTTTATTTAAGTGAAACTTTTTATACATCGTCTCTAATTTTTTTGGCCTGTCTTTAGCATGTAACACATTCTCGGCAGGGAATCGGCAAGTGTTCGGTATAGCTCGTAACACATTTTTAGCTATATACCATGTCGCTTTACCAGAGCACTTGCGCGAGTTATTACTGAATGTAATTGAGCTATTTTCCTCTTCATGACAACGTTATAGTATATTATAAGATGTCATTAATTGTCAATCATATTTGTATTGGTATTTGTGTTTTGATCAGGGTATTGATATAAATGTTGTTGTTCACTTGATCATAATAGACAAAGATACAGCTAGTGAGAATAGTGCGAAAATATCCGACGGTGATGTTATAATAGATAACAACAGGCAGATGATCGATTTAACAATAATCAACAAATTCAATAATGAAAATAACATTCGAGTATTAACATCAATAATGGAAATTCAAAATTAGTTGCAACGGCGCGGGTCACGTCAGACAGTGAATTCGTGCCACATTCCTTTCTTTCTATTCTATTTTCATACCCTAAATCGAATAATTTTCCGAAAATTTTCAGTTACTAAGTGTCTAAAATCCGAAAAAAAGTTTCACTTGCATCGTGGTTTCGTAAAACCACACAATAATTTTTTGTTTGTTTAAACTTTACTGTTGATGGATAGGCAATTATAGGATCCATCAATGCATTATATAACGCCGTAAGAAAAAAAAACATGTAGAACATTAATTTTTCAAGAAATGAGTACAAGTTCCGAAAATCACAATTTATATGTATTACAGCAGTCATGTATTATAAATTATTTTTTTCTTTGGGTGTTTTAAGTCGCTTTAACAGCGTAGGTCATATCACGACTGTCTAAACACAGAAAATTTCTATTGGTCAATTTTGATCTTAGTTTTAAGATCTTAAGTCTAGGATTCAACGGGGATCGAACCCGTACCACTTGACGCATGAAGTGGAGAGAACTACTGTTTTAGGCACTGCGCCAATAGGTGGCTATTATAACAATTTTGTAATGAAAAAAAGAAAAAAAATTCGTTACGAGGGTTGTATTTCCATTGTTTGTAACATGACATAACAGTATTAATTAAATATGTCTGACCTTAATCGGCAAAAATGTGAAAAATATTGAGTATACATAAAAATGATTGACTAGTAGCTTGTAGATAATTTATTTGTTAATCATATTTTATAATATCATAATTGTTAATTTTAATTTAACTAATGATATTTACTCATTATAGTATCGTAATATTTTTTATAAACTTGAGCAGATATTTGAAAGTTTATATTACGCGCTGATACGTGGCAAACTATATTTTTATAATGTTGACCATATATTGCAGATATTCTAAAAGAAATTTTTTTCCAGAATAGCTTTTGACATTCATTCACCGATTCCTCGTCGACTGCATTTCTCAACAAATAATCCTTAAACATGAACTCTTTATATCCGGGTTATTTATATTAACTTATAACATGCATACTACATATGACTAACTTCATGTCAAATCACAAACCACTTTTCACGTCATATTATAATGACAATGAGCAATGAAAATATTTGTAAAAAAAAAAAATTAAAAATATTTGTACATATAAAAATTTGTATAAAACAAAGATATAATCAAAACGAATGAACTCTCAGTAATTTAAATAATATTTCGATTTATATTAAAAAAAAAAACTTTTCGCTTAGTTTAACCTCATTTCGATGATAAAAGGGATATTGATTGGGTCGACACGTCGATTGAGATCTAGTTTTTAACATTTAATCATAGTGATTTTTAATGACGAAATTGTTGTCTTTTTTGTTTTACACACACACACACACACATAATGGATATAATTTTGACGGTTGATTCCAAAACGTAGACGAAAATGCGTTAAACCAAGCAAACAAACACCGACGATGACGTCTCCATCTTGTTTCATGGAGGCCATGTTAACGCTCCTCAAAATAAAATGGCACTCTACTACTTAAGTGTACAAAAAATTTTAAAAAAGACAAAAAAAATTTAATAATAATTATCAATTTATTTATTCTTAACAAAAAAAAAAAAAAATATATTTAGAAGTTCTTTTCGTAAATTTAGTAAATTTTGTCAGTTAATTAATTTAAGACAAGAGGCGTTTCAACAAATTTTTTAATATTTATTTTTTAGTTTATATATATATATCAATTAGTTGAATGACGTTGTGTATATATTTTACGTTTAATTTGCTTTATTTTATGTGATAATCGAACAATTCCAGAAAAATGTTTACCTGTTTCAAAAAACAAAAAAAAAAGATAGTCTATACATTCTGTATGTACATGTAACTGGTTTTTTTTTTTATTAATTTATGATTGCCATGTTGCTTACCAAGTGATCAAATTACTTGTTAGACTATAATCTACGAATTGCACTTACATACTACTTGTATAGATAGCCATTTCTTTGCAAGGATAACATTAAAGCCCGGCTCACACGAGACAAGTTTAGCAACTGGATCCTCAGCTACTAGCTTTTAAGCGTCTTGTGCAGCAAGATACCATTATACGCATTTCTCACTATTATTTTCACATAGGGGTAGAATATAGTACGATAAACGTCTACGTGGTTTATGGATGGCTCCTAACAGAGAGAAGACTGAGAGAGCCAGATTGCATGAATACACGTGCTGCCATCTACTCCGAGTAGAGGTGTTTGGAACTATTCCTTAGTGAGTTTCTGTTCCTTTTTCCACCGTTCTACACGCGGAACGTCTGCCATAGAGAAGGTTCTCTCTGTCGAAACATACTCGGAGCGCTTTTCTTCTCTCTCATGAGCATAGATAAGTATTATGTTTCGACAGAGAGAACCTTCTCTATGGCAGACGTTCCGAGTGTAGAATGGTGGAAAAAGGAACACAAACTCACTAAGGAATAGTTCCAAACACTCCTAGTCGGAGTAGATGGCAGCACGTGTATTCATGCGATCTGGCTCTCTCAGTCTTCTCTCTGCTCCTAATATTGACATAGTCTACAATCTTCGGTTAAAATTGATGTTTGTATATAACTGACAAAAAGTTTATTTTTTCATAAAACTTAAGTTTAATGAAAACGCCACCATGTCAGTTTACAACAGCAGCAAATAGTACCAACATAATTGAAATGATGCTGATGGTTTCTTATTTTGAATATTTGAAATACATTTGTCTTTTTTAAATTTCTTTTTGTTGGCAACTGTTTTATTCATATTTAAAAATATTTGATATTCTAAGACATTTGAGTTTTCATTTGAATGCGATCAAAAACATTATTGATCTGTTATGTGATTTGAGTTAGGTTTTTTTGAGCTCATGTCTCAATTGTCTAACTTAACTAACTTCATTGCGATCAGAGATCCCAACAAACAATCGAGCGAGTAAACTTGCCTCGTGTGCGACAGGCTTAAGTTGTGAGATTTACTATACTCAGTTTTAACTAGTCATAACTATAAGAAGTTTAGTTTATACATTTTTTTTTCAAATTAATTTACACTCCTTTAGTGCAATAACTGAACAAGGCGAATATTGAAATTTCTTTCAAACTTGTAGATTAATTAGTTAAAAGTAAACTTTCGTAACGTTAACTAAAATATAAATGGTTTTCGCCTTTGAATCTATTTGAAAAATTTCATTTTAGAATTTTATAAGCTAAGTTAAAATTTATTGAAAATTATATATAATATATAAATAAATTTGAATCAAAGGCGAATGGCATGTGGTTGATCCTTGTAGTGAGAGATAATTTTATATATTGCTCGAGGCATTTCATGCCGTTAACTCCAATTAACGCAAATCGTTAAAAAACTACAACGTAAAGTACTTATAATTTGAAATTGATAAGTCGACAAATGTGGCGTTTCTCGATATGAGTCGTTTCCATTCAGTGGCGGCTCGATATAAAACACTTACGTGAATTGAAAGATGATTTGGGGCTGCTCTTCAGTTCTCAATAAGCTATCACTGGTTCATTCCTGGCGAAAACTAACGGAAACCATAAAAACACTGTCTTAAATTTACGATTATTGTGGCACGTATTTTCGCTATGTAAGATGTTTGAATTTTTAGAAAATTGCGTTTGAATGTCAAACACTTATCAGATGATTATTATTAAAAAAGTTACAAAAAAACATCTGTTAAGATTTTGACTGAAATTTTTCTTTAAAAAAAAAATAAATATTTTTCTAAGCACAAAATGAATGAAAATACTTCAAAAACCTGTAAAAAAATTCATTATCAAATTCTCATATGAGTTGATATCGACTATCACTTTCCAAGCAATACGAACCTGATAATGACTTTGCCAATCTTTCGACTTTTCGGAAAAGTTTGTGGATATCTGGTAGGAAAATGAGGCAACACTTAGCAATTTGTTAAGCAATAAAGTTACAATGTTTTAACAATAAAAAAAAACGTAATATTTTCCTTTATTTTTCGTCGTTTTGAAGTGAAACTTCTTTAAAGTTAAGTGTATAAAATAGTATTTTTAGATTTGTGTATTTGAAAGAATAAAATTATTACTTTAAATTTACTGGTAACAACAAGGAAATTTCTTTTTCTTGTACGTTAACAATCAATATATACAAGTATATATACCAAATATATTATATATACAAGTTATTCAGGAAACAATACAATGTTGATGGGTAGGCAATCACGTATTCATCAATACATTTTTAACCGACTTCAAAAATAGGAGGAGGTTCTCAATTCGACTATATTTTTTAATGTAATTTGAAGGAAATCGTTCACTTGTAAAGGGTTGAAAACTAGGGGATGAAATACGAACTTCTTATTGGATAGCTCGATCTTGAAAATTATATTTTTATATGAAAGCCGGTACTTTTCGTGTAGTTCCATTTTAATTTGAAGGAAATCGTTCAATTCTAAGGGGCTAATAACTAAGGGATGAAATATTAACTTCTTATTGGATAGCTCGATTTTGAAAATTCTTTCTTTAATTGAAAGCTGGTGCTTTCTGTGTGGTCCCATTTTAATTTGAAGGAAATCATTTAATTTGAAGGGGTTGAAAACTAAGGGATAAAATACTAACTTCTTATTGGATAGCTCGATTTTGATAATTCTTTTTTTATTGGTAGTACATCATTTTAAATTGATCTCATACCCATTATTTGTAAAAGAACCTCCATTCATAAGGGGTTAAAAATTAGGGATAAAATAATAAATTTTTCCTTGCTAACCCGATTTTGAAAATTTTGTTTCTATTACGTACATCGTACCTTTAAATTATTTACATTTTAAGTTGATGAAAATAATCTACCCTCTAATGATGAAAATAGGGATGAAATGGTGACGTTTAACTAAATCATCGGATTTTGATGATTTTTTTTTTATTGGAAAGAGTATTCCACCTAGTTATATCATTAAATTTAAAAGCTAAAAATTTCAACCCTTAAGGGCAGAAAGGGATGATGTAGTAACTTTTAAAGTTTAACGGCGCTGCCTCATATGAGCAGCGCGTTTAGTAGGTTTACCCATATTCAAAGAAATAAAATCAGTTATCAAACTTTAGATCACTAAAAATCTAGAAATAAATAAAAAAATGAAAAACCGACTTCAAAATAAATAACAAATCTTAAACAAAAATGCACTAAAAAGTAAAAAAATAATTGCGTATCCTTGCAGTGTCTACAACTTACAAATGATTAGGATGATATGTTGTACAACTATTGTTATTTTTGGAGTTGGTGTCAGCTAAGGAAATACGAATATATTGGTACTTAGCAATATACGAGAATACCACACGAAATTTATATTTCAAATGAACTTTTAATGTACTATTACTGTGGCAATATCTAGCGACCTTTAAACTAAAACATACCAATAACCAACTACTAAACCTTTTTTCAAATTAACATTAATATTTATTTCCTTGGCTGACACCAACTCCAAAAATAACAATAGTTGTACAACATATAATCCTAATAATTTGTAAGTTGTAGACACTGCAAGGATACGCAATTATTTTTTTACTTTTTAGTGCATTTTTGTTTAAGATTTTTTATTTATTTTGAAGTCGGTTTTTCATTTTTTTATAATTTTTTGAAAACACGATATTATATATATTCTATTAATCGCTTTGTTTTGTAAAAGGTTCGTAACGATTTCGATAATATTTTCAATCTAGTGTTTTTCGTAGGTAAAAAATAACCCTAGCTTGGTCTTATTTCTATGAAAAGTCATTATCTTCAGTTAATAACGTTGTTTTATTACGGTGTAATATGTATCGATGAATAAGTTATTGCCTATCCATCCACGTAACATTTACTTAATATGTATACATATGCACTCCCATAATAGTTTTTTTTTCGTATATATCATTTATTTCAACTGTTTTTATTGGGTTGAAGGAAATGGAATTAATGCCCTTTTTTTCTATCTATTTAATTCGTGTCTTTTTTTCAAAGATAAAATTTCGATTTTTTCATTTGAAAGTTTTAAATTTTCCAAATGTTTTATCCACTAATTCTATTTTTTCAAACGTCTTTACAATTAAAGAAGTTTCACTTCATGTGCTGCGTGTACGACAAATGCACGCATCAATTTTTCGGTAGCGAAATGGTGCCTTTTTACAAACAAAATTGTAAACTATTTTTAGATGTGCACTTTATTTCTTATACATAAATAACTTTATTTCTGCGCCGCTTTTCTCCTTAGTTAATTTTCTCATTGTCACCAACTCGTGCTTAAAACGCAAGCCATTAACAAGAGCTATTTTACCACCCTCTGTTACACAAGTAAAAGTGGCTATGCATGTAATTAAAAAAAAAAATACAAACAACTTATGAGAATTTGACAAAAATATTGAATATAACTCCTTAAATATCTGTAAAAAGATGATCTCGTTTAAAATATGATTTATTTCCTCTACATTCCTGTACATTTATAAAAAAAAAATAAATAAAAATATTTATAAGTAGACATAAAAAAAAATTCACATTAAACTTATAATAAGTCAGTTCTGTAAAAAAGTTCAACAATTTTTATTTCATTTAATTTTTTTATAAAAAAAAAAATCTTCACAAATTTAAGTTAGACATTGTAAATATTTAGGGATTACAACTAATTTGCGATTTCTATATAATTCAAAATGGAAATCGAAACAAATTTCAAATTGTCATTAATCAAATAAATGGGGGGACGCTAAATCATTGGTTCTTTCATTAGATTTCGTCAAAAAAAAAACCATTTTAGCTTTATTTTTATGAATCGAGCACTTTTTTTTAATAAAAGAAACCCCGTAGTTCAATATAACTAAGAGATTCTAATAGATTCGTTCTCGATTAAAATAAAACCAAAATTATACGATACTAGACATGCGCATTATGATAAATATACCGTACGTTGTACGGTACAAAAACATTTTCATCGGGAATCTAATATCGTCAGGCCGTTATTCGCTTGTGCAAACTTTATCTAACACTCAATAGAACAAAAAGAAAAGTAATTTGCTTCGTTATGTTGGTATCATTGACATTTGGAAACGTCAACTATCTACTAACTTTAAAACAGTCAAAATAAGAACCAATCACCATCGTTTAAATTATGTTGGTACTATTTGTTAATGTAATAATATATTGTTGATAGCTTGATTTTCCCCATGGAACAAATGTATGATAAATGAGTGTCTAATTTCCGGTTTGCATGAGTCGTTTGTACGCCTACAAGTAAAAAAAAAAATGAACTGCGCAGAACGGGCGATTGCAGAATGCATGCGTCAAGCCCTGCGAGGCGCTAAAATGATTTAAAGTAAAAAAAAAATCATTAGATATCCTTTTTTTAATCCAAGCTTATTATTCCTTTTATTCCATAATCTGAAATGACAAAAATCCTATTTCCCAGAGCATTAACGAGTAGTTCATTGATTTTCTTCTATTTTTCATTAAATATTTTTTTGATTTTCCACACAAAACCATTAAGAACTGCTGCCAAAAAAAATAAAAATAAACTAATTTTCTCCAGTAAAACGTTCCAAGTGTAGAGCAAAGCCTCGTGGTTGTGTAAAACGTAGCCCCTTATAGTGTGTCCCCCTCATATTTTGTATGGATAGAAAAATAAAAATGATTAAGTAATAAATACGTATTATCAAATCGTTAAGTGATGTACATTATAATGTTTTTGGATTGTGAATAAATTTTATAAAATATAAGTATACATTAAAAATGGACTAAAACGACTAATTTTCTTTTCATTTTTAATTTTCATCAATCATCCTACATTAACCATATAGCACACGATCAACACGAATTTCTGTTTAATTAAAGCCACGTTTTTTTTCTCTTTACAGCTATCAAACAGGATATTTGAAAATAAGCCGCTTATCCATCCACACGATTATCCATCCGGTCCAACAATTTAAGGGTCAGGACTATTAACCATCTCTCATATATCACCCAAATATGTAACGAGACGTGGGCATAGAGCAGTGGTTCTCAACCTTTAAGAAGTCACGGTGCACTTTTGATAATGGGAAAAAGTGGCGGTGCACCAGAATTAAAATATCAAATAACATATGGACATAATTTTTATTACATATTTGAAAATATCTGGTGCGAGGCGTCACAGTACTTTCTTTTACTTTCATTTATGAAAATACTCGCTGTTAGTTAAAAGAAATATAAGCACTTTGTAACAATACATATAAACAGTACTATATGCATACAACCTATAGGGCTATATGTATATACACGAATTCTGAACCTTCACCCCAGAACCGCCCTTATTCGAATTTTCCCAGTAAAAAGTTTCAAATAAAACTTGTAGGAATTAATGAGTTTAAGAACTATAGGAAGTTTAAAGAAAATCGTTGGAGCCGTTTTCGAAAAAAGTTGAAAAAGCTCAAAAACGTCAAGAGTAAAGTAGAGCTTTCGGTTAACCGATTTTAACCAAAAGCTTCGCGGCACAACTAGGTATAATATGGAGGTCAAATTCCGAGTTTGGTAAAATTCGGATAAAGCTTTCGATACGATATGGCTGTCACACACAGACATGTTTCTAAAAACGATTTTTTTGGACTCAGGGGACCTCAAAACATATATTTCCGGCGAAAGCTCGAATTCGAAAATTCGACCCGATTGCAATACTTCCTTTACTATCTATATAGTAGTAAAAGAAAGTAAAAAATAATAGTTAAATACAAAATTTTACCTATTTGTAACCGACTTCAAAAAAAGGAGAAGGTTCTCACTTTAAGTATATTTTTTATGTTTGTTACCTCAGAACTTTCGACTGGGTTCGATTTTGATGATTATTTTTTTATTTAAAAGTTGATGCTTTCCGTGTGGTTCTATTTTAATTTGAAGGAAATCTTTCACTTCTAAGAAGTTGAAAACTAAGGGATGAAATATTAATTTCTTATTTTGATTTTGAAGTCTCGATTTTTATTTTATTTTTTTGGTAGAACATAATTTTAAATTAATCTCATTTCCATTTTGATAAAAAAGTTCCACTTATAAGGGATTAAAAATTAGGGATGAAATTATAAATTTTTTATTTATTTTGAAGTCGGTTTTTCATTTAGCTATAATTTGTATTTATCTACTTAAAAATTTAGTTAATTTATATAAAAGAAATAGACTTTTTTGGTTTTCACCATTTTACGGATTTGTTGGTTTCTAATGTTTTACGAATTTTTTTATTTTTATCAATTTTTTCACGGTGCACTTGCAGTAAGCTTGCGGTGCACTGGTGCACCGGTTGAGAACCACTGACATAGAGAATGCAATTTTACCATAAACAGTCCTTTGGCGTATTTTCATGTGATGCACCGTTAATAATTAGTTGTCAAATGAAAATCAATCAAATCTCGACGTTACATATCCAGAGTAAAAGGAGGCGTACTTAAAAAAAGTTGGTAGCACTGCACTGGTTAATCTTGTCAACTCCTCGTTCTTTTACGTTTTTTTTACGGCAAATTATATATATGCGTATGCGCAGCAGTGTTACCAAACTTAAATAGTTGACGAGGGAGTTATTGATGCACCTCCTTTTATTTATTTGCATAAGCTTTTGATGGTTTTCTTGGTTTGAACTGTTCAAAACAATTATTTATAACAAAGTCTTTCGAAAATCTCACTGTTAATTCTGATTTAATATTCAGTTTTACAACTGCATTCGATCAAGTTGCCATAAACGACAATGTTGGTTCAACTCATTGACACGTTTTCAACAAGTTATCATAACTTTTTTAACTTCTTCTCACTATGAACATTTATAATGTTCATAAATAGGGAACTTATCAACTTTCGGTACGATTTTTGGAAGTCGAGTGTTCATCGGATCTGCACTTTTTGAGGTCCTAAACAGCCATCTCCTGACTCCTGACGAGACATCCGGCCTTGATCTCATCGGTGTGTTTGTGTGTAAATAAAATTTTGTCGTACGATATCTCAAGAACGAGTGAACCAATTAAGACCTGTGATACAACTTTCAAATTGGTTCATCGAGAATTATATCTGATTAGATTTGGGAGTCAATCGGTCGTTTCAACGATATTCACAAAGTAAGAAGCCAAAAAAAAAAGATGAAGGAATTCAAAAAAGGATTTCTTCAACATTATTTTGAAAATCGTCTTTTCAATTTTGAATCTTCTATAATATCTCTTATGTGGGCGTTTCTCTGTAAACTGGGCAACTTTTTGTAAGAAACTGTCTAGGCAACTTTTTTGTTTAGATCTGTAATAAATCTTATTCAGGGAATAAAATATCCACCTATTTATTAAAACTCGGCAGGTGAACCAAAAATATTTCCATTGCCTTAGAAAATATTGTGCATTTTCTAAAAAGACCGATACAGTAGACTGTGAACTTCAATGAAAAAATAAAATTGCAATACCAAAATATTTTTTTTTTATTTTCATTAAACTTTGAAGCTTAAGAATTAAATAACTGAACAATAAAAAAAACATAAAAAAAAACTTCTACAACGTTTTTAAAATCTCTCACTTAAATATACTAAAATTTCAACTTTAAACTTTTAATATTTTACTTATTTAAAAATTTCTTCCTTAGAGAGCTTTTTTTTCTTTGGTACCTTATTCGAAGCAAGTGTGTACCTAATACAATAGCAAACATAGTATAAAGATAGTCTTTTGGAGGCGAAAACAGTCCCCTGTCCTATTGAAAGACATGGGACTGTTGTCAGGGGACTGTTTAAAATGTACTTGATCTATGCTGTTTTGCTATACGTAGAAAAGTCTTGTTTATTATAACGTATAAAGATTCTGAGGTATTATTATAATACATATAAAAAGAAATAAAATACTCCTTGCCAAGGGACTGTTGGCTGTTAGGTTTCAACGTGTTTTCCACAGAAAGACGCTCATTCAGCACTAAATAAAATGACATGTGGACATTAATGAGAGTGACAGCGGAAGTGCCATTCTTAAACCTTTAGGGTACGTGGGGCGTAATTTAAAATATAGACAGGGGAACTGTTCACAAAATGCGGAGACTGACTTTAATTGACATTTTTAGTATTACAAAACAATATTTTTTTAAAAATAAACAGTTCTTATTAATAATTAAACAATATTGTTTTAATGGGTCGGTGACAATTGGGCGGGTGACAATTGGGCGGGGGCAATTGGGCGGGGGACAATTGGGTGGGCGCAGGTTGACCTCATTCATTTTTGTCCATTCATTCATAAAATTGTTTTCATCACATTTTGTGAGTTTCATCGTCGTTGAAATTTCTTACAAAATTAAATTGCTTGTTGTTTGCCTTCTTATGACGCGTTTTTGGGACACTGAGCGCGGTGGCAGAAAATTCCAGCAACAGTTCTTTGCCGACGAATAAATCTTTGCAACGTCGACTGTGTAGGCATTTGAGCTGCAGCAGCAGGAGACACTGAATTGAACGCGACAGTGACAATTTCACTGGTTGCTTCACGCGTTGTACGTGCTCGATTTTTGGCGACACTAACGACGCTAATTACCTCATACAAAGTCGGATCAGGAGGATGAGTATGTTCTGAACGTATTTCTACATCAGCACCGGGCATCGGATTCAAAATTGTATGCAAGCGAGCTTTGCAAATTCGTTTCTTTTCACATTTCCAGTGTGTTTTTAATGTATTCTCTGCTTCTTTTACATAAGCATGACCATCGTAAAGCAGTTTTCGGCCACCGCGCTCAGTTTCCAAAAAACGCGCCATAAGAAGGCAAACAACAAGCAATTTAGTTTTGTAAGAAATTTCAACGACGATGAAACTCACAAAATGTGATGAAAACAATTTTATGAATGAATGGACAAAAATAAATGACCTAGGTCAACCTGCGCCCGCCCAATTGTCACCCGCCCAATTGTCACCCGCCCAATTGTCACCCGCCCAATTGTCACCCGCCCAGTTGTCGCCTGCCCAATTTTCTGGATTCCTGTTTTAATAATAGAAACAATTTGATTGTTTCAAATAGTAAGGGTCTAATAAATTTAGTCTGAAATAACTATGCTGCTTTGGTGACACGCCAGGGGACTGTTTTTTAAGGATTATATCAATGATTTTGATTGAATACAGTTTATATTAATGGATATTAAATGTTGGGCAAAGGTAGATTAGTTAATTATCTTTTAAATTATCGACGAAACGGATATTATCTGTAATTTCTTTACACAATATTGGCCTGAGTTGCCCAGTTTACAAAGAAACGCCCATGTTTAAAAAACGACGACGAATGTCGTTTGAAAGATTCAAAAAGAACGACGCGTCCTGTAAGTTACAGCTGTTCCAATTTTTTTTTTCATTATAACTTTGAAATTAATCATCTAATCTCAGTATCGATTCTGTTTAAAAGGTAACGTCTAAAGTGGCCATATATCGGTTATTTGTATACAGGGAATGTTTCGGCAACTTTAAAAACGTGTGCCATATTAAAAAAAGCAAAGTATACCTACAGGAAGATAAAAAAGATAAACATATTAAATTATATAATATATAAAGTATCAAAGGTGGGAAAAAAAACATTTGGATATTGTGAACCAAAGATTTGCGCTATACTGTTGTAATATTTGCCATGAAAAGAAACTCTGACCATAATCAGCCGTGTTAAGCTTCGATGCAACCTTTTGTTATCTAATAGTTATCTTTTAGAGTTAAATGCCTACCTACATGTATATAACTGATTATATTAATTTATATATTTTTATTATAATTTGAATTATTGAATAAATGATTAATTATGTTAGCTTTAAAAAGACATTTATAAGTTGTACTATAATTTTATTTATTTTTTTCTTTTTCTTTGAATAAAACACTTTTATAATTTGGAACATTTGCAAATTATAATGTCTTAGTCGTGACATTTTTTTTTTTATCCTTAAGTTATTGAAATCAGAACTTCTTGGAACTTTCGACGACATGTTTGTATGAGATAATCTCTGGAACCATCAAGTGGATTGAAACAATTCTTTCACCAAATATAAGTAACTGTACTATTGAGTAACATGGGCTATATTTTTCATCCTGGAAAACACATCCTATAGGATCGGCGTTTTAAATCGATTAAACGACACTTAATTAAATTCGGCGTGAAAGTAAGGTGAAAGTAAGGTGAAAATAACATCCAATTACTTTGTATACTGGAAAATTTTAAGTTCCTGCAGAAAAGTAATGAAAACATGTTTTTGGTTCTCACACAGAATCGGAGTAGCAAATCCAGGTCTGATCCGTAGATACGTCTTACGGAATAAAACCAAAGTCTTACCCAAAAAAAAAATTATGGTTCCTGCAAGGTAACAATAGAAAGTAAGTTTAAAGGTTTTTACGTGGAAATATGAGTGTTTTTTTGTATAGCATATAAACCAGTGGCGGCACGTTCATATGCACTGTGGTACTGCCTGCAGCACCCTCAAACAAATTATGTAAAAATACGGTCTATATTCATATTATTAAATGACAATAATATTGATGGAGTCATAATAATAATTTAATGAAATTGTTAAAACATAATCAATTCAATTGTTATATAAACCAAGTATTTAAATCTTACTTAGAATACGTTGAAATATAAAGCCTGAAACTGGCTCAATTCACAGTGTTAATGGAGCCGGCTTCGTTCAGCTTCGTCTATGTACGCTTAAGTTCGTGTAATTCAATCTATGCATGTAACAAGCGAAGCTAGTACTGTGATATCCACAGCAGTGAAGCCAGATCGTGGGATTTCTTTACCACCACTTAGTAGCACAAACGCCGACAAATTGAGGAGAATAATGCCCCTTCCATATGACATGGAGAGGTAAAACTATGGAGAGTAATATGTAAAACTACACCCATACAACGCTTCGTAAGTGTGTGTTACATATCTATGTCATATGGAAGGGGCATTATTCTCCTCAATTTGTCGGCTTTTGTGCTACTAAGTGGGGGTAAAGAAATCCCACGATCTGGCTTCACTGATCCACAGTATGTTTGTGGCCGCGATGAAAGAAGTTCGTCGCAAAATCCTACTGTTTTTAGGTGGCTAATTAATTTTGTCGCTACTTTCGACTCTACTTTACATATACATTTAGACAATAATACGCTACACTAAAACAAATTTACTCCTTGCCAAGGAATAATATGGATCAAGACCGTTAAATTCCTTTATCCAGCTAAAAATCGTAGAATTTTGTATACAAATTATACAAAAAATACATACATTGAATAGGTGCATTATGTTTTTTATTTTTTTTTTTTAACACAGCACCCTCATGTCAAAATGTCACGAGCCGCCACTGATATAAACCAAAAATATTGTGTACTTTTTAATCCAGAAAAACGTCTGGTTCCTACAGATTGGCTACGTTTATTTAATGGGCCTCATTCAGGAAGTCGTAGGTAGAGTTAATAAATCGAAAATTATATAAATTAAGTATAAAGATTCTCGTATCACTTTTAATGAGCTCCACACACGTTGAGATCTGCATCGCTACATGTCGCAAGTATTAGTATCGTGATACAAATCTCACCGTGTATGGGCCGGTTTCAGTATCGCTGCATCGGTATCCAGCTGGTATCGTTCTCTGCATCGCTGTACTGCAACCTCGATGCAGGTCTCATGCAACTGATACATGTTGCAACGTGTGTGTGGTCTCACTATGATGTATCACGCTACTAAAATATAAAAATTGTGAATAAACTGATATATGTATAACGTGTAGGAACAGTTGAAACAACATGGTTACAAATCTCAGATGCATGCATCGCCACCTGACGCGATACAAGTAGCGATGCAGATCTCAACGTGTAGGGGCAGTTGAAACATGCTTACAAATTTCAGATGCATGTATCGCCACCTGACGCGATGCAAGTAGCGATACAGATCTCAACGTGTATGGGGCCCATAACTTTAATGCCTTTAATGATTCTATCAATTTGGAACATAGAGATCTATTTTTTTTTTCGTAAATTCTAATATAAAATTTATTTTCTACTTTTAGTGCATTTTGGAAATTAGACCAGTTTTTCAAAATAGTTTTTTATATATCTTTTTATAATTGAAAAATGTTTCCTATAGCTGGGGAGCCCAAGCGGGGATTTTGGGATTTACTAAAGCGCGGCAGATTAATATACAGGGTGATACCTTGTACCCAGTTAAGTACTTCCACCAAATATTAGCCCCATATATATGGCCGCCCGTCAAGGATAAAGGATCAGATTAGTAAAAAAAATTGATTATCTGATTTTCTCGAGTGCGTCAGATTAAGATAGGGTGAGTTAGTTACATGCTAAAACGTGTATATTCCACTAATTTGACAATTTGAGAGTGACGTAAATAAGGGGGAGGGGTACAAAGTTGTAAAAAAAACGTCATCTCGACATTCTCGAGCGTGGCTAAATTTTTTTTTATTTTGAAGGGAATAAATCAAGGATTACGAAAAATATATAACCTGACGATTTCCACAAGTCGAAGTAAGAAAAAATCATTGATAAAGTTTAATGCGTGCAACTGCGTGATGCATTTATTCGAATTTTCCCAGGAAAAAGTTTCAAATAAAAGTTGTAGCCATTAATGAGTCTAAGAACCATAGTAAGTTTAAAGAAAATCGTTGAAGCTGTTTTCGAAAAAAAAATTGAAAAAGCTCAAAAACTCCTAGAATATAGTAGAGCTTTCGGTTAGCTGATTTCGGCCAAAAGCTTCGCGACACATTTAGGTATAATATGGAGGTCAAATTCCAAGTTTGGTAAAATTCGCACACACTCACACACAGACATGTGTGACAGCGATATCGTATCGAAAGCTTTATCCAAGTTTCATCAAACTTGAAATTTGACTTCCATATTATAACTAGTTGTGCCGCGAAGCTTTTGGTTGAAATCGGTGAACCGAAAGCTTCACTTTATTCTTGGAGTTAACAGAGAGAAGACTGAGAGAGCCAGATTGCATGAATACACGTGCTGCCATCTACTCCGAGTAGAGGTGTTTGGAACTATTCCGTAGTGAGTTTGTGTTCCTTTTTCCATCGTTCTACACGCGGAACGTCTGCCATAGAGAAGGTTCTCTCTGTCGAAACATACTCGGAGCGCTTTTCTTCTCTCTCATGAGCATAGATAAGTATTATGTTTCGACAGAGAGAACCTTCTCTATGGCAGACGTTCCGAGTGTAGAACGGTGGAAAAAGGAACACAAACTCACTAAGGAATAGTTCCAAACACCTCTACTCGGAGTAGATGGCAGCACGTGTATTCATGCAATCTGGCTCTCTCAGTCTTCTCTTTGGAGTTAATGAGCTTTATCAATTTTTTTCGAAAACGGCTCCAACGATTTTCTTTAAACTTACTATAGTTTTTAGACTCATTAGTGGCTACAACTTGTATTTAAAACTTTTTCCTGGGAAAATTTCTATATAGGCTGTATGCATATATACAAAGAAAATATTTTTGAATTATTGTTAGATTAGGTGAATCTCTCCTGATAATCGTCAGATTATGAGACAGCATGTCTAAGGCATAAAAATGAACCATATATATCTTAATCTGACGCGCTTGAGTATTTCAAAATGGCGATTTTTTTTTGCACATTCCAATAATGGCAGCGCGTTTGCGTCACATTCAAATCGTCAGAGGTTTGTCTTAGGTTCACTTAACATCCCCTTAGAAAATCTGACGCGCTCGATTAAATTTTTTTTTCTTCATTTTCTCAACCCTTACGTACGACCACCCCCAGCCCCCTACAACTCCATGTTACAAAAATGTGACCATTTTTACTGGATTGCATTCACTAGTTGCCAATTAGTTGCCCACGAGTTGAACGAAGACCACAAAGACTGACGAAGACCGAAGACTTTTACGGAAGTCGGAGGTTAGAAATAATTTTTTTTAAACGTCAGGCAAGTTATTAAAATGAAACTTTTTTAAATGTTTTCATTATTATTGTTATTATATGAGAATAATTATGATATATTTTAATTAATTATGAAGTATTTTTATATAATAATTATAATAACTCTGATAAGTTTAAGTGGTAGGGGGCTGTTTGAGACGTATGACTCTTATAACAACACCGATTTCCGTAGAAATCGGTCACGTTTTTTTAGCCTTTCTCGTATCTAAGTGACAGGGGGCTGACCACCCCCATCATGGAAACAATCAGATTAACATATGTACATTTTTAAAATTACGTAGGACTTGGATGCTATCAATATCTGACGTGCTCGAGTATGTCCATGTAACAGTTTTTTTTACATTTTTGAAAATCTATAGCCGCCGCCCCCCCCCCCGCTGAAAAGGTATATATTATGTGACATTTTTTTCTTTTTATCATCTAAGCTTCGCAACCCAATAGGTCTTGATAACGCTCGAGTAAATCCCGATTTAGCATCGTGGGCTCCCCTACTACTACATTAGAATAATTTAAAGGGTATGGATCGTATGGATATATTTTTTTAGTTAAAATTTAATCATAATGTTCCTGATCCTAAACATATTCTTAAGATAAACGGATTGAAAATAATGGCCATAATGGCGTTGGGGAGACTTAGTAACTTTTGAATTTGAAAAATGTTCAGTTGCACATGTTGACAAAAAAGAAACGTTGGCACGCCTGCACAAACAACCAGCTATCATGGCTGTTGTGAGTTCGATGACAAAAAACGTCCATTTGTTGTAACTGAAAACAAGCAAATAAATGGTTCACAAACAAATCGTAAACTATATTTTTATAATAAACTAAAATCATAGAACAATGGAACAATATTGCAAGGACGTGTTGAAAGTAGCCGTTGCTCAAATTTGCCAAACGATCGGCTGGCACGGAATCCAGAGCAGCGCTTTAGAAATCATGATCGACATCACTCACCGGTATTTGCTCGAAATGTGCAAACATTCTCATCGCTATGCCGAACTTTGTAAGTACCCGCTTGCTATTTCGTATCTGATTATTATGGCCTTTAACGCCAGTTATCATTTACCTCTTATGAAACAGTCTGGCTCATGTCCATTCTATGTGTATCTCAGCTATAACAGTGTTTCAAAACAGATCCATACCGGCCCACATGGGTCGACGACAATTTTCAAGGGTCCATGCCGGCGATAAAACAACTTAGTCATCTATTCATTAGAGATATAAACGGAAGTTATCGATAGTGAGCCCCATATATAAACATGCTGTGATTTTACACAGTACTTGCTTGTTTTATAACAACAATATCTGGTTACCCCAACTTGGGTTGATTGCATTTTCAGAATTTATGCTTTGCTTTTTTGTTGATATAACTAAGTATTTAGATTTAAAGTAAATATAAAATAATTACGTATGCAATTTTTTGCAGTTATTTCTTAATTTGAAAATTTTTTCTTATAAATAAAATTGTTCGATAATGATTAAAATGTTATTATTATATACAACATTCCATACAACTTGTGTATTTTTAATAAGTATTCAGTAACTAATGTCCATGGATAAGCAATCACTTATTCATCAATAGGTTCGTTCGCGGTACTGATGGTACTGATCCGGAACTGGTAAAGAATTATTAGATAGGATAATCGCCAAACGCATACACGCTTATGTACTGATTAAGGGTTATTTTCCCATGAACGAGTTTGAAAATGTTTGGAAGTAAGACGAGGATTAACGAGAACCCACGAACATTGTTATATGAATTGAACGTTGATGCTTCGTTCACACGAGTCAATTTTAGTTAACCGATTTTAGTTAATCGATCAAAAGTGGAATGAAAAACCAAGTGTGATGTTCAAACTTTTTTTGATCCACTAAAAAGTTGATTACGATTCTCACACAAGGTTTTTGATTCAAATTTTTTTGATCAACTAAAAACGGCTTACTAAAATTGACTCGTGTGAACGCAGCATGACAGCGAAACTGTATTATGAATTAGCCACAATTTAGCAAACTGCGCATGAGTAAGAGAATCAAACTTTTCATCTTAACAAAAATCTGAGAATTGCTAGAACCAATTATGAATCGGTAACGAACGCATTTCGTGTGAACCGCGAATATCGGACCGTAACTCGGCTCATAAACTTGCATGCGCTTGGCGATGATCCTAAATCGGTCTTGAACTGATCCGTTACCGATTCATTATCACATCTGCGAACGAACCTTATATAAATACAGTGGTACCTCGACATACGAGTTTAATTCGTTCCGCAACCTTGCTCGTATCTTGAATTTTATCTTTTATCTCTATTAAAATGATCAGATGCACGACCTGTTGCAACTTTTTTCGAGACCTGCTGAACCGAACTCGTATCTTGAATTTCGCTCGTAACTCGTCGGCTCGTATCTCGAAAAACTCGTATGTTGGGGCACTCGTATGTCGAGGTACCACTGTAAAATGATGTTGTTTTCCAATATTTGCTTTTAACTCAAAAACTACTGGATAGATTTCGATCATTTTTTTGTTTTGTTTTACTTCTTATATACTTGGTCCTTATCTTAAAAAAGAATTATCACGATATCTTCTATAAAAACAAAGTAATTAACGTTTTAAAAATTGCGATTTTTACAAGCAAAACGCGTATGCTTTTGTTTTTCTTTTGTTGCTTTGAAAGAGTGAGGCAAACGGAGAGAGAATTCTTCTCCTTCCACTTCCTAATGATTATTTTATATTTGAGCGTACGCGGTACGACTTCATGCAGCTAAGCGAGATATTAGAATAAATAAAATATTTTTCGTAGCTTTTTTTTTTAAATTATCTTTTAGCATTTTTTATATTTTACTGTAAATATAGATTAAAAATACATTTTTAAGTTACAACCGTTATAATAATCAAATCACATTTCAACACTTTCTTTTATTATTGTATATATTTTTTAACCAAAAAGAGTTAAGTTAGCGAGAAATATTTTTTTTTAATTAAACTATTTGCCAAAAAATTGCTTCCTCAGAATCCGCAATTTCTCCAAGTGTATAGTTATTAATTGATTAATCATTAATTTTTCAAAAATTTGCAAACTAAATATTAAAATTGCTGTAAAATACAAAAAAGTAACTTATTTTAGTTGTTTTTTTTTAACTCAAGAATTAAAATTGCTAAAAAATCCAAAATAATTTTTAATTAATTTGCTTTAAGCTCTCTATCTGCTGTTTTCATTACGCAAATAAGTAATTGATAAAATTTCTGCAACATTTTTATTAATTAATTATTATTAACTATTTATACATCAGTGGTGAGCGGTCCAAGCATGCTGTAGATGCGGCGCATGCCTTGGGATAGTAGGGCAATTTAAAAAATGAATTTTTTTTTTTGATTCATTCATTTTTTAATTTACGTAATTGCATGTATTGTAAAATGATTCTAAAAATACTAAATATTTTTATCATTTATACGTTTTTTAATTTACGAAATTTGAAACGTATCGTTCATAAAATTAGCATAGAATACCACATCAAATGAACGGCAAAAGCCGAATTAATGCGTTGGCGACAGTAGCATGCAATTTATTGCTTTGAATTGGTCGCGCATGCGCACTAGTACGGTCGAGTATTATCTCTCTCGGCGTTTCACATTGCCGGTTGACGTTTATAGATGCGTTAGACGTTTTGAATTTACTAATTGCTACTCATTGTTACTGATACTGTTCGTGACTTATTTTAATTTATTTACCCAGAGGCCCTACAAATGTTCTATTCTTTAGGATAAGAACTAATTTCGTGGTTTTTAAATACATTATATGATGCGGTTATTGATGATTTTTGTAAGAAGGAGCGTTGAATAAGGCTAATTTTTAAAAATAAATAAATATAAAACCATGTTTATCAAAAACAATTTTTTTTTAAAATTGGTATTTGCAGCCCCCCCCCCTCCTGACCGAATGCTCTGTTATACATGTATTGTTGCATGACGTCATCAACTGTCGTTCGATCTTATAAACATGAATAGTTTAAAAATTGAATTACTAAATAACTATAAACCAGGAGCAATTGCGAAACCGGAAAGAGTATTTAAGGAACAATTTAAAAAAAAAAAACTAGCAAAAGGTCTTATTTTGGATTATTTAGCAGTTTTTATTTTTGAATTTACAAATTTTTGAAAAATGTATTATTTTAACTAATAATTATACACTTGGAGCCATAGTGGATTCTGAAGGAGCAAATTTTTTTGCATATAGTTAAAAATGTTTTACGCTAAGTTCTTTCCAGTTATTTTTTATATATTTTTGCTTTGAACGAGTCATCACCCTAGGTTTTTCATTCAACTTTTGAACGATTAACTAAAATCGGTCAACTAAAATTGACTCGTGTGAACGAGGCATCAACGCCTGTCAACGTTCAATTCAATTAACAATTTTCGTGGGTTCTCGTTAATTCTCGTCTTACTTCCGAACATTTTCAAACTCGTTCACGGGAAAATAACTCTTAATTAGTTCATAAGCATGTATGCGTTTGGCGATTATTCTATCCACTTGGATTGATTCGTTATCAGTTCAGAATCACTTCCGCGAAGAAACCTAGGATTAATCCTAGGTTTTTCCGGGTAAACTCTGCATTACTTAATCAATTAACCTAACTTTAGATGGAATGACCGAACCGAACCTGGATCATGTGGCCTTAATGATGCGAGAGTTGCATATTAATCTTGCCGAACTCGAGGAATATGTCAACTGGGTCGAGCCAATGCCTCTATCTTTTCAAGTTCCCAAAATTCCCGTCAGCAAAGAAGACCATCTACGTTTCCTTAAACCAGGAAGTCGCGAGGTTCTAACACGTCCTGTACATGTACCCGAACACCTACCTCCAATGTATCCCGAATTGGAAGGTATTTAAAATAAACCCCGTTTCCAACTGGTCCATTCTTACTAAAAAAAAATGATGATTTGTTCCAAGTTGAAGACAACGCTGTGCCTCTGCTTCCAAAGCTGGAAACGCCTTCGTCTCCGACCGGAGGATCTCTCGAGCTCTCGACCGCTCTGAGCAATCCGGATTTAACCGCCGAGAACATATTCAAACGACCTGGTGATCCGATATCTGAAAGCCAAGCAAAGAAAGCCAGGTATACAATGAGAAATGATAAAAACGGATCGTTAAAGTTTGTGTTCACGAGACGTGCTAGCGACAAATCGACTAAATTAACTCGATCGAAACCAGTCGCCACAAAGCCGCACGATAATCAGCCGCCCCCCGGGCTCACGGCCGACGCGTTCCGCCAATTTACTCAAATCGCAACAAATAATCAAATCGGCCAACTGCTGATTTGATGCAGACAGAGAGACCAATCTCGTGAACATTAAACGTCTGTTTGAAACAATTTATTAAGGAATGCACCATTTTTTTTTGATAATTTTGGTTTTTATTTTTCATCACCTGCACGCAACGTATAATCATGGTGTTTCTGTTAAACCAGAAACGAGTGAAACATTAGTTGATTTTAGTCATCTAAACTAACTTTTTGGTGATGGCAAGTAGTCTTCAAGAGCATTGCTTATGGACTTGAACTCATAACATTATTTTATTTTTTTTTGTTTGTCTACAATTTATGGTAGATATTTGCATGTTTCACGCTTACAAGAAACAAAACTATAAATTTAATCATGTAATTAGTACTCATTATGAATTATCTACTTACAAAGAGATATAAACTCTATAATAAAATAAGTATTTTTTTTTTATTAATTATATAATACTGATAGTACATATCCAGCGAGACTAAGACGAGGCGAGAAAGTGTTAGTGCCCGCCGTACACTCTCGGCATACCTACCTCAAATACACATATTTTTATCAGTGAACATTATAATTACGTAGAAAACAAATCCTTTAGCAGTAACTAAAACAAGGATGACCCCTCTTGAACATTTTTCTGACCCAAGACCAGTGATCTTCAACTTTTTTTTTTGTTGCGGTACACTTTTAAAAAAATTTAGCGGCACACTGACCATAATATAAACATAAATAATGTTAGCATTTCTAAAATTTCGCGGTACCCAAAAGTGCCGCGGCACAGTGATTGAAAATCACTGCTCTGGAGATTTCTCCCACGCTAACAAAATATATTTGTATTATAGTCCAAGTATAATTGGATAGTATCCTTATTATCTTATTTAAGTTTAAGGGGGTATTCTAGTCTAGAGGCCCGAATTTCGAGCGTTTTTTTGGCAATTGATACAAAAAAGCATTTGAATTTTGACCATCCATTTTTACTTTCTTTTACTACTATATAGATAGTAAAGGAAGTATTGTAATCGGGTCGAGTTTTCAAATTCGAGCTTTCACCGGAAATACATGTTTTGAGGACCCCTGAGTCCAAAAAAGTGGTTTTTAAAAAAAATGTCTGTGTGTGACAGCCATATCGTATCGAGAGCTTTATCCGAATTACACCAAACTTGGAATCTGGCCTTCATATTATACCTAGTTTTATCATTTGTTTATTTATATTCAGAGAGTACAAATAATTAATTTAAAAAAAAATTTTTTTCATTGAGTTATTTATGCGTTTTTGAAGTAGAGGGGGGAAAAAAGGCCGTGTCCTCGTCGCCATTGTGGTCATTTGAAAAATAAAACAAAATGGATTTTTGATAAGTACGAATGTCGCTATCGCATGAACCTCCAAAACTGAAAAAAATTTTTTTTTCATAAAATGGCGGCTACTCAAAAATAAAGGTCGATTTTTTCACTCATTTTTTAACTTTGTCGAATTTTTTTAAAAATATAACAAATTTCAAATTTCCATTTTTTGTTGGTTCGTGCGATAGAGAGATATTTAAAGAATATTCATGCCAAATTTCAAGTAAATCGGCTGATTAGAACTTGATATATTGGGGCTACCGCATCAAAAAAAGTCGTTTCGAGAAAAACGCTTTAAAGTTTTACGTTAAGTCTCAACGGGTCGAGTTACCACGATACTAAAACGGCTATAACTGCAGAAATAATTTGATTTTGAAAAATCCTTTTAGAAAGATATTTTTTCAATATATTTAATATCGGACTATGAAAAAAAATTTTTATTTGTCCAAATTCCTAGACTAGAATACCCCCTTAAATTATGGCCAATATCCCATAAGTTTTATAATTTCAGAGGGTATGCAACCATTTATACCGCAACGCATTACAATTATATCTATCCGTTATTTTATGGCATGATTAGCAATTCCCCACGGTTTTACCCACACACAATAACCAAGTTGTATAATAACCATAATTTTGATTAGTAACGGATATGAGATTAATGGTCAAAAAGTACAAATATAATACTGCTAATATTTTTTTTTTTTTTTGAAATTTTAAAAAATTAACTTGACTATCAGTTGGTCTAGTTGCTACGACATTAAAACAGCTATAACATCGGAATTAATTTGAATTTTGGAAAATCCTTTTAGGGAAATATTTTTGAATTTATAAACTATCAGATTATGAAAAAAAAAAAATTTTCGATTTTTTCAAGTTCCTAGACTAGAATACCCCCTTAAATATTAGAAGTATGTATAGCAAAGACAACAATGGTTATTTCAACTTTTCACCTCAAAATAAATAACATTGGCTTTTAACGTCCCCTAATTGACATGATATAACACATAAGTTAAACAGTCAGGTAAACAAAACCTCGTATAACGCAAACAAAGGGGTTTATTACGTAAACGTCATGCATATATTTCAAATGTACGCCAAAAAATATATAATAAACAAAAAATGCAAGGTGCTTCTAGATTTGTTAAGCCAGTATACAACGATGATTTACGCAGGTGATAGTTTAATGAATTGTTTAACTCATGTATTCCATATGCCAATAAGAAGACGCTAAAAGTGCATTATAGTAGCACTCGTAAACATCTAAACTACTTCAGAAAAATCACTTCGAAAAGTAGAAATAAGTTTAGCGATTATCTACAAAAAAAAAAATATTACTATTCCTCAGAGGATCTCCATTTCACCCTCTCATCTTTTCATAGTCAAAACATTTTTTTAAAAATACTTATTATTTAGGAGGTCGAGTTCTTTGAAATTTGTAAGGTTCACGTACAAAAGGTTTGAAAAATTGATTTAGATTAGGTATGTGGACAGACAGTGATGAATACAGGGTGCTTTTGTGCTCGCGTCTTACATTGTTACAACCTCTAAAATCGTTTTCAAACCGAGTGTTGTCGAAGTGATACGAACGTGTCTAACACTCGCACTCGGCTATTCTCGTCATGCCTCGCCGAATACGTACTATCGACATAATAAATTGGCGGATTCTAATATTGTATTTAATAGAAACCGCCAAAAACTTTGCTCAATTTGGAGATGTATAGTTTCCAATCAAATCATTGATATTATCAAATTGATCTCTTCAGAATTAAGATTTTTTTTTATAAATAATATAAGCTTTAGATTAATGTTGATTTATTATAAATTTTATGAAATTAATAAGTTGAAAAAAGTTAATTCCCTATAAATTAGCGCTATTAAATCGTGTCAACACTCTAAGGACAATAAGCTAATGGCCACTAAGAGATTTTGAAAGAAAGTTGTTTATAGTTAGATCCCTACCTAAAACAAACCGATAATGGTTTTAATAACTCGAGCCAAGATCCGTTTAAATTTAATTTTAAAAAAATGTAATAGGAAATATCCTCAACGAATTGTTCATATCAGAAATAATTTACAAATTTTAATTGTATTGAATCTAACAAATAACCTGGGAATTCATTTTAAGTGCCATCTATATTAGAATAAAACTTTTATGGAAAGCTGATATCTTCAGCTTGGTCAAAGAAAATTTTTCTCTGGTAAACACATCAATACTAGAACCAAATAAAATTACATATACAGTGGTACCTCGACACACGAGTTTAATTCGTTTTCCGCAACCTTGCTCGTATCTCGAATTTTATCTCTATTAAAAAGATCAGATGCACGAGCTGTTGCAACTTTTTTCGAGACCTTCGACCTGCTAAACCAAACTCGTATCTCGAATTTTGCTCGTAACTCAAATCAAAAAATCACTCGCTCGTATCTCGAAAAACTTGTATGTTGGGGTACTCGTATGTCGAGGTACCACTGTACCAATATTATTAATTCTTCTTAGATTGCTCGAATAGTTTGCCTATGGAGCGTATAGAAAGAGGACAAGAGGAACCAGATGTCATTTAAGACCCGATCTGTTCACTCTAGCGTTGTTCATTGGTTAATTTCGTTGCAATTGGTTGTAGTACTTGAACAGTATATATGACACAAATATTAAAAAAAAAATCGACGTGATTGCAGAGAACAAAAATGTTACCATTTTGTAATTTCTGTTTCAAATTTGAGTAAAATAATTTTTACTGGTGAACACGGCAGTTGTGGCAATAAAGAGACGCTTTTTGAAACTTTCTGACTTTATTGCACTCAATAAATGTAATAAACTCATAAAATTCATAAGTGCACAAATCACACAAACCAGAAGGTAATGCCACAGTACAGACAGTGTTAAGCAGTACTGTTGCGTAGTGCTACAATAGGAATACGTAGCGAACTTCATAGGACATCGATGTTACTTCCAGCGCCAACGAACAGTCACGGTTTTTTTTTTGAAGTTGGAATTTATCATCCACTAATGATTGTTCTCCTTGTATACGCCCCATAAGTTTACCATTTTGGTAAAGGTATTTATTTTTCTTACTGAAAAATGCGTGTTGAAATATCTTAAACTCAATTAGAGTCAATTATTAACGTGTTTTAGATTAGTAATTTTTGTTCGGTCTTGCGAAAATCTAGCCAGTTCTATTTTAGCAATAAACATATTATAAGTGATAGTGACTTGAAAATTTTACTTCATTTTGTCACCAACTAAGTTTATAATGGCCAAGACAACATAAAATATTATGTTTGGAAATCCAGTTTCTGATTTTTTATGTTAATAATTTTCTGAGACACCCTGTTTATGTCTCTTCTACATCCCTTTTAGGACACTCTGTATTGAGTTACAAAAACTATATTACAAAGATGTTACAGAAAATTATTATAAATTATAAAAATTATTATAGGACGCATGTGCTTTTACGTTGACAGCTGTCAAAAAAGCGGGACTTAGTCGTAAGTCGTTGTTGTAACGAGAATTGTCCAACTCGTCAAGTTCCTCCGACTTACGCCAAGCGAGTGTGCATCATTTTTACCGTATGGACTTTGGATCGTTCGCACTTTGACGTACAAAAGTCGTTACGGAATTGTAGAACGCACTGCTGTCATTCGGCCGACTAACGACAAAAGCCAACCCATAACCATCTAACGACAACATGATGCACACTCGCTGGGCGTTAGTCGGCAGAAGTCAAGGGGGTTTTCTACTCTAGAGGCCCGAATTTCGAGCGTTTTTCGGCAATTGATAAAAAAAAAGCATTTGATATTTTTACCATCCATTTTTTTAACATTTGTTTATTTATATTCAGAGAGTACACAAAATTAATTTCAATTTTTTTTTTTTATTGAGTTATGCGTTTTTGAAGTAGAGGGGGAAAAAAAAAGGTCATGTCCTCGTCGCCATGATTTCTACCCTTGTGGCCATTTGAAAAAAAAAACAATGATGGATTCTTAGTAATAATGTAAATAAGTACGAATGTCGCTATCGCAAGAAATTCCAAAACAGAAAAAAATATTTTTTTTATAAAATGGCGGCTACTCATAAATAAAGGTCGATTTTTTCACTCATTTTTTAACTTTGTCGAATTTTTAAAAAATATAACAAATTTAAAATTTTAATTTTTTGTTGGTTCATGCGATAGAGAGATATTTAAAGAATATTCATGCCAAATTTCAAGTAAATCGACTGATTAGAACTTGGGATATTATGGCGACCGTATCGAAAAAAGTCGTTTCGAAAAAAACGCGTTTAAAGTTTCAGGTAAAGTTACATCCAGCGGCCATACAATGGTAGTTAAAACTTACATTTTTTAATCAGCCATTCCTGGTCCAAACATAATTAAAATTTTGAAAAATCCTTTTAAGGGCATATTCTGAAAGGTTTAAACTTGAGAATATGAAAAAAAAGAAAAAACGATTTTTTCAAATTTCTAGATTAAAATACCCCCCCCCCCCCTTAAGAGTTGGTCAACTCTTAACTTAACAACGACTTACGACTAAGCCCCACCTTTTTGTCTACTGTCAACGTAAAAGAGCATGCACCCTATGTCTGAAATCGACTTGCGACTAATTGTAGAATCAGTCTAAAACATGGTGTTCCATAAGGTGGTCTAGACAAGGTGTTACAGATAATAAATTGCCAAATAAAAATTCCGACATTGTCTTGGTCGTTCTAAACTTAGATGATAAGAAAATGGAGTGAGACTTTGAAGTCACAGCCATTTAAAGTGGCATCACTTTTTATAGAGTTTAAGATTTTTAGTTTTAATTTTGTCCGTTTAATTATTTGGTGGCCATTTAAATGCTTAAGTGTTTGGAGGTGAAGGTTAAGCTTTCAATTGAACATCTCATAGACATATACTAATGCAATGATAATTCGGAAAATCGAACGCGTTCTTCTGTCGTTAATTGATAGGGATGAGCTTATCGAATGCAAGAAACGTGATCATCATGCTTTTCACGCTTTTCAATGCTTCGTTTTTTTTTTCAAGTATGATGTTACAAATTTTTTATTATGTTATTATTGTCTTATGCTCAATCACAAGTTATTCATAATATAAACTTATAGTCTACCAGACTATAGAGTTATAATCGGATTCAAATTTGTATCTGAATGTTTCTGAATAATTGGAGCCTTTTGCTCAATCATGATTAAATCATAGACTTAAAGTCGGATAACAAAATGTACTTGAATATTTTTGAACAAATAAAGTTCCAGTAAGCGATTGTTAAACACTCGACCATCCTTAAAATCCGGAAACTGTTTTGGCTTGGCTTGTACTTGATTGATTGATTTTTCCGGTGTTGGACGGAGGGCCGTGTGTTAAATAATTTGGTACTTGGCTGTGATATTTTTCTTTTGTACGAATTTTCCATTTGAGAGTATTATTTTATTTTATTTTTTTTTTAATAAAGCACTTGATTTAGTTCTCTTTTGTATGTTTTCCGACCATTAATTGCATGCTTTTCATCCGTATTTTTGATTTTTTAAATAGAACGACAACGTTTGGTGAGGAAGGGCGACCCACACGTGAAATTAGTAGCGTAATGATGACGTCATCGGGCTTTTTATCGCCGGCTCGCGAAGGCAAACTTCCCGAAGCTCGGACACCACACACGATCGTCGACGCCGGCTCACCACCCGCCACCTATCCGGTCGTCCCACCCGAAATCCGTCTCGAAAAGAAAATCCGTAAAACTCCCACTGAATTTTCCAAGAAAAAAGACAACCTTTTAACCAAAGAACTACTCGACAAAGAGTTGTTCAAACCCGATCCTGCCGGAACCACACCCGAGATCAGTGGTAAAATGAAAAAAATCCTCACCCCGAAAGATCTGACCAAAACAAAACTGAAAGGAAAAAACACACAATTCTCAAATCTGTCCAGTCAAATGGATGCGATCAGTAAAATCGCTAGTAACCAAGCGACTACTATCACTAAACTACCCCAGAATGATAAAACGCGCGTGACGCCTCCCATTATGACTAAGCCAATCAAAATCGAGGATCCACCCATGCAACCGATGGCTCCGCCCCCACTCGAACCGGGGGTCACAATTATCGAAATTGACGATCAGGGTGTTCGAAAACTCTCCAACGAACCTGATAAAGTCAAACTGAACATCTTTAAAAAGATATCCTCGAAATCCAAGGACGATAAAAACGATAAAACTGACAAAACTGAACGTAAAACTGACAGTCATTTTGATTTCCACGCTGCAGCATCAACTCGAAATTTCCACGCGGTTGATATAATTCCCATTAACGAACCTGTCGGTAAAACCAGTAAACTAGAAACGAAAAAAGAGTTTGAAAAACTAAAAACTCCCGAAATAACGATTAAAGAAGAGCCACTTTTCGCGAACCAGTATCAAAAAGATCGTCCTCGAACACCATCGTTAAAACACCACGATGACAAGATTGTATCGTATGATCTGGATATGTCTCCTCCTGGTACACCATCAACGCCCAAAACCCCAGAAATAATCGTTGAGACCCCTCGCAAACTCGATAAGGAAAAGAAAAAACGCAAGGATAAAACGAAAAAAATCAAACTCCACAAAATAAAAGCAGCGAAACTATTAAATCAAGGACTAAGTCCTCGCCGAGGCAAATTTGAGGACAACTTCGATCTGGATATCCGTCCGAAAACGCCCGAAGATCCGATTTCAATAGTCAAAACAGAACCGCCTCAGTTAAATCCAGCAATGTTTTCTTTCATTCCCCAATTTCCGACAGGGCCAAGTCTGATTCCCAACAACTTGCTGTTCCCGTACTTACCGAACGCGTTGAAAGGACGTCCTGGATTTGGACAACCCCCACTCATGTCTCCCACATCCGTGCTGAACCTACCACCAAGCATCAGCCAGCCGAACAAGTGTGAACCGGAAAAACTCGCATCACCCCCACCCTCGACCATCATCAACAAGATCAAAGACGAGCTCGAGCTCGAAATAACCGAAGTGCCACTCATCCCGAAGCTGGACAAGAAAAAAGAGCACAAAAAAGAGAAAAAAGACAAACTTGACAAGAAAATTCGCAAGAAGAAAGACAAGAAGGACAAGAAAAAGGGCAAGGCCGAGAAAAAGCTCGAACGTGAAGAGAAAAAAGAGAAGCTGAAAATCAAAAAAGAGAAAAAAGAAAAACACAAAGATGTAAGTTAGCAACAGTTTACCAATCATATTGTTGTTATATATTATGTTCTTGTTGTTGGGCGTTTTGTTTTTTTTTTTCTCGTTTCGTTTGATTTCACGTTTTTTTAGCGTCTTATTAATTCTGAAACGTCTGTTCCAAAGCTAACGTTAAAATTAGGACCACAGGCCGGTACGAGAGTGCCAACACCCGACATACAAATGTCGCGCAAGATGTATGAATGTTTTACGATGTTCGACTCGTGCGTAATCGCTTTAAATCGCTTTCTTTTTTTCATGTTAAGAACGATCAAACCGGTTGTGAAAAAAGAAGACGAACCGTTGCCGCCAACCGTTCGGGAAATGTCGCCGGAGCTCGTGCGAATCAGCGCCCTCGTCACGCGACCACCAAAAATAGTGAAACGTGAGTACCTAATGATAACACTTGACACGCGCATGGACTTCAATCATACGAATATGACGTTTCTTATGAGACACATGTCCATGCTTAGATTCTTGCCGTAGATTCTAGCCTGGTCGTAGTCACATCTTAAACTTAGTGTAATACTGCACGACTTCTTCTAATTATAATACAGTAGAAATCGTTTATAACGACCCCCAGGGGACTGTCAAATTTCGTTCGTTATAAGCGATATTCACTATTACCGATATATATCGTCTTATCTAAGACATATCACGGGGCTCGAAGGATTTGTACGTTACAACCGGTTGTTCATTATATCCGGCGTCGTTATAAACGATTTATACTGTATTTATTTTTTTTCTATATTTTCATTGGTGTTTTAGCTCCTCTGTATAGCTCTGCATAGACTTAGTTCAGTAACTAGTAACTAAGTAATAATGTAATGATCTCAAACCAAATCAAAATGAAAACAATAAATTCTTAGTACAGTGATTTGAAAACTCGACAGGGATAGGTCAATCTTTGTCGGGATTTTTTTTTTTTGCTTTGTTTGCAGAAAGCCAGGTAGGGGCTCGTTCCCCCCGCACTGCAGCCTAATGCTTATTGTACCCTGAATCTGCTCATTCCAGGTTCAGCATTCTGCCTAGCAGAAGCAGTCCCTGTATGTCCCTTACTACTTAAACTATTTAATGGCATTGCAATCTTTTCAATGTTCAATCAAAATCTGTAAATATAGATGAGAAAATCTTATTAAAAACATAATTTGCTGTCAGATCTACAAGTTTTTTTTTTAATCTATAAATAAAATGATAGCTGTTTTCCAATGTTCGCTTTTAACTCAAAAACAACTGAATAGATTTCGATCAATTTTTTGTTTGTTTTACTTCTTTAATACTTGGTCCTTATCTAAAAAAAAAGAATTATCACGATATCTTCATTAAAAACAAAGTAATTAAAGTTTTAAAAAATGTGATTTTTACAAGCCAAATGCGTTAAGCGGGCATTTTTTGTCGCTTTGGTCGAGCGGGGCAAACGGCTTAACGCGCATGAGCTGCATATAGAGTGTTTTTCCTTCCACTGCCTACTGATTATTTAATATTTCAGCCGCTAAGTGCACACATCGATTAACTCCGTAATGCAAAACGTTGAGTAAATTGATAAAATAGACTTCTGAAATACATTGTTTGTTATGGAAAAGCTAAAAAGCAAATTGTCATTTAGAGCTGTTATTATTAGAAAAATTTATTTCGGATATATAAAGTTAGGAGTCAACCCAGCGTTTTGACATGAAAATTTGTAAAAGTTGAAAAAGTGGAGTTAATCGAAGTGTGCACTGACCGATTCATTTGAGTGTAGACTTAATAGTTAATGCAGTTCAGCGAGATTTTAGATTTATATAGCTTTTTTTAAATTTTTTATATTTTACTGCAAATACAAATTCAAAATACATTTTTAAGTTATAACCGTTACAATAATCAAATTACATTTCAACATTCCCTTTTATTATTGCATATATTTTTTAACCAGAAAGAGTTAAGTTGACGAGATTAAAGTTTTTTTTATTTGCTCCTTAAATGCTCTTTCCGGATCCGCAATTGCTCCAGGTGTATAGTTAATAGTTAATTCATAGTTAAATTTTGAAAAAAATTCAATCTCAAGAATTAAAATCGCTATAAAACTCAAAATAATTTTTAGTTGAAATTTTTTTAAGCTCTCTATTTGGTCTTTTCATTACGCAAATAATTGATCATATTTTTGCAATAGTTTTAATAATTAATTATTTTTAACTATTTATACATGTATTGTAGTACTGTGACGTCATCATCTGCCGTTTTATCTTATAAACATGAATAGTTTAAAAATTGAATTACTAACTAACTATACACCTGGAGCAATTGCGGATCCGGAAAGAGCATTTAAGGAACAATTTTTTGGAGAAAAAAGTGATTATTTACGATTATATAGCAATTTTTATTTTTGAATATACAAATTTTTGAAAAATTTATTATTTTAACTAACAACTATACACTTGGAGACATAGTGGATTCTGAAGGGGCAATTTTTTTGGCATATAGTTAAAAATGTTCTACGCTAAGTTCTTTCCGGTTATTTGTACCTTCAATTTTTCAAATGTTTTTCCTCTGTAAATTAAATATGTCCTTTACATAATAACCTACGCAGACGACGTCGCGGGTATCAGCTAGTCATTGCATAATATTGTCACGTAAAATAAAAAACCTGAAAACACGGAAAAAGGCGAATTTTCATGAAAATGAAATCAAGTAAGATTTTGAAAAAATCTGTTATTAATTTTTAATTCATTGTAATTCCTCTAAATTTGAGGTTAGGAAGCAAAAAAACGGTTTTATATTAAAATTAGGAGAACTTTTGCCCTCATTTCAAATAACAAAGAAAATTTTGCTAGGATTTAAATGGAAATATTTTGCTATAAGAATTACCCTTTAAATGGAGGGTCCTGGAAAGTTTGATTCGTGATACTTGCAACGTTTAAGACAAGATAAGCTATGAATACAAATTGTTTTATTTGATTTGGTTATGAGGTGTAGGTCCTTTGGATACCACATCGTTATTGGACTAATTAATTTGTTAATATTTTTTATTTATTTATTATTTAATTTTTTTTTTACATAATTTGCGTCCCGTATTTAATAGAGCCATCCCTAACGCCTCACAGCGTTTCCGAGCATCCCGTCACACCGCCCCAACCTGATTTAGGATTTCATGCCAAACTTAAGAAGAGCATGTTCAAACCAATTCCTAAGATAAAAAGCAAAGATTTGATGAAGCGATCGAGTGGTGTCGTGATGCCGTCCACCTCGGGTGCCTGTGACGACGCGGACGGCGCGTATCATCGCCCCCTGGGGGTAGCGCATTTTGACAATGCCAACGATGAGCACGCATCCGATGCGCTCAGTTGCGTCGTCGTGCCTAGCGACGTGGCTCCTAGTAAAGACGCGTTCTATTTTGTAAGTAAATCAACACGTGGCACCACCAAAGCATAGATTACTTAAGTTAACCCCCCTCAATCCTAAATTCTTTTTAAATTTTTTTGTACAATTCATTTGTTTGATCTTAGTTAATAAAAAAATAAATATTTCCCCTAATTACCCCCCCCCCCCCCCCCCTTATTATAAAGTACCATTAGTATGTAGCATATAATTTCGTTCGTTAAGAATGTTTGTTTTAGTATTCAGAAATACAATTTTTGTTCAGCCCCCCTCCCCCTTTTTCTAACGTAAAATGTATATTTTTATTTTCATCTGAAGACTCGTCATCTTAACTACAGTGATACCTCGAGATACGAGTTTAATTCGTTCCGTAACCTTGCTCGTATGTCAATTTGCTCGTATCTCAAAACAAATTTCCCCATTGAAATTAATGGAAATGCCATTAATCCGTTCCAGTCCCCAAAATGTCACCTCAGTTGTTTGTGTTTATGTTTCATCTTGCTCTATGTCTATGATTTCACGTTTTAATTCAATAGAGAGTATCTTCTTTGAAGCACTGACCTTTCCACTCACTTTCTTCGGGACCATGGTTATAAGAAAAGCGTACAAAACGCGAGCACAACTTATCAAAGATGCTTTGACAGCGAGGCAAACAATTGGTGCGGCCGGCCGGCCGATCCGCTAAACCGGTTCTTCGTATCTCAAATTTTGCTCGTATTTCAAAGCAAAATATGGCTCGCTCGTATCTCAAAAAAACTCGTAGGTCGAGGTACCACTGTATTTGAAACCTATAAAAGTGAGAAATTTTTTTACGTCGTTTTTCACTCGTAGATCTTTAAAACTAAGGCTGCTACTTGCCACCAACTCTAGAATCGATTGTTGATCGTAATTAACTTAATCAGCTGCACTCTGACTCATTCTTAAATGTACATAAAAGCTTATCACTGCATATCCGATATATTTTTTATAAACCTCTATAAGTCGTGTTTGTGAGAATTCTTCATAATCGAAAATAATCGCGATCCCTTGAATTTTCTCTAATCCAGGTTCGACTGTAAATGGTCTATAGTATCTTGTAATGGAAGGGGAGGGGGCCGGTTAAATGGGGCAAACATTTTATTTTTTTTATGAACTAAGATCGAATTGTCAAAAAAAAGTTGAAAAGAGTTTTTTTTTTGGAGAATGGGAGGGACTTAAGTGATCCTCAAGTCATCAGGATTAAAACTGGATCATATTTGAATATCATCATTCATCATCACTACCCCCGTCCCCCGTCTGAAACCATTAATCCTCAACCAATCCATCATTTGAACTAATCGAACAACAATGCGCTTTATTTTCTATTTTCATTTGGACATTTTCTTTCTGTTCTTATTTGGGCTTTTTTGGTTTATAAACCGATTTTCCTTTGTATTTTTTGTTTTTGTTAATTTACAGGCAAATATTGAACTCATCGAATTTTCTTGATTTTCCCGCCTTGAAATGAGCGATAATTTTGAATCAAATCGCTCAAAGACAAACATTTAGCTAATTTCAGAAATTTTTCTTGAGTTACGACAATTTCTTAGTAACGTAGTGATCACAATATGCTCTTGTAGTATCTTTGGAATGTATCGAATCAGTGACGGCTCGTCTATGGAGGCCAAGAGGGTAGGACCATCTGAAGCAACAATCAAGTAATTTTTATTTTTAATCAAACTAAAAAAAAAATGTTACCCCTCCAAAGCTAAGTCACGAGCCGTCGCTGGTTTGTAGTGTATATATTGATTTTATGATAATTAAATAACGATATTTTGCACGATAAACTAATTACACTAATCTTGTTTAGGCTGTGAAATTGAAATGAGTTTCTAAACGATTACTAATTTGAGCAATGGCTAAAACTACAGTGGTACCTCGACATACAAATTTAATTCGTTCCGCAACCTTGCTCGTATCTCGAATTTTATCTCTATTAAAAAGATCAGATGCACGACCTGTTGCAACTTTTTTCGAGACCTTTGACCTGCTAAATCGAACTCGTATCTCAAATTTCGCTCGTAACTCAAAGCAAAAAATCACTTGCTCGTATCTCGAAAAACTCGTATGTCGAGGTACCACTGTATTTATATTTTAGTGTTTTCCTGATTGGTTCAAAAGCCGTAACCAATCGCATGCGCGGATGCCAAAGTATTCACGTTCAAATCTGACAAAAACAAATTTTTCTAAATACCTCATTTCCGGTGCGTTTTCGGAGATTTTAAGTTATTAGTAAAGTTGTTAAACAGAACATTTATTCTAAGTTTTATTATAAGCAAATTTTCATACACTGAACCGTTTTTGAGATAGAACGCAACATACATAAATGTATGTTTAATTTAAAATATTGTCCTCTTGTTTAGATATCATTAGACATATTCTATTTATAACTTTTTTAACCAATTGTGGGATTAATTTATGTTCTTCTAATCAACGGCAAATTTCGTGTAAAAAAAAGTTCTGTGACGTATCGCAGCAGATATTTTTAGTTTGTATTGTGTGAAAATATCTGACGAATATTTATCACCAAGTTTTTTGAAAATCTTTCAATTAGTGACAAATTGAAACAGATTAGAAAATAAATATTATTAGAAGAGGACACCTAAAATATTTTGTTTGTCAGATGAAATACAGTGGTACCTCGACATACGAGTTTAATTCGTTCCGCAACCTTGCTCGTATCTTGAATTACTCGTATCTCGAAGCAAATGAATGTTACGGAAATAAGTTAGGCAAGTGTCATTAAAAAGATCAGATGCACGACCTGTTGCAACTTTTTGAGACCTTCGACCTGCTAAACCGAACTCGTATCTCGAATTTCGCTCGTAACTCAAAGCAAAAAATCACTTGCTCATATCTCGAAAAACTCGTATGTTGGGGCACTCGTATATCGAGGTACCACTGTAACTGAAATATTTAGCATGTGGAGTAAATTTATTCATGGAAAAATCGTTGTCAAAGATATCAAGAAGATCGATGCTAATTTGTCGAGAGCCAAGCTTAAACTCTTTTGCATGCATAGTGGCACGCATGTTTTTTATGGTGTACCATTTTGTGATGGTCTGATGGTCAAGGATTTTAGTAAAATAGTAAAAGCTGATTGCATGTGTTTTCAATAATGTGATGAGAGTATAAAAGTTTTGCACTCGATTGCCTCGACAGAAGCGCATTCGCTGGGAGCTGGCGCCGAAGATAAAGAGAAGGAAAACGCAACGCCACTTAATGTATCGACCGCGAATAGCAATGCACGTGGAGCGGTCGTGAGCTCGACGCTGGCCATGGCTTTGGCAAGTCCAGGAGCCGCAACGGCGTCGCCCGCGCGCACACACGCGGGCCCCGGACGACCGCGTGGCTCGTCGAACGCAGCGAAGGCGGCCGCGGCACTCGCGGCCGCCGCCGCCGCGGCTGCAGCCGTCGTCGCCACCCCCACACCGACGCCATCCGTCAAAAGCACAGCCGCCACGGTAGGCAAACACTCGAAACCATCTTCTGTTTTGGTAAGTCATAACACGCCCTCCCCCGATCCAATCCCATCACCCTTTTTATCGACACACTCTTAACAAGAGGTCGTGTCTCCAGGTTACACCCCGCAATATTTGCTCATTGAACATTTCGGAACAAAGAACAAATAAGAACAGGAAATGTTTTCATCTTTCTTGCACTGGTTTTGGTTGTAATCATAATCCTTTTTCATAGAGCCTCTCATTAAGAATCAGAAACACATTGTGAAACGTTTTTTTCTAGGATAAAGATGGGAATAAGGTATGGATATGTCCAGCGTGTGGTGGCCAAGATGATGGTAGTCCTATGATCGGATGTGACGACTGTGACGCCTGGTATCATTGGTATGTGCTAGATGGAGCATTGCAACTGTGATTATAATTAAGAAAATATTGTTCTTTATGTAGGGTATGTGTCGGAATTCAAGTACCACCCGATGACAACGAAGATTGGTACTGTAAAATTTGTATCGTCAAAAAGCAAGAGAGCATTCATTCGGACAAAAAACGCAAACGCAAGAAAAAAGAAAAAAAAGACAAAGTTCCCAGCTAGTCGGTATTGGATGTTAAATTTTGAGTGGCAAATCAACCTAGTTTCCCCTACAAGACACCCACTATATCTACTAGTAAAGCATGTAACGTGTCATGTGAACAAGCGGCTCCTTAACTTTTCATATAACAAAACACTCAAACAATAACCTAGGATTTTATCGAACTCTCTTTATAGACCCCCCCCCCCTCTTTATCAACCCTGAACTTACAATACAACATCTTGTATGTTCTTCCAACCACCATTCAAAAAGGGTAAAATTATAACACAGAATAGCGCAATTTTTTGTGATACAAAGCACTGTTTTTTTTTCTTTTAAATCAGTGATCGCAAACAAGACAGGGCCGGATTGTTTTTTTTTAACCTGAGTAATGAACATCTGGTTGCTTTAAACACCGAATCTTTGGAAAGCATTAACATCTCGGGTCATTTCATATATTGGTGAATACTGCTTTAAAATAATGTATTTACTAAACTGGGTATAAAAGTAAATGAATTGACAGGAAGCTGGCGACGATTGAAAGTGAATGGTGTAGACTTACTTTACATCGGTCGTCAACTATAAAATGATTTACATAAAATATTTCGTGATTTTCACTCATTGTACAACTTTATTGTGACTAAATCATAATTCTAAAGCCTTTTGTGCCTAATTTTTGTCTAGCTGTGGTGATATGAGTGATTAAACTTGACGACCGTCGTAAACGTAGACCTACGTATTGGGGGATATTGCTGTTTTCCGGGCGCCAAGATTTGACGACGGATTCTTATAGATATTGCAAAAATAAATCGAAAATTAAGAATGCTAATTTTCGAGTTTTCACTTAGTTTTTGAGAAAAACCCGATTTTAGTTGTACGATTCCAATGTTATTTCTTATGGGAGATAAATTTGGTGAATGCGGACATTTTTAGAACTACGAAGTTTTGACAGGTGATTGTAACTATTTTAGAACGTTCACACGCCGATTTTTTTCCGTATTTATGAAAATGTATGATACGTATAACATCGAAACCGATTTTATAACAATAATATTTTCAAAATTGAAATAATACTCAAAACAAAACAAGCAACCCCCGGCGGGGGTTTGGGGGCGGAGCCCCCAAATTAAAAATAAAATTACATCTCAACTTATTTTTCAAGAAAAAATAATTTATTTTCCTGTGACCACCGCGTTGTTTTTAATCCAAAAAATAACTTCTTAAAGCACTAGAAACGTCCAAAAATTTTGTTTTTCAATTTACCATTTCCTTAATAATTTAGAATTATTTTTATTACTAACGGTCTCCATACATTATTTAAATTATTACTTTCTTTTTTTATATTATCATTTGAAAAAGAAAAGACAATTATAGTGATCATAAAACAAGCATCGTTGATTAAGGGGGTATTTTAGTCTAGAGGCCCGAATTTCGAGCGTTTTTTAGTAATTGATTAAAAAAAAGCATTTGATATTTTTACTATCCATTGTTTTATCATTTGTTTATTTATATTCAGAGAGTACACAAAATTAATTTCAAATTTTTTTATTTTTATTGATTTATGCGTCTTTGAAGTAGAGGGAAAAAAAAGGCCGTGTCCTCGTCGCCATGATTTCTACCCTTGAGGTCATTTGAAAAATAAAACAATGATGGATTCTTGATAAGTACGAATGTCGCTATCGCATGAACCTCCAAAACTGAAAAGAAATTTTTTTTTTTCATAAAATGGCGGCTACTTAAAAATAAAGGTCGATTTTTTCACTCATTTTTTAACATTGTGGAATTTTTTAAAAATATTAAAAATAGATAGATAGAGAGATATTTAAAGAATATTCATGCCAAATTTCAAGTAAAACGGCTGATTAGAACTTTTTGGCTACCGCATCGAAAAAAGTAGTTTCGAGAAAAATTTAAAGTTTTACGTTAAGTCTCAACCGGTCGAGTTGCCACGACACTAAAACGGCTATAACTTCGGAAATAATTTTAATTTTTAAAAATCCTTTTAGGGAAATATTTTTGAATATATAAACTATCAAATTATGAAAAAAAAATTTTCGATTTTTTCAAATCCCTAGACTAGAATACCCCCTTAAGGCAATTTAAATTGGTAAATAAGCGTAATACTAAAAACATTTCTTCTCAATACTAATTTTGTTATTGCAAATGTGTTATTGTCCGCATTGTTATTTGTTACGTTTCATATGTTTCATATTGTTGACAATGATCTAACGTAATTTTGCATACGAATTGCTCAAGCCTCGTGCTTACGTCATATTTTGGCCAAATTTGACGTTTTTGATACAATTTTTAAAAATCGAAAACTCGAAAAATTGTATTCTTCATTTTCGATTTATTTTTGCGAGATCTATAAGAATCCGTCGTCAAATCTTGGCGCTCGGGAAACAGCAATCTTGCCTCATGATTGATCATAATCAGGATATTTTTTATTAAAAAAACGTCAGCGTGGTAACTCATTGACATATAATTGACGCGTTCTAGTACAAATAGAGTTAATACAAATAACTAAAATTTTGACCGTTGGTATTGAAAACGAAGACTAATTATAAAACGTGAGAATTTTTTTTTTTTTTTTGATAACCCCTTCAGGGTATAGAACCGGCCTCACATGTTTCATGACTAGTAAATTTTTAGTGAAATCATAAACCAACAGAAAGTTTTTGGTCTGACGTTATTTCTTATATGGGGTGAGGGGGTACAAAAATCTGGATACGTTCGTGGAGGAGATTCTGATGAAATCGTGAAAAGTTTGAAAAAGCCCCACTTTCTCAAATACCGAGAGGGTTTTCTCGAGACGTTGTATCCTTAATTTACAACCAGAAACACTGATAGAATCTTACATACTATATCATATAGTAGTTTTGGTGTTATTGCATGCAATTGAAATGTATTATCGTATAATTTGTGTTTGAAGAAAAAATTGAGCTTGGTATTGGTTGGTCACTCAAAATTTAAACACTCCTCTTTTCGAGATTACTTTGTTATTAAATATAAATCATTCATAAGGTGATCGTTTTTATTGAAATGTTTCATCAACATTTTTGAAGTGAATGCCAACTAGTCAATACAGTTGAATTTCATTAAATCGTCATTTTGTGTTATACGCGTACACTTATGTATTAGATTTTTAAATAATATGCGCAAAGTCGGTGACAAGTTTTTACTGTACAGAGTGGTGATCGTTGAACGAGGTACAACTGTATTTGTTTTTGTAAGCTTATTTGATGGTTTCGTGCGATATTTGTCACTGTTAAAGGCATTAAACTTTTTATTCACCTCCGATATTTTGCCCCGGAGCTTTTCTTTTGATAAAGCCATGAAAAAGTCGTTTTCCTGTGACATTTTCCAAGGTGGAAATTTTTTTTTCCGAAAGAAAAACATAAAAAGCCTTAACGAAAAAGCCAAACGAAAACGTTTTGTAAAAATAGAGAATTTTGTTGAGTTTGTATTAGTTTCCCTTTTTTTAAAATTGTTTTGGACTAGGTGTATAAATTTTATTTTTATATATATAGAGGATAAGGTCGATATATAATACCCTTTGGAAGGGTGGAAAAAAACACCAAGATTTAGTGAAAGTTTTCATTTTTTGATCACTAACGTTTGCCTTTTTGAAAAATCAGACTGTTTTTTTACTGTCGATAACTTAACGTGAATTGTTCCGTACGGGTAACTTTCCAAGTGAAATTCAGTCGGTTACAGACATTTAAAAAAAATGCATCGCCTTCACTATTATATTGGGACGATTATCGTGAAAAATTAAAAAAAAAAAAACACCTTTGAGCTGAAAACTATACAGGGTGTCCAAAATCTAGACGTCCAAAAACAAAATTAAGTTCATGATATCCAAACTTAAAACTGTCAAATAACAAACCTTTCCAAAAATTTCGTTTCTTGTGCATTGAACAACATTTTTGTTCTTATCAAAGTTGTAGAGGACTAAATTCTCTGCCAGTTTAGTTCTTAGTAATTTTCTTATTTATGCAACCAAAATAGGGTTAAAAAAATTTGTAATAGAAAGACAGAGAGAAGACTGAGAGAGCCAGATCGCATGAATACACGTGCTGCCATCTACTCCGAGTAGAGGTGTTTGGAACTATTCCTTAGTGAGTTCGTGTTCCTTTCTCCACCGGTCTACACTCGGAACGTCTGCCATAGAGAAAGTTTTCTCTGTCAAAACATACTCGGAACGCTTTTTTTTTTCTCTCTCATGAGCATAGATAAGTTGTAAGCTATCGCTATTTCAGTTGAGAATTATAGCTCTACTTATTTTGCGATAACTTACGACTAATTTATGCTCATGAGAGAGAAAAAAAGCGTTCCGAATATGTTTTGACAAAGAGAACCTTCTCTATGGCAGACGTTTCGAGTGTAGACCGGTGGAGAAAGGAACACAAACTGACTAAGGAATAGTTCTAAACAACCTCTACTCGGAGTAGATGGCAGCACGTGTATTCATGCGATCTGGCTCTCTCAGTCTTCTCTCTGAGAAAGATAAAAACATGCTACTAAATAACACAGGAATCTAACGTTTGCTTTTGGACGTTTTCATTGTATGCTTATACAATGGAACACCTTGTATGTTTATACTGGGTGTGTATTAAGAGTAGAATTCTCGTGGGAAACTTGCAATAAATTCACGATGATTTCAAGTCCCAGTCACTAATAGACAAACAGCTGCCTCTGATTAAGAAGTGTACAAACTAATTATTCATAGAAATGACTAATTACTTAAACTTAGACTAAGCTACTTTTATTTATTTGTTTTGTGTGTTTTTTTTTTATGGTCACTGTTCATTCCAACCCCTAAACATGGTATATTACCAGTTAATTGTATTTCTTAAGATAGTAAGTGAAATTAAAAGAAATTTTAAGTACAAATTTTGATGTGAAAAGTTGCAATAATAGCGTGTCGTACAACTTCTCTCTCTCTCTAAATTATTTCGCCTGAAATATTTATATTATTTGTTAAAAATTTATATTTAAAAAATTTTAATGTGTTATTTTAGAGCTTTGAAAAGCTCCACAATATTTATCATTATCATTTTAGTTACACTGTACATAAAAAGAAAAAAGAATAAAAAGTCTTATGTTATAAATTTTTTTTTAACTCGTATATAGATGATTTTAGAACCGAAAAATTGAAGATAAAAAATTGTTTTTTTCTACCCGAGACATCGCTTTCTGATGGGCCAAATTTGAAGGTAATTTTTATCCTGCAACCATTATTTCCTAAAACCAGGTATTTGTGTAATCACGATTTTTTAGGATACCATTTTAAACCTGCTCACATAACTGATCATAAATTCATAAATGAGATATTAATTTAAAGGAAATCAAGGCTACTGGGGTATTGATATTTTGATCAAAAACGTTAATCAATGTTTAACCAACAGTTACAAAATTTTGTTCATAATGACTTGACGAAACTTTTGATGTTTCACAAATTTTGACTGTAAAAAGGACTCGTAAAATAATAAATACATGTAAAAAATATCTGCTGCAAGGCGTCACAGTACTTTCATAAAACTTGCTGTTCGTTATCGATTCATAGTTGGTTCTAGCGATCCTCAGATTTTTGTTAGGATGAAAACTTCGATTCTCTTACTCATGCGCAGTTTTCTAAATTGTGGCAAATTCAAAATCCAGTTTCGCAGTCACGCTGCGTTCACACGAGTCAACTTTAGTAGCCCGTTTTTAGTTGATCAAAAAAAGTTTAATGAAAAACCTCATGTCAGAACCGTAATCAACTTTTTAGTCGATCAAAAAAAGTTTGAACGAGTCATCACACTAGGTTTTTCATTCCACTTTTGATTGATAAACTAAAATCGGTCAACTAAAGTTGACTCGTGTGAACGAGGCATCGACGTCTGTCAACGTTCAATTCCATTAAAAATTTTCGTGGGTTCTCGTTAATCCTCGTCTTACTTCCAAACATTTTCAAACTCGTTCACGGGAAAATAACCTTTAATCAGTTTATTCATAAGCGTGTATGCGTTTGGCGATTATCCTATTTAATAACTTGGATTGATTCTTTACCAGTTCCGGATCAGTACCGCGAACGAACCTTATAACTATACATACAAACCGAACTATATGCATACAACCTGTATGTACATATAACATATACGAATACAAAACCATCATCGCAGAACCGCCCTTATTCGAATTTTCCCAACAAAAAGTTTCCAATCAAAGTTGTAGGCATCAATGAGTCTAAGAAGTATAGAAAGTTTAAAGAAAATTGTTAGAGCCGTTTTCGAAAAAAAACTGAAAAAGCTCAAAAACTTCTAGAATAAAGTGGAGCTTTAAACTATACTCCTGGCATAGTAGTTTTTGTTTTTACCCATTCTTGTCATCGTCCATATTTCGTTAAATATTTGACTCAAGTTCTTTCACTAATTTCTGTGACGTCATCCGACATCTTCTGTCGCCCTGTTACACGAAAATTTCCGAATTTTCGAACGTGAATATCTCGATAACTATCAAACGTATAGTAACGGTAGACATATCGTTGAAAAGGGCTTTAAAAGCTCTATGAAACGATAAACCTACGATTTTCCATAACTTTTCACAGCGAAGAGAGAAAAATATTTTTTTTATCCACAGCTTTTCCGTTTGATTTTACTAAAGGTTTTTTTTTTTTTTAATTCAAATGAAAGAATTTGTTATCCACTTTCTATCGATACCCCCCTTACCTTACGAGTTATCCTTATAGAGTTATTTAAGTTTCATATTCGCTAAAATTTCACTGATCTTTGTGACGTAATCCGACATGTTCTGTCGCCCTATTACTTTTTCTATAACTTTTCACAGCGAAGAGCCAAACATTTTTTTATCCATGTTAAATAACATTGATAAAAAATATTTTAAGTTTCATTTTTCCTCTGGAAAATCGACATTTCCTCGCATATCTCTTCTACTCTTAGAAATTGGGAAAAACATCATCATCCATTAATATTAAATTTTACAATTGAAAACAAAATAAAATCGAAAAATAAGGTTTTTTTGAAAATCTCAAAAAACATTTGAAATAGGGCACTAAAAATTTGGGTGTATTATTTTTGTTAGATGTCAAAACGATCCCCCAGCTGCAAATCGAGAAAAACCGTGGAGCAGATTTCCCATATAAAACGGGCTATACCCTTTGCATTCTAACGACAAATGTCGTGTATGCATCGATGCTCGTTTTTTTTTTATATTCTTTAACATAATGTGAATCGGAAATTATCGGTTTGAAACGAGAAATTTATAAGATCATTCGTGAGGTGACAACTGTCGTCTCACTTGACAAGTGACACGTCTTACGAAATAGGGCCACGATTTATCCCAGGTAAAAAGTGTAAATAAAATAATTTTGTGAGACACTTAATTTACTTTATCCTCTCGGTGTGTTTCATTTAAAGATATAGTTTTGAGAAAAACCGATATCGAGTACTTCGTGGGGGTAATTTTATTCTTGTCGTCGTCCATATTTCATTAAATATTCGGTCCTATTTTGTAAGACGGGTAACTTATCAAGTAAGACGACAGTTTCAATTCATATTTTATAAGCTGTGGCTTCAGGACAAATGTCGATATTCGTTTTTGTTTTCATTTAATATAGTGGGAATTGGCAGTTGTTTGAAACGAGAAATTGCGAGATTTGTCGTGAATTGACAGTCTCACTTGGTAAGTGACATGTATCACGGAATAGGCCCGATTGGTCGCAGGTAAAAAATGAAAGTGTAAAAACTGACTTTGAGTACCCCCTTGGATAGTTTTGTTTTGTCTTTTCTTTACAGTTACCTTATTTTACTAAATATCGATCCTAGAACAAAAAATTAAATAAATTTTCTTTTTTTCCCCTTTATTTATCTCTACTCTAGTACCCCCTGGGTGTGTTTTTATTATCTCTTTAACGAAAATTAGAAAACGCTCTTTTCACCAAGTAAAAATATTTTATTTACTTTGTCCTCCCCATATATTTTACTTAAGGACACGGTTTTGAGAATAATCGTTATTTAGTCCTCCCTGAAGGTGTTTTCTTTCTTTTTTTTTCTTTTAATTTTAACAAAATCTAAGGGGTTGTGGCGACTGAAAATTCAGCCTTGCAGTTATTGTCTCTCGCAGGTGTCCTGACGGAAATTCATTATAATCTTAAGCAATTCGATTTGTTCGGGGCCAGTGCTGGCCTATACAATTGTATATAATATATATGTAAATAAATATGGGTAACCACTCCCACCATTACAGGGTTTTCTTTTCACCAATTAGGAATCCTTGATTTTTATTGATAGTGAGAAAAATGAAAGTTTCTGCGTGGGACAACATTTGAAAGGATAGAAATAATTGAACAACAAATGTACATTGTACATAATTTTTCTATAAAACTCCTATTATTTCTATAGATTAAAAAAATAAATTATAAAAAAATGACTATTTTTCCTTGTTAGATGCTAAAACTATCCTACATTTGCATTTTGTCATAAATGTTCTCAAAAACATGACATTTTACAAGAACTAAAACAACTTGAGTAAACCTCGCTTTTGTAACAGTAAAATTATTTATATTTAAAATAATGAGCAAAATGTTCCACATCGATCGTTTCGTTGGTCGATTCGGTTCCTCAGGATTTCTCTGCCGATTCCTTTTTTATTGCTGAGAAGAATGTCAAGGCTTTCATCAGTTGGTAGCTTTTCGATACTGGAATGTTCGAGTCGTAGAGGTTTTTCGAGTTCTTGCAGTCGACGTAGAACCACCAGTTGCACTTGAGAATCGTTTGGTCGAACAGAGTTGACTCGGGACAGAGAAAACTCTTCATGATCAATCCATCATCAGTTAACGCACAAACATGGAACACCTAAACAACAAGGGCTTAATGATTCAAAACAAAATTCATTGTCTATAAATTCGGTTTACGGACGATAGTTTTACGTGATAACGTCATTATGATACATTGATGAAAAATTGCATACTTTTATGAATTGAATTGAATTATTATCACTGAATTATCATGATTTTGTATACTACAAAGAAGGAGTTAATTGAAAAATTAAAATTTTTCTCAAATGAGGACTGAAAATTATGAAGGAAATCAATTAAATCTTGTTAAGTTAATTGTAAAAAAAACACGTTGTCTAGGATTCAATAATTATTGAATAACAATTATTGAACTTCCTCAGAGAGGCCAACCTCCTCACCGAACTATAAAACCTTGCGAGTGAATTGTGACTCGTGAGTGTATAAATGTGATCAAGGGTGAATGCAACTGTATTTCAACATGAATGAGTGAGTGAAAAGTGAGAATTATTGAACTAGATAAGTCGCTGATGACCTTGGACGTTCCAAGCGACTATAAATAACAAAAAAAAAAAAAAAACAAAAAAAATTATTGAATAAGAGGCGTAGCTTATTGTAGAAGTTCTCGAAAAAGCTCGTGTGGCGGCGTTCTAGTAGCAGAACTTGCGTCTCTCTATCGCTTTTATCGCGCTTTCGCTTGCATGCACAGGCTCAAACTGAACGTGACACTTTTTCCTACAGACTGCCCATGTTCATCAATTTATAAGACGTTATCACGTCAAAAAAAAAAAAAAAAAAAAAACAAAATAATTAAGTAGTTCCATTACTTTTGAATTCACATTTCGCAAATATCAAATGTTTTTAATACGATTCAACACCTATCAACAGCAATTCCAATAATTATTGAAAATTATAAGACAAGCATACCTTCGCCAAGGCATATAGTATATCGTAAACGAAGAATATTTACTTAATACTTTAATGTATTATTAATTATTATCATCTGTATTGAAAGGAACATTTTTTCTTACCAGTCATTTTTCAGGAATCGCAAAAAACCAAAAACCCAATAAAAATGAAGTTATCAAAACGAAACAAAAGAATTACATCACTACAAACAAATGAACAAAGGCCACCTATTGGCGCAATGGTTAGAGGCAGTAGTTCTCTCCACTTCATGCGTCAAGTGGTACGGGTTCGATCCCCGTTGAATCCTAGACCTACGATTAAAGTTGACCAACAGAAATTTTCTGTGTTTAGACAGTCGTGATATGACCATAGCTGTTAAAGCGACTTAAACCACCAAAAACAAAAAAAACAAATGAACTGTTTGCACTTTGCAGTGCAATTCTTTGCTCTGTAATTGGTAGATACCAACATCTTTTGAATAAGGGTGCGGTCCCATGAATCGCTTGGTTTCCAGCGATTTTTCGTCACGTGGTACAATTTTGACCAATGTGCTGCCAGGATTTTGAAATTTGTACATTCATGGCTGCCAACTGAGCGATTCTAAGCTTCAGCAATTGACGCTAACGGCGCTAAGGTAGCATTTCTCTTGCCACTCCTTGCCACAACAAACATCTGATCTAACCTCCATTGATAATATTAATCTTTTATTTCTTAAAAATTAAGAAATGTTAGTTGTATTTGTGGGGTATGTGAAACAATTTGTGAGGAACATAATAAAAGTGGCACGTATAATCAATTATTAAGAATAAAAGATTAATATTATCAATGGAGGTTAGATCAGCTGTTTGGAGTGGCAAGAGAAATGCTACCTTAGCGCCGTTAGCGTCAATTGCTGTAGCTTAGAATCGCTCAGTTGGCGGCCATGAATTTACAAATTTCAAAATCCTGGCAGCACATTGGTCAAATTGTACCACGTGACAAAAAATCGCTGGAAACCGAGCGATGCGTGGAACCGCACACTAAAGCAACAATCAAGATCACACGGTGTATTCGTGATTTCCACAAATGGCCTTAAAATGAGCGTAATATTTTTGACTTTTATGAAATATAATGAAAATTTACTTTCATAAGAGAACATGAATGTAGATTCATAATATTTTCTAGGAATCGCAAAAAGCCATAATATTGAAATTACCAAAATGAATTTTCATTGCCTTCAACTTTTCTATTGTTTATGGTCATTTCGTTGGTTTCTACAGAGAGAAGATCTGTATTAACAAAACGTCCAATAAATAGTACCTATATGGTATATTCTGGCCGAGTACCTAGTGTGAAAAAAAAAATGGTGAAAATAGTGCGCCCACTTTTTCTAGTATCGATAGAATCGTTTAGAATAGTACTGCAGTTTTAGTCATTTCATTTCGGCTTTATGGGTTTTTGCGTTTCCTGGAAAAAGTTAGTATACCTACATATTTTTTTTTCTTTGCAGCACAATACACTATATTACAACAATTATTTTATTAATTTGAACAATTACGCCCAATTTAAACTTTTTTTTTCTTTAATATATCATTCAACCTTGACAATATGATACCTATAATTATTTATTTTCTCGATAGTAGGTAATTGAAACTACAAATCAAGCAAGAAAAAAGAAACAACACTAAAAACAATTGAATTTTTTGCAACAGTAGGTACAGTTTTGATTTTGTTGTAATTTATGTGAAATGGATAGTATGATTGGTGTATGTTATAATTACAAGTACAGTGGTACCTCGACACACGAGTGCCCCAACATACGAGTTTTTCGAGATACGAGCCGGCGAGCGAGTGATTTTTTGCTTTGAGTTACGAGCGAAATTCGAGATACGAGTTTGGTTTAGCAGCATAAACACCCAGAAAAAGTTGCAACAGATGCATCTGATCTTTTAAATGACATTTGCCTAACTCATTTCCGGAACATTCATTTGCTTCGAGATACGAGCAAGGTTGCGGAACGAATTAAACTCGTATGTTGAGGTACCAATGTATAAAAGTATATAGAGATTTTTGAGTAAATATTTTTCATTTTCTTCATAGCATACTTTGATAGCGCAAGCACATAGATAATTGAATCGTTTGTAGTCGTGTAATTTTCGATATTTCATTTCGATTTTTTAGTTTTTTTACGATTCCTGGAAAATGGGTAGTTAGGGAAAGACTTTTTTTAAATACAGAAAACTTTAACGGATAACACACATTTTTGAGTAAAAATTTTTCATTTTTCTCATATCATGTAGGTACCCTTGACAGGTTATACTTGTTTGCTTTTTACTAGTCGTTGGAACTACTATCAATCATACTGTTTTATATCTGAATATCCGAAAAATGAATGTGTGGGAGCAAATAAGAACATATATATAGATATACATACCATGCACCCTAGATCCTCATCGGCGTAGAGACCCGGGAAATGCTTTTGGTCGCCACAATAAAACGATGTTTCTGGAAGTTCGACCCGTGATGCAAAGTTATCGTCGAAGTTTTTGTCGTATCCTATCGGATAGTATTCCTTCGGAGCATTCATCACTTTGCTCCCGAAATGCTTGTGCGAGGTTGCAGCGGGTCCGGTGCGTGCCGGAGGCTTGTAAGTAACGGGTTCCGGTGCACGAGTCGTCGAAGTTGCAGCCTCGGCCAACAACAACGCTTGCTTCTGTTTTAGGGCATGTTTCCGGTTTAAAATATCGGCCTCGACCGGAGAAAGTCCCGCAGAATTTCCAGTTGTGTTACTCGTGGTCATGACTCGTTGAAACAGATTGTTCGGGGACAAAACCCCGGATTTTTGTTCGCCTTGCCCGTTCACCGACGACATTTTATTCGCGTAAACCTTCAATACTGACACGGGTAAGGCCTGGAATTCCGGTATGGACTCGGTTGAGGATACGGGAATCTTTTGTCTTATGATCGGACCGATTATTTGTTTCGGATCGGTCGCCGGAGGAATTGGTTTGAACGGTGGTGGACTCGAAGAAGCCAATTGCGGGGTCCGTCTCGTCACTGGAACTGACGGGATCGAAACTACCGGAGGAAGTTGCACAGAGCGAGCATCATGAGTACCAACAATTCTTTCAGGAAGAACAACTCGAATTGTTTGTATCTCATTTTTTGGAGTACTCTGAGGAACGGTTTCAGGTTTAACAACCGGAATTTTATCGCCCTCGGTTGGTTTTAGTGAAACATTTTGAACGGTAATTCGATTTTCCTGAAACATAACCTCATTTACGAAAAGTTTTTTTTTTGAGGTTATGACACTTACCTTTGAAGGAATTGCATTGTTGGGTACCCGACCTGAGGTTGAACGACGTTTGTTACCTTCTAGATTCGATAGAGATTCGGCAAAACCGAGTTCATCTCCCAATGTAAAACCTGAAACAACACGGCGTGTTGAAAACAACGCAAAACCATTCTGGGTCAATGCTAATTGTACCCGCAGGGCACTAACTTCTTCGTGTGGCATAAATTGCAATGAATGAACTGAGTCAATTGAAAATTAATCATGAATAAATGAAATTAACATGGAAACCATAGATATTTCCATGGTGCCTTCAAGCTTTTAAATTGGTAACACATTTCACACGTCCCGAGAATAAGTCGTTAAACTGAAGCCAGATGAACAAAAAGTAGGTCAACACTTGAAAAACATGCCATTTTCATGCACTTAATCTCAATGTTTTTGAAGAGGCCGCCCCCCCCCCATTTTTGGTCATTTGACTTGAGTCGAAACAAAGATTGATGTTAGAAAATCTATTTACACGAATGAAATGGTTAGTAGTGAAATATAATTTTTTTGCTGTTATTTGAAAAATGAAAAGTTAATAGTCATATTGAAGATTTACCTAGACCTACATGGGCTTTGACCCCGCCCAAATTTCTCACTCGAAACAAGCCAGATTTCTTAAAAGCGCAGTTGAGAGTAAACCCAAATTCGGACTCCAAAACACAAGTCGCCTCAGATAATCGGGGAGCAAATCCTGTAAAATCAAGACAGAGCCTTACACTTCTATTTACATCCAGGAAGTCGATAGTCTGAACAATAGGATCAAGTTATTTAAGTCAAAAGGAAAAAAAAAACAGAACAAGACTTCAATCATCGTTTCACATGATGAGGTACAAAGATGTTTTTCTTTTTTTTTTTTATTGAGAAACCAACTTTCTAGTCCTTTATGGACACCCTGTAACATACTTGTTAACACCTTTGTGCCTCACCCTGTATTTTTTTTACAAATTTACAAAATAAGAAAATCAACGACCCCCATTAACATGCTATTTCGTCAATGAAAATAAATAAAAATATATTAATAGAAAACTTGAAAGAAAAATAAGAACTCCACCGTTAACATATAGAATTTTCCAATTTTCTCTTTTAATTCAGCGAAGCGAACGCTTTTTCGAACCACTATTTGTTCGAGGCAGAAAAAATTATATTATATGGCCTTTAGACGAAAACGGCAATTGTTCCGCTTCAATACAACCCCAAAGATCCAACCATTTAATTACAATTGATTACAATCGTAATTTCAGGCTTTTTCTTTCGTCCTACTTACTTATACCGTTATGTTCATCCCACTCATGGAAAATGGCACTTTCAAATCGTATCGAAGGGTGAAAGTTAAATATTGATTAGTGTCATCTTCACAACAACTAAGCGTTGATTTTTAGACAAGAAAAAAAGGAGGCTACACTTCATGCGTGTATCAGAAGTATGCCTACGTCTTAAAAAAATTATTAAACAAATATATTAATTAATGATAATTTTTGTTTCACATCAGTCAATAGTTTTTCCGATGCTTGATGGTAAAGAGAAATGTCTGTAGGTATTCTCTTAAATCAAAATAGTGACTTTCCACTATCAAATAGTGACTATTCACTATTTAGTAGTGAAAAGTATACCACTATTTGATTTAGTGATTTTTGCTTTGCACTGCAAAAATAGTGAATAGTCACTATTTCGATTTAAGAGAGCAGGTATACAAAGTTATGAGAAATGAATTTTTTTTTTTCTTGTTTAATATCAGATTTTTATCAAAGTGCCTAATCAATATTTAAACGATGTAACAAAATATGAGTTTTAATTAACAATGACAAAATGTTCTACAAGATTAACTATTTGGAAAAATTTTAATTAAACATCATGGAATTATAGCTCATCAATTATTGCATTTATCGGTTGATAAATCGAAACGAAATCGGTTACGTGTGAGGGATGGAAATAGTACAAAAATAATATCAGTCGTATATTATATATAAGTATTTAACAGTGAAACAAAAATTTCAACTAAAAATTTTGTTTTCAAAGATTCATTTTTAAAGGTTTGCTCTTCCCTCCCCCCTGGACCAAAAGCTGGATACGCTCATGGTTGAGGGTGAAATTGGAAAAAAATCATCAACATTGTTAATTGTTTTTTTGACTTATGATCTTTCATCGGACACAAAACTTTCTCAAAATTGATTTCTCTAAACGAGAAACAATAAAGATTTTATCGGCTTTTTTTGCCTATTTTGCTATTTAAAAAAAATTTACGAATGATTGTCGAAAATGTCAACGAAGGTTATCGCAAATAATCGCGGCTATTTCAATCGTATAATGGCTAGCCTCAATCGCAACGAAAAGTGAAAATGTAAATGAAAAGAAAAAGGAAATGATTATATGTGAAACAGATTTTTATTCTTGATGAAGCAAAAAAAAAATCGAATCCATTAGAAATCGTTTGTGTTCGGAACGGGCAAATTTTACGGTCATTTCAAGCGATTGTTTGAACAAATTTATGGTTTCGATCATTTTCAAACACCTCATAATAATGACTTCTGTCCAATTGGGTTCGGAACAGTTTCGGATTGTTTAACGGTTTTCTTCAAGTAGACGCCATATTAGTTCGTTGCATTCGAATAAATGAAAATAAGTTTATTAAGACGTTATTCTTATTCGTCTGTGTTTCCATTTTTCAAAAAAAAAAATTTCTAATGAAATAATTTGCATTTGAAATTTTTAAATATCACATTGCATGCTTGTGCATATATTTGTCGGAATATTGTGTTTTCTCATTTGATTTGATCACATGCAAATCTATTGAGGCTAACGCTATTAGTCAACTTATTCAAATTCATTGAGATTTTTTTTTTATTTCATTATAAATGAAGATGATTCGTTATGTAATCGAAACAAATACAATAAGAATAAAATAGAAAAGTTTTATTAGAGTTTCAATTTGGAATGCAATTAATTAATTCCACCAATCAAACATCTCACAGCTATTTCATCAATTTCACTAAAATACGACAACAACGTGACATAGTTTGGTGAAAACTTCCTCGATCATAACGGTGCATTCTCGGCTCATTTCCAATTAATCCCACAAAAATTTACTTTGCATAATTTTCCCATTCGGTTTATGATCAATCACTATCCTGTCAAAAAAAAAAACCGTTGGAATAACTGAAATTAAACGCAATGTAATTATTTTAATTATTTAACGGGACTTCATTTGATATTTTTTTCTTAATTTTAATAATTCCAAGTTTAATTGGTTGAATGCACGTGATATTTCCAACGTTGCGATCAACTCTGATCACTTGAATCACATCGATAAAGGGCGTGGTTTGATTCATTTGAATTTGTCAACTGAATCAAAAACTTTCGTTTGGTAGTAGTTGTTTGTAGTTGATATCCATTTCAAATGCATAGTTCCACAATAGTAATTACAAAAAATTACGATTTCTTCTAAATTATACATTTAAATGAAGAAAGTGTCTAGCGAAGAATTACAGAAAATTATATTTTTTACTATTATGTTCCGTTTGATTCTTCTTCAATTTTGAATAATTATCGAGATATTTGATAAAAACTCAATTTTTTACTAAGTTTTTGGTTGTACCTTCAAGACGATGATTAAATAGTTATCATTCAACATTCGAATCTACACAATGGTGTAGACAAGGAACTATTTAGTATCTAGTTTTAAGACTTGCAATAATTTTTGTTCGCGATAACTTCTGTAATCTGATTCAAAAACTGCCAATAAAATATGTTATTACTAAAAAAAAATTTAGTTATAGATTCATAGTAAAAAAAAATGTCAAAGAGGCGAACTCGAAAAAAAATCACCTTTAGTGTTTTCCTCGATTTCATCAAATTTTCGAAATATTCTAAAAAGTAATTATTTTTGTAGTACTCTCTTAAATCGAAATAGTGACTTTCGATTTAAGAGAGTAGTATTTAAACTATAATTTCTAAATTATAGATTTTATGAAAATAAGTGTCATGTGGGAAATTGAAGAAAATAAAATTCCTTATAAGAATGTTTCCCTTGTCCTTTTTTTTTTAATTTCAAATCGTTTTTGAGATATTGTACTCTCTTAAATTGAAATAGTGACTATTCACTATTTTTGCAGTGCAGCGTATACCACTAAATTCAAATATTGGTATACTTTTCACTAGTAAATAGTGAATAGTCACTATTTCGATTTAAGAGAGTATCAAAATAAAATTTTTCCTCGTATCTCCCAAACGATGAATCGTAACGAAAAACTGGTCTTAAACTAAATGAAAGAAACAATAATTTCAAACAAAATTTGTTTTGAACTTTTCTTAAGCATAGTTATGCAGTTAAAACATGTTTTCTGTAAAACTTCGCGGTCCCAATAATGCACATACAGTCAAATAGTGAAAATCGGGTAAACGAACAGTGAGGTTGGGGGATTTTATAGAGGTGGTTTTATTGGAACCAAAGTCGGAGTCGATTTTTTTTGAATTTGGTATATCGGAGGTGGTTGCAGTTGGACATGTGGTGGCAGAAGAAATATGTTTTAAGAACAAATAAAAACATGATAAGGTCACTTAGTGGCGTGGTGGACTAGACAGTTGCCTTATACGCCAGTGGTCCTGGGTTCAAATCCCAATGAAAGCCAAGATTTTTTTCTGTGTTTTCTGATTCGACAGTCGCTAATGACCGAAGTAGTTGAAGCGACCTTAAATAAACCAAAAAAAAAAAAAAACATGACATAGTTCAATTCTTTAATTTTAATTAAAAAATATTAAATATTAACATTAGTAGACTGTAGACGATGAACGGAAAAATGATCATGATTCAAAAAATAGTTAGCAAACTAGGGTTATCAAACTCTTAAAGGGTCATAGATTAAAGCAGCGCTACTAAAAAGGTGTTCGGTTGCTACCGACCCTGGTCGACACGATAAATTTTGGCGCACAATCGACATTAGAAGACTAATCGCTAGGCTTTGACCTCCGATTTAAGAGTGTCGGAACCGAAATTGGAACCGGGGGTGAAATAACAATCAGAAGTTTTGACTTATCAGATACGGAGTCGAAGCTCCGTAACATCCCTAGTTCTTACAATAGCTAATAAAATAATATAAACCCCCGCTAATATCAAAAGATACCAAATTTTATTAATTTTGTAATGTTTTTGTAATATAACTTCAAAGTTATAAATTTTAACAAAAAAAGTGTTCTGTAAAAAATTTTAAAAAAATAAAATTCCCCATAAGAATATTTTTTTTGATTTTTCTTCAACTAAAAACAGTTATCGATACAACCCCCGAATCTTGCTACTCAAATGCCTTGATGATGGATTTTAAAGACATTTGGTAATTCTTTGTGTTACATATAATAAATATTATGAAAGTGGTTTGCTTTGAAATATCTTTGACGTTGCGTTCTAATCAAGTGATTTTCACAAGCAAAAAACCCCTCTCGAAACGGACTTGAGTCAGGGACGTTACAAATCGAAGCACTTGAAATTTTTTGCTTCCGATTCAAAGTTCGACCACTTAAAAAAAAATAAATAAATCCTCAGGCCATAACTTGAAAAAATATCTGAGGAAATATTGGAATTAATTACCTACAGCATAATTACACGAATGCTTTTTTTTCTTTGTTGCGTTCACGTAATTTCGATTGCGTGAGACGAGAAGTGGTTGTAAATAATATTCATCATTGTATTGCGTTCATCGAAACGAGATTTTCGTCGAAAATCGTCTCTGTTCTGATTTTTCTCGCGGTTCTTTTCTGATTTTCTTCATTACCTACTGGAATTGGAAGAAGAAACACCAAACACGTAATGACCGCATCGTATAATGTGAAAGACCCATTGACCCACATATACCCACATAATATGTAATGTTCATGACCACATGCACTGACCGATGCCACTCCGCTCGCATGTAGATACCCGTAGATACCTACCCCATTTTGGAACTATCCAAATTCCACAGATTCTATCTCACAATCAGTTCAACTACTCGTCTAAAGTCTCGTTAAAAGTAAAAGCAGTTTCATCTGATTCCTTTAAGCTACTATAATCCAGTGGCGTAGCGAGCTTAATTCGCGCCCGGGGCACAATACTTTTTTAGCACCCCCCCCCCCCCCAATCCAAAAACATCTAATTACTATATATAAATTTTCCTTGCTTTTGATGAAGCAAATTTTTCAATAATATCATCAAAGTTGATAATTTCAAAATTTTCTCTTTCAACACTTAAAAATCCCACGATCTAGCTGCACTGCCTGTTGCAAGTGTCACGGATATGGAAAAAAGTTATATTTTTTAGAAATCAATTATAATAAAAAAAAAAAATATCCAGCAATTTTTTTTAAAGTGAAACTTTTTATATATCGTCTCAAATTTTTTGGCCTGTCTTTAGCATGTCGCTAAATGTGTGTTACATTCTCGGCAAGTGTTCGCCAGAGCTCGTAACACATTGTTAGCTATATACCATGTCGTTTTACCAGAGCTCTTGCGCGAGCTATTACTGAATGTAATGAGCTATTTTCCTCTCCATGACAACGTTTTAGTATATTATACGCTGTCATTAATTGTCAATCATATTTGTATTGGTATTTGTGTTTTGATCAGTGTATTGATATAAATGTTGTTGTTCACTTGATCATAATAGACAAAGATACAGCTAGTGAGAATAGTGCGAAAATATCCGAGGGTGATGTTATAATAGATAACAACAGGCAGATGAACGATTTAACAATAATCAACAAATTCAATAATGAAAATAACATTCGAGTATTAACATCAATAATGGAAATTCAAAATTAGTTGCAACGGCACGCGTCAAGTCTGACAGCGAATTCGTGTCACATCCCTTTCTTTCTATTCTATTTTCATACCCTAAATCGAATAATTTTCTAAAAATGTTCAGTTACTTAAGTGCTTGAAATCCGAAAAACAGTTTCACTTGCATCGTGGTTTCGTAAAACCACACAATAATTTTTTTGCGGACCATTTGGCGCCCCTTTGTGAGTAGCGCCCGGGGCATGATGCCCCCTCTTGTCCCCCATTGCTATGCCACTGCTATAATCTTACGTCTATCCAAACGCTCTTATGGGCATATTTCACTGAAAAATTATATGTAAATTTTGTTTGTAATTCACAACTTGATTTGATTTCAAAGCTGCAATTTGATTTTAAAATAAATACTTAGCAAGTCAAACATTCCTCTCTTAAATCGAAATAGTGACTTTAGTGACTATTCACTATTTTTGCAGTGCAGAGTACTTAAACCACTAAATTCAAATAGTGGTATACTTTTCACTACAAAATAGTGAATAGTCACTATTTGATAGTCAAAAGTCACTATTTCGATTTATTTGTTTTTGTTTAGTAGAGTACGTTCTAAACAAGAAGTCGATCTGAAATTAACATCTCAAAACTACAAAAAAGCCCTATCGACTCATATATATATAAAGCTTTGATTTCACAATTTATTTCATTTGCAAATCAAATTCTAAAGTAAAAATTTCAAGCACAATGCGTTTTAAAAACTATATTGACTTGATGAATCTCTCTGAACGATGTATAGTACCATTGTATTCATGTCTCAGATCATTATGTACAGTCATTGACGTTTGGAACGTAATCCTCATAGTGATTACAGTACCTTACTGAAAAAATCTCATAGGATCTCATAAAAAACCGTCGAAGATATTTTATGTGTATTTGATGAGATTCTATTGGTGTTTTTGATTTTTTTGGTAAAATTCTATGAGATCCTATGAGTATTTTCCCGGACAAAAACACTAATAAAATCTCATAAAATACACATAAAATATTTTCGACTTTATTTTTTGAAGATTTTATGAGTATTTTCGCGAATAAATACATATGTATAACATCTCATAGGAGTTCTACTTTTGGCTCAACCTAATAAAACTCACATAAAAATTACTTAAATACGAGAGTCTCATAAAAATCTCTTGAAATCTCATAGAATAATTTTTATTATAAAATCTCATAACAATTCTACTTTTGGCTCAACCTAGTAAAACTCTCACAGTAAATTACGAAAATACGAGATTCTCATAAAAATCTCTTAAAATCTTATAAAAGATAACAACCAATAAATCTATGAGCGTCTCTGAGAGTTCTATGAGTTGACGACAACTCATAAAAATACCATAAAATATTTGAGTGTTAATTTTTTCTTTCTCATAGGATACCATAAAACCTCATTCAATCTCATAAAATAAAACTTTGTTTTTCTATGAGATTTTATGAGATTTTTCCAGTAGGGTACATACACATTGTGCTGTTAAATAATAATTTCTTTAAAATTTAAATTTTTACGTTATTTAGTTGTATAAATGGCAAGATCTCGTCATAGATCAACCTATCCCCGTCGAGTTTCAAAATTAAAACATCTAATCCATTATTTTTCTTTTAAAGCAATTTTAACTTAGATAGTTTAAATATTCTGTTTCGTTTTGTTTTATCAAATCGTAAATTTGAGTACCTACCTATTGTTTAATGACCGAAATAGCATTTCCCTGGAAGCGCTAATTATTTCCTTTAAATTAATATTTCGTTAGTAGTAACTACATATTACTATGTACAATCACAAAAAGTCCACACCTTCTCTGTACCGGTTCAATTTTAGTATATGTACTGCTGAAACAAGTACAGGCTGTTTTACAATTACCGCATTATAGCATAAATGCGGAATTATATTTTAGCATCGAGTGTTCCAACCACAGCGACGCATCGCATTTAATGCATTCGAAATAGCGTTGCTTACGAATGTAATGCGCAAGTTAACAAGCTTATGCCAACAAGTTAACATAAAAATATGAGCTGGCAATATAAGGGGTATTTGGCCGATTTTCAATTACGAAGCAATGTGTGGTTTTGTGTCTCATAACATCGCATAATGCTGATGTTTAATTGGAATAAGATTAGCATAGATTAGTTTGTAAATGCTACAGTAGAGTGCGTAGAGTGCTTGCTTATTTATCCGATTTACATATATCTTCCATTTATCAAGATCAGAAGTTAAACAGGATTTGTTTTCTAACTTAAAACTACCCATTGTTACGAAGTCAACTCCTCAAAGGTACCTACCTAAATATCACGATTTAAGCCCTTAAATAAAAATTGTAATTAATTTAAAAAAATCACCTTGAAATCTTCACATATGTATATCACGAAAGATCTATGAAAATTCCGACCTTCTTGATAGCATCAAATTGTAATTAGCAGACGAATAGTTAATCAAATTCCATCGATCGAAGGCGTTAACGGGTCATTGGGCTATCGGCTCAAGGATCGTAAACAATAGACGATTACAATTTTTTTTTTCTAAATAACAATAGTTATTACTAGTGGAATGTTTAAGCTATGATATTCGGGTTAAACCAATTTTTATTTTTTTTTTCTTCGTTATTTATGTAGGTATCTGACACAATTAGGAACCGTAATAAATTGATGCAGTGAATTAACAAAAATTACGATGTGAGTTCGAGAAGAGTGAAAGAATGCATCAGCTTTCGATCATCAAAATTCGATTTTTTTTTTTTAGATTTTTCTCTCTCTTAAATCGAAATAGTGACTATTCACTATTTTTGCAGTGCAGAGTATACCACTAAATTCAAATAGTGGTATGCTTTTCACTACTAAATAGTGAATAGTCACTATTTGATAGTCGAAAGTCACTATTTCGATTTACGAGAGCTAGATCGATGAAAAATCAGTTCTCTGATTTGATTGTTAGTATCTGATTCGTTCAACTGATATAATTTTTTGGCAAACTGTACAAATATCTTATGTGTCTTATAAAGATTAAAGAGTGTCACTTTCTAGGAAACTAAAATTTGATCGAAAACTGCTTAAAATACGAGATCACCTTCATAAGTTGACCAAGTGATAGGACTAAAATTTGAGGTGAGAAGAATAAGGGGGTGCATTATCATTCATTTTTTCAACTTTCCACTATACTCAAAGTTTGATCACCTGTACAAGTTGGCCGGTAATTGTTTTCAGAATACCACTGATCGATGCCAACACTTGAGAAATGAAATGTTGATCCTACTTCAAATGACTGACATCTCTATTGTCATTTTCTTGTAAAACTAAATTTATTTGCTCAGTAACTTTCTAAAAATTAAACGAAAATCGTTTTTTTTTTTTTTGAATGACAAAAAAAAACAATTAGCAAATCTCGATTACTAGTTTTTGATTGGTCAAAACGAGATCATTGTTGAACAAAAACATTGAAAATTGTCGAAAGTTCTGAAAGATTGACGAAAAACTTGATTGTTAGCGACCCTGGATTTTGGCAATCAATCGCTAATCTTTACAATGTGAAGGTCGGCGTTTTCGGGCTAATTTCACTACATAATGAAAGACTGACAAATTTTTGATGACCAAATAGAGAAAGCGTTGACATTTTTCCCCGAAAACAGAAAGTTTTTCGGTTTTTGATAAATGTTATACCGAAAAAAAAATTTATTCAATTTGACCAAGTTTGGGACAAAGATTACGATGCAATTGGGAAACAGTTACTTGGATCGATTTCAATATAAATGACCGGCTGATGTCCCCGTTTTTTAAAAAAAAAAATTTTTTTGTTGCTTAAAACTACTGGGTGTTAATTATATGCATAGCCACGCAATTTTTGAAAATACATTTTTTTCTCTTGTTAATCTCTTGGGACCTTTTTTGATTGACTAATATCCTGTTTGATTTCTCCCTAAAGATTTCCAATAGAACTCGTTGAGTTTTTAGTCGACAAATTAAACAATTTTTAAAGGATTGATCCTTGAAGTAAAAACATACCTAGGTAGAAGCAAGTCAATAAAACCAATTTCCACGTGAATTTCATTGTTGGACCACTGATTCGTAGAAAAATTTAAACTCTGCACATGCGAATTAAACTTCGTTAACGGTGAAACTTGACGCGGATATTTTGAAAACAATAATAATTATAAATAATATCGTACCGTTTTGAAATCGTCTCGGAATATTGTTTTTCGAAGACGTCGTGATTCGATTACGATTTCACGATCACTGATCAGTCAATCGACAGAAAGAAAGTTGGTTTCTAGCATAAGTAGAATTGTAACTGTTCATTAAAAGTATGCTGCTTAACCACCTCTATTCTTCGTGTCCAATCTCTGCCCATGGCCGATTTTGTCTGCCTCCCCCCCAAAGTTAATACCGACCAACTTCAGTCTTCGCCCTTCCCAACCACTTCCTTTTTAGCCACTGGCTATTCGATGGAATTGATTGAAGAAACCATCAGTTTGCAACTGCACTTCTATTAAAGGGCTCACAAAAACTAAAGTACTAAAGGTAGTTAAAAATTTTTCTTTTGACATTCCAAACTACGTCTCTTCTAGCCACCGGTCATTTGACGAAACTGGACGAGGAACCCATCAATTTGCAACTCCAATTTTATCAATAACAAGCAACCAGGGCTGGATTGGGATGATAATTAGTACCGGGAAATTTTAATGACATCAGGCCAAAAAAAAACTTAATTCAATACCGCAATACCGTTGCATGTAAAAATTTTTGTTTAAATCTTACCACAGGCCAGAAGTGGGCCATCGGGAATTTCCCGGTATCCCGCCGGGCCAATCCAGCCCTGCAAGCAACGAGTTAAGATTGTTAGGCCGCGTTCAGACGGATCGACTCAACTCGCCCGACTATTTTCAATCTTGTAGACTGTAGCAGGGTAAGCGACGCGAGAAGTGAAGTACAAGCGAGTTGAAAGGAAAGCAAATTGAGCAGAATTGAAAGAAAACTGATCAACAAAACTCGTTCAACAAAAGTTTGATTCAGTCAATCTTTTGTTGAACGAGTTTAGTTTACCAGTTTTCTTTCAATTTGCTTCCCTTCCAACTCGCTTGTACTTCACTTCTCGCGTCGCTTACCCTGCTACAGTCTACAAGATTGAAAATAGTCGGGCGAGTTGAGTTGATCCGTCTGAACGCGGCCTTATGCACTCGAAAAAATAGATCGACCAAATTTTTGCTTTGCTCTTTAAAGAGGGCTTTTAAGTATTACGTAACGCAATTTGGAGGGGGGGGGGGGTTGTAAAACGTTACAATGCGTTACAGGTGCCGGGGGGGGGATACAAAACTACTGTTGACCACTGTCATCAATCAAAGACTTTGACTATTTACATAAATATGTTGTAATGGTGGGGGTGGATACCCACGTTTATTTACGTATGTATATATTATATACAAATTACATAGGCCAACGCTGGCCAAGAACAAATAGAATTTCTTAAACGTTATAGTAGATTTCCGTCAGGACACATACGAGAGACAATCTGCAAAAATTGAAATTTCCAGTCGCTACAATGTAAATATATCATAGAATAAATATTTATTGAATTCGCGTATGCTGTAGGTTTTAGCAGTACTCCGATTTTATGCTGTCGGCAGCTATCAAAACTGCATGGGACAAAACATTTAATTAGGATTGAGTTAACCATCCGTAAGCCCAATACATAGACACGCGCCTTTTCTTTGCAATTGTATTGGACAGGCGAACTGACAACCAAAGAAAAATACATTTTTTTCAGCATAATCTTGCACAGCCCCCTGTCACTTAAATACGAGAAAGACTAAAAAAAGTGACCGTTTGTGTCGCATGTTTTAGTACGTTTTGGTGGCGCTGGTAGTTTAGTTGAACAACATCTGTTAACTACTTGTGTTATCATTTATCAGTTTATTATGCTATTATCATTGTTATTGTCACCAAAGACAACTTCATAATCATTCTCATAATATAATAACAATAAAAATAATTTGCCTGACTTTTAAAAAAAAATGTATTTTTAACCTCCATAAAAGTCTTCGCGCAACTGTACTATTAGCGCTATCTGCAAGTAGTAACAAAATAGGGTCATTTTCTGTAACATGGAGTTGTAGGGGGCTGATCTCGTACATGATATTCCTTCTATAATATTCAAAAAAAAAAAATCAGATTAGGAGGTGCAAATCAACCCCTTTTTCACAAAAAAAAATGTCAATACAAACATGCTACTTTAGTATTTTTCTTTTTATTCGTACATTGAATAATCGAGTCTACAATAAATGACTTTATACAATAGTTTTTTTTTTTTAAATAATTTTGAAAATGCACGTTGTCTTATAAACTCTTTCTCGTATTTTAATTTTAATTTTTTTCAAGTTTTTTAGATTTTATTATAAAATAAATGATTTGTTAACGACGTGTTTGATGTCGATTGATCGATTACAGTTATTATATAATTGACAGTGTGATCAAAGTACGTTATTCGATTTCGTCTCATTTGCGTTACTGGCACCGGTCGCCGAGAAGAAGTCCTTTTTCTTCTCGTCGGCCTCCTCTTCGTGGCCGACTATTGTCGGGTTAGGAACTAGCAACAAAGGAACACCACCGAGCACCATGCAAGTGCCCATACAGTAAAAACAGTACTCATATCCGCCAGTCACATCCCGCATATAACCTACAAATCAGAAGAAAACATAACCTCACAACACAACACACGCATGCATCCACTTAATTCCAGTATACATTTTTCTAGACAAACTATCAATATTTTCAACTCCCAAACACCAATTCCAGAATTTTAGAATCAGAAACCTGACACTCCATATGTTTATCTCGTTCTTTAATTTATCCTGAGGTGATAGTCAAATCGCCAACAATAGTGGTAACTAGCACCAAAATAATTTAAGATGCTAATTGGTTCTCATTTTGAATGTCTTAAATCCAGTACCAAAATAACCAAGGAAACGTCTCTTTTATAAATAAGCTTCTAATGGGAGCATGGAGTGGCAGGCCCCTGTTTGCAACTTTTCTACGTTAAAATAGTTTTCTTTTACATCGGCGTAGTCGGAGCACGCTTTAAACACGAGGTTATCACGAGGTCCAGGAGGTCAATCTGAAAGGAAGTCCTGATATTGATCAATAGATGAAGGATGCAAGATTTGGCACTAAATATATTTGTATTAAGTTTATTCGCGGATCTGATACTGAACCGATAACGAATCAATCCAAGTGAATTTAGGATAATCGCCAAAGGCATACACGCTTATGAACTAATTAAGGGTTATTTTCCCGTGAACGAGTTTGAAAATGTTCGGAAGTAAGACTGGGGATTAACGAGAACCCACGTAAATTGTTAATTGAATTTAACGTTAACAGCAAAGGATAGAAAAACAAGCCACATTTTATAAAACTGCGCATGCGTAAGAGAATCGAAGTTTTCGTCCTAAAAAAAACCGAGTATCGCTAGAACCAATTCTGAATCAGTTACGATTGATAAATTGTGGCTTGTTCAAAGTCCCGTTTCACTGTCAACGTTAAATTCAATGAACAATTTTCGTGAGTTCTCGTTAATCCTCGTCTTACTTCCGAACATTGTCAAACTCGTTTACGGGAAAATAACCCTTAACCAGTTCATAAGCGTGTATGTGTTTGGTGATTATCCTAAATCCACTTGGATTGATTCGTTATCGGTTCAGTATCAGATCCGCGAACAAACCTATTATTTTTTTATTTGTCCTGAGGAGAATCAGACAACACACGTTGGTAACTTTATATAAGTGTTCTTGATTGTCCTGTTTTCATGAAATTTATGCATTTTTGAAAATATTAATAATGGATGACTAAAACCTGCCACTGATATGAAGTAAGCGAGCGTGTGCATTATTTCCTACATCTTAAGTATATTAAATAACAGTTGAAAACGTAACCTTTTTCTTAAATTTTTTTCGTGATACTAAGGGTTGTTTTTATCCTTAGATTAGGTTGACGGTTTTCTAAACGTGGCAACACTGCAAATTGATAAATTTAGAATCATACCATAGATTAAATCATACTGTGTACCCAAGTACCCCATAATAGAAATTTTATATCAGGATTGATTACATTTAAAAAAAATCTACTTACAGGACGAAACGAAAACAATACTGAAATATGTGTTATTTGAAAATGAATGTCACGAAAAAGTGATGTTTCAAAACGTTAGAAATACAAAAATATTTTGTATACTTATACAAATACAATTCGTATTTCAGTTTTTTTTTTCGTTTCGCTTAGAGATTCACTGCTTGACTTGAATTTCAAGCTTCTTGACTTAAATTTGAACTCAAACCAAACGTTAGTATTGAAATATTAAATCAAGTCAAATATTTACTTTGCAAATTATTTCATTTTTTTAAGCTCAATTCATGTCACAAAATTCCAACTACTTGACTTGATTAATCGTTCACTCCGTCTTATTATTTTTTTTTGTTTGTTTGTTTGTAATCCTAGACCAAATGTTTTATTATAAGGTACATGGGTAGAAATGTCAAGACAGACTGAAGTCTGACCCGGATATTCGTCTATGGGGTGGGGAATACAAAGTCAAATAAATGATTAAATGGCTTTCTTCCCTAAAAACGTTTTATCTTTCACTGAGTAAGGGGAAGAAGCCTTGATAAAAAGATACTCTAAATAAGGCTTTGTAATTAGATATGCGAATAAGCCTGATTGTCTGTTGCCTGATTCTACTCAAAAACGAGGATAGGACAAACACATTGAATGAGCATCCCATTAAATTCCAGTTAGTACTTACAAGGAATCATACTACGTAAGAGTTATGTAATATTAACATAACATTCTTTCGTTATGTAACTGTGACATACATGTAAATATAAGTATTATAATGTGCTTACTAAAATGGATCTTAATCAGCAGTGATGCTTATCGCGGGACCAGAATGGGCTTCGTTTCAGATCAACGTTCAAACAGTGTATAGTTTATCGAAAAGTTCAAATCAATTTCGTTTGTATAAAAAATGAATGATTTGGTGGTTAGTTGAAATGATGATGGCTGTGTAAGAGAATAGACCATACCAGCTAGAGGTGGAACAGACAATGCGCCGACACTTTGGAACATGCGAACAAGACCGTATGAGGAGCTGATCTTCTCGGTACCGTACTGGTCTGCCAATAGTACAGGTACGAGCAGAAACCAGCATCCCAGACAAAGCCCATACATTCCAACAGAGCATGCGAGCACGTAGAACGAACCCGAGACCGGAATCACCAAAACAGCGACACCCGCCCCTAAAATACTATATCCGAGCAAATACCATCAAAACTGTTTGCATCATCTCCTCTGTCAATCACTTCGTGATCCACTTCTGATTAGTATCTGAACTCGTAGTCAGATCTTGCGACTTACCTGCCGATGTAACCTTTCCTTCGATCGAACAGATGGAGGTCGGAAAGCCAGCCCAGGCCGAGGCGACCGCACAAATCAAGAACCGCACTGATCGCGACTAGATATCCAGCCTCAGCTTTGGTAAATCCAATACTTAATACATAAGCTGGTAGGTAGTAAAGCATGTACGGACTACCGGTAGACATCAAGGTTACCGACAAGCACATCATGATGAAGTTGAAATCCTTGAGCAGAGATAGATCGAGATAGTGCGCCATTCGTTGTGCTAACGTTTCCCTAGACTCCGTCGACGATGCTTGCGAGACGAGTGACTTTTTACACATGGCCCCATAAAAACAGTGCTCGCCCGGATGGACACCTGTCGACGAGCTTTTACCAAGTCCGTCCCGTCGTGACTTATAAACGCAGGTCGAGTCCGTGCTCAGATCTTCGACCGAATGTAGGATACTCGAGCTGCGAAACGACAAACTCGGCTTCATAAACACCGGATCGGTCACTTGGTCTTTCTCTTCCTCACTATCCGAGAGGCGGATCGAATTCGAGATCAATGAATTCTGCTGGAACAAATCACTGAGTAGATTGTTTCGCGTCTTGCTCCCGGACTGTCCCGAGTTCACATTGTTTTGGAAGAGCAACTCAAGTTTTTTGTTGACAGGTGGCGATTGGGATGAGGTACCCTGACAGGGTATAACCACATGACTGGGTGAAACAGTCGCTTGGTTATTATCAACCTTTGTCTCTTCATCTATGACTAACGGTCTGTATAAGGTAGCACTGACACACACGTGCAGCATACACCCACCCAACAGTAGCAAAGTACCATGAAACCCAAATGTATCCACCAAATGTTCGATCAGCAATGGAAACACAAAACTTCCAGCGGCTGTTCCCGAGACGCAAATCCCATTAGCTAGTGCCCGATGTTTATCAAAATACTGGGACACCATCACAATACCAGGTGTCGTTGACAAGCCTCCTCCAATACCTAAAACACCTAATATGTACATAATCCTTAAAAAAAACTTGGTTCTGACCTGTAAGAACACCGAACGTGAAGAATAAGTGGATCAGTCGCGTTGCAAAGTAGCTGATTGTGAGTCCGAGGGCGCAGAATAAGCCACCGGTAAAGACCACCGTTCGACAGCTGAATCGTTGGCATAGAGCACTGGTCAGCGGGGCTAAAAGTCAAACATCCGGTTATAGGTGGCTCATACGTGGGCTATTTATTTACCTAAGGCTAGACATAGCGTCGAGAGAATCGCGGGTATCCACGAGGCGACTGAAGCACTCGAGTCCCGGAACGTTTCCATCACCTCGACGAAGAGAACTCCGTAGGACTTGACGAGACCAGCGACCCAAAACTGAACCAGAAATGCACCTCCCACCACGGCCCATCCGTAACCCCCATCAGGAGGAGCTGTCACTTCTAATAAAACACATCCAAATGGGTACATTTAAAACATCTAGATTCAACTCTACCGTTAAGTTTTCCGGATTTATAAATTCACCCATATTTACTTATCATTTTAAGGAAATTATTACGACCTCTAGAGAAATTATGTTTTGATCGCCCAAGCTCTAGGTACTAAAATTTATCGAAAATCACGATCTTGTCAATATATTATATGGGTACTCTCTTAAATCGAAATAGTGACTATTCACTATTTTTGCAGTGCAGAGTATACCACTAAATTCAAATAGTGGTATACTTTTCACTACTAAATAGTGAATAGTCACTATTTGATAGTCGAAAGTCACTGTTTCGATTTATGACAGTAGGTATATATAATATGTTTTGAAGTTTTCGCGTTAAAACAAGAAACATATTTTTAGCATGTGAAACTATTGTAAAATGTCTAGTTTTCATGAAATTAGCCAAAATTTTCGGCTATCCGGTACACGGTTTCTTTCAAATATTGCGAACAACAACAGGCTTTTTGTTATATAATAGCCTGATTATAGTCAGGTTTATAGTGGAGTAATTTTGTTAAATATCAAGAAGAGATGTTTTAAGATCGGACGTGTTACGGACGGGACCGGAATGCTTACTTTTAGCAAAACGTTTTTGGTGTCGTCGCGAAGAATTGCCGCGTCGCTTCCGTGAAGATTTACTCGTTCGTAACTCGTGCGATTTGGCAATTAACGGCCGGGCTGTGAGACTCGATATAGTCAGCAAGTTGTCATTGTCTTCGTCGTCGGCCGTGTCGGGGAAGCTAACCAATGTGCCAAGATTACGATCGACACTGCGTGTATTAATCTCACTGGCCTTAATCACCAACGACGAAGGCCGCTTCAGTGTCTCCACGTCCGTGTTCAGCTCGATCACGGGCGCCGAGTGTATCGAAAACAACGATCCGGCGAGCTCGAGACTCGTGTCGTGCAACTCGGCAACGTTGTCAGTGACGAAGCGACTTTGGCAGCCCGGCGTCGAGTAGGCGACGGCATCGTCGACGGCTGACTCTACTAAAGAACCCGGCAAACACGTCCGTGTCGGCGACGACTGTTGCACGCTCCTCCACTCGCGAGGAAGTGACATTCCGTGCTCGTTTTACGATTGCTCGATTTCACTATATTCAATGTACGGCCTGAAAACATACCCCAATTACATACCTTTGAGAACATCCCCGTGAAATAAACACCCCCGTACCTATTACGACTATATACATTTAATGGATGGTTATAGTTTCTAGCTCATAAAAACTAACCAAATCCCTTCCGTATTTTTGTTATTATCCTTCGAACAATCCTTGCACGTAACAATGACAGAAACGGCAACTGCGCATAACCAAACCCCGACTATCTATATACCATCATCACTCGTAACCGACCCATGAAAAGTGGAAAAACCCTAGTAATAAAAACGGGAAATTCCTCACTAATCCCACCAATTTCAGTATAGTTACCAGTAATTAAAACAGTCCTTAGTTGAAAAAATCCTTAAAAACTGGACTGTGTCGGACCCAATAGCAACAAACAACAACATTAACAGTGACAACAATCACCACGGAACATCGGAACGGTGTGGAGCGCATGGAAAGCTCTCGGTATGCTTCGAAAACGCGAATGGAAAATTCTTAGGATCAATACCTACAACACTGTTATATAGTGTACAAAGTAATTCCTATCTTTCTCCTCCATGCATACTGTATGTGATATTCAATTAAAAAAATGGTAGCAAATCTTTTATTGGTGTTCAGCTGATTCCAGATTACAATGATTAAAAACTTTCGATTCGACGAGCAATCTATCGAATTTCACATAAATAGTAAGAAAGAATAAGTATATTCTATTATTTTTACTTAACGTGGATCAAGTAGTAACATAGGAGAGTTGAAAATAGAACCGAACTTAAAAGTAGCCAAGTAAAGGTGTCCTGGAAGACCAAAAACGGCTGTAAAAGAATCTTACTTATATTATAAACGTGAAAGTTTGTAAGAATGGATGTTTGTTGCTCTTTCACTCAAAAAGTACTGAATGGATCTGGATAAAATTTGGCATAGATATGGATTATAATCCAACTTAACATATCGTATACTTTATATCCAGAAAAAATGTACGGTTCCCGTGGGATAGATATTTTTTTGTTTTTTACAGAGCAAAAGATTAACTTCCTTTTTTGTAATGTGGTAGTTTAGGGGCCAGAAAATGATACAGATTACTACTCATCCCGGAATAATAAACGGTTCCCATGGGATAGCAAAACAAATAGATATGTATTCTATAAGAACCGCGTATTTAAAAGCAGTTTCATTAAAATCCACGAAATAGAGTCTTAACTCATTTATCTTAAGAAGATTATATCAACTTTTTACTCAGAAGAGATGTACTATTCCCATGGGATAGATCTGTTTTTTGTTTATCACAGAGTTAAAGAATAATATGATTTTTGAAATGTGGTAGTTTGGGGGAGAATGATACTTTTAAGGCAAAAATAATGCATAGTTCCCATGGGATGGCGCAACAATTATATCCTACAGGAACCGTACATTTAAAAAGTTTCGGTAAAGTTCGTAAAATAGAATTTTAACGCATTTTCTTCCAATTTTACACAATAACGAAAAAAGTCTCTACAAAGTTGAAATTTAAAATTGACAATTTTTACTGGAAAATAAATATGAATTTCAATTTAACACCCGATAAAATTAATAATGAAATTGTTTAAAATATTTGAATTTTTTCATTGTTCATTGTCGAAGATATTAATTAGAAATAAACGTATTAAAATAATAAACTAAAAATTTCAAAATTCAACAATTACGTAACGGAACGAATCTTAACTAAGGTTTGGTTAAAGATCCTGTAGAATAGCTACTAATCTATTATTTTAAGGGAACATCCATTAATTATTACGTGAGGCGTTCAGGGGCCGATGGGGTCGAGCCGAATCTCATCTAATCTTACTTTGGGCAAAGGGAAGATCTCCCAAATATCACGTATTTTTTTGTTGTTTGGAAAAATACCACATTAGATTGCGGGTTGGGGGAAGGGCTTATGCCAAATCTTATGACATCTTACCAGAGGGGTGATGGTGGGATTTCAAAAATCGCAAAAAACGCCTCGCGCAATTAATGGATGCCCTCTAAAATAGCTGTACGGCTTTAAATGACATTTGGTGTGAAAGATTTTCAAGTCCTAAAGGAAGGAATACAGGTACTTTTTTAACTAAAAATTGTATAGAAGCTGATGTAACACAGCTAACATTTCTTTTTTGAAAAGTAGTTTTATGAATTTTGATGAACTTTCTTTGGATCTAAAATCTGAAAGTATCTATCATTTTGTTCTGTTAAAATAGATTAATTTTTATATTTCGCTATGAACGTAAGGGATCTTTTAATCAATCAGTTAAATTTAGATACACTCAGCGAAGCGAGCGGGTATCAGCTAGTATATCTATATATATGAACAATATATGTACCTACTTCAAGTTCCCACCAATCAGGTATGAGCTTTGAAATGGAGTAAAAGATTCTCTTTTTAGATTTTTTGTAAATATTTAAAAAACCGTGGCTTCTACTGGAAAATATGTGGTACAAAAAGTTGAAGTAAACTAAATTATTCTTAGTTATAACAAACAAAAATATTACTTGATTCAAATAATAATACTAACAATATTTGAGTATATACGTAGGTAATATAAGATCCAAAATAATTATTGTAAAAGTAGGTATTATTTAGCAAACTTTCGTTGAATTTATTATTAGTATAAAGAATGGATAAAAGATCCCAGCAATATATTGTTAATCGGCCTATTAAAAATTTTCAAAAATTAATTTCTGTCTCAGGACTTTTTTTCTTGACGAAAACAATATTATGGCATACTTATATATACAAGCCATAAAGCATTAAATGCATTTACAAAATGCATTGACTCATGGCTGTTTATTACAAACCTGTCCCTGGATGACCTCATTTTGGTGGTGAGCGACAACTAATTTCTTGACGCGACTTTTTTTAAATGAAAGATAGATAATAAATGCACTTATCAGATTTTTAAAAAAAGGTGTCACTTTAAGGGTTGATGTCAAAAACCACCCTCAAAAAATAAAAATAATATTTTTCATCATTTATAGATTTACAAAAATTCTGAAAAAATATATATATTATGCGTTTTATCAATATCTACGTACAGTTTTAATTTCATGAAAAAATCTTCAATAGTTTTCTAGAAAAAAAAATTAACGTCTGGGGTAGTTTTCCTCGTAACTCCAACGATAGTTTTTCATAGAGAGGAATCAGCACACAGAAGAATTTTTCAAAAACCGCCTGGGGCACTTTGCTTATGGCTATTGGGCTAGATCCTTTGCCATTTTGTCATAAAAGAGTTTTACGCATAAAAATTCAACAAGATATAACAAGACAGAAAATACTAGACGTTAATTTTCGTACACTATCTGTTTTAATTGATTCTAGAAAAAAAAAAAAATAAATCAGAGACTACTTTGACGTGGAAACTCGATGGGGATCGGTTGACCCGGTTGACCTAAGACGGAATCTTCTCTCTTAAATCGAAATAGTGACTATTCACTATTTAGTAGTGAAAAGTATACCACTATTTGACTTTAGTGATATACTCTGCACTGCAAAAATAGTGAATAGTCACTATTTTGATTTAAGAGAGTTGCCACTTAGACTATTAAATAGCATAACGATCTAAATTTTCGAGAAAATGATATTGAAAAGCGCAGTTTTCACATATGTGATCACTAGGTATAGAGATTTCGTCTCGGATATCAATGATTAACTATGATACTTATGCTAATTTAGAAATAAGAACTAAATACATTTTTTTTATAAGTTTCAATAGAAACTGAGATCAGTGGCGGAATTAGCAGCAGGCTGAGTAGGCTGGAGCTTAAGATGACAGATTTTAGGTATTGCAAATTTAAAATACAAATCATAAAATTACAATTTCATTGATAAACATTTTGTAGTTAATATTTAACAATAGTTTATTTGTGAATTAGAGTACCGAACTATATAGGTTGATAGTGGCGGCAACTGTGTAAATCCGCCATTGATTGAGATAATAGTTACGATCCAAAAGGGGCAGCCCCTCTACGTTACACTAATGTGTAAGGACTGGAAAATTGCTGATCTAATAAATAAATTGGTATTATTTACGGCTCGGGGGTGGGGTGGGAGAAGGTCAGTATCCCAACCCCCTTTGGTACGTCCATGTAGACTTTACGTATTGAATAGACGTAAGCCTACGTCCAAAGAATAATTGTTTCTACCTTATTTGGCTTGAGAGTATCTGGTCAGTGAATTATTAGTATACCAAGAGATATGATTAATTGTCAATCAATTTAAGATTTAAGTTTGTAATAGTTTAGTAAATTAATATTTTCTATTACGTTTAACAATGGTTTTGGCATTTGGCACGACGTGTCTGTTAATTTGGTTGCATACCTTACGAGTCTCTCATCTTGTTATCGTGTATATGAGAGTGTGCACCAAATGCTATTTGATTGAACTGAAGTATATAAGTGGGGCTTGTATATAACCGCGTTCGGTATATGTTTAGAAGCATGTATATGTGCAAGAGTTGTACATAGATGACGTTAATGTAATGCCGATTCACCACGAGGTAGATTCGTTTCGGACGAGGCCAAAACAGGATTCGAACCGCTCGGCTCAGTTCGGCCGTCAATGTGAGCCTGACGCGATGGTGAACGAGTTCGAGCCGATCGTATGCTATCATCTCTGTGATTTGTACGGTCTGATTTGCGGGGTATATGTAAGGAAGCATCCGAAACGCGAGCTATAGCACGCATTTCCTATTTACATAGGCAATAGTGTACGTCGCGTTTAATATATATTAATCGTCGATGATTTAACGATAAATTGATTTTGTTCGAATTTCATTTGGTGTATATAATGACCAGATTTTAGTGATTGCATTTGTGAGTGGTTTTTCGTTGAACAACTCGCGACCCATGCATTTAAGATTCGCTCACTGTTTGTCACTTATACACTAACAAGGTACAATTGTAGCCATTTACTAGTGGTACTACCACTACGACAGCATCAATGTGTTTGGTTATTGGTATATGTGTGTAGATAAGTGCAAGGCTTTACTATACTCGATGCTGATGTTAGTTGGTATCGTTCAGTGTTCGCTAGTGTTCTATTTTGTTGAGAAAAAGGTTAATTATCAGTAAGAACACCGTGGTAGCAGCAAGATCTTTAGCTAGCCACAAAAGACCATGTTGTTGGCGTAGTGTTTGTGATAATCTCTCGTGTATTAGCCGCATTCGGTCGAACTTTGACAAAAGGGACGTGTGTTGCTAATGGCGTTGCAAGATTAAAATGTCTTCGAGACCGCGTTCGTCGTGCACTGGCTCCGATTCCTGTCCGGCTCCGGTGAACAATCGTTATCAAGACACGGTGGAAACATCAGCTGGTCGTCGACCGGCTGACGTTTCGACGAAGACATATCGCAACAAACTCAATGGCCATCCAAACTTTCCGGGACTGTTGATGACATCAATGGCGTCGACAACCAAATCGAATGATTTCGACGAGAAACCTCCGGGAAAACGTTCCGTTTTCGAACATCTCGGACCCAACAAACGACTCAAGTGGAACCACATCGACGACGAAGGTACACCCCATCCAGTTTAACGTTACCGTATTATTTACAGACACGATACATCACCTCGGCTTTTTCTATTCCACTGGATATGCCATAATATTACATTTTTACCATCAAACTATTAAGAAAACTCTAATTTAAATACGAGAACCACTATCGAAACACTACGTAGGGATCATTTTTGACCAAAAAAAAAAAAAAATTATAAAATTACGTGGGAGTCACTATCAAAACACTATGTACAAGTCATTTTTGAAAACAACAACAGAAAACTATGTGGGGTTATTATTATAGAATGGTCGGAATATATGTTGGGAGTCACTTTTTGAAAAATAAGAAAAAACTACTGGAGGGTCAAATAGGCTTATTGTATAAGGTTGGTACAGTGGTACCTCGACATACGAGTGTCCCAACATACGAGTTTTTCGAGATACGAGCGAGTGATTTTTTGCTTTGAGTTACGAGCGAAATTCGAGATACGAGTTCGGTTTAGCAGGTCGAAGGTCTCGGAAAAAAGTTGCAACAGGTCGTGCATCTGCTCTTTTTAATCACACTTGCCTAACTCATTTCCGGAACATTCATTTGCTTCGAGATACGAGCAAGGTTGCGGAACGAATTAAATTCGTATGTCGAGGTAGCACTGTATATGTTGGGAGTCACTGTTTGAAAAAACTACTTGAGAGTCAATTGGGCTTATTGTATAATGTTGGTACAGTGGTACCTCGACATACAAGTGTTCCAACATACGAGTTTTTTGAGATACGAGCTGGCGAGCGAGTCATTTTTTGCTTTGAGTTACGAGCGAAATTCGAGATACGAGTTTGGTTTAGCAGGTCGAAGGTCTCGAAAAAAGTTGCAACAGGTCGTGCATCTGATCTTTTTAATGACACTTGCCGAACTCATTTCCGGAACATTCATTTGCTTCGAGATACGAGCAAGGTTGCGGAACGAATTAAATTCGTATGTCGAGGTAGCACTGTATATGTTGGGAGTCACTGTTTGAAAAAACTACTTGAGAGTCAATTGGGCTTATTGTATAATGTTGGTACAGTGGTACCTCGACATACGAGTGTTCCAACATACGAGTTTTTTGAGATACGAGCTGGCGAGCGAGTCATTTTTTGCTTTGAGTTACGAGCGAAATTCGAGATACGAGTTCGGTTTAGCAGGTCGAAGGTCTCGAAAAAAGTTGCAACAGGTCGTGCATCTGATCTTTTTAATGACACTTGCCGAACTCATTTCCGGAACATTTATTTGCTTCGAGATACGAGCAAGGTTGCGGAACGAATTAAATTTGTATGTCGAGGTAGCACTGTATATGTTGGGAGTCACTGTTTGAAAAAACTACTGGAGGGTCAATTGGGATTATTGTATAATGTTGGTACAGTGGTACCTCGACATACGAGTGTCCCAACATACGAGTTTTTCGAGATACGAGCGAGTGATTTTTTGCTTTGAGTTACGAGCGAAATTCGAGATACGAGTTTGGTTTAGCAGGTCGAAGGTCTCGAAAAAAGTTGCAACAGGTCGTGCATCTGATCTTTTTAATAACACTTGCCGAACTCATTTCCGGAACATTCATTTGCTTCGAGATACGAGTAAAAAACTCGTATGTCGAGGTATCACTGTAGTTTGATTTTTTGTCAGGTCAAAGAAGAGAATGGGAATGTTGGATCTCGACTGTTGAATGTGTATAAAAACGTTTTTCTTCAAGTCCTATTTTCTTGTTACAGATATCTGTAATGGTGGTAATCGTGTGACGAAGCGAACACCTCGTAGTAAGTCTCTTGATTTTCTATCATCAGAAAGCACATATACAAAACTACTAAACAACATAATTCCCTGGATCAATTCTGTCGACAATCTCCAAAAGGACGACTGGCACTTCGTTCCGGAACGCAATTCGGAATTGCCACTGCGCCGCTCCATATCAGACCAGTCACTGACACGCTTCACCAAGTTCTCGAACGAGCACCGCGACATATTCCTGTCATGCAACCAAAACCAATCCGGTTCATTTCACCGTTTGAAACGTGCCAATCAGATGGTGCTCCTCGACCAGGATCTCGTCGATATCCACAAACATTTTGGGTGTCACTATGACGTCAATATAAAAAATGAAGAACGGCCGAATCTCGATGAGACTTACTACACGTTCTTGAACCGGTTGGAAAACGGTGTGACTAAAGTGGAAGAGGAGCCTAAAGAGGTGGTGGAGAAGGAGAGAACTCTGGAGAAAGATGCGAAGAAACATTCGTCGAGTTCGAGTAAATCGAGTTCGTCGCATAAGAAGGAGTCGAGTTCGCGTGGGAGTCACCGGCACCGGCATTCATCCGATCATCACCACCATCATCGGTACCGGTGCTCGTATTGCCATCGCAGTAAAGTGCGTTACTCGACCAAGAGCATTCAATGCGACATGGGCTCGAGGCGTTACTCATCGAGTAGAACATCGAAGAGCCAAACGTCGCTGCTCCTAGGAGGTAACATCTCACACCTGGACAGTTTGAAATATTCGAAATACATCCACATTGAAACCCACCCAAACGGCGGTGCTCAGGTCATTCACATGTACCAACACGAAATCGACGTGCTGTCTAAGGCGCAGATGGACGAGTTGACCCAGGAGTTCTTTAAGCTGGCGTTCGCTGAGGACGAAAACGGCCACGCCAAGTATGTGATTGCGATCGTGCACGGGGCTGCGCACTATCTGCCCGATTTGCTCGAGCATATGACCGCCCACTATCCGAATTTGACGGTGAAAAGTGGTGTTCTTGGACGCAACTCGGACATTGAAACGTGCACGCTTGGACAGTACAATGAACAAGTGCGGAAACACTACGAGCACGGAACGGTGCGATACGGACCACTACATCAACTGAGTCTCGTCGGAGTCGCTCACGAAGAAGTCGGCGGATACTTCCCCGATTTACTAGACCGCTTACAAGAAAACCCATTTCTCAATGCGGTACGTAACTAAATCTTACTTACCAAAATTTAACGTATACGATACAATAATTCAGTTCGAAACTAGTTCAGAACTGCTCTGCGAACATATATAATTTTTTATATATAAATTCTTAATATTAATTAATATTTCGACAGGTGCCATTCCCGGTATATAATACTAATGTTCGGTTAGTTCTAAATTAGTTCATTACTGCCTGTATCCAATAACGTTTTTTTTTTACTATCGTAGTATATTATGTATTACTGTTTAGGCTAATTTTATTTCAAGTATTTAATACATGCATTCGTTTAGTTCTGAATTAGTTCAAAACCATTGTACGAACATATCTAATATCGATTTTTACTTTCTTTTACTACTATATAAAAAGGAAGTATTGTAATCTTCCCTTGAGTCGGTCTTCTGACAAGGGGAGGGCACTACATGGGAAACGGACTTTAGAATGAGACTTTGTGTAATCGTAGTACCCCTTTAGGATATTCACCCCGTCAAGTATTTCATCCGAATGGCTAGCCGTTTCGGAGAAATTAATTATTAAAATTTGTAATTTTTTGATCGTACGTTTATATTCTTTAAACTTGTTTCTTCTCAACATAAAGTAGTGGTCTAGGTGGTAAGTTCCTCTCTACTGTTATAATCTGAATGGAATAGGTTCAGTGTTCGAAACTCAATTTTTTTTTAGCTTTTTAAATTTTTTTCGAAAACGGCTCCAACGATTTTCTTTAAACTTTCTATAGTTCCGAGACTCATTGATGTCTACAACTTTTATTTGAAACTTTTTGCTGGCAAAATTGAAACAAAGACGGTTCTGGGGTGAAGGTTGGGAATTCGTATATATACATCAGTAGCGTGCGGTCAGCATACATGCTATTGATGCGCCGCATGCCTTGGAGTTGAGACAATTTAAAAAATTAAATATTTTTTTATGATTTATTTATTTTTTAATTTACGTAATTGCATATATTGTAAAATGATTCTAAAATTACCAAATACTAAATATTTTTATCATTTATACATTTTTTAATTTACGAAATTGTAAAACGTATCGCTCATAAAATTGGCACAGAATACCACATCAAGTGAACGGCAAAAGCCGAATTAATGCGCAGCGATTGGTTGGTTAGAATTGGTCACACATGCGCACTAGTACGGTTGAGTACTATCTCTCTCGGGGTTTCACATTGCCGGTTGACGTCTATAGATACGTTTGACGTTTTGAATTTACTAATTGCTACTCATTGTTACTGATACTGTTCGTGACTTATTTTGATTTATTTACCCAGAGGCCCTACAAATGTTCTATTGTTTAGGATAAGAACTGTTTTCGTGGTTTTGATATACATTATATGATGCGATTATTGATGATTTTTGTAAGAAGGAGCGTTGAATAAGGCTAATTTTTAAAAATAAATACATAATATAATATCATGTTTACCAATTAAAAAATTTTGGTTGTCATTACCCCCTCCCCTCTTCTGACAACATGCCCTGTTTCAAAAGTTACCGCACGCTACTGAAATACATAGGCTGTATGCTTATAGTTCTGTTTATATGTATACTTATATTTCTTTTAACCAACAGCGAGTTTCATAAATGAAAGTAAACGTAAGTACTGTGACGCCTCGCAGCAGATATTTCTAATAGTACGAGAGCTAGCGACGTCGAAAAAAAAAGCTTGTAGCGGGCAAACTAGCCACTTTACGAAAATTAGCCACTGGATATTTTTTATGTAAAATGTTATTTTTTACAAATTTCATCTGAAAATTTTTCTTTTTTTCTGAAAATTTCAATATTTTACCTGTCATGCGCACTAATAAACGCAACCCCTCCCGACAGCCAGACGGCCCGTATGATGTCCGGGATAGTGCGAGAGATAACATAAAAACTGGCCGACCTAAAATACACCTATCCCCCCATTTACACTGAAGATAGGTTCCAGACAAATCCGTGTAAAATGAAATCTTTGTTTTCCCTATATAAAACCGTGTAAAACGAAAAGAAAAAACTACGCAATTAAGTCATTTATTCAAATGGAACAAGAGTGAAACATATCTAGAAACTTTAAACTAAGTACAGTTTGCCCCAAAAAACGTAGTGAACTTATTCTAAAAATGAAAACAAAAATAGAAACGAAACATTTTTCAAAAAGTACCTGCTGAAACTTAACAAATTCAGGTATGTTCGAAATTTATTCGCTATCACTTTGAGGAACTATCAGCTTTTTTTGCTTGATTGATGTAATGTCACTTCCATCACTAGAATATTCCGAAATTTTTCTAGAAAATTTCCCAATTTTATTAGTTTAAGAACCGTGTAAAAGCGAAATCGTGTAAAACTAGTACCGTGTTAATCGGGGGATAGGTGTACTCTCTCGAAAACGTTGCTAGCTCTTAAACTATAATAGAGGTTATATACAGTATAATTTTTATACAGGATATCTACAATACCATGAAATCTATAATACCGTTAAATATAGTAGTATATCTGACCGTTTTCGAGTATAAATGAATTTTTAATTTTTCAGACGATGCCTTGGGGTTCTCTGTCTGTGATACAAATGCGCCGACAAGAGTCAAATGATGGGCCGATTTTATGGGTTCGTCCCGGTGAGCAGCTAGTTCCTACAGCCGAAATTGGCAAAGCGTCCTGTAAACGACGAAGGTATACCTATCATTGAATCTAATATCATACAATTGGTATGCTTGCGCTATCTAGTGCCACAATTATCAATAACCAACACAATAGTGACAAATCGCATGTCTCTTTTAATTTCTTTTTGTTGTCATCTTTTAACGCCCGTTATGTCTAATAAGCCTACTTTGAGTCCTCTGGAAGGCATTAGATTTGTTCCAGGTGAAAATAATATCGTAGATTGTACGTTACCAAATCATGCGTAATGTATGTCAACTTTTTTTATAATGAGCATGATTTGTATTGTACAATGTACGTTTTTTGTTTTCAACTTATTATTTAACATAAGAGCTTAAAAATAGGATACGTGATTTATGGATAGGCTATTATCCGCTTACTGGCATCATTGAGCTCGAGTCATTCAAATGATGTAAGTGGGGAATCCTTTCCCACCACTGAGAGCAAGTTGAGAAGGCCAGATCGCACGAATACACGTGCGGCCCCCTACTCCGACTACGAAATTTGGAACTATTTCTTGGTCACTCGTTTGTTCCGTTCTCTCCACTGTTCTACACTTGGAACGCCTATAGCATTAAAGCCTCGACCGTTTCTCTATGGCTTTGGTCGTTCCGAGTGTAGAACAGTGGAGAAATGTGCAAACGAGTGACTAAAGAATAGTTCCAAATTTCATAGTTGAATTAGGGGGCAGCACGTGTATTCGTACAATCTGACTCTTTGTGTCCACTAGCATAACTAGGATTCCCCTGTTATCGACCGCTCGTATCATTTGTGACCACCACATAGCGCAACAACCGATACTGAATCAAGCACATGCCTTGTTTTCGTTGTTCGTTTCCATTGATTTGATTTTCGTTTCGTTCATTTCGTTCTGTTTTTCTTTGTTTTGTTTATTTAGAACCGGAATTAATGAATTGAAAAACTTACAATATTTACCCCGTTTATCGGAAGCGCGCGAATACTTGTTTGAAGATCGGACCAAAGCACACGCAGATCACGTTGGTGCCGGTTTAGATCGCATGACGACGGCGGCCGTTGGCGTGCTAAAAGCCGTCCATGCCGGACGCAACGACGGCCCAATCAACCGAATTACCAAAGATGTTGTTGCCTTCCATGCGAAAGATTTTGAAATTTTGGCCGAAAAATTACAGTTGGACCTGCACGAACCTCCAACGTCACAGGTTAGTTATAGACACTACATTATTTTGATAAAAAGCAGAAGTATCACTTCGTGTCGGCACTTTTGATATCGACAGTCTCTAAAATTAACTATTTCTAGCGAGCGACAAACAAATTTTCTCGATACAATACTGAGAAGAACTGAAGTTCATTACTATTTATATTTAAATACTCTAGTTGTAACCATGCTTTTAGATGCGTCTGTGGAAAAAATCACCACCAAAAGTTTCTAGTGAAATATAATCTATTATGAAATCAAAGAATATGTATGGGTGTTTTCCTGTAAACTGGACAACTTTTTTGCTTATATCTGTAATAAATCATATTCAGGGAATAAATATCCACCTATTTATTAATACTCGGCAGGTGAACCAAAATATATTTTCCTTACCTTAGAAAAGATTGTGCATTTTCTAAAAAAAAAAAGCGACACAGGGGACTGTGAATTTCAAAAAAAAAAATACAATTTCGGTAAAAAATTAAATATTTTATATTTTAATAAAACTTTGGAGCTTAAGAATTAAATAACTGAACAATTAAAAAAAACTACTTTTACTTTTTTTAAATATCTCACTTAAATATAGTCAAATTTCAACTCTTCACTTTAAATATTTTACTTATTTAAAAATTTCTTCCTTAGAGAGCTTTTTTTTTCTTGGTTGCCATATTCGAAGCAAGTGTGTACCTAATACAACAGCAAACATAGTATAAAGACAGGCTTTTGGAGACGAAAACAGTCCCCTGTGCTGTTGAGAGCCAGCGGACTGTTATCAGGGGACTGTTTAATTTGATTGCATTCAAAAATAGAACAAAATGTACTTGATATATGCTATTTTGCTATACGTAGAAAAGTCTTGTTTATTATAACGTATGAAGATTCTGCGGTATTATTATAATACATATAAAAAGAAATAAAATACTCCTTGCCAGGGGACTGTTGGCTGTTAGGTTTCAACGTATTTTCCTCAGAAAGACGCTCGTTCAGCACTAAATAAAATGACGTCTGGACATTAATGACAGTGACCGCGTAAACTTTAGATCGTTTGCGTTTGGTTACACGCGGAAGTGCCATTCTTAAACCTTTAGGGTACGTGGGGCGTAATTTAAAATATAGACAGGGGAACTGTTCACAAAATGCGAAGACTGACTAATTGACCTTTTTATTAATTAGAAAACATTTTTTTTTTAATAAACAGTTCTAATTAATAATTAAACAATATGGTTTTAATAATAGAAACAATTTGATTGTTTCAAATAATAAGGGTCTAATAAATTTAGTCTGGAGTAACTATACTGCTTTGGTGACACACCAGGGGACTGTTTTTAAGGATTATATCAATGATTTTGATTGACTAAAGTTTATATTAATGAATATTAAGTGTTGGGCAAAGGTAGATTAGTATCTTTTAAATTATCGACGAAACGGATATCATCTGTAATTTCTTTACACAATATTGGCCTGAGACAATGAGTTGCTCAGTTTACAGAGAAACGCCCACATATTGTCATATTGTCCAACTATGTCTGGATAGTGCTATATTTTTCCCGCTAAAATTCTGAAAAGAACCGATATACAGTACTATTGCAATCTAAATATACCCAATGGTAGTCATGATTTTGAAAACTTGAGTGTCAAAAATGACCACCAAAAACCCGGAGTGAAACTTTTGCTTTTTATTTATAATTTCTTATGATGCCTCCTCTAATCACATACAATTTTAAGTCAAGTTAATTTTGTTTTTGTTTTTTTTTAGTGTGTCACATGGGTTGAAGAGGCTAAATTAAATCAATTGAGACGAGAAGGGGTTAAATATGCCCGTATTCCCCTATATGATAACGATATATATTTCTTACCCCGAAACATCATTCATCAATTTCGAACTGTAACAGCCGTTACATCAATTGGTAACTAATTTCAATACTTTAGAATCTAGATTCTAGGAGGAATCGGTGCATAAGTGCCAAAAACGATTTCACCCCTAAACGCTCTCTCTCTAGTTTCAAAAGAAAACAAAAATTTACCGTTTTTCTTACATTTTTCTTGTTTATAAAAATGAATATCGGAGTTTTCTCACTAAGAATATAATTTTATAGCGTGTAACCATAATTTGGTAAAGTCGGCAGATTTGCCGTCTAATAGTCAGTGGAATCAGTTCTCTCTCTCTATATATTTATTTCTATTTTTCCTATGTCACTCGGCACACTTCAAATCTCCTATCGCTGTTAGCTAGCAGTGAGCATGAGGAGAGAGAGAGAGAGAGAGAGAGAATTTTACTTTGACAAGGAGAGGACACGACATGGGAAACGGACTTTGTGTAATCGTAGTACCCCTTTAGGATATTCATCACCTAAAGTATTTCATCCGAATGGCCAGCCGTTTCGGAGAAATTAATTTTTAAAATTTGTTATTTATTTGAAATATTATTTGATATAATAAATACATTTTCTCTATGAAAAAATTAGTTTAATTGCTTAAAGGATCAATCAAAAAAAAAAAAAAAAAAAAAAAAAAACTGAGTTTTGAACACTGAACATTCCATTCAGATTATAACAGTAGATAATAATTTACCAACTAGACCACTACTTTATGTGGTGAAGAAACAAGTTTAAAGAATATAAAGTACGTTCAAAAAATAACAAATTTTAAAAATTAATTTCTCCGAAACGGCTGGCCATTCGGATGAAATACTTTAGGTGGTGAATATCCTAAAGGGGTACTACGATTACACAAAGCCCGTTTTCCATGTCGTGCCCTCCCCTTGTGAGTCTAGTAAAAAAATTTTGTTCCAAAAATCCATCGAAATAGTTTTCGGTAATCAAACATCGATTCCTTCTAGACAACTAACAACTAATTGAACCAATCGTGAATGTTTAATTTAAATATAGCCTGGCACGTGCGATTAAAACAGTATTATACAGACGTGGAGAAAACTAAAGAATACATTCACTCTCGTGTGGTAAATGATCCGATTCATGAGTTCCGTGAGAACAAACTAATTTCTCCGAAGAAGGGTGTGAAGGTATCGGAGGACGTTTGTCTTGGAAGCAATGCGCTCGGAAGTGGCAAAGAGCATGACAAGGCTCGGCCCAAGTACCACGGAAGCTCGTCGGATAATGGCACTAGCGTTGACTCACAGTCGAGCAAATCGAAACGAAATGAAAATGATTCGAAATCCAAATCGAGTTCCACACACACAAATGCAAGCAGTCTCCCGTCTCGAATATCATCCAGCGACAAACACTCGACGAAAAGCTCCCATCATTCGAGCAGCAAAAGTAAATCAAAGGACAGTGACAAAAGGAAACCGCACCAGCAGCACCGAAAATCAATCAGCGATGACTCGACCAGCAGTTCCAAGTACAAATATTCGCCGGACAAAAACAGCCAGAAGAAGAGTTCGAGTGGTTCGAGCACGTCGAAGAACCATTGGTTCCATCACGGCGAGAAAAAGTCCGACGAGACGACGTGCAACGTCGAGAACTCGAAGAAGCCGAGCCACGAGAAGAAGCCCGATGAGAATCAACAAGCGAGCGTCGTCACATCAGTCAGTGGCACTGTGCCGATGTATGTAAAAAATAGTTTACCAAAAAAAATCCAACACACAAACTTTGTGCTGAAAGAAATCAAACCAACACCCGTCAACATATTAAATACGATCATGCAAAGCATGAATAACGCGACGAAAATGTAAACGGTTAACATTGAGAACGCAACACAACGGTCAATTTGCAATATCAACGTTTTACACAGTAAAAACAGTACAAATTTCTACATAATCTCTCCATCACATAAACATTTCGTTTCGATTTGCCCCCCCCCTCGTTTGTCAATTTATTATCATTTCAACGGTTAACCCTAAGTTGCAAGTTGATATAAACCACTGTAACATTATACACTGATACCTTGAGATACGAACTTGATTCGGGTCGTGTCGAGCTCGTAAGTCAAAACACTCGTTTCTCAAACGCATTGAAATCAACAACCATGGTGCCTTGAGATATGAGATTACTGCATGCTGTGACCGAGCTTGTAAGTCAAAACACTCGTTTCTCACACGCATTGAAATCAGCAATGGCACTTTGAGTGACAAACTTAACGTTCCGTTATCGAGCTCGTAAACCAAAACACTCGTATTTCGTTTAACACTCGTATAAAAGTGTACCATATTTTTTTTTAAATTTATGCCTTTTGCATCTTTTTGTTCATTGTCATTTTTTTTTATAGTCGCTTGGAACGTCCAAGGTCATCAGCGACTTTCTAGTTCTATAAATTCTCGATTGTCAATTTTTGTTTTTTAAAAATTTAAGAATTATTTTGGTGTTCCATTGGGATTCGTCCTTAGGACCACTGGCGTATAGAGCGACCACCTAGTTATTACGCCACTATTATCGTTTTAATTCTATAAATATCCCTTTTATCATCAGTGTCTTTACATGTTTTTTTTTCTTAGAACTCATGTTTATAAAAAAAAAAAGTTAATTAAATTACTTCTAAAAACAATTGAACAGAAAGACAGAAGACTCGCAAATGTGACTCGGTATGCCAATTATTCTGTGACGCCATTGAGGCTGGCTCGTATCTCAAGTCAAAAGTGAACCTTAGTAATCGCTTGTATCTTAAAAAAGCTCGTATCTCGAGGTACTTCTGTACTTCAATGAGAACCAGAAGCCCGCAGTTGGGGGTGTAATACAATTGGATCTTAATGAATTTCCATCACTCATGCTTGTGTTTAGTCTCAATTAGCCTTAACATCTAATCAAAAACGACTCAATTTCTCACCATTGAAATAGACGTTAACAAGTACATAATCCATTTAGCGATCAAAGAAACGCTATTATGGTACCTTTTCTTAAGCCTTTTCTACACTTACTGATCGCTATGTGTAATGTGCGGACTATGTATGTATGTCGTCGCCACAAATTTCAGAGTTTCGTTTGTCACAGACAGATGTCAGTCGCGTCGACTGACTTCGCGATCGAAGTCAGTCGATGATGCACAGATGTGAAGCTTAAAAGGCTTAAGATGCTGTAAAAAGTATTTTTTTACGATTGACTTGTTATTTATTGCATGCTTCACGAATTGAGTTTATAAAAGCGTTGTCAAAAATGCTGACACTTCCTGGGCGTTAAAATTTAACGATGTATCTTTGTAAATCTCCACAATATAAATTCATCGTCAAAACTTAGCGCTACGAATCAAAATCGTTATCTTCTAATATACCAACTCGTAAATACGCGATTTTAAAAATGCTTCAAGATAGAACCGGAATAAATCACTAATAAAAATTATAATTTATTCATTCGTATTACTCTAAAACGACAAGGATATTTCTTACGTTTTATCGCCGTTCAAGTGTGAGATTCGACGGAGGCCCACTGTACAGTAACTCGAATAGTATACTAAAATAATGGCTCAAGTGGTCTCATTGTATGAGTTAGGTGATAAACTCTCTGCAGAGTACCGATTTCGATCGATAGGATATTAAATCAGTATGAAAAACGTGTGCTGTTAATAAGTTTGTTTCAGATGATTTTTTTTTTGTATGCTAACGTGTCGATAAAAATGTAAGTACATTGTTTTTGCTCATACTTAGTTTTGAGTAGCTGAAGTACCAGGAACAAATAGTTGATTGAATGACAGATTAGGGCATGAGATAAGGGTATGGGTGCAATCTCATCCATCATTCGATTTCCAGCGATTTGGGTCACGTGGTACGATTTCAACCAATGTGTTGCGAGGATTTTGAAATTGGGAAAAAGATGGCTGCCATCTGAGCGATTTCAAGCTTCAACCATTTGACGCTAGCGGCGCTAGAGTAGCAGTTTAAATTTCAAAATCCTGACAAAACATTGGTCGACATCGTACCACGTGACCCAACTCGCTGGAAAGCGAGCGATACATGAGATCGCACCTTGATGGAGAATAATTTAAAATGACGATATCGATATAAAATGAAGATTATGACTAAACGGTGAAGGTCAGACAAACTGCATTCTAAAGAGAAGGTTTCATACTAAACAGCTGACTATCCAATGACAGTTATTTTTATAGGCATGTTCTTACTGCAACGCATAAATCAACTAGAATTCTAATATGTTTAATATATTGTAGAGATTTTCAGTTCTTCCAAAGTGACGAATTAATATCGGTGTCCTATAGATATAAGATAAATAAAACGAAAATGAAGAGTAAATTATAGATAGATCACTACAATATAAAACTTGACAATTATGTCTACAATATTGCAGCTGATTTATGCTTTGTAATGAGAACATAACTATTTTATTATGAAATACATGGTAGAAGCAAAAAATGGCCGCCATGTTGACAGCTAAATGAACTGTTTATGTATCTAAATAATCACCCACTAAAACGCTCATTTCATTACATTTTTTATCTTAAACCTAAAAAATGTTCTACTATAAGATACATGGGGGTACATAATATAATTTTAGATTATTTAGCTCGATTAATTCGAAATAAGCGCCACTTAAATTATGTTGATACCAAATTACATTATGGCACAATTACTAAAATTGGTTTACTGACTGTCTAATCCTTATTAAGACCAATTAGAGAATAGATCAAATACAATTACTGTAATAAAATTGGATTTTAGCGTTGGTAGCTATTTACATGCAAAAACAATCCGTTTGGCTGTCAAAATGATGGCCATTGGTTTCTTCTACTGTATATATTTTATATAATATGTATGTTCTCACTGCAAACCATAAATCAGCAGGATTTCTTATATTTTAGTCATATTACTTAAGATTGTTATATTGTAGCGATCATTACGCGACATATCGAAAACATTTCCGCTTAATTTTCATCTTATTTTCACAAAATCTAGCCGATATCAAACTTAATCAAATCTCGACAACAGAAAAATCGCTTCAATCTTAACAAATGTGCTTACTCTCTTAAATCGAAATAGTGACTTTCGACTATCAAATAGTGACTATTCACTTTTTAGTAGTGAAAAGTATACCACTATTTGATTTAGTGATTATTGCTCTGCACTGCAAAAATAGTGAATAGTCACTATTTTGATTTAAGAGAGTAATATTGTATTAGAATTTTAGCTAATTTATGCTTTTGGAAAAGGGGGACAATTATGACTGCTTATTAAGTGTAAATAACTACCAATGCTCAACATCAAGTTTACAGTACTATTAGGCCCTTGACGTAACAGATTAAAAAGAAACCAATGAAACGTTCAAAAACAATGCGTAAGTCTGTCACAAGCATACCAACTACTGGTATTACCATTTTAAAACCGTACAATATAAAATCACATGTATGTATTGTATCACATCGTACAGAAACACTCACTGATCACCTGGAACGAATCTTACAACCATTGCGCATGGCGGGCATGCGTACATAGTTTGCGTTGCATGTGCATCACCAGTCAACATCATGCGCAACCTCACCGTATTCTTTACTCTCTGGTGGCAATATACGAAATTTTTCTTTAAAACTAAACCAAAATTGAAGTCAGTAGTGTATTTTATTATAGTTATATGAAATTATTGTTATCTATTATAATCGTTTGTTAAAAGAAAATCTATGTTTAACAGAGTAATGCAGAACAATAGACATTTGGTCTAATAACGAATTATGTTTATTTCTCCATAGAATAGATTCTGGAGAACGTAGCGTTTAAAAAAAAAGTTTACATAAAATTATATATTCGCACATGAATATATTCATATATAACACAGTATATAAATTAATTTTTGTTTGACTCAACTTGTTTAGTGTAAAACTATGTAAAAATGGGTAAAAAATTCAACACTTCCGCATATTTTACTTATATGATATATTTAAAGATTATAATTATTTTTTATTTTATTTTATTTAAAAATAAATAAATAAAATATATATCATTCCTATGAAAATCAAAAAAATAAAAAAAATACAACTAGAAGTCGTGAAGTCGTCGACTTCTTAATTGAAAAAAACTACATGAAACAGTATTTATTTACCATCTATCATAATAATATTATAAATGAATATACTAATGAGTGAATGTCGTGTAAATGTCGAGAAAATATTGTATAGAAAAAACATATTATATATATATATATATATATATATATACATATATTCAATTATATACATTTTACAACTAAAAATTGGTTTGTAAAAAACTAAGTCTCACACGAACCATTTTTTTTTTAATTTTAATTTAACGTGTTGAAGGACTCCGGAAAAACAGTCTGTTAACGCCGTACAACGTATGCCCCCTTTTCGGTACACTCATGCATACAATCGTCGTACGTACAGACTATAAATTCGCAGTTCTTTAAAAAAAAAATCATGAACATTTTTGAGTCTTATAAATGTTTCAATGTCAATCGATTTCATCGGCGTTATTGTTTCCTAAGTTGATTTTAATAAGTCAGGAGAAAAATTTGCATCAATAAATAGTTTTTATTTTTTAGAAAATGGTAGACAAGGCTTAACTGAACAACATAGTAAACGTTTTCATCGATTAGATATACGATTTGGGCAGGATGGGAGTTTGAAAAATGTTTTCAAGGTTTTTCTTAAATCTCTCAACAACCGTGACTTCTAATGAAAATTGTGTAAAATACAAAATTAAAGTACATAAACTTTTTCGTAATATTTGTTCTTATTAGTTTTATTCTAGGATCAAAATTTAACGATGCATAAAGAAATATTAATAATTCAATGCTAATAATTGCATGAACATTGTAGAAAAGAAATACTTAAGTAACATACTAACAATTCCATTAATCGCGTGTAAGATTTACGCAGGGGCGAGATCAAAAATTCTATTTTTAAAGAGAAACTTTTTATACATTGTCTCAAAGTTTTTAGCCTGTTTTAGCATGTCGCTAAATGTAACACATTCTCGGTAGGAAATCGGCCAGTCTTCGGCAGAGCTCGTATACATATTGTTAGCTATATACCATGTTGTTTTCCCGGGCCTGTTGCGCGAGCTATTACTGAATGTAATGAGCTATTTTCCTCTCTGTGACAACGTTTTAGTATATTATAAGTTGTCATTAATTGTCAATCATATTTGTATTGGTATTTGTGTTTTGATCAATGTATTGATATAAATGTTATTGTTCACTTGATCGTGATAGACAAAAATACAGCTAGTGAGAATAGTATTGCGAAAATATTCGAAGGTGATGTTACAATAGATAACAACAGGCAGATGATCGATTTAACAATAATCAACAAATTCAATAATGAAAATATCATTCGAGTATTAACATCAATAATGGAAATTCAAAAATAGTTGCAACGGTGCGCGTCACGTCAGACAGCGAATTCGTGCCACATCCCTTTCTTTCTATTCTATTTTCATACCCTAAATCGAATAATTTTTATAATATTTTTAATAATTTTTCTTAAATATCTTAATAACCGTAACTTTAAGTGCAATATAAATGTCTGATAGAAAACTAAAGTAAATTGAATTCCCCCTAAAAAATAGTTCTTATAATTTTTACCTTTGGATAAAAATTGAAAGAGATAAAAAGACATCTTAATATTTCAATGCTAATAATTGCAAAAAAAAATCTACCTGAGCAACACACTAACACTTTTCATGCGCGAGTGGCCGACAAAACAAGTTGAACCTTATGTTTCTACAGACTGTGTTGCAAATGTTTTTGAGTTTTTCGTTAATAGTTCAAAGTTCGTGTTTTACTTAACGCTTTGATTAAAATAGATTTTGAAATGTCACGCCACGAAATTTAGGACCCCTCCTATCCCCCTTGTCACACTTCATTGACCCCCTCCCTCCCCTTTAACGTGTGACGTAATTTATGAATAGCCCCCTAGACAGCACGGTGTTCGAAATATTTATGAAAAACCTAAAAAAATCGTTGTTTATTTTTTTTGCAACCTCCTACAGTTTTGTTAACCTTTACTAATTGAGAACCACTCAATTGACTACTTAAATAATATACTAACATTTTAATTTTTGAGATTTTCATAATTTAATCTTGTTAAATGTTGATTTTAGATAAAAAAAATATAAGAACCTATTTAATGTGGAATTTCCTTTAATTTTGTTTTGAGATGTTCATGAAAAACCTTAAAAAAGTACTTTTTACCCCCTCCTCTTTCGCAAATCTTACACTTGACCGATGAACATTTTTAGTATATTGTTCGGGTGGAACCATTTTCTTAGAAAATACGGACTATATAATTTATTTCCAAATGTTTTGACTTGGTACAGTTAACGAACTTTGATTAAACCATAACTAAAAAGTGCATTGTAACATCGACAACTGGTGGTGCTTTAGATCTGATAATTTGGGTTGGTAAAATTGAAAAAAAAACATGAGTCTTCACTTGATATGTATCTCATTCAGGGGATAAAGGGATAACTCGTAGCAAACATTTGGGGAGGAAAATTTTCTACGTTTCAATATTACAGTTCTAGAGAATAAATTTTGTAAATTAATAGTTAAAATTGTAAATAAAAATGACTGTTTACGTTTGATATTTGTTTAGAGGAGGTATTGCCCACCGTACCTCTATTGGACGAGCCGCCACTGATTTGGTATATATAAAAAAACTTTGTTGATTGATGGAAATCGATTGTTAAGAGTTGCTTTTTTTTTTTAGTTATTAATTAATTTGAACTTTATTTGCAATCACAGAAATGTCCTATAAAACATTTTCCATGATACAAGGGCAGCTTTTTTCCTGTAGCTAAGAAGATAGGATGTAAGTAAATTTTGTTGCAATTTAGTCCCTCGTATACCCCTCCCCTCTCCCACATCACCATCCTCACTTAATATGAGATAACTAATTAATTAATTTACTAACATGATGTTTAAATATTATTTGAGATCATGATAAATCATTTATTTACATTTATTTATATTTAATTATATTATTATGTTTTGTAAGCGTCAGCCTTACAAAGAAAATCTCAACTACTTAAAATAAGTTGGTGTTTCATCCTTTTTGAGAATCCCATCTCACTTATCATATAATATGTACTCCATGAAGAAGAAAAAAAAAACCTTGTTGATCGTTAATTTATTTAGTGAAAGAATCATTGATTTTATTTAAATAGAAATGTAAGATTTTGTATTTTATTGTTTAATTAAATAAAATAATGAAGTATAACGAATGGATCATTTACTTTTTTATTTTTTAAGTGAAACTTCTTTAGATGTAGTCGGGAAAAAGTGTGTAAGTCTAAAATTAACTCGGAGTTATTTTACACGTATTCTGTTGATCGGTAAGTAACGTTTTTTTATAGGTAAGCTTTCAATTGTTTTCTTGATTTCAAGTGAAAATTCACCACGTGCAATGCTTTTCAAACGATTTGATTTGTGTTTTAAGCTACTTGGCTCAAAGTTGATTTCAAATCAAACTCGTAGCAAACATATATATTCCAATGTCAAACCAAGCTTTTTATTGTTGATTTAAATAAAATAATTAAGTACTGTGGTACCTTGAGATACGAGCTTAACTCATTTCGTGGTCGTGCTCGTAATTCGAAACACTCGTATCTCAAACGCATTGAAATTAACAACAATGACACTTTGAATTACGAGCTTAATTCGTAAGTCACAACACTCATATCTCAAACCACATTTCCCCATTGAAATTCGTGCCAGGCACCTGAAACGTGCCTCAATGTTTTTTTTTAATCCATGCATTCAATACCTTCTTGTTCATGTTAATCAATTTTTATTTTATTCTTTGAAAACTCAAAAATTATTTTGCTATTTCATTAGGATTCGTCCACTGGTGTATAGAGCGACAACCTAGTCACTGCGCCACTAAGTAACCTAACTTGGTTTATTATCGCTTTAATTTTATATGTATATCACTTTGATCATCAGTGTTTTTACATATTTTTTTAGGACTCATGTTTATGGGCGTTTCTCTGTAAACTGGGCAACGCATTGTCTCAGGCCAATATTGTGTAAAGAAATTACAGACGATATCCGTTTCGTCGATAATTTAAAAGATACTAATCTACCTTTGCCCAACACTTAATATTCATTAATATAAACTTTAGTCAATCAAAATCATTGATATAATCCTTAAAAACAGTCCCCTGGCGTGTCACCAAAGCAGTATAGTTACTCCAGACTAAATTTATTAGACTCTTACCATTTGAAACAATCAAATTGTTTCTATTATTAAAACAATATTGTTTAATTATTAATTAGAACTGTTTATTTTTTAAAAAATATTATTTTCTAATTAATAAAAAAGTCAGTTAGTCAGTCTCCGCAACAGTTCCCCTGTCTATATTTTAAATTACGCCCCACGTACCCTAAAGGTTTAAGAATGGTACTTCCGCGCGTAACCAAACGCAAACGATCTAAAGTTTACGCGGTCACTGTCATTAATGTCCAGACGCCATTTTATTTAGTGCTGTACGAACGTCTTTCTGTGGAAAACACGTTGAAACCTAACAGGCAACAGTCCCCTGGCAAGGAGTATTTTATTTCTTTTTATATGTATTATAATAATATCTCAGAAGCTTTATACGTTATAATAGACAAGACTTTTCTACGTATAGCAAAATAGCATAGATCAAGTACATTTTGTCCTATCTTTGAATGAAATCAAATTAAACAGTCCCCTGTCTCTCAACAGGACAGGGGACTGTTTTCGCCTCCAAAGAGCTGACTTTATACTATGTTTGCTATTGTATTAGGTACACACTTGCTTCGAATATAACACCAAAGAAAAAAAAAACCACTCCAAGAAAGAAATTTTTAAATAAGTAAAATATTAAAAGTTCAGAGTTGAAATTTTAGTATATTTAAGTGAGATATTTTAAAAATGTTATAGAAGTTTTTTTTTATTGTTCAGGTATTTAATTCTTAAGCTTCAAAGTTAAATGAAAATATAAATTATATAGGTATTGAAATTGTATTTTTCATTGAAGTTCACAGTCCCTTGTATCGGTTTTTTTTTTTTAGAAAATGCACAATATTTCTAAGGTAATAGAAATATTTTTGGTTCACTTGCCGAGTATTAATAGATAGGTGGATATTTATTCCCTGAATATGATTTAATACAGATCTAAGCAAAAAAGTTGCCTAGACAGTTTCTTACAAATAGTTGCCCAGGTTACAGAGAAACACCCTTATATGAAAAATTTTAACTTAATTACTTGTAAAAACAGTTGTACAGAAGGGCTATTGCAGTGGTTTGAATGCAGAAGACTCGCTATGCCAATTGGCTGTGGCATCAACGAGATTGGCTCGTATCTCAAATTTTGACTCGTATCTCAAGTAAAAAGTTAAACTTAGTAATGGCTCGTATCTGGAGTTACTACTATATGACGAATTAATCTTTTACGTCGTTATTTGTGAAGTGAAATTTTAGGCGAACAAATTATGTAAATGAATTATTAACTCGAAGTAGTTGAAATCATTTGAAATATTTTTAGTTACCCGCGAAGCTAGTTATAAATCGTTACTCGAGTGGATGGTGAAAAATGAAAGTTACTAAAAGCCGAATGCTGGAGGTACTGGAGTGTGAGGTAAATTAAGTCCGAGAACAAATAGAACTGATAGATTGTAGCTATCTTTGTTTGGCATCGACTCATTACTATGTATCGGCCTCCCTTTAACATCGAACCGCCGTGACCGCCGTTTCATTAGTGTTTTATGAAGCGTTCAATGTACAGTTTGTGGTAGTGCTCATCATAGAGAGAGAAATAGCCGCTGTGCTCGCGAGGATGGTACATTAATTAATCATTCAGTTTTTTATTTGAAACAATTTCATTTAATTGATACATTGAGCATTGATTGTGCAATGCATTCAATGAGCCGTCGCTGGTTCTAATCGCCGTGAAACCCGTCGACAATCGGTCGTGAAAACGCCTCGTTACTATTTTGTCCAAGTAAAACGTGTGAAAACTGTGGCACCGCGATTTTTCGCCTGAATGCCACTGACGCGCTAATGAACGATATCCGCGTTGGCAATTATATGGTATCGGGGCTACACGGTGTCGTTTCTACACACAGTTTTCCACAAATTTCCACTAGTGCCCCAGCGAGGTTAATATGGGTGGAGAAGGCTCATAATGTTTACCGACTTGGTTTAATCGAATTACCCCACTCATATTCCAGTTAACTCGAACATTTCCTCATACAATGGCTGCATCGTTCGATCACCACGACAAGTCCAGGTAATCTCAACTCGGGACCATCCCGGTACGACTAATTTTTTTAATCACCCTCACTTTTCCAGCTGGTATTTTGGACCAATTTCCCGACAGGACGCCACTGATCTTCTGATGAGTGAGAAGGAAGGCGGCGTTTTCCTCGTCCGAGACAGTAAAAGTATTCATGGAGATTATGTCCTATGCGTGCGGTAAGTTTCCCTCAAAACCGGCTACCGTCCAAAGTACAAATTTCGCTTATTACTCGACCAAACTTCCTTCGTAATAGAGAATTTATTCTCCGATCAATTTGTCCCGAGATCCTCTATTTCAATACCGGTGTTTCAGAATACCGATACCGAGATCCTGGAACCATTTATCGATTGATTGAAAAAGCCACAACCTATTGGTGTGGCTAGAGGCAGTAGTTCTCTCTGCTTCATGCGTCAAGTGGTACGGGTTCGATCCCCGTTGAATCCTAGACTTAAGATCTTAGACCTAAGAATAAAATTGACCAACAAAAATTGTCTGTGTTTAGACAGTCGTGATATGACCTTAGATGTTACAGCGACTTAAAACACCATAAAAAAATAAAATCAGGCCAAACACCTAAAACGTGTCTCAATGCTTTTTTTTTATATCTATGCCTTCAATATTTTCTTGGACATCTTAAGTATTTATATTTTATTCTTTAAAAATTCAAAAATTATTTTAGTGTTCCATTAGGATTCGTCCATTGGCGTGTAGAGCGACAACCTAGTCACTACGCCACTAAGTAATCTATAACCTAAATCGATCTGTTTTTTTTTAGGACTCGTGGTTGTTTTTATGAAAAAAAATTAGCTAAGTTATTTCTAAAAACAATTGGACGTATGGCTCGTATCTTGAAAAACTCGTATCTCGAGGTGCTACTGTAATGCTCTTTTTATAAAACATACAGTGACTTCAGTGTAGACACCGTCGTATACAGTGGTACCTCGACATACGAGTTTAACTCGTTCCGCAACCTTGCTCGTATCTCGAAGCAAATTAATGTTCCGGAAATGAGCTAGGCAAGTGTCGATAAAAAGATAAGATGCACCTCCTGTTGCAACTTTTTCTGGATGTTTATGCTGTTAAATCGAACTCGTATCTCGAATTTCGCTCGTAACTCAAAGCAAAAATATCACTCGCTCGCCGGCTCGTATCTCGAAAAACTCGTATGTTGGGGCACTTGTATGTCGAGGTACCACTGAATCTTTCTATATGCCTATTTTAACGATCTAAAAAAGATTAGTTAATGGGGTTAATTTGATTTTAAGTACACTATAATTACAATACAGTGGTACCTTGACATACGAGTTTAATTCGTTCCGCAACTTTGCTCGTATTTTGAATTACTCGTATCTCGAAGCAAATTTCTCCGATACAAAACAATTGAACTACCATTAATTCGTTCCAACCCCCAAAATGTCACCCCAGTTATTTTGTTACGTGGTTTTGAATAATAAAAACGTATTTATAAATGACAAATATTTACTGTACAAAAACAAAAAAGAGAATGCAAAGAAATAAATTCGATATCCTTTGCCTTTTTCGCTACATTTTTTTCGCTTTCACCTGTAGGCCGTTTAGAAAAAAAAAAAACATGTTCAAGGAGGTTTGTTTCTTCCTCCCTCTCAGAATGTTCCGGAAATGAGTTAGACAAGGTCATTAAAAAGATCAGATGCACGACCTGTTGCAACTTTTTAAGACCTTCGACCTGCTAAACCAAACTCGTATCTCGAATTTTGGCTCGTAACTCAAAGCAAAAGATCACTCGCTCGTATCTCAAAAAACTCGTATGTTGGGGCACTCGTATGTCGATGCACGACCTGTTGCAACTTTTTCTGGGTGTTTCTTTTCCACGAACTGTGAAACTCTCTCCCACATTCCTAAGATCTCCTTTATCTCACTTGTAGAAATAACCTCCTCGTCTGACTCCTCGAAACCAATTTCTACCGACCGACCTGCTGAACTCGTATCTCAAATTTTGCTCGTAACTCAAAGCAAAAAACCACTCGCTCGCCGGCTCGTATCTCGGAAAACTTGTATGTTGGGGCACTCGTATGTCAAGGTACCACTGTGTACGGTTATTCAAACTACACACCATTATACTCCAGTGTAAAAATCCGGTAAACACCCGGTGGGATTTTGTTGTGGTGTGGTCCATAATCGGATCCGCTAGGGATCTTTGATGATAAGATTGAAAAGTTCATATTTTGCAACAATTCCCTTCATATTCTTGACATATCCATATTTTTCTCGTAGAAATTGCGAAACCCCTCTACCACTAGTTTTTTTTTCCACACTTGACTGTTTTTTTTTTAATTCTTCTAGGGAGGATAGCAAAGTTAGTCATTATATAATAAATAAAATTCAACAAAGTGATCAAACCCGGTATCGAATCGGTGACCAGATGTTTCCCGATCTACCAACGTTACTTGCCTTTTACAAATTGCACTATTTGGACACGACACCGCTGATCCGGCCGGCGACACATCGTGTCGAAAAGGTCATCGCCAAGTTCGATTTCTCCGGAGTGGTAAATTAAAATAAAAATTAAAACTACTAAATGGCAAAATGATGTGACGATTCTGTTTAATTTTCAGGATGCCGATGATTTACCGTTTAAGAAAGGCGAGGTTTTGACGGTAATTTCCAAAGACGAGGATCAGTGGTGGACGGCGGAGAATAACTCAGGACGACGAGGATCAATTCCAGTACCGTACGTGCAAAAGGTTTGTGATTTTATCTCGATATGTACTCTTGCTTCTATGATACCTAGCTTTAACAATGGATCTTTGAAAATTAAAGACCTTTCAACCAATTAATTACTCTATTTGTGGTACCTTTTATAAATTTAAATTTGTTATGCCAATTGTCATGGTGATTCGATGAAAAAGAATATGATCATTCTTTAAGATAATGCTTTTCCAGGATAAAACATAGGTTATGTCCATCTGGGATAATGTACCTTTCAAATGGCAAAAGATTTTTTTAATTAGGTACAGTAGTTCCAGAGATTATCCTGTACATACACAAAAACCTACACAAAACCTATTTAATACTTTTGGGTCACAAATATAACCGTTCAATTGTTAATGTTCTTAAAAAAAAAAAAAATCACTGACTGGACTTAATTATTATATTTCACAAATACTATTTACTAAAATTCACAACACAAATTATAAATTAAAGTAATTTTTTTTAAAGATTTTTACTTTAATTTATAATTTGTGTTGTAAATTTTAGTGAATAGTATTTGTGAAATATGTTAATGTTTTATTTGCTGGTATACTAAGCGAAAACTCAAAAAAGTGTTCGATTTATGTTACTGAAACCTATAAGAGCTTGTTATTAAATGTTAGTGATTCAAAATTCATATTTTCATCTAAGTAGTATAAAATATTTTTTTTTTGTAGTATGATGAAAATAATGTGAGTGGAAACGATGTTTTTCGACCTTCATCCGGAGTTTCGCCGGCATCCTTGACGTCAACGCCTCAACAAGTCGAAGCTCAAGTTCGTCGTAGTCAATTAAATGTAAGTACTGTGCACCCCTGATAAGTAGAACAGTTTTTCCAGTCCCGGTTCAACCCTATCCAATCCCATGAAATTATATCAATAAGTCGAAAAAATTTTTTTGAGTCGTTCCGAACATTTTCAAACTCGTTCACGGGAAAATAACCCTTAATCAGTTTATTCATAAGCGTGAATGCGTTTGGCGATTATCCTATCCACTTGAATTGATTTTTTACCAGTTCCAAATCACTCCGCGAACAAACCTAATATTATAGACATAATTCAATGTTTGTGTTTTAGCGAAAATTACCAGCGCTGGCCCGTGTGAAGCAAGTGCGCGTTCCGAATGCGTACGACAAAACGGCATTGAAACTAGAAATCGGCGAGTTGATAAAAGTGACGAAAATGAACATCAATGGTCAGTGGGAAGGCGAGTTAAATGGAAAAACCGGCCACTTTCCATTCACGCACGTTGAATTTGTCGACAACGATGAAATAAACGCCGACGAAAGTTAGTCGGTTCATTCATGTCAACTATTTTTTTTTTTTTTTAACGCGACAAATTGCAATACCAAATTACTAAATGATTAAGACAGCATTTTGAATGGGAAACTGGATGGCAAATTTATTTATTTTCATTGTTCAAAATGTCTGTGTTTTATGTTAACTATACGTATTTACTTTAATAACTATTGCTCTTTACTGTATTTGGTCTTGTTACACAGTAAAAACGGGTTTAGTCAGATACTTGCATGCATTACTGTTATGTGCGAGTAGGTAAGTAACTCACATTTGCATTTCTACATTTTTACTCACTTTCTTTCATATAGCTATGAGTCAGTCAGTCAGTCAGTCACGACTTGCACGTCAGTCAGTCAAGTCGGAAAATTTTATAAAAAGATAGTAACTAATCTTTCGAACAGTTGTCACTTACCTATGTTTTGCAAACTACTCTTATCTTGGTCGAGCCAAATCGACCTACTGACATACAAACACATAGTAACTCCTATCCATTGTCAAGTCAGCAACATGTGTTGTGTAAACAAGCCATAAGACAACAGCTCTCATACAACTCAAACGTCAATCTAAACGATTTTACGGGTAGTTGCGTCGTTACGTGTGTAATGTAAACTGATCTCATCGTGTCGAGGCAAGTCGACTTACTGCCATTCGAGTGGCAGTAGCTATCAAGTGAGCCACTCGCACTGTGTAACCTGACCCATAATACGGTAAAGTCCATTAAGTCCAAGTCAAAGCTATCTTTTTGTCTTAATTTTTTGATCAAATAAACTTCTATGTAAATATTTAATTAGTACAAAATGACGATGGTTGTCCAAAATGGAAGTTCATAACGCGCAATAAAACTCGAAACGGAGACTCTATCATTTGCCATATATAAAAAAATTAAGTTAGTATTAAGTTAAATAGCGTTACAAATGTTTTTTTTTTTTAAATTAAGTTACGAATACATTATATGGTTAAAAAATTTAAAAAAAAATCAATCATCACATTGCATGTAAATATTATATTATATATTGAATAAAAATTGAAAAGGAAAAGAATATATTTCAATTAGGTACTAAAACAACGATAGATATATTTTATACTTTTAAGTTTTGACTCACCCAGCTTACAACATAATATTTTATACATCTTTTTAGCATGAAGACAGCTGAAAGAATCAAACATTTTTGCAAGATAACAAGTCAATCGTAAAAAATACTTTTTACAGCATCTTAAGCCTTTTAAGCTTCATATCTGTGCATCATCAATAAATTTTTTTACTTTTTTTATTACAAATTTTATTAGATCTATAGAAGTCTATAGAATCTATTGAAGTCTATGAAATTTGTGGCGACGACATACATACATAGTCCGCACATTACACATAGCGATCAGTAAGTGTAGAAAAGGCTTAAGAAAAATATTTCCTATTGTGTTACAAAATATAACACACAATTTAATCTAATTACAGTCAAACTTGGAGGAGCAAGTCAAATTTTTAACGAATATCACCTCTAAAAGTCGAACTTCTAATCCAGTGAGTACAAAACGATCAACTACGTAATAATTCGATGACAGTTACATAACAATCATGAAGTTGGACGTTTTGAGCTCATAACCTTTCTAAGTCGAATTTTCAAGTTGAATGTTCAAGGAAGCACGATCTCTTTTGCTAATGAATTTATGATTCTTATCGATGATTCTATGATTCTAATCAAACCCAACATTTTAGTTTAAAGAGGTGCAGGAGTGGTCTTTCTCTCTTAGACAGGTTCGTAAAAAAACAAGATAATAATAAGAAATACTGAATAATTCTAACAGGGTCTATAGTGAAACGTTACCCTTATATTCGTATATATTTTATTTATTCGATATTAAAGTTTAATAAATATTTAATTTGTCGAAATATTTTTTTTTATTTCTAGAACTTTCCCTATAAATTTTTGCAGATATTCTTCTTTTTCGAGATATTCGTAATTTTCAAACTTCAGAAAAATTCAGATATTGTTTAGCACAGACAATCACATTATACATATCTGTTATGTGGATTGCCTATACAAATCATTCAACGCTTACTGAGAATGTATAAAATCGAAGATTTCGATTATCTCGGTATGGACGAAAAATTTTAAAATCGGCAACGACAACTTTTCCGGTCGAGACTTCCCGATTGGTTTTCGCGATGAAATTCAGAATACAGATAGTCAAGGGTAAGATCGGAAAAGTTGTCGTTTCCGATTTTTAAAATTTTTCGTCCTTACCGAGATAATCGAAATCTTCGATTTTACATACACTGCCGGCCAAAAGTTTGAGACCAGTTGTAATATATTTATGCTATCACTTATTGTATTCAAAGTTTCGGTAATAAAATAAAAATTGTTGTCCATACATATTTTTAAATTACTGATGAACATCTAAAGAGACTTTTGTAGGTATGTTTCTCAGGTACAAATAGAATTAATGGGTTCTGTTTAAAAACATCCAAGACCGCAGGGTGTCTGGCCAGTGGAAGGGTCATCATTATATTTAAAGTAGCTCCGTATTAATTGTTCTTTAATTCTATTCTTCTTTAATTTTGCACTGGCTATTCTTTGTTATTATTTAGACTTTCTAAAACAGGTTATTTTAAATTTTTTTTTAAGTTATGTACCATTTTGTACGAATAATTTAATTTAGTCTTAACTTGGGGTTTCTATAATTAAAACGTTTTAAAAATGGGAAAAGTACGAGAAATAAATATCGAAACTCGATCTGCCATTGTTACTTTACATAATGAAGGCAAATCCGAACGTGAAATTGCGTCTCAACTTAAACTTTCGAAGACTTGTATTCATCGCACAATTATTCGGTTTAAGGAAACGGGTAGTTTTCAAGATTTTCCACGTTCAGGAAGACCGAGAGCTACTACTTCTAGTGAGGATCAGTTTATCGTTATTACCAGCAAAAGGAATAGACGCTTAACAGCACCAAAAATTCGTGCTGAAGTGAACAAATCTTTAAATAAACCAGTTTCGCTTACCACAGTGAAAAGACGGTTGAGGAACGCTAAACTGTTTGGTCGTGTTGCCGTTCGGAAACCTTTACTAAGGCCGCAAAATAAGAAAAAAAGGATGCAGTGGGCCCTATTCCATCGAGATTGGACAGAAGATGATTTTAAAAAAGTTCTTTGGACTGAAGAGTCAAAATTCCAAGTATTTGGCTCAAATCGACGAATTTACGTTCGGCGTAGCACCGAAGAAAAGATGTTACCAGATTGTGTAGTGCCAACTGTTAAGCACGGTGGTGGTTCAATAATGGTCTGGGGTTGTTTCTCAGGCCATGGAATTGGAAATTTGGTTAAAATTGATGGAATTTTGAAGAAAGAGGAATATAAAACAATTCTCGAAAAAAATGCTGTACCATCAGGCTTAAGTTTAATTGGCAATGGGTTTATTTTCCAGCAAGATAACGATCCAAAGCATACTTCCAAGCTATGTAAAAATTATTTATTACAAAAAGAAGCAGAAGGAGTTTTAAAAATCATGAAATGACCACCGCAAAGTCCGGATCTCAATCCAATCGAGCTTTTGTGGGACGAGCTTGATAGGAATGTCCGAGAGGAGTGTCCCTTTTCACTTGCAGACTTGTGGAGACTACTACAAGAAAGCTGGAACAAAATTTCTCAAGAAACCATAAATAAATTAATAAGTAGAATGCCGAGACTAGTAGAAAAAGTAATAAAGTGCAAGGGAGGATTTTTTGATGAAAAAACAGTTTGAGTAATTAGTTCATTTTTTTTTATAGAATAATTTTTTATGTTTATTTTCTATACTAAGTATGTTTAAAGGTTATAACTATAATATTAATAAACATTTTTACTGTATTTGTCTTTGAATTTTTAAAAATATTTTCTTTTTTTGGCTTAAATCTATATGGTCTCAAACTTTTGGCCGGCAGTGTATTCTCAGTAAGCGTTGAATGATTTGTATAGGCAATCCGCATAACAGTTATGTATAATGTGATTGCCTGTGCTAAACAATATCTGAGTTTTTCTGAAGTTCGATAATTACGATTATCTCGGTAAGGACGAAAAATTTTAAAAATCGGAAACGACAACTTTTCCGATCTTACCTTTGACTATCTATATTCTGAATTTAATCGCGAAAATCAATCGGGAAGTCTCGACCAAACTTTTTCTTGGAACAAAAGTTTGAAGGCGTATTAACATTTTGAAATTATACGGAGAATAAAACATTGCTTTATATAGAAGTTTCCACAAACTTTTCTCAGTTCTTTTATAACCTAGGTGATAGAGAAGTCGGAAGCCAAACAGTGGACCCTGAGTTCGATTCCAGTACCTGATCCCGGAATTTAAAATGTTAATGTATATATATAATATGTATTACAGCATGAATTTTCATATATTAATGTTTATTTGAATTTTCCAGTTATCCTTCTAGTTAATACGGTCCTTTAATCGTTCAAGTCCTTCGTGATGGATTCAAGTTACGTTTTATTTTTTTCTCATTATGAAAATTGATTTTAGCATTAATTTGATTACGGATAATTTAATAGCTTCTTTATGAAATAAAAATTTGGTGGTCAATTTTCCAATTTTCACATTTGGGAAAACGAGGTTTGAACCGCGCTTCAATTTCTAGCCGATCCCCAAATATTGGCGCCGCATCAAAACCGCACCAAAATCTGAGAAATTCCTGAAAATGTGGCAAATTTGGCACTTTTTTCAACTTTAACGTCGAATATCTCGTTAACTATCGATCGTACGTAAACGATAGTTAGTTCATTGGAATCAGCCCGAATTACTCTATCGATCAACACTAAGAAAGTGTCGGAAAAGCTTATGAGACCGATTTTTGTTTTTCGATATTTGAATCCCTGATGAAACCATGGAGGAAAAAAGTTGATTCGTCAGGGACGAAATATTTGATGAGATTTAGAATAAAGATAGAGAATGATGAAATCGTAAAAAATATTTTTGCAGATTTTCAAAATCTTTTGTCATTTCCGAGATAATCGTGATCGTGATTTTACTTTTTACAGATTCCTCGTCTTCACCGTTAACGAAGTCTACATTATTTAAGATTTGCACCTGTCAAAATAAGATGCTTACTGCGCCACCTATCCACAATACGTTGAACTAAAAATACAATTTCCAAAATAATTCAACGTATTGTGGATAGGTGACGCAGTAAGCATCTTATTTTGACAGGTGCAAATCTTAAATAATGTAGACTTCGTTAACGGGGAATTTATAAAAATGAAAATCACGATTATTTCGTAAAACGACAAAAGATTTTGAAATTCTGCAAAAACTTCTTTAACGATTTTCTCATCCTCTATGTATAATCTAAATTTCATCGAAAAATTTGGTGCATAAAAATTAACTTTTTTCCTCCATGGTTTTAATAGGGATTCAAATATCGAAAAATTAAAATCTTTCACTTAAGCTTTTCTGGGATTTTCTTGGCGTTGATCGATGGAGTAATTCGGGCTGATTCCAATGAACTAACTATCGTTAACGTACGATCAATATTTAACGAGATATTTGACGATAACGTTGCAAAAAGTGCCAAATTTGCCACTTTTTCAGGAATTCCTTAGATTTTGGTGCAAATAAAAAACTCCAAATCAAAATTTGGGTATCGGCCGGAAAATGAAGCACGATTCAAACCTCGATTTCCCAAAAGTGAAAATTGAAAAATTAACCACCACATTTTCCGACCAAATTTGTATTTAATAAAAAAGCTATCCGTAATCAAAATAATATCTAATGATAAAATCAATTTCCATCATGAGAAAAAAATAAATTATTGCCTCACAATCCATCGACCGTTCAAGTGAAAGACTTGAACGACCGAAGGGCCGAATTTAATCAAGTGATAACTGGATAATTCAAATGAACATTAATATATGGAAATTCATGCTGTAATACATATAGAAATACATTAACATTTAAGAAACAAATTTGGGGGTCGGTGCTGGAATCGAACCCATGGACCACTGCTTGGCTCCCGATGTGTCTATCGCCTAGGCCAGAGGTTTTTAAACTTATGTACTTCGCGAACCCCCACTTGAAAAATTTTTTTTTGAAGGACCCCATCCCAACTTTAGGTACTTTACGTCATTTTATTAGTTAATTTCTGGCTTACGATTTCATAAGGAGAAGGATATATGATGAATATTTCTAACAGTGATTGGTGAATAACGATTTTTTGCATATTGTAGAACACATTTTATGAGAAATTATAATATTGAAGAAAGAAAATATAAACATTGTCATAGCAACAAATCTCACAAATTATAATGGGTACTTACATTAAATTTTTATAAATATTTAATAAATTAATGAGATGGATGCAGTTGTTTTCTTGAAACAAGAAGCTCAATATTTGGCTTAATACTGGAAACTTTTATTCTAAGATCCGGCTTTATATTTAATTTGTTTCTATATTTAGGCTTAATATAAAATAGTTCCGAAAAAGCTTGTTCGCATAAATATGTTGTGCAGAATGGAATCAAATGTTGAAGTGCTTTATTTGCAAGCGCAGGGTAATCTGACCTGAGAAGTAACCAAAAGCTGGTCAATTCTGTTTTGTTGAATTTTAGTTTATAAGTCGTATCACATGATAATTCCGCGAGAATATCTTGTTCAGGTGCAGATAAATATTTAGCATTTGCAATTTCCATGTTAAATGGAGCTCTGATCCAGTTATTGCAAGGATCAGGAGTAGGAAAATACGTCCTGAAGTTGCTTTTCAAAGTAATTAAATGTTCAACAAATAATTGACGCGTTTGAATAAGCAATTCTTTACTGGAGCTTTCTATGAAATCATTGAGAGTTGGAGAGTAGGATATACTTAAACAATGAACTTTAAATATTTATATATGTATATATTTTTACGATGTTTTTTTTTTCAAATGGCTTTGCTGACCCCCAGTAAAGGCTTCGCGGACCCCCAGGGGTCCGCGGACCATAGTTTAAGAACCTCTGGCCTAGGCTATAAGAGAACGTATAAAATTTCGTTGAAACTTCTATATAAATCACCGTTTCATCCACCACATAATTTCAATGTGTTAATTTTTAATACAACGTCAAACTTGCGCCAGGAAAAAGTTCGATCGAGACTTTCCGATTGATTTTCGGGATGAAACTCAGAATATGGATAGTCGAGAGTAAGATCGGAAAAGTTGTCGTTACCGATTTTTAAAATTTTTCGTCCTTACCGAGACAATCGAAATTTTCGATTTTACAAAGTAAGCACGTTATGATTTGTATAGGCGACCCACATAACAGTTATGTAAAATGTGGTTCTCTGTGCTAAATGATATATGCGATATATGAATTTTACTGAAGATCAAAAATTAAAAAAATCAAAAAATCTTATAATTCAAATAATGAAAAAAAAGGGTCAGCTAAGTGGATGTAAAAAAAATCGTTAACGTGGAATTTGTTAAAATAAAAATCACGATTATCTCGGAAACGATAAAAGATTTTGAAAATCTGCTAAAATATCTTTGGAAAAATTTTTATAATGAGAAAAAAATAAAACGTTAACTCAATCCATCGACCGTACCAATCACGAAGGACTTGAACGATCGAAGGACCTAATTTTTTGATTTTTCAAATTTTTTAAGTCGTCGTGCAAATCATCATTACGGAAAAAGTTAAACTTTATGCACAAATTTTTCGATGAAATTTAGAATATAGATAGAGGATGAGGAAATCGTTAAAGAAGTTTTTGCAGATTTTCAAAATCTTTTGTCGTTTTACGAAATAATCGTGATTTTCATTTTCACAAAATGCCCGTTAACGAAGTCAACATTATTGAAGATTAGCACCTGTTAAAATAAGATACTTACTACGCCATCTAACGACAATACGCTGAAATATTTTGGAACTTTCATTTTTAGTTCAACGTATTGTTGATAGATGGGTATGATGGATAGATCTTATTTTGACAGGTGAAAACAATAATGTTGACTTCATTAATGGGGATTTTGTAAAAACGAAAATCACGATTATTTCAGATTTTTACGATTATATCATCCCCTATCTATATTTTTTTATTAACAATTCGTCCATTAAATGTAATTGTTTTCTTCCCAATTATTTTCTCTATCGCTAAAAATAATGATTTGTGCCGAAATCACTCAAGATTATCAATAGTGCCGGCTCTGAGGGGAACTTATGTCGGGTTAGTTAATTGGTGGATAAATAATCTTTTAAATTTATTTAGACCCTTAACAAGGATTCAATGAGTCATCATAGACCAGCACGACCAGCATCTCCTCGGCTACTAGCAATGCATACACTACGTGACAGTAAAGACAGCGCTTTTAATTTCGATCTTTCGTGCGAAGCACGTTCTTCCACTACCAAGCCTCACTTGAGTGCACCCTACTGGAAGGATCCAATTCCTTTACGATCGAGGACTCTGGGTGGGGTACCGGCACCAAGTCTTTTCTCTGATTGGAAATGTTCGGATGAAAAAAAAGCCAACTCTAGTCAAACGCATGACTCAAACACTCAACAAGCCCAAGATGAAATTGTCACCTCGATTCAGACGGAAGCTGTAACCGATTTCTTTGCCCAAGTACAAAATCGATTTACTGTAAAAGACATGATAGAAGTATTTTCGACGGAATCGGTGAAATGTCTGGAAGACGAAGATTCAATTTCGCAGCATACAATTCCTACACCTTCTCGACCAGAACTTCCTGAGTTCGATCCATATGAAACGGAGCTTGACCAATATGTTCTTGAACCAAGGAACTCACCGAAAATTCTCACCTTTCCACTTATAGTGAAGGAAACTAAAATTGCCCTTTACAATGATATAAATGGGATGTACATTAAAGCAAGCAGCAAAACAGGGAATGTATCCGCTGCTCGCGACATTATTCTCATTGGCATGGAAAACTCAATGGTATGTTATCAATATTCGTATTTTTCATTAAACATTGTTAAGTGTTGGTTGCAACTACGCCATCTAGCGTTTTAAAACAATCACTAATTCAATAGATGTAATATTATTTATAAGTCTATTTAAGGACACGTTTTTGAAGTTATACTTCTTTAGGCGCGTTATGAAAAAATGATGAGAGTGAAATTTTTAGATGGGCGGCCGCCTTGAGACAAAAATTAACAAAGCGAAGTTGGCCGCAAAAACACTCGGTTTCTTGGCGCGCGTAATTTGAATTTTTATTTTATTTATTTATTTTTATATTTAAATTAATAATTATATATATATACAAATGACACATATTAAGTTCGTTCGCGGATGTGATAATGAATCGGTAAAGAATCAGTTCAAGACCGATTTAGGATCATCGCCAAGCGCTTGCAAGTTTATGAGCCAAGTTAAGGTCCGATATTCGCGGTTTACACGAAATGCGTTCTTTGCCGATTCATAATTAGTTCTAGCGATCCTCAGATTTTTGATAGGATGAAAAATTCGATTCTCTTACTCATGCGCAGTTTGCTAAATTTTGGCTAATTCTTAATCCAGTTTTGTTGTCATGCTGCGTTCACACGAGTCAACATTAGTAGCCCGTTTTTAGTTGATCAAAAAAAGTTGAATGAAAAACCTCGTGTGAGAACCGTAATCAACTTTTTAGTGGATCAAAAAAAGTTTGAACGAGTCATCACACTAAGTTTTTCATTCCACTTTTGATCGATTAACTAAAATCTGTCAACCAAAGTAGACTCGTGTGAACGAGGCATCAACGTCTGTCAACTACTAATCTTCGTCTTACTACCGAACATTTTCAAACTCGTTCACGGGAAAATAACCCTTAATCAGTTTATTCATAAGCGTGTATGCGTTTGGCGATTATCCTATCCACTTGGATTGATTCTTTACCAGTTCCGGATCAATACCGCGAACGAACCTATTATTAAAAAATAAGTTATTACTTTTCTCATATTTTGCACTAGCTGTTACAACCATTTTTCTAGTTTTGTGATGTAAATGACGTCTTCATTCCATGCATATTCTTGGTTATCACGAAATCTGACATTCTGAAATGATTCAACCATCTTAGAATAATAATTTAGCAAAACAAGGCATGAATAAGATTAAGACATTTACTTTGAAAAATAGCTACTTACTTTAGTTTGCAATTTCTATTGAGCTTCGCCTTTATGTCATGCATGAATTGTTAACCAGAAAAATGATCCTGACAAATTTTATAAACGTCTGGCAGCTTTCTTTGGATTTTATTTTCATTGTAAACCATAGTTTTTCACAGTATTTCAGCCAATGAATAGTCATAAAAATACAAATTTACTACACAAACGATTACTCGGAAAAAACGTGTTTAATGAAATATTACTTTTAGGCAATTTAGTAGCGTTCTATTTTATGATCACAAATTAACAAAATGAAGTTGGCCGCAAAACTACTCGGTTTCTTTTAACTTGACGCGCGTAATTTGAATTGTTGTTTTATTTATTTACTTATTTACTTATTTTTATATTTAAATTAAAAATAATTAAATCTTTAATTATATTTTTTATATTTTATTTAGAAAATATTATTATATACAAATGACACATATTATTAAAAAATAAGTTATTACTTTTTTCGAATTTTGCAGTAGCTGTGATGAAATTGATGTCTGCATTTCATGCATATTCTTAGTTATCACGAAATCTGTGATGATTCAATGATTCAACCATCTAAGAATAATAATTTAGTAAAACAAGATTAGAATAAGATTAAGACATTTACTTTGACAAGTAGCTACTTACTTTATTTCGCAATTTATATGAAACTTCGTTTTCATGACATGCATGAATTGTTAACCAGAAAAATGATCCTGACAAATTTTATAAACGTCTGGCAGCTTCCTTTGGATATTATTTATTAATATAAATTAAATATATATATATATATATATTATTAAATATTAATTTACAATTTTTTAAAATTGATTATTTGAATGCAATCAATAAAAACTAATATTAATGATGCCAAAGAAGTATAACTTCCCACGCGCGTACATAAGTACTCAACCACTTTTTTATAGTCTTTTATAGCTTAAATATTGGGAAAAATCTTATTTTCGTAAGAATATTTTTGGTGTAGTTGATTTTTATCCAGAAGATTTATTTGAAACTTTTTTTAAAACTTTAGTTTTTGACAATACATTTTATTTAGAATGTTGAATTCCACAGCTATGTTTTATTGGCATGTATTAAGGTTTATTCTAAACGAAGGTCATCCTCATCCAGCGACTCATCGTTTCACCCATAACTAGAGAATTTAATATCTTGTTTTGACTTGAAATTTTTATCTTTTATCGTGCTGAAGTTTTACATTTTAAACCAAGTAGCTTGAAAATCAAGTCAAGTATCTGAAAAATCAAATAAGGCAGTGAACCCTCAACGTGCTTTAAAAAAAAACTGAATTTAATTTGAAATTTTTCAGGAGAGTTTCCATCAGCTAATGCAACCTGTGCTGAAAACATTGCAGTATGTAACAAAGTTACGCATTGCGCAAAACGAATTCCATGTAAGAGAGCGCTCTCCTGCACTTAGGGAAAATGTTCCCATGACATTGAGCTTTTTTATGTTGGGAGTTCAAAACGTGTTAAACGCCAAACTAAAATACGTTGACGATTTAGAACTCCACAATGATCCTGGTACAGTAATTAATCATTTATTTTGTTACAAAAATGACGATCATTTGTTTCTTTTACTCAATATTTCATATGATATGCGTTTTCTTACTACGAATCAGCTAAAATGCTAGTTAGGCTTACTTTTTAAATATTGTTTTTGCTAAGGCTCTTAAAATTTTAATCAGTCATACAGTGGTACCTCGACATACGAGTGCCCCAACATACGAGTTTTTCGAGATACGAGCGTGTGATTTTTTGCTTTGAGTTACGAGCAAAATTCGAGATACGAGTTCGGTTTAGCAGGTCAAAGGTCTCAAAAAAAGTTGCAACAGGTCGTGCATCTGATCTTTTTAATAGAGATAAAATTTGAGATACGAGTAATTTAAGATACGAGCAAGGTTGCGGAACGAATTAAACTCATATGTTGAGGTACCACTGTATTATATTCTGATGGAGCATCACATATTAGACACAGTGAGATCGACGAGCACCCAATAATCGCTGAAGATTGTTTGGCAACATTAAATTTCTTTACACTTTTTTCTATTTTTCAGGTCTCCTTACCAAGATTAGAAAATATTGCGCTGCAATGAATATTATATATAAAGTGGCTAAAACTGCTTTAACAGTGTTCGAGCAAATTGATAATGGGGCTCAACATTTAACTAATCGGTTGGCGGCTGCCCATTTACTCAATGTTCTCTTAACTTGCATTAAAAACCACGCATTATACGAGTTGGATCTTAACACACTTATAGAATTGTACGCATTTTCATTAAGACGATACTTAGACATTGCCGACCGCTGGCTTCAAGAAGGTGAAATCATGGATCAACGAAATGAATTTCTACTGACACAGTATGTATATTATCATATACTACATATTTTTGGGTTTCGTACGCGCACAACGACGAGAAATTAAATCCTTGTAAGACCACTTACTTGTTGGACTGGATGTCCATCTGTGCGTGTCTCTCATAGACTAGTCATCATTACGATTTTCTAGACACCCAAATAAATTTGGTTCAGCCAAAAAAAAATATCTGCTGCGAGGCGTCACAGTACTTTCTATTACTTTCATCAATGAGACTCGTTGTTGGTTAAAAGAACTACAAGTCAATCGTAAAAAAAATACTTTTTACAGCATCTTAAGCCTTTTAAGCTTCACATCTGTGCATCATCAATACATTTTTTTTTACTTTTTTTATTACTAATTTTATTAGATCTATTGAAGTCTATGAAATTTGTGGCGACGACATACATACATTGCACATTACACATAGCGATCAGTAAGTGTAGAAAAGGCTGAAGAATAGGCATTTTATAACTATATAAACAGAACTTAATAGATACAGCTTATATACATTATACTGCAACGTTTTTCCGGGTTCGTTGGTTTGTGTTTAATGACTACGAATTTATTTCTTAACAATTATTTATTTATTTATCTAACACTTATACACTACAACAATGTTCACTGTCAACAATAGTCACAGTACTGTTTAAATTTCACTATATACACAACGTACACTTTATTTAACAATGTTTAGAATTTATATAACACTGTTCACTTTAACACTGAGCACTTTGATGAATTTATTTGAATACACACTCGGTGGTTTATTTGAATACTGCCGATTAATTTATTTCAATACTCTTAGGTGGTTTATTTTATACTGGTCTGTTGGCCCCTCTTTCGGCTTATTTTATAGGAACCAATCATCGGTCTAGAACTTTCGAAACCATAAATCATCCGTTTCTAGAATTTTCTATTGGTAATCTTAGCGCCTGTCTTTCTCTCCTCCATTGATTTATCAATGGAGAAAATACTCGAACAATGCGTCCTTGTTACATTAATCCTTTGGTCATAAAACTGCTTCAGGGGGTCCATCCTTTTGTACAATTCTTATCGCCGGTGATTGTTTAATCCCGCCCTTCGGGCGCCAGACACAAATGGGTGTCTTGGATTTGTGACAATACATATGGATATACGAATTCCCAACCTTCACCCCAGAACCGCCCTTATAAGCATTTTCCCAGGAAAAAATTTCAAATCAAAGTTGTAGTCTAAGAACTATAGAAAGTTTAAATAAAATAAAAAAAATAAAAAGCTCCAAAACTCCTAGAATAAAGTGAACCTTCTGGTCAACCGATTTCAACTAAAAGGCTCGCAGCACAACTCGATAAAATATGAAGGCAAAATTCCAAGTTTGGTGAAATTCGGATAAAGCTTTCGATACGATATCGCTGTCACACACCGACACACATAGACATGTGTCTAAAAATAATTTTTTTTTTTGGACGCGAGAGACCTAACAACATGTATTTCCAGTGAAAGCACGAATTCGAAAATTCGATCCGATTACAATACAGTGATACCTCGACATACGAGTGCCCCAACATACGAGTTTTTCGAGATACGAGCGAGTGATTTTTTGCTTTGAGTTACGAGCGAAATTTGAGATACGAGTTCGGTTTAGCAGGTCGGCCGGTAGAAATTGGTTTCGAGGAGGAGGAGGAGGTTATTTCTACAAGTGAGATAAAGGAGCTCTTAGGAATGTGGGAGAGAGTTTCACAGTTCGTGGAAAAGAAACACCTAGAAAAAGTTGCAACAGATCGTGCATCGACATACAAGTGCCCCAACATACGAGTTTTTTGAGATACAAGCCGGCGAGCGAGTGATTTTTTGCTTTGAGTTACGAGCGTAATTCGAGATACGAGTTCGGTTTAGCTCAACAAGTTGCAATAGGTCGTGCATCTGATCTTTTTAATGACCTTGTCTAACTCATTTCCGGAACATTCTGAGAGGGAGGAAGAAACAAACCTCCTTGGACATGTTTTTTTTTAACGGCCTACAGGTGAAAGCGAGAAAAATGTAGCGAAAAAGGCAAAGGATATCGAATTTATTTCTTTACATTTTCTTTTTTGTTTTTGTACAGTAAATATTTGTCATTTATAAATACGTCTTTATTATTCAAAACCACGTAAGGAAATAACTGAGGTGACATTTTGAGGGTTGGAACGGATTAATGGTAGTTTAATTGTTTTGTATGAGAAAATTTGCTTCGAGATACGAGTAATTCAAGATACGAGCAAGGTTGCGGAACGAATTAAACTCGTATGTCGAGGTACCACTGTACTTCCTTTTAGTAAAGGAACTACTTTAAGTACTACTATATAGTTATAGTAGTAAAAATTATTGTAAACAATGTTAATCGTAGTGCGAAACCCTTTCACTGAAAGTTGCTTTAGTTCTTAACCGTTTTTTTTTTAGTAGTACCCCAATAACAATGAATCCCAAATATGATATCTGGGAGTCACGATCATTATCCATCGAAGCATTGCATCGAGCCGAAGATTTGCGCTGTTTGCAGCCATCGCTTCCTTTTCCTTGGAGACCAACACCCGAATTGGTCGTTGATGAAACATTAGAAGTGTTTGACAGTATTTTCAATGAACAAATCCAGAGTAATATCGCAACGAAGTATGCCGCGGTATCTTTTGAACGTGCCGTTCAGACTTTAGACAAACCCCAACGGGTCGTTCCAGAATATGATGAAATATTGTCGATTTTTCGGGATCAAATTCTGCCTATTGGCGAACAAATGTATTTATTACAACGAATGGACGAGCTGCGAGGAGTAAACCGCCATTATTTTGGAAATAATAAAGGTATGATTGTTTTTTTTTTGTAGAGAAACGTCTTTAGAAGAAAACATATTACACAATTTGATATTCTAATCCACTGTATTGTTATACAAAATGTTTACTGTCTATTGAAGTTATACTTCTTTAGGCGCGTTATGAAAAAATGATGAGAGTGAAATTTTTAGATGGGCGGCCATCTTGAGACAAAAATTAACAAAACGAAGTTGGCCGCAAAAACACTCGGTTTCTTGACGCGCGTAATTTGAATTTTTGTTTTATTTATTTTTATATTTAAATTAAAAATAATTATATATACAAATGACACATATTATTAATAAATAAGTTATTACTTTTCTCGAATTTTGCAGTAGCTGTTAAACTAGTTTGAGGTTAGTGATGAAAATGACGTCTGCATTTCATGCATACTCTTGGTTATCACAAAATCGGGCGTTCTGAAATGATTCAACCATCTTAGAATAATAATTTAACAAAACAAGGCATGAATAAGATTAAGACATTTACTTTGAAATGTAGCTACTTACTTTATTTCGCAATTTCTATGGAGCTTCGCTTTCATGGCATGCATGAATTGTTAACCAGAAAAATGATCCTGACAAATTTTATAAAAGTCTATCAGCTTTCTTTTGATTTTATTTTCATTGTAAACGATAGTTTTTCACAATATTTCAGCCAATAAATAGTCATAAAAATACAAATTTACTACACATACTCGGAAAAAAATGTGTTTAATGTAATATTACTTTTAGGCAATTTAGTAGCGTTCTATTTTATGATCACAAATTAACAAGATGAAGTTGGCCGCAAAACTACTCGGTTTCTTTTAACTTGACGCGCGTAATTTGAATTTTTGTTTTATTTATTTACTTATTTCATATTTAAATTAAAAATTATTAATTCTTTAAATATATTTTATTTAGAAAATATTTATATATACTAATCTATAAATATATATATCAGTGGCGTGCGGTGACTTTTGAAACAGGGCATGCGGTTAGAAGTGGGGGGGGGGTATAAGAACCACATTTTTAAAATTTATTTTTTTATTTGATAAACGTGGTGTTATAAGTTTTTTTTTTAAATTAGCCTTATTCGACGCTTCTTCTTACAAAAATCATCAACAACCGCATCATATAATGTATTTAAAAACCACGAAAATAGTTCTTATCCTAAAGAACAGAACATTTGTATGGCCTTTGGGTCAATTATTCAAAATAACTCACGAAAAGTATCAGTAACAATTAAATTCACTGTTTAGATTCAAAACGGAAAACGCATCTGCTGACCGTTAATTAGCTATGTGAAATGCCGAGAGAGATAGTATTCGACCGTACTAGTGCGCATGCGCGACCAATTCAAAGCAAAGAATCGCATGCTACTGTCGCCAACGCATTCATTCGGCCTTTGCCGTTCATTTGATTTGGTAAACTATGTCAATTTTACGTGTGGTACCTTTCATTATTACGTAAATTAAAAAAATTATTAATGATAAAAATATATCATTTTTAGAATGATTTTACAAATGCAATTACGTAAATTAAAAATTAAATGAATAAATCATAAAAAAATATTCAATTTTTAAAATCGTCTTACAATCCATACATCCATGTATGGACCGCACGCCTCTGATATATATATATATATAAGCGAAAAACGATCACTGACTTATCACGAGATCTCTAAAACTATAGGCCCGATCGACTTGAAATTCAACATAGTTACTCCTCTTACCATGTGGACGCGTACTAAGAACGGATTTTACGCAAATCCTTTCCAAAATAAAATTTTCATCTACCCATCTTTACAAAATTTACTATCTTTTTACGTAAACTTAACTGTAATGACTTTTTTATATTTTGCTATGACGGTTTCTATTAATTAATCAGTTCAATTTAGTTATGTCCAGCGAAGCGGGCGGGGATCAGCTAGTGACACATATTATTAAAAAATAAGTTATTACTCTTCTCCAATTTTGCAGTTGCTGTGATGAAAATGACGTCTGCATTTCATGCATTATTATTCTTAGTTATCACGAAATCTGGGAATCTGAAATGATTCAACCATCTTAGAATAATAATTTAGTAACACAAGATATGAATCAGATTAAGACATTTACTTTGAAAAGTTGCTACTTACTTTATTTTGCAATTTCTATGAAGCTTTGTTTTCATGACTAATTGTTAACCAGAAAAATGATCCTGACAAATTTTATAAACGTCTGGCAGCTTCCTTTGGATATTATTTATTGATATAAATTAAAATATTATTCTCTTAATTTTATTTTTAATAATTATATCTCTAAATATGTACATATATTATTAAATATTAATTTACAATTTTTTAAAATTGATTATTTGAATGCAATTAATAAAAACTAATATATATGATGCCCAAGAAGTATAACTTCTCACGCGCGTACATAATTTATTTTATTTACTAGCTGTTTCTCACCCGCTTCGCTGAGTGTGTATTATTTTAATAATATTAATTATATTCAAATATTGTTGGAAACGACGAAAAAATAATTCTATGAAAATTTGAACTTTTAATATAAATATTCAAAGGTGTCGCATCGTAATTTTTATTTAAGTTTAACCTCACATCATTTGTTTTTAATTTTAACTTTTCGGATTTTTAAATTCCAGAATCCCTTTCGGAGGAATTTTTCAACATTTGTAAGCTATTTTTAACTAAGACCAAAGATCTAGCACTGTCCATTCCTAAACATTATACGTTTGAGTTGGCTCATTCACAGGAGCGCTTTGATGTGGTAGACAACAGTGATTGGATTGATTTGGATGTCGAGTGTCCTTTAAAAACGTATGTTGCCACTGATCCAGAACCGGAAGAAGCTGAAGCAAGCGAAACACCGAGGTACTAAAATAAATTATGTTAAATTAACCTGTTTTAGTAGAAGACCTTCTTACTAGAATGACGTTTTTATAACATCGGGGTGTTTTTTCGTGGGATCATTTTGACCTCATACTATTGATTAGGATTTAGTAATGTTATATTTTTTTCAGCATTAATCAATTTACAATTCTTAGTGTTATAATTACTTACAACAAGTGTGTACACTACGTAAAACCGCTAATATCTAGAGACAGCACCGGTTTCAAGTACTACCAATAACTGCATCAAATGTACACAGTATTTAAAACCTCTACTTCCTAGAGATAGCACCAGTAGGCACATTTGAATATTTTAATAGGGAAAATGTCGATTTTAAAAGCTCCATATTGTCACCTCCCCCCACCATGCTATCAAACAGAATTTACGTTGTCGCATTGTTTTCAGCATTGATCAATTTACGGTGAAATCGAGAGATATTGCGATGCAACTTTCAGCGTTGATCAAACGACGAGTATTGATTGGGAGCGACGAAATCAAAAGGACACTCCGAGAAGATCATCATTTGGAGAGCTATTTGAATATGTTTCGTGCGGTTGTGTACTTGAACACAGAAAATTCCGCCAACTTCATCAAAGAAGTCATCGCATCGGTAACTAAACTGAAATTCTATAAGAATGAAATTTCTCAAAACAAAAACAAAAAAAATTACTAGATACAGGACAGAACTTGGCCGAATATCGTACGCTTAAGTATTTCGTTATATCAGGTTTATAGAGATGAATTGATTCCTCTGGAACATCAATTTCAAGTCAATGCGACGTCAGATCAAACTTCTGCTACTAATGAATTTGATCGATTAAACGAGATTATGTTAACGTTGAACGTGCCATGGCCTATATCAATTTTCACAAATCGTTATCATATATTGATCTATAACTACTTTTTCACGTCTCGACTTAAGGTTAAACTGGCTGTCCATAAATTAAGAGACCTAAATCCTTCTGGTAAGATAACGTTTTATGTATACGCAGAAATACAATATATCGATATTTTAATATAATCTTTATATACACGGTGTCCCAAAAAGGATTGAAATGTTAAAATTGCTAATTTGATAATTAATTAATCTTCTAAAGACGTGTCACTTGTCAAGTGAGACGACAATTGTCACTTCATCAAAAATCTCGAGAACTTCTTCTTTTACAGTTACCGATTTCTACTATGTTGCAGAGTATCAAAAAGAAACATGTGTTGTGTATATACGAAATTTATTGAAGTTATACTTCTTTAGGTGCGTTATGAAAAAATGATGAGAGTGACATTTTTAGATGGGCAGCCATCTTCAGACGAAAATTGACAAAATGAAGTTGGCCGCAAACTATTCGGTTTCTTGGCGCGCGTAATTTGAATTTTTGTTTTATTTGTTTACTTATTTATTTATTTAAATTAAAAATAATTACATATACCAATGACACATATTATAAAAAAATAAGTTATTACTTGTCTCGAATTTTGCAGTAGCTGTGATGAAAATGACGTCTGCATTACATGCATATTCTTAGTTATCACGAAATCTGGGAATCTGAAATGATTCAAGCATCTTAGAATAATAATTTAGTAACACAAGATGTGAATAAGATTAAGACATTTACTTTGAAAAGTAGCTACTTACTTTATTTGGCAATTTCTATGAAGCTTTGTTTTCATGACATGCATGAATTAATAACCAGAAAAATGATCCTGACAAATTTTATAAACGTCTGGCAGCTTCCTTTGGGTATTATTTATTGATATAAATTAAAATATTATTCTCTTAATTTTATTGTTAATAATTATATCTTTAAATATATATATTATTATTATTAAGTAATAATTTACAATTTTTAAAATTGATTATTTGAATGCAATTAATAAAAACTAAGTTTTAGTTATGCCAAAGAAGTATAACTTCTTACGCTCGTACATAAGTACACGCAACCACTTTTCGTGAACATTTTCGTCTCATTTGACAAATTATCAGCTTTAAAAAAAAGACCCGTATTCGTTTTAGTAATTTTAAAAGTTGAAACATAAAGGCTTTGTGTGATAGACTAAATGCTATAGATTAAAGCATTGAAGATAAAGATTTGATACTAAAGATTTTTTTTTTGAAGTTCCACTCCTAAATATCTTAAAGAAGTTTTGACATTTTTATATCTTACTCTTTAATGATTAACTTTCACCAATTGTTGGTTTGTACGTTACAACGCATGCGCATATATAAAAGTTGCCATTTAAATTATACCAAGTTGCCTATTGCGCATGACTTGTTTCGTACAATGTCCAATTTTTATTTTCATCTGGAACACATTTTTGGACAATTTTTGAAAGGTGGTCAATATTTTTGAATTCTTATATTCATATGAAAAACCGTGTGAATCCTTTTAATAATTTACAGGTCGTCACTTATCTAAAACGTATACGCAAAGATCACTTCAGATGTTACAACAGATTAAATGGGTGTTGGAGAAGCTGTTTTACAAAATTGAGGATTACTGCTTTAATCGAAGCTTTTCCGAAGCCACCACACTGTACAATCTTCAAATTGAAAAAGCCCGATCGATGGATGCGATTTACAAAGCGGACTTTTCATTTTTGCAACGGATGTTTCACTATGTAGTGTGTATAATCGATACACCAGTTGGCGCCACTGGAATGGTCGAGGTTTGTCTTGACTCTTGTTTCTATTATTATGCTTATATCAGTTCCATCTCTGTGTGTCGCTGAGATCGGAATTCAGGAGTAACGGGAAAAAACAAACAGCCGAATGTGCATACGATTGAGGGGAGTAGGGCAATTGTTTTCAAAATATCAGGCGCGAAACATTTCACTCACTATTTAATGGAAATTTTAAAAGTGGTATTTGACGTCAGGGGAGGGACACTCAGTGTTAAACTGCGATAGCTCGTGGGGTATTAATACGGCGCGTTGTTCTCAGAGGCGCTAGTGTCGTTTTTTTTAACTAAGCGCGCGCGATTTGAATTTGAATTTTATTTATTTACTTATTTATTTTTATAATTAAATGAAAAATAATTAATTCGTTTATTATAGTTTAAATATTTTATTTAGAAAACAATATATACATTTTACATAAGAAATAGTCACAAATTAACAACTGCGACAATGAAATATTATTAAATAAATTATTACTTTACTCGAATTTTGCTGTAGCTGTTATCATACTATTTTGAGTTTAGGGATGAAAATAACGTCTGCATTTCTTGTATACTCATGGTTATCACGAAATCTGAGATTCTGAAATGAATAAAAAAAATCAATTATTCGAGTTCTTATCCTTAGTTAATATTAAACACGTAATTAAATATCTGTTAAACAAGAACTTTTGACTACTTATAAAATCAATCTTAAAATAATAATTAAGTAAAACAAGCCATGAATAAGATTAAGATATTTACTTTAAAAATTAGCTACTTACTTTATTTTGCAATTTCTATGGAGCGTCGCTTTCATGTCATGCATGAATTGTTAACCAGAAAAATGATCCTGACAAATTGTATAAACGTCTTGCAGCTTTCTTTGGATTTTATTATAGTTTTTCACAGTATTTCAGCCATTAAATAGTCATAAAATTACAAATTTATTACACAAACGCAGATTCGGAAAAAACGTGTTAAATAAACGTCTAATTAATTTGGGATGTTAGTACGGCGCGTTGTTTTTAGAGGCGCTAGTGTCGGTCTATTTTATCATCACAGTGCAAGTCCGTAATGCTGAAATGCATTTTGGACATTGCCCCGACATCTCAGTTCAACGCGCCGTACTAAAATTCAGGAGTACCGCACGTTTCGTAAAAGTGTTCGCCCCATGTTTGACATGAAAAAAGTTACATTTGAAATGAACAGCGTTGCTTCAGAAATGAAAAAGATCATATTTGAAGGAAAAAAAATGTATTAATAACTAGAAATAGGATAATACAATTCTTTAGTGTGCCACCTATTGGCGCAGTGGTTAGAGGCTGTAGTTCTCTCCGCTTCATGCGTCAAGTGGCACGGGTTCGATTCCCGTTGAATCCTAGACTTAAGATCCCAGACCTAAGAATGAAATTGACCAATATAAATTTTCTGTGTTCAGACAGTCGTGATATAATCTTAGATGTTAAAGCAACTTAAAACACCAAAAAAAATTCTTTAGTTTCAAATACTAGAGATCTTCTTCCATTTCAAAAGAAACATTTTTCTCTTAAAATAACAAAAAATAACACTTTAAAAAAAAACAAATTTTATAATTTTCATTAAATGTGCAGTGAAATAGATTATAGAAGAAGCCACTGTTGGCAAGCAGTGAGCATATGCGAATATAGGAAGAGAGGGAAGGTCGTCTGGTCATATTTCGTTACGTTACGGTCCCCACGATTTTACTCTAAGTCCAATAAAAGAACTTCGTTCAAAAAATTGTATGAAAATTAACTCTAACGAATGTTATGTTTTTTTAAGGTATTTGAGAATGTATCCGCTTTTATAAATTGCTGGGATGCATTTTTTGCTGATCCATCCACATTTGTTGATGATCTACTACTGCCACTGTATAAAAAAGTCTTACTAACAGAAATTTATGTGGAAAAAATGCAATCCAATGTAATATTATCGGGTATCAAATTTGGTAAGAATTTGACCTTATATTAAGTTAAAACAGTTTTTTAGATTTTGATAAAATTATCAACAAAGTTATTCGAAGTTAAAATGATTTTTATATATTGCTTTCTTGAATTGTCTTTAGATATCTCTTAAACGTTGCATGCATATTTGTATTGAACATTTGAAATTATTTATTGCAAAATTAGAATTTTTTTTCTGAAAGTTATAAGGGAGTTTTCAGAAAAAACACTGGTTTCAGTAAATGCTTGAGTACAACATTTAAGATTGTAAGATATTTAATAAATTTTTTGCCTCAGCGTTGGTAGAGGGGGTGGGGGTGCGAAGTGGTCATCCTTAAACTAAAACCTTAATAACTAGAACCTTGTTTTTTAGTTAGAAAAAATCGCCAAGTATTTCACTCCGAATTCATGAAACTTTTTGGATTCGATTGGGAATCAATCGAATTCATACCTGAATATACAGAAAGTACAATAAATATATGGAGCATGAGTCATGATGAAAATGATAGTAAATTTGAAATTCAAATTCCTTGGAAAGAAAACTACAATTATAAGCCGTAAGTAAAACTTAGTAAAATTTCGATGTTTTGAAATAATTTCTGTTTATTTTCAGGATAGATGAGATCGATTATTTTTTAAGATTGCAACAATCTAATTTCGATTGGGACATTTCAGTTATTTTTGGTCGTGATCTTTAAGACTGAAAAACGTGTTAAAAGCCTAAATTTAGTAAGGACTAAGTACGTTTAAAGATTACAACTGTCTGAGTTTGACATAATATGTCAATTTTTAGGCTAGATATGCGTTATTTAGCATAAGTGAACTATAGGCAACCATACTTGCATTCGTGCTCAATATATTGACGCACACGTTCTTAATACGCATTTCGTTAAGCAATTTTCAATGAGCATCCCATAGTCTTGGACTTTTCGTGACCAGCGGCGAATTTAAGCCCTTTTCAATGTGCCGCCCCTTTTTGTCAAATAAAAATAACTGTCAAAATTATATATCTAACTATTAACAAGTTTAATTACCTACTGATATTTTAATAAATAAATTATCTGCCTAGATATATTTGCAAACATTGTTCCAAATATAAGTTAGTCATTACAATTTTACTGTGTTGTCCTTAATTGCGTTCATACCTACATTTCATGCCTGTAGTTCATTTTTGGTTAATTATATCGCATGAAATTTATACTTCAGTATTTATAAAACCCAGAACTACATTTTCGTTCTTCAATGTTATATATTTGACTTTGAAAATGGTAATGTCCTGCATTCAACCGTAGTAAATATAACATAATTGTTAAGGAAATAGTTTATAAGATAATTTAATAAAATAATTTTTGTTGAATTCCAGTGGCGGCTCGTAACATTTTGGCCTGGGGGTGTTGTGTTAAAAAAATAAAAACATAATGTACCTATTCAATTTATGTATTTTTTGTATAATTTGTATACAAAATCCATTCTAAGATTTTTAGCTGGATAAAGGAATTAATCGGTCTTGATCCATATTATTCCTTAGCAATGACTCAATTTGTTTTTGTTTTAGTAGTTAGTTTTAGTTGTTTTAGTGTAGAGTCGAAAGTAGCGACAAAATTAATTAGCCACCTAAAACAGTAGGATTTTGCGACGAACTTCTTTCATCGTGGCCACGAACGTACTGTGGTGCTGTGGATATCACAGTGTCAGTTTCGATTCTTACATGTTCAGACTAGAATACACGAAGTTAAACGTACATAGACGAAGCTGAATAATATCGGCTCAATTGACACTGTGAATTGAGCCAGTTCCAGGCTTCATATTTCAACGTATTCTAAGTAAGATTTAAATACTTGGTGTATATAACAATTGAATTGATTATGTTTTAACAATTTCATTAAATTATTATTATGACTCCATCAATATTATTGTCATTTAATAATATGAATATAGACCGTATTTTTACATATTTTGTTTGGGGGTGCTGCAGTACCACAGTGCATATGGACGAGCCGCCACTGATGAATTCCATCAAAAAAACTCAGAATTGAGATTTTTTTTTATTTTTGATAACCAAATAATGTATTTCATTTTTTTTATGGGTGATTTAAAAAATGGATCTGTGATCAAACACTACTTTGAAAAACGATGTTATTTTTGAATAAAATATATTTGAAATTATTTCGTACATTATATTAATTTACTTAGACGAATTAAAATAATACTATGCATATACTTATTTATATATATATATATATATAGAATAACAAATTTATGCCATTTTCAATGAGTGATTAGTCAAAACTTTTAATCAAATTACCGTTGGAACGATTTAGTTAATCATTGGTAATTAAGGATTTGCTACATGACTTAATTTGTAAGTTGTTTGATTTAAATCGGTCTTAAATTCAAGCCAAATATTAACTTCAATTCATGGAATAAAATGTCCAGTTACTTCACTTGATGAATTGGTCTCTATTGGTTCTGGGTCAGTCATTCGTAATCTAGTGTTCATACATGGTACTAGCTCAATGGTGAAAATATTCTTCGTTTCTTATGTTTTCGAACTACGGTTAATGTTCGAAAACTTCTGTATTAATTTAAATTCAAATTTTTTATAAAAACACAATAATACCATTTGTTCCCATCGAAAAACCTTCGACCTAAACGATACCACATCAAAAACTAGAATCGGTTACCGCATGTTTGTTTAAATATTACAACTGCCTGAGTTTGACATAATATGTAAATTTTTTGGCTAGATATGCGCTATTTTGCATAAGTAAACTATAGGCAACCCCACTTATACTCGTGCTCAATTTATTGACACGCACGTTCTTAATACGCATTTCGTTAAGCAATTTTCAATGATCATCCCAATTTTATATTAATATTATCCCATATTAGATCCGACCGGAGCAAACCTATAGTTACATCTGTAGATAGCGCAATAATAAGAACTAATTCGTACTATAATAAATCATAGTTGGTTTTTAGTCGCTAAGACAGTAGCGTAACAATGGGGGGGGGGCATCATGCCCCGGGCGCTACTCACAAAGGGGCGCCAAATGGTCCGCAAAACAAAAAAAATTACTGTGTGGTTTTACGAAACCACGATGCAAGTGAAATTTTTTTTTCGGATTTTAGGCACTTAAGTAACTAAAAATTTGTGGAAAATTATTCGATTTAGGGTATGAAAATAGAGTAGAAAGAAAGGGATGTGGCACGAATTCGCTGTCTAACTTGACGCGCGCCATTTCAACTAATTTTGAATTTCCATTATTGATGTTAATACTCGAATGTTATTTTCATTATTGAATATGTTGATTATTAAATCGATCATCTGCCTGTTGTTATCTATTATAACATCACCGTCGGATATTTTCGCACTATTCTCACTAGCTGTATCTTTGTCTATCATGATCAAGTGAACAACAACATTTATATCAATAAACTGATCAAAACACAAATACCAATACAAATATGATTGACAATTAATGACAACTTATAATATACTAAAACGTTGTTATGGAGAGGAAAATAGCCCATTACATTCAGTAATAACTCGCGCAAGAGCTCTGGTAAAACGACATGGTATATAGCTAACAATGTGTTACGAGCTCTGGCGAACACTTGCCGAGAATGTAACACACATTTAGCGACATGCTAAAGACAGGCCAAAAAAATTTGAAACGATGTATAAAAAGTTTCACTTTAAAAAAAATTGCTGGATAATTTTTTTTTTATTATAATTGATTTCTAGAAAATATAACTTTTTTTCCGTGTCTGTTCATATCCGTGACACTTGCAACAGGTAGTGCAGCTAAATCGTGGGATTTTTAATTGTTGAAAAAGAAAAATTTGAAATTATCAACTTTGATGATATTATTGAAAAATTTGCTTTTTAAGAAGCAAGGAAAATTTATATATAGTAATTAGATTTTTTTGGATTTGGGGGGTGGGGGTGTGGTTTCGTAAAAAAGTATTGTGTAAAGTTAATTTTAATTAACAGTCCATGTAGCTGTCAAAATGGCGGTCATTTGTTTATTCTACAATATATTTCTTATAACATGTAGTTCTCTTACTACACCCCATAAACTAGCTAGAATTCTGATAAATTCGGCATTGTTTTGAAGATTCTTATATTATATTGATTGTTGATAAACCAGTTAATTATTAAATTTTCAGTGAGCACACAACGTCACCGTTCTGTAACATCAATGAAACATTCTTCCGTTATGTAACTTTCATGTATAATTGTCGAATAATGTAATATTGTGTACTCTCTGGAAATTTAATAATTGACTAATTCGCAGTTTACAAGGTATAATGACGTAGTGTGTTCAATAGGTAGTCAGTACACGTCACACTAAATATTTGTTCCAGATGAACATAAAACCGTATATTATATGGTACATTCATGCGCAATATGGAAACTTTTTTATATATAGCGTATGACTTTGAACTCACAATGTACGGTTTTATATTAACCTGGGAGCCGACCTTACGTAACATGAATGTAACATTGACATAACGAAAAAAATGTTTTGTTGATGTTACAGAACGGTGATGTTGTGTGGTCACTGAACATTGATTTGAGTAAGTTTCACGATGACGAGTTGCTTGTGTTGAGTATGAAAAGTGATGAGTTCTCGGTGCCGTCCAACGTTGGCGTTTTGCCCTCTTTGACGATTCGAATCGCTTGGAGGATACAAATCGTGTCGAGTTCGGTTTGTGACGGCATCTCGTTGTCGAGACAAAGTTCGTTCGCGCGTGTTCCGAACTGTTCGAGCACCTTGACACGATAGTCAATGATGACGGAGACCGGATTGCCGGTGAGACGGAGGTTTTCGAGGCACGGTAAATGACCGATGTGGCGCACTTCGTCGATAGACGCCACCTGGTTCGAGCTGATATCCAAGAATTCGAGCGAGTAGAGTTTAGAGAAGCCGGCCAACGTTTTGATATAGTTAGCTGAGAAGTCGAGATGAATCAAGTTGCCCAGTTTTGTATGAAGATTGTCGGTGATTTGAAACAAATTCGCTGACAGGTACAAATTGGTCAGATTCGATAAATGGGCCAAGTTCGTAGTCTCTCTGAGCTGATTCTGATTGATGATCAGCGTCGTTAAATTTGGCAAACATTTCACCGATTCATCTATATTTTTAATTCGATTATCCGACAAGTTTAATTCAGCCAGTTTATTCCAATTCTACAAAAAAAAAATACTATTTTTGAGAAAACGGCTCTACTGATTTCGATGAAATTAAAACTGTAGAGATTTTAGAGGATGAAAAACTGATCTAGCTTGGTTTCATTTCTAGAAGAATTTGTTTTCTCCATGTTTCTATGGTATATATACCATATTCCATAGTTAGCATTGAGAAATGCTAACAATAGGGTCACTTTTATTCTATCATACTTACAACATACTTATTACATACAAACCGGAAAGAAGTTAGCGTAGAACTTTTATTTTTTTTTTATTAAACTATATGCCAAAAAATTGCTCCTCAAATGCTCTTCCCGGATTCACAATTGCTCCAGGTATATGATTAACCGTTAAATAGTTATTTAATTTTTAAGAAATAAGACATAACCTCAACAATTAAAATGGCTATTTAAATCCAAATTACAAACTTTTCATTAAAATTTTTCCGTTCAAAAGATTGCTCCTCAAATTTTTCAGATGTAAAGTTAACCGTTAATAAGTTATTCAAATTTAAAAAAATTATACATAACCTAAACAATTAAAATTGCTATTAGTTTCGTTCGCGGATGTGATAATGAATCGGTAACAAATCAGTTCAAGATCGATTTAGGATCATCGCCAAGCGTATGCAAGTTTATGAGCCGAGTTACGGTGCGATATTCGCGGTTCACACAAAATTCGTTCATTACCGATTCATAATTGGTTCTAGCGATCCTCAGATTTTTGATAGGATGAAAAATTCGATTCTCTTACTCATGCACAGTTTGCTAAATTGTGGCTAATTCTTAATCCAGTTTTGCTGTCATGCTGCGTTCACACGAGTCAACATTAGTAGCCCCTTTTTAGTAGATCAAAAAAAGTTGAATGAAAAACCTCGTGTGAGAACCGTAACCAACTTTTTAGTGGATCAAAAAAAGTTTGAACGAGTCATCACACTTGGTTTTTCATTCCACTTTTGATCGATTAACTAAAATCGGTCAACCAAAGTAAACTCGTGTGAATGAGGCATCAACGTCTGCCAACGTTCTATTCAATTAATAATTTTCGTGGGTTCTCGTTAATCCTCGTCTTACTTCCGAACATTTTCAAACTCGTTCACGGGAAAATAACCCTTAATCAGTTTATTCATAAGCGTGTATGCGTTTGGCGATTATCCTATCCACTTGGATTGATTCTTTACCAGTTCCAGATCCAGTAGCGCGAACGAACCTATTAAAATCCAAGTTACTAACTTTTTATTAAATTTTTTCCGTTCAAAAAATTACTTCATAAATGCTCTTTCCAGATCTATAATTGCCCCAGGTGTAAAGTTAACCGTTAATTAGTTATTCAAGTTTTAAAAATCCATTTTTTAAAAATTGAATTTCTATTTACCTATTAATTATAGCTACACCTGGAGCAATTGTGTATTTGAAAAGAGAATTTAAGCAGCAATTTTTTGAAAAAGAAAACTTTAAGAAAAATGTTAGTTTGAATTTTATAGCGAATTTAATTGTTGAGGTTATGTCTAATTTAAAAAGAAATGAATAACTAATTAACGGTTAACTTTACACCTGAAGTAGTTGTGGATCTGAAAAGAGCATTTATGGAGTAATTTTTGAATGAAAAAACTTTAATAAAAAGTTAGTAACTTAGATTTTTAATAGCTATTTTAATTGTTGAGGTTATGTGTAATTTCTTAAAAATTGAATAATTAACGGTTAATCCTATACCTGGAGCAATTGTGGATCCGGAAAGAGCATTCGAGGAGCAATTTTTTGACATATAGTTTAATAAAAAAAAATAAAAGTTCTACGCTAACTTCTTTCCGGTGAGATAAGTACATAAATATAATGATTTTAGTTCAAAAAAAAGTATACCTGTTGGCTCGATGCACTCGCCGTTTTGTGAATCGAATCACAAAATAAAATGTCACTAATACTTTCACTTTCGGTTCGTTCAACCGTAAATATTCGTAGCGTTTCCCGCAGAGATCCCAGTCCTATAATATTTTTCATTTCTAAATTCGTGATTTTCAACTCCTTCAAAGCCTGTGAAAAAATCAAACATTAACATTTGATCGATCAAGAATAATAGGATTACCAACTTTTTTCAATTCATTTTAAGATAAATTTTAAGTTCTCCAACTAATCAAAATAAAATTTGGTGTATACAATTTTGGTACATATTTGAAAAAACGGCGTCGAATACCGTTTGAAAAATTAGAATTGAACGATAAGTTCAAAAGTTGTAGCTGTTTAAAATTTTTTTTTCTTACATAACTTTGATATTTATAAGTAACGGGAAGTCATAAGGATGACTTTCAGGGTCAATCGGAATTATTTTCTTAACAAATATAGTCCTTGATTTTCTGGAATACAATGATACCTCGATATACGAGTTTAATTCGTTCCGTAACCTTGCTCGTATGTCAATTTGCTCGTATCTCAAAACAATTTTCCCCATTGAAATTAATGGAAATGCCATTAATCCGTTCCAGTCCCTAAAATGTCACCCCAGTTGTTTGTGTTAATGTTTCATCTTGCTCTCTGTCTATGATTTCACGTTTTATTTCAATAGACAGTATCTTCTTCTGAGCACTGACCTTTCCACTCACTTTCTTCGGGACCATGGTTATAAGAAAAGCGTACAAAACGCGAGCACAACTTATCAAAGATGCTTTGACAGCGAGGCAAACAATTGCTGCGGCCGGCCGGCCGATCCGCTAAACCGGTTCCTCGTATCTCAAACTAGCTGGTCCCCGCCTGCGTCGCTGAGCGTATCTAAATTATTCTGATTGAATAATGGAAACTTTCATACCATCAACAAAAAAAGACAGATAGATATTTCTAGATCTTTGATTCATAGAAAGTTCATGAAAATTCGATAAACTACTTTTCCAGGAAAATAATCCATATAGCTATCTAGAAGAGCTATTTTATAGGTTCTATACGTTTTTATGAATATTATAAAATACCTTTATTTGTGTTCTTTAAGTAACAATACAATTCGAAAATGTTGAATATATTATATATTTAACTGAGTTTTTCACCAAGTTCAAATTTTTCAATAGTTCAAAAAGTTGAGTAAGTGAAGTAATTGTTGACTGTTTGAATATAATTTAACACGTTTATTTCTAAACATTATAGACCTACAAAAATTAACAATGAAAGATATTTCAATGTTTCAAAAAATTTCATTATTAATTTATCGATGTTATCGGATGTTAAATTAAAAATCATATTTCGCTGTATAAACTGTCATTTTTATTTCAACTTTTTTGGAGTGATTGTGTTAAAACGCTATTTCACAAACTTTAGAGAAAGCTTTTTTAAAAACACGATTTCTACAGGATAAGTACAATTGTTATGCTATCTTTTGAGAATCATACATTATTCTATCATACAAATTAATAATCTATATAATTCTCTGACCTTTCAACTACCCTATTGCAAACAATCATGTCAATCTTTTGCTCTATGACAAAAAAAAATATCTATCCCACGGGAGTAGTAAATTTTTCCTGGATAAAAAAGAGATCAGGCCTTCTTGAGGATAATGCGCTAGAACTCTATTTCACGTACTTTAACGAAACTTCTTTTAAATACACGGTTCCTGTAAGATACAATTGTCTTGCTATCCCACGGGAAGAGTAAAATTATGTCGATTTTTGCTCTATGAAAAATAAAAACTTATCTAGCCCACGGGCCCGTACATTTTTTCCTTGGTAGACCAATCCTTCTTGAGGAAAATTCCTGAAAACGTTTATCCATGAACTTTTACGAAACTCCTTTTAAATACTCAGTTCCTGAAGGATACCATTCTTATCCTATTCTACGGGAACCGTGCTATATTCTGACATAAAAGGTAGCCTATATTTATTCTCTGACTCTCAATTAAACACCTTATTGTAAGAAATTATGGTAATCTTTTGCTCTGTGAAAAATAAAAACATATCTATCCTACGGGAACCCCACATTTTTCCTGCATAAAAATAAGACTGTAGGATAAGAAAATTATTTTTTGCCTTGAGGACATTATGAGTTATAACTATTAATATACTCTATTATAATCAGCTAAAAACGTTTAGTTTCAGCATGATTTTTCTTTAAACCAGTTTTTCTATTTTCCCGTTGAAATGAGAAATATTTCCGAAAGAAAACGTATTTTAGGTAATGATTCGCCTATTTAGCTATCATTATACTTAAATATCACCAATATTTATTTTCAAATAAAAATGTATAGTTTATGCATAAGTTTTGTTCTAACCCGTTTTTCAATTTTCCGGATAAATGAGACATTTTCCCGTAATAAAAAGGAGTCTATTTAATGACTCAGATTGTCATTTACCATCATACCAAAGTCATTAAAAACCGTATTTATTTGGGCAAGAATTAATAATATGTTTCGAAAAATAATTTAGCTAATAATGAATTATATTTTTGAAACAACTTTAATAACCATTAAAAAGGTTATAGCGGGCCAACATTAAAAGATAGATATATGTCGTGGCGGACTTTTTTTTAGAACTTTTTAAGAGGAACAGTTTTGCTATACATGATTTTTGCATAACTTTAACCGTATACGCAGGGCAGGCAACAAACGCTCTCAATAGGAAAAAATTTTCCTGGTTTTTGCAACATTTTCCATTGATACTCTGTTGCTATTGGTCGTAACGTGATGTAGTATAGCCTAAAGCCTTCGTCGATAATTAGGCAAACAATCAAACAAACTCTTCAATTTTATATATTAGTATAGATTTTGCTCGTATGTTAAAGCAAAATATGGCTCGCTCGTATCTCAAAAAACTCGTATGTCGAGGTACCACTGTATTAAGATATGTTTTTACCGAGCTGGTACATCCATTGAATTTGAATCCCTCAATTTATTAGAGTGATTTGAACGAAATTATTGAGTTGGTAAGTCAAAGTAAAAACATAGTGTACCTTAAATGATGAAAGCTCGAAGCACAGTTTGTTTGGAATGATGTTGCTCGTGCCAAAAGTTGAACTTGATCCGACCACATGCAGTTTACTGGTTTGAAAGCAAATGTCTAATACATGAGAGAAATCTCGACACTTGTCCATGTCGAGTTCGGGACATGGCTGGACCAGTCTCTGACTAATAGCATACAACTGCAATGGACTCATTTCGATCACCTGGATCGAGGACAAGAACGATTCACCCTTGACGAAATACTGCAATGCGAGATCTTGCAGTAGATAATTGGTTTCGTAGCGGTGAAAGTCAAGAAAAACGGCTAGCTCGAGGGGTAGAGCCCGAATCAGGTAGTTCAACACTGTTTTCATGTAAACCTCGAGAGCCTCGCGTCGTTGTGACACAAAGTCTGGACAATTTTTACGGATCAGCTTCTTCGGCGGAATCGTGTCTTTCGAGACGCCATGGTCGGACACCAGTTTCGTGTGCAACTCGTAGAAATCGCTGTAGCGATGGTGCACTGTCCATTTCACATCGCCAACCTCCACCTGGAGCACATAGTAAATCACACCATTCTCGGTGAGCGTCTCTGGAATCGATACGTTCGTGTTGGAACGATTTGCGAAAAACGATGCCATCGTTAACGTTATTTTTGTGTTAATTTCATCATTTTATTTCATTTTTCTGACATGTCCCCAATTGACATTTGACAGTTGACAGTGACAGCTCATAACCATATCAACATAACCTAAAAACATAACAACCAACACATTTTATTAACAAGGCCGACTAATAGGCTTGTAAAAGGGACAAACCTTTAACGAAACATTCGATGAATATCTAAGTAATTTTGTACAGAACGACTTATTTTATTACATAACATTTTCGATATATAAGATGCACATATAGTAATATTTACTGTTTAATCGCCGACTAGTGTTAAATCGTTTAAGTTAATTATTTCTCAACAAAATTGTTTTCGATACATTTTCTAGAAGATTTATTTTTCATTTTAAAATTTTCGTTTTATTTTATTAAAATTTAAAATGATCTATATATGATGATATTATATATATTATATCAGTCCCATGTCACTTAATTACGAGAAAGGCTAAAAAACGTGACCGATTTTTACGCAAATGTTAGTACCTCTGGGTGGCGTTGGTAGCTAGTTGAAAAACAGCTGTTAACTATTTGTGTTGTTATACGGGTTATACGTCTCAAACAGCCCCCTGTCACTTAAAATTATCATCACTTATCAGAGTTATTATACTTATTATATAAAAAAATTCTCATATAATAACAATAAAAATAATTTGACGTTTAAAAATTTTTTTTTCTAATCTCCGACCTTCATAAAAGTCTTCGGTCTTCGTTCAATTCGTTTTCAACGAAATTACTGCAAATGCAGTCAAAATGGTCACAAATTTGTAACGTGGAGTTGTAGGGGGCTGATCTAAATCAATTGATTAAATCTGTCTAAATCCTCGCACCATCGGCAAAACTAACGCTACTATTAACCAAATTTCTTTTTACTCATAGATTTTACCTATAAAGCCGTATGAGTTTTCCAATGGAGGAAATGGAAGATGATGTTATTTTTGAGGTAAAATATGAAATCTTTAAAGTAAAAAAAAAAATATTTTTTCATTTGTTTTAAGGGTAGTCCACTATACCAATATTTGAGGGACAATCAAATTCATGATTTCGAAGCAACTGAAAGGAGTAAGCCGGTAACAGGTCCGGGGCTCTGTTTTAACGAACCCCCTCGAACTAATAGCGGACAAGATGAGGTTTAATCACCAGATTGATCTAACCACAGTGGCGGCTCGTGAGAAAAATTTTTTCAGAAGGCATTTTCCATTTTTATTAGGATTGATTAACTGTGTGTTTCAACGTGTCTACACTGTATCACACCGTGATACTCCAGTGTAAATACCGTGTTTCTTTCATTTACACGGTGGGATTTCAGTGTAATGGGATCCGTTATGTATGAGGAAAATTATGTGAGGAACACCTTTGAAAAAAGCTCTAAAATTAGCGAAGAAATATTTTTATATTGAACATAAAAATATTTCTCTGCGCTTTAAAAAAATGAATGGTGCACCCAAGGTTATTAGATAGATAAGGTATGCTCACTTGACTAGGCGGCGTTTCTTTGATCTCTGAAAATGACGTCACTGGTTTGTTGTTTCTGACAGAAGCCAGTAGAGGCGTTAAAGGCCGTTACTTATCTTTGATTTGTAGGGGATTCCACCTGGTGACTGCATTTGGTTGGCACTACTATATTTAATAAAATATGCTTTTTATTTAGATTATTAAATCCCTTTAACAACAAATTTAAATTTTCAATATGTCAATAGTTAATTTTTACGAACATAATAAATGTTAATTTGATTTTTCCTTGTTTTTTTTTTTATTTTAATTGAATAATTAAGATATATTTCTTCTAGAATCTATATCTTACTTAGCTATATATTTTGAATTCCCGCGTCAGTCAACAAACCAGTGTTTTGATATATCATCATTATTCAATTAAAATCATAAGAACGATAGCAGATAGCTAATGGCTTTCAACGCCTCTACTGGCTTCTATCAGAAACAACAAACCAGTGACGTCAGAGCAAAGTAATAACCTTGAAAGTGAGCACCCCTTGTGGTGCACCTACGCTTTGAAGTGACACTAGAGTAAGACGGTGGATTTGTGGCAATTGTACTTGCAGCTCACACTTGTTTTACACTGATATTAAAGTGAATTAAAAAAAAAAAAAAAAAAAAACAAACAATAAATTCAATGCAATACCCATTTTGTAAAACTTACAGTGTGATTTCAGTGTAACACCTGTTTTTTAAACGTAAAGTGAGATTTTAAAGTATACACAGTTGAACACAAGGTTATTCAAAATGCACCGTGTCTACACGTCTTGTTTAAAACAATGAAAATTGTAGTTTTCTAGATCAAAAATATTCATGTGTTTAAGTAATTTTATTTTTTCGATTTCAATTATAAAATTTGGTTCAAAGACTATATAGATTCTTACAACTTATTATTTATTATAGAATCAGTTTTTTATTTTTCTCTCTGTTGGTATTTTTCCTTTCTCACTCGTCACACTTCAATTCACCAATCATTGTTCAGTTGGCCAGTAGGGAGATACAAAGAGAAGGAGTGAGTGTATTAGACTTAACAAGACAAAGAGGGCTTGTCACATGCAGAGAGAAGACTGAGAGAGCCAGATCGCATGAATACACGTGCTGCCATCTACTCCGAGTAGAAGTTGTTTGGAACTATTCCAAAGTTAGTCAGTTTGTGTTCCTTTCTCCACCGGTCTACACTCGGAACGTCTGCCATAGAGAAGGTTCTCTCTGTCAAAACATACTCGGAACGCTTTTTTTTCTCAAAATAAGTAGAGCTATAATTCTCAACTGAAATAGCGATAGTTCCGAGTATGTTTTGACCAGCCCCCTACAACTCCATGTTACAAAACTGTGACCATTTTTACTGGATTTGCAGTCACTAGTTGCGATTTAGTTGCTAACGAGTTGAACGAAGAAGACCACAAACACTGACGAAGACCGAAGAATTTATGGAAGTCGGAGGTTAGAAATAATTTTTTTTAAACGTCAGGCAAGTTATTAAAATGAAACTTTTTTAAATGTTTTCATTATTATTGTTATTATATGAGAATAATTATGATAAGTATTTTAATATAATAATTATAATAACTCTGATAAGTTTAAGTGGCAGGGGGCTGTTTGAGACGTATGACTCTTATAACAACACCGATTTCCGTAGAAATCGGTCACGTTTTTTTAGCCTTTCTCGTATCTAAGTGACAGGGGGCTGGTTTTGACAGAGAGAACCTTCTCTATGGCAGACTTTCCGAAGGTAGACAGGTGGAGAAAGGAACACAAACTGACTAAGAAATAGTTCCAAACAACCGCTACTCGGAGTAGATGGCAGCACGTGTATTCATGCGATCTGGCTCTCTCAGTCTTCTCTCTGTCACATGGTAGCTTTTTCGTTACGTGACGGTCTCCATGGGTTTACTTTAAGAAACTTGGTTCCAAAATGTTTTTTTTTTAGTTTTCACACAAAAACGAAGATTCGAGAATGATTCTTACAGTAAAGTTTTGCATAGATACATGAGATTATTGGTTCTTATACAAGCTTGGCTTTATAAACTTTTTAATTTAAAAACACGTATTGTTTTTTTTTTTTTTGTGTTTTAAGTCGCTTTAACAGCTAAGGTCATATCACGACTGTTTAAACACAGAAAATTTTTGTTGGTCAATTTTAATCTTAGTTCTAGGATCTTAAGTCTTGGATTCAACGGGAATCGAACCCGGGTCACTTGACGCATGAAGTGGAGAGAACTACTGTTTTAGCCACTGCGCCAATAGGTGGCCCTACGTGTTATAGCTACAAATAGTTTTGTTCGCGGGTGTGATTTTGAACCAATTCAGGGACTATGCGTATTCTTAAAAAAAGCGTTCACGTCAATTCTGAATTGTTTGTGTCTCCGAGCTGCCACTGTTTCGTCGACACATTTCTAACCGTCTTCGGCTTGTTCCAGTTCTATGTCCACAAATTGGTGGAACAAATTTGTGAGTCGGAGTTACTGTGTGAAGAGCATTACGACATCGTGAAGATGCACATCACCGACAGAACTGACGATAATTTTAAACTACCAGTGATGGAAGTCGTCTCCGTCGGTTTCACTCTATGTTCATTTCTTCTGCTTCGAAGCTTAGCATACAATAAACTTGCACTGATATTCTCATCGATTCCCGTAATATATGCGGTTTGGAATCGATATGTGGAATACACTTGTAGGAAGAATTTTATTAAAATGTTAGTCACATTGAAAGAGTTACACGTTTCCGTAAGAAAAATTTACCGAGTTCACATGGAGTATGCAATGGTTTTACGAGGAATGGAAATGTTTGTTAAAATACGAAACGAAAATAATTTCAAATATAAAGATTTCTTTTATTTTCGGTAGCTCTAATCAAGATCAGGCGTTGCACGAAACGCTCAATCGAAACACTGATAATATCATTGAAAAATATACACATTATCTGAGTCAAACGATTTACGTGTTATCAGAAAGTTGCCGGCCCCTGTTAAAATATTTGAAAGGCACCGTTCCTGCAAATTATATCAACTCGTTTGAGTTTGATATAAAGCCATCAATAACACCACAGGTATCAATTACTGTTGTAACTGATCATCGAAACATATTATATTATATAATTAATCGATTTTTCCAGCAATTGTACAACATATTCGTACTGAAACAGAGTGAATTTTTGCTGTTTCTGACGTTGAGTTTGTACCCGAAAAACTGCGATATCAATTGGGAGGTGAACACTCAGTACATCTTAAGCGAATTAGTTCCACGAGTGTTGCCTACACTTCAGTATTGTTCCGAGGCGCTAAAACGCGCTTATGCCATATTCAAAGAGTTGGAATTTCGACAAAAACCACAACAAAAAGTACAACAACACTGGGCCAATAAAGATTTATATATCAGTGCTCACAACACGGCACTACGAGTTCACGTTTTGTTGAACAACTTGTGGGGTGTTGTGGAAAAATTAGAAAATAATCATGTACGTTAATCATATAAGTACTGTCGATAGTAAATACGAACTAAATTATGGTAAAGGGCATAAAAAAAACACATATTCATAAATGCATAACAATGTCACATTGGAAAGAAGTTAGCGTTGAACTTTTTATTTATTTGTTATATTATATGGCAAAAAATTGCTCGTCAAATGCTCCTTCAGAATCTACATTTGCTCCAGGTGTATAGTTAACCGTTAATTAGTTTTTAATTTTTTTAAAAATTAAACATAACCTCAACAAATAAAATTGGTAATAAAATCCAAATAAACTAATTTTCTATAAAAAAATTTTCGTTCGAAAAATTGCTCCTCGAATGCTCTTTCCGAATACACATTTGCTTTAGGTATATGATTAACCGTTAATTAGTTATTACATTTTTAAGAATTAGACATAACCTCAACAATTAAAATTGCTAATAAAATCCAAATTATAAATTTTTTTAAAAAAAATTTTTGTTCGAAAAATTGCTCTTTGAATGCTCTTTCCAGATCCATAATTGGTCTAGGTGTAAAATTGACTGTTTATTAATTATTCAATTTTTAAAAGAACTAAAAAAAACGCAATAATTGAAATTGCTATAAAATCCAAATTACTAATTTTTTATTAAAATTTTTTCTTTCAAAAAATTGCTCCTTGAATGTTTTTTCCAGATCCACAATTGCTCCAGGTGAATGATTAACCGTTAATTAGGTATTCAATTTTTAAATAACAAAAAAAAAATCAACAATTAAAATCGCTATAAAATCCAAGTAACTAACTTCTTATTAACGTTTTTTCATTCAAAAAATTGCTCCTTGAATGTTTTTTCCAGATCCACAACTGCTTCAGGTGTATGATTGACCGTTTATTAGTTATTCATTTTTTAAAAAAATAGACATCACCTCAACAATTAAATGTGTTATTAAAATCCAAATTACTAATTTTAAATAAAAAAATTTTCATTCGAAAAATTGCTCCTGGAATGCTCTTTCCGGATCCACAATTGCTCCAGATGTGAAAAAATTATCAACTTGCTATTTATAGCGATTTTGATTATTGAGTTTTAAAATTTATTAAAAATTCCATAACTTATTAATGGTTAACTTTACACCTGGAGCAGTTATGGATCCGGAAAGAGCATTCAAGGAGCCATTTTTTTAACGAAAAAACTTTATTAAAAAGTTATTTACTTGGATTTTATAGCAATTTTAATTGTTGAGGTTATGTCTAATTCTTAAAAATGTAATAACTAATTAACGGTTAATCATACACCTGAAGCAAATGTGTATTCGGAAAGAGCATTCGAGGAGCAATTTTTTGAATGAAAAAACTTTAATAAAAAGTTAGTTGCTTGGATTTTAATGCGATTTCAATTTTTTAGTTTTTTTTTTTAGTTATTTAAAAATTGAATAACTAATTAACGGTTAACATTACACCTGGAGCAAATGTACATTCTGAAGGAGCATTTGAAGAGCAATTTTTTGGCATTTAATATATTAAATAAATAAAACGTTCCACGCTAACGTCTTTCCGGTCAATCTCACACACTGTAACAAAAAAAATTTGAAAACAGGAAGAAAACGATTTTTTCCGAGAAATGAAACCAAGTTAGATCATTTTTTTACCCTCAAAAACGTTGTTTTATAAATTTGTTTGTATATATATATATATATTTGTATATTTTTGTTGAAATTCGTTTTATTAGTTTTCGAGAAAAACCGATTACAAATATACAAAAAGGATTTTTATAGATCTTCATCGATATTTATATTATTCATTCTTGGCAGTTATTTTTTAATATCAAGTGCTTATTACATCATGTTGGTAATGCAGAGTACTAGTCAAATGTCCTGAATATATGCAAAACAGCGCCAACTAGTGACAGACTAGGTTGCACTAATTTTAGCTTTATTTCTTGAACCCATTCTCTGTCTATATTCTTCTCATTAGTTATTTGTTACTCTTAATTTATTTAATTTTTTTTTACAGTTGTCTTCATCGAACGCCGATCATATGCAGCAACAGCTTGATGACATTTTACGAGAGACCGAGATAGTCAACACATTCATTCAAATGACAACCATTAAACTGAACCAGTTCAAACAGAAGCCGCCAACGAAAATATTACCAGTACCAGTGGCAACTACCTCCGAGAACCAACCGATCACGATCGACTTAATGAGTCAGGACGAGAACGAACCACGTCCATACGAAATGTATGAGTTGCTCGTAACAGAGAACGAACCGATCGAACCTATCGAATATTACGGCGAACCGGAATTGAGAAGGATCTTGTACAAGAGATATATGAGCGAGTTGAAAACCGTGTTACAACCCCGTAAAGATCAGACGGAGCAACAAGAAAACGCTTTGTCTAAATTTCCTAAACAAGATTCGCCTCATGAAGAAAATTCACCTCCCGAAGAAGAAACCCCAAAACCGGCGAAAAGAAACTACATGATTTATAAAGAGGACAGCGATGAGAGTGACGAGGATTTTATCAGGGAATCCGCTTTCAATCCGTTCTTACAATCACGACCAAAGCAATTCCAATGCGAGGAATCCTTATCAGCTATGGGAGAGAATGATGAGAATGATCATCAAACAAGTTTCATGTGGAAGTAAATTGTTATCATTTTTAAAATGCTTTGTTCGAGTTAGAAATTGGAATATGACTTGAAGTTGGTTTAAACGTTAACGAGAACCACCTATTGGCGCTGTGGTTAGAGCACTTGCTCTCTCCGCTTCATGCGTCAAGTGGTTCTGGGTTCGATCCCCGTTGAATCCTAGACTTTATATCCTAAAACTAAGATTAAAATTGACCAATAGAAATTCTCTGTGTTTAGACAGTCGTGATATGACCTTAGATGTTAAAACGACTTAAAACACCAAAAAGAAAAAAAAAAGTTAATGAGTCATTTGTTAATTTTTAACATTTTACAATAAAAGCATTGGCATTTTAAATTAGTTTTTTTTTTTTACAATTCCATAATTTATCCTATACTCTTATTCAGCCCGCTACAACTCCATGTTACAAAAATGTGACCATTTTGAATGTATTTACAGAATATTAGTTGAAAACGAGTTGAACGAAGACTACAAAGACTGACGAAGACCGAAAACTTATGGAGGTCGGAGGTAAGATATAAATTGTTTTTAATATACTGATGTATATTATGTATATCAGGCAAATTATTTTTATTGTTTTCATTATTATTGTTATTATATGAGTATAATTATGATAAGTATTTTTATATTTAAAGTATAATAACTCTGATAGTGATAAGTTTAATTGACAGGGGGCTGTTTGAGACGTATGACTTTTATAGCAACACAAATAGTGAACAGCTGTTTTGCAGCGCCACCCAAAGGGCCCAAAAGTACTAAAATTTCCGTAAAAATCGGTCACGTTTTTAAGCCTTTCTCGTATTTAAATGACAGGGGACTGCTCTTATTAGATCCTAAAAATCAGAATCAAACTACCAACATATTATATTTACATTACTATAGCACGATTACCAACATTCAGAATTTCGAGCCTACCGAGCATATTTTCTAGGACTCTAGGAATAAAATGTCATTTTCTTCGGGCTTAATACAAAACAAAGAACTGAATAGGTTATTTAGACTAAACTAAATATTTTGCATTATATTAATTTTGTATATATTACAAAAGTATTTCCTCTATTTCTAACTCTTTCTTCACAGAGAGAAGACTTAAAGATTTAAAAAATAAGAAATTAAAACATTTCATATAAAACTTATAAAAAGAAAATAATTTATAAAATTAAATTTTCACCCGTATTTACTAAAAATCTCAAATTTCGATCGTTGATTGTCTTCAATTTGAATAATTGATTGTTGAACAATTGAAATCTCATTGTTGCTCGTCTCTTTTTAACGCATGGTTTGATCCGCTTGTCTCTTGCTTTGTCTTTGTCCGTTACAAACTTTGAACATTGCTTTGAATTAGAAACCTATGCGCTCCTAATACCATATGTTAGCGTCTGGGGAATATAATAAATATCTTTCGCAATTTCAATCATTCACGTTTAAAATTATGTATTGGGAATTCATAACTTAAGCTATTTTAATGTTTTTTTTTCTCAATTCGATTTTAGTAAGAAATTTTTAATCAGGATTACATGAGTTTTGCAATATACGACTTAATATGTATGGTACATAAGAGTTCGATTCCAATAGCACAATGATTGGAGAAAATAACTATAACTAAGTAACTGTTTTTAACTATTTTTTAACATTTAGATAAGAACAACATTGAAAAAGATAACTTGAGAATGGTTACTAAATGATAAACAAAGAGGGTATGATTGGTATGAAAATATTGTGTAACTGTATGTAAGAAATCGCATATCGAGTTTTCATGTGATTCTGATAATAGATTCAATGTAAAATTGCAACATCTACTTTAAGATTTGTTTTTTTTTTTAATAAGTTAATAAAAATAATTAAAAAAACACATTTAAGGAAATATAATGGTTAAAATTTTATATAATGCTAAGCATGGTATCAGGAGTCCATGATCGAAGCATATAAAACGGTCATTCGATAGTGAACAGACGTTGAATTGAAAAATGTCCACATTTAAAATGGTTTGAAGAACAATTAACAAACAGTAATATGTAACAAATGTAACAAATATTCACATGAGCAATGGTTAGGTGAAAAATTAATTGAAATTAATTAAAATTTATACTTAATATGCTTCGTATTACAAATTCAAAAATTTTGAAACATTTGAATGCATTTGAAATAATTCTTTTATCAAATCATTGAACCATTGATTTAGTGAAGAAACTCACCAGTTGAATTTGGTTCATCCACTGTCAACCAGATGACGTTTGTTCACTATTCTTTCTAACTCGACATCATTCTGCGAAACTAGTTCAAAAATTTCGTCGAAATACAAACGATATCCAATAAATTTTAGGCGCAAATACAAAGAAATTATTTCAATTACCAAGTCGTGCATTTAATATTTACATTGATACAAATCAAGTATTTTGGCCGCTCATAAATTAACACAACGTTAAAAGTCATAAAGGTGTTACGTGATAGGAAGCTCTTTTTCATAGTTAAAAACGTTACTGCTATCATAATGATGGACATGGATACGAATGGAAATTATACGAATAGTAAATATGTAAATGAAAATAATAAATCTATTGGCACTCGAATGCCAATCGTTATAAAAATCGATAAAGATAACGATGGTGAATGTCAACCATCGATTGTTTTAACTGACGTGCAACCAAAACAATCCAGAAAATACCGGCATAAGCGGAAATATGGGGCTAGGAGCCAATGGTCAGATAACATTCGTTTGGGCAAAGTGCGTAACATCGGAAAAACTTGGGCCGAAATATTAGGCCACGATAAAGCTGACCAGGAAAATCGTTTTGTATTTCATTTCCCGAGAGGCGGGAAATCATGCAATAATAGAAATGAAGGTTTGTTCTTATCGCAGTCGTTTTCTCGCCCTAATCATATTTCTTTCAGCGGCCGTCAAGACTTTAAGCTATATGCAGGCCAATAATCCGGGAATTTGTGCGCGATGTCAACATCCTTATGTCATGTCAGAGATGATTGTAGACATTTGTTGTGGTCATTCTTTCCACTATCTATGTGGCTATCACTGGGCATTAGTTCTGGAAGAATGTCCCGTGTGTCATTTTTCAGTCGAAGCCTCTGACTTATGCAACGAGTGATCACTTGCCGACCAAACTTTTTACATGCAATTAATTATTTACTCATATTTTGTAACTTTTATTTAATAAACGAAAGGATCTCATAATCGTGTCTGTCATTTTCACTTTTATTCCGAAAAGTTATGGGGCGTCGTAATTTTATAATCCTCTATTATTAATAAAAATAATATTAAAAAAACGGTGCATTTTTCGTCGCTATGATAGATTGGGGAAAACGGTGTAAGGCGCATGCGCTGCAGGAAGAATGTTCTTCCTTCCACTGCTTAATGATTATTTCATTTGATGTACATAATTGATCAATAGTTAATTTTTCAAAAATTTGCAAAAAAAAGTTATTTTGAAAGTTTTTTTTTTAATTGCTCCTTAAATGCTACTTCCGGATCCGCAATTGCTCCAGGTGTATAGTTAATAGTCAATTAATAATTACATTTTTTTAAATTTTCAAACTCAAGAAACAAAGTCGTTTTAAAACTCAAAATTATTTTTAATTCAAATTTTAGTTTTTTTTCTTTTTAAGCTCGCTATCTGCTCTTTTCATTACGCAAATAATAAACATTTTTTCAGTATTTTTAAAAATTATTTATTTTAATACATGTAATGTTGTACTATGACGCCATCAACTGCCGTTGGATCTTATTACATGAATAGTTTAAAAACTGAATTACTAATTAATTATAGACCTGGAGCAATTGCGGATCCGGAAAGAGCATTTAAGGAACAATTTTTTAAAACCAAAAAAACAATGGATATTTTGGGTTATATAAAAAAAATTAATTAATGAATAACTAATAACTATACACTTGGATCAATAGTGGATTCTGAAGGAGCAATTTAGGAACACTTTTTTGGCATATACATAGTTAAAAATGTTCTACGCTACGTTCTTTTCGGTTATTTGAAATAAATTTTTGCTTTTAATTTTTTTAATGTTTTTCCTGTAAATTAAATGTTCTTAACCTACGTAGACGACGTTGCGGAGATCAGCTAGTTGCGAATAAATATGAAACATTTGAAATAAATCTTTTATCAAATCATTGAACCACTGATTTAGTGAAGAAACTCACCAGTTGAATCTGGTTCATCCGCTGTCAATCAGATGACGTTTGTTCACTATTCTTTCTAACTTTACATCATTCTGCGAAACTAGTTCAAAAATTTCGGCGAAATACGAACGATTTCCAATACATTTTAAACGAAAATACAAAGAAATTATTTCAATTACCAAGTCGTGCACTTAATATTTACATTGATACAAATCAAATATTTTGGCCGCTCATAAATTAGCACAACGTTAAAAGTCGTAAAGGTGTTACGTGATAGGAAGCTCTTTTCCGTGGTTAAAAACGTTATTGCTATCATAATGATGGACATGGATACGAATGGAAATTATACGAATAGTAAATATGTAAATGAAAATTTTAAATCTATTGGCACTCGAATGCCAATCGTTATAAAAATCGATAAAGATAACGATGGTGAATGTCAACCATCGATTGTTTTAACTGACGTGCAACCAAAACAATCCAGAAAATACCGGCACAGACGGAAATATGGGGCTAGGAGCCAATGGTCAGATAACATTCGTTTGGGCAAAGTGCGTAACATCGGAAAAACTTGGGCCGAAATATTAGGCCACGATAAAGCTGACCAGGAAAATCGTTTTGTATTTCATTTCCCGAGAGGCGGGAAAACATGCAATAATAGAAATGAAGGTTTGTTCTTATCGCAGTCGTTTTCTCGCCCTAATCATATTTCTTTCAGCGGCCGTCAAGACTTTAAACTATATGCAGGCCAATAATCCGGGAATTTGTGCGCGATGTCAACATCCTTATGTCATGTCAGAGATGATTGTGAACATTTGTTGTGGTCATTCTTTCCACTATCTATGTGGCTATCACTGGGCATTAGTTCTGGAAGAATGTCCCGTGTGTCATTTTTCAGTCGAGGCCTCTGACTTATGCAACGAGTGATCACTTACCGACCAAACTTTTTACATGCAATTAATTATTTACTCATATTTTGTAACTTTTATTTAATAAACGAAAGGATCTCATAATCGTGTCTGTCATTTTCACTTTTATTCCGAAAAGTTATGGGGCGTCGTAATTTTATAATCCTCTATTATTAATAAAAATAATATTAAAAAACGGTGCATTTTTCGTCGCTTTGATAGATTGGGGAAAACGGTGTAAAGCGCATGGGCTGCAGGGAGAATGTTTTTCCTTCCACTGCCTACTGATTATTTCATTTGATGTAAATAATTGATCAATAGTTAATTTTTCAAAAATTTGAAAAAAAAAAGTTATTTTGAAAGTTTTTTTTAAATTGCTTCCTAAATGTTACTTCCGGATCCGCAATTGCTCCACGTGTATAGTTAATAGTCAATTAATAATTACATTTTTTTAAATTTTCAAACTCAAGAAACAAAGTCGGTTTAAAACTCAAAATTATTTTTAATTCAAATTTTAGTTTTTTTCTTTTTAAGCTCGCTATCTGCTCTTTTCATTACGCAAATAATAAACATTTTTTCAGTATTTTTAATAATTATTTATTTTAATACATGTAATGTTTTACTATGACGCCATCAACTGCCATTGGATCTTATTACATGAATAGTTTAAAAACTAAATTACTAATTAATTATAGACCTGGAGCAATTGCGGATCCGGAAAGAGCATTTAAGGAACAATTTTTTAAAACCAAAAAAACAATGGATATTTTGGGTTATATAAAAAAAATTAATTAATGAATAACTAATAACTATACACTTGGATCAATAGTGGATTCTGAAGGAGCAATTTAGGAACACTTTTTTGGCATATACATAGTTAAAAATGTTCTACGCTACGTTCTTTTCGGTTATTTGAAATAAATTTTTGCTTTTAATTTTTTTAATGTTTTTCCTGTAAATTAAATGTTCTTAACCTACGTAGACGACGTTGCGGAGATCAGCTAGTTGCGAATAAATATGAAACATTTGAAATAAATCTTTTATCAAATCATTGAACCACTGATTTAGTGAAGAAACTCACCAGTTGAATCTGGTTCATCCGCTGTCAATCAGATGACGTTTGTTCACTATTCTTTCTAACTTTACATCATTCTGCGAAACTAGTTCAAAAATTTCGGCGAAATACGAACGATTTCCAATACATTTTAAACGAAAATACAAAGAAATTATTTCAATTACCAAGTCGTGCACTTAATATTTACATTGATACAAATCAAATATTTTGGCCGCTCATAAATTAGCACAACGTTAAAAGTCGTAAAGGTGTTACGTGATAGGAAGCTCTTTTCCGTGGTTAAAAACGTTATTGCTATCATAATGATGGACATGGATACGAATGGAAATTATACGAATAGTAAATATGTAAATGAAAATTTTAAATCTATTGGCACTCGAATGCCAATCGTTATAAAAATCGATAAAGATAACGATGGTGAATGTCAACCATCGATTGTTTTAACTGACGTGCAACCAAAACAATCCAGAAAATACCGGCACAGACGGAAATATGGGGCTAGGAGCCAATGGTCAGATAACATTCGTTTGGGCAAAGTGCGTAACATCGGAAAAACTTGGGCCGAAATATTAGGCCACGATAAAGCTGACCAGGAAAATCGTTTTGTATTTCATTTCCCGAGAGGCGGGAAATCATGCAATAATAGAAATGAAGGTTTGTTCTTATCGCAGTCGTTTTTTTGCCCTAATCATATTTCTTTCAGCGGCCGTCAAGACTTTAAACTATATGCAGGCCAATAATCCGGGAATTTGTGCGCGATGTCAACATCCTTATGTCATGTCAGAGATGATTGTGAACATTTGTTGTGGTCATTCTTTCCACTATCTATGTGGCTATCACTGGGCATTAGTTCTGGAAGAATGTCCCGTGTGTCATTTTTCAGTCGAGGCCTCTGACTTATGCAACGAGTGATCACTTACCGACCAAACTTTTTACATGCAATTAATTGTTTACTCATATTTTGTAACTTTTATTTAATAAACGAAAGGATCTCATAATCGTGTCTGTCATTTTCACTTTTATTCCGAAAAGTTATCGGGCGTCGTAATTTTATAATCCTCTATTATTAATAAAAATAATATTAAAAAACGGTGCATTTTTCGTCGCTTTGATAGATTGGGGAAAACGGTGTAAAGCGCATGGGCTGCAGGGAGAATGTTTTTCCTTCCACTGCCTACTGATTATTTCATTTGATGTAAATAATTGATCAATAGTTAATTTTTCAAAAATTTGAAAAAAAAGTTATTTTGAAAGTTTTTTTTTTAATTGCTTCCTAAATGTTACTTCCGGATCCGCAATTGCTCCAGGTGTATAGTTAATATTCAATTAATAATTACATTATTTTAAATTTTCAAACTCAAGAAACAAAGTCGGTTTAAAACTCAAAATTATTTTTAATTCAAATTTTAGTTTTTTTCTTTTTAAGCTCGCTATCTGCTCTTTTCATTACGCAAATAATAAACATTTTTTCAGTATTTTTAAAAATTATTTATTTTAATACATGTATTGTTGTACTATGACGCCATCAACTGCCGTTGGATCTTATTACATGAATAGTTTAAAAACTGAATTACTAATTAATTATAGACCTGGAGCAATTGCGGATCCGGAAAGAGCATTTAAGGAACAATTTTTTAAAACCAAAAAAACCAAAAAAACAATGGATATTTTGGGTTATATAAAAAAAATTAATTAATGAATAACTAATAACTATACACTTGGATCAATAGTGGATTCTGAAGGAGCAATTTAGGAACACTTTTTTGGCATATACATAGTTAAAAATGTTCTACGCTACGTTCTTTTCGGTTATTTGAAATATATTTTTGCTTTTAATTTTTTTAATGTTTTTCCTGTAAATTAAATGTTCTTAACCTACGTAGACGACGTTGCGGAGATCAGCTAGTTGCGAATAAATATGAAACATTTGAAATAATTCTTTTATCAAATCACTGAACCATTGATTTAGTGATGAAACTCACCAGTTTAATCTGGTTCATCCACTGTCAACCAGATGACGTTTGATCACTATTCTTTCTAACTCTACATCATTCTGCGAAACTAGTTCAAAAATTTCGGCGAAATACGAACGATTTCCAATACATTTTAAACGAAAATACAAAGAAATTATTTCAATTACCAAGTCGTGCACTTAATATTTACATTGATACAAATCAAATATTTTGGCCGCTCATAAATTAGCACAACGTTAAAAGTCATAAAGGTGTTACGTGATAGGAAGCTCTTTTTCATAGTTAAAAACGTTACTGCTATCATAATGATGGACATGGATACGAATGGAAATTATACGAATAGTAAATATGTAAATGAAAATAATAAATCTATTGGCACTCGAATGCCAATCGTTATAAAAATCGATAAAGATAACGATGGTGAATGTCAACCATCGATTGTTTTAACTGACGTGCAACCAAAACAATCCAGAAAATACCGGCATAAGCGGAAATATGGGGCTAGGAGCCAATGGTCAGATAACATTCGTTTGGGCAAAGTGCGTAACATCGGAAAAACTTGGGCCGAAATATTAGGCCACGATAAAGCTGACCAGGAAAATCGTTTTGTATTTCATTTCCCGAGAGGCGGGAAATCATGCAATAATAGAAATGAAGGTTTGTTCTTATCGCAGTCGTTTTCTCGCCCTAATCATATTTCTTTCAGCGGCCGTCAAGACTTTAAGCTATATGCAGGCCAATAATCCGGGAATTTGTGCGCGATGTCAACATCCTTATGTCATGTCAGAGATGATTGTAGACATTTGTTGTGGTCATTCTTTCCACTATCTATGTGGCTATCACTGGGCATTAGTTCTGGAAGAATGTCCCGTGTGTCATTTTTCAGTCGAGGCCTCTGACTTATGCAACGAGTGATCACTTACCGACCAAACTTTTTACATGCAATTAATTATTTACTCATATTTTGTAACTTTTATTTAATAAACGAAAGGATCTCATAATCGTGTCTGTCATTTTCACTTTTATTCCGAAAAGTTATGGGGCGTCGTAATTTTATAATCCTCTATTATCAATACATATAGGTAAAACTGTATTCTGTGGATCTGTCGATCCAAGAGCGATGTCCGAGCGTGCTTATTATACCAAGCCGAGTGTGCAGAAAGTGTCGTCCTAGTACCCAATTGGCTCTTTGCATTGCAAATTTTAAGAAAAATTCCGAATTTTCAAACGTGAATATCTCGATAAATATCGATCGTATATTAACGATGAACATATCGTTGGGATGGGCTTTAAAAGCTGCATCAGACGGACTCCTGGCGAGATAGAAACGGCAGCCCCTAGGCAGGCGCTGGCTTTCTTTAAAAGCTTGAAGTTCCCCTAGTAAACGCAAAGGGTCACATCACAATAGATCTACTTGGTCGCAGTGATAAAAGGAAGGAATATCCTGGGACCCGCAAAACGGAAAAAAAGCTCTATCAAACGATACTTGACGATTTTCCGATACATTTCACAGCGAAGAGGTAAACGTTTTTTTTTTTGACCACAGCTTTTTCGTTTAATTTTCCTTTAGATTTCGTAGATTCAATTGAAAGGATTCTTTACCCATTTTGCATCAATACCCCATTTGCTCCTCTACGATTGATACTTATTGAGTTCTTCTCGGTTGACAATCGTTAAAATTTGATCGATTTTTGTGACGTTATCCGACATTTTCTGTCGTCCTATTACTCGGTCGGCTTTTTTCTATGTACATTTTTTAGAAAATTGTCCAAATTTTTAAACGTGAATATCTCGATGAATATCGATTGTATAGTAACGATTGACATATTGTTGGAAAGGGCTTTAAAAGTTCTATCAAACGATGTTAGACTATTTTCCAAAACATTTTCCGGCAAAGATAAATTTTTTTTTTTTGTGAACAGCTTTTATCTTTCAATTTAATATAGTTTTATAGGATTCAAATAAAGCGATTTTAAACCTCTTGCCAATGATCCTCCATCGTTACTGTATACGATCGATAGTTATCGAGATATTAACGTTTTAAAATCGCTATTATATATCAAAATTACGTAGGCAATTGTAATATACATATTAGTAATGTTGGTTGACTACACACCATAAAATACCTATAGTGACTTACTAAAAATCGAAAATTAAGAATATCTTAAAAATGATTGAAAATTTAAAAAATCGGCAAAGCCAACTTTTTTGATTTTATCATCCCCCATCTATATTCCGAGTTTCATTGCGATTGGAGTCATAAAAGTCTCAAATATTATCTGCGGTGACCGCTTCAAAATTGACCTGCATCTGAATGTCGAATCGAAATATTTCAAAATCAAAAAATTAAACTCTTAAATTTTTCGGAGACTTCCTTGGGGTCAATTGATAGAATAATTCACGCTGACTCCAATGAACCCACTATCGTTAACGTCAGTGGCGTGCAGTCTGTGGAAGCGCCGCTTTCCTAATTTCTTTCGAAAATATATGAGTAAATAATTGTTTTTTTCAAAAATATTTCAAATTGGCGTACATATACTATACAATTACTTATTGAATTTTGGTTAAATATTCCAATTAAGTGTCAAACGGCGGTAAAATTTCAAACAAATCTAAAACTTTTAAACGTTCAGCTTACTAGCAATCAAATATAAGACCCAACAACATATTTGAAATCCGTGGCTTGAACAGCGTGGCCACTATACACCATAATGATATCATGAAATATAACATAATAAATATAATATATAATAAATAATAAATAAAATATAATAAATTAGTCTTATGTAAATATTTTGTGGAAGCTGCTTGGGTTGTAGAATCCACTTAACACACAGCGAATCAACATAAACGCGCATGCGTATTCGGTGTCTAATAGCCTAACTTGCTAAATCGCTTTGCTTGCTTGTATGCTACATAGTGGAATACCGTATAGAAGAATCCATAGCTCTATTCAATAGAACAGAGTGAGCCAAATAAAACGAGCGTATCTGTACTTGGCAGCTGCATTGTTAAAAACAATATTGTAAGTGGTGCGTTTGTTTTCTTTACATTTTTGAAGTTATACTTCTTTAGGCGCGTTATGAAAAAATGATGAGAGTGAAAATTTTAGATGGGCGGCCATCTTGAGACAAAAATTAACAAAATGAAGTTGGCCGCAAAACCACTCGGTTTCTTGGCGCGCGTTATTTGAATTTTTGTTTTATTTATTTACTTATGTGTGTATTTTTATATTTAAATTAAAAATAATTATATAAACAAATGACACATATTATTAAAAAATAAGTTATTACTCTTCTCGAATTTTGCAGTAACTGTTATAGGTACTAATTCGAGGTTAGTGATGAAAATGACGTCTGCATTCCATGCATATTCTTAGCTATCACGAAATCTGGGACTCTGAAATGATTCAACCATCTTAGAATAATAATTCAGTAAAACAAGATAAGAATAAGTTTAAGACATTTACTTTGAAAAGTAGCTACTTACTTTATTTGGCAATTTCTATGAAGCTTCGCTTTCATAGCATGCATGAATTGCAAACCAGAAAAATAATCCTGACAAATTTTATAAACGTCTGGCAGTTTCCTTTGGATATTATTTATTGATATAAATTAAAATATTATTCTCTTAATTTTATTGTTAATAATTATATCTTTAAATATATATATTATTATTATTATTATTATTAAATATTAATTTACAATTTTTTAAAATTGATTATTTGAATGCAATTAATAAAAACTAATATTAATAATGCCAAAGAAATATAACTTCTCAAGCGCGTACATAAGTACACGCAACCACTTCTTTAAATTATTTTCTAGAAGTTTTAATTTTAAAAATTTAGTCTTTATATCTCCATGGCTTTCGTTGCAATTGCATAGTTGAAAATTTTCCACTCCACACCGTTTAAAAGAAAAGAAATAATTATTAAAGGCAGAAGGCCAAAACTTACGTTAAGTATATCTAGCGCTACAAAAAAAATTATTTGACATTTTCAAAGTAAAAACGATAATAAAAAAATGGCTTCTTTGTATAAAAATTTCCCAGAGATTTTCATAGTAAAATTTACAATAGAAAAAAATTGCTTCGCAAATTTCACCGCACGCCACTGGTTAACGTATAATCGATAGTTAACGAGATATTCGACGATAAAGTTGCAAAAAGTGCCAATTTTGTCACTTTTCCAGGAATTTCACCGGTTTCGGTGCGGTTTTGTTGCGGCGCCGCACCAACAGAATTAAAAATGCCAAATCATAATTTGGGGATAGGCTGAAAATTGAAGCATGATTCAAACCTCGCTTTCCCAAAAGTGAAAATTGGAAAAATGACCACCAAATTTTGCGATCAAATGTTTATTTAATATAGAGTTAATCCAATCCGTAATCCAATGATAAAATCATTTACCATAATGAGAAATAAGAAAAATGTAACTCAATCCAATCCATGGACCGTTCAAATCATGAGTGCAAATGATCGTTAATACATATAGAAACCGGGGTATAAAATCCGGGGTCAGTTACTGGAATCGAACCGAGACTCACTGCTTGGCTGCCGACGTCTCTATCACCTAGGCTATAAGAGAACTGAAAAGAGTTGAAATTCCTATATAAAGCATTGTAGCATGTTCTATATAATAACAATGTGTTAATACGCCTTCAAATTTGTCCGATGAAAAGTTCGATCAAGACTTTCCAATCGATTTTCGCGATAAAAATTAGATTATAGATAGTGGAGAGTGAAATCGGAAAAGTTGTCGTTGCCGATTTTTTAAATTTCTTGTCCTTTCCGAGATATTCATAATTTTCGTTTTCACAAGTTTTTATTAAGCATTCTGCATTGTATAGACAACCGACATAATAGTTATGTATAATGCGACGGCCTGTGCTAAACCAATGATGAATTTTTCTGAAGATCGAAAATTTCACCGGAAAGAAGTTAGCGTAGAACTTTTATTTTTTTTATTAAACTATATGCAAAAAAATGCTCCTCAAATGCTCCTTCATAACCTGCATTTGCTCCAGGTGAAAAGTTAACCGTTCATTAGTTATTCAATTTTTTTAAATTAATAAACTCAACATTTAAATTCGCTATAAATTCCAAATTAGTAAATTTTTTAAGTTTTTTTTTTAAAAAAAATTGTTCCTCAAATGTTCTTTGCAGATCCACAATTGCTCCAGGTATATAATTAATAGGTAAATAGAAATTCAATTTTTAAAAATTGAATAACTAATTAACGATTAACTTAATCCCTGGAGCAATTGTGGATCTGGAAAGAGCATTTGAGGAACAATTTTTTGAAAGAAAAAACTTTAATATAAAGTTAGTAACTGGGATTTTAGTATGATTTTTAATTGTTGATATTTTAAGTTTTTTTAAAAATTGAATAACTAATTAACGGTTAACTTTACACCTGGAAGGAGCATTTGAGGGGCAATTTTTTGGCATATAGTTTAATGCAAAAACTTACAAGTTGTACGCTAACTTCTTTCCGGTGAAAATACAAAAAAATTATTTCAATTATCAAGTCGTGAACGTAACATTTGCATTAATACAAATCAAATATTTTGGCCGCTCATAAATTAACACAACGTTAAACGTCGTAAAGGTGTTACGTGATATAAAGCCCTTTGACGAGGTTAAAAACGCTACTACGTTACTATTATCATAATGATGGACATGGATACGAATGGTAATTATACAAATGTGAACTTTAAATCAAATGACTCTCGAATACCGATCGTTTTAAAATTGATAAAGATAATTTCATGTAACTTATGTGCAACCGGTGAAAGTTAAAAAGTCCCGAGTCGAAATTTTAGACCGCTTTTGGCCCTAAAATGGATATTTTACCCTCTTTTGAACCTACAAAGAATAAAATAAACCTCTTTTGAACCTCATATAGACCTAAAACATATTCCATCGTTTTCATTTTAACCTACATGAAATTTTTATTATATTTTGTGAACATATCGTCTCGTCCTAAAAAGGTTTATGATCATGAAACATAAAATATGGTTGTAAATTTCCTTTTTTTTTTACAATACCTATTGCAAATATTATTTACTAATAACCCAAATTTTGGATCTCTCTCTTTCCTATACTTAGATGCTTAGTATAATATTGTGTATTCTTGTATCCATTACTGGTTTGATCCTTAATCCTGTTCACTCTGGTTCATTTTTACTCAGCTTCAGTCTCTTGTTAACCGTTCGAGTGCTACACGAGTTATTATACAACAATTGAATAAACTTATTTCACTATTTGATTATTTTTCAATATTGTCTATATCAAAAGGCCTAAAAGTGTAAATGTAAAAAATTTAAAAGTAAAAAGACCGAGTTTAAAAGAAAAAGTGTGAAGAAATTGACTTTAATTTATTATCTTGAAAGTAATCAGAGAGATGTTATAGAATTAAACAAAATTTCTAAAGAAATCCACATGGTTGGGTATATTGTGGATTATAATAAAAGAAAATCCTGGAAAAAAATGATGGCAATGGCGACAATAGAGGAGCTGGTAAAAAAGGACAAGGAAATTCAGAACTGATATTTCTAATATTCTTATTACTTTTAAATTTATCGCTTATATTAATGAAACTTGTTAAAAAAAAAACAAAATATGAAAATATTAAAAATGTTATTTTTTTTGAAAAAAATCCTACCAATAAAACAATAAAAGAGTGGAGGAAAGAGTAAATAAAAAAAATTATTGTCTGGTTTTATGAAACCATGATGCAAGTGAAACTTTTTTTTCGGATTTAAGGCACTTAAGTAACTGAAAATTTTTAGAAAATTATTTGATTTAGGGTATGAAAATAGAATGGAAAGAAAGGGATGTGGCACGAATTCGCTGTCTGACATGACGCGCGCCGTTTCAACTAATTTTGAATTTCCATTATTGATGTTAATACTCGAATGTTATTTTCATTGTTGAATATGTTGATTATTGTTAAATCGATCATCTGCCTGTTGTTATCTATTATAACATCACCGTCGGATATTTTCGCACTATTCTCACTAGCTGTATTTTTGTCTATCATGATCAAGTGAACAACAACATTTATATCAATAAACTGATCAAAACACAAATACCAATACAAATATGATTGACAATTAATGACAACTTATAATATACTAAAACGTTGTCAGGGAGAGGAAAATAGCCCATTACATTCAGTAATAACTCGTACAAGAGCTCTGGTAAAACGACATGGTATATAGCTAACAATGTGTTACGAGCTCTGGCGAACACTTGCCGAGAATGTAACACACATTTAGCGACATGCTAAAGACAGGCCAAAAAATTTGAGACGATGTATAAAAAGTTTCACTTTAAAAATTTGTGGGAAGGTTGAAAGAGTTCCATTGGAGGGTTTTTCTTTAGACCTCTTTTGAGCCTAAACATGGTATTTTGTCCGATTAATGCCACTCGTAGGTTCAAAAGAGGTCTAAAATTCAAATGCAAATGGTCATGTTTCAATCTATTTGAACCTCATCATAGCCCAGATTTTGAGGTTGAAAAGAGGTCTAAAATTTCGACTCGGGGCAAAACGGAAATATTAGGGAAATATTAGCAGGGCATTCAGGTTCACTTGAAAGAATGTTATAAGAACCTCGAATTGGTACTTAACAAGTTTAAGTACTTCGATCATGAATGGACTGTTTGTAGAGATTTAAAGGTGATCTCTATGTTACTAGGCCAACAGAGCCAGGTTACATAAAGGTTCCCGGCTTCCTCTGTGAATAGGATACTACACTACGTAAAAAAAGAATGGCCAGTACGAAGCACTTTGGTTCCTGGATTTAAAAATGTTGAGAAAAATAGTTTAGTGTATCCTAAAAAGATTCTACTTCCGTCACTTCACATCAAGTTGGGACTAGTGAAGCAATTCGTCAAAGCATTGCCTAAAAAAGGAGAGTGTTTCAGCTATCTCTGTAAGCAGTTTCCCAGTCTTTCTGAGGCAAAACTTAAAAAAGGGTTTTTTTTTTTTGATCGGGATGTAAGGACACTTATGCAGGATGAAGATTTAGAGTTGAAAATAAAAGACCAGGAAAAGAAAGTATCAGTCTTTCAAACCAGTGGTACCTAACTGGCTTCCTAGGAAATAAAAAAGACCCAAACTACAACAATATTGCTGCCCATCTGCTAAATAACTACAAACTTTTGGACTGCAACATACTCTAAAGTACATATCCCACATTCTAATCTGGACTTTTTTCTTGCAGCATTGAGTGAGGAACAAGGAGAACGAATTCACCAGGATGTAAAAGAAATGGAACACAGATATCAAGGACGCTGGCACGTTAACATGATGGCTGACTACTGCTGGATATTAAATCCCACAGCAGGAAAAGAACTAAACGAAGTTTTAAAGGAAAAAGGAAACGTTACGTACTACAAAGACTTGTAAATATATTGTAGTAAAGCCTTATTAACTTTTCTTACTGTGTTATTAAGATTTAGTTATGTTTAAAGCAATTTTAATAACATTGTACATAAATAATACCGATATAAAATATGTAAATTTTATGATTTTCGCTAAATGTTTCAGCTCATTTTTAAGACAAACCTTACGTGAAAGAAAAAAAAAACAATATTATTTCTGAAATCAGCACTAACAACTACACAATAATCAGTTTTCAAAACTAAAACAATTTTAAAAAAATATTTTTTTTGCAGGCCTGTGTAATTTTTGGGGCGCGTCTTATGGTCCGGCAAATACGATAACTTTTTAACGTTTGCTAAGTCACAAGTATAAATTAACAATAAATTACTTATCAGAATAATTTGAATAACACTCAGAGAAATGATGGAGTTATCTATAGAAAAAGGTCTAACAACAAGCAATAGTCGCGGAATGTTCTATAAATGAAATTTGACCATAAAAAATATTATAAATAACTATGTGGCGGCTGGATATTGGAAATTGGCGTCTGAAAATGCAGTTTATCTCTCGCAGCTGGCTTGGGAGAAATATATGATAAAACCTATATGATATGATCTGCTCTCGGCCAGCGCTGGCCTATGTATTTGTATATATATAATGTAAATAAAAGGTGGGTAACCACGCCCACCATTACATTCTGGTGACCCCGACGTGATCTAAACACGCAACAACAGCGAGGACCAGTCATTCTGCGTGGACCTGCCAGTTCGCCTCATTATGGACGCCACCAGTCGCCACATACATCCGGCCCCCTCACCAGGGAATTCAACGGTGGAGTAACTGCATCCTCATCTTCGGTTGAGCTACTCCATACTCGTCCCGCGTCGTCTTACGGACTCGAGCCCAGCAGCTCGTTCAAGCGGTCTCTGCTCCACGACGGCCCCAGCAGCCTAGAGTCTCACGACCCGACGACAATCGTGACCATCGTCACTAGGAGGGGAGTGATGTGGCGGCTGGATATTGGAAATTGGCGTCTGAAAATGCAGTTTATCTCTCGCAGCTGGCTTGGGAGAAATATATGATAAAACCTATATGATATGATCTGCTCTCGGCCAGCGCTGGCCTATGTATTTGTATATATATTAATGTAAATAAATGTGGGTAACCACGCCCACCATTACAACTAGCTGGTCCCCGCCCGCTTCGCTGAGCTTATTTAAATTATACTGATTGAATGTTGGAAACTTTCATCCCATCAACAAAGAAGACAGATAGATATTTCTAGACATTTAATTCATAGAAAGTTCATGAAAATCAGATAAACTACTTTTCCAGGAAGATATTCCATATAGCTATCTGGAAGAGCTATCTTATTAGTTCTATACGTTTTTATGAATATTATAAAATAGGTACCTATACTTGTGTTCCTTAAGTAGCAATACAATTCGAAAATGTTAAATGCATTATATATTTAACTGAGTTTTTCACCACGTTCAAATTTTTCAATAGTAATTTAACACGTTTATTTCTAAACATTATAGACATTCAAAAATTAACAATGAAAGAAGTTTCCAAATTTTCATTATTAATTTTCCGATGTTATCGGATGTTAAATTAAAAATCATATGTCGCTGTAGAAATTGCAATTTTTATTTAAACTTTTTTGGAATGATTGTGTTAAAACGCTATTTCACGAACTTTAGGGAAAGCTTTTTTGAAAAACACGATTCCTGCAGGATAAGTACAATTGTTATGCTATCTTTTAAGAATCGTGCATTATTCTAACATACGAATTAATAATCTATATTTTTTTCAACTACCCTACTGCAAAAAATCATGTCAATCTTTTGCTCTATGACAAACAAAAACATATCTAGCCCCTGGGACCTGTACATTTTTTCTGGATAAAAGGTACACCAATCTTTCTTGAGGAAAATTCCTTAAAACGCTTATCCATGAACTTTTACGAAACTCCTTTTAAATACTCAGTTCCTGAAGGATACCATTCTTATCCTATCCTACGGGAACAGTGCTATATTCTGGCATAAAAGGTAGCCTATACATATTTATTCTCTGATTCTCAATTAAACACCTTATTGAAAGAAATTATGGCAATCTTTTGCTCTGTGAAAAATAAAACATATCTATCCATCGGGAACCGCACATTTTTCCTGCATAAAAATAAGACTGTAGGATAAGAAAATTATTTTTTGCCTTGAGGACATTATGAGTTATAATTATTAATATACTCTATTATAATCAGCTAAAAACGTTTAGTTTCAGTATGATTTTTCTTTAAACCAGTTTTTCTATTTTCCCGTTAAAATGAGAAATTTTTCCGAAATAAAACGTACGGTAGATAATGATTCGCATAATTAGCTATCATCATACTTAAATATCACCAATATTCATTTACAACTAAAAATGTATAGTTTTTGTCCCAACCCTCTTTTCAATTTCCCGGATAAATGAGACATTTTCCCGTAATAAAAAGTATTCTATTTAATGACTCAGATTGTCATTTATCATCATACCAAATTTAATTAAAAACCTTATTTATTTGGGTAATTAATAATATGTTTCTAAAAACAATTTCGCAAATAATGAATTTTTTTTTGAAACAACTTTAGTAACCATTAAAAAGGTTATAGCGGGACAACCTTCAAAGATAGACATATGTCGCCGCGGACTTTTTTTTAGAACTTTTTAAGAGGAACAACTTTGCTATGCATGATTTTTGCATAACTTTAACCGTATACGCAGGGCAGGCAACAAACGCTCTCAAAAGGAAAACATTTTCCTGGTTTTTGCAACATTTTCCATTGATACTCTGCTGCTATTGGTCGTAGAGTGATGTTGCATAGCCTAAAGCCTTCGTCGATAATTAAGCTATTCAACACAAAAAGAATTTTTCAATTCGAACCAGAGAGATTAGCGCGTTTAACCAAACAATCAAACAAACAAACAAACTCTTCAATTTTATATATTAGTATAGATTTCATTTAGTGAGAATACACTCAGCTAAGTGAAAAGCAAACAATTAGAAATATTAAGGAGGTAGATGCACTTAGAATTTTTGAAAAATAAATTTTTTTTTCTTTCATTTTCTTAAAGTATGATGTTTTAATAATATTCACTGAAAATTTCAAGTCAATCCGACGAATAGTTTCCAAGATATTTAGTAATTACTGAAGCAACATTAAACCTCTCGATTGTGACTAGAGCAGACGTAGCGGACGGCAGCTGCAACTTTAAACGCGTTTTTCTCAAAACTGTGTTTTTTAATTCGGTGACCAATATAACTCGAAAACCATTCGGTGGATATTGATGAAATTTTAATATTATCTTTTTTGTATTAAGAACTAGTCTGTCATCAAAGGATATTGATTTTTGTTGACAGTTACTATATTTTTTAAAACAATTAACTTTTAACTTTTTATCGAAAATCAGAGTCCAAAGTTTTGAATGCCACCATTTTGTGAATTTTCAAAAAAAAAAAAAGCTTCGATTAAAGACTGAATTTATTATTAAACTTAAGGTTTCACCTTGGTTTTTTGAATTCAAATGATCCAGAAGGCTGCTGTGATGGTCGCCGCAAAGCACTACTCGCGGGAGAGGATCCAACCAATATGGCGATATTTTAATAAATAATATATATTTTTTTATTTTTTTTTTTCATAAATGTTAAGGTCAAGCATTGTATAAAAACTCTGTATAATTTATTTTGTAAAATAAACATAATTACTGTAAAAAATAAATTTTTTTAAATAGACCTTTTTTTACGCTTCTGAGTGCATCTACTCCCTTAATAAATCGACTCAGTATTGGTAAGTGTAATGATTCCATGAAAAATTGGTCAGTTTAACTACATTTAATCCCAAATAACCGTTCTTCAAATATCAATTTTTAAATGGACTGCCCTTTAAAGGGGTATTCTAGTCTAGAGGCCCGAATTTCAAGCGTTTTTTGGCAACTGATAAAAAAAGCATTTGATATTTTAAAAGCTATTTTAAAATCTATTTTTTTATCATTTGTTTATTTATATTCAGAGAGTACAAAAAATTAATTTCGAATAAAATTTTTTTTTTCATTGAGTTATGCGTTTTTGACGTAGAGGGGAAAAAAAAAGGCCGTGTCCTCGTCGCCATGATTTCTACCCTTGTGGTCATTTGAAAAATAAAACAATGATGGATTCTTAATAAGTACGAATGTCGCTATCGTATGAACCTCCAAAAATGAAAAAAAAATTTTTTTCATAAAATGGCGGCTACCCAAAAATAAAGGTCGATTTTTTCACTCATTTTTTAACTTTGTCAAATTTCGATAACAGTTTAAAAAAAACGCGTTTAAAGTTTTACGTTAAGACTCAACCGGTCGAGTTGTCACGACACTAAAACGGCTATAACTTCGGAAATAATTTGAATTTTGAAAAATCCTTTTGGCAAGATATTTTTTAAACTATCGTATTATAAAAAAAAAATTCGATTTTTTTCAAATTATTCGACTAGAATACCCCCTTTATTGGGTATTTGGGTTGATGACTTAATGTTACGTTTTTTTTTTCTTGAGTCTGCTTGCCGGGGACACCCTGCATCATATACAATATGTTAATAGTTGTGAACTAAATAAACCAGATCTAATTTTTTTCTTAAAAAATAAACGCTAATTTTAATTGGAATGTCCATTTAATATAAAAGTTGAAATATTAATTAACATACTTGCGTAAAAATCTGGAGGTTCAAATATCGAGTGTGTATCTTCAAGTCAATAGCGCCTGCGCTAGAATTCTTAAACTTTTGAAATTTGAATATAAAATATTCGAACATTAAGATAACAAGAATAGTAAAGAAAATATAAATCAGTAATAACAATTATGTAACCAATTGAGTTTTATCGTCATTGTTAATGCTATTGTTGTGATTTTCACTTGTACTAATTATGGTGCGATTTAACAAATCCATATTGACAAAAAGGACGGCAACAATGCCTAGAACGGCTGCACTTCCACAAACGTAACTTAGCACGTAGCTATAATACGTAAAGTCCAGGAAAATTGTTGAATGTCTATAAGAAAAAATAAAATTAGTATTGTTATTATTAAAAACATAAAATAATAAAATTTTTTACTTTCTTTTACTACAATATGATAAAGAAAGTATTGGAACTGGATAGATTTTTCGATTTTTAATTTTATTTCGAGTTTTCACTGGAAATACACGCTTGGAGGTCCAAAACAATGGTTTTTAGAAAAAGGTCGGTGTATGTGTATGTATATATATATATATATCAGAGGCGTGCGGTCCATACATGCTATAGATGCGGCGCATGCCTTTGGATTGTAAGACGATTTTAAAAATTGAATATTTTATATGTTTTATTCATTTTATTTTTAACTTACGTAATTGCATTTGTAAAATCATTGTAAAAATGATATATTTTTATCATTTATAAATTTTTTAATTTACGTAATAATGAAAGGTATCACTCATAAAATTGGCATAGTTTACGAATGAATGCGTTGGCGATAGTAGCATGCGATTCTTTGCTTCGAATTGGTCGCGCATGCGCACTAGTACGGTCAAATACTATCTCTCTCGGCATTAAACATAGCTGATTAACGGTCTGCAGATGCGTTTGCCGTTTTGATTCTAAACAGTGAATTTAATTGTTACTGATACTTTTCGTGAGTTATTTGAATTATTGACCCAAAGGCCATACAAATGTTTTGTTCTTTAGTATAAGAACTACTTTTGTGGTTTTTAAATACATTATATGATGCGTTTGTTGATGATTTTTGTAAAAAGGAGCGTCGAATAAGGCTAATTAAAAAAAATACTTATAACACCACGTTTATCAAATAAAAAAATTAATTTTAAAAATGTGGTTTTTATACCCCCCCCCCACTTCTAACCGCATGCTCTGTTTCAAAAGTCACCGCACGCCACTGATATATATGTATCAGTGACGTGCGGTCCATACATGCTATAGATGCGCCGCATGCCTTGGGATGGTAAGACGATTTTAAAAATTGAATATTTTTTATAACTCAAAAACTTCTAGAATAACGTGGAGCTTTCGGTTAACTGATTTCAACCAAAAGCTTCGCGATACAACTAGATATAATATGAAGGCTAAATTCCAATTTGGTAAAATTCGGGTAAAGCTTTCGATACGATATGGCTGTCACACACACAAACATGTTTTTAAAAACCACTTTTTACTGCTTACGCTTAAATATGAAATAATCGTTAGGCACTTGGTAGTGGAAGGAGAAACATTATACATGCGCAGACATAACATCGTTTGCCCCACTCTATCAAAGCAACTAAAGAACATCAAAACCATACGCCATCTGCTTAGAATAATCGCAATTTTTAAAACTTTAATTACTTTGTTTTCAATGAAGATATCGTGTTAATTCTTTTGTTAAATAAAGACCAAGTATATAAGAAGTAAAACAAACAAAAATTCATCGAAATCTATCCAGTAGTTTTTGAGTTAAAAGCAAACATTTGAAAACAGCTATCATTTTATTTATATATATATATGTACATCAGTGGCGTGCGCTCCATACATGCTATAGATGCGCCGCATGCCTTGGGATTGTAGGACGATTTTAAAAATTGAATATTTTTCATGATTTATTCATTTCATTTTTTAATTTACGTAATTGCATGCATTGTAAAATGTTTCTAAAAATACTAAATATTTTTCTCATTTATAAATTTTTTAATTTACGTAATAAAAAAGATATGGCTAAAAAAGATATAAAAGATATGGCTCATAAAATTGGCATAAAACACCAAATCAAATGATTGGCAAAAGCCGAATGAATGCGCAGACGTCCGCAACATGCGGCCTGATGCGGCCGTTCGCTTCGAATTGGTCGCGCAGGCGCACTAGTATGGTCAAATACTATCTCTCTTGGCGTTTCACATTGCCGATTGACGGTTTGCAGATGCGGTTGACGTTTTGAATTTATAGTATAGTGATTTTACTTGTTACTGATACTGTTCGTGACTTATTTTGATTTATTTACCAAGAGGCCATAAAAATGTTCTGTTCTTTAGGATAAGAACTATTTTCAGGGTCACTTAGTGGCGTGGTTGACTAGATAGTTTCCCTATACGCCAGTGGTCCTGGGTTCAAATCCCAATGAAAGATCAAGATTTTTTTCTGGGTTTTCGGATTCGACGGTCGCTAATGACTCTAGAAGTAAATGCGACCTTAAATAAATAATCAAAAAAACTATTTTCGTTGTTTTTAAATACATTATATGATGCGGTTATTGATGGTTTTTGTAATAAAGAGCGTCAAATAAGGCTAATTTTTAAAAATAAATATTTTAATACAATGTTTAAATTTGCCACCCCCCCCCCCTTTTGCTGACCGCATGCCCTGTTTCAAAAGACACCGCACGCCACTGATATGTATGCATGTGTGTGTGTGTGTGTAATTATAAAAACTTACAAGCGTTGAATTACTATCACAGCAACTCCATTGGAAAGTTTATCGAAAAAGCTCATGACACCATAAATGAACGCTCCGCTATTGGTATCAGCACCGATAAAATCAGCGGTAAGCCCCAGGGAAGTGACCAGAAGCGTGGAACCGGCCAAACCCAACAGAATTGCGACCAAGTAAACTTCCAAATTGATAAACGACGGACGACCATTGTTGAACTGAATCCAAACGCAGGCAGCCAAACCGGTTAGGACACCCAATAAAAAGGTCACCTAAAAAAAAAATTAATAAATCAAAATCGAGAACCCCGTGAATTTATTCGGTTACTAACTTTTCTTCCACAAAATTTATTTAAGTGGTGCAAAATAAGCGATGTGAGAAAACTGCTGATGTAAACGACCAGTGGTAAAATAGCCAAAGACTGAGCGTTCAATTTGAGCGTTTCATGAAGATACAGCGGTAGTACAATTTGACTGATATTGACGAAAAGTCGTGTCGCCATATAAGCGCAGGTTATCTGAAAGATATCAGTTGGATGAACGAATTGAATTGGTATAAATGCCATCAAGGTCAGAGATTCTCAACCTAAGGACCATGAACACCCAGAAGGGAGGGGGGGGGAGACACTTAACTATCGTAAAGGATCTATGGTAGATTTTAGTCCTTCTGTTGGTATTGATAGGTCACGAAAAGGCCCTATTCTGTAAGGCGCCATCCATAAGCCACGTAAATCACTCTATCAAGGGGAAGGGCATGCTCTCATGTTATGTGCGGCTAGCGGATATAATATTAGGCAGTCTACATGTTGCATAGTAGGCGGAGGGATTTAAAAAGTAAGGAAAACGCGTTACGTGATTTATGGATGGCACCTAAGACATGTCACTTGTTAAGTGAGACGGCAACAGCCAATATGTTGAATACTACCAAAAAGAAAAAAATATCGTTGTACTCACGCCATTTGTCGTCATAATTCAAATTTAAACTATCGCCTCACTTGAAGAGTGACACATGTTACTGGAATAGAGTCGAATGTATCAAATTTAATGGTTTGTAAAACGAGTTTAAACAATTATGCTAATAATGTAAAACTATTATAATAACTTATCAAAGGGTCTAGCCGATTAAGCATATCTCAGCGGGTCCAGGCTGTTTTTTAGCCTGGCGTTTATTTTGTTCTCCTCCACATATACCTCTAGGTGGAATAAGTAAATTTACTCGATATTAGAGCGCTACCCCTTCAAAGAATATTTCGAGCTTTCACCGGAAATACATGTTTTGAGGTCCCCTGAGTCCAAAAGAGTGGTTTTTAGAAACATGAACTGTGAAAACTGTGTGTGACAGCCATATCGTATCGAAAGCTTTATTAGAATTTCACCAAACTTGGAATTTAGCCTTCATATTATATCTTGTTGTGCCGTGAAGCTTTTGGTTGAAATCGGTTAGTCGAAAGCTCTACTTTACTCTTGGAGTTTTGAGCTTTTTCAAGTTTTTTTCGAAAATGGCTCCAACGATTTTCTTTAAACTTTCTATAGTTCTTAGGCTCATTAGTGGCTATAACTTTATTTGAATTTTTTTCCTGGGAAAATTCGAATGAGACAGGTTCTGGGGTGACGGTTGGAAATTCGTATATATATGTACAATGTACATATAAGCTGTATAGTGTATTCATATTACTTTTTTTTACGACTTAATATAGTAAAGGAAGTATTGTAATCGGGTCAAAATTTTCGAATTCGAGCTTTCACCGGAAATACATGTTTTGAGGACCCCTGAGTCCAAAAGAGTGGTTTTTAGAAACATGTCTGTGTGTGGGTGACAGCCATATCGTATCAAAAGCTTTATTAGAATTTCACCAAACTTGGAATTTAGCCTTCATATTATATCTTGTTGTGCCGCAAAGCTTTTGGTTGAAATCGGTTAGTTGAAAGCTCTACTTTACTCTTGGAGTTTTGAGCTTTTTCAAGTTTTTTCAAAAATGGCTCTAACGATTTTCTTTAAATTTTCTATAGTTCTTAGACTCATTAGTGGCTATAACTTTTATTTGAAACTTTTTCTTGGAAAAATTCGAATAAGGACGGTTCTGGGGTGAAGGTTGGAAATTCGTTTATATACATATGTACCAGTGGCGTGCGGTCCATACATGCTGTAGATGCGCCGCATGCCTTGGAGTTGAGACAATTAAAAAAATTAAATATTTTTTTATGATTTATTCATTTTTTAATTTACGTTATTGCATGTATTGTAAAATGATTCTAAAAATACCAAATACTAAATATTTTTAACATTTATACATTTTTTAATTTACGAAATTATGAAACGTATCGCTCATAAAATTGTCATAGAATACCACATCAAGTGAACGGCAATAGCCAAATTAATGCGCAGCGACTGCCGCATGCGATTGGTTGGTTAGAATTGGTCACACATGCGCACTAGTACGGTTGAGTACTATCTCTCTCGGCGTTTCACATTAACAGTTGACGTTTATAGATGCGTTTGACGTTTTGAATCTTCACGCAATGAATTTACTAATTGCTACTCATTGTTACTGATACTGTTTGTGACCTATTTTGATTTATTTACCCAGAGGCCATACAAATGTTCTATTCTTTAGGATAAGAACTATTTTCGTGGTTTTTAAATACATTATATGATGCGGTTATTGATGATTTTTGTAAGAAGGAGCGTTGAATAAGGCTAATTTGTAAAAATTAAATTATAATATAATTTAAAAATTTTGGTTTTCATTGCCCCCCCCCCCCTTTCTGACCGCATGCCCTGTTTCAAAAGTTACCGCACGCTACTGATATGTACATATAAGCTGTAAAGTGTATTCATATTACTTTCTTTTACTACTTAATGGTAAAGGAAGTATTGTAATCGGATCGAATTTTTGATTTCGAGTTTCCACCGGAAATACACGGTTACACCAAAATAGTCATTTTTAGATAAATGTCTGTGTGTGTGTGTGTGACAGCGATATCGTATCGATAGCTTTATCCGAATTTCCAAACTTAGAATTTAGCTTGCATATTCAAAAACATCTAGTTGTGCTACAAAGCATTTCGTTGAAATCGGTTAGCCGGAAGCTCCAATTTATTAAACATGTATGACCTCGGCTGGACTCATCCACATTGCCAGTCGGCGAGCTCCTAAAACTCCTCATTTGCAAATCCAAGAAGGGTTGCAGAGAGGTGACTGCACTGGCCTGAAAGCGGGGTTTAGATGTTCTGCGGTGTGTGATACCTGCTCTTGGAAAATGTGCAAAGCTGCAATGAACAGGACGAAGGTGACGAACCTGAAGATAACCCTGACGATCCACCAATACTGGGGTACCCGTAAAAAAGCTATTTCACTTTTAATGAGTTCTCTAAAATTGTGAGAGAACTACGAGACTTACAGGCCCCGCTTTGCTTTTAATATAAAGCTAATTAAATTGTTTACAAATTATATTCAATAAGTTTTGCTCGTAGGATCAATGGTTGCAGAGCTCCGGTGCAGAGCTCCGGTTGGGCTTATTTTGTAACAAATTTAATACTCTTAAAAACCGTACAGACTAGCTTTTGAATAAAAATGCATGGATTAGGAAATACCGCGCAGAATCTGAAACAAGTTCAAAAATTTCACGTTTTTTCCTCTATAAAAATGTTTCCACAACTTTTTGAGAGTTGCAAACTTGAGAATACATAGCTCTAATTGGTCCAAACAACATACTAAAAAATCAGAAATACATCATGTTTTGCAAATTTATTGTTGATTTTGACTAGCCTATAATATATAATGTTATAGTAGATTTAGATGGTAGGAAAAGGACAGTACGAAAATTGTATGCTTTTAAGTTTTGACCTATGTTCGACAATCATCGTTTTGTAATCGTTTTTTTTTTCGTGTAATAGAAATTTTAGAAATTCGAAAATATCTGCATATGCATTTGTCGATGCAACGTCGATTTTTAATCCGATTAAATTGAACTTGTTTTTCGACCTTGGTGAAATCTTCACCGAAGAAATGAGAAGTTTTGATTCATATTTTAAAACATTTTTGAATAATACATTTTATTTGGATCATTCCATTTAATAAAAATCAACTTTTCAAGGGGAGTTCTCGCAGATTTTTTCCTAAATCATATAAAGTATTTGTCAGCATTATAATAATGACTGAAATTGTTGTATTTATTTTCTCTACGATGAAAATTAACTATAGAAAATGCAGTCTTTTGTTAATTTAAGAGGAAAATTTAAAGTTAAACAGATGAAAATCTCCAAAATATCTTCAAGCTCAATATTCTAAAATTTAAAGTAAAACTTCGTTTATTACAACCCGTAACCTAAAGTTTTTTTTCTCCGCAACTAATAAAGATAACGGAACAAATTTTTCAAAATAACACTGAAATAAATTAATTCTATATTCTGTATTTTTTTTTCTGCTTACAACAAAATATTTAAGTGGCAAAAACATTAATAAAATATTTAGCGGGTTGTTTTCATACCTTCCTCTTAGTTGACACCCACCAAAGAATTATATTTTATGCAACTATCAGGTAACTACTTATCGCAAAAATTTTGAGAAAATCGATTTGGTGGAACTCAGATACTTTTAAAAAACATATACCGCATTAATGTTTGAATAGCGACCATTAGTAGATACCTACTATTAAAAAAACAACAAATTAATTAAAAATTTTTTTTTAAATTCTGTAAAATGTTTTATATTATAAAAATCAAATTTTAAACCATAGGTATAAGACAAAATATTAGGTATATAAAAAATAAACCATTTCATTTAATCAATCGTCATCACTGGCACTTTCAATCTATATAATATTGTAACAATAGCGTTCGATTGAATATATTTGTTAGTATTTCTATAGGCCTAACAATTTTCTACATCTTGCATTTGAGAAAAGTTTTGAGTTGTAATAATCTAGTTATACTATTTGAACAGATAAAATAACTAAAAAATCAATTTTAAAAATGTGCAATATTTTTGAGTCACTTTAAGGATAACAAAGCTATCTATAAGTTAGGTTGCAGTAAATGACTGATGAATAAAAAATAATAATAAAATTTTAAAAAAATTCAAAAGCATTGAATTCAAAAAAACAAAAAAAATAGAATGACTTTTGAAGCAATAAACGGTCACTCATTTTATCCTTTCAATGTTTTTTTCTTCCCTAAATTTCAATTTTATGACTAAAAAAATAGGAATTATAATGCTAGTAACCAAGCTATTAGTCATTTCTCTGTTAAAAATTCAAAAATTTCAAAATATGTAAGATACAAATTGAAAATTGTTAGGACTACTAAAATAGTAACTAAGATCAAACTCTATTAATAATATACATACATTGAAATTGATAGTAATGACGATTGATTAATTGAAAGGATTTATGAAAAACCTATCTTTATAAAATACCTATCTTTACATAGTATAAAACAAAGTCGCTCCCGCTGTCTGTTACCATAGATCTTCTAAACTACACAATGAATTTAAAGCAATTTTCAGCAATTGATAGAGTGATCCAAGAGGAAATTTAAAGATTTATAATGCTAGGTCATAATCAACATATACTTGTGCACTTAAATTGCAAACGCTGGCTAAACCTTACAAGATATATAATACATATATGCGGCGAAGTTGTGTATCTTAAAAAGATTGATTAAAAAGTCCCTGACGGTATATGTCTATCTCGTAAGGATAACCCACAGAAACCATTTTTATCTATTACGTATTACAAAAAAATTATTGGTTATTTACCAAGCTATTTTAAACAATACCTTATTATTCTTTGTCCAATTAAATACAATAGATACGTTGTGCATTTCATGTAGATCATAATTGCTATAATTGAAAAGTGTTGGCTATTGTACGTCGTACGTATTGTCTGTTTTATTGGTATCTTCTTCTATATTATGTAAAAATCTTATGTTGGTCATTATTTGGACAAAAACTCGAAAAGTTCTTAACTTACTGAGATCAAATTTTGATACAACATACAATCCGCTTGATGTGATATCGATTGCTTCTTATGCCGAAATAATGCACGGTTCCCATTGGATAGCATAAGTATTGTATCCAACAGGAACCGTGTATTTAAGAGAAGTTTCGTTAAAGTTCATGAAATAGTATTTTAACGCATTTTCTTTTACAACGCCTGACCAATTTTAGTAAGGAAAGAAACTATACAAAGTTTAAATAAAAAAATTGACAATTTTTGCTGAAAAATAAATATACATTTCAACTAACACCAGATAAAATTAATAATGAAATTTTTTGAAATATTTGAATTTCTTTATAGTTCATTGTCGAAGATTTTAATTAGAAATAAACGTATTAAAGTTTTTTAAATTATTAACAATTACGTAACGGAACGTATTTTAAAAAGACATTTGGTATGAGATCTTCAAATTTTCTTAAAAGAACTTTTTATTGTATAAATTAAAATTGTATAAAACCTGTGTGAGATGGCTAATATCTCTTCCTAGAAAAGTAGTTTTACGGATTTTGATGAACTTACTTTGGATCTAAAGTCTAGAAGTATCTATCATCTTTTTCTGGCAAAATAGATTAATATTTAAATTTCGTTATTTGAAGGTAGGGAATCTATTAATCAATCAATTAAAATTTAGATACTCTCAGCAAATCGAGCGGGTATCAGCTAGTTAAAATATAAATCTAAGCAAAAAATAAATGTGAAACCAAACAAAAAAAAAATCCAAACCATTAGCATGTATCTCCAAATACGTATTTCGAATGCCATGCAATCCGTATTAGTGGATCAAATAAAGTGTCTTCGGCGACTGTTTAATAATTTGTGTTGCATTGTTTAAAATTTGATTTTTATAATAATACAAAACTTATAAAGAAATTTAAAAAAAAAATTTTTTTGTTCGGTAATTGTTGTTTTTTTTTTATAGAACTAATGGTCACTATCCAAACATTAGTGCAGGTTATATTTTTTAAAAGTATGTCCACCAAATCGATTTTCTCGAAACTTCTGTGGTAGGTAGGTACTTGATAGTTGCATAAAATATATTTTTTTTGGTAGGTGTCAACTAAGAGGGAAGTATAAAAACAGCACCTTAAATATTTCATATTTTTTTTTACCACTTAAATATTTTGTTGTAAGCAGAAAAAAATACAGAATATAGAATTTATTAATATAAATGTTATTTTGAAAAATGTGTTTCGTTATCTTTATTAGTTTCGGAGAAAAAAATTTTAAGTTAAGGGTTGTAACCCCTCTAGCTCCGATAATAGAAGGGGTAGCGGACTAATATCGAGTATACTTACTACTACCACCTAGACGTATATGTGGAGGAGAACAAAATAAACTAAGCTAAAAAAAAGGGTGGGCCCGCTGAGATATGCTTAATCGGCTAGACCCTTTAGACGTAAAAAAGTTGCTAAATAAATGGTCTGACTGCTTACTAAGTAGAGATTGAGGTCTTTGAAGACGCTGCGCATTGTGCGTTGTATCTGGGTACTCTGGGAGTCGTCTTCGTGGAACTCGCTTCGTGTCTCTTTGATTCCCCAGTAAAAAATCGATGTCGCCACCAGACCCACACTCAAACCGCTCCAAACGACGCGACGGAATTGCAACGCGGAATTTGGGCCCAGACGATCATCGCCACCGCTCGCATTGATTCCAAACGACCACCAAGTGATCAAATAGATCAACACATTCGAGAACACCGTGAAGCTATACCTACAAATGAAATAACACGATAAAATCAACCCCATCCTAAATGCGCTCTACCTTCTTATTTGCAAATTTGGAAAAGACGCAATAAGCTTCACGTACCGTAAAGATGTCAGTTGAGTGCGTTCATACTCTCCAGGGGTCAGTTCCGGGATTAACGATAAATGGGATATTTGAACCGCGGCCCATCCAAACTGAAAAATGATCACAAAGCCCGAGTAGTAAACGATTTGCGCCCAATGATCGCTGCCACTGCACTCAATGCACTTCTCGAATATAAATGGAAATGTGATCAGTGTACAAAATGTACCTGAAAAGCGAAAAATTGATGCTTTGCCTTGATAGTGATTAATCCACAACATACCAAATATATGCCATGATTTCCGCCGTCCAAAATAACAGATTGGAAGGTTGTCGTTTTTGTCGGAGAAATATCCAACGAAAGGCGTTGATAATGCATCGGCAACCTATAATTAAGACGACTTGATGGGTTATTTTATTTTTTGTTTTGTTTTGGTAATTTACGGTTACGTCAACTACTATCCAGTGACTGAACACCAAACATCACATTAGGTACGTAACATGAATGTTAAAGTTACATATGGAAATTATATTTTGTTGATGAAACAGAACGCAGTGTGACGTTGTTTGTTTACTAGATAACTATCGGCAAATCAGAAAAAAAAAATGTTGGACTTCCATTGAGAATCGACGATTGGACCTCTAGCGTATACGCTAGTAGAATATTTTTAAATCGCGCCATCTCGTGTTTTATTTTTTAAATTCTGGGTCAGCAAAAACGTCATTATCGTAATATGTTACAATTAGTGAAAATAAAAAATGATTTGATATTCAATAAAATGAGTAAGAAACGATCGAATCGAAAGTATTGTGTTGTTCATTGTGCAAAGACACGTGGTAATAATCAAGAATTGCAATTAAACATTTTTCTGAATAAGAGTTGCGTGTACTTATGTACGCGCGTGAGAAGTTATACTTTGCATATATTGCATTTATATTTGCATATAAATTGCATTCAAATAATCAATTTTATAAATTGTAATCTAATATTTAATAATAATAATAATAATAATATATATTTAAAGATATAATTATTAAAAATAAAATTAAAAGAATAATATTTTAATTTATATCAATAAATAATATCCAAAGGAAGCTGCCAGACGTTTATAAAATTTGTCAGGATCATTTTTCTGGTTAACAATCCATGCATGTCATGAAAACGAAGCATCATAGAAATTGCCAAATAAAGTAAGTAGCTACTTTTCAAAGTAAATGTCTTAAACTTATTCATATTTTGTGTTACTAAATTATTATTCTAAGATGGTTGAATCATTTCAGAATCCCAGATTTCGTGATAATTAAGAATATGCATGGAATGCAGACGTCATTTTCATCACTAAACTAGAAAAATGGTATAACAACTACTGCAAAATGCGAGAAAAGTAATAACTTATTTTTTAATAATATCTGTCATTTGTATATATAAATATTTTCTAAATAAATATAAAAAATATATTTAAAGAATTAATTATTTTTAATTTAAATATAAAAATAAGTAAATAAATAAAAGAAAAATTCAAACTACGCTTGCCTAGTTAAAAAAACCGAGCGGTTTTGCGGCCCACTTCATCTTGTTTAATTGTGATGATAAAATAGAACGCTACTAATGCTTCGAAAACCGCGTCGCAATGCATACGTCATTTTCATCATTAAACTTCAAATATTATAGTATGACAGCTACTGCAAAAATCGAGAAAAGTAATAACTTATTTATAAATAATATTTGTCTTTTGTATATATAATTATCTTTAATTTAAATATAAAAATATATAAATAAGTAAATAAGTAAATAAATATAACAAAAATTCAAATTACGCGCGCCAAGTTAAAAGGAACAGAGTGGTTTTGCGGCCAACTTCATTTTGTTAATTTTTGTCTCAAGATGGCCGCCCGTCTAAAAATTTCACACTCATCATTTTTTCATAACGCGCCTAAAAAAGTATAACTTTAACTTCAAAAATATCTGCTGCGAGGCGTCACAGTACTTTCTTTTACTTTCAATTATGAAACTTGCTGTTGGCATAAGTTATTTACAAATATATAATATGAATATATGAAATATAAGCATTTTGTAACTACACATATAAACAGAACTATACGCATACAACATATATATGTATTTACGAATTCCCAACCTCCACCCCAGATCGTCCTTATTCGAATTTTCCCAGGAAAAAGTTTCAAATAAAAGTTATGGGCATCAATAAGTCTAAGAGCTATAGAAAGTTTAAAGAAAATCGTTGGAGCCATTTTCGAAAAAAATTTTAAAAACTCAAAAACTCTTAGAATAGCGTGGAGCTTTCGGTTAACCGATTTCAATCAAAAGCTTCGCGGCATATCTAGGTATAATATAGAGATCAAATTCCAAGTTTGGTGAAATTCGGATAAAGCTTTCGATATGATATGGCTATCACACACAGACATGTTTCTAAAAACCACTTTTTTGGACTCAGGGCACCTCAAAACATGTATTTCCGGTGAAAGCTCGAATACGACCCGATTACAATACTTCCTTTACTATCTATATAGTAGGAAAAGAAAGTAATAATATAATAATAGATAGATAAAACCACTCTTTTTCCTTTCTTTTACTATACTAAATAGTAAAGGAAGTACATATTGTAATCGGGTCAAATTTTCGAATTCGAGCTTTCACCGGAAATAGATGTTTTGAGGTCCCCTGACTCCAAAAGAGTGGTTTTTAGAAACATGTCTGTGTGTGACAGCCATATCGTATCAAGAACTTTATCCAAATTTCACCAAACTTGGAATTTGACCTCCATATTATACCTAGTTAAAGTTTTTAATTTTTTTCGAAATCGACTCCAACGATTTTCTTTAAGCTTTCTATAATTCTTAGACACAGTAGTGGCTAAAACTTTTATTTGAAACTTTTTCCTAGGAAAATTCGAATAAGGACGGTTCTGGGCTGAAGGTTGGGAGTTCATATACTGTGGTACCTCGACATACGAGTAATCCAACATACGAGTTTTTTGAGATACGAGCCGGCGAGCGAGTAATTTTTTGCTATGAGTTACGAGCGAAATTCGAGATACGAGTTCGGTTTAGCAGGTCGAAGATCTCAAAAGTTGCAACAGGTCGTGCATCTGATTTTTTTAATCGAGATAAAAGATAAAATTTGAGATACGAGTAATTTAAGATACGAGCAAGGTTGCGGAACGAATTAGACTCGTATGTCGAGGTACCACTGTATGTTATATGTAAATATCGATTGTATGCATATAGTTCTATTTATATGTTTAGTTATAAAGTACTTATAGTTCTTTTAACCAACAGTGAGTTTCATAAATAAAAGTAAAAGAAAGTACTGTGCCCCCTCGCAGCAGATATTTTATTTTTATTGGCATTGGGTAGTAATATTTATTTATTATTAAAATTTTAGTAGGGTTTTTATATGACAGTCGCATTTGTTTAAAATGTTTGGTAACTACTTAATTTAAAAAAAAAAAAAAATAAACACGAAATGACGTAAAGGTCCCCAAAGTAGCCAAAGCTACTTTACCAGCGTACTAGCGTACCCAACAAGCTAGTCACCACTTCATCAGATCACTTAAGGGGGTATTCTAGTCTAGGATTTCGAAAAAATCGAAAAAAATTTTTTTCATAATCCGATAGTTTAAATATTCAGAAATATCTCCCTAAAAGGATTTTTCAAAATTCAAATTATTTCCGAAGTTATAGCCGTTTTAGTGTCGTGGCAACTCGACCGGTTGAGACTTAACGTAAAACTTTAAATGCGTTTTTCTCGAAACTACTTTTTTCGATGTGGTCGCCATAAAATCTCAAGTTCTAATCAGCCGATTTACTTGAAATTTGACATGAATATTCTTTAAATATCTCTCTATCGCATAAACCAACAAAAAAGGAAAATTTTACATTTGTTATATTTTTAAAAAATTCGATAAAGTTAAAAAATGAGTGAAAAAATCGACCTTTATTTTTGAGTAGCCGCCATTTTATGAAAAAAAATTTTTATTTTTTTTATTTTTGGAGGTTCATGCGATAGCGACATTCGTACTTATTAAGAATCCATCATTATTTTATTTTTCAAATGACCACAAGGGTAGAAATCATGGCGACGAGGACACGGCCTTTTTTTTCCCCCTCTACGTCAAAAACGCATAACTCAATGAAAAAAAAAATTTTATTCGAAATTAATTTTTTGTACTCTCTGAATATAAATAAACAAATGATAAAAAAATAGATCCTAACAATATCAAATGCTTTTTTTTATCAATTGCCAAAAAAACGCTCGAAATTCGGACCTCTAGACTAGAATACCCCCTTAAGATGAATAATTTATTGTTTATTAATTAGCATCCAACATCAAATTACGTTACAATAATGTAAAACTTACATTACAAAATATTGTTTTGTTCATGTCACAGAACTGTGACGCGTAATTGTGTAGTCACAGGTAAGTCAATAACAATTTGGTTTCCCCACCTACAAGATATAAGGTTTGTTCGCGGATCGGATACTGAACCGATAACGAATCAATCCAAGTGGACTTAGGATAATCGTCAAACTGATTAAGGGTTATTTTCCCGTGAACGAGTTTAAAAATGTTCGGAAGTAAGACGAGAATTAACGAGAACCCACGAAAATTGTTAATTGAATTTAAAGTTGAAAGACAATCTAGCCACATTTTATCAAACTACGCACGAGTAAGAGAATCGAATTTTTCTTCCTAAAAAAAACCCCCGAGAATCGCTAGATCCAAAGTCTCTTTCTTTTTCTTTCAATTTTAAATTCAATTAACAATTTTCGTGGGTTCTCGTCTTACTTCCGAATATTTTCAAACTCGTTCACGGGAAAATAACCCTTAATCAGTTTATTCATAAGCGTGTATGCGTTTGGCGATTATCCTAAATTCACTTGGATTGATTTGTTATCGGTTCAGTATAGATCCGCGAACAAACTTATAATTAATTATTAATTATGAAAGGGTCTCAGTGACTACGTTACATTACGTAACAGTTACATAATGGAATAATGTTCTGGTAATGTTAAAGAACTGTTTTGTTAGTGTGTTTTACTATGTAGCCTTTGTAACGACCAGCGAATCTCAAAACCCATGAAAAGTTTTGTGCTTCCATTGAAACTGAATTAGTCATACTGGGGTATAAAGCAACAGTGTAGTTATTACGCCACTAAATTACTTAAGTTTGAATTTGTTAAGTGGTAGTTTATTAACCTGGCCAATTAGTAGTACGATGCCGGCTTGTGTGGGATCAAACTCCAAGACGTAGTGGAAATAGACGAGCAAATACGTGAACCACATGGAAGCGCAGACATCGTTCATGATGTGACCCACCGCGTAACAAATTCGAGTTTTCCAGTTGACACTGAGGCCGATTTCGCGGAGTGGTTCCGGCATTTTGTTGTCAAGTAAACGTATGGAACTATCCAAAACGGTGCCGGATTAGTTTGTGGTATCACTCTGCGGCCCGACTATCAACTTTGGTTTCTGATAACACTAGTATTTGGTATTTGGGTGACGATAACTATCATAATTGTCTTAGTGCTGTGTGGAAAACTCACTTGGTATCATTTTGCACGTGGAACCACCATTTTTTTTTTCAAACTGGGAAACAGCCGTGGCAAATAACGTTAAGCTAGAAGAATTTTCCTAGGAAAACTTTGAAACATTTCATGCAATTTTATGAAAAGTTTCTTTGACATTTGTTTGTCTATCAAAAATGAATCTTATGTAAAGCACGCATAAGGCACCGACTACCTAGGCACTAGGGTACTAAGCTCAATTGACAATCAGCTGTTGGTCAGTCCAAAAACGCCAAAAACATAAAAATAACCAACAAAAAATAATTAGGAAAACTTAAAATTTTCCTTTAAAACAATCATTTTTAAAAACTAGGTCACTAAATATTTTATGTACATTATTCATATTCCATATGGAGATAACAAAATAAACATGATTTAAATGAAACACAAACTCTCGAACTCGAACCGAAATCACAACTTCGAGATCTCGCGCAAGATTCAATTTTAATCTTGCGATATTTTGGGATTTAAAAAAAAAAAAAAAAACTATCCAGAAACTAATGACCATCAATCATGTCCATTTAAACACTTATGAACATTTTCGCGAAAGAAGTAATAATTCAATTGTTCCCTTTACTGAAATAAAATGTAGCTATACGGGACTAAACTTTCTTCAGTGCACTGAAAATTGCCTATAATCGAGAGTGTGATCTCTACATGGTTAACAACGCTGGCAAACGGACCATCCAATACTTAATAATAAAGTTATCGAGCTTTTTACAAATGCGTACAATAAGACAGCTAACATAAGCTATGTTGGTTTTAGAGTGGCTAAAATTTAACCCATCGATACGGACACGTTTAACGAATGCTTCGCAAATATGTCTTTTAATAAATTCAATAATGATAGTGAAATCAGTCAAGATTCAATTACTTCCGTTCGTGATAATACAACTGGAAAAACGATCGAGTGACAACACCACACAATCACAATACCGCTATTGTTCATGAAAATTAGACCGATATTAATGTAACCATTAATACTTCTGTTCCTCTATTAACTAAGCTTTACTTCTGTCTGACATAGCCAATTGTGCCTATCATTCCTAAAATAACACCTTTGCCACGAGGAAAAAGAAAACGTTTTCAAATTGTGTCCAGCACACCTGTAAAACATCAATTAGAAGAAAAAAAAAAAAGAACAAATTCAATTACAAATAGAGCAGTGTACGAGTGGTCAATCTACGTATGTGATTTGTGTGAAGAAAAAAAAAAGTCAAGAATCATTAAATATTCATCTATATTATCACGATATCTTCATTAAAAGCAAAGTAATCAAAGTTTAAAAAAATTCGATTTTTACAAGCAAAACGCGTTAAGCGGTGGATTTTTCGTCGCTTCGATAGATTGGGGCTGGACAACGGGGGCTGGAAACGATCTAATGCGCAGGGGCTGGAGAGAAAATGTTGCTCCGTCCACTGTCTATTATACTGTTTATTTCATATTTGAGCGTAGACCTAATGCAGCTCACGATCAGCGAGATATTAGATTAATAAAGATTTTTTAAATTCTATTTCCTATTTGCTTACTTAGTAGTTTTTAAAATATTTTTTTAGCTTTTTTTTAAATTCTCTTTTAACATTTTTATATTTTACTATAAATACAGAGTCACAATACATTTTTAAATTACAACCGTTACAGTAATCAAATTATATTTCAACACTCCTATTTATTTTTTAACCAGAAAGTTTCCTAAACTATATGCCCAAAAATTGCTCACTCAGAATCCGTAATTTCTCCAAGTGTATAGTTATTAATTGATTTATAATAAATTTTTCAAAAATTTGTAAACTAATAACTAAAATTGCTGTAAATTGTACGTTTTTTGAGTTTTTGTTTTTAAAAATTGCTCCTTAAATACCCTTTCCGGATCAGCAATTGCTCCAAGTGTATAGTTAATTAATCAATTTTTAAAAAAACTCAAGAAATAAAATCGCTAAAAACCCAAAATAAGTCATTTTTAATTGATTTTTTTTAACTTCTCTATCTGCTCTTTTCATTGCGTAAATGATTGATCAAATTTTTGCAAATTTGTATTAATTGATTATTTGTGGATATTTATACATGCACTGTTGTACTGTGACGTCATCAACTACCATTGGATCTTATAAACATGAATACTTTAAAAATTGAATTACTAATTAACAATACACCTGGAGCAATTGCGGATCAAAAAAGAGTATTTAAGAAACGATTCTTTGAAAAAAATAAATAAAAACAGTCATTATTTTGGATTATCCTTATACGAATTTTTATTTTTGAATTTACAAATTTTCGAAAAATTAATTATTGATTAACTAATAACTTTACATTTGGAACAATAGCGGATTCTGAAGGAGCAATTTTTTGGCATATATTTAGTTAAAAACGCTAAGTTCTTTCCGGTTATTTTTAATATATTATTGCTTTCAATTTTTTAAATGTTTTTCTCTGTAAATTAAATATGTTATTAACATAATAACCTACGCAGATGACGTCGCGGGTATCAGCTAATTATATTATATGTACCTATCATTTCCCCATTAAGTTTCAATTTGCCCCCTGAAATGATTTCAATTACCCCACACACTATCGGGTATATGATAATGTCAATATATTTTATTTTTGTTAAGTACTGTTAAAACAATAGTTTATTATATCTGTTATTTTGTTTTATTAATTAAGATTATAATAAGTTATGATATTGGGTGTTCTCAAATACCCCACTTGACCCATATAATTAAAATTTTATCAAAATCGGTTAAATAGCATATTATGAGCTATGGACCAATGTTCACCGCCGCTTATATGCATTTCATATGCTGGATTGGTTCTTTTCAAAAACCCTTAAACCAGCGTACGGGGGAACTTTTTTTACCATTACCCCAAAATATTTTTGCGTAAGTCAATATAACCCCCTAATTTTTAAAAGGAGACAATCAATGTAAATTTAAAAGTATCTATTTAATTAATTTACACCAAAAAAAAGTTGTTTAAAAGTAGTACGTATGTAATAGACAAACAAAATAAAATTTTCATGTAGTGGAACAAACAAAAATTAATTGAAAACTTTTTCCCTTTAAATTTTAAAGAAATGATCTTGCTTCATTTTTGATACAATAACTTCAAAATTGGGGCTTATGCAAGAACAATTTGAATACAGTCTTCAAGAATGTTAACACTTTTATAAAATAGGCATAGCAAAAATGTCCTTATTACCCCTAAAAGTTTCATTTTTACCTAATTTAGGGTAATTTACCCTGGTTCCTCGACCGCTGCCTTAAACGATACCCAACAAAGGTTAAAAAAATTTTATTGTTTGTCTTAAATACAATCATCTCTTAAGGGGGTCGACCTATGTGACGGCCTGTTTTTTAGGGATTTTTTTTCTACGACCAATAAATAGATAGAGCTTTAGGTTTATTATCATTTGTTAACATATATTTCGACAGTATAGATATAAATTTTAAGCTAAAAATATTGTGTAGAACATGAGTTACAGCGTTCTGCACACCCCCACTTCGAAAAAATGAGCTCGCACTTCCTCCACGATTCCGGCTGATTGACTTATCCGAAACAAAAAAAAACAACGGCGTTTTAATCTGTAAGCCTAAATGCACGGAATAAATTATTATCAAATGAATTTACAAAAAATTGGAGACTTTTGGTAGACATTTTAAATAAAAGTTGCGAATTTTGCGTTTTTTTGCTATAAAAAAATATCAATTTTTGGAAGTTTCGATTGATAATAGTTCATTCCATGCGTTTACATGTGTTGAGTGTACCCTATAAATTTCAAGTCATTCGGTCAAGCCGTTTTTGAGATACGATGGAGGAAAGTTTGAAAAACACGGTTTTGAGAAAAACGCGTTTAAAGTTTCAACTGCCAATTCAGCGCTCCGAGCAGCTCTTTCTTCTACCTGCTGTATCTTTAAAACGACTTCGAATTTTCAAAAATCACTTTACTACCGTATTATAGATATGTTAAGCAAACAATTTAGAAAGAAATTCGATTTTTTGAAACCATCACATGGGTCGACCCCTTTAAATTAAATATCAACTTTTTTAATAATAATCGATTCTATAGTATAGTTTGAGTAAACCTGTACATATTCAACTCTGCTTATACGCATTTACATCTTTTATGGTGGATTTGTCTTTGTTCAACCCCTTTAACGTTACCCAACAAAAAGTAGGTTACCACCTCGCAACCCCTACTTAGCACCAAATCACAAAAAATAAAAATCTTTCGAATTAAGTCGGAAACGTCGCTCGTTTGCATCCCACCGCATATACCATGTTTTTATTATATATGCTGTGATATGTTATACGCAAGCATTTACTGAAGCAATTTTTTTCACATCTCATCTTATCCAATAAACTCTATATATAATACCTTAAAAAAAATATTTCAAATTTTCTGTATATTTTTTAATGTTCAATGCAATTATTCAACGTTCGAGGGATATTTAACGAAAACTCAGCGAGAAATCAAAAGGTAAAATTTCTCCATTTACGGTAGCATAAAACAAAACAAAAAATGTTAACCCCGAATAATCTCGTTGGTAAACTTGCAAATGTCAAAAAATTCTACTTCTGATATTTTAGTAGTTAAAACTACGTTTGCTTAAATTTTCAACAAAATCTAAAAAGCTAAGGTAATTGTATTATTTGAAACAACGAATTTATCATGTGAATTTTATTTCCATAAAAAATATAATAAATTTACAGAAATTTTTATTGGTTATCATCATCGCTATCATCTTCTTGTGAGTTGATCTGGAAATATCTGCAAAAAAAAAAATCAGTAAAAAAAAAGCACAAGAACACAATAAAGTAATGTGATCGAAAATATACCTTAATTCGTAAGTGTCCTTTCCAGAAGCAACCACTCGAAGCCAATCCCGTAAATTGTGTTTTTTCAAATACTTTTTCGTTAAGTATTTCAAGTAACGCTTACTGAATGGAACCTATAATTAAAATTATTGATTACATTGAGTTTTTCCTGAATATTATTACCAACTCAAGAGTTAAGAGAATCAGGATATTAATCCAATAAATTTAAAGATAATCGACCCTATTCCGTAAGACGTGTCACTTGTCAAGGGAGGCAATTATCCCTTCATGACATCTCATGAATTTTTTTAAAGCTGTGTGGATCTTGGGATTTTCCTTCCCTTTATCAACACGACCAATAAGATCTATTGTGTTGTATCCCTTTCCAATTATATTATCTACGTTAAAGAATTTTCGAAAACTATTTTCATTTCATATAACATTTTTCAATAATGTTAAGAACCGAAAAACTATATTATATGTACATAATAGTGATGTAACGAATATTCGCATTTTTTTTTTTCATTCGCATTCGCAAGAAACGACGCAAATGTTTGGCGAATGCTTTTGACAACTAAAATAAAAAATTAAATTCCTTCCTTACGTTTAAAAAAGCCCCATTTCTAAGTTTTTATACATACAGTAGAAATCGTTTATAACGAACTTCAGGGGACCGTCGTTATAAGCGATATTCACTATAACCGATATGTATCGCATGTATCGTCTTATCTAAGACATATCACGGGACCCAAAGGATTTTGTACGTTACAACCGGTTGTTCATTATATCCGGTGTCGTTATAAACGAATTATACTGTATATATAAATATTATGAAAAGCAAACTTGAAAATCTAAACAAATTAGGTAGTAATATTATTCTAGGTCTAATAAGTCTTGTTGTAATTTATAATGTAAGATTTGTACTTATTAAGCAGATTATAACTAGGATTTTAATTAATAGACCAGAGCTAAAGCCTTTGAAAATGGTAAAAAACGAAAAAAATTATAGTTGGATGAAACCCATTAGAAAAGGAACAGAATATAACAAAAATGAAAGGAAAAATAAATTACGGTCGATCTGTGGTCGAGAATGGCAAGGGTAGGGGGTTAAGGGTAGAAATGGTTTATCTCGATTTTCGACAAAACTACAAGTCCTATGGAAAAAAAGTTAAATGACAAAGTTGTAGATAATAAGAAGATCTACAACTTTTATGCCAACACTTTTTCCACATAACCTCAAAATTTATGTGAAAAATTCCAATAACCAAATTTTTGGTTTTATATTTTTATCTTTTACAAAAAAAAATCATAAAATTTGATTAAAACTTACCTCTTAATGTCCCAAACAAACTGTAATTTTTTTTGATCTCAAATATTTCTTTTTTCACCTTATTTTGACTTAATATTGAAAAAGCACCCTAATTTTCAATCAAAAATTTTTACGTCAAAATTTCTACTTTTTTAAAAAATTTGGTAGGCTTTGTTGTTAAATGTTCCCAGAAAATGCAATAATTAAATTGTAAATTTTAACAAATTGCTCAAAGTTGTATTTGTTCAATTGTATTACAATTTTCAGCAAAAGTGTTGTGTTGTAGATCTTCTTATTACCTACAACTTTGCCATTTAACATTTTTCAATAGGACTTGTAGTTTTGTCGGAAATCGAGATAAACCGTTTCTACTCGTACCCACCCCACCCCCAACCAATCCACTTCCCGACCAAAGATCAACCGTAATTTATTTTTCCTTTCATTTTTGTTATATTTTCTTACTTTTCTGATGGTTTCATCCTACTATAATTTTGTTTTGGGTTCAAAAGTTATCGGCCCTGGTCTATAAATAATAAAATTTAAATATCGCAACCGCGAATGTTGGAAAAAAATATTCGCATTCGCAAATTTGAAAAATCAGACATTCATTACATCACTAGTACATAATAAAAATGTATGTATCCAATTGCATTTGTATATACGATATACAATCAGGGTGGCGACTGAAAATTAATTGACTTTACCCTGACTAAAAATTACATTCTAGGATAACTATAATTTTTTTTTCAGATAAAAATCCAAATTCTTAGTTATTTCTGAAAACGGTTTTATTATAATTTAACAATAATACCCAAAACTGAGTCAAATTTTTAGAGCTATGAGACTTGTTAACACTTTTGCATATTTGCAACTAATCAAAAAGTTCAATTTGTTTTTATTCAATATCTATATTATAGATAACTATCGCTATAGTTATATTAGGTTCGTTCGCGGATCTAATACTGACCCGATCGCGAAGTGGATTTAGGATAATCGCCAAGTCCATACACGCTTATGAACTGATTAAGGGTTATTTTTCCGTGAACGAGTTTGAAAATGTTCGGAAGTAAGACGAGGATTAACGAGAACCTACGAAAATTGTTAATTGAATTTAACATTTATAGAAAAGGAAGGCGGAACGGGATTCTGGTTCTAGCGATTCTCGGTTTTTTTTTAGGACAAAAAATTTGGTTCTCTTATTCATGCGCAGTTTGATAAAATGTGGCTCGATTTTCTTTCCTTCGCTCGCATTTTCAAACTCGTACACGGAAAAATAACCCTTAATCAGTAATCCACTTCGTTATCGGTTCAGTATAAGATCCGCAAACAAACCTATTATAGAAACTACAATTTTTCCTGATTAATATTCCCTGACTATGCCAGAAATTTAAAATTCCTTAACTACTTTGCAAGGTTTTCCAGGTCAATCACCACCCTAACGATATTGAAAAATGTTGTTTGAAATGAATAAGTAAAAAAAAAAACTGTATTGACGCATAATCGCTTGATTGGTAATTATCAAGGTGGAATAGAGCTTTTTTCCAAATTTAAAAAAAAAAACATTTGAACAACGTTTTTCACACGGACCCATGTCTTAAAATGGGTTTGCGTGTTCGTATGCGCATGTAATGATGTCATTGATGCCATTTTACTCAATACAACGACCAAATGTTATTTGAAATGTTTATTCAAATCTTATTTGAAATTAAAAAAGTTATATTTGATGTAAAAAAAATCATTGGTGTGTATTAGGTTGACTAATTTGATCCTGGGTTGGTAGCCCAATTAACGGCGTTATGAAAAACCAGTGTAAATGCCTCTGAGTATTAACTTATCAAAGTATGGATGAACCAGATTAATGAAAAATCGGGGGATTTGTTAGTAGACCTCTAAAATCGGGAAATTCCACACTAATCGAGATGTTAACAATAATGATATTATTATTTAACGCAAGTAAAATTGCGGGTTACAATTTTTTTTTAATTGAAAAATCGGGAACTTTTATTATGAGCTTGAGGCTTAAAGAAAAACTATGAGGGTCATTAAATGAAATAATGAAAAAAAAAGTTTAACTACCTCTGAGTTGATTGTAAGTTTGGTCTTATGGCGTTCGAGTGACACGGCACTGCCCAAATTACTCGTTTTCCCATTGACTTTGATGTGCTCCTTGAGATATTGCTCGAAATCGGCGACGTCCAAAATGCTGTCCTCCACCGGGTGCAAACAATCCACGGTGAACTTCAACGCCAATTTTTTATTTTTATCGGCACCTTTGCCACGCAGTTGATTGCGGCGATTCTTATTCATTGTCTGGAATCCACAAAAAGATAAATGTAATTAATTGTGTTTCAGCCAGACTTGAAATCATATAAAACGTGACTTGGATGGCGGCCACGACATTTTTCAATCATATCCAGTTTTATTCAATCCATCGCTAAATCGATTACAGTTCAAATTCACTGAATATGTCGGCCACGAGGCGTTTTTTCGTTTACACAATCTATTTTTAAGTGAAATTAATTTATTGAAACTTACAGGAGCCATTATTTAAATGTGATACACAGCACGACACGACTTAAAATGGACGAGTATGAAATATGCTCTCTGATAGAATGGTAAAGTAGATTTCTGTATGATCTACTCATGTACAGTACAGATTTACCATAAGCTTAATGCCATAAGAAGGGCAATAAGTCCCACTTGGTATCGGCGCCTTAGACCTCGACGTTTTTTTACATAACAACGCATCTACAACGCGCATTTATTTCTAGCTAGTGGCAAAGCGGCAAAATTGATATTTTTGAATTTTTATAAAAAGGATTACTTACATAAAAATTAACTTTGGGATAAAAACATTTTTAAAAATAAGCTTATATTTAATTGCTCAATAAATAAAAAATAAGCTTTGATTTAAATAATCAATTTATCAATCAATTTATTTTTTTTTACATTTTAGTTTATATTATATATAAAAGCTTGTCGAGAAAATTACGTAAGTATTCATTTTTTTTATTTTGCAAAAAAAGTTTCATCAGTTAACTATTAACCAGTGGCGGCTCGTGACATTTTTACATGGGGGTTCTGTATTAATAAATAAATGAAAACCATAACGGACCTATTCAATTTATTTTTTGTATAGATAAAATCCATTCTACGGATTTTTTCTTTAAAAATTTTTTCTATAACTTTCTCATTAAAATTATTTTTCAAAATATCGATTTTTTTTAAATAAATTGCTTGCTTAACATATCTATAATACGGTAGTAAAGTGATTTTTGAAAATTCAAAGTCGTTTTAAAGATACAGCAGGTAGAAGAAAGAGCTGCTCGGAGCGCTGAATTGGCAGTTGAAATTTTAACGCGTTTTTCTCAAAACCGTGTTTTTCAAACTTTCCTCCATCGTATCTTAAAAACGGCTTGACCGAATGACTTGAAATTTATAGGGTACACTCAACACATGTAAACGCATGGAATGAACTATTATCAATCGAAACTTCCAAAAATTGATATTTTTTTATAGCAAAAAAACGCAAAATTCGCAACTTTTATTTAAAATGTCTACCAAAAGTCTCCAATTTTTTGTAAATTCATTTGATAATAATTTATTCCGTGCATTTAGGCGTACAGATTAAAACACCGTTGTTTTTTTTTGTTTCGGATAAGTCAATCAGCCGGAGTCGTGGAGGGAGTGCGAGCTCATTTTTTCGAGGTGGAGGTGTTCAGAACGCTGTAACTCATGTTCTACACAATATTTCTAGCTTAAAATTTATATCTATACTGTCGAAATATATGTTAACAAATGATAATAAACTTAAAGCTCTATCTATTTATTGGTCGTAGAAAAAAAATCCCTAAAAAACAGGCCGTCACATAGGTCGACCCCCTTAAAAGAATAGATTAGTAGCTATCCTACAGGATCTTTAGCAAAACTTTATTAAAATTTGTTCCGTTAAGTTATTGTTAAATTTTGAAATTTTTAGTTTATTATTTTAATACGCTTATTTCTAATTAATATCTTCGACAATAAACAATAAAAAATTCAAATATTTGAGAAAATTTCATTATTAATTTTATCGGGTGTTTGTTTTTGTATTTGTATTTTGTTTGTATTTGATTGTATTTAAGACAAACAAAAAAACTTTTGAACTTTAAACTTTAAACTTTTGTTGGATATCGTTTAAGGCAGCGGTCGGGGAACCAGGGTAAATTACCTTAAATTTCACCGGAAATACATGTTTTGAGGGCCCTTGAATCCAAAAAAGTAGTTTTTAGAAACATCTCTGTGTGTGTTTTTTTTTAAGAGAGGAAGGGAAATACCTTTGCGTATCATCAGGCTCCGCTGTTCGGCTTGGTATGTCGGACTCAGATACAATACCGACTAAAAACCTCCTCTTCCCCCAGCCTCTGTTCCCCCACGGAAACCGCCGCTAGGCATTACTTCGCGGGGGGAGGGTAAAGCTGTCAGTTGCTTTTCTCCTTAGCCGCCATTTCTTTCGGCTCTTCCCCTTTCCGCGCATCAAAGGTCTTTAAGGACTCCCGTTGCGAAAGTACTGGTCGCGTTCCAGGCAGCCTCCGAGGACAGCATCGCCTCAACTAATATCTCCGGCTGAATTGTCCGTTTCAGCGCCTTCTCCAGGACATTTCGTAGCGAGCCAAAACGTGGACACTCGAAGAACACGTGTTCTGCATCTTCTGGAACTCCGAGACAGGACGGGCACTCTGGAGAATCATCGTGCTGTGTGTGTGTGTGTGTTTTTTTTTTCCGGACGTTGACAGAGCGAACTCTGTTCAAGTGGCCCTACGACATGAAGACTCCACCGGCACCATCGCTAGACATCGCACTTCGGTGGGGCCGTTTACCAGCCGGTTGCCTTCTTCTTTGGGGGTTGACATTTCCCTACTTCCCCCGTCCACCGAAGTTATTAGAGGTTCAGGGTCAAAATCGTCTTCTCTCTGCATCATCCGGACGTCTACTCCCTACAGCATCGTCCGGACATCCTCTGGCAGCCTCAACCCCGACACCCACGTTCCTCTGCATCGGGTGGGGGAGTCTTGACTCAACTCAATTACCTACTGTCGGTCTAAGGAGCAGATAGTGTGTGACAGCCATATCGTATCAAAACCTTTATCCGAATTTCCCCAAACTTGGAATCTGGCCACCATATTATACCTACTTATGCCGCGAAGCTTTTGGTTGAATTCGGTTAACCGAAAGCTCTACTTTACTCTTGGCGTTTTTAAGCTTTTTCAATTTTATTCTAAAACGGCTCCAACGTTTTTCTTTAAATTTTCTATAGTTGTTAGACTGGACTTAGACTGGACTGAATGGCTACAACTTTTATTTGAAACTTTTGCCTGGGAAAATTCGAATAAAGGCGGTTCTGGGGTGAAGGTTGGGAATTCGTATCTACATATAGCCCTATAGGTTGTATGCATATAGTTCTGTTTATATGTATTGTTACAAAGTGCTTATATTTCTTTTAACTAACAGCGAGTATTTTCATAAATGAAAGTAAAAGAAAGTAGTGTGATTTTTTTTTTTCAAAAAATTGTTTCTTAAATACTCTTTCCGGATACGCAATTGCTCCATGTCTATAGTTAATTAGTAATTCAATTTTTAAAGTATTCATGTTTATAAAGATACAACGGCAGGTGATGACGTCATAAGCGTCATAATACAACAATACATGTATAAATAGTTACAAATTTTAAAAAATCCCTAAAAAACAGGCCGTCACATAGGTCGACCCCATTAAAACAACAATTTTAAATGTATGTAGCCCAATAGCGCCCAATAGGCCCAATTGGGCCCAATGTAGTTACTGCGCAAAACAAATGCGCGAATGTGAAAAATAACCACGAAAAGTTGATAGTGGAAGTTGTATTAGTATCTTTAGTTAGTGGTTCTACGACTTACTCGGCGCAGGCGTTTTCAGTGAAATCAATCGAGGGCCAAAGGGAGATAAACACAGCGAGAATAGTTGAGATGAAGAGAGATGAACCACTGTCACAACGATTCACAACAAAGCGAAGTTTCTTTATTACATTTATTACGTGACAGTAGTAAATTACGTCTCAGAAAGAAAACAGTGTACGAATTGCGTTGATTTTTTTCATTCGAATTGATTTTAATTTTGCCTAAAAATGAAGTTCGTGTACAAGGAAGAGCATCCATTCGAAAAACGGAAAGCAGAGGGCGAGAAAATCCGTCGAAAATATCCCGATCGTGTGCCTGTGAGTAGCCAAGAAAATATTACCCACTGCCATTTTGTTTTCAGTGTTTATTTTCATTGTTTTTCTTTTGTGATTATCCGTGAAAAACATTCGCTTATGCCTTGACGACATGTCTTTAACGTTACGATTAAGTGACATACGAAAATTTCTAGGTTTCTCATCATTTTCCATGTACCAATATTGCATGTTATTGTTTTGCCATGACGACACAGTTTTGATTTTTCCTCACTGAAATTTGTATTTATATCTTTAAGGTCATCGTTGAGAAGGCACCGAAGGCACGCATTGGTGATTTAGACAAGAAAAAGTACTTGGTGCCATCGGATTTGACCGTTGGCCAGTTTTACTTTTTGATCCGTAAACGAATCCATCTACGACCAGAAGACGCCCTATTTTTCTTCGTCAACAATGTGATTCCTCCAACATCAGCCACAATGGGGTCCCTCTACCATGTAAACAAAATTTTTTTCCATTTATTCATAAGACTACCAACTCGAAAATCAATTCGAATATTTCAGTGAAATTAAATTTTCGTCAGACTTCAGTGACAATTTTGTCATAGTTAATAAAATTCTTCATTCAGTCAGAAATTCTCTGAGCCTTACTTTAGGTTCGTCCAACTGATATCTCCAGGAATGATGATTTTCTGATTATTGAGTTGGTAATCTTAATCGATTTCCTCCAATTTTCTTTATTAATCATTTTACAGGAACACCATGAAGAAGACTGTTTCCTCTACATAGCATATTCAGATGAAAACGTGTACGGTTCCACAACAAAGATCTGCTGAAAATCTACCACCCACCCCAAAAAAAAAAAAAAAAAAAATCACTTATTATTTTTCTTTTTTTCTTTAGCGCACATCTTCAATTGGCCTTATTATGTTGAAGCTCTTACAGCTTCTTTTTATTTTATTTTTAACGAGTTTATTTTATCAAAAAGCGTTTGATTTGAGTGTTGGAACAATTTTAATTTTGACTAGGAACTCACAGCAAACTTATTATGTTATTCCTTCTGTTTTGAAGCACCGATCTCCTTAAATTACAATTAAATTTTCTGTTCTAAGTCGGTGCTTAGCTTTCTATTATATTATATATGAATTATAAATTTAAACTTAATGTTAATAATTTGGGATATAACTAGGAAACGTAAGTTAATTTAAGAGAAAATACTGTCCTAAAATATATAAAATGTAACGAAAAAAAAAATAAACAAAAAAAACAATAAAACTTCTGAAAATGTCATATTTGTTGTTATCAATATACACCCATACCTATCTCGCTATACGGCCGCTCTATTTACAACTTTTTGCTATAAAGATCTTTTTAATTCCGACGCTTTTTCGATATACAGTGGTACCTCGACATACGAGTGCCCCGACATACGAGTTTTTCGAGATACGAGCCGGCGAGCGAGTGATTTTTTGCTTTGAGTTACGAGCGTAATTTGAGATACGAGTTCAGCAGGTCGGCCGGTAGAAATTGGTTTCGAGGAGTCAGAGGAGGAGATTATTTCTACAAGTGAGATAAAGGAGATCTTAGGAATGTGGGAGAGAATTTCACAGTTCGTGGAAAAGAAACACCCAGAAAAAGTTGCAACAGGTCGTGCATACGAGTGTCCCAACATACGAGTTTTTCGAGTTACGAGCCGATGAGCGAGTGATTTTTTGCTTTGAGTTACGAGCGTAATTCGAGATACGAGTTCGAAGGTCTCAAAACGTTGCAACAGGTTGTGCATCTGATCTTTTTAATGACACTTGCCTAACTCATTTCCGGAACATTCTGAGAGGGAGGAAGAAACAAATTTCTTCTGGGGTTAAGAGTAGGATTTCGTATATACATAGAGGCTGTATGAGTAAAATTCTTTTTATATAATTACTAGCTGATACCCGCTCGCTTTGCTGAGAGTATCTTAATTTAATTGATTGATTGATAGACCTTCATAGCGAAATAGGTAAAAAAAATTTTTTTTTTTGACAGAAAAAGATGATAGATCGTTCCAGACTTTAGATCCAAAATAAGTTCATCAAAATCGTTAAAACTACTTCTCTAAGAAGCGATACATATTAGCTATTTCACAGGTTCTATACAATTTTTAATAAAATAAGGTCCTTTAAATAAAATTGAAAATCTTTCATACCAAATGTCATTGTAAACCGTTTAGCTATTTAAGTAGAAAAGATTAGGAGCTGTCCTACAGGAACCGTACCTTTTTTAAAATAAATGGTAATCAATATGTAAGATCTGAGGTATCTTTAACAAAACGTCATTAAAATTCGTTTCGTTAAGTAATTGTTAATTATTTAAACATTTTGTATATTATTGTAATACGTTTTTTTCTAATTGATATTTTTGACAATGAACAATAATAAAAATTCATTATTAATTTTATTGGGTGTTCAATTGAAATTCATATTAATTTTCCAGTAAAAATTGTCAATTATTTAATTTAAACTTTGTAAAGACGTCTTTCGTTGCGGTGTAAAATTGGTCAGGCCTTCTTGAGGAAAATGCTCAATTAGTGCAGAATGTTTCGAGTGTTTGTCCTCGAAAAGGACCTACATAATATTTCTGCATATATAAGAAGAAGATATCAATAAAACAGCCACTACGTACGTCGTACAAAATATCCAGCCGTTCTGCTAACGCTTTTTAAATTTTGGATATCTTTTAAGATATTCATACTTATGATTTGTTGTAAAGGACAATTTTGATCTGCATGAAATGCACAACGTATCTAATGTATTTAATTATATTAGGAATAATACTGTATTGTATAAAATAGCTTGGGAAATAAACAATAATTTTTACTTTCTTTTACAACTATATAGATAGTAAAGGAAGTATTGTAATCGGGTCGAATTTTCGAATTCGAGCTTTCACCGGAAATACATGTTTTGAGGTCCCCTGAGTCCAAAAAAGTGGTTTTTAGAAACATGTCTGTGTGCGTGTCTGTGTGTGTGTGTGTGTGTGTGTGTGTGTGTGTGTGACAGCCATATCGTATCGAAAGCTTTACCTAAATTTCACCAAACTTGGAAATTTGCCTTTATATTATGTCTAGTTGTGCCGCGAAGCTTTTGGTTGAAATCGGTTAACCGAAAGCTCCACTTTACTTTTGGCGTTTTTGAGCTTTTTCAAGTTTTTTCGAAAATGGCTCCAACGATTTTCTTTAAATTTTCTACAGTTTTTAGACTCATTAGTGGCTACAACTTTTATTTGAAACTTTTTCCTGGGAAAATTCGAATAAGGACGGTTCTGGGGTTAAGGTTGGAAATCCGTATACTTATATGTACATATAAGCTATATAGTGTATAAATATTACTTTCTTTTACTACTTACTAGTAAAGGTAGTATTGTAATCGGATCGAATTTTCGAATTCGGGCTTTCACCGGAAATACATGTTTTGCGGTCCACTGAGTCCAAAAAAGGGGTTTTTAGAAGCATGTCTGTGTGTGACAGCCATATCGTATCAAATACTTCATCCGAATTTCACCAAACTTGGAATCTGGTCTCCATATTATATCTAGTTGTGCCGCGAAGCTTTTGGTTGAAATTGGTTTACCGAAAGCACTACTTTACTCTTGGCGTTTTTTAGCTTTTTCAATTTTTTTCGAAAACGGCTCCAACGATTTTCTTGAAACTTTCTATATTTCTTAGACTCATTAGTGGCTACAACTTTTACTTGAAACTTTTTCCTGGGAAAATTTGAATAAGGGTTGTTCTGGGGTGAAGGTTGGGAATTCGTATATACATATAGCCCGATAGGTTGTATGCATATAGTTCTATTTATATGTATTGTTACAAAGTGCTTATATTTCTTTTAACTAACAGCGAGTATTTTCATAAATGAAAGTAAAAGAAAGTAGTGTGACGCCTCGCACCAGATATTTTTTTTAGAAACATGTCTGTGTGTGTATGTGTGTGTGTGTGACAGCCATATCGTATCGAAAGCTTTATATGAATTTCACCAAATTTGGAATTTGGCCTCCATATTATACCTAGTTGTGCCGCGAAGCTTTTGGTTGAAATCGGTTGGCCGAAAGCTCCACTTTATTCTAGAAGTTTTTGAGCATTAACAATTTTTTTCGAAAACGGCTCCAACGATTTTCTTTAAACTTTCTATAGTTCTTAGACTGGTTGATGCCCACAACTTTTATTTGAAACTTTTTCTTGGGAAAATTCGAACAAAAGCGGTTCTAGGGTGAAGGTTGGAAATTCGTATATACATATAGGTTCTACGATATGCATACAGTTCTGTTTAAATGTATAGGTATAGTTATAAAGTGTCTATATTTGTTTTAACTAACAGCGAGTTTCATTAATGAAAGTAAAAGAAAGTACTGTGCGCCTCGCAGCAGATATTTATATTTACTCATACTTTTTTTAAACCAATCGTGGGCTTCATTTAAAGTTCCTTTAAAGTTTAGTTCATGTAAAAGAAAGTTCTATGACGCGTTGCAGTAGACATTTCAATTAGAATTATGATCACAAATCATTTGAAGCATAAGTTCTTGTGCTGATCGAATATGTCTAATTTCAATCAGAGCTGGGTGGCTAAGACCATTCGATCACCCACATTTCAATGACGTAATTCATCTCTTACTGTTCGGTGGTTTTTGGAAAAACAAAACAATTTAATTATTAAAACTCATTGCAGGTGATTCATTATAGTTACAAAAACAAGACATAAAGGGAAATTATAAGAGCAATTGTTGCTGGTGGAAATGGCAGTACAGCTGATACCTAATTGTTTGTAAGGCGAGGTCAGTTGCTGACGCATGCGATTGCATCGCCATCTGCTACTGTCACTTCTGTCAAACGATAGATACATTTTCCTATCATAACAAAAAAAAAATTCTTACGCCAAACATTTTATTACAACTCCACATTGTCTTTATACAAATATTTATAGATAATCGTCGATCTTACTCAGTATTGATGTACGCGGCACTCTGATAAGACCTGCACCAAATAAACGGACTTCACTGGAACAATGGCATTTACCAAATATCAAATTTTCTTAACACTCCTACTAGTTGTAACGGGATCGATCAATTCTCTAACTACCAAGTAAATATTGTGTTGTTTATATGGCTATAATGTGCTAATTTGGGCGGAATTGTTTTCTAGATGGGCGGACAAGCTAGAATCGGCCGGATCGGACGGCAAAGTGCGGCTCTTTCAACATCCCTTTGTTCAAGCTTTTGTGATGTTCATGGGCGAATTTGTTTGTCTGATGATCTATAGATTGACTGTGTTGTATAACAAATATAAACAAGTAAGTGTCAAATAAAGGCCGTATTAAACCAGTCGAGTATCTGACATAGTGCAGTCCTTGATAGGTAGTATTTAGGACAGACAATTGCCTGTCCTGTGTACTAAATCGAGACGAGTAACTCACCTGGTATATAAGCCGGCTTTTAAAGGTAATAATGTGCCAAGTAATGGTTTTATCGAGTAAATAAGTACCGAATGTTACTCGATTTCTGACATGAGAAAAACTTTCAAGCGATTAAAAGGCGTTCTGCGAGGGGTTGTATAATTTTAGAGAAAGACTAGCTGATACCCGCGACGTCGTCTGCGCAGGTTATTATGTTAATAACATATTTAATTTACAGTCTTCTCTCTGTTACAGAGGAAAGACATTAAAAAAATTTGAAAGAAAAAATTATATTAAATATCTGCTGCGAGGCGTCACAGTACTTTCTTTTACTTTCATTTGAACTATATGCATAAAACCTATATGTATATACGAATTCCCAACCTTCACCCCAGAACCGCTCTTATTCGAATTTTCCCAGGTAAAAGATTCAAATAAAAGTTGTAGGCATCAATGAGTCTAGGAATTATAAAAAGTTTAAAGAAAATCGTTGGAGCCGTTTTCGAAAAAAATTGATAAAACTCAAAAACGTCTAAAATAAAGTGGAGCTTTCGGTTAACCGATTTCAACCAAAAGCTTCGCGGCAGCAAGGTATAATATGGAGGCCAGATTCCAAGTTTAGTGAAATTCGGATAAAGCTTTCGATACGATATGGCTGTCACACACAGACATGTTTCTATAAACCACTTTTTTGGAGTCAGGGGACCTCAAAACATGTATTTCCGGTGAAAGCTCGAATTCGATCCGATTACAATACTTCCTTTACTATATAGTAGTAAAAGAAAGTAAAAATAACCGGAAAGAACTTACCGTAGAAAATTGTTAACGATATGCCAACAAATTGCTCTTGAAGAATCCGCTATTGCTCCAAGTTATTAGTTAATTAATAATTACATTTTCAAAAATTTGTAATTTCAAAAATAAAAATTGCTATATAATAATCACTTTTTTTATTTTATTTTTTTTTTCAAAATATTGGTCGTTAAATGCTCTCTCCGGATCAGCAATTGCTCTAGTTGTATAGTTAATTAGTAATTCAATTTTTAATCCAACGGCAGTTGAATCGTCATAGAACATAGTCATACAATACATGTAAGGGAAAAGTGTACAAGATGATCCCATTGGGTAAGATGATCCTTTTCGATCGCGCCCAAACAGCTAACGCTGTCTAGGTGAATTTTTGACAAAACATAGCCTCGAATACTTCACCACCACTGTTCATTTGCAAAGACAGCATAACCAGCGTGTTGGATTTTACAGAAAAAAATTTAAATTGTGCTCAGTTAATATAAGGAAAGATTGAATTCAATTTTACATTACTTCTATTAAATACTAGTAAGCGCAATGTCTCTTGTGTTTGTGACATTCTAATACACATAATTTTTATTTTTGGGTTATTTGGAAATAGCGGCGTGACTATGGGTTATTTTAATTAACTTTGAATAAAAAAAGTTGCACTTAGGGCAAGATGATCCCATTCCTTGTGTACAAGATGATCCCCAGGATTTTTATGTACTTACATACATTAAGTTTAAGAAAACATTATATTTCTCGTCTGAGTCATCTGAGGAAGATGACACAGAATGCCTTTATTGCACGGAATAGTTTTCCGGCGATATCAAGGGTGGAGGGTGGATCAAGTGTTGTGCTTGTGGAAAATGGCGGCATGAAGCTTGTGCCGGAATTGATAGCGATGATACAAATCCATTTATTTGTGAAATGTGTAGCACAACACCGGCCAAAAAGCGATTACACTTTTAAGAAAAGTTGCATAATGACGCCACTACTCAGACGACTGGATTAGTTTTTTTAGAGTTTATTTTGTTGAGTTATAAACCTGAGTATGTTTTTTTTTTATTTATTTAAGTTCGCATGAACTGCTATGGTCATTAGCGACCGTCGAATCCGAAAACCCAGAAAAAAAATCTGGGCTTTCATTGGGATTCGAACCCAGGACCACTGGCGTATATGTTATGTTAAATTACAAAAATTATCTTAAATAAAGACGTTTTATAGTCTTGATTTTTGCTTTTATTTACCTTGAAAAAATAAAAGGTTGCTCGACATTGGGGTAAGATGATCATTGGAATCATCTTACCCCAACCGTAGGGATCTTTTTAGCCACCCGGGTGTATAAGATGATTACTTTGAAGAGTTTTAAAAATATGTATACATTATTATGTAAACTGAATTAATTAGAAATTTTGAATATGATAAAAGCTAGATAATTAAATATGGCAGTAGTAAATGCTATCAAGTTTGTTTCACAGGGAAATATGTATATTTTATTTCAATTCTTGCTTAGATGGATCATCTTGTACATCTTTTCCCTATATACAGTTACAAATAATTAATTATTAAAAATATTGCAAAAATTTGATCACCTATTTGCGAAATGAAAAGAGCAGATAGAGAGCTTAAAATTTTTTTAAAAAAATTTATTTATTAATTATCTATACACCTGGAGCAATTGCTGATCCGGAAAGAGCATTTAAGGAGCAATTTTTAAAAACAAAAATTCAAAAAAAAGTGACTTTTGTATTTTACAGCAATTTTAATTATTAGTTTACAAATTTAAAAAACAAATGTAATTTTAATCAATTAATAATTATACACTTGGAGAAATTGCGGATTCTGAGGGGGCAATTTTTTGGCATATAGTTTAATTAAATAAAAAAATGTTTCTCTCTAACTTAGGTAACTCTTTCTGGTTAAAAAATAATTGCTATAATAAATGGGAGTAATGTAATTTGATTATTATTACAGTAAAATACAAAATGCTAAAAGAGAATTTTAAAAAGAAACTATAAAAAACTGCTAAACAAATAGAAAATAAAATTCAAAATATTTTTTATTAATCTAATATCTCGCTGATCGTGAGCTGCATTAAGTCTACGCTCAAATATTAAATAATCAGTAGGCAGTGGAAGGAGAAACATGTTCTCTACAGTCCCTGCGCATTAAATGGTTTACCCCACTCTATCAAAGCGACAAAAAATCATTCATTTTCATCAATTCTTTTTGTAAAACTTTAATTAAATAAAGCTTTGCTTTTAATGAAGATATCGTGATAATTAATTTTTAGATAAGGACCAAGTATATAAGAATTAAAACAAAACAAAAAAAAAATTATCGAAATCTATTTAGTAGTTTTTGAGTTAAAAGCGAACATTGGAAAAGAGCTATCATTTTATTTGTATAGATTCGTTGAAATTAATATGCATTTTTCTTGGATAATTTGGCAGTTAAATCGAGTTATTAGGTTCGTTCGCGGATGTGATAATGAATCGGTAACGGATCAGTTCAAGACCGATTTAGGATCATCGCCAAGCGCATGCAAGTTTATGAGCCGAGCTACACACGAAATGCGTTCGTTACCGATTCATAATCGGTTCTAGCGATCCTCAGATTTTTGTTAGGATGAAAAATTAGATTCTCTTACTCATGCACAGTTTGCTAAATTGTGGCTAATTCATAATACAGTTTTGCTGTCATGCTGCGTTCACACGAGTCAATTTTAGTAGGCCGTTTTTAGTTGATCAAAAAATTTGAATGAAAAACCTCGTGTGAGAACCGTAATCAACTTTTTAGTGGATCAAAAAAAGGTTGAACAAGTCATCACACTAGGTTTTTTATTCCACTTTTGATCGATTAACTAAAGTTGACTCGTGTGAACGAAGCATCAACGTTCAATTCATATAACAATTTTCGTGGGTTCTCGTTAATCCTCGTCTTACTTTCGAACATTTTCAAACTCGTTCACGGGAAAATAACCCTTAATCAGTTCATAAGCGTGTATGCGTTTGGCGATTATCCTATCTAATGATTCTTTACTAGTTCCGGATCAGTACCATCAGTACCGCTAACGAACCTATTGAGTCGATTACGTGCATTTACAAAATAGTCGAGTAGTTGAGTACTGAGTACACCGAGTATTGCTAGTAAAAATGGTTTCTGTTGAATCTGTTTAAAAACCGAGGAATTTTTTTATAGAGAAACAGGGAGGAGTTGAGTGGTTTGGTCGCCACACAAGGCTCCCAATTCAACCAGTTCGTGTTGTACCTTCCAGCCCTGTGCGACATGCTTTCGACATCGACCATGTACATGGGACTGTGCTTAACCTATGTCTCCAGCTTTCAAATGTTACGGGGCTCTGTGATCGTTTTCGTTGGACTGTTGAGCGTCGGCTTTCTGGATAGGCGTTTTGGGAGACGGGAATGGTCAGGAATGTTCTTCACGGTGATGGGTCTGGTCATCGTTGGGGCTTCTGATGTCGTCTATCAGTCCGACGATAGTGCATTCGATCAAAATGCCATTCTAACGGGAGATCTTCTCATCATCCTAGCCCAAGTAAATCGGATTATTTAACAATTTTTATCTGGTTTTTACGATTAAATCTATTTCACAGATCATCACTGCGATTCAAATGGTGTTGGAAGAGAAATTTATCACTGGTTTGGATATAAACCCGTTACAAGCCGTTGGTTGGGAAGGTACTCATTTATTTAACCTTTATTCAGTAACCAATACAGTGCTGATAGATAAGAATCACTTATTCATCAAAGCAAAAAAAATTATATTATCTTGTAAAGAAAACCTAAAAACTATAAAAGGCACGAATTTTCCTAAAAATGATACCATGCCAATTACTTATCCTCCCGGTTTTGAGGACATGATATAAATATCCATCCAAATATTGCTCGTATAACAGTATCGGATTAATCCAGTTTTTTTTTTCTTCTAGGATTTTTCGGCAGTGTTACGTTAGGTGTTTTATTGTCCTTATTCTATTTTATTCCTGCCGGACCTCCATTTGCGAACAACGCTCATGGGGTTTTAGAAGATTTTCCCGATGCCTGGGCTCAAATCATGAACAACAGATATATCGCTATTGCAATTATTGGTAAATCTTTCATTTGTTCTACCAACAACATGCTTAATATCGGAATTTCATGATCATTGTTGTTTTAAAACTTAATATTTAATAGAAAAAAAAACTGACAATTTAGAATGTTGCACAAAATATAGATCGATGAAGAAGTTTCACTTCTCATATCGGGTGTACACACCTGCAAAGAGATCATGAAAGCAAGCTAAACTTAGACTAAACACTTCATTTGCAAGAAATTGAAATTATAAAATTTATCTCGATTTATTGGTTATAATTAGTCAGCCTTCGTTTTTATAACGATTTCAAAGTTACCTGCATATAGTTAGCACCTCTCCTACAACAAATCAATTAAAAACCCTAATAGTACGAGAGCTAGCGACGTCGAAAAAAAAAAGAATTTTAGGTCGGCCAGTTTTTTTATATGTTAGATCTCGCACTATCCCGGACATCCTACTCTGGCTGTCGGGAGGGGTTGCGTTTATTAGTGCGCATGACAGGTAAAATATTAAAATTTTCAGAAAAAAGAAAACGTTTCAGATGACATTTGTAGAAAATAACATTTTACATAAAAAATGTCCAGTGATTAATTTTTGTAAAGTGGCTAGTTTGCCCGCTACAAGCTTGTAAAGCTCATTGTATACATGTCGGCATAAGGGCTGTATCTCTGAACGGGCGGCCACTCAAATGACGTTAGGTCGAGTCAGCCTCTCCAAGCTTGTAGCGGGCAAACTAGCCACTTTACGAAAATTAGTCACTGGACATTTTTTATGTAAAAAGTTATTTTCTGCAAATGTCATCTGAAACTTGTTCTTTTTTCTGAAAATTTCAATATTTTACCTGTCATGCGCATTAATAAACGCAACCCCTCCCGACAGCCAGACAGTCCGTATGATGTCAGGGATAGTGCGAGATCTAACATATATAAAAACTGGCCGACCTAAAATACTCTCTCGAAAACGTTGCTAGTTCTTAAACTATAAGGTCATAAATGGTTAAGCTTTCTTTAGATTTTATAAGACATGTTTTCATCTAAGTGCAACAATAATGTTGATGTACACTTGATTACTTGGAGATAATCTTAAAAATAAATAATCATTAAGTTTTTAATTATTTAAGTCATTAGTTTTAGATAATGTTTTTTTTTTTTTAAGTTATACTTCTTTAGGCGCGTTATGGAAAATGATGAGAGTGAAATTTTTAGATGGGCGGCCATCTTGAGACAAGAATTAACAAAACGAAGTTGCAGTTTTTTTCTTTTCTCGAATTTTGCAGTAGCTGTGATGAAAATGAGAAAAATGAAAATGTCTGCATTTTTTGCATATTATTAGTTATCACGAAATCTGGGATTTTGAAATGATTCAACTATCTTAGAATAATAATTTAGTAAAACAAGATAGGAATAAGATTAAGACATTTACTTTGAAAAGTAGCTACTTACTTTATTTTGCAATTTCTATGAAGTTTCGTTTTCATGACATGCATGAATTGTTAACCAGAAAAATGATCCTGATAAATTTTATAAACGTCTTGCAGCTTTCTTTGGATATTATTTATTGATATAAATTAAAATATTATTCTCTTAATTTTATTTTTTATAATTATATCTTTAAATGTATATTATTATTATTAAATATTTACAATTTTTTTAAAATTGATTATTTGAATGCAATTAATAAAAACTAATTTTTAATGATGTCAAAGAAGTATAACTTCTCACGCGCGTACATAAGTACACGCAACCACTTTTTTTTTTTATTTAAAAAGAAAATTTTATGTTTACATAACTTAATGCCTGGCCAGTATCATCAGGAATGGTAAAAAAAATCGTTTTTGTAAAGAAAACAATTTTAGTATCTGAGATTAGCGCATTTAGAGACAAAGTCAAATTTCAATATTATATGTATAAAGTTAGCACGATAACGCCGATATTTTGTATGTTACTGTTAACATGGGTATTGATTTCTTTTTTAACCATTTTAGGCACATTTGTTAGTATTGCATTCTTTAATTTTGCTGGAATTTCTGTGACAAAGGAAATATCAGCGACGACCCGAATGGTCTTGGACAGCATTCGCGCCATCGTCATCTGGATAGTTTCCTTGAAGTTAGAATGGCAGGAATTCCATTGGCCTCAGGTGAAGTTAACAAAATTAAAAAAAAAAAATACTTGGCGATGTTGATAAGGGATGTTAAGATCATTTTCCGTTATTATTTTTTGATAGAACGTTTTGTCAATATCAATCCAACTTCTTCAGGTCCCTAGCGAATTATAAAACGTTATCAGTCTAATGAGCTGCTTACACAGTGGGAGTTGACAGCGATTGCTGTTTGTTTTTATAACAAATGTTTGTTGTTATTGAGTTTTTGTTAGTCGATTTTATAAGGAAATTCAACAAAAATAGTTTGAAGCAAATTTTGATTAATCACTCTTTACATAACTACCTAAATCTTGGTACAGACTGTAACGGGATTTCTCAAACTTGTATTGAACTTATCGCTAACGGGTTTTTTATTCGATGGAAATTAAACAATCGTTAGACAAAATCCACACTTTACTAAACAAACACAAATATCACAATTTGAAAATGCAACAACCATCACTTTGATCACTTGATAAAGCATTATCTTCTCGAACAAAATAGATGATTAGGACATTTGTATTTTCATTGTCGACAATAGAACAATCTCGAATGTTCCATTCTTTTCCGCCGTTGTTCGTTACAATACCAAACGACGCCACGCAAACAGCTGTGGCCCGTCACAAAAGATGTTTCACTTCAATCAAAAAAGGGCAGTACATTATTGAAAAAAATATTCTTAACACGCCTTATCGACACACCCAAGTAGAATATTTAAGCCTTTGAAAATGACAGTAAAAAAATGTATTTTTCAGTTGGTTGGATTTATTATTCTTATATTCGGAAATTGTCTGTACAATAACATTTTTTCAACAATATACAAGAGGTTCAATCGGTACGAGAGAATTGTTGAAGATCGAGTTGTCGTTAATCAGGCAGCTGAAGATGTGGAGACTCCATAAATGTTGACATTGTTAGATAATTAAGAGTATTGCGCGTATGCACGCCCAAGACTGATTTGATGTTTCTCCAACTTATATATTTTCTTATCTCTACTATTACCAAATATGATCTTAAAACAAATTAATAAAGAAATATTTTAATGTTATGTCTAAATATTTTTATTTTATTTTATTTTTTTTTTTAGAAATGTCTACATATGTCCTTAGCCTTTTCTTGAAGCAGCATTTTTTTTTCTGGAACCAACGTTTGTCTCACGAAAAGGATGATTTTAGTGTTTTCCTAGGTTTGTTCCACTTGTCCATTTGATGATGTTCACACACGGCCACCGGATGACAAAGAGCAAGACACATTGACCAAGAGACAAGAGTGAGTGAAAATCATAAAGCAAGAACTTCCCCCTAATTTTAAACCAGTTTTGCGGTGTTTAAACATCTCAAAATCCGTGTCGAAACAAGCTATTGTCACGAAAACGTACGTTCATAGCTCGACTCTCGGCCTAATGCGTCCAAGCGGCTGAAATATTTCTTCGCTCACTCTTGTCTCTTGGTCAGTGTGCCTTGCTCTTTGTCTTACGTGGACGTGTTTGGCTTCAACGTCTGGAATAAACCTCATGAAACGGTGGTGGCCACCTAGCTTTTTATCCGTTTTTCCCATCTAGTTTTTCAATTGTGACTCCACCCCATCTTAATTTTTAGGCTTCTTTCAAAAGAAATCCTACTTAGTACTCCGATTTTGCTTTCGAAGCTGACTCCTGCCTAGGTTTACAACTCTCATAATGTTTTCCGATTATTGGTCGAAAGTGACCCGTCCCCCCTCACAGTTTTCACTTCACAGATTATTTTTCAATAATGAACCCTACATAGTGCACCGATCTTTTTTCTATAATATCGATATTGAAGTTCAAAAACTATCGGTACACCGATACAGTGGTACCTCGACATACGAGTTTAATTCGTTCCGCAACCTTGCTCGTATCTTGAATTACTCGTATCTCGAATTTTATCTCTATTAAAAAGATCAGATGCACGACCTTTTTGAGACCTTCGATCTGCTAAACCGAACTCGTATCTCGAATTTCGCTCGTAACTCAAAGCAAATATCACTCGCTCGTATCTCGAAAAACTCGTATATTGGGGTACTGGTATGTCGAGGTACCACTGTAGTTTTCTTTAGGTAACCCCACGTAGTTTTTGATCTCACAGATTTCCGATAATGGCCGCTACCCCCTTAATTTTCAAGGTTCCACAGTGAGCACAAAATACTTAACTACGCAACAGTTATTATACATTACAAAAAAATGCTACTATCTGTTTCAGAACTGTCACCCAGTTTTGTGTTTAGTGAGTCTTTTAATAGCGACTCCACGTAGCTTTCCGATTTTGTTTTTGAAACTGTCCCCTACATAGTCTTAATTTAACATAAGTGACACTCAAGCAGTTTTTCGAAAATAGCCCCTACGAACTCTTCTGATCTATTTTTTAGTGACTTACCGTAGTTTATAAAACTTTTTTCAAAAGTGACCCCTACGTAGGCTTGCGAAATTTCTTTGATAGATTCCCCGTTTTATTGACCTTTTTTTCAAAAGTAACCCCTACGTAGTATTCGATTATTTTTTAATAATGAACCCCACCTAGTATTCCAATGTTTTCTCAATAATGACTTCCTTTCTGTTGTATTTTAGAGCCTTTTCTAAAGTGACCTCAACAATTATTTTTTTTAACTATGACACCACGCAGTTTTCCAATATTTTTTCAAAAAGACCCACATGATGAAATACAAGCGACATGTCGATATTTTAAAAATATCAAACTTTTTTTTGGAATAAAAAAAAACTTGTTGTTTTATTCCTCTGTAAGTATAGCGTCTAGGTCAAGGACCACATAGGAAATCATGGGTTTCCAACAAGAACCAATGAATGAAATTTAAATATGAAATCTATTTCATTCATTGGCTGTAGTTGGAAACCCACGATTTCCTATATGTAGTCATAGTACCTGATCTGGGCCATATTGAGCCCCCCCTCCCCCCATACGTCGCTACAACAATGAGAAATTCTTCTAAAGTAATCCTAAAGCCTTATAATTCTAATTATTTCAAATTTTATATTGAATTTCTTGTAAATTGATCGATTCTTTTTTTAGAGAGGGGAGCTTGGATATATCGGATTTTTGGACCTCCCATTTAAGACCGATCCTGGTCGTTTCCTTAATGTACTTGTGTGAATCCCCTACTGGAAATATCTCATAGGATCTCATAAAAAAACGTCGAAGATTTTTTATGTGTATTTTATGAGATCCTATTGGTGTTTTTGTCCGGGAAAATACTCATAGGATCTCATAAAAAATATTTTTTGGTGAAATTCTATGAGATCCTATGAGTATTTTTTCGGACAAAAACACCCCTCCAAAATTAACGCTAAATGCCTATTAGATCAATATATTGGACAATAAATACATATTAACCACCTATTGGCGCTGTAGTTAGAGCAATTGCTCTCTTTGCTTCATGCGTCAAGTGTTTCTGGGTTCGATCCCCGTTGAATCCTAGACTTAAGATCCTAGACCTAAGATATAATTGACCAACAGAAATTCTCTGTGTTTAGACAATCGTGATATGACCTTAGATGTTAAAGCGACTTATAAAAAAAAGGAAAAAAAAAACTATTAAAAGAAGTAAAATTACATTTTTTTCTGAGTAAATGATTTAATTAAATTTAATTACACAAAATTTACGTTAATATAAAATTCATGCAATAATATAACTAGTTTTAAATTTTATCACCAGATAGCATTTGACGCGTTGAAGACAGAAAACTTCAATTTTTGTTTAAACGTTTTGGACTATGTCGGAAACGACATATTCGAAATAATCGAATCATTAACATTTTCAATCTCATAAAATGATCAAATATACAATGATTTATATTAAAATGACACTCTAATTAATTTTTCTTGTTTACAATTACCCAAAATTTGGTATTAGGTTGATATAATCATCCGATATATAGGTTATATCGTCCACGATCGACCACTTGCAATTGTTTTATTTCGATTTGTCGTCATTTGGTGTACTGTTAACGGTTTTTTTAAAATTGAAGAACATTTTTTGAAATGATTTTATGATCATGTTACCGTCTAAGGGATATTTTTCAACGGAAAAATGCTTCTTTTTCAATCGGGGAATGTGCGACCGACCGTACTGCCATTTTCGGCACAGTCGAAAGGGTAATGTTTAATTAATTAAATCGAAACATTTATGATAAGACGTTACTTGTAGTTGTTCCAGGCGAGTCAGATTCAGAGGTTATTATAAATGCGGCTAAATTAGTTGCGGATAATTGCGGTGGTTTGTTGGACGCCGTGAAACTTGCCGAAGATGTCATGAATAATTTTAAGGAAGATTTCGCGCCGAGAGACCCGACCGAGGTTCCAACTTATCATCCAACCCCTTTGTCGCAGTTAAACTCGTCGAATGAACCGAGTTCATCGCAAAGAGTCAATCGGCATATACCGATACAATATTTACCAACTTGTCCACCGAAACGGATCGGTATTCGAAAAACAAATTCGCTAATGCCTTTGAAAACGCTTATGAAGGATCCTATTAAGGGAATCGATGAAGAAAGCCATGAAAATACATCTGTGCACACAAAAACGGATACGTATGATCCGTACAACTCGAAAAAGACTGATTCCGAATATATTCCTGTAAATGCCTCGAAGACTAACGATATATCCACTTATGTTCCTTCATCATTGAGCACAACAAATTTAAATCTGGATAACTATGTTCCGACATGTAGTTCTTCGGAAGAGACAAACTATGCAGTACCTGAAATAAAAACGGATTTACCGACGTATCATCCGAATCCGGTGGAGGCGACCAATCGAAACATTCTCGAATATTCTCCAACAAATAATACCAGTGGATATCTACAAGTGAAATATAATCCTTCGGTTAAAGTTAATGAAGAGGGGGCGCAGCCTAACGATGAGAAGACGAAATTGTTGGTCTCGAGTGAGAGAAAAGGGTCTTCGTCGAAGTCGTTGAGCAAATCCTCCAGCAAGTCCTCGAGCAAGTCCTCGAACTCGTCGTCCCGGCATCGGTCGTCGCGGCATCGGAGCGGCCACGACTTGGAGCACCGCGACTCCGAACGCCGCTCCCGTCATCACAAAATCTCGAATAGCTCGGAAAAGTCGCATCGCAGCTCTGCACACGACAAAGCGAAAAAAGGCGACGAGCAGAAAAACCGAAAACGGCACCATGACGAAAACCACGACGACAAATCGCACCGTGAACATCGGAGGCATCACTCGAAGCATAAGAGTAAACATCGGAAAGTTGATTCGCTCGATAAAAACGACGACAATGCGAGCAAATCGCACAAAAAAGATGAATCTAAACAGGATACAAATGATCAAGGTTCATATTAAAAAAAAAAAAAAAAGAATGGAACTGTCTTCGTAACCGGCGACGGGTACCTCAATCATTAACGGTGGTCACCGTTATTAATTTTTTTTATTGTTATATACATGGTGATCCAAGTTATATACTCCACCCCCTTTTTGACTTTCTTTAATACTTACTACAAATTTTACACTTCAAATTGGGCATTTAAAAAATCAAATGAGACCCTTTACTTATAGTATAAGAGCTAGCAACGTTTTCGAGAGAGATATTTAGGTCGGCCAGTTTTTATATATGTTATCTCTCGCACTATTCCGGACGTCATACGGGGGGGGGGGGGGGGGGGGGAAGCCGTGAGGGCAGATTTACCATATAAACCCGGCTATACCCTTTATAAATCGAATTGGCCATGTTACTCGTAAGGTGTTTATTATAATAGTACGAAAGCTAGCGACGTCGAAAAAAAAAAGAATTTTAGGTCGGCCAGTTTTTATATATCTTATCTCTCGCACTATCCCGGACAGCATACGGGCTGCTGTCTGGCTATCGGGAGGGGTTGCGTTTATTAGTGCGCATCGCCCATGTATAGGTAAAATATTGAACTTTTCAGAAAAAAGAAAAAATTTTAGATGAAATTTGTAGAAAATAACATTTTACATGAAAAATGTCCAGTGATTAATTTTTGTAAAGTGGCTAGTTTGCCCGCTACAAGCTTGTAAAGCTCATTGTATACATGTCGGCATAAGGGCTGTATCTCTGAACGGGCGGCCACTCAAATGACGTTAGGTCGAGTCAGCCTCTCCAAGCTTGTAGCGGGCAAACTAGCCACTTTACGAAAATTAGTCACTGGACATTTTTTATGTAAAAAGTTATTTTCTGCAAATGTCATCTGAAACTTGTTCTTTTTTCTGAAAATTTCGATATTTTACCTGTCATGCGCACTAATAAACGCAACCCCTCCCGACAGCCAGACAGCCCGTATGATTTTGAATCATTTTAAGGTTTTTTTTTTTATTATTTCAATTAAACTTTTTGACACATGAATCTATTAATGCCAGACATTTTTATCGTTGCAAAAACTATGTCAGACACTTTTTTTGAGAAGAAAAAATTTTTTTTAGCATTTCTAGTCCGGTAGGGCTGACTTTTTGATGTCACATAAAGACGGTCATTCCTAAGAAACTGCTAAAAATCCGCCCCCCAATTTTCCATGAACTTTTGGAAAGATAGGTTTTCTTTCTAATTTTACTTATTAAAAGAAAACGGCTCATAATTCGTGAAAATTTTTAGGTGAAATTTGTAGAAAATAACATTTTACATTAAAAATGACCTGACGTCATTTGAGTGGCCGACCGTTCAGAAAGATATAGTCGTTAAGCCGACCTGTGTTCAATGAGCTTTACAAGCATGTAGCGGGAAAACTAGCTACTCTACGAAAATTAGTCACTGGGCATTTTTTTATCTAAAATGTTATTTACTACAAATTTCACATGAAACCTTTCACGAATTATGAGCCGTTTTCTTTTTATAAGTAAAATTAGAAAGAAAACCTATCTTTCCAAAAGTTCATGGAAAATTGGTTTACAGAAAGTCTATCTTTATTCAATAGGTTTTTTCAAATTTTTCTTTTTAAAGACGACTAAAAATTTCTGTTAACCGTTCTATACCTATTAGCCTCATGAAACCTACAAAGTTTATTTGAAATTCTACACTAGGATAATTCAAACAAGGGAGGTTTTGGGAAAATCGGTGAAACTTAGCGAATAAATAAAATAATGGTAGCTTTCGTACAAACGAAAATGTAAAATTTTATAATTTTTTTTTGCAATGGGTCGTCTTTCTTCTTTAAAGCCAGTAATAAAAAAAAAAATAGCATTTAAAGTTGGTGCTGGCTTCAGCCGCAACACTATAAGCCAGAGGTCGGCAACCTTTTGTGAACGGCGGGCCATTTTTAAAAATAAAAATTATTAGCGGGCCGCATCATAAGTTTTGTTGGTACGTGACGTTTTGGCGCCGGCCGTTTTGGCATAGGATGTTTTCCCGCGGAGGATTTCACTCCATTGTACCCGGGTCCTAAGTCTATGCGGGGGTGGTTTTTTTGTATCAACTTTCAGTTTCCCATTTAAAACTTCAGTGGTTCAATGGCGCCAAAACGTCCTGCTTCGATGTTTTGTTCATTTAATGTTACTAGTTTATAGTTTTTTTTTTTTTTTTAAATTAAAATAAAATATAATTAAAAGCTTATATAAACAAAAAATTATATTGAAAAAAAATAATAAAACTATACAGATACCATATAGTTCAACAGAAAGTACATAAAGACATAATTTATTTTATTTTAATAAACATAACATTAAATATTAGTAACATCAAATGAATAAAACATTGAAGCAGGTCGTTTTGGCGCCGCCGTTTTGTATCTTGAAAAAAATACAATAATAAAGGCGAGCGTTGAATTGTAATTTTGTTATTATAACGGTTATAATTATTGTAACGTAGTAACGTATTCTAAATTTTTACTTAATAGTAATATAATATAATGAAGTAAAATTTAAACTAATAATAAATTTTTAAAAACTACTAAATGAAAATTAAAGAAAGCTACTAAAAATATTTTTAAAAAATGCAAAAAAATAGAATTTAAAAATATTATGTTTATTGTAATTTTTCGCTAATAATTGCGCAGAAGTATAAAGAAACATTTTCTTGCTTGGCGGGCCGCATGTTGCCGAGCCTTGCTATAGGCGGCAATACTGTAGGTGAACGAATGGCGGCGATGATTCATTCAGTATTAAGACACCCGGTCGACGGCCACGCAGACAGTCACAAAAAGTGTAACAATTAATTAATACCTTAAATTTTAGGCATTAACGATATGGATTTTTCGATTGATTGGTCCGAAGATGAAGACGATATCGAGGAGCAATGTCGCAGGCTATTCGAAGAAGACCAGTCAAGACGATCGGCACAAACAGAACATTCTGACACGACAAACAATGTAAATTTCCTAAATATATTTGTATATGTCTTACGCATACGTACTATATTTATTTAAATAATATTTAATCGATTAATCGAAACCATATCATTTAAAGACTTTAGGCCAGATATAAAAAACTAGATCATGACTATACCACTTTGACAGAAAACAAAGGTGACTTCAATATGACGATCGACAAATCACTTAAAGAACGAACAAAGACAACTACATAGATATCTTTTGTTTTTCATATATATATATATATATATATATATATATATCTTATAAGTAGATGAACAGTAGAGCGTAATTCGTTTTCTGTCGCTCTTTCTGGGAGACAACTTCATACAGATTTTCTTGTTGTTCATCTTTATATCTTAAAAGTAAATGGTAGATGCACAGTAGAGCGTAATATATTCTGTTACTCTATCTGGGGATCACTTAAAACACGAACTGATACAGCCACATACAGATTTTTTGTTTTTTATCACTATCTTTTAAAAGCGGTTTGTATATGAACAGTAGAGAATAATTTATTCTGTCACTCTTTCTGGGGATCACTAAGAACACGAATAGAGACAACTACATACGCATCTCTTACTCTTGAAAGTTAATTGTAGATGCTCAGTAGTGCATAATTCATTCTGGCATCATCCAACAAAGATGGCTGTATAAAAATCAATTGTTTTAATATCCTTGTTTCTTGCCATAAATCTTATAAACTCTGTTATACGACGACCCACGAAGAACGAACAGAGACAGTTATATATCGGCTTTTGTTTTTTATATCTATCTCTTAAAGTTAAATGCACAGTAGAGCATAATTCATTCTGTCTTCTTTCTGGGCGTAGTCTGGTATTCTACTCTAGTCTAGGAATTTGAAAAAATCGACAATTTTTTTTTTTTCATAATCTGATAGTTTATATATTCAAAAATATCACCATAAAAGAATTTTTTAAAGTTAAAATTATTTCCGAAGTTATAGCCGTTTTAGTGTCGTGGCAACTCGACCGGTTGAGACTTAACGTAAAACTTTAAACGCGTTTTTCTCGAAACGACTCTTTTCGATGCGGTAGCCACAATATCTCAAGTTCTAATCAGCCGATTTACTTGAAATTTGGCTTGAATATTTTTTAAATATCTCTCTATCGCATAAACCAACAAAAAATGAAAATTTTAAATTTTTTATATTTTAAAAAAATACGACATTGTTAAAAAATTAGTGAAAAAATCGACCTTTATTTTTGAGTAGCCGCCATTTTATGAAATTTTTTTTTTTTTCATTTTTGGGGTTCATGCGATAGCGACATTTGCAGTTATCAAGAATCCATCATTGTTTTATTTTTCAAATGACCACAAGGGTAGAAATCATGGCGACGAGGACACGGCCTTCCCCCCCCTCTACTTCAAAAACGCATAACTCAATAAAAAAAAAATTGTTTTTTTAAATTAATTTTGTGTACTCTCTGAATATAAATAAACAAATGATAAAAAAATGGATGGTAAAAATATCAAATGCTTTATTTTTATCAATTGCCAAAAAACGCTCGAAATTCGGACCTCTAGACTAGAATACCCCCTTAAGATCTGATTGTGTTTTTAACCGACTTCAAAAAAGGGAGGAGGTTCTCAATTCGACTGTATTTTTTTTATGTTTGTTACCTCAGAATTTTCGACTGGATTAAGCGATTTTGATGATTTTTTTTTATTTGAAAGCTAGTACTTCCCGAGTGGTCCCATTTTAATTTGAAGAAAATCGTTCACTTAATTAAGGGATGAAATATTAAGTTCTTATTGGATAGTTTGATTTTGATAATTTTTTTTTTATTTGAAAGCTGCTGCCTCCCGTGTAGTCCCATTTTAATTTGAGGTAAATCTTTCACTTCTAAAGGGTTGAAAACTAAGGGATGAAATAGTAACTTCTTATTGGATAGCTCGATTTTGATAGTTCTTTTTTATTTGAAAGCTGGTGCTTCCCGTGCAGTCCCATTTTAATTTTAGGTAAATCTTTCACTTCTAAAGGGTTGAAAACTAAGGGATGAAATAGTAACTTCTTATTGGATAGCTCGATTTTGATAATTCTTTATTTTATTGGTAGAACATAATTTTAAATGTATCTCATATCTATTTTTTATAAAAAAAACTCATAAGGGGTTAAAAATTAGGGATGAAATAATAAATTTTTTCTGGCTAACCCGATTTCGATAGTTTTGTTCTTATTACGTACATCGTACCTTTAAATTATTCACAATCAAATTTGAAGAAAAAAATTCACCCTCTAAGGATGAAAATAGGGGATGAAATAGTGACGTTTAACTGAATCATCAAACTTTGATGATTTTTTTCTATTGAAAAGATTATTCCAGTCAGTTCTTCCATTAAATTTTAAAGAAAAAAATTTCAACCCTTAAGAATAAAAGGGGATGAAGTAGTAACTTTTAACATTTGACGGCGCTGCCTCATATGAGCTGCGCGTTTAGTAGGTTTACCCATATTCAAAGAAATAAAATTAGTCATCAAATTTCAGATCACTAAAAATCGAGAAATAAATAAAATTATAACAAAATGAAAAACCGACTTGACGTGTCTACTACTTACAAATTATTAGGATGAGATAATGTACAGCTATTGTTATTTTTGGAGTTGGTGTCAGCTAAGGAAATAAATATTAATGTTCATTTGTAAAAAGGTTTAGTTGGTTATTGGTATTTTGTAGTTTAAAGGTCGCTAGATATTGTTACAGTTCGAGTATATTGTTTAAAAGTTCATTTGAAAAATAATTTTCATAAGGTATTCTCGTTTATTGCTAACTACCGATATAGTCGTATTTCTTGACTGACACCAACTCCAAAAATAACAATAGTTGTAAATTATCTCATCCTAATAATTTGTAAGTTGTACACACTGCAAGGATACGCAATTATTTTTTTACTTTTTAGTGCATTTTTTATTTAAGATTTTTTATTTATTTTGAAGTCGGTTTTTCATTTTGTTATAATTTTATTTATTTATTTGGTGATTGTTAAACTCAAATCAAAACTTCACTGACAACATTCTACATGTAAATAGAAAAACATTTTTATTACGTTTCTAATTTGACATTTACTAGGTAGAAAATCTAGAACATTCATTCACTATCCTGCCAACAAACAACGATGACGGTATAGAAAATCGTTGTTTTATTTATTTTTTTTTTTTCATAAAACACGGTATAGCTGGTTAGTCGAATCAAAATCTGTTCTGTCACTCTCTGGAATATATTCTTGGGTTTGAAGAATTGCTAAGAATCTTTAAATGAATCTTGTCATTAAAGTTTAGCGTCTTTTAACAACTCTCTCGAGCCAAATCAAAATCTAACGAACAATATTTTAGATGAAAATTAATAAAAAATTCAGCCCACTTATTGGCACAGCAGTTAGACTGGTTGATCTCTGCTCTGCTCCTCAGTGGTACTGGGTTCGACCCCCGTTGAATCCCTAGATATAAGATTTATGATACACATAAATTTTTTGTGTTAAAGACGGTGTCGCGATATGATCTTAGATATATTTTAAAATATATTACAATTGGATATTAAACGAGGAATATTGTAGATTCCAGATGATAAAGACAAAAATGAGGAGAAACCAGAAGTCGAAGACATAAGTAAAAAGCGTATTGCACACAATGCAAATGCGTCGCCCATTTTAAAGATGACGCCTCGACCAGAACGATATCGAGATCCACAACTACGGGTAAAATTCGTTTGAAGACCCGCAATATTTCTGGACTTATTTGTTTTTGTACTTTTAGACATTGATGCAGTTATCGTTACTTAAGCAAAAATCCGAGGAGAGCAAAGTGGTTCCCAAAGCACTGAGTACTCCTCCTCCAAAGCCTGCCGGTAACAATTTTATGGTATCTTTTTGGAAGGTTCCTCTGACATTTCGTGTTTTAGGTAAACTTCGAATCGCTCACGTTCCAAATGTGGACAAATTATTAAGCAAGAAATGTTCCGTAGCGGCTGCATCTTCAAATTCGAGTCCGATGCAGAGAACGACACCTCAAACGTCCATCAAGGGAAAATTACGGGTAGCCCACGTTCCCACTGACCAAGTAATTCAATTGATTGATCTCTGGGCGTTTTTGTATGATAAAATCGTGAATTTTTGTTGGTAGGAAATAGGCCAACGTCCAATGGTATTGAATTCTGAACGATCCAAGTTTCCAATTCATATCCGACTTGCTTTATACAATAAATTAGTTGACACATGCTTAACGATGTATCCGGAGACAACTGATGCATACAAAAGAGTAAGCTTTTACCATTAAATTATTGGTTTTGTTAAAGTAGGGAATTGGGAGGGAATGCAACCTCGAGTCGAGATCATAATTTCAAGATTTCGAATGGAATCTTGGTACTATGAGATTTCAACGAGATACCGAGTACATTAAAAAAAAATTTTTTTACGGAAAAGTACAACAAATTCAAGCACTTAAAATGGATGCTGAAAGGAACCCATTGTTAAGTGAAAAACTATTGTTTTTTTAGGCTCAAGAAGAGGAGCTTCGAGTTTACACTAAGTGTACGTCGATCCCTATCTATCGAAAATCAATGTGCTTGACAAACCATCGTTTGCAAACAGAAGCTAACAAACAACTTGACGAAGGTAATTTTTTTTAACCAAATGTTAGATACAACAACTCTATAAAACCCCTCTTTAGATAAACATACGTATCAGGGGTGACAAAGTTTTGCTCAAAAGCAATTTTTTCAAAACTAATTTCTCAACTTTAAACTTTTTTTTGTTATAAGGGCGTTTTTCTGTAAACTGAGCAACGCATTGTCTCAGGCCAATTTTGTGTAAAGAAATTACAGATGATATCCGTTTCGTCGATAATTCAAAAGATAATTAAATAATCTACCTTTGCCCAACATTTGATATCCATTAATATAAACTTTTTTCAATCAAAATCATTGATATAATCCTTAAAAAACAGTCCCCTGGCGTGTCACCAAAGCGGTATAGTTACTTTCGACTAAATTTATTAGACGCTTACTCTTTGAAACAATCAAATTGTTTAATTATTAATTAGAACTGTTTATTTTTTAAAAAATATTATTTTTTAATACTAAAAAAGTCAACTAAAGTCAGTCTCCGCATTTTGTGAACAATTGTTCTGTCTATATTTTAAATTACGCCCGACGTACCCTAAAGGTTTAAGAATGGCATTTCCGCGTGTAACCAAACGCAAACGATCTAAAGTTTACGCGGTCACTGTCATTAATGTCTAGACGTCATTTTATTTAGTGCTGAACGAGCGTCTTTCTGTGGAAAATACGTTGAAACCTAACAGCCAACAGTCCCCTGGCAAGGAGTATTTTATTTCTTTTTGTATGTATTATAATAATACCTCAGAATCTTTATACGTTATAATAAACAAGACTTTTCTACGTATAGCAAACTAGCATATATCAAGTACATTTTGCCCTATCTTTAAATGAAATCAAATTAAACAGTCCCCTGGCAAGAGTCCTCTGTCTTTCAACAGCACAGGGGACTGTTTTCGTCTCCAAAAGCCTGTCTTTATACTTTGTTTGCTGTTGTATTAGGTACCCACTTGCTTCGAATATGGCACCAAAGAAAAAAAAAAGCTCTCTAAGGAAGACATTTTTAAATAAGTAAAATATTAAAAGTTCAGAGTTGAAATTTTAGTTTATTTAAGTGAGATATTTTAAAAACGTTTTAGAAGTTTTTTTTTTGTCTTTTTATTGTTCAGTTATTTAATTCTTAAGCTTCAAAGTTTAATGAAAATAAAAAAAAAAATTTTGGTATTGAAATTGTATTTTTCATTGAAGTTTACAGTCCCCTGTATCGGTTTTTTTTTTTTTTTTAGAAAATGCACAATTTTTTCTAAGGTAATGCAAATATTTTTGGTTCACCTGCCGAGTATTAATAAATAGGTGGATATTTATTCCCTGAATAAGATTTATTACAGATCGAAGCAAAAAAGTTACCTAGACAGTTTCATACAGAAAGTTGCCCAGTTTACAAAGAAAACAAGTTTAAATTTTGTTGCTATGTTTAAGCTTTTTCCTTGTTACTCCTTATACAACCCTTATTTACTTAAAAATATTTTTTTTTATATAAACATTTAATTATTTTCCCTTTAGTTCTTATTTTTACGATCTTTTCCTTTAAAGTTTCACTTCTTTTTCAGCTTTGGTCCTTGTTACCCCATTTTCAATCTCTACTTTTTCAAACATTTTTCTTTAAAAATTTCTCTTCAAGTTCTAGCTCTCTAAAAACATTGAGTTTGTTTTTTTAGTATAACTTATTTTTTTTAATAATAGATTTTGGAATGCATATTTGTAATACGGGATGTTTTCATTATGGAAATTTCCGTGAATCCCGTGAATAATAAGTATTTAACAGTAAATATCTTGAAAAAATCAAAACAATGATAAATGTCGATAAATAAATACTTAATGAAAATTTATCATCAACATACAATTTTACTATAACGTAAACAAAGAAAATAATTTTTTGGAAAAAATTTTACACTCATATAGAATTGTTTGTTGTTTATACGTTCGATGCGTTTGTTCAATTACCAATTAGTGATGCATTAGTTGAAATAACAAGGCGAGCATTTTCGATTAGGTCTTTAATGAACATTTAGTCGTACAAACCGATTCTAATTTTCTTCTTTTTGTTTCCAGACGATTCAACTACAAAGTATGTATCAACAAAAAAAAAAAATAAATATTATCTTAAAGTTTGTTATAATTTATTAAATTTTTTAACCAGGAACAAAATGACAACCGGCGAGCAAAGCGATATAATGTTTTACGAGCATATTAAAAAGTATGTTCTTACGGAACATGAACTGCAAATCAATGGCTTCCCACGTCCTGATCCTGATTGCTCAGAAAGTGGTGCTGCCATTGTTTACAATTGTGATAATGAACCACCGCTACGGGATCCGTTCGAACGGAACTGTGCACGGTGCCATAAGGTTAGCGCATTTATCATTTCTTTTTTTTACTTTTTTTTACTTTTTTTTTACTATTTACTATATATAGTAAAGTAAATATTGAAATCGGGTTGAATTTTTAATTTCGAGGTTTTATCGAAAATGTATATTTTGAGGACCCCTGAATTCAAAGAGGGTTTTTTTTTTAATGTGTGTGTGTGTGTGTGTGTGTGTAACAGCGATATCATATTGAAAGCTCTATCCGAATTTCATCAAATTTGGAATTTTACCTTCACATTACATCTAGTTGTGCTGCGAAGCTTTTAGTTGAAACCGGCTCACAGAAAAATTTTCTTTAAAGTTGCTATAGTTCTTAGACTCATTAATGTAGACATTTTATTTCAAAGTTTTCCCTGGTAAAAATTCAAATAAAATGGTTCTAGGGTTAAGGGTGGAGGTTCGCACTTCGTATATACTCTATGTATAACCTATATAGCTGTTTATATATATTTTTAACCGACTTCAAAAAAAGGAGGAAGTTCTTAATTCGACTGAATTTTTATTTTTACGTTTGTTACCTCAGAATTTTCGACTGGGTTAAGCGATTTTGATGATTTTTTTTTTTATTTGAAAGCTAGTGCTTCCCGAGTGGTTCCATTTTAATTTGAAGAAAATCGTTCACTTCTAAGGGGATGAAAACTAAGGGATGAAATATTAAGTTCTTATTGGAAAGTTCGATTTTGATAATTTGTTTTAATTGAAAGCTGGTGCTTCCCGTGTAATCCCATTTTAATTTGAGATAAATCTTTCACTTCTAAGGGATGAAATATTAAGTTCTTATTGGATAGCTCGATTTTGATATTTTTTTTTTATTTGAAAGTTGGTGCTTCCCGTGCAGTCCCATTTTAATTTGAAGGAAATCTTTCAATTCTAAAGGGTTGAAAACTAAGGGATGAAATATGAACTTCTTATTGGATAGCTTGATTTTGATAATTCTTCTTTTTATCGGTAGAACATAATTTTAAATTAGTCTCATATCCATTTTTTATAAAAAAAAAAAACTCATAAGGGGTTAAAAATAAGGGGATGAAATAATAAATTTTTTCTGGCTAACCCGATTTCGATAGTTTTGTTCTTATTACGTACATCGTACCTTTAAATTATTCACAATCAAATTTGAAGAAAAAAATTCACCCTCTAAGGATGAAAATAGGGGATGAAATAGTGACGTTTAACTGAATCATCGAATTTTGATGATTTTTTTTATTGAAAAGATTATTCCAGTCAATTCTTTTATTACATTTTAAAGAAAAAAATTTCAACCCTTAAGAGCAAAAGGGGATAAAGTAGTAACTTTTAACATTTGACGGCGCTGTCTCATATGAGCTGCGCGTTTAGTAGGTTTACCCATATTCAAAGAAATAAAATTAGTCATCAAATTTCAGATCACTAAAAATCGAGAAATAAATAAAATTATAACAAAATGAAAAACCAACTTCAAAATAAATAAAAAATGCACTAAAAAGTAAAAAAATAATTGCGTATTCTTGCAGTGTCTACAATTTACAAATTATTAGGATGAGATAATGTACAACTATTGTTATTTTTGGAGTTGGTGTCAGCTAAGGAAATAAATATTTATGTTCATTTGTAAAAAGGTTTAGTTGGTTATTGGTATTTTTTAGTTTAATGGTCGCTAGATATTGTCACCGTACTATTACATTGGATAAAAGTTCATTTGAAAAATAAATTTCATAAGGTATTCTCGTTTATTGCTAACTACCGATATAGTCGTATTTCTTGACTGACACCAACTCCAAAAATAACAATAGTTGTAAATTATCTCATCCTAATAATTTGTAAGTTGTACACACTGCAAGGATACGCAATTATTTTTTTACTTTTTAGTGCATTTTTTATTTATTTTGAAGTCGGTTTTTCATTTTGCTATAATTTTATTTATTAATATTCAAATTATAATTTTTTTTATCTAATCATGGGTTTTATTTATGTTCTCTAAACCAACAGCGATTTTCACGTAAAAGAATATTCTATGACGCATCGCAGCAAATTTTTTTTTTTTTAATTTTGAACTAATTTTCTTAGGTTTTCCGAGTTAACATGACTGGGTTTCCCATTGAAGGTGCTGAGTGTGTCTACCATCCGAATCGGAAATTCAAGATACGAGGTATGAAATTGTTCCTGATGGAAGCATTATCAAAACTGATTTGTTTATAACTAGTGGCTACCCATGATTTCGTTCAAATTAAACTTAATTAAAAAATTGAAGGTTTTTAGTGCATTTTGAAAATCTCTAATTTTTGTTATGGGTTTTATCATCACTCTTATTTTTCAAAGCCTTAAACAAACTTGGTTCAGTAAAACAAAATACTGCAAACAGTTCAATCGTAGTACGAAACTCTTCTACTGTAAGTTTTAGTGATACATGGCCGGTGTTTTATATGCTCATGGCTTTTTTGTACTGTGCATGTCTTGTACCGTACAATGTACGATTTTATTTTCATCTGAAACAAACCTTTAAAGATTTACTAAAGATTGACTTATTTAAAACAGAGAGAAAGTTGGGAGAGCCATATCATATGAATACACGTGCTGCCCCCTACTGCGAAATCTGGAACTATTCCTTAGTCACTCGTTTGCACATTTCTCCACTGTTCTACACTCGGCTGAGGCGTTTGTGCTTTAGGCGTTCCGAGTGTAAAACAGTGGAGAAATGTGCAAACGAATGACTAAGGAATAGTTCCAAATTTCGTACTCAAAGTAGGGGGCAGCACGTGCATTCGTGCGATCTGGCTCTCCCAAATTTTTCTTTGTTTAAAAGTAGTAAGCTTGGAATAATTTTTTTCAACCCTCAAACGAACGAAATAGAAACTTTAGATTTTTTTTTATAATTAATGACCACCCGTGACTTCGTTCAGATTAGTTGTTGAACACTTAATTTTTTTTTTCTTAAGGGGAGGCGAGATATAGTTGTTGTGGTGTCAGTGATGATTCAGTAGGAGGTTGCCAAACTGCCACGTACCACGTGTTCAATTCAATCAAGGGACGATATTTAAGTGGTTTCGTTGAAACGATGGAACGAAACGAGAAAACTTCTGGATCGAAACACGGGGTGTACGCCCTAGACTGTGAAATGTCTTACACGACCACCGGTACGGAGTTAACCCGCGTTACGGTTATTGATTCGAAATTGCACACCGTCTATGACACGCTCGTAAAACCCTTCCATCCCATCATAGATTACAACACCCGGTACACCAGGGGATGAAATGCTCTAGTTTCCTCGTTTTAACAAATTTTCTTTTTTAGATTTTCTGGAATCACCGAGGAAAAGTTGCAGAATGTCAGCACTACGTTGCTGGATGTTCAAGCAACTTTGCTTCATATGTTTAACACGGATACTATTTTGATAGGACATAGTTTGGAGTCTGATTTAAAAGCACTGAAAATCATTCATAGCAATGTTATTGACACAAGCGTGCTATATCCGCATCGCTTAGGACATCCGATAAAACGTGCTCTAAAAACATTGGCTAGCGAATATTTGCGAAAAATAATTCAAAACGAAGGTATTTTACTCAAGTATATTATTCCTTAATTTTTTCGAACAAAAAACTTGCACGTGCAGCGTACCGTACGCATGGTAGAAATAAAGCTTTATAAAAATAAAGAAATTTAAAGTTGCACACCTTCATCAACTGATGACAAGTACGCTCATGCACATTTCACTTTCGACGTCGGTTATTGTAACTAGATCAGAGTCCGCACCTTTTCTTTACCACTCGTTTTCTCTCTCGTACTATGTGAATTGAATTTGAAGAATATTTATTAATTAAACATGAACGTTGAAATAGTGCTGATGAGAGAAAGCTTCTTTTGAAACCCACCTGCTTTTTAAACTTAAAGTAGGATTTCAGTCTATACACGGTCAGATACCATACACTTAATAGGAAATCATGGCTTTCCAACTAGAACCAATGAATAAATAAATAAATAAATAAAAGTTTTTTTCATGGTCCCTGATTACATTGGTTATAAATTTTTACATGAGCTAGAAACTAAGAATACCAGAATTACTATTCTTTACCTCTTAAAACTAGCTGACACCCGCCCGCTTCGCTGAGCGTATCTAAATTAATCTGATTGAATAATAGAAAATTTTACCCAAAATAAGTAATTAAGCTATTTTTACAAAAAAAAAATAAAAATAAAAGATAATTAGATATTTCTAGACCTTTATTTCATAGAAAGTTCATGAAAATCCGTTAAACTACTTTTCCAGGAACATATATAAGCTATCTTATAGGTAGGTTTTTTACGTTTTTTTGAATATTATAAAAATATTAAGAAAATTTTAAGCCTTGAGAACCTTTCACACCAAATGTCATATGAAATAATTTATTAATTTTAGTAGAATGGATTAGTAGCTATCCTTTAGGAAGGGTACCTTTTTTTGGATCAATAATATTTAATGTGTTATCTTAAGATCTGAGGTATTAGGTTTGGTTGCCTTAGATTTATAATTCTAGGATAAAGTATTAAGGCCATTATGTCTTATCGGCAAGTCTGCTATTTCCCGAGGTCCAAGATTAGACAACGGATTCTTATACATCTTGCTAAAATAAATTGAAAATTAAGAATATAGTTTTTTGGTAAAAAAAACAACGCGATGATCACATCTAAGTTGCTATTTTCTCTTGAAAAATAAGTTGGGCTGGATTTATTTTTCTTCTGGGGGCTCTGCCTAACGGCTTCACCTCTCTTAGTCAAACTTCTAATCGGGATCGCTTAAGTCGAACTGTCTGTTTTTGTTATTTATTCTTTCGGGTCTCATTTTTGAACTAAACTATTTCTTTTTATGAATGAAATTATATTTACTGCAAAGGATTTTCTTCTCCTTCTGAAATGATTTAACCATCTTAGAATAATAATTTAGTAAAACAAGATAAGAATAAGATTAAGACATTTACTTTGTAAAGTAGCTACTTACTTTATTTCGCAATTTCTATGGAGCTTCGCTTTCATGACATGCATGAATTGTTAACCAGAAAAATGATCCTGACAAATTTTATAAATTCGCTTTCTTTGGATTTTATTTTCATTGTAAACCATAGTTTTTCACAGTATTTCAGCCAATAAATAGTCAAAAAAATATAAATTTACAACACATACTCGGAAAAAAACGTGTTTAATGTAATATTACTTTTAGGCTATTTAGTAGCGTTCTATTTTATCATCACAAATTAACAAGATGAAGTTGGCCGCAAAACCACTCGGTTTCTTTTAACTTGGCGCGCGTAATTTGAATTTTTGTTTTATTTATTTATTTATTTTATATTTAAATTAAAAATAATTAATTATTTAAATATAATTTTTATATTTATTTAGAAAATATTTATATATAGAAATGACACATATTATTAAAAAATAAGTTATTACTTTTTTTGAATTTTGCAGTAGCTGTGATGAAAATGACGTCTGCATTTCATGCATATTATTAGTTATCACGAAATCTGAGATTCTGAAATGATTCAACCATCTTAGAGTAATAATTTAGTAACACAAGATGTGAATAAGATTAAGACATTTACTTTGAAAAGTAGCTACTTACTTTATTTGGCAATTTCTATGATGCTTCGTTTTCATGACATGCATGAATTGTTAATCAGAAAAATGATCCTGACAAATTTTATAAACGTCTGGTAGCTTCCTTTGGATATTATTTATTGATATTAATTAAAATATTATTCTCTTAATTTTATTTTTAATAATTATATGTTTAAATATATATATTATTATTATTATTATTATTAAATATTAATTTACCATTTTTTAAAATTGATTATTTGAATGCAATTAATAAAAAATAATATTAATGATGCCAAAGAAGTATAACTTCTCAAGCGCGTACATAAGTACACGCAACCACTTTTTTTGTTGAAGTTACCTGTTATTTTATCAACGGTACGTGCCAACTGAGCAGTAGTTGAATGGCCCCTACGGAAACCAAACTGCTCATTGATTATTTAATTGTTTCTATCTAGATGGTCAACAATGATTTCTTGTATTACTTTTTCGGCTATTTTGCCCATTGAGTTAAGTAGGCTTATTGGTCTGTAATTACTTGGTATCAACCAATGAATGAATCAGTGAACAATACCTTTCTTTCTTTATGCATCAAAATCTGTATAGTACTATTTCATTCTTTGTCCTATCTGGAAACCCATGATTTCCTATGAAGCGTACCTGACCGTGTATAGACTGAAAACCCACTTTAAGTTTAAAAAGCAGGTGTTACAACGTGTCTGCACTGTAATCACACTGTAAGTTTTATAACATTTGTATGATTCCGTATTTATCATATTTTATTAGTAATAACTAATAATTTACACGGTATCCATTAGAGTTTATTGTTTTTATCACTCATTCAGTAGAAACGCGGTGTTTATAATTCGACGGTAATTTCAGTGTATACTTGGTGTATCTGCATTTACACCGAGTTTATACCATAACACACCGTGGAAACAGGAAACGCTAGGAACAGTTTTATGTCAATAGTGTTTTGGCATTTGTTAAATCATTGCATGTTCAAATTGAATTCGAATTGGAATAAAAAAATAAAAATTATAAAAAAAAATTAAAAATGGCGAAAGTCTATTTTTTTTTTCGCTTTTGATTACAGTTACGGGACATGACAGCACCGAAGACGCAAAAACATGTATGGAGTTGATTCAACTGAAATATCGATGCGACCCTAAAAACAATTAAATGCATATAAGCAAACATTCAACGAAATCAACAGATACATGAAACTTCTTTCGTTTATTTTAAAATGTCCTAATGATAATTATGTAAATAATAGATTGTCCTTTATTTTCCCGAAGATACAAACCTTAAATTATTATTGGATTTTATTATGAAATAAATGTTAAGTCTCGTATTGCCAGTAGCAGACGGCTTTCATTAGCCTTTTTCCTAGGAAGATTTAAAAAAGATCCGCTAGCGGCAGCACCGGTGGCGGGGTACATATATTTTGAATTCTCTATTGACAACAACGTCAAACGTATAGAATTATAATGGAATTAACGGAAGATGATGTATCTGGAGCTAAATTAAAATTTAAAAAAAAGATCATCTTGTGGGGGATTTAAAACGATGGCTTGCATGTCGTGGCTTAACCGTATCAGATAATAAAAATGTCCTATTTGAAAGGTTAGTTGGTTCATAAATTTTCTCGTATATGTCATTGTGTTGTTGAAAATGTTATTATTTTAAATAAACCAAGTTTTTTTTTTTTTGTTTATTTGAGAATTGAAGAATGCATTGCAAACGGTAATGATAAAAAAAATTTCGTTAAAATTGATGGTGGTAAATGTCTGGCGGATAAACAGCAACGTATGAAATTACTCAATCCAACTCTACCAAGTTCAATATCATGCAGTTTTCCTACTACAAAACTTTCCATCCCAAGCCAATCCTTGTTCTTTCTGCTACGCTATAATATTATGTAGTAAATTAAGTAACTATGCTTAATTTTACACCATCCTGCTTCTATCGACTATCAGACGTACAATTAACGAATGCACAATGTTTTGTAGGCATGACAATTTTTATTTTTTGACCACAATATTTATTTATTCTAGTATTAATATTTTTAATTATAATATTAATATTTATTCTAACAGTAATAAAGCGTACGTTTGATGTTGTTGTCAATAGAGAATTCAAAACATATGTACCCCGCCAACGGTGCTGCCCCTAGCGGATCTTTTTTAAATCTTCCCAGGAATTGAATGCTCCACATTACGTGCTCAGGGTGTTGATATAGGGCTTGCTCGCTATGAGCTGCTCGACTCGCACTGTTTAGTTGAGGCATGAGTTAAAGTGGTTATGCTCAAAGACGCCTCAGTGCGAACCGTTTGAAGTATATAAGGTTCGTTCGCGGTACTGATGGTACTGATCCGGAACTGGTAAAGAATCATTAGATAATTCATCATTAGATTAAGGGTTATTTTCCCGTGAACGAGTTTGAAAATGTTCGGAAGTAAGACGAGGATTAACGAGAACCCACGAAAATTGTTAATGGAATTGAACGTTGACAGACGTTGATGCCTCGTTCACACGAGTCAACTTTAGTTAACCGATTTTAGTTGATCGATCAAAAGTGGAATGAAAAACCTAGTGTGATGACTTGTTCAAACTTTTTTTTGATCCACTAAAAAGTTGATCACGGTTTTCACACGAGGTTTTTCATTCAAATTTTTTTGATCAACTAAAAACGGCCTCCTAAAATTGACTCGTGTGAACGCAGCATGACAGCGAAACTGTATTATGAATTAGTCACAATTTAGCAAACTGCGCATGAGTAAGAGAATCTAATTTTTCATCCTAACAAAAATCTGAGGATCGCTAGAACCGATTATGAATCGGTAACGAACGCATTTCGTGTGTAGCTCGGCGCATAAACTTGCATGCGCTTGACGATGATCCTAAATCGGTCTTGAACTGATCCGTTACCGATTCATTATCACATCCGCGAACGAACCTAATAACTCGATTTAACTGCCAAATTATCCAAGAAAAATGCATATTAATATCAACGAATCTATACAAATAAAATGATAGCTCTTTTCCAATGTTCGCTTTTAACTCAAAAACTACTAAATAGATTTCGATAATTTTTTTTTGTTTTGTTTTAATTCTTATATACTTGGTCCTTATCTAAAAATTAATTATCACGATATCTTCATTAAAAGCAAAGCTTTATTTAATTAAAGTTTTACAAAAAAAATTGATGAAAATGAATGATTTTTTGTCGCCTTGATAGAGTGGGGTAAACCATTTAATGCGCAAGGACTGTAGAGAACATGTTTCTCCTTCCACTGCCTACTGATTATTTAATATTTGAGCGTAGACTTAATGCAGCTCACGATCAGCGAGATATTAGATTAATAAAAAATATTTTGAATTTTATTTTCTATTTGTTTAGTAGTTTTTGTGAAACTGATCCGTTACCGATTCATTATCACATCCGCAAACGAACCTATAGACTTGCTACATACTTCTCTCTCTACTACAAATTTGGAACAGCATAGATCCCAACTTGAAGAAAATGTTACGAGACAGTTCGAAGCGAGCCGCCTCGTACTGGCAATATGAGGCTTTAGTGCTATTTTACTTTTACCTACCAAATGTATCCAACACAACGGGCGTAACGTGTAACATAACATTTTTTAAATGTTATCCCTTACAGATTTTCACACCCAAACAAGTTTCACTTGTAAACATTATATTAGTATTATGAAATGTAAATAAAATAACTCATCATGTAAATATTTGTAACGGCTGTTAATACATTGTATTATATTCTTCCAACTTTATTATCGACAACGTGTCTAAGCTAAAGAAAAGCAACTTGTCAATGAACGAGGAATGAATTTTATGACTAGAACGATGGAAAATCTGTATTTATATTGAAATTTTTTTATTATTTTTGAAAGACAGAATGAGTTTGCCTTCATAATGTACAAGTTGTAATTTAATTTATATTTAAAAAAAAGTTATATACAAATGAAATAAATGTTGCATAGACATAACATATACGTCTTCTTCTATGATTTGCATTTGTTATGTTTCGTATTTAAAACGTTGCGTTTTTTGCTAGTCTTAATGATAAGATGCCGTCATAAATTGACCTATCTCCGTCGAGTTTCCAAATCAAAGCAGTCTCTGATCCATTATTTTTCTTAAGGCCAGCTTACTCCAAAAAACGTAATTTTTTTCAATACATTTTATTTATAGTACAAAACATGTTGATTAATCAATTTTTTACATATGAAAGCACATATATGAAATTACTTGAAAATTTTTTTTTTCAAAATGGTGGTCCTGAAAATGGCTGTTGAAACTCATCTGATTCGTAGATGGATGACATCATTTCTTGGAAAAGAATTATCTGAAAGCAAAAAACAAAACGGTTTCATGTTCTGTATCGAATTGGCTATGGCCTCAAGCAGAATGAAACATTTTCTATGAAAAAAAAAACAAAATGGCGGACTTTAGAATTTTTTTTACCCTTTTTTTTCACTTTTAATTGTTTATAACTTTTTTAAATAATAAAGAATATTTCTGGTTCTGCTTGAGGCCATAGCCAGACATCTAAAGAGTAAAATGCCGTTTGGTTCATATCGATAAGTGCAATAGTTTTGGAATGAGAGTGTCATTCATGCGAAAAAACGTGGTTTGGAGAGAAATCAATTCAAAGTTTTTATTCGTGAAAAATCGTAAAAAAAGTAAATTTTACTCACATATCCATTCCAGCTTCATACACAACTCCTTCCTGGTTTTCGTAAGCATCATTCTGAAGAGTTCTTGCATTTCTTAAAGCAGTTCTGTGTTCCTTAGACGCTTCAGTAGCTTCTAGCTCAGCTCGATCAACACGTCTGTTGTTGGCCCTATCAGCAAAGTGCCTTGGTTCCGGGGCGATTCTGACACCCATAACTTCCATTACTTTTAATATGGGTGTAAGCCCGTCATTGAAAAGCCTTCGGGACTAATTCTATACTATTTCTACGAGTATACAGTAGCAGTTTATGAAAAAAAATTTCGATTTTTTCAAAATTGTTTGGAGTAAGTTGGCCTTAAACCTTTTCTACACTTACTGATCGCTATGTATAATGTGCAATGTATGTATGTCGTCGCCACAAATTTCATAGACTTCAATAGATCGAATAAAATTAGTAATAAAAAAAGTAAAAAAAATTTATTGATGATGCACAGATGTGAAGCTTAAAAGGCTAAAGATGCTGTAAAAAGTATTTTTTACGATTGACTAGTTTCTAAAATCAATTTAAACTTCGATAACGTATACAAACTAATATACAAACAAATTGTTAGATACTCTGTCTTATTTTATCTTGTTGAATTGTGTATACGCTAAACTCTTTTATATGAAAATTGTAGGTTTTTGATACTTTTGATTACTGTTAAATGGTTGAAATAGCGGGGGGGGGGGGGGGGGCTTGCAATGGTACCTATAATCAGTGGTGTATTGGTAAAATAAAAAGTAACGGAACGCATGGTGAGAGCCAAAAGATAGTCGGCGACTTTCCACATACAGTTTTCTGAAAGTTTTTTGGAGATCATCTTATTTTAAGCAACATTTTGTTTTCCTTGTAAGTTTATTATTTTTTTTATTGTTTTTTTACTAAATATTAACAAAGAAAAATAAGAAATTGGAAAAAAAAGTCAATCGTAAAAAATACTTTTTACAGCATCTTAAGCCTTTTAAGCTTCACATCTGTGCATCATCAATACATTTTTTTACTTTTTTTATTACTAGTTTTACTAGATCTATTAAAGTCTATTGAAATCTATTGAAGTCTATGAAATTTGTAGCGACGACATACATACATAGTCCGCACATTACACGCATTACACATAGCGATCAGTAAGTGTAGAAAAGGCTTAAGAAAAAGCAATATACATTCTCTACAAGTTTAGATATTTTTTGAAATATTTTTGCAAATTCGCCAATTTAAACAAAATTTTCATTTGGAGTTAAAAAAAATGATTATTAGTTACTAAAAAAAAGTACCGTAACGCGTTCCGTTTCTGAAAAAAAGTGCCGGAACGTCGTTCCGCCACGTTCCCCCGAATACACCACTGCCTATAATATTTTTGTATCAACAGAAATAATATATGTCGTATATTGATAAGTTTTTGATCAATTAGGATAAATAACAAAAGATTTTCATTGAAAAATGTTGTATTCACAAAACGATTTTTTAAAAGTTTGCTCCTCTCTAGATTAAAAGCTAGGTACGCTCATGTTTTATAAGGTTTGTTCCACTTGTACATTTGATGATGTTGAAACACGTCCATCGAATAACAAAGAGTAAGACACATTAACCAAGAGACAAGATTGAGTAAAATCATGAAGCAAGAACTTCCCCCTAATTTTAAACCGGTTTTGCGGTGTATAAACACCTACAAATCAGTGTCTAAACAAGCTATTGTCATAAAAACGTACGTTTATAGATCGGCTCTCGGCCTGTTGCGGCCAAACGACTGAGGGCTGGGGCGTTTCTTCACTAACTCTTGTCTCTTGGTCAGTGTGTCTTGCTCTTTGCCTTACGTGAACGTGTTTTGCTTAAACGTCTGGAACAAACCTACAGTCATCCAACCAAAAGTGTCTACATTCCAGTTAATTTCATCAAATTTTGAAAAAAATATACTACAATGTTACATAGTATTTAGAGAAATAGAAGAAAGATAGTTAATCCAATGGAGATTGTTGCCCCTCCCCTATGGAACGTACATGGTCTTAAAACAATTCACATTAGTTTCATCGGGGACCTCAAGTCTCAACAAAGTCCAGGTGGATTTTTTGGGGGTCTTTTGAACTTTGAAGATCGAGTTTGGGAGATCTATTGGGAGTGGATGAAATAAATTCCATTTTTAACTCTATTCTGTAACCTGTGTCACTTGTTCTCGTTTTACGACAAATGTCGTGTATGCAACGATACTTTTCGTTTTGGTATTCTTGAACGTAGTGTGTGAATTGGCCATTTGAAACGAGAAATTCACGCGAATTATCATGAAGTGGCAATTTTCGTCTCACTTGATAAAGTGACATGATTTACAGAATAGGTTCGGTTATTTTTGATTGAACTTAAAGTGCATTTGGAACTTAAAAAAGAAGGATTTATGTATGCATGTGCAAAACGTATGAGATGCTGAAAATAATTGTGTAAGGTAATAATAAATGCTTAGGTGGCCAGAGTTAAAATAATAATCAAAATATTTTTTTTTAATTTAATATTAAAATAATATAAAATCTGGCCAAGATCAGGAAATATGATAAAATCGATAAAATCTTGTATTTATAAGCTTTATAAGGTCGCAAATGTTAGAATTTAAAATTAGCGCGTTCAAAAATGAATCGTTTATCTTTTGTGTCCGTAAGGTGGTGCCATCTACGACACTGTTGCTAAGCTCAATTTATAAACAAGGTGTGCTCAGTGCTGGATTATATCTGAGTCATTTGTCAAATCCGATTTAAGTCATCATCAAATATATCGATCAATATCGATTTATCAAACACCAACCATGGATCTGGCCATGTTTCGCGAGCCGCTCGGCATGATTAAAATAATCGAACTCGTAAGTGAAACCTTCTAAAGCCATTCGTTACACATGTTACTTATTTGTATTAATAATGAATAATTGCACAGATTACGTCGATCTTATCGTTTCTATCAACGTTAACGTACCATAACGAGTTGAAATTCGTATGTGGCCAAAAATCGTATTCCTACATATTTGATTATCCATTTGATTTGCAATATGCCGAAACGATGTGTAGCAAACAATTTCAGGTTAATACGTTTAAATTGATCGCATATAAGATTTGAATCTAATTAATTGATTGCGTTAGCTTTTTGGCAACTTTTCATCGGATGCTCGTTTCTATGTGGCGGCCGGAGTCATGGCTATGATCTACAGCCTGTTCATGATCCTAATTCACGCGTACTTTGATTCCAACTACAAGGGAAATCCACGATACCCATTTTTTGTAAGTAACACGTCGATAGTTTAACCATCCAACTACATAACTCAAAATTATTTCATTTCATTACTAACATGTTTATTCCCAATGCTAGTAGATCTGTTCCAGATACAAATAAAACCTAACAGTTACGATACACGTTCTGTGCAGATCAGTGGCGTGCGGTAACTTTTGAAACAGGGCATGCGGTCAGAAGGGGGGGGGGGGGTTATATAAACCAAAACTTTTAAATGTATTTTTGAAGTTATACCTCTTTAGGCGCGTTATGAAAAAAATGATGAGAGTGACATTTTTAGATGGGCGGCCATCTTGCGACAAAAATTAACAAAATGAAGTTGGCCGCAAAACCACTCGGTTTCTTGGCGCACGTTATTTGAATTTTTGTTTTATTTATTTATGTTTATATTTAAATTAAAAATAATTATATATACAAACAACACATATTATTAAAACAATAAGTTATTACTTTTCTCGAATTTTGCAGTAGCTGTTATACTATTTTGAGGTCACTGATGAAAATGACGTCTGCATTTCATGCATATTAATAGTTATCACAAAATCTGGGATTCTGAAATGATTCAACCATCTTAGAATAATAATTTAGTAACACAAAATATGAATAAGTTTACTTACATTTACTTTGAAAAGTAGCTACTTACTTTATTTTGCAATTTCTATGAAGCTTCGTTTTCATGACATGCATGAATTGTTAACCAGAAAAATGATCCTGACAAATTTTATAAACGTCTTGCAGCTTTCTTTGGGTATTATTTATTGATATAAATTAAAATATTATTCTCTTAATTTTATTTTTAACAATTATTTCTAAAAATATATATATTATTATTATTATTAAATATTAATTTACAATTTTTTAAAATTGATTATTTGAATGCAATTAATAAAAACTAATACTAATGATGTCAAAGAAGTATAACTTCTCACGCGCGTACATAAGTACACGCAACTACTAGTTTTAAATTGGTAAACATGGTATTTTTGGTATTATAGGCTAATCAAAATCGACATAAAAAATAGCTAAATTCGCAAAACATGATGTATTTCTGATTAACTTTAAATAACCTGCAAAGTGGGGTCTGTAAGCCTTGCAGTTCTTTCAAAATCTTTAAAAAAAACATAAAAGGTAAAACTTTCCCAGAAATTTACTTTAACACTTTTTTGTTGCATGAAGTGATTTTTAAGCATGTATGACCCCGGCTGGGCTCATCCACATTTCCAGCCGGCCAGATCCTGCCCCCCGGAGAGCTACTAAAACACCTCTCTTGTAAATGCAAGAAAGGGTGCTGGGTGGTAGCTGCACTTGTTTGAAAGCAGGGCTTAGATGTTCTCCAATGTGTGCTATCTGCTCTGGGGAAATGTGAAAAACTGCAATGAAGAGGACAACGGTGACTAGTTTCAAATAAACCCTGACGTTCCACCAATACTGGAATACCCACCAAAATGCGATTTTCCCTTATATGGGTTCTCTAAAATTTTGAGAGAACTTCAAGGCTTACAGGTCCCACTTTTCACTTAATTTAAAGCCAATTAAATTGTCTACAAATTATATTCAATAAGTTCTTCTCGTAGGATCAACGGTTTCGATGCAACTTCGATCCAAAAAGGTCTAAAACTAAACGTTTCAATTTTTGAAAAAACTGGCCTATTTTCAAAGTGCCGTAACTCAGTGACCCATTAACGTGCAGAGCTTCGATTGTGCTTAATTTGTAACAAATTTGATGCTCTTAAAAAGCGTACAGAACAGCTTTAAAAAAAATACATAGATTAGGAGATACCGAGCAGAATCTGAAACAAGTCCAAAATTTTCACGGTTTTTTCTATATAAAAATTTTTCCACAACTTTTTGAGAGTTGCAAACTTGAGAATCCATAGCCCTAATGGGTCCAAACAACATACTAAAAAATTAAAAATACACCATGTTTTGCGAATTTATCGTTGATTTTGACTGGCCTATTATATTATGTATTTATTTTTAAAAATTAGCCTTTTTCAACGCTCCTTCTTACAAAAATCATCAATAACCGCGTCATATAATGTATTTCAAAATCACGAAAACAGTTCTTATCCTAGAAAATAGAACATTTGTATCGCTTCTGGGTAAATAAATCAAGAAAAGTATCAATAACAATGAGTAGCAATTAGTAAATTCAAAATGTCAAACGCATCTACAAGCGTCAATCGGCAATGTAAAACGACGAGAGAGATAATACTAAACCATACTAGTGCGCATGCGCGATCAATTCTAGCCAAGCAAATGCATGCAACGTTCGTTGCGCATTAATTCGGCTATTGCCGTTCATTTGATGTGGTATTCTATGCTAATTTTATGAGCGATACGTTTCATAATTTCGTAAACTAAAAAATGTATAAATGACAAAAATATTTGGTATTTTTAGAATCATTTTACAATACATGCAATTACGTAAATTAAAATATGAATAAATCATAAACAATATTTAATTTTTTAAATTGTCTCAATACCAGAGCATGCGGCGCATCTACAGCATGTATGGAGCGCACGCCACTGGTGCAGATATATATATTTTGTAACTGTTACATCTATCTGCCTTTGTGACCTCACTGTATTGCAAATTTTCCTATAACATGGTACTTATTTGAATTCTAGGATTTTGGATTTACTTTACTCTTCTCCATTTTGTGGTTATCCGGAACGGCTGCCTGGGCTAACGGAGTTATCGGATTGAAAAACGCCACTGATCCATACAGTATCCGATTGAGGAATCTTCCATGCTGCAACATTGCAATTGGTGGATTCTTTTCATTGAACATGTCAATTGTAAGGCTTAAAACATATTCAATACATTTATGGTGTTCGGAGATGGATCGATGTTGTTTTGTTTCAGATTGTCGGCTTTCTCAATTTCTTCATTTGGGGCTGTAACCTATGGTTCGTCTACAAGGAAACATCTTGGTTTAATAAACAGACTACGCGAACACCCAACGCTTAGGCGTTCCACATTTTTACCTAGTCTAACGAATGAATCACAAACATTAGTATAGGAAATATTTTTGGAAAATCTCATTTATAGATCTTAATAGAATCATATTTTTGTTACAACATTATATATAATGTGTGTATACTCGAATGTATATATATATATAGATATGGTACAAAAATTCTAGTATTACAAATTTGTTTCATTCCGTCCGCTAACAAAGTTGTTCGGCAAAGATATTTATAATATTTTTTATGTAAAATTTGTACAAGATAAAACATACAAATTAACTGTATTCTAATAAAACATAATTATAAAAATGATTTTTCTAGGTTCAATATCTGCAGATGAAAAAGTCTTCAAAGAGTGCTTTTTTTTTCCATTACAGTCGAACTTCTTTAAGCAAGAGTTCAAAGACCATTGTAATAGGGTCGAATTTTTGAATTTGAGTATTTCACCGGAAATACATGTTTTGAGGGCTCCTGAATCCAAAAAAGTAGTTTTTAGAAACATCTCTGTGTTTTTTTTTTAAGAGAGGAAGGAAAATACCTTTGCGTATCATCAGGCTCCGCTGTTCGGCCTGGTATGTCGGACTCAGATACAATACCGACTAAAAACCACCTCTTCCTCCAGCCTCTGATCCCCCACGGAAACGTCCGCTAGGCATTACTTCGCGGGGGGAGGGTAAAGCTGTCAATCGCTTTTCTCCTTAGCCACCATTTCTTTCGGCTCTCCTCCTTTCCGCGCATTGCAGGTCCTTAAGGACTCCCGTTCGGAAAGTACTGGTCGCGTTCCAGGCAGCCTCCGAGGACAGCATCGCCTCAACTAATATCTCCGGCTGAATTGTCCGTTTCAGCGCCTTCTCCAGGACATTTCGTAGCGAGCCAAAACGTGGACACTCGAAGAACACGTGTTCTGCATCTTCTGGAACTCCGGGGCAGGAAGGGCACTCTGGAGAATCATCGTGCTTAAAGCGATGGAGGTATGCCCGAAAGCAGCCAGGCCCCGAGAGCATCTGAGTCAGGTGGTAGTTAACCTTACCGTGACTTCGGTTCAGCCAAACTCCCACCTGAGGTATGAGACGGTGCGTCCACCTACCCTTTATTGCAGCGTCCCACAGCAATTGCCATCGGCGTATGCTGTGCCGCCGCTCCTCCGCTCTGAGTCCGTCCGGGCTAAGTGAAGCCGAACTCCTCCGTCGATAGAGGGCTCGTCTCTCCTCAGCCAGGACCTCGATAGGTAGCGCTCCAGAAATAACGCACACCGCTTCCTCAGACACCGTTTGGAAGGCACTGGCTACTCTCAGGGTACACAGCCTATACACCGATGCTATTATCCTCCTCGTTTCGTGTTGTGTGTGTGTGTGTGTCTGCGTGTGACAGCCATATCGTATTGAAAGCTTTATCCGAATTTCAGCAAACTTGGAATTTGGCCTCCATTTTGTATCTAGTTGTACCCGCAAAGTTTTTAGTTGAAATCGCTAAACCGGAAGCACCACTTTATTCTAGGAGTTTTGGAGCTTTTCTAATTTTTTTTTTTTTTTTTCTAAAACGGCTCCAACGATTTTCTTTAAACTTTCTACAGTTCTTAGACTCATTGATGTCTACAACTTTTATTTGAAACTTTTTCCTTAGGTGAAGGTTGGGAATTCGTATATCCATATTTGTATATAGGCTGTATGCATGTAAATAAAAAAAAAAGTTTGAAACAAAAGTGATAGAGAAATTTATTCTCTAGAATTTTTATAGTAAATACAAATAACATTAAGGCGATAGAAGCCGATTTTTGTGACCTTTGACCTTAAATAACTTAAGACGCGGACACGAGATTTGATGAGACTTTTGAGACAACTTTTAGAACATCAAAATAAAGGATAATACAATTTTACAGTTTATTATCTCCCATTCCGAGGTTGATCCCCTAATTTAACTGGACTATTATAGATGTTTTTCGTTTATAACGGTTTTAGAAGGTTAAAATGACAGAACCTGGCAAATACTATGAATTATAAAATATTCCCAGTTATCCAGTTCTCAGTCACTCAGGTTTGATTGTAATGAAACTTGCGCATGCGAAATAAAACTTTTTACTTTCTTCACACAATTTTTGTGGGTTTCTTCTTAATTCAAATCGATTACAATAAATAAACTATCACAAATATAACTTGTCAAGTGTAGATTGAAGTTAAGTACTTACCATGGAGAAAGTATCAAAACGTTGTTGCTGAATATCTCCTAAGCTACGGTGTTTAAGGAAAACTTTATAAGATCCAATTTTAAAGGTGAGCTAATTTTCTATTAATATATATGGATATACGAATTCTCAACGTTCACCCCAGGAAAAAGTTTCAAATAAAAGTTGTAGACATCAATGAGTCTAAGAACTGTAGAGAAAATCGTTGGAGCCGTTTTAGAAAAAAAAAAAATAGAAAAGCTTCAAAACTCCTAGAATAAAGTGGTGCTTCCGGTTTAGCGATTTCAACTAAAAACTTTGCGGGTACAACTAGATACAAAATGGAGGCCAAATTCCAAGCTTGGTGAAATTCGGTTAAAGCTTTCGATACGATATGGCTGTCACACAGACATGTTTCTAAAAACCACCTTTTTGAACTCAGGGGACAAAAATGAACTTTAGGCCAGTTCGTAATAGCTTCTTTGTTTCATGAGGCATATTATATAAAGTTACCTTACCTCTCTTGGATTGACAATATTAACCATCGTTAAATTTCTTACATTCATAACATTATTATAGGTTGTCTGCTAAATAAATAGAGTAGTACAAAATACAAATCTATTAGTTATTGTTTTTAATCAAGAAATGTTTAACACATTTTTGAGAGATATATTTTCAAAAATTTTCCGAAGGAGGACCCCCCGCGTTAGGGGGGTACCATCACACCCGCGGTAGTGACCACCCATCAAGCTTTATCTTAAACCCGTCCCTGTACCTACCGCATATTGAACCACGCTCAAACATAACGAATTAAACGATATGCATTAAACAAGCATTAAATTTGCTAGTTATTGCATTTTAAAGTTAAAATGGCAAGTTTAATACATTGCACAAAATGTTCAATTACTTGATTTGATAAATTCCTGGGGGTCGACCCATGTGACGGCCTGTTTTTTAGGGATTTTTTTTCTACGACCAGTATAGAGCTTTAAGTTTATTATCATTTATTAACATTTATTTGGACAGTATAAATATAAATTTTAAACTAAAAATATTGTGTGGAACATGAGTTACAGCGTTCTGAACACTTCGAAAAAATGAGCTCGCACTTCCTCCACGATTCCGGCTGATTGGCTTATCCAAAACAAAAAAAAAAAAAAAAACAACGGCGTTTCAATCTGTAAGCTTAAATGCACGGAATGAACTATCATCAAATGATTATACAAAAAATTGGACTGTTGGTAGACATTTAAAATAAAAGTTGCCAATTTTGCGTTTTTGTTTTTTTGCTATAAAAAAGTAGAAATTTTTTTCTTGCCGAAAACCATATTATGGCATATATATTCAAGCCATAAAGCAATAAATGCATTTACGAAATGCATCGACTCATGGCTGCTTATTACAAACCTGTCCCTGGATGACCTCATTTTGATAGTGAGCGACAACTAATTTCCTAAAGCGACTTTTTTATATGAAAGATGGATAATAAATGCACCAATAGCATTTTTAATAAAAGGTGTCACTTTAAGGGTTGATGTAAAAAACTACCCCCTAAAAAATAAAAATAAAAATTTTCATTATTTATAGATTTACAAAAATTCTGAAAAAAATATGTACTATGCGTTTTATCAATATCTACGTACAGTTTTAATTTCATGAAAAAATCTTTAATAGTTTTATAGAAAAAAAAATTTTAACGTCTGGGGTAGTTTCCCCCGTAACTCCAATACAAGTGGGGGTAGCGGGTTAAAAGTGTGCAACAATAAGTTTTTCATGAAGAGGAATCAGCACACGGAAGCATTTTTCAAAACCCGCCTGGGGCACTCTTCTTATGGCTATTGGGCTAGATCCTTTTAAATCATTCGGTCAAGCCGTTTTTAATATACGATGGAGGAAAGTTTGAAACACACAGTTTTGAGAAAAATGCGTTTAAAGTTTCAACTGCCAACTCAGCGCTTCGAGCAGCTCTTTCTTCTACCTGCTGTATCTTTAAAACGACTTCGAATTTTCAAAAATCACTTCACTACCTAAAAACCTACTAATCTACTAAAAAAAATTCGATTTTTTGAAACCATCACATGGGTCGACCCCCTTAAAGGTAACATTTACCACGGTACTTATAAAGATGTTACTATCTATATTTAATCAAGTTCAATCCGGGAAACATTGGGTTTTTCAGCTAGTGTCATATATTACAAAGCAATAACTTAATAAAACACTCTTCACCGCACCATGTCTTACAATTGATGTCATGTAGGTGCATACGTTATTTCCCGCCATAAAACACTGACGTTATTTACATACTCATTAATTTGACTGTCTCCTGCGTATTTTCCGTTTCGCATTTTCCTTATCATTTTTTATTTGTTATAGGATTAATGTTGAGAAAAAAAGGTTTATTTTTTAATTTTTTTTTTTTTGAAAAAATTCTACTGCTATAAATCTTTGTTAACATTTTGGGTATTGGTCCATTACAGGTTGTCAAGTTTGAGTCAAGTCATTAACATCGACTTGAAATAATTAACTGTTGTATTTAAAAAAATATCATAACTCAGATGGCCTTGAATAGTTATATCACTTCTAATACCTGTGTGGTGTGTGTGATTTTTTTATTTAATATTTAAAAAAAAAATAAAAATATTCTTTAGCATACGGTCGTGTTGTTAGCACTGGAGCACAACAACAATTTGGTTTAGTTGTGTGTCCAACTAGTGGCTAATCGACGTTTTCTCGATATGATCAATATTTTCAATGGAAATTTTACAAATGATTTCACATCGTAATTACCTGCAGTAAAGATTACACATACTTTAGATAATAGCACGTGTTTACTATTCCATTGTTGTTCGATTTCCATTGACGAACGGCTAATGTTTGCTTCAACCAACAATTAACAATCACCGGTAAGTGACTACTTGTCTTTTAAATGTTCATTACTTATCGATTAGCCATAGCTATAACATTACAAATTAACTCCTCTACAACTAATCATTGTTGTAAATCGTGACCTTCAAAACAACTTTTAAAAAAAAATATTCAATGTGATCGACTATAAATTGGTCATGGAAAAGGCCAACGATTTGAATCTTTTTTATTAACAATCAAGTTTTTTTTTTTCATTTCGATTTAAATCAAAAAGGTTGCTAGTTGAGACAATAGCTGCTCTGATAAAGACTCGATGAGGATAGGTCGTTCATTATCAGGATCTTTTAAAAAACAACACATTTTGAACAAGTTTAATACTGCATAGTAAATTTTGCGTAGGAAAAATGGGATATTTGAGAACAGTTAACTTTAAATTATCTTAATTAATAAAACAAAATAACAATTTTAATAAACTTTTATTATTTGAACTTAAACTTTTTGAAGTTATACTTCTTTAGGCGCGTTATGAAAAAAATGATGAGAGTGAAATTTTAAGATGCGCGCGCATTTTCAGCCAAAAACTAACAAAATGAAGTTAGTCGCAAAACCATTGGGTTTCCTGGCGCGCGTAATTTGAATTTTTGTTGTGTTTATTTTCTAATTTAGTTATTTTTATATTTAAATTAAAAATAATTATATATACAAATGACACATATTATTAATAAATAAGTTATTACTTTTCTCGAATTTTGCAGTAGCTGTTATACTATTTGGAGTAGGTACTATTAGTGATGAAAATGACATCTGCATTCCATGCATATTCTTAGTTATCACGAAATCTGGGATTTTGAAATGATTCAACCATCTTAGAATAATAATTTAGTAACACAAAATATGAATAAGATTAAGACATTTACTTTGACAAGTAGCTCCTTACTATATTTCGCAATTTCTGTGGAAACTTCATTTTCATGACATGCATGAATTGTTAACCAGAAAAATGATCCTGACAAATTTTATAAACGTCTTGCAGCTTTCTTTGGATATTATTTATTGATTCAAATTAAAATATTATTCTCTTAATTTTATTTTTAATAATTAAATTTTTAAATGTATATATATATTATTATTATTAAATATTAAATTACAGTTTTTTTAAAATTGATTATTTGAATAAAATTAATAAAAACTTATTTTTAATGATACCAAAGAAGTATAACTTCTCACGCGCGTACATAAGTACACGCAACCACTTTTTTTTACATTAACATAATAATAACAAAAGTATAGAATAAAAAAATATTGCCATTCCTATTTCCTCAGTAGTGTGTGGGGTAATTGAAATCAATCCACGGGGGAAATAAAAACTGCATTGGGTAATGATAATATATATAATATACGTTTTAATGATTAACTATGTTTCACACAAATCACAGACGCAATTATTACACATGTATTGACCGTTCGTGCATGCGTCATGGGCCCATTTCTTACATTTACATACACATAATCCAGTTTTCTTTAGGGGGTGATTCATATTTTTTCGTGCAGAGTATGCAATAATAGTCCACGTCGTCACTTTCCTCGAACCCCGTTTTCAAATTTCTAACGATCGCTGTATTCTTAACTAATGGTGGCTTCGAATTTAATGTTGTACTTCTTCGTTGTTGTAATTGATTATTTTTATTTTTCTTTGCAGTTTGTCTTTTTTGTTTTTTTACTTTCTTTTACTACTATATAAATAGTCAAGGAAGTATTGTAATCGGGTCGAATTTTCGAATTCGAGCTTTCACCGGAAATAGATGTTTTGAGGTCCTCTGAGTCCAAAAAAGTGGTTTTTAGAAAAATGTCTGTGTGTGACAGCCATATCGTATCGAAAGCTTTATTCGAATTTCACCAAACTTGAAATTTTCCTTCATATTATATCTTGTTTTGCCGCGAAGCTTTTTGTTGAAATCAGTTAACCGAAAGCTCCACTTTATTCTCGGAGTTTTTGAGATTTTACAAATTTTTTCGAAAACGGCTGCAAAGATTTTCTTTAAGCTTATGATAGTTCTTAGACTTATTATTGGCTACAACTTTTGTTTGAAAGTTTTTCCTGGGAAAATTTGAATAAGGACGATTCTGGGGTGAAGGTTGGGAATTTGTATATGTTATATGTTATAGATTGTATGCATATAGTTCTGTTTATATGTATAGTTATAAAGAGCTTATATTTCTTTTAACCAACAGCGAGTTTCATAAATTAAAGTAAAAGAAAGTACTGTGACGCCTCGCAGCAGATATGTTTTCTAATTGATGTTTTATGGGAGTGCTGGATAAAATTTGACAATGTTTTCATTTTCTTCGTTGTCAAGTTTTTATTTTAGGCATGATAGGTAGATTGGCAATGTCAGACAGGAGCACAGGTGTGAATGGAGAAAAAGAAGTATTAATGGTTAAATCGGTTTGATGTTCATGAAGAATAGTGGTATTTTGACTATGATGATTGTGTGATGCTGTCGCTTGATAGTCCACAGAAGTTGTTTTCTCAGTTGTAGTAGTATCACGAATGGAAGTAATTGGATCATGACTGTCATTGTTGAATTTATTACGAAGCATTCGTTAAACTTGTCCGTATCGATGGGATGAATTCCAGCCACTCTAAAACCATTGATCGCTTTGCTTATGCTGGCTGTCTTGTTGTACGCATTAGAAAACAGCTCGGCCACTTTGTATTGGGTGATCCGTTTGCCAGGATTGTTAACCATGTAGAGCTCACACTGTCGATTGTATGCACATTTCAGTGCACTGAAAAAAGTTAAGTCCAGCGGTTGCATTTTATGTGATACATGAGGCGGTAAGGAAAGAACATGAAGGTTGTGTTCTCGAAAAAGCTCTTCTATGGTATGCCCCCAAGGTAATGTGACTTTCATGATTATCTAGTATTATCAAGACTGGCTCGTTCTCGGTAGGTTTAACAAAATTAATGAAGTGCTGTAGGTATTCAACGAACATGGACTCATTTATCCAACCAGAATCAGAAACCGTGCCAATCATATCGTTATTAACGCCATTCAGCAACAGGTCACACATACGCCTTCGTTTGAAGATAAACTTTGGAGGTACATATATACCGTTTGCACTTATCGCACAAACAACGGTAGTGGTGATACCGCGCTCAGCGCTTGTCGCTTTTCCAACTTGCTTCAAACCTTTTGGCGCCAATATTTTTGAATTTTGTTGAACAGTATTGATACCGGTTTCATCAATGTTGAATATACGATGACTAGGAAAATTGTATTTGCGTTGGAGGGCTTCTAGTTGATCAAAAAACAGTTTAATTTCGGTGGCATTGAACGCTTGAATTCGGATAGTAAGTGACGTTGCTTCTGGAGTTCGTAGACTGATGGAGGGATGTCGAGACATGAATGAATAGTACCAGTCTTTACCAGCCATCTGAGATTCTTGGTTAAATTTATGGCTCAATTTGTTGGCTTCAGCAAATGTAAAGGCAATCTTTCGTAGTGATCTAGGTGTGATGCCGTAAAAAGACTCGCAACAATCGAGGATGTATTTTTCCAATTGATTTTCGTGACTATGACTGAAGACAGGGTGTCGTCCTTTTTTCAGTTTCTTAAATTCTTCTAAATGCACTTGTCGGAATAATGTTGATTTTGGTACTCCGTATTTTGTTGCTGGTTTGCTTAAAGAAAGTCGTCGACATCTCACAATATGTCTCGCCCGTTGAAGATTTTCAATTGTGTACCGCGGTGCTGTTTTTCTTGTGTAATTTCTGGGCATCTAAAGAGAGAATTTTTTTTTCCGTAGAACAATCATAATTATTGGAAACAACAGCACAACATAAAAGTGATCAAACTAAACAACAATAACTCAACGAACCGTTGCATCATTGTTTAAAATAAGAAAATTTTTCGAAAAAATTGTAAAATAATTCATCTATTACATATTAATAGGAAACGTTCAAATTTACCCCACAAAATCGTTCCAAATTTTCCGATTTAGGCAATCCAAATTAAAATGCTCGACACTTAAAATATTATCTTCATTGAAGTTAAATAGCCACATAAACTTAATAAATGGATTGTACATGAAAGATAATAACAAAATATCACGCACTAAATTTCAAAAAAATAATTTTTTCAAAGATTTTTACATACGGCAAAAATTGTAACAAAACATCAAATTTTAATTATATACTAACCGTGACAGTATGCGAATGTCAATTTAAATATTTTTTTATCTAGGAACTAAAGGTCATCAAACATGTCCATTCAAACACTTATGAACATTTTCGCGAAAAAAGAAATAATTAAAATTCAACTGTTTTAAATTACTCGGTGTTCTCAAATACCCAACCTTCCCCTACGGGTTTAGTCAGTTATAGGGATTTATTAAGTCAAGTCAATCAAGACTTGTGCTTGATATTTTGACTTGTAGATGCAATTTGATTTGAGCTTTAAATATTAATATTTGACGCGCGTTTGATTTGAGTTCAAGTCAAACAAAGTCAAGTAGCATATAAGAATCTAGCCAAGTAGTGAATCCCTAGTTAGTTCAGAAATAACGACCCCACATTTAAACGTTTCTGAAGGATTGGTTTTTAAAGATTGGTTCAACCAATCAGTATAAAGTTGAGATTTTTTAACTAATATTGTGCAATGAATTTATCAAACCTTCAAGATAAGTGCTTACCTTCAAGCCAATGCCACAGATAAACAATGGACTTAGCTATGGGGCAAATTAATGAAAACATTTTTTTTTCGTTGGAATTTTGAAAATCAGTTGTCAACGTTTGTTAACGTTGAGATAATAGTTGAAATCTAATCAGAAACACTTAAAAACTGTTACAGCTCAAATCTCTGTTTGCCGTTTAATCGACACTCAGGCTTTCGACACCGTTAGCGAAAATGGATAACGTCGCATATCGTTCAGATGAAGTAAGTGAGAAACTAAGAACATAAAACAATTATTTTTTCTTATTTCATTATATGTTTCCTTTAGGAAAACGTCATTATTAATTATCCGACGAAAAATGAAAACGATGCAAACTATCAAAATGGCCACGAAGATAGTATTGTTGAAAGTAATAGTATAGGCAAACCGAGTGCTAGTCGAACGAATGTGTTGACTAAGTTTCAAATCTATTGCCGCACCAAAAGTGACGAATACCAACACGAAATCGGTTTCGGAATCAAAATTTTCCTCAACGTGTTTTTTGTGATTTATTTTGCGTATGCCACATATTATTATATCTCTCATCGTAAGTACACAGTATCAGGGTGGCCACAGAAATATCATTTTGAAGGCTGTAGAGATATAAGTTTTACTTTCTTTTACTATTATATTGTAAAGGAAGTATTGTAATCGAATCGAATTTTCAATTACGAGCTTTCACCGGAAGCACATGTTTTGAGGTCCCCTCAGTCCAAAAAGTAATTTTATGAAACATGTCAAACAAATAACAAGTAAAGTACATATAAAATACAGATAGTTTAAATATTTTTTTTTGTAAAATTAGATTAGGTAGGTATATAAACTTTAACATTATAAATCATTAACTTCAATATTTTGACGGTTACATTTATATAATCTAATTTGTGTAAAAAAATTTTTTAAACTGTCTGTATATATTAATTTTTTATGTAGGTACATTATTTGTCCCTATTGATAAAAAAAAATGCTAGCTTTTCATCAAAATACTTGAACACGCTTTTAAAATAAATGCGAAACGTTGCAAATTGATATTGCCAAAGCATTTTATTATTCCATCATTCTATAATTTTTAATATATTAAACATTTTGTATAACAAGTCAATCGTAAAAAATACTTTTTACAACATCTTAAGCCTTTAAGCTTCACATCTGTGCATCATCAATACATTTTTTTACTTTTTTTATTACTAATTTTACTAGATCTATTAAAGTCTATTGAAATCTATTGAAGTCTATATTGAAATCTATAGAATCTATTTAAGTCTATGAAATTTGTGGCGACGACATACATACATAGTCCGCACATTACACATAGCGATCAGTAAGTGTAGAAAAGGCTTAAGAAAAAAACCAATTAAATTAGTCATCTGTAACTTTCAGGATCTTATTATATTATTAGTACCAACCGTTCGTCTGAACATCACTAAAATATTACCATACTTAAACCCTTAGGCTTTAAATATGATAATTCCAGGTTTTTTGAAAATTCTTCCAGTTTTGTGGCCACCTGTATATATTTATCAAGAATGTCATCCTTATATATATATCATCATTTATTTTTAGCTAAACTGACTTTTAATTGGTCCGATGGCTATGGTATGCTCGTCCTTTTGTTTTGCTTCACGTACATTTTCATGTTTTTCTATTACTTCAACAAATACATCCCATGGCCCCAACAAGGAAGCCTATTCGGACAAGCGATCACCTGTAACTTTAGTTCTAAGTAAGTATCTTTACCCGAAGCAGTCAATCAGATCAAAACTTCAATTTTATCAATTTATATATTTACGAGCTGGTCCCCGCCCGCTTCGCTGAGCGTATCTAAATTATTCTGATTGAATAATAGAAACAGTAGAACCTCAGAAGCGGGGTGTATTATATATTGAACTGAGTTTTTCGCCAAGATCAAAGTTTTCAATAGTTCAAAAAATTGAAATCGCTTATTTCTAAAAATTATAGACATTCAAAAATTAACAATGAAAGAAGTTTCAATGTCTCAAAAATTTTCATTATTAATTCATCAATGTTATCGGTAGTTAAGTTAAAAATCAAATTTTTCAGTAAAAATTGTCATTTTTATTTCAACTTATTTGGAGTAATTGTGTTAAAACGCTATTTCACGAACCTTAACGAAAGCTTTTTAAAAAACACGATTCCTGTAGGATACGTACAATTGTTATGCTATCTTTTGAGAACCATGCATTATTCTAACATAAGAAATAATCTATATTATTCTCTGACCTCTCAACTACCCTATTGCAAAAATCATGTCAATCTTTTGCTCTAAGAAAAACAAAAACATATCTATCCCACGGGAGTAGTACATTTTTCCTAGATAAAAAAGAGATCAGGCCTTCTTAAGGATAATGCGCTAGAACTCTATTTCACGAACTTTAATAAAAATTCTTTTAATTATACGGTTCCTGTAAGATACAATTGTCTTGTTATCCCACGGGAAGAGTACAATTATATTGATTTTTTGCTTTATGGAAAACAAAAACTTATATGTTCCACGGGGTCCGTAAGTACATTTTTCCTGGATAAAAGGTAGACCAATCCTTCTTGAGAAGAATTCGTTAAAACGCTTATTCGTGTATTTTTACGAAACTCCTTTTAAATACTCAGTTCCTGAAGGATACAATTCTTATCCTTTCCTACGGGAACCGTGCTATATTTTGACATAAAAGAAAGCCTATATTTATTCTCTGACTCTTAACTAACCATCACATTGTAAGAAATTATAATAATCTTTTGCTCTGTGAAAAAAAACTCATCTATCCTACGGGAACCGTACATTTTTCCTGGATATAAATAAGACTGTAGGATGAGAAAATTATTTTTTGCCTAGAGGATTTTATTAGTTATTACTATTAATATACTTTATTATAATCAGCTAAAAACGTTTAGTTTCAGCATGATTTTTCTTTAAACCAGTTTTTCTATTTTCCCGTTTAAATGAGAAATTTTTCCGAAATAAAACGTATTTTAGGTAATGATTTGCCTATTTAGCTATCATTATAATTAAATATCACCAAAATTCATTTTTAAATAAAAATGTATAGTTTATGCATAATTTTTGTTCCACCCCGTTTATCAATTTCCCGGATAAATGAGACATTTTCCCGTAATAAAAAGTATTCTATTTAATGACTCAGATTGTCATTTATCATCATACCAAATTTAATTAAAAACCTTATTTATTTGGGTAATTAATAATATGTTTCTAAAAACAATTTCGCAAATAATGAATTTTTTTTTAAACAACTTTATTAACCATTAAAAAGGCTATAGCGGGACAACCTTAAAAGATAGACATATGTCGTCGCGGACTTTTTTTTAGAACTTTTTAAGAGGAACAATTTTGCTATGCATGATTTTTGTATAGTTTTAACTTTTGCAACATTTTCCATCGATGCTCTGCTGCTATTAGTCGTAGCGTGATGTTGTATAGCCTAAAGCTTTCGTCAATAATTAGGCTATCCAACACAAAAAGAATTTTTCAATTCGAACCAGTAGTTCCTGAGATTAGAGCGTTTAACCAAACAAACAAACTATACAATTTTATATATTAGTATAGATAAGTACCTATTCGTTAACAGTTACTATATAGCTAGTTTCTTTGAAAAGTGTATAAATAGTACTAGAGTCAGTTTGACTATTGACATCATATGTGTTTAGTGTTATAAACCTCTATTAGAGATAGCGCCAGTAGTCACGTTTTTGGTAATCTAAAAGGAAAATAGATTGATACTTTCCATAGAGTTATTGTGCCTGAAAAATTTTACTTCCTAGAGATAGCACCAGTATCCACTTTTGTGGTTGTAAACGTTACAAACGTTCGTCTCCAACTCGGTTTAAAGCCAGCAATCCAGAGGATTGAGTTCTGGATTCGCTGAGCCCCACTATTCTGTGCTGATGAAGTCAGGCATGTTTCCGGACGATGGATGAACCCACGACTTAGGCTGAAACAGTTCTTCACTCACTCTTGTCTCTTGGTCAATGTTGTCTTGCTCTTTGTCTGTTTTCGTGTCTGTGTATCGTCATAGTTGGACGTTAGGAACAAACCTTCAATATAATCAAAAAGCCTATTCCGCTTTTACGCGCTTATACACGCACATTACTATACTGAATACTTTTCCACACTATTCCATTCTACTCGCCTCTCGGTTTCTTTACTCTCCCTACTCTTTAAAACGTGTTAAACCCGCTACGGTTTAACACACACTTTGCCTTCTCTTCCATTCTGTACCATCACTCAACGTTTCTCTTCTCGTGCGCTTTCCCTATTTTCTACAAAACGTTCAGATTTAGCCTCCGTAAGAAAGTTTCACTTCAAAAAGTATGTATAAAACTTCTGTGGAGCCCCAACAGCTCTGCTTCCTAGAGACAGCGCCAATGATTCCGTTTTCGGTAATTTTAAATGAAAAATAGATAGATACTTTACATGAGGTCACGAAGAACCCTAAAACTTTACAATCTAGAAATAGAACCAGTAGCCACGTTTGAATAGTTAGAAAGAAAGAAATTCCGTTGGGTCATGGACTTCAAAAAATTAACTGATCCTTACGGTGATAGCACCAATAATCTCGTTTCCAGGAGTATAAATATATACTGCAACTATATTGCAACTATGTTTGAACAGTGTAAAAAAAGGAACTCCAATTGAAAAAATACGGGGGGGGGGTCATTGTGACTCTGGAGTTTTAAGCTAGGTTGAAACTGATTTTTGGAAATTTTCTAGAATTACAAACGCAGTTCTGGTACTTGCCGTCATTGCAGCGTACATATTATTCTTATATTTCGATTCGCGAGATCATCCGATTCGAATGCGATCCGGATTGGGTCTTATATTTTTCATGCTTGTTGGATACTTTTCGTGCGTTCATCCAGGAAACGTAAGTGTAAAAAAATATTACCAAAAATATATTTAAAAAAAAAACAAACTAAATTTTACTTATAGTTTCAAAACATGTTGAAAAATGTTGTAAAAACCCAAAGGTTTCATGAGACACCCTATAAAAAAGATTTTAGTCATTGTTCATTGGAAGTACACATGAGGTTCCATAAAGTACAGCTATAACTATAAATATTTTAACATTCCCAAACTCTTTTGATTTATTTGAATTTCTTAAATTATATCTCATCATTAGATGCGTTAGGCCAGTCAAAATCGACATAAAAAATAGCTTAATTCGCAAAACATGATGCATCTCTGATTTTTTAGTATGTTGTTTGGACCCATTAGGACTATATATTCTCAAGTTTGCAACTCTCAACAAGTTGTGGAAAAATTTTTACAGAGGAAAAGACGAGAAATTTTTGAACTTGTTTCAAATTCTGCGCGGTATTTCCTAATCCATGCATTTTTATTCGAAAGCTAGTCTGTACGTTTTTGAAAAGAGCATTAAATTTGTTACAAAATAAGCCCAACCGGAGCTCTGCAGATCCATGGATTTCCGAGTTACGGCACTTTGAAATTAGGCCAGTTTTTTGAAAAATTGAAAATTTTAGTTTTCGACCCTTTTTGGATCGAAGTTGCGTCAAAAACCATTGACCTTACGAGCAAAACGTATTGAATATAATTTGTAAACGACTTAATTAGCTTTAAATTAAGAGCCAAGCGGGGCCTGTAAGTCTCGTAGTTCTCTCACAATCTTAGAGAACTCATTAAAGGTGAAATTGCTTTTTTTATGGGTACTCCAGTATTGGTGGATCGTCAGGGTTTTCTTGAGGTTCGTCACCGTCGTCCTCTTCATTGCACTTTTGCACATTTACCCAGAACAGGTAGCACACATCGCAGAATATCTAAGCCCTACTTTCAGACCAGTGCAGTCACCTCTTAGCACCCCTTCTTGCATTTGCAAAAGAGGAGTCTTTGGAGCTCTGCGGGGGCAGGAGCTTGCCGAATGGCAATGTGGATGAGTCCAGCCGAGGTCATACATGTTTAAAAATCACTTCATATAGCAAAAAAATATTTAGGTATATTTCTAGAAAAATGCGATTTGATTTTTCATGGTTTTTCTCAATGATTTTGGGAGAACTACGAAGCTTACAGACCCCGCTCTGCACTTAATTTAAAGCTTATTAAATTTCCTACAAATTATATTCATAAGTCCTGCTCGTAGAATCAATGGTTAACAACCCATTTTTACAATAAGAGCGACAACAAATGAACTATATTTAGTAACTATATTTACTATACAAATATACATATACACTTTAACTCCTAATCTATGCACTATTCTTCGAAAGCTCTTCTGTACGTTATTTAAGAGCATTAAATGTGTTATAAATTAAGCCCAACCGGAGCTCTGTACGTTGATGGGGCACTAAGGTACAGCACTTTAAGGAAAGACCAGTTTTTCAAAAATTGAAATTTTTAGTCTTAGACCCTTTTTGTATCGAAGTTGCGTTGACACCAAGTGAACCTCCGAGCAGAAGTTATGAATATAATTTGTAGGAAATTCAATAAGCTTTAAATTAAGTGCCCCGCTCTGCACTAAATATAGTTCATTTGTTGTCGCTCTTATTGTAAGAATGGGTTGTTAACCTTTGATTCTACGAGCAGGACTTATGAATATAATTTGTAGAAAATTTAATAAGCTTTAAATTAAGTGCAGAGCGGGGTCTGTAAGTTTCGTAGTTCTCCCAAAATCATTGAGAAAAACCATGAAAAATCAAATCGCATTTTTCCAGAAATGTACCTAAATACTTTTTTGCTATATGAAGTGATTTTTAAACATGTATGACCTTGGCTGGACTCATCCGCATTGTCAGTGGGTAAGTTTCTGCCCCGCAGGTTCACAAAACTCCTCTCTTGTAAATGCAAGAAGGGTTGCTGGGAGATGGTTGCACTTGTCTGAAAGCAGGGCTTAGATGTTCTGCGATGTGTGCTACCTGTTCTGGGGAAATGTGCAAAACTGCAATGAAGAGGACGACGGTGACGAACCTCAAGAAAACCCTGACGATCCACCAATACTGGAGTACCCATAAAAAAAGCAATTTCACCTTTAATGAGTTCTCTAAGATTGTGAGAGAACTACGAGACTTACAGGCCCCGCTTGGCTCTTAATTTAAAGCTAATTAAGTCGTTTACAAATTATATTCAATACGTTTTGCTCGTAAGGTCAATGGTTTTGACGCAACTTCGATCCAAAAAGGGTCGAAAACTAAAATTTTCAATTTTTCAAAAAACTGGCCTATTTTCAAAGTGCCGTAACTCGGAAATCCATGGATCTGCAGAGCTCCGGTTGGGCTTATTTTGTAACAAATTTAATGCTCTTTTCAAAAACGTACAGATTAGCTTTCGAATAAAAATGCATGGATTAGGAAATACCGCGCAGAATCTGAAACAAATATTTTATTAATAAATATTTTCTTTCACTTTGCCAAATTACATGCTCCTCCGTCCGCGTAATTTTCGTAAACAAAAAGGTTGAAAGTTATTGCTTCACGTATTAATATAATGTAAATTCTATTTAAATTTTTTTTAATCCACCGTGGACTTAAGTTATGTATCAATGGTTCTTTTAAACCAACTTTCTTAAATCGAAATAGTAACTTTCGACTATCAAATAGTGACTATTCACTATTTAGTAGTGAAAAGTATACCACTATTTGATTTAGTGATTTTTGCTCTGCACTGCAAAAACAGTGAATAGTCACTATAGTCACTATTTCGATTTAAGAGAGAACAGCAGGTTTCATTAATGTAAAAGGAAGTTGTGTAGCACGTGACAGCAGTATTTTTTTTTTCTAAAATATAGGTACCTAAACAATGGTTGTAATCTGTGTAACTATACTGTAAACGGAGCTGTAGCTTTTCGGAAGCTGATCGCTTTTTTCAGTTAGTTTTCCACATTGGTTGAAATGTAGTACCGTTAGTGGGTAGGTACCAGTGGCGGATTCAGGGGAGGGGTCATGGGGGTCATGACCCCCCACCAAGCTTTTCTTACATTAAATAAAATAAATTACGTTAACTATTCAATTGTCTAAAACTCAATAGAAATTTGGTTGTTTGGCTTGCTGTTCCTTCCCTTAGCGTGAATACCGACCATAGTATCAATTGCTTTATACATTCAAATGGCAGTTTTCTCTTCTCTATAATATCAATTTTTAATTTTAAAATGTATGTAGGCCTATAGGACTTTGACAATTTTAACCATCGTGAAATTTCTTACATTAATAACATTGATACAGGTTGTCTGCTAAATAGCTAGTAAAAGATACAAATCTATTAGTTATTGTTTTTAACCAAAAAACGCATTAAAATACGTTTTTGAGAGATATATTTTCAAAAAATTTCCGAAGGAGGGCCCCCAGACCCCTCCATTAGGGGGATCTCACCACAAATCCCGGTAGTGACCTCCCACCAAGCTACATTCTAAATCCGCCCCTGGTAGGTAGGTACTACTAGATACTATAGTACATTTGAATGAATACTGATCGCGAAAAAGACGCCTAGGCGGTAGGGTGGATTTTTTTCTTTATTTCATGAACAAAACTAATCTTATCGTTAAACAAAAATGTATTTGCAGATTCGATGGAAACCCGTTTTTATGGGAACCCTGATCCAGGTCATATTCGGTTTGTTCACGATTCGACTGTCGATCGGCCGGGATATTTTTATTGTTTTAGGCGACAAAGTGACAACGTTCCTGAACTACACTTTAGAAGGATCTGCATTTGTCTACGGACAAATACTTGTGTACGGGGCCGACAACTTCCCATCGATTTTTGCGTTTAATGTAATACCTTGTAACATTTTGATGAATTTGATTTGATTGATTTTTTCAGGCCTTACCAGTTATATTTTTTATGAGTTTTATTGTAAATATCTTGTACTACTACGGAATAATTCAAGCGGTTGTAACAAACCTAGGATGGGCCTTAGGATGTGTCATGGGAACTACAATTTGTGAAAGTATCAACTGTGTATCTAACATATTTCTTGGAATGGTACTATTTGGATCTTTTTGTCTTTAAAAATTTCCTATAACGACTTCTTGCACTTTCAGACTGAATCTCCATTATTGCTTAAGCCTTATTTGAAAAATTTAACCAAATCAGAATTACATGCTGTTATGTTATCTGGATTTGCAGCTGTTTCTGGTAAGTAATCATCAAAAATGTACTAAAATTTAAATCGCCCTAGGTCGGATTATATGCACCGCTTCATCACAATCAGCGAGCAATTGCTTGAAGCACCGAACGACTTATTTAGAACAATAATGTTTGTATGCTTTACTTTAATGTTTGTCGCGATTAGCCACCCCTAATATTTGTCCGTCCAAGGTCGGGACTTCATGAAAAATCCGCTTCTGGATGTGCTTGATTAATATAAAAAGTTATCCTACTTTTAAAAACAGCTCTGATAAGTACTCAGCAAGGCCTTATTACTTCCAACGAGTAAGTGCTTTTTGCTTCCATTGACTTATTTAGTAGGTGTTCAGGACTTGTTTTGAGTGATACAAGTTTCGAGCAGGGATCGATTCAACAAGTTCTGAACATACCGGCCACCAAGCTTTAATTAAAGCTAAAGCTTTATTAGTTTGTTCCGTTTTATAATCGTCTGCACAAAGGATGATCGTTGATGATAGTAGTCCCTTAAACAGCCAAGTTCGGTTGATGTGCTGGTTGGGTTGCCTAAGCGTGGCCCGCGCCTCGTTCTTGCGACGTAAGCGCCACTGGTGTTTGGCGGATTTTTATTCAACAAGTTCTAAACAGTAGATACTATTTCATGGTCATATCAGGATATTTCTGTCTGTTAAACGCCCTTGTTCACCCAGAGTCGAGTTCTTCTAAGAAATACGCTTTTGGCTGTATTTGACCATTCTAAATGACCATTCTTCATTATTTTTACTACTGTACTTTAGTACTGTAGTGCTTTACGTAAAGGTATTGGTCGCCCTACGACGAATAGTATTTGCCGTCCAAACATACCAAATGTCCAAGTGCTTTTAACATTTAACAACTTAATTAGTATTGTTTTATGTTTTTAGACATAGATGATAGAATCAGAAATTCGTTTCCCACTCTGCTCCACCTCTCTAAGAAATCGTTAGTTTTATACTTACTAATATAATAATACTTACCAATCTAAGTTGTGTCCAAAGATAGGCATGAGCGTCCTTGGGCGGATAGTGTCCATCACCATAATGAACAAATAAATGCTATAAGTAGCATACAATGTTTTATGTAGGATTGTTTCATGGTTATATCAATACATTTTTTGTCACGGTAAACCTTTGGTAGGGGAGTGACGGCTAATACCGTACAGCGGCCAAATTCGTACAGCAGCGTTTGTAATGAAGGAATCGAGCCGTCTTAGGTCGGTACCATATGGGACATCCACATCAGATGGTGCTTCACCTCCGTAAGATATGGCTACTTTTTGGAACGTTTAGTCTTCTTACGATTAGCTGCCTTTTATATATGGTTCTCACAGTGGCGTAACTATATCATCTGCAGCTCGTGGCAAATTCATTGGATGGGGCCCCCCAGTAAAAAATCGCCACGTTGTAATTGAATTTCAGTAAAATCTTAAAAGTCTTGGTCACCTTAAACTTAATAGTTTTCACCGCCCCATTAAAGCCAACAGGCGAAGGTTTTCAGAGGCGTATTTACGCATTTAAAGCTATTAGAAATTTAACCGCTCTTCGTACCTCTACAATTCAATGTTGTAACGTTTTTACGGGTCCGTTGGTTTGTGTTTAATGACAACAAATTTATTTCTTAACAATTGATTATTTATTTATCTTTTATATTGTTGCTTATATACTACTACACAGTTATTTACAATGTTCACTATTACAATAGTCACGGTCACTGTTTTTATTTCACTATATACACTGCACAGATACACTTTATTTAACAATGCACTTATTATTTATTCAAGCACTAATTACTTTGAACACTGTCGAATATTTATATCGCACGTAATGTCGTTTATTTACACTGTACACATTTGCTTTAATACTGTCGATGATTTATTTGAATACTGTTCGCCTTATGCTTGTCCGGGCTTATATAGGGTTTCGGAATATTTTCTCAAATGTTCCCTATTGTCCCTCCACTTTCTATTTTTCTCGGAATCTATTTTTGTCGACACAACTTTCTAAAATTCGCTGAATTATCGATCATTCCAGAATCTTTACTCCTTCTTAATTCATCCAGTAATCCTTTTCGGCCCACCCTCTCTATATGGGGTTCCTCACTACCACTAATCTGATAACAGACCGCCTTCGCATTGGCCGGCTGATGGTGACGCCCACTCCCGCTGGGCCGGGTAAGTGTAGGCGTTAAAATGGCGCCGTATTCAACTTGGGATTGTGACAATATACTCGTTCACAATAATATTAATCCTATCTATTTTTGTCAATGAAATTGTAATTTTATGATTTGTATTTAAAATATTGGCCCTAATTTTGCCGCTAGAAACGCCCTAGGCCCTGAGTCTACTCAGTCTGCTGGCAAAATCACCACTATACATGCTGTTAGTAACTTACGTTTTGTTTAGTGTCATTTCGTGTTTTCATCGGTACATTTTCATCACGATTAACCGTCCTAATAATTAGCCGCTCCAAATCTGGGCCTCATGGAAAATATGTTTTACAATTAAAAACAATCGTTATTTTTAGGAACGGTTCTGGCAGCTTATATTTCTTTTGGAGCTAAAGCCAGCCACTTGATCACCGCTTGTGTAATGACAGCTCCAGCCACTTTGGCCTTTGCAAAGCTAAACTATCCAGAAGTGGAAAAATCGAAGAGTACAGTTGAAACGATCGAACTGATCAAATCGTATGTTGACGAAAATCGTGTTGAAATCGCCTCTTGAAACTATTTAATTTATAGAGAAGATTCGTCGGTGTTGGATGCGGCTGCTAAGGGAGCGAACAATGGGATACCAATTATCATGGGGGTGATTGCCAATCTCATCTCTTTTATAGCGATGGTCGCCTTTTTGAACGCACTCATTCAATGGTTCGGAACGATTATTGGCTATGATTATATCACGTTTGAATGGATTATGACTCAAATTTTCACACCGATCAGGTAGACGATTGTTGATCGAATCGATTATTTATTTTGACTAACTCCATTTTTACATGTGTCCCAAGTTGGATGATGGGTGTCGAATGGGACGAATGTGGGTATGTCGGAAATCTGATTGCCCTAAAAACTGTGATTAACGAATTTGTAGCTTATCAAAAACTTAGTCAGTTTAAAGCCGAGGGTCTTCTAAGTGTAAGTAAACTATCATTGGTACACAACAGCAAACATAAGCATACAGAAGGGGATGGGGTCAACTTCCACCTATAAACCGTGACTATAATCCCATTTTCTATCCCTTAATACTGATATGGACAGGGAAGGGGAACGAAAAAAAAATCATGAAATTTGTGTAACATAATTTATGGATGGCCCCTTGTGAACATACAGGCTTAAGTACTTATAAAGATGTAATTGTACTGGTTCAAGTTCGATAGATTAATGAATCTAGATTTACCCGGGTAACGTTCGTATTACCTTATATATATCAGTGGCGTGCGGTAACTTTTGAAACAGGGCATGCGGTCAGAAGGGAGGGGGGGTAATATAAACCAAAATTGTTACATTTATTTTTTTAATTGGTAAACATGGTATTATATTATGTATTTATTTTTAAAAATTAGCCTTATTCAACGCTCTTTCTTAAAAAAATCATCAATAACTGCATCATATAATGTATTAAAAAACACGAAAATAGTTCTTATTCTAAAGAATAGAACATTTGTATCGCCTCTGGGTACATAAATCAAAATAAATCTTAAAAATTATCAGTAACAATGAGTAGCAATTAGTAAATTCAATACGTCAAACGCATCTACAAGCGTCAACCGTCAATTCGGTTTTTGTCGTTCATTTGATCTGGTATTCTATGCTAATTTTATGAGCGATACGTTTCATAATTTCGTAAATTAAAAAATGTATAAATGGTATAAATATTTTTTTTAGAATTATTTTACAATACATGCAATTACATAAATAAAAAAAAAGAATAAATCATAAAAAAATGTTTAATTTTTTAAATTGTCTCAATCCCAGGGCATGCGCCGCATCTACAGCATGTATGGATATGTATATATATATATCAGAGGCGTGCAGTCCATACATGCTGTAGATGCGGCGCATGCCTTTGGATTGTAAGACGATTTTAAAAATTGAATATTTTTTTATGATTTATTCATTTAATTTTTAATTTACGTAATAATGAAAGGTATCACTCATAAAATTAGCTAAGTTTACCAAATCAAATGAATGGCAAAAGCCGAATGATCAATGAACGCGTTGGCGACAGTAGCATGCAATTCTTTGCTTCGAATTGTTTGCGCATGCGCACTAGTACGGTCGAATACTATCTCTCTCGGCATTTCACATAGCCAATTAACGGTCAGCAGATGCGTTTTCCGTTTTGAATCTAAACAGTGAATTTAATTGTTACTGATACTTTTCGTGAGTTATTTTGAATTATTGACCCAAAGGCCATACAAATGTTCTGTTCTTTAGGATAAGAACTATTTTCGTGGTTTTTAAATACATTATATGATGCGGTTGTTGATGATTTTTGTAAGAAGAAGCGTCAAATATGGCTAATTTAAAAAAAAAAACTTATAACACCCCGTTTATCAAATTAAAAAAAAAATTTTAAAATGTGGTTCTTATAACCCTCTCCCCACTTCTAACCGCATGCCCTGTTTCAAAAGTCACCGCACGCCACTGATATATATATATATATAATTGGGTAAGCCGCGTGCTATCCACTTTGGTAGATAAATCCCCACCCCACCCCATCCACTTCATGACTACGATTTCTACTAAAAAAAACTGATGCCCAGTTTCACAGAGGTCGTTTAGGCTTAAGTTCAGCTGAACCTGAAATTTGAAGTTTAAATTATCTAGTTTCACAGTATAACTTAAACCTCAGTTCAATTGAACGTTGTTTAAATTAGATAAAGTTGGTAACATTACATGAGCTTTTTGACAAATATTGTATTATTTATTTATCATTGTAGGTACAACATTGATATAACTTTTTACCAATTAGTTACATTTTCAATTTTGGATCGATTTTGCTGCAAAATTACATTTGCAGAACTCTTTGACATTAGAAATCTTTTGAAAAATTTGACATTGCCCAATAAGTCCTCTTCTTACGAGTACATTCATAATTACTATCTCTCTTAAATCGAAATAGTGACTTTCGACTATCAACTAGTGACTATTCACTATTTCGATTTAAGAGAGTAGGTACAGCGTTTTTTTCATCTTTGATATCTTTAAAATCAACTGTCGAAAATATTTCATGAAAGAAGGATGATATAATAACCAAAAAAGGATAATAAAGAAGATATTAATAGACTCTGGTGACTTGATTACGTATAATAAAAGAGTTGTCAAACTTTGAACTGTAGTTTACTATAACGGAAGAATTCTGTCGTTTTATTTGAACAACAGATTGAGTTCAAGGTATTGAAACAAAACTGTGAAACCGAATTATTTGTTGAACTGACGTTTAAACTAAAAGTGGAGTTGAAACGTTCACTGTGAAAGTGGACATGAGCTAAACTAAAAATAATCTAATTATAGCCTCGAAGTGAAATGATCGCAACATACTCAGTATGTGGATTTTCAAATCCTGGATCTGTTGGAATCATGATCGGGACAATGAGCTCTTTGATTCCAGAACGGGCTGAAGATATCACAGCCCTGTCGATTCGAAGCTTCGTCGGTGGTGCCATCGTCTGTTTCATTACAGCCTGTTTTGCCGGTATGAACATTTCAAACACAACCAAAAATTTTACTACATTTTTATTTGGTTTTCTTCCAGGAATGTTGGCATTTGGAGATGAATTCAATGATTGAATCGATTTAGGAGACTTAATATAAATTATGAATAAATTTTCAATTTTAAGTATTATGTGTTAAAGTTAGATGTGCTCCTTTAGACTTGAGAACCTTTCATAACAAATGTGATTTAAAATTCTTGATCCATTTTAGTAGAATGAATTAAAAGCTAGTAGTCTAGTAGGAAACGTACATTTTTTAAGATAAATAATATTTAGTTAATTATCTTAAGATCTTAATTAATAATCTAAGTTATCTTTAATAATATTTTATTAAAATTCGTTTCCTAGTTATTTATCCTAGAACCATTCAGCATTCCAAGATATAGTTCTCTTTTGAGTTCATTGTCTTATAAACAGTGGCGGCTCGTGCGAATTTCTAATGGCGGGGCTAAGATTTAAAAAAAAAAAACTTTTGTCATTAAAATTATTTACATTTACCTTTCTAATACCTAATTACAAAACCTTAAATTTTTATTTTAAGTTAGAATTCTTTTCTTAGATCTTTTGTGGATCTTTTTGACCTATATAATTAATTTATGAGTAACTTTGTAATTAAAATCGTCTATATATTGTCATTATATTATATTGTAACGTTTTTTTACGGGTTCGATGGTTTGTGTTTAATGACAATGAATTTATTTCTTAACAATTGATTATTTATTTGTCTTATGTTATTGTTGCTTATATACTACTACACTGTTATTAACAATGTTGACTATTACAATAGTCACAGTCAAGGTTTATATTTCACTATAAACACTGCTTCAGATACACTTTATTTAACAATGCACTTATTATTTATTTAAGCACTAATCACTTTGAACACTGTCGAATATTTATATCGCACGTAATGTCGTTTATTTACACTCTTGATTCACAACTCTCGAATATTTATTTGAATACTGGCTCGGCTTATGCTTGTCCGGGCTTATATAGGGTTTCGGAATATTTTCTCGAATGTTCGCCATTGTCTCTCAACTTTCTATTTTTTTCGGAATCTATTTTTTGTCGACACCACTTTCTAGAATTTGTACTCTTTCTTAATTCATCCAGTAATCCTTTTCGGCACACCCTCTCTATGGGGGGGTCTCTCGTCAACCATAATCTGATAACAAAGACCGCCTTCTCATTGTCGGCTTGGTGGCTACGCTCACTCCCGCTGGACCGGGTAAGTGTAGGTGTTAAAAATGGCAAAGTCTCGCCATCTTGGGATTGTGAAAATATAATATATATTTTTAATATACAAGTATAGACGTGACAGAATAGATACAAATGAGCTATGAAAAATTCAAATATGTTCAGGTGTGTTCGTTTATGGTACGAACGAAATGTATATCCATCTTTGTCCAAATTGTTAGTCAAATGGCAAAGGCTGTTCGTTTTGCAGCCCAAAATTGGATAACCGATTTATTTCTAAAGTGGCTCTCACACTACATATTGCCATTTCATATCGTAAACAGCGCGAAAACTAACGCAACTACTCGCGCATGGTACAATACAAGCCTAGCAGGCTGCACGAATTGCAGCCATATCAAAACTAAAATAAATCAGTAATTGTACCATTTTCGGTGTTTTTTTTTTTTTTTTTTTTTTTTTTTTTTTTTTTTTTTTTGATATTTTGAACACTTGAAAACACTTTTTCTTTTAACACTAGAATATATCGTATATTGTAAATATATCGTAAATTTTTGCGGCTGCAGATAGTAATAACACTAATTTTATAGATTATAAATAAGTAATTGGGCCGCCTATTGGCGCAGTGGCAAAGTGCAAACTTAAGATTCTAGACCTAAGATATACTTAACCAACAGAAAGTTTCTGTGTTTAGACAGTCGTGATATGACCTTAGCTGTTAAAGCGACTTAAAACACCCAAATAAAAAAAAAATGAGTAATTAAATTGGAGAGGCTGCAATCCTTATGGACGAGCCGCCACTGTTTATTAACTAGCTTACCATGGAAAATTACGTTTATTGATCATTCTTTTCTTGTGTGAAAAGGCGCGAATCAATGACAAAATGTAACATTTAAAAGTATCCTATACGAACCGTACATTTTTTAAGCCTCATTTGCCTTCCACAAACCTCAATTTTCTAATTCTTTTGGGACATCTTCTTCTTTTATTCTTTTTGGAACACCGTCAATTTTTCACCTCTTTTGGGAAGCCCTCTTTTTCACACACCTTGTGGGACACCCTTAATTTTTCACTCTTTAAATATAACATTAGCTTGTGAGTTTGTTTGTAGGAAGTAATCTCTGAAACTACTGTACCGATTTCAACATTCTTTCATTACTAGAAAGCTACATTATTCCTGAGTGTAATAGGCTATATTTGATTATAGTTAATAATATTTTCTTAATGTAAAATAACAATTTTTGTTGAAAAGATTTTCACCTATATCAAACTGTTTAGTCAGCGCACGCTGATAAATGAACGTATCAGTTGGTTTTTCTAGAAATTGTTTGACAAAAAATTAAAAAATATTAATAATTGTAATCAAATACAGCCTATGGCTGTCAGGAATAATGTCGCTTTCTACTGATGAAAGAATTTTTAAAACCGATTCAGTATTGCCAGAGATTACTTCCTACAAACAAACTTAACCTCTTTATAATATTAGTATATAGATAAATTGTCTAAATTTAGGTCAGGAATCTAAAAATAAGTTGATGGATACTTTTATAAAAATTCGTAGGCCGTTTTATATATATTTATGTTTCAATAATATCTTAGTTATAAATAAATGGAAAAACATATTATTACAGTATAATAATAGCGATGCAATACGGAACGTCACAAATTCTTGCGGCTCAAACGTTTCGGCGACGGTGACGTTGTGGTTGCCGCGGCGGGTGTCGCCCGCCAATCACTCACGCGAAAAAGGCCGAAAAAACTCTTCGCCGTTTCGTGGAACGTGTGCCGCGCTCTCCCCAGATCCTCAATCGTCACACTGTCGCCCTCCTGCAAATGCTGAATGGCGGCCGTGAAGCACGTATTCGCTTTCTTGCTCACTCGCGTCGTATTCACCGAGTATGTCGTCGTCGTGCACTGCATGAACGCCACATGATTCCTCTTCACCCTAAATCCGTTCAAGTCATGCTGATCGTGATAATAGATCTAGAAGAAAACAAAAGATAATCACACAACTCAATCGAATTCATCCAAAAAAAGTTTGTCAATTACTCGCATGATTCATTTTATTACTCCCATTCAAGTGACTTAGCGTCTTTCAATTACTGGACGTATTCATTCATTCATGAAACCAAACAATTCAGTATTCCTACATGATTGTCATAGAACTTCTCCGACTATGTACATCGATTCTCTCATTAACCCTTAGGCCGCGTTCACACGGTTCCACTTGAGTTGAACGATAATTTTCAATCGTTTAGACCGTAGCGGGGTAAGCGACGCGAGTCGAATTGGAAGCAAATCGATCGACTTGAACGACAAAATATTTGACTCCGTCAAACATTTGTTGATCGAGTCGACCCCGGTCAGTTTTCTTTCAATTCTGCTCAATTTGCTTCCAATTCGACTCGCGTCGCTTACCCCGCTACGGTCTAAAAGATTGAAAATTATCGTTCAACTCAAGTTGAACCGTGTGAACGCGGCCTTAGTCGTTTCACTTCTTTCCTGTAACATGACTGAATAATGAGGGGTCGTTGTAGGGTTCCCAAATACCAACACAATCTGAAGTCTGACCTAAAAATTCGTCTATAGGGCAATGTCGAGACTATGGAGCGTATCTTGAGACAATCAATGCATTTGCCCTATTCTCCTATTCGTCCAAACGAGAATGAGACAACCAACACAACAATGATCATTTTATCATGATACCAACCGAATTTTAATAAAGTGACGTTTCTGACGTTTTTTAATGACCCCCAGGACGACTAAAGATTAATTGTATTTATATTAACATTAACATAACATCGCAAGGGGATGCACTCAATGAGAAATATCCGTCCATGAGAAAAATCTATTATCTTTTTTTCGTTTTGGAACAGCATTGTTTTCAACACCCTGCAGATTTTCATCGCATGGGTAAATGAATGATATCAAGCTCACTTTATATTGCGTATAGCTAAACTGTACAGCAAGAGGAAGATGGGGAAAATCTGCCCCTCGCTTACAGCTCAGGTTTTACGGCTAGGAAGAAACCAACTCAGGACAGCAACGAGTCTGATAACCTGTGGACTGAGGAAGCATCTGCAGACTATTGGGGTGTCTCAACGGGACCTCAATTGCAGATTGTGTAGGGATGGGGAGGAAAACGCGATTCGAAGCGAAAATATAATTGAATTGCAATTTAATAAGATTATATTTTATTGACACATTTATTTTGCCACTTTCTAAAAATAGCCATTGAATAGTTACGTGAAACCCGCAAAATATCAAAAGCGTCGGCACCGAAGTGAAACTTCTGTCGTAACCTTCTTATGTTTTTTTTTTGTCATTTCATGAAATGGCTAGGGTTTTGATGAAGAAGTGTCTTCTCATGGAACAAACGTTTATTCCATTCGATTAAAAAGTTGAACATTTTTATTTTTTCCATTAAAAGGCGGTGAGTACTTAGCCTTTTTATGGAACAAATGTTCGTTGAATAGGCGCTTCCTCATGACAAGCTTAGTCATTTCATGAAAAGATGAAATATGCTGCAACATTAATATGTGATTAAAGAATGAATGAAATGAATTAAATAGCTACTGCAGTTTACAACGTTTAACTACTACCGGAAACACCAAGAAATCGAAGATTTTAATTTTATAAGAAATAGAAAGTGAATGAAAAGCGAAAGGAAGAGAAACTGAACAGCTAACCTGAGCATAGACAAAATAAATTCCAGTGTGCTTAACGGTAATGCCGTTCATTCGATCGAAATGGAAATGATGCGAAAATCCTAAATCCTCGACCCAATTGCTGGGCGTCCAATCCGTATAGAGGCCAGATGAAAAATCCGAATAATGAGATAACCCATCGCCGTTTCCTACGGGATTATTAATCATCGTGGTTAGCACAAATTGATTAGTCATAACACAAAAAGCAACGGGTAAACAATTGGACACGCTTTTAGACCAAGAGCTAGTAACGTATTTTAACTAGGAATTCTGTAAGCCATGACAATTTTCTTTACCATTTTCATGTTATAACTCTTGTAATCTGTAGTCGTAAAACTGAAAATATAATCAGAACTGCTGTTGAGAATTTCGAAAGACTCGATGATAAAAGACAGATATTTTATACAAAAAAAAAAAATTAACAGATAAAATCCGCTGTAGGGCGCTTGATAAATTTGAAATATCGAAACTATTTTGTAGAGAAAATATACATGAACGGGTGGTTTATAAAAAATATCGCAATTTTTTGATAGTTATTACTGTTAAAGAAAACATAGAAAACGTGTTTCCAAATAAATAACAGCACTGCATACCATTAAGACTATTAACAGTAGTCTTCTTCTTATATATATATATATATATATATATATATATATATATATATATATATATACGTATAGGTATATGGGTTAGGTGTCAGTTTTTCGAATCACAATTTTTCGAAACACAATTTTTCGAAAGAACAATCTTTCGCACAAGCGAGTTGAATGGGAAGCAATTAGCATAATTGAAAGAAAACTGATCAACAAAACTCGTTCAACAAAAGTTTGACTGAGTCAAACTTTTGTTAAACTTGCTTCCCATTTAACTCGCTTGTGCTTCACTTCTCGCGTCGCTTACCCTGCTATGGTCTAAAAGATTGAAAATCGTCGGGCGAGTTTAGTTGAAACGTCTGAACGCGCCTTAAAAAATTGAAAATAGTCGGGCGAGTTTAGTTGAAACGTCTGAACGCACCTATAGTCAAACTTTTGTTGAACGAGTTTTGTTGATCAGTTTTCTTTCAATTCTGCTCAATTTGCTTCCCATTCAACCAGTGAAGCCAGATCGTGGAATTTCTTTACCCCCACTTAGCAGCACAAACGTCATAAATTGAAGAGAAAAATGTCCCTTCTATATGACACGGATAGGTAAAACAACACCCATACAACGCTTTGTAAGTGTATGTTACCTATCCGTGCATATCCGTGTCATATGGAAGGGACATTTTTCTCCTCAATTTATGACGTTTGTGCTGCTAAGTGGGGGTAAAGAAATTCCACGATCTGGCTTCACTGCAATCAACTCGCTTGTGCTTCACTTCTCGCGTCGCTTACCCCGCTACGGTCTAAAAGATTGAAAATTATCGTTCAACTCAAGTTGAAGCGTGTGAACGAGCCCTTTGAGTATTTGAAATCGCCCAACGTTATGCTTTTGTATAACCATAAAATAAGGCGAATAGAAGCTAAATAGCGTGTCAATTATCCCAAAATTTAAAATCGAAATTTCAAGAGATATCGATACATTTTGACGTCAGCATGGGGCTTAAGCAAGCCATTTGCAAATTTCAAAGTATGAGTAACTATGGGAACTTAGATGGTCCAATTTGAACACTCAATATTTTTTATTTGCGAACACGTTTTCAATATTAAATTTCCATTGAGTGATAATAATTTTCATTTTTTTGCAATTCAAAGGACACATCTTTTATAAACATCACAAATAACACAAAATTTCAGGAATAAAACACAGAAAACACCATAAAATTAATGAAATTCTAACGAGTTTGAACTCAAGTAATATAGAAAATATAATAGGCAAAACAAACAATCCTTAGATACCACGTATTTTAAAGATGACTATAGATTTTAAAAATATTCTATAAATTTAAAATGTTCTAATAATGCAGGATCTGTATTCATAAAGATTTTCAATGAATCCTGAAAACTCATAGATATTTGCAGCATAATTTTTATGTTAAAACATTTAATTTTGTGTAAAACTTCGTGGTGTCAGGAAGTGCACATTCAGTCAACTAATAAAATTCGGGTGACTACAATTTCTTTTGTTGGGGGCTCCGCCAAACCCTCGCCAGGGGGCCCTTCTGGATCCCTTTGGCATTTGTAGTAGAAATTTTTTTAATAAATTTATATGAATTAACTTAAAATAAATGACAGTTCCCATAGTTACGTCTTAATTGACAGATTTATCAAAATCATTTTCCATAAGAAAAATGCGTCTTGAAATCCGGTTATTATCGAAAACGAAGCGAAAACTCGCAAATTAGCACTCTTCATTTTCGCTTTCTTTTGACTTTTTTTATCAGGAAGCGTCGTCAATTCTTGGCGCCACGCTAACCTTACTCTCCCCTTCATTTAAAATACTACACTATCGCTATTTCCAAAACGAAAAGAGATACAGAGATAGTAAAAAGTGAAAAAAAAAAAACGTTATATGTACTGACTAATTTCCCTTTGAAAATATTTTTTAATTCTATTTATGCACCTCTTTCATTTACCCTACCCGTCAAAGTTGATTTACACTGATTTTGGTTCAAAAACATCAACCCTACCTGTAAAAGTTGATTTAGACTGCATTATTTCGAAAAATTGTTCTTTCGAAAATATGTGCATTCGAAAAATTGTGTTTCAAAAAATTGTGTTTCGAAGAATTGTGATTCGAAAAACTGGTCGGACACCAGGTATATGAGTTCAGTGCGGTGTGTGTGTGTGCAAGTCTACCATCAGGTTGGCCGTTGGGTCGACCTAAACGATGTTGCGCTAAAAACTAGAATTGGTCCGGTAGTTTAGGTTCGACCGTCATAAAGTAACAAGTTCGCTTGAGTTACAAACTCAACCGCTCAAGACACGTGCATAAGCACGACCAGGTTCAGTGGAACGGCATTTACCCGTTTGTACACGGCTTGTGTGTCGCTTGAAACGAACCTTTTGTTTTTAAAACATATCCCATTCTTACTTTGTCTGCTGACACATCAGCTAAGTAGGTAACTTCATGAACGCATATTGTATAAGGATAGAATCCTTAACATGTTTCAGCGCAATAATACGTGATTCAGTGCACTAATATAAAGAAATAGCAGAAAAAGACAAAATATTTACAAACATTTTTGTGCAAATTCTAACGACTTTTTAAATGACTAGTGAAAATATAAGCTCTTGGTCTATTTATTTTTTTTATCTTACCGTGAAAATGTGCGAGAATTGGGGGATATTTGCGATGTTCGACTCGTGTAGGAGTTTCTGCACTGGACAGCTCAAGATTGAGTTTTTGCTTACGCTTCTGGCGCGATTTAATCAATTCCTAAACGAAAATACGTTTAACTGATTTTCACTGATTTATCTATTTCATATATTAACCATTGCCTTCGTATGTTCCGAGTCGGTTTTTTTGTTCGTTTTTCGTTTTTCTGACCTGAAAATTAGTGTAGGTATTTATTAGTGTAAAAACTAAACAGTGAACAAAGGCGTGCCATGATTTTAGCTTATTTGAGGGGACTTTTGAAGAAGCGTTTTATGAGCACAACATGTTTAACTGGCAATTAGATCTTTTTGGTTTCACTGTTAAAAGCACGAACAAACGATTTACATTATTTTTAGAAGTATAAAAAGCAAAAACTATCAGTATCTTTTCAACTCCTCTTAATAAACCGATTTTTATAAACAAAGTACCTTTCAATCCTTGGCGACGTTAGAAAAATCCTTCTCTAGAGGAAGTTGTCGAAAAGTAACTGCTCTATATAAAGATAGCAGATAATAAGGTTAGGTATAATAAGTTTGGAGAAATGGCGGGTAATTTGAGATATAAATTACTTTTACGAATTGGAAAATATTTTTTGAATTTAAGAAAATAAGATACACACACACACAGCTAATTTTTTTATGGATTACATGCTCAGACACAACGGTGTTTGAGCTTGGTTCAATATGCGATATTGCAAAATAAATATGAACATGGGTTAGACCTGTGTTTTCTTTGAATATATTATATTAATGTAAGCTTTTTCCTGAACTTTTTTGCAGAAATATTGTACTAATCCAGCTTAGGCTGCCCGAGTCAAAATTTTAGACCTCTTTTGGCCTTAAAATGGATCTTTTACCCCATTTTCAACCTCCAAAGAGTAAAGTGAACCTCACCTCAACCTAAACGATATTCGATCGTCCTCATTTTAACCTACATGAAATTTTTATTATATTTTGTGAACATATCGTCTCGTCCTAAAATTGTTTATGATCATAAAACATAAAATATGGTTGTAAATTTTCTTTTTTTTTACAATACCTATTGCAAATATTATTTACTAATAACCCAAATTTTTGATCTCTCTCTTTCCTATACTTAGATGCTTAATATAATATTGTGTATTCTGGTATAAGTAATCTGGTCTCTTGTTAACCGTTCGAGTGCTTCACGAGTTATTATACAACCATTGAATAAACTTATTTCACTATTTAATTATTTTTCAATATTGTCTATATCAAAAGGCCTAAAAGTGTAAATGTAAAAAATTTAAAAATGAAAAGACCGAATTTAAAAGAAAACGTGTGAAGAAATTTGCTTTAATTTATTATCTTGAAAGTAATCAGAGAGATGTTATACAATTAAATAAAATTTCTAAAGAAATGCACATGGTCGGGTATATTATGGATTATAATAAAAGGAAATTCTGGAAAAAAATAATGGCAATGGCGAAAGTAAAGGAGCTGGTAAGCAAGGACAAGGAAATTAAGAACTAAGAACTGATATTTGTAATATTCTTATTACTTTTAAATTTATCGCTAATATTAATGAAACTTGTATATTTAATGAATAAAAAAAAAAAAAACAAAATATTAAAATAAAAATGTTATTCTTTTTGAAAAAAAACCCTACCAATAAAACAATAAAAGAGAGTGACAAAGAAAGAGTTGAGAAGAAGAGCGAGAGAAAGAGAGGGAGAATAAATAAAAAAAATTGTCAAATTTGTCAATTTTTGTAAAAAAAAATTGAAAGAGATCCATTGGAGGGTTTTTCGTTAGACCTCTTTTGAGCCTAAACATGGTATTTTGTCCGATAAATGCCACTTGTAGGTTCAAAAGAGGTCTAAAATTCAAATACAAATGGTCATGTTTCATTCTATTTGAACCTCTCATAGCCCAGATTTTGTGGTCGAAAAGAGGTCTAAAATTTCGACTCGGGTGGGTTCATTAAACTTTAAAGTAACAGACACCCTATCATCTATAGTTGAATTTGTGTATGTACATATTGAGCTGATTGACGAGTATACAGAACCGCGTTAGATCGCTTAACATTTCCTTTGAGCAGCTCTAAATGCTTTTACTACTATATGCCAAATATCTAAAGGAAGTATTGTAATTGGAACGACTTTTCGATTTCGAGTTTTCACCGGAAATAATGATAAGTTTTGTGGTCCCCTAAATCCAAAAAAGTGGGGTTTAAAAATGTGTGTGCGTGTAACAGCGATTTGGTATCGAAAGCTTTATCTGAATTTTACCTTCATATTACATCTAGTTGTACCACGGAGATTTTGATTGAAATTGGTTGACAATAAGTCCCCCTTTATTCTATGGGTTTGTAAGATTTTCATTTTTTTTTTTTCGAAAACAGCAGCAACGATTTTCTTCAAACTTCATATGCTTCTTAGATTCATCAAAGGCTACAACTTTTATTTGAAACTTTTCTCTGGGAAAATTCATATAAAGGAGGTTCTAGGATAGAGGGTGAGGGTTCGTATATACATAGAGGCTGTATTCATATAGTTCTCATTTAACTCTATTTATAAATGTTTAACTAATCAAGGGTTCTATTTATGTTTTCTTAACCAACAGGGAGTTTCATGTAAAAGAAAGTTCTGTGACGCGTCGCAGCAGATATTTTTTTCTTAAGCCTTTTCTACACTTACTGATCGCTATGTGTATGTGCAAGGTATGTATGTCGTCGTCACAAATTTCATAGACTTCAATAGATTCTATAGATTTCAATATAGACTTCAATAGACTTCTATAGACTTCAATAGATCTAATAAAATTAGTAATAAAAAAATTTATTGATGATGCACAGATGTGAAGCTTAAAAGGCTTAAGATGCTGTAAAAAGTATTTTTTACAATTGACTTTTTAAATTAGTTCACCTTTAAAATTGATTGTTATAAAGTATGGTCGAAACGCCGTAGTTTAGGAGGTATGGAGCAAACACTAGTAAATAAACACAATGCGCATTTTTTTAAAACGTGCCCAAGTTTAAAAGGTGCATACTGCATATCTTAGTCACTGTTTCAGCTGCCATGCTACTTTTGGATTTGTATTGTAAGGAAATGCTACTGATTTAAGCAAAACAAGATTTTTTTTAAACTAGTAGAAGATACTTAGTCATGTTATAAAGAGACAGTAACTGTTAAGGTCTACACTTCGATGAATTTGTGCTACTGTGCGGCTGCGCAGTATGGTTCAAAATTTGGATTTAAACGTTTAAGCATAACAGTTATGACAAAAAATCAGATGATACTTAATGATGAGGACTCACATTTTTTTTCCAACCAAATCAACGGTTTCGTCGGAGAGCTCTCGTTTCGATCTGTCGAAATTCTCGTTGATTTCCGACTCGAGCTCGTCATAGTAGGAATTGTCAAGATTATCTTCGCTCTCATCGTAATAGTCAACAAAGTCTCCGTGCGTCTCGTTCAACTTTGCCTCGCTTTTATTATCAAGCTGAAACATTTTCAAAAATCAATTAGACCTTTTGACTTGATCCGAAGCGTTATCTGTGGAAACCGGTTTGGCCGAGTGCAAAAATCACTTTGTACCTCTTGCTCGAACGCGTGCACGTCGAACATCAGATCATTGGGAAAGTACTTTTTGAAAAAGTCGAGTTCCGATCGCATCACTTTCATTTCATGTTGTAATCGATTGATTTCGGTGCGATTCTGGACGATGATGATCACAATCGGAATCAACAACAATAATACAACGGTCAGGAGTCCACCGATGAACAGCAAATCACGTTGATTTTGCCGTTTCGCCGCCCCGAAGCCACATTTCGTGTCACTCGCGATGAACTGATCGAAGTCATTGGACATTGGCACGACTGTCTTCATTCTACACTCAAACATTCTGTTTTTTTTTTTCTAACTTGCCAATATCAACTCTCTCATTGTAGTCTCTCACTGGTCTCTTTGTCTGGACGTTCTAAAGTTGTCAGTCCGAAGTGCTGCGGTTAACTGACGAGAACTGACCGCAGAGAAGAAGTTCACGTCGTTGGATGAGTCAACTTTTTTTCAACTGATCGACGCTGATTGTGATGATGATTTTTGTTGGAGATGCGTCACGATCTCAATCACGATTATTTCAAACTGAATGCACTGACCTACGTATTACAGGTTCAGTATATTTTTAGACCGAGATAGATGCCTCTACTCAACAATCTTCTCGTTAATTACGCCTCAATTTTTACAAACTCATTAATCAATTAATTCAGGTTTTCATAACGATTTTCGTTACATAAATATAACGAATCGGTTCCAGTAGACCCGGACTAGGTTCCAAAATCAAACCCAGATATTTAAGAAACATCGATCCTTTACTTTCCTAATACTAGCTGAAAAAACCGGCGTTGTCCGGATGAAAATGTATAAAATATAGAAAAAACACATGTAGCCAACGTCGAACTTACAACCTTGAAGGGAGACTAAAATTAAAAGCTATGAACTAAATAATACCCATCAGTGTTGGGGTTCAACCTATACTTTGTTATTTGCACTCTTTGAAGTCACGCAGTTTAATTATCGACACTGTCACACAAAAAAAAAGTATCAGAAATGGGATATATGATTTCTAATGTACCTACTTTTACACGCTGAACTCAAAACAGTGATCAATTTTTCTCCAGCACCCTCAGGCTTAAAAATAAATCGCTGGAAACTTGAAACTGACACAAAAAAAAACAGTACGTACTTACCCGCAGATGCGATAGAAAAAGAACTCCAGCCTTGGAGCAAACAATTGCCTATAATTTAACCGAATTTCTTTATAAGACAAGCAAGTAATGAAATATGTAGTCTTTTATGACGTTCAGTTTCAACCAACGCAGTCTTTCATAATAAGCAGTAACGTGTTCAAATCTAAAAATTTTAAGGATAAATCTTACATAACAATTCATTCTATACCTACTGCAATTTCACCTGTAACTTATCACCTAAATATATGTTACGGATACTAACATAATTCATATGTATGAGTTTAAAAAAATACTAATATAAGGAACACAGTAATATACACATTATTTTTTATCCGGGTTTATATTTGACCTAATTTGGCATCCCCAGGTCCAACCTTTCTGATTACTTTTCGCGGAACCAGGGTGACTCACCTTTTAGGGCTCGTTCACACGTTTCAACTTGAGTTGATCAACAATTTTCAATCTTTTAGACCGTAGCGGGGTAAGCGACGCGAGAAGTAAAGCACAAACGAGCAGAATTGACAGCAAAATTGTTGAACGACAAAAGATTGACTGAGTCAAACTTTTGTTGACCAAGCCGACCCCGGTCAGTTTACTTTCAATTCTGCTCAATTTGCTTCCAATTCAACCCGCTTGTGCTTCACTTCTCGCGTCGCTTACCCCGCTACGGTCAAAAATATTGTGAATTATCGTTCAACTCAAGTTGAAGCGTGTGAACGCGGCATTAGATCGATATAATCGTTTCGATCGCTTACAATGTACCTACTTTAACTTGCCTGATATAAAAATATACAAAAAAAAAAAACATTTTTCAACATTTTTTATTTACAACATTTTTTGAACAATCAAACACAATATTTTTCAACATGTTATAGTTAGTTTTTTTTATATTTAAATTTATAGGTACTTAAGAATTTTTTTTATAGCTGTGAAGTTTAAACTACATAATTGAAATGTAGTACTTTTGATAGTATTTAGTTGAAGTACTGAAGATAATTAGTAGAAGTTTAGACATAGACATTAGAAAAATAGAAACGTGTCATTAAAGATTGCATTATTAAATATTACCTAATTTTCAGGCCAAAGTGGATTCGAAGAAAATGTGACATTTATTTTTCTACTTTTTGATAACGAGATCACATCGAATAAGTCAGTCATACACCATCTAGCAATTTAATGCAGTTCTCTTTAGTCTTATATATATATATATATATATTTATTTAGACATGTTACGAGTAAAGTTAGATGAATGGTCAAACCTTGATTTATCCAGATGAACTCCAAAATATTTTTGGATTTGTACCAGTGGCGGAACAACAAATTTTAGGCTACCCCGCAAAAAAAAAATTAGATCGGCCCCCAACCTTATATGATTTTATGACTTTCGTATCTAGCGTCCCAAATGTTAATTTAGCACCGATTTTCTTGTGAAAGGTTCTTCTTAATAGGCCCTTGAGGTGTCGAGGAGTTAACAGATATTATCATTTTTTTCATATCAGGTGTAATATTTTGTTTTGAAAATTAGCAGTGTCCATTAAGAATAACGACAGTTTCTTAATATCCTTATTTGTAACATCTTGGTCAAAATCCATGGTATTTTCATCGTTATTCAAATCAATTTCCGTACTACTTCTGTTATCAACATGTTCAAATTGCCTTTCATCTCTACCTAGATTTTTTAGTTTTAAGTCAGTTGATTAATTTTTTCTATAAACTTGTTCAAACATCTGTTCATCTTTAGAAGTACTTTAATTATCTGTGATCATAGCAAACGATTTAAGAAAACGGAAACATTTTGGTATTTTCGCTAACCGTTCCTGTTCCTGTTCCTTTTTCAATTTCTCTTTTTTACTGCACCCTCTCTGCAGCACCACTAGTAATAATTTTCTCAAAATTTTCGGGCCCCTTGCGTCGCGGGGTCTAGCGATATGGTAGTTCCGCCACTGATTTGTATATACTTCGTGCTTTATCCGGGTAAACTGCGTTCTATTCTCGTGCTTGCTTAGCAAATACTTGCATCAGGGCTTATTATACAATGAAAGTGAGAAATCGAGTCGTTGATCGAGAAAGGGGAGATTCGAGGTCGAGAAAATCGAGGACGATTTTTATTAGCTACTTAGTAAACAAGAGAGAAACCATCGAGGAAATATCTTCTAGGAATCAATTTTGTTTGTGTAGTGAGAAATTTGTAGATCTGGAAAGTATATCACCGGATACAGTGTTCTTACTTTTATTTGCAAAATGCGTTTATTCACTAAATACATTTTTCAAACATTTATGCTCTTGTCATTTTTGGAACAATCAAATTTAACGAAGCGAAAGCGGATAGAACGCGGTTTACCTGGGTAAAATCAAAAACGTGTACAATTTTACTTATATTTTGGACTATACACATATTTCTCAAGTAAACCTAGGTAAAATCGTTTACCTAACTTTATCCGTAACATATATATGGATATATCACAGGTATTTTTATGCTTTTCGTCATTTCATGAAGAAGCATGGAATGAACCTGAACACTGAACGATTTAAGTCATTCCATGAAAAGACGGTCATCTTGGCTTTGTTTGTCTAACCCGAGTCAAAATTTCAGACCTCCTTTGGCACTAAAATGGTACTTTGACCCTTTTTTGGGCCTCCAAAGACTAATATGAGCCTCAGATAGACCTTAACAATTCCATCGTTTACATTTTAACCTACATGAAATTTTTATTATATTTTGTGAACAGATCGTTTCGTCCTAAAAAACGTTTTATGATCATAAAACATAAAATATGGTCGTAAATTTCATTTTTTTTACAATACCTATTGCAAATATTGTTTACTAATAACCCACATTTTTGATCTCTCTTATTCCTTTACTTAGATGCTTAGTATAATATTGTGTATTCTTGTATCCATTACTGGTTTGATCCTTAATCCTTTTCACTCTTGTTAATTTTTACTCAGTCTCTTGTTAACCGTTCGAGTGCTACACGAGTTATTATACAACAATTGAATAAACTTATTTTACTATTTGATTATTTTTCAATATTGTCTATATCAAATGGCCTAAAAGTGTAAATGTAAAAAATTTAAAAGTGAAAAAACAGAGTTGAAAAAAAAAGTGTGAAGAAATTTGCTTTAATGTATTACCTTGAAAGTAATCAGAGAAATGTTATAGAATTAAATAAAATTTCTAAAAAAATGCACATGGTTGGGTATATTGTGGATTATAATAAGAGGAAATTCTGGAAAAAAATGATGGCAATGGCGACAATAAAGGGGCTGGTAAACAAGGACAAGGAAATTAAAAACTAAAAACTGAAATTTGTAATATTCTTATTACTTTTAAATTTATCGCTTATATTAATGAAACTTGTATATTTAATGAATAAAAAAAAACAAAATATTAAAATAAAAATCTAATTCTTTTTGAAAAAAACCCTACCAATAAAACAATAAAACAGAATGACAAAGAAATAGTGGAGAAAAGAGAGAGAAAGAGGTCCATTTGAAGTTTTTTCCGTCAACCTCCTTTGGGCCTAAACATGGTATTTTGTCCGATAAATGCCACTTGGAGGTTCAAAAGAGGTCTTAAATTCAAATGCAAATGGTCATGTTTCAATCTACTTGAACCCAGATTTTGAGGTCTAAAATTTCGACTCGGGAAAGCACTCCTTTTTATTAAAAAAGTATATATTCATTTAATTTCCACCACTCTTAATGTGTTGTGACCAAGATTTTGTTATCTTGCTCACATTAATAATTAATCAATCATAGATAATATAATTAATAATTAAGTTACGATTCTCCGATTTTCATCGTTTATTGAAATAAATAAATAAAAGATACGATGTGATGTGTTCAGTGGTTTTAGTTTTTCGCATAAAAATACCAATTTTCACCGCTTTTTCACGAAACGACTAAAAACGTACAGTCATTTCTTGGAATAGCCGTCTATTCCATCAAAAGGCGTTTCTTCATGAAAAGCCTAGCCATTTCATGAAATGACGAAAAACACTAAACGACTGCGACATATCTAACTACTTACATATAGTAATTTACGAAGAATCAGAGACACATAATAAAAACTTATAATTTACATCAATTATATTTGTTGTGTGGTTTCTTTTTAAATCTATGGAAACCTATAGTAATGTTTCACGTTTGTACAGTTTGAATTTTAACAAGCAAATATATTTTCCAGTTATCATCATCTACTATCATATTGCTTAAAACATTGATTGTTGTCCGACCGAATGATTCACGTTTTGCCTTAATTACAGTGACGGCTCGTCAAAGTTTATAGGGGGAGGAAACAATTTTTTTGCATTTTTTGCATTTAAGTTTTAGGGTTATATCAAAATTAACTAGTTTTATTTTTATTGGTGATAAAGTAACGATGCGTACGTATCGGAACACTAACATTCACACACATGAAGTAAGTTGATCATGATGGTCGTTACATATCCAGCTGATGTGCTAGTCCAGTTATTCCAGCTTTTACTTGACTTGATGAATCCATACCTATAGTGAACACAAAACGTTCAAATACGTAACCGTTCTGTAACAGTAACATAAATCCTTTCGTTACGTAACTGTGGCAAAACTATTATGTAATGTATTGTATAATTAGCAGTGCTACCAATATTAGATAGCTGAAAGTCAGAATTATTAACGCACTCTCTTTTATTAATCCATAAATTACTCTTTTAAAAGTGAGCCTTTAATGATTTTCTTATTTTCGATTGTGTAAAAATATCGTACGAAAAGTTATTGCCAAATTTTTTTAATTAGTTCACTTTAGATTTTGATTTTATTTTAATTTTTTGGATTAGCATCAAGAATTTTGGCATAGGACACAATGCAATTAATACAAAAGAGTAAAGGCTGGTCGTCCACTGGAGCCGTCGTTCGGCCGAACTGAACTCGGCCGAACGACGATTCCAGTGGACGACCAGCCTACAACGCTCTTAAAGACATGCACTATTGACATTCGTTAATTTTTAGGGGGAGAGCCCCCTTAGATCCATACATACGCCGTCACTGATTCATAATTTGATGCATTGATGATTCAAAATTTTCTTTTCATATAAGCTTCGTGTATTTCGATCGGACATTTTTGATTATACATCGCCGAATTAAATAGTTTGTACAACTAGTTTAATTATTTTTTTTTTTGAGAATGTTTCCCATTGGAAATACGCAGAAAACACATGAAAAATGGAAGGCACATTGACTTAGAAAAGTTCCCTTATTTTCCGTATTTAGATGAAAAACTAATGAGAAATACCCGAATAACGTTTTCAATTGTGTTACTCAATAACGGTAATTGAACCCTGTGGCGTAGCTACGGTTTTTTCAGAGGGGGGTAGCAAGAGAAAAAAAAACACATCCTGTAAGCTGACTTCAATTAAAAGCTTTGCGTAAACACCTCGTGTAGTATTTCCGAAGAAAACTTGAAACCTTAAATTTACCCCGATTACCATATCCCCTTTACAGGGTAGTACATAATAAAAGAAAGTAAAGAAAGTGAATTTTCGCTTCAACTACGAGATAAAGTAACCAATCAGCAATCTAAAGTTCGTTAAGATTCAGTTTTCAACTCTCTTAAATCGAAATAGTGACTTTCGACTACAAATAGTGACTATTCACTATATTTTGTAGTGAAAACTATACCACTATTTGAATTTGGTGGTATAGTTTTCACTACAAAATAGTGAATAGTCACTATTTGTAGTCGAAAGTCACTATTTCGATTTAAGAGAGAACGCTTGATTTTTGTATAATCGATCTTTCAGCATTGAATCTTGTTTAAATGTAATGCCTTCAAGAAAACGCTACTTTCACATTAAAATCCTGAACAATACTTCAGTTGAATCTCGAGATATAAACGCCACAATCAAACCGACTTCAGCTTAATAAGATGCTCTCAGTAATGTATTTGGGGCAGATATAATATTAAATGTTTGTGTCTAACTTGAGCATTTACTTAATAATTTTGTACTTGAAAAATTAGCGACCAATGAATAATACGAATAATAGAAAAATATGAGGCCACTTTGCTCTTCTTCATCATTTTTTTTTCTCTAAATTTCCACTATGTTATTTGTTTTTAATTATTTTTATTTTCAAAATTATTTTCTATTTATATATTATTATATTATTGCAACATGATCTGATCGGAGATCTGAGTTATGATTTAAATTTCTTGTGCCCTGAGATAAAAAGGCATTGAGGCACTGTAGATAGAGACTGAATCACAGTTAACTTTAACAAATTAAAATAAAAAGTGGCCAGGATCACTGAATATAGATAGAGAGTGGAAATTCCACTAAGGATTTTTATGCATTTGCGGTGCGCATTTATCACAGCCATGTTGTTAATGTGCCGATTCTAAGTGAAACTTCTGTTAGGATCTATGTTCAGTGCCGGGATGGTCAACTAGGAAGTGTGGGAGACAGGCTAGATTAGTAGAGGTACTGCAACGAGTTTTGGCATTGTTCTTTTCGATACGGTAGAGGAATGTTACGAATCAGCTTCGGATTAAACGGGCCCAGAGCGGCTTCGTTCGTCGACGACGCGTTTCCTGGATACTCATCGGAACTGCGACGTCGCTTATAACAATTAAGTCGACAAAGTAAATGACACAAATTACAAGTTGGACATCCAATCGGCTTCAGAGACTGCTGATTCAGCACGTAGTAAATCAACGGATTAAAAATCGAATTGAAATAACCGAGTAGCAACGTGTAGAGGTGGTATCGATAGTGATACGATTTTATTTCCAGTTGCGCCAGTTCCATATACATGGTGGTCAAAATAAACGGTGTCCAAAGGCAAGCGAAAAGCATCGCAGCGCCCAGCAATGTGTTGCCTAGGCGACGACGACTCTTCAACGTGCTGGTCACGGTGCGCGTGACATCTTCCGGTGGACGAATCGGACGTAAACGTCGGTTCTGACGCCGGATTTCTTTCTCAGAACTGGCCAAATATGAGCGCTGCTTTTTAGAACGTTCACGTCGAATCGTTGCACCAACCAAATCATGCCCATCTTCATCACTAAACTCGTTTCTTGTGTTGTATTCCATAACCTACAAAATACACCGAGCATTACATTCTTTCAAATATCTCAAATTGAAACTGTAAATTCGTAACGAGACATTGCATCGGACAATTGTCAAAATAATGAGCCGTATACTGAAAACGAATCCATGGAAAACCGTTGAATGTTCTGTATCGACAATCGGATTTAAATCGAACCCTCAAGATCAGTGCTACATGCACATTTTTGTTTCGAGGACCATTTGCCATCTTTTCCGGTTTCAAGTAGAATGCTTACCCCTGCTCACCTAATATTAATTTTTTTTTGCAAATTCATCTATTCCAGTTGTCAAAAGACAACTGGGATAGTGCTACTCGCATCGAAAGATAAACATTTTTAACTGCAGTGAAGTGTAGTGTGAATATTTATGAGATATATGAGATTCACTATCATGGTAATTATGAGATGAATTTTTGTTTCATGAACCCCCAATTTTTCTTCCGCTAGCAAAGACCTTTTGCAGGATATAGACCACTTTGGGAATCATTGCTCTAGATAGTTCCCTTATAAGAAATAGTTTACCACCTCAAAGTTTCATGAAGCCGGGAGCAGTTAACAGATACAATCATCCTCGTCTGTGCAAATGAATTCGTCACACCGTGTTATTAAAAAGAGAGAAATTTGCAAAAAATAAACCCGCTGTATCCACTATGGGCAATGTAAAGGTTCTTTACATAATTGTAGAATTAATGATCGGGAGAATCAAATAAATATTAAATATATTAATTTTTTTTAAGAAGTCGGAAGCTTGAAATTAAAATTCAGAGGATCGGGAGAAACGATACTCTTTTGGGAGTCTCCCGATCAAATCGGGAAAGATAGCAATCCTAGAAGACACCCTGTATTAGATTCTATTGTGTATCTTGAAATTAAACTATAAGCCCGTAACAAGAAATATTCAATCATGAACTTGGTAACCATGCAACTTAGTATCTCGAAAATCAAGAAAAAGTCATTGTACCTGTGATGCTCAGATCTTGAAACACATAAGAACATATCGCTTGCTATATGAGGATTATAAAAGAATTGAGCACTGAAGACGACAACATATCTTCCTGTATTCCTGATTTTTATAAGCGGATGGGATATGTATTCAAATGAGAAGGGAGCCTCGTTATAAGACAGAGATAGATCCTCTGTAGTACCTAATACTTATCGCGGAGTCACAGTGGAACTTTTGAATTGTATTTTCTTCCTTCCAAGTATTTAAAATGCGGCCACTGGTGCTATCTCTATGGATGCAGACGTTTTGAATCTACTAGTTTCATTGAATTTTGCAGATAGTTCGGAACTTCAAAATTGATACTGGAACACTGCTACTATGAACAGTATTGAAAAGTTCCTACCTTAGCATTGTTGGTGATTCCTGCGACAATGATGACGTGTGTAGGACGACGTAGTAGTGGTATTGGTAAGGGTAGTTCACCATGTTTTGCTCGAGCCGTCAACGAAAGCGCTGTAAGTTTGGTGCGAATGATTAAATGGAAAACATTAACGGTTACGATTGGAATGAAGAATATAATGGCGAGATAGAAGAAAATATAGTAGCGATGTTGAGGTGTTGAGGCCCAGCTATCAACGCAGCTGCGATACGGTATATTTGGGTTGATTTCGATATCCCGGATAAACGGCCCAGGAGCTGCGATTAACGCCGATACCAACCACACGGAGATTGCGGTAACCAAATGAAACGATCGACGATGTAATGTTGACATAATCTGCGGAAACTGTATGGTGGCATAGCGATCGAGCGAAATAATCACCAACGACAAGGTACTAGCAGTGATCGGTAAGGTCTGCAACAAAATTTTAATCAACCTAAGTAAAAACAGATTTATAATCCTCTACCTGTATGAAAAAGATGAGCTTGCACATGAAACTGTCCGCCATCCACATTTGGAAGGGATATAACAGTATCAGCACTGTCATCGGAATGTTATAGATGCAGATGAGGCAATCGGCGATGCAAATCGCGATCACCATTGGACTTTTGCTACGGAAGGTCATGTTTGAGCAAATCGCCGTCATCAAATTGATGTTTCCGATCAGACCAAGCACTGTCATGCAACCCAGCGTTAAGATCACTACGAGCAAATATTCAGAGTTCCAAAATAAGTCGTCCTCATCATCCAACACTTGGGTTTGGTTGACCAGCTCCTCACTCAGGTTGAGATCGTAAAGTTGTGCGTAGTAATTATAACTTCTCTCCATCTTAACGATCGTTCATCATTAACTAAAAAAAAATCACATCATCTGAAAACAACAACCCTAATCAAGGCGTTAGTCATCTATCTACCACCATTCTATGTAAGCTTCTGACTTATTTTGAAGGTGGTGTAAGTCTGCTTTCCAAAATATCTGCTGCGAGGCGTCAGAGTACTTTCTTTTAATTTCTTTTTAAATTCTTTTTTAAGTATCTTTTGATTTCGATCAAAAGCTTCGCGGCACAACTAGGTATAAAATGGAGGTCAAATTCCAAGTTTGGTGAAATTCGAATAAAGCTTTTGATACGATATGGCTGTCACACACACACTCATAAATGTTTTAAAAAACCACTTTTTTGGACTCAGGGGCCCTAAAACTTGTATTTCCGGTGAAAGCTTGTATTCGAAATAACTTGAAAATAAAGCCATGAAGTGTGGAACCTTAAGAAAAACTTAGGAAAGTGTTTAATTAGTACTAAGGTACGTTTTATAGGTAGGTTATAGGTAATAGAAAACTTATTTTTTTGAAATTATTTTTACACTATCTGATACCCGCTCGCTTTGCTTGAGTGTATCTAAATTTAACTGATTGATTAAAAGATTCCCAGCGTTCATAGCGAAATATAAAAATTATTCTATTTTGACAGAAAAAAATGATAGATACTTTCAGATTTTAGATCCAAAGAAAGTTCATCAAAGTTCGTAAAACTACTTTTCAAAAAAGAGATGTTAACTGTCTCACATCAGCTTCTTTACGATTTTTAGTAAAAAAGTAACTCTATTCCTCCCTTTAGGACTTGAAAATCTTTCATACCAAATGTCATTTAAAACCGTGCAGTTATTTAGGGGGCATCCATTAATTGCGCGAAGCGTTTTTTGCGATTTTTGAAATCCCATCCTCTCCCCACTGGTAAGATGTCATGAGATTTGGCATAACACTTTCCCCCAACCCACAATCTAATATGATATTTTTCAAAACAAAAAAATACGTCATATTTGCGAGACCATCGGCCCCTGAACGCCTCACGTAATTAATGGATGTTCCCTCAAAAGAATAGAGTAGTAGCTATCCTACAGGATCTTTGGAAAAACTTCATTAAAATTTGTTCCGTTAAGTAATTGTTAAATTTTGAAAATTTTAGTTTATTATTTTAATACGTTTATTTCTAATTAATATCTTCGACAATGAACAATGAAAAAAATTCAAATATTTTAAAAAATTTCATTACTAATTTCATCGGGTGTTAAATTGAAATTCATATTTGTTTTCCAGTAAAAATGGTCAATTTTTAAATTTCAACCTCATAGAGATTTCTCTCGTTATTGTGTAAAATTGGAAGAAAATGCGTTAAAATTCTATTTCACCAACTTTACCGAAACTTTCTAAATGTACGATTCCTGTAGAGTATAATTGTTTTGCCATCCATGGGAACCATGCATTATTTTAGCCTTAAAAGTAGGTTATATCATTTTCCCCCAAACTACTACATTGCAAAATCATATCAATCTGTAATTCTGTGATAAACAAAAAACCATATCTATCCCTCGGGAATAGTACATCTCTCCTGAGTAAAAAGTAGATAAAATCTTCTTAACGAAAATGAGTTAAGACTCTATTTTGTGGATTTTAAGGAAACTGCTTTTAATACACGGTTCTTATAGAATAAATACTTGTTTTGATATCCCATGGGAACCGTATATTATTCCGGTATGAGAAGTAATCTATATCGTTTTCTGACCCCTAAACTACCACATTACAAAAAAGGAAGTTAATATTTTGCTCTGTAAAAACAAAAAAATATCTATCCCACGGGAACCGTACATTTTTCTGGATTAAAAGTATACTATATGTTAAACCGGATTATAATCTATATCTATGCCAAATTTCATTTAGATCCATACAGTACTTTTTAGGTGAAAGAGCAACAAACATCCATTCTTACAAACTTTCACGTTTGTAATATAAGTAAGATTCTTTTATTACTATTTAGGAAGTATTTAGAAAGGAAGTATTGTAATCGGGTCGAATTTTTGAATTCGAGCTTTCACCGGAAATACAAGTTTTGAGGTCCCCTGAGCCCAAACAAGTGGTTTTTAAGAAACATGTCTGTGTGTGTGTTTTTTTTTTTTTTTTAGATAGGAAGGAAAATACCTTTACATATCATCAGGTTCAGCAGATACAATATCCACAATAAACCTCCTCTTTCTCCGCCACTGTTCCCCGACAGAAGCCACCGCTAGCCATTACTTTGCTCCACGTTCTTCTATAGGTTTTTTGAATTTTGTTCGAAAACGGCTCTGATGATTTTCTTTCAACTTGCTATAGTTCTTAGACTCGTTAATGGATACAACTTTTATTTGAAACTTTTTCCTAGTAAAATTCAAATAAGGACGGTACTGGAGTGAAAGTTAGGAATTCGTATATTCATGTCTACCTATATAGGCTGTATGCATAAAGTTCTGTTTATATGTATAGTTATAAAGTGCTTATATTTCTTTTAACCTACAGCGAGTTTTGTAAATGAAAGTACTGTGACGCCTCGCAGCAGATATTTTTAAACATGATATCAAATGCTTGGGTAGTTGGAGAAAAGTGTGATAAGAATCCTTTGTGAAAATCTGTGCAAGGACTTACATGATACCACTAGTTGCTCGTTGTGTTGTTAAAGGAAAAGCGCATGTTTTCGTAGATGAAACTTTTTTATGGCCAATTGGGCCGAGAAAAGCTCCATAATACTATTGACGAGTTGCACACCGATACTCTATTGTAACAAATATCGACACCCACGCCACATTTTTGCTATCCTTATTACGTTTTTTTGATACGGTTTGGAAACAAAAATTTGGAGAAAAAAAAATAGTCGTGAGAGGGATTGAAGTGAAAACTGCGTGCCAACTGAGTCCTGCTTGTTCCCGTAACCTAGTTTTATCCCGAGTGAAGCGCTTTGAGTGTGCGCCGACCCGGGAGAAAATTCTTCATTTTCCCAGTGACGTGCGACTCATCGACGACGACATCAACATTATCCTTCTCAACTCCATCATTCTCTATTTGTCATCAAATCACGCAAACATGGCTCCAAAGCAAACATCCCCAATGCGGTTTGTAGTCGAAATAGAGCGACCTTAATATAAGCGATTCCACACAAAAATCACGAATCATGAAGTAACTATTTAATAACATTGCAAAATGGGCATATCGATTGTCTTCCATGAGTTTTATATGATTTCTGATTTAAAACAAGATTAATACCAGATTCTAAACGCAATTGAAAGGACAACAATTTCAGCGCAAAAAAACTGTGATATAACAATCATTGGTTTTTTAGATTTTTTCGAAATTTTATCGTTGAAAAATTTGCAATATCAAAAGCCTTTTATGATATTTTAATTTGCTAAAAAAATTTTTGCAGAAGGAATGTAAATGTGAAATTTTCGATGCACTCGCAATTGTAAACTTCCCCAATGAATTTGCAATCGAAAAATAATTTTAAAAATGATTTTTCACAAAAACCACCCATCGCGCAGTTTTCCCCAAAAAAATAATTGATATATGGGAAGTGAGCCCAAAACGGGTAAGCTAGTCGCGAAGGTAAAAAAAAAAACTGTAAAATTCGTATTATATGAATGGTTGAATGACTTATAATAAAACACGATTTGACCACATTATATGTCCAGTATTTGTTTATTTTAAAAAATATAAAAGTTATCGAAAACCCGTTTTGCCCTATACATAAGTCTAAAACGGGTAAATACTCCAAAATCATCAATTTCAACAAGTTAAAGTATCAGAGATGTCTTTGAACAAAAAAGTTCACTTCCAAAATCATCAATTTCAACAAGTAAAAGTATCAGAGATGTCTTTGAACAAAAAAGTTCACTTCCAAAATCATCAATTTCAACAAGTTAAAGTATCAGAGATGTCTTTGAACAAAAAAGTTCATCTCCAAAATCATCAATTACAACAAGTAAAAGTATCAGAGATGTCTTTGAACAAAAAATTCAACTTGCAAAATCATCAATTACAACAAGTAAAAGTATCAGAGATGTCTTTGAACAAAAAATTCAACTTGCAAAATCATCAATTACAACAAGTAAAAGTATCAGAGATGTCTTTGAACAAAAAAGTCAACTTCCAAAATCATCAATTTCAACAAGTAACAGTATCAGAGATGTCTTTGAACAAAAAAGTCAACTTCCAAAATCATCAATTTCAACAAGTAACAATAACAGAGATGTCTTTGAACAAAAAAGTCAACTTCCAAAATCATCAATTTCAACAAGTAACAATATCAGAGATGTCTTTGAACAAAAAAGTTCACTTCCAAAATCATCAATTTCAACAAGTAAAAGTATCAGAGATGTCTTTGAACAAAAAAGTTCACTTCCAAAATCATCAATTTCAACAAGTTAAAGTATCAGAGATGTCTTTGAACAAAAAAGTTCATCTCCAAAATCATCAATTACAACAAGTAAAAGTATCAGAGATGTCTTTGAACAAAAAATTCAACTTGCAAAATCATCAATTACAACAAGTAAAAGTATCAGAGATGTCTTTGAACAAAAAAGTCAACTTCCAAAATCATCAATTTCAACAAGTAACAATATCAGAGATGTCTTTGAACAAAAAAGTTCACTTCCAAAATCATCAATTTCAACAAGTAAAAGTATCAGATATGTCTTTGAACAAAAAAGTTTACTTCCAAAATCATCAATTTAAACAAGTTAAAGTATCAGAGATGTCTTTGAACAAAAAAGTCAACTTCCAAAATCATCAATTTCAACAAGTAAAAGTATCAGAGATGTCTTTGAACAAAAAAGTTTACTTCCAAAATTATCAATTTCAACAAGTAAAAGTATCAGAGATGTCTTTGAACAAAAAAGTTTACTTCCAAAATCATCAATTTAAACAAGTAACAATATCAGAGATGTCTTTGAACAAAAAAGTTTACTTCCAAAATCATCAATTTAAACAAGTAACAATATCAGAGATGTCTTTGAACAAAAAAGTCAACTTCCAAAATCATCAATTTCAACAAGTAACAATATCAGAGATGTCTTTGAACAAAAAAGTCAACTTCCAAAATCATCAATTTCAACAAGTAAAAGTATCAGAGATGTCTTTGAACAAAAAAGTTTACTTCCAAAATTATCAATTTCAACAAGTAAAAGTATCAGAGATGTCTTTGAACAAAAAAGTTTACTTCCAAAATTATCAATTTCAACAAGTAAAAGTATCAGAGATGTCTTTGAACAAAAAAGTTTACTTCCAAAATCATCAATTTAAACAAGTAACAATATCAGAGATGTCTTTGAACAAAAAAGTCAACTTCCAAAATCATCAATTTCAACAAGTAACAATATCAGAGATGTCTTTGAACAAAAAAGTCAACTTCCAAAATCATCAATTTCAACAAGTAAAAGTATCAGAGATGTCTTTGAACAAAAAAGTTTACTTCCAAAATTATCAATTTCAACAAGTAAAAGTATCAGAGATGTCTTTGAACAAAAAAGTTTACTTCCAAAATCATCAATTTAAACAAGTAACAATATCAGAGATGTCTTTGAACAAAAAAGTCAACTTCCAAAATCATCAATTTCAACAAGTAATAGTATCAGAGATGTCTTTGAACAAAAAAGTCAACTTCCAAAATCATCAATTTCAACAAGTAACAATATCAGAGATGTCTTTGAACAAAAAAGTTCACTTCCAAAATCATCAATTTCAACAAGTAAATGTATCAGAGATGTCTTTGAACAAAAAAGTTCACTTCCAAAATCATCAATTTCAACAAGTAAATGTATCAGAGATGTCTTTGAACAAAAAAGTTTACTTCCAAAATCATCAATTTAAACAAGTTAAAGTATCAGAGATGTCTTTGAACAAAAAAGTCAACTTCCAAAATCATCAATTTCAACAAGTAAAAGTATCAGAGATGTCTTTGAACAAAAAAGTTTACTTCCAAAATTATCAATTTCAACAAGTAAAAGTATCAGAGATGTCTTTGAACAAAAAAGTTTACTTCCAAAATCATCAATTTAAACAAGTAACAATATCAGAGATGTCTTTGAACAAAAAAGTCAACTTCCAAAATCATCAATTTCAACAAGTAATAGTATCAGAGATGTCTTTGAACAAAAAAGTCAACTTCCAAAATCATCAATTTCAACAAGTAACAATATCAGAGATGTCTTTGAACAAAAAAGTTCACTTCCAAAATCATCAATTTCAACAAGTAAATGTATCAGAGATGTCTTTGAACAAAAAAGTTCACTTCCAAAATCATCAATTTCAACAAGTAAATGTATCAGAGATGTCTTTGAACAAAAAAGTTTACTTCCAAAATCATCAATTTAAACAAGTTAAAGTATCAGAGATGTCTTTGAACAAAAAAGTCAACTTCCAAAATCATCAATTTCAACAAGTAACAATATCAGAGATGTCTTTGAACAAAAAAGTTCACTTCCAAAATCATCAATTTCAACAAGTAAAAGTATCAGAGATGTCTTTGAACAAAAAAGTTCACTTCCAAAATCATCAATTTCAACAAGTTAAAGTATCAGAGATGTCTTTGAACAAAAAAGTTCATCTCCAAAATCATCAATTACAACAAGTAAAAGTATCAGAGATGTCTTTGAACAAAAAATTCAACTTGCAAAATCATCAATTACAACAAGTAAAAGTATCAGAGATGTCTTTGAACAAAAAATTCAACTTGCAAAATCATCAATTACAACAAGTAAAAGTATCAGAGATGTCTTTGAACAAAAAAGTCAACTTCCAAAATCATCAATTTCAACAAGTAAAAGTATCAGAGATGTCTTTGAACAAAAAAGTCAACTTCCAAAATCATCAATTTCAACAAGTAACAGTATCAGAGATGTCTTTGAACAAAAAAGTCAACTTCCAAAATCATCAATTTCAACAAGTAACAATATCAGAGATGTCTTTGAACAAAAAAGTTCACTTCCAAAATCATCAATTTCAACAAGTAAATGTATCAGAGATGTCTTTGAACAAAAAAGTTCACATCCAAAATCATCAAATTAAACAAGTTAAAGTATCAGAGATATCTTTGAACAAAAAAGTCAACGTCCAAAATCATCAATTTCAACAAGTAACAATATCAGAGATGTCTTTGAACAAAAAAGTTCACTTCCAAAATCATCAATTTCAACAAGTAAATGTATCAGAGATGTCTTTGAACAAAAAAGTTCACTTCCAAAATCATCAATTTCAACAAGTAAAAGTATCAGAGATGTCTTTGAACAAAAAAGTTCACTTCCAAAATCATCAATTTCAACAAGTTAAAGTATCAGAGATGTCTTTGAACAAAAAAGTTCATCTCCAAAATCATCAATTACAACAAGTAAAAGTATCAGAGATGTCTTTGAACAAAAAATTCAACTTGCAAAATCATCAATTACAACAAGTAAAAGTATCAGAGATGTCTTTGAACAAAAAATTCAACTTGCAAAATCATCAATTACAACAAGTAAAAGTATCAGAGATGTCTTTGAACAAAAAAGTCAACTTCCAAAATCATCAATTTCAACAAGTAACAGTATCAGAGATGTCTTTGAACAAAAAAGTCAACTTCCAAAATCATCAATTTCAACAAGTAACAATATCAGAGATGTCTTTGAACAAAAAAGTTCACTTCCAAAATCATCAATTTCAACAAGTAAATGTATCAGAGATGTCTTTGAACAAAAAAGTTCACATCCAAAATCATCAAATTAAACAAGTTAAAGTATCAGAGATGTCTTTGAACAAAAAAGTCAACGTCCAAAATCATCAATTTCAACAAGTAACAATATCAGAGATGTCTTTGAACAAAAAAGTCAACTTCCAAAATCATCAATTTCAACAAGTAACAATATCAGAGATGTCTTTGAACAAAGAAGTTCACTTCCAAAATCATCAATTTCAACAAGTAAATGTATCAGAGATGTCTTTGAACAAAAAAGTTCACTTCCAAAATCATCAATTTCAACAAGTAACAATATCAGAGATGTCTTTGAACAAAAAAGTTCACTTCCAAAATCATCAATTTCAACAAGTAAATGTATCAGAGATGTCTTTGAACAAAAAAGTTCACTTCCAAAATCATCAATTTCAACAAGTAAATGTATCAGAGATGTCTTTGAACAAAAAAGTTTACTTCCAAAATCATCAATTTAAACAAGTTAAAGTATCAGAGATGTCTTTGAACAAAAAAGTCAACTTCCAAAATCATCAATTTCAACAAGTAACAATATCAGAGATGTCTTTGAACAAAAAAGTTCACTTCCAAAATCATCAAATTAAACAAGTTAAAGTATCAGAGATGTCTTTGAACAAAAAAGTCAACTTCCAAAATCATCAATTTCAACAAGTAAAAGTATCAGAGATGTCTTTGAACAAAAAAGTTCACTTCCAAAATCATCAATTTCAACAAGTTAAAGTATCAGAGATGTCTTTGAACAAAAAAGTTCATCTCCAAAATCATCAATTACAACAAGTAAAAGTATCAGAGATGTCTTTGAACAAAAAATTCAACTTGCAAAATCATCAATTACAACAAGTAAAAGTATCAGAGATGTCTTTGAACAAAAAAGTCAACTTCCAAAATCATCAATTTCAACAAGTAACAGTATCAGAGATGTCTTTGAACAAAAAAGTCAACTTCCAAAATCATCAATTTCAACAAGTAACAATATCAGAGATGTCTTTGAACAAAAAAGTCAACTTCCAAAATCATCAATTTCAACAAGTAACAGTATCAGAGATGTCTTTGAACAAAAAAGTCAACTTCCAAAATCATCAATTTCAACAAGTAACAATATCAGAGATGTCTTTGAACAAAAAAGTTCACTTCCAAAATCATCAATTTCAACAAGTAAATGTATCAGAGATGTCTTTGAACAAAAAAGTTCACTTCCAAAATCATCAATTTCAACAAGTAAATGTATCAGAGATGTCTTTGAACAAAAAAGTTTACTTCCAAAATCATCAATTAAAACAAGTTAAAGTATCAGAGATGTCTTTGAACAAAAAAGTCAACTTCCAAAATCATCAATTTCAACAAGTAACAATATCAGAGATGTCTTTGAACAAAAAAGTCAACTTCCAAAATCATCAATTTCAACAAGTAACAGTATCAGAGATGTCTTTGAACAAAAAAGTTCACTTCCAAAATCATCAAATTAAACAAGTTAAAGTATCAGAGATGTCTTTGAACAAAAAAGTCAACTTCCGAAATCATCAATTTCAACAAGTAACAGTATCAGAGATGTCTTTGAACAAAAAAGTTCACATCCAAAATCATCAAATTAAACAAGTTAAAGTATCAGAGATGTCTTTGAACAAAAAAGTCAACGTCCAAAATCATCAATTTCAACAAGTAACAATATCAGAGATGTCTTTGAACAAAAAAGTTCACTTCCAAAATCATCAATTTCAACAAGTAAATGTATCAGAGATGTCTTTGAACAAAAAAGTTCACTTCCAAAATCATCAATTTAAACAAGTTAAATTATCAGAGATGTCTTTGAACAAAAAAGTCAACTTCCAAAATCATCAATTTCAACAAGTAACAGTATCAGAGATGTCTTTGAACAAAAAAGTTCACTTCCAAAATCATCAAATTAAACAAGTTAAAGTATCAGAGATGTCTTTGAACAAAAAAGTCAACTTCCAAAATAATCAATTTCAACAAGTAACAGTATCAGAGATGTCTTTGAACAAAAAAGTCAACTTCCAAAATCATCATTTTTACAAGTAACAATATCAGAGATGTCTTTGAACAAAAAAGTTCACTTCCAAAATCATCAATTTCAACAAGTAAATGTATCAGAGATGTCTTTGAACAAAAAAGTTTACTTCCAAAATCATCAATTTAAACAAGTTAAAGTATCAGAGATGTCTTTGAACAAAAAAGTCAACTTCCAAAATCATCAATTTCAACAAGTTATAGTATCAGAGATGTCTTTGAACAAAAAAGTCAACTTCCAAAATCATCAATTTCAACAAGTAACAATATCAGAGATGTCTTTGAACAAAAAAGTTCACTTCCAAAATCATCAATTTCAACAAGTAAATGTATCAGAGATGTCTTTGAACAAAAAAGTTCACTTCCAAAATCATCAATTTCAACAAGTAAATGTATCAGAGATGTCTTTGAACAAAAAAGTTTACTTCCAAAATCATCAATTTAAACAAGTTAAAGTATCAGAGATGTCTTTGAACAAAAAAGTCAACTTCCAAAATCATCAATTTCAACAAGTAACAATATCAGAGATGTCTTTGAACAAAAAAGTTCACTTCCAAAATCATCAATTTCAACAAGTAAATGTATCAGAGATGTCTTTGAACAAAAAAGTTTACTTCCAAAATCATCAATTTAAACAAGTTAAAGTATCAGAGATGTCTTTGAACAAAAAAGTCAACTTCCAAAATCATCAATTTCAACAAGTTATAGTATCAGAGATGTCTTTGAACAAAAAAGTCAACTTCCAAAATCATCAATTTCAACAAGTAACAATATCAGAGATGTCTTTGAACAAAAAAGTTCACTTCCAAAATCATCAATTTCAACAAGTAAATGTATCAGAGATGTCTTTGAACAAAAAAGTTCACTTCCAAAATCATCAATTTCAACAAGTAAATGTATCAGAGATGTCTTTGAACAAAAAAGTTTACTTCCAAAATCATCAATTTAAACAAGTTAAAGTATCAGAGATGTCTTTGAACAAAAAATTCAACTTGCAAAATCATCAATTACAACAAGTAAAAGTATCAGAGATGTCTTTGAACAAAAAAGTCAACTTCCAAAATCATCAATTTCAACAAGTAACAGTATCAGAGATGTCTTTGAACAAAAAAGTCAACTTCCAAAATCATCAATTTCAACAAGTAACAATATCAGAGATGTCTTTGAACAAAAAAGTCAACTTCCAAAATCATCAATTTCAACAAGTAACAATATCAGAGATGTCTTTGAACAAAAAAGTTCACTTCCAAAATCATCAATTTCAACAAGTAAATGTATCAGAGATGTCTTTGAACAAAAAAGTTCACTTCCAAAATCATCAATTTCAACAAGTAAAAGTATCAGAGATGTCTTTGAACAAAAAAGTTTACTTCCAAAATTATCAATTTCAACAAGTAAAAGTATCAGAGATGTCTTTGAACAAAAAAGTTTACTTCCAAAATCATCAATTTAAACAAGTTAAAGTATCAGAGATGTTTTTGAACAAAAAAGTCAACTTCCAAAATCATCAATTTCAACAAGTAACAATATCAGAGATGTCTTTGAACAAAAAAGTCAACTTCCAAAATCATCAATTTCAACAAGTAAATGTATCAGAGATGTCTTTGAACAAAAAAGTTCACTTCCAAAATCATCAATTTAAACAAGTTAAAGTATCAGAGATGTCTTTGAACAAAAAAGTCAACTTCCAAAATCATCAATTTCAACAAGTAACAGTATCAGAGATGTCTTTGAACAAAAAAGTTCACTTCCAAAATCATCAAATTAAACAAGTTAAAGTATCAGAGATGTCTTTGAACAAAAAAGTCAACTTCCAAAATCATCAATTTCAACAAGTAAAAGTATCAGAGATGTCTTTGAACAAAAAAGTTCACTTCCAAAATCATCAATTTCAACAAGTTAAAGTATCAGAGATGTCTTTGAACAAAAAAGTTCATCTCCAAAATCATCAATTACAACAAGTAAAAGTATCAGAGATGTCTTTGAACAAAAAATTCAACTTGCAAAATCATCAATTACAACAAGTAAAAGTATCAGAGATGTCTTTGAACAAAAAAGTCAACTTCCAAAATCATCAATTTCAACAAGTAACAGTATCAGAGATGTCTTTGAACAAAAAAGTCAACTTCCAAAATCATCAATTTCAACAAGTAACAATATCAGAGATGTCTTTGAACAAAAAAGTCAACTTCCAAAATCATCAATTTCAACAAGTAACAATATCAGAGATGTCTTTGAACAAAAAAGTTCACTTCCAAAATCATCAATTTCAACAAGTAAATGTATCAGAGATGTCTTTGAACAAAAAAGTTCACTTCCAAAATCATCAATTTCAACAAGTAAAAGTATCAGAGATGTCTTTGAACAAAAAAGTTTACTTCCAAAATTATCAATTTCAACAAGTAAAAGTATCAGAGATGTCTTTGAACAAAAAAGTTTACTTCCAAAATCATCAATTTAAACAAGTTAAAGTATCAGAGATGTTTTTGAACAAAAAAGTCAACTTCCAAAATCATCAATTTCAACAAGTAACAATATCAGAGATGTCTTTGAACAAAAAAGTCAACTTCCAAAATCATCAATTTCAACAAGTAAATGTATCAGAGATGTCTTTGAACAAAAAAGTTCACTTCCAAAATCATCAATTTAAACAAGTTAAAGTATCAGAGATGTCTTTGAACAAAAAAGTCAACTTCCAAAATCATCAATTTCAACAAGTAACAGTATCAGAGATGTCTTTGAACAAAAAAGTTCACTTCCAAAATCATCAAATTAAACAAGTTAAAGTATCAGAGATGTCTTTGAACAAAAAAGTCAACTTCCAAAATCATCAATTTCAACAAGTAACAGTATCAGAGATGTCTTTGAACAAAAAAGTCAACTTCCAAAATCATCAATTTCAACAAGTTAAAGTATCAGAGATGTCTTTGAACAAAAAAGTCAACATCCAAAATCATCAATTTCAACAAGTAAAAGTATCAGAGATGTCTTTGAACAAAAAAGTTCACTTCCAAAATCATCAATTTCAACAAGTAAAAGTATCAGAGATGTCTTTGAACAAAAAAGTTTACTTCCAAAATTATCAATTTCAACAAGTAAAAGTATCAGAGATGTCTTTGAACAAAAAAGTTCACTTCCAAAATCATCAATTTAAACAAGTAACAATATCAGAGATGTCTTTGAACAAAAAAGTCAACTTCCAAAATCATCAATTTCAACAAGTAACAGTATCAGAGATGTCTTTGAACAAAAAAGTCAACTTCCAAAATCATCAATTTCAACAAGTAACAATATCAGAGATGTCTTTGAACAAAAAAGTTCACTTCCAAAATCATCAATTTCAACAAGTAAATGTATCAGAGATGTCTTTGAACAAAAAAGTTCACTTCCAAAATCATCAATTTCAACAAGTAAATGTATCAGAGATGTCTTTGAACAAAAAAGTTTACTTCCAAAATCATCAATTTAAACAAGTTAAAGTATCAGAGATGTCTTTGAACAAAAAAGTCAACTTCCAAAATCATCAATTTCAACAAGTAACAATATCAGAGATGTCTTTGAACAAAAAAGTCAACTTCCAAAATCATCAATTTCAACAAGTAACAATATCAGAGATGTCTTTGAACAAAAAAGTCAACTTCCAAAATCATCAATTTCAACAAGTAACAATATCAGAGATGTCTTTGAACAAAAAAGTTCACTTCCAAAATCATCAATTTCAACAAGTAACAGTATCAGAGATGTCTTTGAACAAAAAAGTCAACTTCCAAAATCATCAATTTCAACAAGTAACAATATCAGAGATGTCTTTGAACAAAAAAGTCAACTTCCAAAATCATCAATTTCAACAAGTAACAGTATCAGAGATGTCTTTGAACAAAAAAGTTCACTTCCAAAATCATCAAATTAAACAAGTAAAAGTATCAGAGATGTCTTTGAACAAAAAAGTCAACTTCCAAAATCATCAATTTCAACAAGTAACAGTATCAGAGATGTCTTTGAACAAAAAAGTCAACTTCCAAAATCATCAATTTCAACAAGTAACAATATCAGAGATGTCTTTGAACAAAAAAGTCAACTTCCAAAATCATCAATTTCAACAAGTAACAGTATCAGAGATGTCTTTGAACAAAAAAGTTCACTTCCAAAATCATCAATTTCAACAAGTAACAGTATCAGAGATGTCTTTGAACAAAAAAGTTCACTTCCAAAATCATCAATTTCAACAAGTAACAGTATCAGAGATGTCTTTGAACAAAAAAGTCAACTTCCAAAATCATCAATTTCAACAAGTAACAATATCAGAGATGTCTTTGAACAAAAAAGTCAACTTCCAAAATCATCAATTTCAACAAGTAACAATATCAGAGATGTCTTTGAACAAAAAAGTCAACTTCCAAAATCATCAATTTCAACAAGTAACAATATCAGAGATGTCTTTGAACAAAAAAGTTCACTTCCAAAATCATCAATTTCAACAAGTAACAGTATCAGAGATGTCTTTGAACAAAAAAGTCAACTTCCAAAATCATCAATTTCAACAAGTAACAATATCAGAGATGTCTTTGAACAAAAAAGTCAACTTCCAAAATCATCAATTTCAACAAGTAACAATATCAGAGATGTCTTTGAACAAAAAAGTCAACTTCCAAAATCATCAATTTCAACAAGTAAAAGTATCAGAGATGTCTTTGAACAAAAAAGTTTACTTCCAAAATCATCAATTTAAACAAGTTAAAGTATCAGAGATGTCTTTGAACAAAAAAGTCAACTTCCAAAATCATCAATTTCAACAAGTAACAATATCAGAGATGTCTTTGAACAAAAAAGTCAACTTCCAAAATCATCAATTTCAACAAGTAACAATATCAGAGATGTCTTTGAACAAAAAAGTCAACTTCCAAAATCATCAATTTCAACAAGTAACAATATCAGAGATGTCTTTGAACAAAAAAGTTCACTTCCAAAATCATCAATTTCAACAAGTAACAGTATCAGAGATGTCTTTGAACAAAAAAGTCAACTTCCAAAATCATCAATTTCAACAAGTAACAATATCAGAGATGTCTTTGAACAAAAAAGTCAACTTCCAAAATCATCAATTTCAACAAGTAACAGTATCAGAGATGTCTTTGAACAAAAAAGTTCACTTCCAAAATCATCAAATTAAACAAGTAAAAGTATCAGAGATGTCTTTGAACAAAAAAGTCAACTTCCAAAATCATCAATTTCAACAAGTAACAGTATCAGAGATGTCTTTGAACAAAAAAGTCAACTTCCAAAATCATCAATTTCAACAAGTAACAATATCAGAGATGTCTTTGAACAAAAAAGTCAACTTCCAAAATCATCAATTTCAACAAGTAACAGTATCAGAGATGTCTTTGAACAAAAAAGTTCACTTCCAAAATCATCAATTTCAACAAGTAACAGTATCAGAGATGTCTTTGAACAAAAAAGTTCACTTCCAAAATCATCAATTTCAACAAGTAACAGTATCAGAGATGTCTTTGAACAAAAAAGTCAACTTCCAAAATCATCAATTTCAACAAGTAACAATATCAGAGATGTCTTTGAACAAAAAAGTCAACTTCCAAAATCATCAATTTCAACAAGTAACAATATCAGAGATGTCTTTGAACAAAAAAGTCAACTTCCAAAATCATCAATTTCAACAAGTAACAATATCAGAGATGTCTTTGAACAAAAAAGTTCACTTCCAAAATCATCAATTTCAACAAGTAACAGTATCAGAGATGTCTTTGAACAAAAAAGTCAACTTCCAAAATCATCAATTTCAACAAGTAACAATATCAGAGATGTCTTTGAACAAAAAAGTCAACTTCCAAAATCATCAATTTCAACAAGTAACAGTATCAGAGATGTCTTTGAACAAAAAAGTTCACTTCCAAAATCATCAAATTAAACAAGTAAAAGTATCAGAGATGTCTTTGAACAAAAAAGTCAACTTCCAAAATCATCAATTTCAACAAGTAACAGTATCAGAGATGTCTTTGAACAAAAAAGTCAACTTCCAAAATCATCAATTTCAACAAGTAACAATATCAGAGATGTCTTTGAACAAAAAAGTCAACTTCCAAAATCATCAATTTCAACAAGTAACAGTATCAGAGATGTCTTTGAACAAAAAAGTTCACTTCCAAAATCATCAAATTAAACAAGTAAAAGTATCAGAGATGTCTTTGAACAAAAAAGTCAACTTCCAAAATCATCAATTTCAACAAGTAACAGTATCAGAGATGTCTTTGAACAAAAAAGTTCACTTCCAAAATCATCAATTTCAACAAGTAAAAGTATCAGAGATGTCTTTGAACAAAAAAGTCAACTTCCAAAATCATCAATTTCAACAAGTAACAGTATCAGAGATGTCTTTGAACAAAAAAGTCAACTTCCAAAATCATCAATTTCAACAAGTAACAATATCAGAGATGTCTTTGAACAAAAAAGTCAACTTCCAAAATCATCAATTTCAACAAGTAACAATATCAGAGATGTCTTTGAACAAAAAAGTTCACTTCCAAAATCATCAATTTCAACAAGTAACAGTATCAGAGATGTCTTTGAACAAAAAAGTTTACTTCCAAAATCATCAATTTAAACAAGTAACAATATCAGAGATGTCTTTGAACAAAAAAGTCAACTTCCAAAATCATCAATTTCAACAAGTAACAGTATCAGAGATGTCTTTGAACAAAAAAGTCAACTTCCAAAATCATCAATTTCAACAAGTAACAATATCAGAGATGTCTGTGAACAAAAAAGTTCACTTCCAAAATCATCAATTTCAACAAGTAAATGTATCAGAGATGTCTTTGAACAAAAAAGTTCACTTCCAAAATCATCAATTTCAACAAGTAAATGTATCAGAGATGTCTTTGAACAAAAAAGTTTACTTCCAAAATCATCAATTTAAACAAGTAACAATATCAGAGATGTCTTTGAACAAAAAAGTCAACTTCCAAAATCATCAATTTCAACAAGTAACAGTATCAGAGATGTCTTTGAACAAAAAAGTTCACTTCCAAAATCATCAAATTAAACAAGTTAAAGTATCAGAGATGTCTTTGAACAAAAAAGTCAACTTCCAAAATCATCAATTTCAACAAGTAACAGTATCAGAGATGTCTTTGAACAAAAAAGTTCACTTCCAAAATCATCAATTTCAACAAGTAACAGTATCAGAGATGTCTTTGAACAAAAAAGTCAACTTCCAAAATCATCAATTTAAACAAGTAACAGTATCAGAGATGTCTTTGAACAAAAAAGTCAACTTCCAAAATCATCAATTTAAACAAGTAACAATATCAGAGATGTCTTTGAACAAAAAAGTCAACTTCCAAAATCATCAATTTCAACAAGTAACAGTATCAGAGATGTCTTTGAACAAAAAAGTCAACTTCCAAAATCATCAATTTCAACAAGTAACAATATCAGAGATGTCTTTGAACAAAAAAGTTCACTTCCAAAATCATCAATTTAAACAAGTAACAATATCAGAGATGTCTTTGAACAAAAAAGTCAACTTCCAAAATCATCAATTTCAACAAGTAACAGTATCAGAGATGTCTTTGAACAAAAAAGTCAACTTCCAAAATCATCAATTTCAACAAGTAACAGTATCAGAGATGTCTTTGAACAAAAAAGTCAACTTCCAAAATCATCAATTTAAACAAGTAACAATATCAGAGATGTCTTTGAACAAAAAAGTCAACTTCCAAAATCATCAATTTCAACAAGTAACAGTATCAGAGATGTCTTTGAACAAAAAAGTGAACTTCCAAAATCATCAATTTCAACAAGTAACAATATCAGAGATGTCTTTGAACAAAAAAGTCAACTTCCAAAATCATCAATTTCAACAAGTAACAATATCAGAGATGTCTTTGAACAAAAAAGTCAACTTCCAAAATCATCAATTTCAACAAGTAACAATATCAGAGATGTCTTTGAACAAAAAAGTTCACTTCCAAAATCATCAATTTCAACAAGTAACAGTATCAGAGATGTCTTTGAACAAAAAAGTTCACTTCCAAAATCATCAAATTAAACAAGTAAAAGTATCAGAGATGTCTTTGAACAAAAAAGTCAACTTCCAAAATCATCAATTTCAACAAGTAACAGTATCAGAGATGTCTTTGAACAAAAAAGTCAACTTCCAAAATCATCAATTTCAACAAGTAACAATATCAGAGATGTCTTTGAACAAAAAAGTCAACTTCCAAAATCATCAATTTCAACAAGTAACAGTATCAGAGATGTCTTTGAACAAAAAAGTTCACTTCCAAAATCATCAAATTAAACAAGTAAAAGTATCAGAGATGTCTTTGAACAAAAAAGTCAACTTCCAAAATCATCAATTAAACAAGTAACAGTATCAGAGATGTCTTTGAACAAAAAAGTTCACTTCCAAAATCATCAATTTCAACAAGTAAAAGTATCAGAGATGTCTTTGAACAAAAAAGTCAACTTCCAAAATCATCAATTTCAACAAGTAACAGTATCAGAGATGTCTTTGAACAAAAAAGTCAACTTCCAAAATCATCAATTTCAACAAGTAACAATATCAGAGATGTCTTTGAACAAAAAAGTCAACTTCCAAAATCATCAATTTCAACAAGTAACAATATCAGAGATGTCTTTGAACAAAAAAGTTCACTTCCAAAATCATCAATTTCAACAAGTAACAGTATCAGAGATGTCTTTGAACAAAAAAGTTTACTTCCAAAATCATCAATTTAAACAAGTAACAATATCAGAGATGTCTTTGAACAAAAAAGTCAACTTCCAAAATCATCAATTTCAACAAGTAACAGTATCAGAGATGTCTTTGAACAAAAAAGTCAACTTCCAAAATCATCAATTTCAACAAGTAACAATATCAGAGATGTCTGTGAACAAAAAAGTTCACTTCCAAAATCATCAATTTCAACAAGTAAATGTATCAGAGATGTCTTTGAACAAAAAAGTTCACTTCCAAAATCATCAATTTCAACAAGTAAATGTATCAGAGATGTCTTTGAACAAAAAAGTTTACTTCCAAAATCATCAATTTAAACAAGTAACAATATCAGAGATGTCTTTGAACAAAAAAGTCAACTTCCAAAATCATCAATTTCAACAAGTTAAAGTATCAGAGATGTCTTTGAACAAAAAAGTTCACTTCCAAAATCATCAAATTAAACAAGTTAAAGTATCAGAGATGTCTTTGAACAAAAAAGTCAACTTCCAAAATCATCAATTTCAACAAGTAACAGTATCAGAGATGTCTTTGAACAAAAAAGTTCACTTCCAAAATCATCAATTTCAACAAGTAACAGTATCAGAGATGTCTTTGAACAAAAAAGTCAACTTCCAAAATCATCAATTTAAACAAGTAACAGTATCAGAGATGTCTTTGAACAAAAAAGTCAACTTCCAAAATCATCAATTTAAACAAGTAACAATATCAGAGATGTCTTTGAACAAAAAAGTCAACTTCCAAAATCATCAATTTCAACAAGTAACAGTATCAGAGATGTCTTTGAACAAAAAAGTCAACTTCCAAAATCATCAATTTCAACAAGTAACAATATCAGAGATGTCTTTGAACAAAAAAGTTCACTTCCAAAATCATCAATTTAAACAAGTAACAATATCAGAGATGTCTTTGAACAAAAAAGTCAACTTCCAAAATCATCAATTTCAACAAGTAACAGTATCAGAGATGTCTTTGAACAAAAAAGTCAACTTCCAAAATCATCAATTTCAACAAGTAACAGTATCAGAGATGTCTTTGAACAAAAAAGTCAACTTCCAAAATCATCAATTTAAACAAGTAACAATATCAGAGATGTCTTTGAACAAAAAAGTCAACTTCCAAAATCATCAATTTCAACAAGTAACAGTATCAGAGATGTCTTTGAACAAAAAAGTGAACTTCCAAAATCATCAATTTCAACAAGTAACAATATCAGAGATGTCTTTGAACAAAAAAGTTCACTTCCAAAATCATCAATTTCAACAAGTAACAGTATCAGAGATGTCTTTGAACAAAAAAGTCAACTTCCAAAATCATCAATTTCAACAAGTAACAATATCAGAGATGTCTTTGAACAAAAAAGTTCACTTCCAAAATCATCAATTTCAACAAGTAAATGTATCAGAGATGTCTTTGAACAAAAAAGTTCACTTCCAAAATCATCAATTTCAACAAGTAACAGTATCAGAGATGTCTTTGAACAAAAAAGTTTACTTCCAAAATCATCAATTTAAACAAGTAACAATATCAGAGATGTCTTTGAACAAAAAAGTCAACTTCCAAAATCATCAATTTCAACAAGTAACAGTATCAGAGATGTCTTTGAACAAAAAAGTCAACTTCCAAAATCATCAATTTCAACAAGTAACAATATCAGAGATGTCTGTGAACAAAAAAGTTCACTTCCAAAATCATCAATTTCAACAAGTAAATGTATCAGAGATGTCTTTGAACAAAAAAGTTCACTTCCAAAATCATCAATTTAAACAAGTTAAAGTATCAGAGATGTCTTTGAACAAAAAAGTCAACTTCCAAAATCATCAATTTCAACAAGTAACAATATCAGAGATGTCTTTGAACAAAAAAGTCAACTTCCAAAATCATCAATTTCAACAAGTAACAATATCAGAGATGTCTTTGAACAAAAAAGTCAACTTCCAAAATCATCAATTTCAACAAGTAACAATATCAGAGATGTCTTTGAACAAAAAAGTTCACTTCCAAAATCATCAATTTCAACAAGTAACAGTATCAGAGATGTCTTTGAACAAAAAAGTCAACTTCCAAAATCATCAATTTCAACAAGTAACAGTATCAGAGATGTCTTTGAACAAAAAAGTTCACTTCCAAAATCATCAAATTAAACAAGTAAAAGTATCAGAGATGTCTTTGAACAAAAAAGTCAACTTCCAAAATCATCAATTTCAACAAGTAACAGTATCAGAGATGTCTTTGAACAAAAAAGTCAACTTCCAAAATCATCAATTTCAACAAGTAACAATATCAGAGATGTCTTTGAACAAAAAAGTCAACTTCCAAAATCATCAATTTCAACAAGTAACAGTATCAGAGATGTCTTTGAACAAAAAAGTTCACTTCCAAAATCATCAATTTCAACAAGTAAAAGTATCAGAGATGTCTTTGAACAAAAAAGTTTACTTCCAAAATTATCAATTTCAACAAGTAACAATATCAGAGATGTCTTTGAACAAAAAAGTCAACTTCCAAAATCATCAATTTCAACAAGTAACAATATCAGAGATGTCTTTGAACAAAAAAGTCAACTTCCAAAATCATCAATTTCAACAAGTAACAATATCAGAGATGTCTTTGAACAAAAAAGTTCACTTCCAAAATCATCAATTTCAACAAGTAACAGTATCAGAGATGTCTTTGAACAAAAAAGTTTACTTCCAAAATCATCAATTTAAACAAGTAACAATATCAGAGATGTTTTTGAACAAAAAAGTCAACTTCCAAAATCATCAATTTCAACAAGTAACAGTATCAGAGATGTCTTTGAACAAAAAAGTCAACTTCCAAAATCATCAATTTCAACAAGTAACAATATCAGAGATGTCTTTGAACAAAAAAGTTCACTTCCAAAATCATCAATTTCAACAAGTAAATGTATCAGAGATGTCTTTGAACAAAAAAGTTCACTTCCAAAATCATCAATTTCAACAAGTAAATGTATCAGAGATGTCTTTGAACAAAAAAGTTTACTTCCAAAATCATCAATTTAAACAAGTTAAAGTATCAGAGATGTCTTTGAATAAAAAAGTCAACTTCCAAAATCATCAATTTCAACAAGTAACAATATCAGAGATGTCTTTGAACAAAAAAGTCAACTTCCAAAATCATCAATTTCAACAAGTAACAATATCAGAGATGTCTTTGAACAAAAAAGTCAACTTCCAAAATCATCAATTTCAACAAGTAACAATATCAGAGATGTCTTTGAACAAAAAAGTTCACTTCCAAAATCATCAATTTCAACAAGTAACAGTATCAGAGATGTCTTTGAACAAAAAAGTCAACTTCCAAAATCATCAATTTCAACAAGTAACAATATAAGAGATGTCTTTGAACAAAAAAGTCAACTTCCAAAATCATCAAATTCAACAAGTAACAGTATCAGAGATGTCTTTGACCAAAAAAGTTCACTTCCAAAATCATCAAATTAAACAAGTTAAAGTATCAGAGATGTCTTTGAACAAAAAAGTCAACTTCCAAAATCATCAATTTCAACAAGTAACAGTATCAGAGATGTCTTTGAACAAAAAAGTTCACTTCCAAAATCATCAAATTAAACAAGTTAAAGTATCAGAGATGTCTTTGAACAAAAAAGTCAACTTCCCAAATCATCAATTTCAACAAGTAAAAGTATCAGAGATGTCTTTGAACAAAAAAGTTCACTTCCAAAATCATCAATTTTAACAAGTTAAAGTATCAGAGATGTCTTTCAACAAAAAAGTTCATCTCCAAAATCATCAATTACAACAAGTAAAAGTATCAGAGATGTCTTTGAACAAAAAATTCAACTTGCAAAATCATCAATTACAACAAGTAAAAGTATCAGAGATGTCTTTGAACAAAAAAGTCAACTTCCAAAAACATCAATTTCAACAAGTAACAGTATCAGAGATGTCTTTGAACAAAAAAGTCAACTTCCAAAATCATCAATTTCAACTAGTAACAGTATCAGAGATGTCTTTGAACAAAAAAGTCAACTTCCAAAATCATCAATTTAAACAAGTAACAGTATCAGAGATGTCTTTGAACAAAAAAGTCAACTTCCAAAATCATCAATTTAAACAAGTAACAATATCAGAGATGTCTTTGAACAAAAAAGTCAACTTCCAAAATCATCAATTACAACAAGTAAAAGTATCAGAGATGTCTTTGAACAAAAAAGTTCACTTCCAAAATCATCAAATTAAACAAGTTAAAGTATCAGAGATGTCTTTGAACAAAAAAGTCAACTTCCAAAATCATCAATTTCAACAAGTAACAGTATCAGAGATGTCTTTGAACAAAAAAGTTCACTTCCAAAATCATCAATTTCAACAAGTAACAGTATCAGAGATGTCTTTGAACAAAAAAGTCAACTTCCAAAATCATCAATTTAAACAAGTAACAAGATCAGAGATGTCTTTGAACAAAAAAGTCAACTTCCAAAATCATCAATTTAAACAAGTAACAATATCAGAGATGTCTTTGAACAAAAAAGTCAACTTCCAAAATCATCAATTTCAACAAGTAACAGTATCACAGATGTCTTTGAACAAAAAAGTCAACTTCCAAAATCATCAATTTCAACAAGTAACAATATCAGAGATGTCTTTGAACAAAAAAGTTCACTTCCAAAATCATCAATTTAAACAAGTAACAATATCAGAGATGTCTTTGAACAAAAAAGTCAACTTCCAAAATCATCAATTTCAACAAGTAACAGTATCAGAGATGTCTTTGAACAAAAAAGTCAACTTCCAAAATCATCAATTTCAACAAGTAACAGTATCAGAGATGTCTTTGAACAAAAAAGTCAACTTCCAAAATCATCAATTTAAACAAGTAACAATATCAGAGATGTCTTTGAACAAAAAAGTCAACTTCCAAAATCATCAATTTCAACAAGTAACAGTATCAGAGATGTCTTTGAACAAAAAAGTCAACTTCCAAAATCATCAATTTCAACAAGTAACAATATCAGAGATGTCTTTGAACAAAAAAGTTCACTTCCAAAATCATCAATTTCAACAAGTAACAGTATCAGAGATGTCTTTGAACAAAAAAGTCAACTTCCAAAATCATCAATTTCAACAACTAACAATATCAGAGATGTCTTTGAACAAAAAAGGTCACTTCCAAAATCATCAATTTCAACAAGTAAATGTATCAGAGATGTCTTTGAACAAAAAAGTTCACTTCCAAAATCATCAATTTCAACAAGTAAATGTATCAGAGATGTCTTTGAACAAAAAAGTTTACTTCCAAAATCATCAATTTAAACAAGTTAAAGTATCAGAGATGTCTTTGAACAAAAAAGTCAACTTCCAAAATCATCAATTTCAACAAGTAACAATATCAGAGATGTCTTTGAACAAAAAAGTCAACTTCCAAAATCATCAATTTCAACAAGTAACAATATCAGAGATGTCTTTGAACAAAAAAGTCAACTTCCAAAATCATCAATTTCAACAAGTAACAATATCAGAGATGTCTTTGAACAAAAAAGTTCACTTCCAAAATCATCAATTTCAACAAGTAACAGTATCAGAGATGTCTTTGAACAAAAAAGTCAACTTCCAAAATCATCAATTTCAACAAGTAACAATATCAGAGATGTCTTTGAACAAAAAAGTCAACTTCCAAAATCATCAATTTCAACAAGTAACAGTATCAGAGATGTCTTTGAACAAAAAAGTTCACTTCCAAAATCATCAAATTAAACAAGTAAAAGTATCAGAGATGTCTTTTAACAAAAAAGTCAACTTCCAAAATCATCAATTTCAACAAGTAACAGTATCAGAGATGTCTTTGAACAAAAAAGTCAACTTCCAAAATCATCAATTTCAACAAGTAACAATATCAGAGATGTCTTTGAACAAAAAAGTTCACTTCCAAAATCATCAAATTAAACAAGTTAAAGTATCAGAGATGTCTTTGAACAAAAAAGTCAACTTCCCAAATCATCAATTTCAACAAGTAAAAGTATCAGAGATGTCTTTGAACAAAAAAGTTTACTTCCAAAATTATCAATTTCAACAAGTAAAAGTATCAGAGATGTCTTTGAACAAAAAAGTTTACTTCCAAAATCATCAATTTAAACAAGTTAAAGTATCAGAGATGTCTTTGAACAAAAAAGTCAACTTCCAAAATCATCAATTTCAACAAGTAACAATATCAGAGATGTCTTTGAACAAAAAAGTCAACTTCCAAAATCATCAATTTCAACAAGTAACAATATCAGAGATGTCTTTGAACAAAAAAGTCAACTTCCAAAATCATCAATTTCAACAAGTAACAGTATCAGAGATGTCTTTGAACAAAAAAGTTCACTTCCAAAACCATCAAATTAAACAAGTTAAAGTATCAGAGATGTCTTTGAACAAAAAAGTCAACTTCCAAAATCATCAATTTCAACAAGTAACAATATCAGAGATGTCTTTGAACAAAAAAGTCAACTTCCAAAATCATCAATTTCAACAAGTAACAGTATCAGAGATGTCTTTGAACAAAAAAGTCAACTTCCAAAATCATCAATTTCAACAAGTAACAGTATCAGAGATGTCTTTGAACAAAAAAGTTCACTTCCAAAATCATCAAATTAAACAAGTTAAAGTATCAGAGATGTCTTTGAACAAAAAAGTCAACTTCCAAAATCATCAATTTCAACAAGTAACAGTATCAGAGATGTCTTTGAACAAAAAAGTTCACTTCCAAAATCATCAAATTAAACAAGTTAAAGTATCAGAGATGTCTTTGAACAAAAAAGTCAACTTCCCAAATCATCAATTTCAACAAGTAAAAGTATCAGAGATGTCTTTGAACAAAAAAGTTTACTTCCAAAATTATCAATTTCAACAAGTAAAAGTATCAGAGATGTCTTTGAACAAAAAAGTTTACTTCCAAAATCATCAATTTAAACAAGTTAAAGTATCAGAGATGTCTTTGAACAAAAAAGTCAACTTCCAAAATCATCAATTTCAACAAGTAACAATATCAGAGATGTCTTTGAACAAAAAAGTCAACTTCCAAAATCATCAATTTCAACAAGTAACAATATCAGAGATGTCTTTGAACAAAAAAGTCAACTTCCAAAATCATCAATTTCAACAAGTAACAGTATCAGAGATGTCTTTGAACAAAAAAGTTCACTTCCAAAACCATCAAATTAAACAAGTTAAAGTATCAGAGATGTCTTTGAACAAAAAAGTCAACTTCCAAAATCATCAATTTCAACAAGTAACAGTATCAGAGATGTCTTTGAACAAAAAAGTCAACTTCCAAAATCATCAATTTCAACAAGTAACAATATCAGAGATGTCTTTGAACAAAAAAGTTCACTTCCAAAATCATCAATTTCAACAAGTAAATGTATCAGAGATGTCTTTGAACAAAAAAGTTCACTTCCAAAATCATCAATTTCAACAAGTAAATGTATCAGAGATATCTTTGAACAAAAAAGTTTACTTCCAAAATCATCAATTTAAACAAGTTAAAGTATCAGAGATGTCTTTGAACAAAAAAGTCAACTTCCAAAATCATCAATTTCAACAAGTAACAATATCAGAGATGTCTTTGAACAAAAAAGTCAACTTCCAAAATCATCAATTTCAACAAGTAACAATATCAGAGATGTCTTTGAACAAAAAAGTCAACTTCCAAAATCATCAATTTCAACAAGTAACAATATCAGAGATGTCTTTGAACAAAAAAGTTCACTTCCAAAATCATCAATTTCAACAAGTAACAGTATCAGAGATGTCTTTGAACAAAAAAGTCAACTTCCAAAATCATCAATTTCAACAAGTAACAATATCAGAGATGTCTTTGAACAAAAAAGTCAACTTCCAAAATCATCAATTTCAACAAGTAACAGTATCAGAGATGTCTTTGAACAAAAAAGTTCACTTCCAAAATCATCAAATTAAACAAGTTAAAGTATCAGAGATGTCTTTGAACAAAAAAGTCAACTTCCAAAATCATCAATTTCAACAAGTAACAGTATCAGAGATGTCTTTGAACAAAAAAGTTCACTTCCAAAATCATCAAATTAAACAAGTTAAAGTATCAGAGATGTCTTTGAACAAAAAAGTCAACTTCCAAAATCATCAATTTCAACAAGTAACAGTATCAGAGATGTCTTTGAACAAAAAAGTTCACTTCCAAAACCATCAAATTAAACAAGTTAAAGTATCAGAGATGTCTTTGAACAAAAAAGTTCACTTCCAAAATCATCAATTTCAACAAGTAAAAGTATCAGAGATGTCTTTGAACAAAAAAGTTTACTTCCAAAATTATCAATTTCAACAAGTAAAAGTATCAGAGATGTCTTTGAACAAAAAAGTTTACTTCCAAAATCATCAATTTAAACAAGTAACAATATCAGAGATGTCTTTGAACAAAAAAGTCAACTTCCAAAATCATCAATTTCAACAAGTAACAGTATCAGAGATGTCTTTGAACAAAAAAGTCAACTTCCAAAATCATCAATTTCAACAAGTAACAATATCAGAGATGTCTTTGAACAAAAAAGTTCACTTCCAAAATCATCAATTTCAACAAGTAAATGTATCAGAGATGTCTTTGAACAAAAAAGTTCACTTCCAAAATCATCAATTTCAACAAGTAAATGTATCAGAGATATCTTTGAACAAAAAAGTTTACTTCCAAAATCATCAATTTAAACAAGTAAAGTATCAGAGATGTCTTTGAACAAAAAAGTCAACTTCCAAAATCATCAATTTCAACAAGTAACAATATCAGAGATGTCTTTGAACAAAAAAGTCAACTTCCAAAATCATCAATTTCAACAAGTAACAATATCAGAGATGTCTTTGAACAAAAAAGTCAACTTCCAAAATCATCAATTTCAACAAGTAACAATATCAGAGATGTCTTTGAACAAAAAAGTTCACTTCCAAAATCATCAATTTCAACAAGTAACAGTATCAGAGATGTCTTTGAACAAAAAAGTCAACTTCCAAAATCATCAATTTCAACAAGTAACAATATCAGAGATGTCTTTGAACAAAAAAGTCAACTTCCAAAATCATCAATTTCAACAAGTAACAGTATCAGAGATGTCTTTGAACAAAAAAGTTCACTTCCAAAATCATCAAATTAAACAAGTTAAAGTATCAGAGATGTCTTTGAACAAAAAAGTCAACTTCCCAAATCATCAATTTCAACAAGTAAAAGTATCAGAGATGTCTTTGAACAAAAAAGTTCACTTCCAAAATCATCAATTTCAACAAGTTAAAGTATCAGAGATGTCTTTGAACAAAAAAGTTCATCTCCAAAATCATCAATTACAACAAGTAAAAGTATCAGAGATGTCTTTGAACAAAAAATTCAACTTGCAAAATCATCAATTACAACAAGTAAAAGTATCAGAGATGTCTTTGAACAAAAAAGTCAACTTCCAAAATCATCAATTTCAACAAGTAACAGTATCAGAGATGTCTTTGAACAAAAAAGTCAACTTCCAAAATCATCAATTTCAACAAGTAACAATATCAGAGATGTCTTTGAACAAAAAAGTCAACTTCCAAAATCATCAATTTCAACAAGTAACAATATCAGAGATGTCTTTGAACAAAAAAGTTCACTTCCAAAATCATCAATTTCAACAAGTAACAGTATCAGAGATGTCTTTGAACAAAAAAGTCAACTTCCAAAATCATCAATTTCAACAAGTAACAATATCAGAGATGTCTTTGAACAAAAAAGTCAACTTCCAAAATCATCAATTTCAACAAGTAACAGTATCAGAGATGTCTTTGAACAAAAAAGTTCACTTCCAAAATCATCAAATTAAACAAGTAAAAGTATCAGAGATGTCTTTGAACAAAAAAGTCAACTTCCAAAATCATCAATTTCAACAAGTAACAGTATCAGAAATGTCTTTGAACAAAAAAGTCAACTTCCAAAATCATCAATTTCAACAAGTAACAGTATCAGAGATGTCTTTGAACAAAAAAGTTCACTTCCAAAATCATCAAATTAAACAAGTTAAAGTATCAGAGATGTCTTTGAACAAAAAAGTCAACTTCCAAAATCATCAATTTCAACAAGTAACAGTATCAGAGATGTCTTTGAACAAAAAAGTTCACTTCCAAAATCATCAAATTAAACAAGTTAAAGTATCAGAGATGTCTTTGAACAAAAAAGTCAACTTCCCAAATCATCAATTTCAACAAGTAAAAGTATCAGAGATGTCTTTGAACAAAAAAGTTCACTTCCAAAATCATCAATTTCAACAAGTAAAAGTATCAGAGATGTCTTTGAACAAAAAAGTTTACTTCCAAAATTATCAATTTCAACAAGTAAAAGTATCAGAGATGTCTTTGAACAAAAAAGTTTACTTCCAAAATCATCAATTTAAACAAGTTAAAGTATCAGAGATGTCTTTGAACAAAAAAGTCAACTTCCAAAATCATCAATTTCAACAAGTAACAATATCAGAGATGTCTTTGAACAAAAAAGTCAACTTCCAAAATCATCAATTTCAACAAGTAACAGTATCAGAGATGTCTTTGAACAAAAAAGTCAACTTCCAAAATCATCAATTTCAACAAGTAACAATATCAGAGATGTCTTTGAACAAAAAAGTTCACTTCCAAAATCATCAATTTCAACAAGTAAATGTATCAGAGATGTCTTTGAACAAAAAAGTTCACTTCCAAAATCATCAATTTCAACAAGTAAATGTATCAGAGATGTCTTTGAACAAAAAAGTTTACTTCCAAAATCATCAATTTAAACAAGTTAAAGTATCAGAGATGTCTTTGAACAAAAAAGTCAACTTCCAAAATCATCAATTTCAACAAGTAACAATATCAGAGATGTCTTTGAACAAAAAAGTCAACTTCCAAAATCATCAATTTCAACAAGTAACAGTATCAGAGATGTCTTTGAACAAAAAAGTTCACTTCCAAAATCATCAAATTAAACAAGTTAAAGTATCAGAGATGTCTTTGAACAAAAAAGTCAACTTCCAAAATCATCAATTTCAACAAGTAACAGTATCAGAGATGTCTTTGAACAAAAAAGTTCACATCCAAAATCATCAAATTAAACAAGTTAAAGTATCAGAGATGTCTTTGAACAAAAAAGTCAACTTCCAAAATTATCAATTTCAACAAGTAACAATATCAGAGATGGCTTTGAACAAAAAAGTTCACTTCCAAAATCATCAATTTCAACAATAAATGTATCAGAGATGTCTTTGAACAAAAAAGTTCACTTCCAAAATCATCAATTTAAACAAGTTAAATTATCAGAGATGTCTTTGAACAAAAAAGTCAACTTCCAAAATCATCAATTTCAACAAGTAACAGTATCAGAGATGTCTTTGAACAAAAAAGTTCACTTCCAAAATCATCAAATTAAACAAGTTAAAGTATCAGAGATGTCTTTGAACAAAAAAGTCAACTTCCAAAATCATCAATTTCAACAAGTTACATTATCAGAGATGTCTTTGAACAAAAAAGTCAACTTCCAAAATCATCAATTTCAACAAGTAACAATATCAGAGATGTCTTTGAACAAAAAAGTCAACTTCCAAAATCATCAATTTCAACAAGTAACAATATCAGAGATGTCTTTGAACAAAAAAGTCAACTTCCAAAATCATCAATTTCAACAAGGAACAGTATCAGAGATGTCTTTGAACAAAAAAGTCAACTTCCAAAATCATCAATTTCAACAAGTAACAATATCAGAGATGTCTTTGAACAAAAAAGTTCACTTCCAAAATCATCAATTTCAACAAGTAAATGTATCAGAGATGTCTTTGAACAAAAAAGTTTACTTCCAAAATCATCAATTTAAACAAGTTAAAGTATCAGAGATGTCTTTGAACAAAAAAGTCAACTTCCAAAATCATCAATTTCAACAAGTAACAATATCAGAGATGTCTTTGAACAAAAAAGTCAACTTCCAAAATCATCAATTTCAACAAGTAACAGTATCAGAGATGTCTTTGAACAAAAAAGTCAACTTCCAAAATCATCAATTTCAACAAGTAACAATATCAGAGATGTCTTTGAACAAAAAAGTTCACTTCCAAAATCATCAATTTCAACAAGTAAATGTATCAGAGATGTCTTTGAACAAAAAAGTTCACTTCCAAAATCATCAATTTAAACAAGTTAAAGTATCAGAGATGTCTTTGAACAAAAAAGTCAACTTCCAAAATCATCAATTTCAACAAGTAACAGTATCAGAGATGTCTTTGAACAAAAAAGTCAACTTCCAAAATCATCAATTTCAACAAGTAAATGTATCAGAGATTTCTTTGAACAAAAAAGTTCACTTCCAAAATCATCAATTTAAACAAGTTAAAGTATCAGAGATGTCTTTGAACAAAAAAGTCAACTTCCAAATTCATCAATTTCAACAAGTAACAATATCAGAGATGTCTTTGAACAAAAAAGTTCACTTCCAAAATCATCAATTTCAACAAGTAAATGTATCAGAGATGTCTTTGAACAAAAAAGTTTACTTCCAAAATCATCAATTTAAACAAGTTAAAGTATCAGAGATGTCTTTGAACAAAAAAGTCAACTTCCAAAATCATCAATTTCAACAAGTAACAGTATCAGAGATGTCTTTGAACAAAAAAGTCAACTTCTAAAATCATCAATTTCAACAAGTAACAATATCAGAGATGTCTTTGAACAAAAAAGTCAACTTCCAAAATCATCAATTTCAACAAGTAACAGTATCAGAGATGTCTTTGAACAAAAAAGTCAACTTCCAAAATCATCAATTTCAACAAGTAACAATATCAGAGATGTCTTTGAACAAAAAAGTTCACTTCCAAAATCATCAATTTCAACAAGTAAATGTATCAGAGATGTCTTTGAACAAAAAAGTTCACTTCCAAAATCATCAAATTAAACAAGTTAAAGTATCAGAGATGTCTTTGAACAAAAAAGTCAACTTCCAAAATCATCAATTTCAACAAGTAACAGTATCAGAGATGTCTTTGAACAAAAAAGTCAACTTCCAAAATCATCAATTTCAACAAGTTAAAGTATCAGAGATGTCTTTGAACAAAAAAGTCAACTTCCAAAATCATCAATTTCAACAAGTAAAAGTATCAGAGATGTCTTTGAACAAAAAAGTTCACTTCCAAAATCATCAATTTCAACAAGTAAAAGTATCAGAGATGTCTTTGAACAAAAAAGTTTACTTCCAAAATTATCAATTTCAACAAGTAAAAGTATCAGAGATGTCTTTGAACAAAAAAGTTTACTTCCAAAATCATCAATTTAAACAAGTTAAAGTATCAGAGATGTCTTTGAACAAAAAAGTCAACTTCCAAAATCATCAATTTCAACAAGTAACAGTATCAGAGATGTCTTTGAACAAAAAAGTTCACTTCCAAAATCATCAATTTAAACAAGTTAAAGTATCAGAGATGTCTTTGAACAAAAAAGTCAACTTCCAAAATCATCAATTTCAACAAGTAACAGTATCAGAGATGTCTTTGAACAAAAAAGTTCACTTCCAAAATCATCAAATTAAACAAGTTAAAGTATCAGAGATGTCTTTGAACATAAAAGTCAACTTCAAAATCATCAATTTTAACAAGTAAAAGTATCAGAGATGTCTTTGAACAAAAAAGTTCACTTCCAAAATCATCAATTACAACAAGTAAAAGTATCAAAGATGTCTTTGAACAAAAAATTCAACTTGCAAAATCATCAATTACAACAAATAAAAGTATCAGAGATGTCTTTGAACAAAAAAGTCAACTTCCAAAATCATCAATTTAAACAAGTTAAAGTATCAGAGATGTCTTTGAACAAAAAAGTCAACTTCCAAAATCATCAATTTCAACAAGTAACAATATCAGAGATGTCTTTGAACAAAAAAGTCAACTTCAAAATCATCAATTTTAACAAGTAAAAGTATCAGAGATGTCTTTGAACAAAAAAGTTCATCTCCAAAATCATCAATTACAACAAGTAAAAGTATCAGAGATGTCTTTAACAAAAAATTCAACTTTCAAAATCATCAATTACAACAAGTAAAAGTATCAGAGATGTCTTTGAACAAAAAAGTCAACTTCCAAAATCATCAATTTCAACAAGTAAATGTATCAGAGATTTCTTTGAACAAAAAAGTTCACTTCCAAAATCATCAATTTAAACAAGTTAAAGTATCAGAGATGTCTTTGAACAAAAAAGTCAACTTCCAAAATCATCAATTTCAACAAGTAACAGTATCAGAGATGTCTTTGAACAAAAAAGTCAACTTCCAAAATCATCAATTTCAACAAGTAACAATATCAGAGATGTCTTTGATCAAAAAAGTTCACTTCCAAAATCATCAATTTCAACAAGTAAATGTATCAGAGATGTCTTTGAACAAAAAAGTCAACTTCCAAAATCATCAATTTCAACAAGTAACAGTATCAGAGATGTCTTTGAACAAAAAAGTTCACTTCCAAAATCATCAAATTAAACAAGTTAAAGTATCAGAGATGTCTTTGAACAAAAAAGTCAACTTCCAAAATCATCAATTTCAACAAGTAACAGTATCAGAGATGTCTTTGAACAAAAAAGTTCACATCCAAAATCATCAAATTAAACAAGTTAAAGTATCAGAGATGTCTTTGAACAAAAAAGTCAACTTCCAAAATCATCAATTTCAACAAGTAACAATATCAGAGATGTCTTTGAACAAAAAAGTTCACTTCCAAAATCATCAATTTCAACAAGTAAATGTATCAGAGATGTCTTTGAACAAAAAAGTTCACTTCCAAAATCATCAATTTAAACAAGTTAAATTATCAGAGATGTCTTTGAACAAAAAAGTCAACTTCCAAAATCATCAATTTCAACAAGTAACAGTATCAGAGATGTCTTTGAACAAAAAAGTTCACTTCCAAAATCATCAAATTAAACAAGTTAAAGTATCAGAGATGTCTTTGAACAAAAAAGTCAACTTCCAAAATCATCAATTTCAACAAGTAACATTATCAGAGATGTCTTTGAACAAAAAAGTCAACTTCCAAAATCATCAATTTCAACAAGTAACAATATCAGAGATGTCTTTGAACAAAAAAGTCAACTTCCAAAATCATCAATTTCAACAAGTATCAATATCAGAGATGTCTTTGAACAAAAAAGTCAACTTCCAAAATCATCAATTTCAACAAGGAACAGTATCAGAGATGTCTTTGAACAAAAAAGTCAACTTCCAAAATCATCAATTTCAACAAGTAACAATATCAGAGATGTCTTTGAACAAAAAAGTTCACTTCCAAAATCATCAATTTCAACAAGTAAATGTATCAGAGATGTCTTTGAACAAAAAAGTTTACTTCCAAAATCATCAATTTAAACAAGTTAAAGTATCAGAGATGTCTTTGAACAAAAAAGTCAACTTCCAAAATCATCAATTTCAACAAGTAACAATATCAGAGATGTCTTTGAACAAAAAAGTCAACTTCCAAAATCATCAATTTCAACAAGTAACAGTATCAGAGATGTCTTTGAACAAAAAAGTCAACTTCCAAAATCATCAATTTCAACAAGTAACAATATCAGAGATGTCTTTGAACAAAAAAGTTCACTTCCAAAATCATCAATTTCAACAAGTAAATGTATCAGAGATGTCTTTGAACAAAAAAGTTCACTTCCAAAATCATCAATTTAAACAAGTTAAAGTATCAGAGATGTCTTTGAACAAAAAAGTCAACTTCCAAAATCATCAATTTCAACAAGTAACAGTATCAGAGATGTCTTTGAACAAAAAAGTCAACTTCCAAAATCATCAATTTCAACAAGTAACAATATCAGAGATGTCTTTGAACAAAAAAGTTCACTTCCAAAATCATCAATTTCAACAAGTAAATGTATCAGAGATGTCTTTGAACAAAAAAGTTTACTTCCAAAATCATCAATTTAAACAAGTTAAAGTATCAGAGATGTCTTTGAACAAAAAAGTCAACTTCCAAATTCATCAATTTCAACAAGTAACAATATCAGAGATGTCTTTGAACAAAAAAGTTCACTTCCAAAATCATCAATTTCAACAAGTAAATGTATCAGAGATGTCTTTGAACAAAAAAGTTTACTTCCAAAATCATCAATTTAAACAAGTTAAAGTATCAGAGATGTCTTTGAACAAAAAAGTCAACTTCCAAAATCATCAATTTCAACAAGTAACAATATCAGAGATGTCTTTGAACAAAAAAGTCAACTTCCAAAATCATCAATTTCAACAAGTAACAGTATCAGAGATGTCGTTGAACAAAAAAGTCAACTTCTAAAATCATCAATTTCAACAAGTAACAATATCAGAGATGTCTTTGAACAAAAAAGTTCACTTCCAAAATCATCAATTTCAACAAGTAAATGTATCAGAGATGTCTTTGAACAAAAAAGTTTACTTCCAAAATCATCAATTTAAACAAGTTAAAGTATCAGAGATGTCTTTGAACAAAAAAGTCAACTTCCAAAATCATCAATTTCAACAAGTAACAATATCAGAGATGTCTTTGAACAAAAAAGTCAACTTCCAAAATCATCAATTTCAACAAGTAACAGTATCAGAGATGTCTTTGAACAAAAAAGTCAACTTCCAAAATCATCAATTTCAACAAGTAACAATATCAGAGATGTCTTTGAACAAAAAAGTTCACTTCCAAAATCATCAATTTCAACAAGTAAATGTATCAGAGATGTCTTTGAACAAAAAAGTTCACTTCCAAAATCATCAAATTAAACAAGTTAAAGTATCAGAGATGTCTTTGAACAAAAAAGTCAACTTCCAAAATCATCAATTTCAACAAGTAACAGTATCAGAGATGTCTTTGAACAAAAAAGTCAACTTCCAAAATCATCAATTTCAACAAGTTAAAGTATCAGAGATGTCTTTGAACAAAAAAGTCAACTTCCAAAATCATCAATTTCAACAAGTAAAAGTATCAGAGATGTCTTTGAACAAAAATGTTCACTTCCAAAATCATCAATTTCAACAAGTAAAAGTATCAGAGATGTCTTTGAACAAAAAAGTTTACTTCCAAAATTATCAATTTCAACAAGTAAAAGTATCAGAGATGTCTTTGAACAAAAAAGTTTTGCTTCCAAAATCATCAATTTAAACAAGTTAAAGTATCAGAGATGTCTTTGAACAAAAAAGTCAACTTCCAAAATCATCAATTTCAACAAGTAACAGTATCAGAGATGTCTTTGAACAAAAAAGTTCACTTCCAAAATCATCAATTTAAACAAGTTAAAGTATCAGAGATGTCTTTGAACAAAAAAGTCAACTTCCAAAATCATCAATTTCAACAAGTAACAGTATTAGAGATGTCTTTGAACAAAAAAGTTCACTTCCAAAATCATCAAATTAAACAAGTTAAAGTATCAGAGATGTCTTTGAACATAAAAGTCAACTTCAAAATCATCAATTTTAACAAGTAAAAGTATCAGAGATGTCTTTGAACAAAAAAGTTCACTTCCAAAATCATCAATTACAACAAGTAAAAGTATCAGAGATGTCTTTGAACAAAAAATTCAACTTGCAAAATCATCAATTACAACAAATAAAAGTATCAGAGATGTCTTTGAACAAAAAAGTCAACTTCCAAAATCATCAATTTCAACAAGTAAATGTATCAGAGATTTCTTTGAACAAAAAAGTTCACTTCCAAAATCATCAATTTAAACAAGTTAAAGTATCAGAGATGTCTTTGAACAAAAAAGTCAACTTCAAAATCATCAATTTTAACAAGTAAAAGTATCAGAGATGTCTTTGAACAAAAAAGTTCATCTCCAAAATCATCAATTACAACAAGTAAAAGTATCAGAGATGTCTTTAACAAAAAATTCAACTTTCAAAATCATCAATTACAACAAGTAAAAGTATCAGAGATGTCTTTGAACAAAAAAGTCAACTTCCAAAATCATCAATTTCAACAAGTAAATGTATCAGAGATTTCTTTGAACAAAAAAGTTCACTTCCAAAATCATCAATTTAAACAAGTTAAAGTATCAGAGATGTCTTTGAACAAAAAAGTCAACTTCCAAAATCATCAATTTCAACAAGTAACAGTATCAGAGATGTCTTTGAACAAAAAAGTCAACTTCCAAAATCATCAATTTCAACAAGTAACAATATCAGAGATGTCTTTGAACAAAAAAGTTCACTTCCAAAATCATCAATTTCAACAAGTAAATGTATCAGAGATGTCCTTGAACAAAAAAGTTCACTTCCAAAATCATCAATTTAAACAAGTTAAAGTATCAGAGATGTCTTTGAACAAAAAAGTCAACTTCCAAAATCATCAATTTCAACAAGTAACAGTATCAGAGATGTCTTTGAACAAAAAAGTCAACTTCCAAAATCATCAATTTCAACAAGTAACAATATCAGAGATGTCTTTGAACAAAAAAGTTCACTTCCAAAATCATCAATTTCAACAAGTAAATGTATCAGAGATGTCTTTGAACAAAAAAGTTTACTTCCAAAATCATCAATTTAAACAACTTAAAGTATCAGAGATGTCTTTGAACAAAAAAGTCAACTTCCAAAATCATCAATTTCAACAAGTAACAATATCAGAGATGTCTTTGAACAAAAAAGTCAACTTCCAAAATCATCAATTTCAACAAGTAACAATATCAGAGATGTCTTTGAACAAAAAAGTCAACTTCCAAAATCATCAATTTCAACAAGTAACAGTATCAGAGATGTCTTTGAACAAAAAAGTCAACTTCTAAAATCATCAATTTCAACAAGTAACAATATCAGAGATGTCTTTGAACAAAAAAGTTCACTTCCAAAATCATCAATTTAAACAAGTTAAATTATCAGAGATGTCTTTGAACAAAAAAGTCAACTTCCAAAATCATCAATTTCAACAAGTAACAGTATCAGAGATGTCTTTGAACAAAAAAGTTCACTTCCAAAATCATCAAATTAAACAAGTTAAAGTATCAGAGATGTCTTTGAACAAAAAAGTCAACTTCCAAAATCATCAATTTCAACAAGTAACATTATCAGAGATGTCTTTGAACAAAAAAGTCAACTTCCAAAATCATCAATTTCAACAAGTAACAATATCAGAGATGTCTTTGAACAAAAAAGTCAACTTCCAAAATCATCAATTTCAACAAGTATCAATATCAGAGATGTCTTTGAACAAAAAAGTCAACTTCCAAAATCATCAATTTCAACAAGGAACAGTATCAGAGATGTCTTTGAACAAAAAAGTCAACTTCCAAAATCATCAATTTCAACAAGTAACAATATCAGAGATGTCTTTGAACAAAAAAGTTCACTTCCAAAATCATCAATTTCAACAAGTAAATGTATCAGAGATGTCTTTGAACAAAAAAGTTTACTTCCAAAATCATCAATTTAAACAAGTTAAAGTATCAGAGATGTCTTTGAACAAAAAAGTCAACTTCCAAATTCATCAATTTCAACAAGTAACAATATCAGAGATGTCTTTGAACAAAAAAGTTCACTTCCAAAATCATCAATTTCAACAAGTAAATGTATCAGAGATGTCTTTGAACAAAAAAGTTTACTTCCAAAATCATCAATTTAAACAAGTTAAAGTATCAGAGATGTCTTTGAACAAAAAAGTCAACTTCCAAAATCATCAATTTCAACAAGTAACAGTATCAGAGATGTCTTTGAACAAAAAAGTCAACTTCTAAAATCATCAATTTCAACAAGTAACAATATCAGAGATGTCTTTGAACAAAAAAGTTCACTTCCAAAATCATCAATTTCAACAAGTAAATGTATCAGAGATGTCTTTGAACAAAAAAGTTTACTTCTAAAATCATCAATTTAAACAAGTTAAAGTATCAGAGATGTCTTTGAACAAAAAAGTCAACTTCCAAAATCATCAATTTCAACAAGTAAATGTATCAGAGATGTCCTTGAACAAAAAAGTCAACTTCCAAAATCATCAATTTCAACAAGTAACAGTATCAGAGATGTCTTTGAACAAAAAAGTCAACTTCCAAAATCATCAATTTCAACAAGTAACAATATCAGAGATGTCTTTGAACAAAAAAGTTCACTTCCAAAATCATCAATTTCAACAAGTAAATGTATCAGAGATGTCTTTGAACAAAAAAGTTCACTTCCAAAATCATCAAATTAAACAAGTTAAAGTATCAGAGATGTCTTTGAACAAAAAAGTCAACTTCCAAAATCATCAATTTCAACAAGTAACAGTATCAGAGATGTCTTTGAACAAAAAAGTCAACTTCCAAAATCATCAATTTCAACAAGTTAAAGTATCAGAGATGTCTTTGAACAAAAAAGTCAACTTCCAAAATCATCAATTTCAACAAGTAAAAGTATCAGAGATGTCTTTGAACAAAAAAGTTCACTTCCAAAATCATCAATTTCAACAAGTAAAAGTATCAGAGATGTCTTTGAACAAAAAAGTTTACTTCCAAAATTATCAATTTCAACAAGTAAAAGTATCAGAGATGTCTTTGAACAAAAAAGTTTACTTCCAAAATCATCAATTTAAACAAGTTAAAGTATCAGAGATGTCTTTGAACAAAAAAGTCAACTTCCAAAATCATCAATTTCAACAAGTAACAGTATCAGAGATGTCTTTGAACAAAAAAGTTCACTTCCAAAATCATCAATTTAAACAAGTTAAAGTATCAGAGATGTCTTTGAACAAAAAAGTCAACTTCCAAAATCATCAATTTCAACAAGTAACAGTATCAGAGATGTCTTTGAACAAAAAAGTTCACTTCCAAAATCATCAAATTAAACAAGTTAAAGTATCAGAGATGTCTTTGAACATAAAAGTCAACTTCAAAATCATCAATTTTAACAAGTAAAAGTATCAGAGATGTCTTTGAACAAAAAAGTTCACTTCCAAAATCATCAATTACAACAAGTAAAAGTATCAAAGATGTCTTTGAACAAAAAATTCAACTTGCAAAATCATCAATTACAACAAATAAAAGTATCAGAGATGTCTTTGAACAAAAAAGTCAACTTCCAAAATCATCAATTTCAACAAGTAAAAGTATCAGAGATGTCTTTGAACAAAAAAGTTCACTTCCAAAATCATCAATTTCAACAAGTAAAAGTATCAGAGATGTCTTTGAACAAAAAAGTTTACTTCCAAAATTATCAATTTCAACAAGTAAAAGTATCAGAGATGTCTTTGAACAAAAAAGTTTACTTCCAAAATCATCAATTTAAACAAGTTAAAGTATCAGAGATGTCTTTGAACAAAAAAGTCAACTTCCAAAATCATCAATTTCAACAAGTAACAGTATCAGAGATGTCTTTGAACAAAAAAGTTCACTTCCAAAATCATCAATTTAAACAAGTTAAAGTATCAGAGATGTCTTTGAACAAAAAAGTCAACTTCCAAAATCATCAATTTCAACAAGTAACAGTATCAGAGATGTCTTTGAACAAAAAAGTTCACTTCCAAAATCATCAAATTAAACAAGTTAAAGTATCAGAGATGTCTTTGAACATAAAAGTCAACTTCAAAATCATCAATTTTAACAAGTAAAAGTATCAGAGATGTCTTTGAACAAAAAAGTTCACTTCCAAAATCATCAATTACAACAAGTAAAAGTATCAAAGATGTCTTTGAACAAAAAATTCAACTTGCAAAATCATCAATTTAAACAAGTTAAAGTATCAGAGATGTCTTTGAACAAAAAAGTCAACTTCAAAATCATCAATTTTAACAAGTAAAAGTATCAGAGATGTCTTTGAACAAAAAAGTTCATCTCCAAAATCATCAATTACAACAAGTAAAAGTATCAGAGATGTCTTTAACAAAAAATTCAACTTTCAAAATCATCAATTACAACAAGTAAAAGTATCAGAGATGTCTTTGAATAAAAAAGTCAACTTCCAAAATCATCAATTTCAACAAGTAAATGTATCAGAGATTTCTTTGAACAAAAAAGTTCACTTCCAAAATCATCAATTTAAACAAGTTAAAGTATCAGAGATGTCTTTGAACAAAAAAGTCAACTTCCAAAATCATCAATTTCAACAAGTAACAGTATCAGAGATGTCTTTGAACAAAAAAGTCAACTTCCAAAATCATCAATTTCAACAAGTAACAATATCAGAGATGTCTTTGAACAAAAAAGTTCACTTCCAAAATCATCAATTTCAACAAGTAAATGTATCAGAGATGTCTTTGAACAAAAAAGTCAACTTCCAAAATCATCAATTTCAACAAGTAACAGTATCAGAGATGTCTTTGAACAAAAAAGTTCACTTCCAAAATCATCAAATTAAACAAGTTAAAGTATCAGAGATGTCTTTGAACAAAAAAGTCAACTTCCAAAATCATCAATTTCAACAAGTAACAGTATCAGAGATGTCTTTGAACAAAAAAGTTCACATCCAAAATCATCAAATTAAACAAGTTAAAGTATCAGAGATGTCTTTGAACAAAAAAGTCAACTTCCAAAATCATCAATTTCAACAAGTAACAATATCAGAGATGTCTTTGAACAAAAAAGTTCACTTCCAAAATCATCAATTTCAACAAGTAAATGTATCAGAGATGTCTTTGAACAAAAAAGTTCACTTCCAAAATCATCAATTTAAACAAGTTAAATTATCAGAGATGTCTTTGAACAAAAAAGTCAACTTCCAAAATCATCAATTTCAACAAGTAACAGTATCAGAGATGTCTTTGAACAAAAAAGTTCACTTCCAAAATCATCAAATTAAACAAGTTAAAGTATCAGAGATGTCTTTGAACAAAAAAGTCAACTTCCAAAATCATCAATTTCAACAAGTAACATTATCAGAGATGTCTTTGAACAAAAAAGTCAACTTCCAAAATCATCAATTTCAACAAGTAACAATATCAGAGATGTCTTTGAACAAAAAAGTCAACTTCCAAAATCATCAATTTCAACAAGTATCAATATCAGAGATGTCTTTGAACAAAAAAGTCAACTTCCAAAATCATCAATTTCAACAAGTAACAATATCAGAGATGTCTTTGAACAAAAAAGTCAACTTCCAAAATCATCAATTTCAACAAGTAACAGTATCAGAGATGTCTTTGAACAAAAAAGTCAACTTCCAAAATCATCAATTTCAACAAGTAACAATATCAGAGATGTCTTTGAACAAAAAAGTTCACTTCCAAAATCATCAATTTCAACAAGTAAATGTATCAGAGATGTCTTTGAACAAAAAAGTTCACTTCCAAAATCATCAATTTAAACAAGTTAAAGTATCAGAGATGTCTTTGAACAAAAAAGTCAACTTCCAAAATCATCAATTTCAACAAGTAACAGTATCAGAGATGTCTTTGAACAAAAAAGTCAACTTCCAAAATCATCAATTTCAACAAGTAACAATATCAGAGATGTCTTTGAACAAAAAAGTTCACTTCCAAAATCATCAATTTCAACAAGTAAATGTATCAGAGATGTCTTTGAACAAAAAAGTTTACTTCCAAAATCATCAATTTAAACAAGTTAAAGTATCAGAGATGTCTTTGAACAAAAAAGTCAACTTCCAAATTCATCAATTTCAACAAGTAACAATATCAGAGATGTCTTTGAACAAAAAAGTTCACTTCCAAAATCATCAATTTCAACAAGTAAATGTATCAGAGATGTCTTTGAACAAAAAAGTTTACTTCCAAAATCATCAATTTAAACAAGTTAAAGTATCAGAGATGTCTTTGAACAAAAAAGTCAACTTCCAAAATCATCAATTTCAACAAGTAACAATATCAGAGATGTCTTTGAACAAAAAAGTCAACTTCCAAAATCATCAATTTCAACAAGTAACAGTATCAGAGATGTCTTTGAACAAAAAAGTCAACTTCTAAAATCATCAATTTCAACAAGTAACAATATCAGAGATGTCTTTGAACAAAAAAGTTCACTTCCAAAATCATCAATTTCAACAAGTAAATGTATCAGAGATGTCTTTGAACAAAAAAGTTTACTTCCAAAATCATCAATTTAAACAAGTTAAAGTATCAGAGATGTCTTTGAACAAAAAAGTCAACTTCCAAAATCATCAATTTCAACAAGTAACAATATCAGAGATGTCTTTGAACAAAAAAGTCAACTTCCAAAATCATCAATTTCAACAAGTAACAGTATCAGAGATGTCTTTGAACAAAAAAGTCAACTTCCAAAATCATCAATTTCAACAAGTAACAATATCAGAGATGTCTTTGAACAAAAAAGTTCACTTCCAAAATCATCAATTTCAACAAGTAAATGTATCAGAGATGTCTTTGAACAAAAAAGTTCACTTCCAAAATCATCAAATTAAACAAGTTAAAGTATCAGAGATGTCTTTGAACAAAAAAGTCAACTTCCAAAATCATCAATTTCAACAAGTAACAGTATCAGAGATGTCTTTGAACAAAAAAGTCAACTTCCAAAATCATCAATTTCAACAAGTTAAAGTATCAGAGATGTCTTTGAACAAAAAAGTCAACTTCCAAAATCATCAATTTCAACAAGTAAAAGTATCAGAGATGTCTTTGAACAAAAATGTTCACTTCCAAAATCATCAATTTCAACAAGTAAAAGTATCAGAGATGTCTTTGAACAAAAAAGTTTACTTCCAAAATTATCAATTTCAACAAGTAAAAGTATCAGAGATGTCTTTGAACAAAAAAGTTTACTTCCAAAATCATCAATTTAAACAAGTTAAAGTATCAGAGATGTCTTTGAACAAAAAAGTCAACTTCCAAAATCATCAATTTCAACAAGTAACAGTATCAGAGATGTCTTTGAACAAAAAAGTTCACTTCCAAAATCATCAATTTAAACAAGTTAAAGTATCAGAGATGTCTTTGAACAAAAAAGTCAACTTCCAAAATCATCAATTTCAACAAGTAACAGTATTAGAGATGTCTTTGAACAAAAAAGTTCACTTCCAAAATCATCAAATTAAACAAGTTAAAGTATCAGAGATGTCTTTGAACATAAAAGTCAACTTCAAAATCATCAATTTTAACAAGTAAAAGTATCAGAGATGTCTTTGAACAAAAAAGTTCACTTCCAAAATCATCAATTACAACAAGTAAAAGTATCAGAGATGTCTTTGAACAAAAAATTCAACTTGCAAAATCATCAATTACAACAAATAAAAGTATCAGAGATGTCTTTGAACAAAAAAGTCAACTTCCAAAATCATCAATTTCAACAAGTAAATGTATCAGAGATTTCTTTGAACAAAAAAGTTCACTTCCAAAATCATCAATTTAAACAAGTTAAAGTATCAGAGATGTCTTTGAACAAAAAAGTCAACTTCAAAATCATCAATTTTAACAAGTAAAAGTATCAGAGATGTCTTTGAACAAAAAAGTTCATCTCCAAAATCATCAATTACAACAAGTAAAAGTATCAGAGATGTCTTTAACAAAAAATTCAACTTTCAAAATCATCAATTACAACAAGTAAAAGTATCAGAGATGTCTTTGAACAAAAAAGTCAACTTCCAAAATCATCAATTTCAACAAGTAAATGTATCAGAGATTTCTTTGAACAAAAAAGTTCACTTCCAAAATCATCAATTTAAACAAGTTAAAGTATCAGAGATGTCTTTGAACAAAAAAGTCAACTTCCAAAATCATCAATTTCAACAAGTAACAGTATCAGAGATGTCTTTGAACAAAAAAGTCAACTTCCAAAATCATCAATTTCAACAAGTAACAATATCAGAGATGTCTTTGAACAAAAAAGTTCACTTCCAAAATCATCAATTTCAACAAGTAAATGTATCAGAGATGTCCTTGAACAAAAAAGTTCACTTCCAAAATAATCAATTTAAACAAGTTAAAGTATCAGAGATGTCTTTGAACAAAAAAGTCAACTTCCAAAATCATCAATTTCAACAAGTAACAGTATCAGAGATGTCTTTGAACAAAAAAGGCAACTTCCAAAATCATCAATTTCAACAAGTAACAATATCAGAGATGTCTTTGAACAAAAAAGTTCACTTCCAAAATCATCAATTTCAACAAGTAAATGTATCAGAGATGTCTTTGAACAAAAAAGTTTACTTCCAAAATCATCAATTTAAACAACTTAAAGTATCAGAGATGTCTTTGAACAAAAAAGTCAACTTCCAAAATCATCAATTTCAACAAGTAACAATATCAGAGATGTCTTTGAACAAAAAAGTCAACTTCCAAAATCATCAATTTCAACAAGTAACAATATCAGAGATGTCTTTGAACAAAAAAGTCAACTTCCAAAATCATCAATTTCAACAAGTAACAGTATCAGAGATGTCTTTGAACAAAAAAGTCAACTTCTAAAATCATCAATTTCAACAAGTAACAATATCAGAGATGTCTTTGAACAAAAAAGTTCACTTCCAAAATCATCAATTTCAACAAGTAAATGTATCAGAGATGTCTTTGAACAAAAAAGTTTACTTCCAAAATCATCAATTTAAACAAGTTAAAGTATCAGAGATGTCTTTGAACAAAAAAGTCAACTTCCAAAATCATCAATTTCAACAAGTAACAATATCAGAGATGTCTTTGAACAAAAAAGTCAACTTCCAAAATCATCAATTTCAACAAGTAACAGTATCAGAGATGTCTTTGAACAAAAAAGTCAACTTCCAAAATCATCAATTTCAACAAGTAACAATATCAGAGATGTCTTTGAACAAAAAAGTTCACTTCCAAAATCATCAATTTCAACAAGTAAATGTATCAGAGATGTCTTTGAACAAAAAAGTTCACTTCCAAAATCATCAAATTAAACAAGTTAAAGTATCAGAGATGTCTTTGAACAAAAAAGTCAACTTCCAAAATCATCAATTTCAACAAGTAACAGTATCAGAGATGTCTTTGAACAAAAAAGTCAACTTCCAAAATCATCAATTTCAACAAGTTAAAGTATCAGAGATGTCTTTGAACAAAAAAGTCAACTTCCAAAATCATCAATTTCAACAAGTAAAAGTATCAGAGATGTCTTTGAACAAAAAAGTTCACTTCCAAAATCATCAATTTCAACAAGTAAAAGTATCAAAGATGTCTTTGAACAAAAAAGTTTACTTCCAAATATATCAATTTCAACAAGTAAAAGTATCAGAGATGTCTTTGAACAAAAAAGTTTACTTCCAAAATCATCAATTTAAACAAGTTAAAGTATCAGAGATGTCTTTGAACAAAAAAGTCAACTTCCAAAATCATCAATTTCAACAAGTAACAGTATCAGAGATGTCTTTGAACAAAAAAGTTCACTTCCAAAATCATCAATTTAAACAAGTTAAAGTATCAGAGATGTCTTTGAACAAAAAAGTCAACTTCCAAAATCATCAATTTCAACAAGTAACAGTATCAGAGATGTCTTTGAACAAAAAAGTTCACTTCCAAAATCATCAAATTAAACAAGTTAAAGTATCAGAGATGTCTTTGAACATAAAAGTCAACTTCAAAATCATCAATTTTAACAAGTAAAAGTATCAGAGATGTCTTTGAACAAAAAAGTTCACTTCCAAAATCATCAATTACAACAAGTAAAAGTATCAGAGATGTCTTTGAACAAAAAATTCAACTTGCAAAATCATCAATTACAACAAATAAAAGTATCAGAGATGTCTTTGAACAAAAAAGTCAACTTCCAAAATCATCAATTTCAACAAGTAAATGTATCAGAGATTTCTTTGAACAAAAAAGTTCACTCCCAAAATCATCAATTTAAACAAGTTAAAGTATCAGAGATGTCTTTGAACAAAAAAGTCAACTTCCAAAATCATCAATTTCAACAAGTAAATGTATCAGAGATGTCTTTGAACAAAAAAGTTCACTTCCAAAATCATCAAATTAAACAAGTTAAAGTATCAGAGATGTCTTTGAACATAAAAGTCAACTTCAAAATCATCAATTTTAACAAGTAAAAGTATCAGAGATGTCTGAACAAAAAATTCAACTTGCAAAATCATCAATTTCAACAAGTTAAAGTATCAGAGATGTCTTTGAACAAAAAAGTCAACTTCAAAATCATCAATTTTAACAAGTAAAAGTATCAGAGATGTCTTTGAACAAAAAAGTTCACTTCCAAAATGATCAATTTTAACAAGTAAAAGTATCAGAGATGTCTTTGAACAAAAAAGTTCATCTCCAAAATCATCAATTACAACAAGTAAAAGTATCAGAGATGTCTTTAACAAAAAATTCAACTTGCAAAATCATCAATTACAACAAGTAAAAGTATCAGAGATGTCTTTGAACAAAAAAGTCAACTTCCAAAATCATCAATTTCAACAAGTAAATGTATCAGAGATTTCTTTGAACAAAAAAGTTCACTTCCAAAATCATCAATTTAAACAAGTTAAAGTATCAGAGATGTCTTTGAACAAAAAAGTCAACTTCCAAAATCATCAATTTCAACAAGTAAATGTATCAGAGATGTCTTTGAACAAAAAAGTCAACTTCCAAAATCATCAATTTCAACAAGTAACAGTATCAGAGATGTCTTTGAACAAAAAAGTTCACTTCCAAAATCATCAATTTAAACAAGTTAAAGTATCAGAGATGTCTTTGAACAAAAAAGTCAACTTCCAAAATCATCAATTTCAACAAGTAACAGTATCAGAGATGTCTTTGAACAAAAAAGTTTACTTCCAAAATCATCAATTTAAACAAGTTAAAGTATCAGAGATGTCTTTGAACAAAAAAGTCAACTTCCAAAATCATCAATTTCAACAAGTAACAGTATCAGAGATGTCTTTGAACAAAAAAGTTCACTTCCAAAATCATCAATTTCAACAAGTAAATGTATCAGAGATGTCTTTGAACAAAAAAGTTTACTTCCAAAATCATCAATTTAAACAAGTTAAAGTATCAGAGATGTCTTTGAACAAAAAAGTCAACTTCCAAAATCATCAATTTCAACAAGTAACAATATCAGAGATGTCTTTGAACAAAAAAGTCAACTTCCAAAATCATCAATTTCAACAAGTAACAGTATCAGAGATGTCTTTGAACAAAAAAGTCAACTTCCAAAATCATCAATTTCAACAAGTAACAATATCAGAGATGTCTTTGAACAAAAAAGTTCACTTCCAAAATCATCAATTTCAACAAGTAAATGTATCAGAGATGTCTTTGAACAAAAAAGTTCACTTCCAAAATCATCAAATTAAACAAGTTAAAGTATCAGAGATGTCTTTGAACAAAAAAGTCAACTTCCAAAATCATCAATTTCAACAAGTAACAGTATCAGAGATGTCTTTGAACAAAAAAGTCAACTTCCAAAATCATCAATTTCAACAAGTTAAAGTATCAGAGATGTCTTTGAACAAAAAAGTCAACTTCCAAAATCATCAATTTCAACAAGTAAAAGTATCAGAGATGTCTTTGAACAAAAAAGTTCACTTCCAAAATCATCAATTTCAACAAGTAAAAGTATCAAAGATGTCTTTGAACAAAAAAGTTTACTTCCAAATATATCAATTTCAACAAGTAAAAGTATCAGAGATGTCTTTGAACAAAAAAGTTTACTTCCAAAATCATCAATTTAAACAAGTTAAAGTATCAGAGATGTCTTTGAACAAAAAAGTCAACTTCCAAAATCATCAATTTCAACAAGTAACAGTATCAGAGATGTCTTTGAACAAAAAAGTTCACTTCCAAAATCATCAATTTAAACAAGTTAAAGTATCAGAGATGTCTTTGAACAAAAAAGTCAACTTCCAAAATCATCAATTTCAACAAGTAACAGTATCAGAGATGTCTTTGAACAAAAAAGTTCACTTCCAAAATCATCAAATTAAACAAGTTAAAGTATCAGAGATGTCTTTGAACATAAAAGTCAACTTCAAAATCATCAATTTTAACAAGTAAAAGTATCAGAGATGTCTTTGAACAAAAAAGTTCACTTCCAAAATCATCAATTACAACAAGTAAAAGTATCAGAGATGTCTTTGAACAAAAAATTCAACTTGCAAAATCATCAATTACAACAAATAAAAGTATCAGAGATGTCTTTGAACAAAAAAGTCAACTTCCAAAATCATCAATTTCAACAAGTAAATGTATCAGAGATTTCTTTGAACAAAAAAGTTCACTCCCAAAATCATCAATTTAAACAAGTTAAAGTATCAGAGATGTCTTTGAACAAAAAAGTCAACTTCCAAAATCATCAATTTCAACAAGTAAATGTATCAGAGATGTCTTTGAACAAAAAAGTTCACTTCCAAAATCATCAAATTAAACAAGTTAAAGTATCAGAGATGTTTTGAACATAAAAGTCAACTTCAAAATCATCAATTTTAACAAGTAAAAGTATCAGAGATGTCTGAACAAAAAATTCAACTTGCAAAATCATCAATTTCAACAAGTTAAAGTATCAGAGATGTCTTTGAACAAAAAAGTCAACTTCAAAATCATCAATTTTAACAAGTAAAAGTATCAGAGATGTCTTTGAACAAAAAAGTTCACTTCCAAAATGATCAATTTTAACAAGTAAAAGTATCAGAGATGTCTTTGAACAAAAAAGTTCATCTCCAAAATCATCAATTACAACAAGTAAAAGTATCAGAGATGTCTTTAACAAAAAATTCAACTTGCAAAATCATCAATTACAACAAGTAAAAGTATCAGAGATGTCTTTGAACAAAAAAGTCAACTTCCAAAATCATCAATTTCAACAAGTAAATGTATCAGAGATTTCTTTGAACAAAAAAGTTCACTTCCAAAATCATCAATTTAAACAAGTTAAAGTATCAGAGATGTCTTTGAACAAAAAAGTCAACTTCCAAAATCATCAATTTCAACAAGTAAATGTATCAGAGATGTCTTTGAACAAAAAAGTCAACTTCCAAAATCATCAATTTCAACAAGTAACAGTATCAGAGATGTCTTTGAACAAAAAAGTTCACTTCCAAAATCATCAATTTAAACAAGTTAAAGTATCAGAGATGTCTTTGAACAAAAAAGTCAACTTCCAAAATCATCAATTTCAACAAGTAACAGTATCAGAGATGTCTTTGAACAAAAAAGTTCACTTCCAAAATCATCAAATTAAACAAGTTAAAGTATCAGAGATGTCTTTGAACATAAAAGTCAACTTCAAAATCATCAATTTTAACAAGTAAAAGTATCAGAGATGTCTTTGAACAAAAAAGTTCACTTCCAAAATCATCAATTTCAACAAGTTAAAGTATCAGAGATGTCTTTCAACAAATAAGTTCACTTCTAAAATCATCAATTTCAACAAGTAAAAGTATCAGAGATGTCTTTGAACAAAAAAGTTCATCTCCAAAATCATCAATTACAACAAGTAAAAGTATCAGAGATGTCTTTGAACAAAAAATTCAACTTGCAAAATCATCAATTACAACAAGTAAAAGTATCAGAGATGTCTTTGAACAAAAAAGTCAACTTCCAAAATCATCAATTTCAACAAGTAAATGTATCAGAGATTTCTTTGAACAAAAAAGTTCACTTCCAAAATCATCAATTTAAACAAGTTAAAGTATCAGAGATGTCTTTGAACAAAAAAGTCAACTTCCAAAATCATCAATTTCAACAAGTAAATGTATCAGAGATGTCTTTGAACAAAAAAGTTCACTTCCAAAATCATCAAATTAAACAAGTTAAAGTATCAGAGATGTCTTTGAACATAAAAGTCAACTTCAAAATCATCAATTTTAACAAGTAAAAGTATCAGAGATGTCTGAACAAAAAATTCAACTTGCAAAATCATCAATTTCAACAAGTTAAAGTATCAGAGATGTCTTTGAACAAAAAAGTCAACTTCCAAAATCATCAATTTCAACAAGTAACAGTATCAGAGATGTCTTTGAACAAAAAAGTTCACATCCAAAATCATCAAATTAAACAAGTTAAAGTATCAGAGATGTCTTTGAACAAAAAAGTCAACTTCCAAAATCATCAATTTCAACAAGTAACAATATCAGAGATGTCTTTGAACAAAAAAGTTCACTTCCAAAATCATCAATTTCAACAAGTAAATGTATCAGAGATGTCTTTGAACAAAAAAGTTCACTTCCAAAATCATCAATTTAAACAAGTTAAATTATCAGAGATGTCTTTGAACAAAAAAGTCAACTTCCAAAATCATCAATTTCAACAAGTAACAGTATCAGAGATGTCTTTGAACAAAAAAGTTCACTTCCAAAATCATCAAATTAAACAAGTTAAAGTATCAGAGATGTCTTTGAACAAAAAAGTCAACTTCCAAAATCATCAATTTCAACAAGTAACAATATCAGAGATGTCTTTGAACAAAAAAGTCAACTTCCAAAATCATCAATTTCAACAAGTAACAATATCAGAGATGTCTTTGAACAAAAAAGTCAACTTCCAAAATCATCAATTTCAACAAGTAACAGTATCAGAGATGTCTTTGAACAAAAAAGTCAACTTCCAAAATCATCAATTTCAACAAGTAACAATATCAGAGATGTCTTTGAACAAAAAAGTTCACTTCCAAAGTCATCAATTTCAACAAGTAAATGTATCAGAGATGTCTTTGAACAAAAAAGTTTACTTTCAAAATCATCAATTTAAACAAGTTAAAGTATCAGAGATGTCTTTGAACAAAAAAGTCAACTTCCAAAATCATCAATTTCAACAAGTAACAATATCAGAGATGTCTTTGAACAAAAAAGTCAACTTCCAAAATCATCAATTTCAACAAGTAACAGTATCAGAGATGTCTTTGAACAAAAAAGTCAACTTCCAAAATCATCAATTTCAACAAGTTAATGTATCAGAGATGTCTTTGAACAAAAAAGTTCACTTCCAAAATCATCAATTTAAACAAGTAACAGTATCAGAGATGTCTTTGAACAAAAAAGTTCACTTCCAAAATCATCAATTTCAACAAGTAAATGTATCAGAGATGTCTTTGAACAAAAAAGTTCACTTCCAAAATCATCAATTTAAACAAGTTAAAGTATCAGAGATGTCTTTGAACAAAAAAGTCAACTTCCAAAATCATCAATTTCAACAAGTAACAGTATCAGAGATGTCTTTGAACAAAAAAGTTCACTTCCAAAATCATCAAATTAAACAAGTTAAAGTATCAGAGATGTCTTTGAACAAAAAAGTCAACTTCCAAAATCATCAATTTCAACAAGTAACAGTATCAGAGATGTCTTTGAACAAAAAAGTCAACTTCCAAAATCATCAATTTCAACTAGTTAAAGTATCAGAGATGTCTTTGAACAAAAAAGTCAACTTCCAAAATAATCAATTTCAACAAGTAAAAGTATCAGAGATGTCTTTGAACAAAAAAGTTCACTTCCAAAATCATCAATTTCAACAAGTAAAAGTATCAGAGATGTCTTTGAACAAAAAAGTTTACTTCCAAAATTATCAATTTCAACAAGTTAAAGTATCAGAGATGTCTTTGAACAAAAAAGTTTACTTCCAAAATCATCAATTTAAACAAGTTAAATTATCAGAGATGTCTTTGAACAAAAAAGTCAACTTCCAAAATCATCAATTTCAACAAGTAACAGTATCAGAGATGTCTTTGAACAAAAAAGTTCACTTCCAAAATCATCAATTTAAACAAGTTTAAGTATCAGAGATGTCTTTGAACAAAAAAGTCAACTTCCAAAATCATCAATTTCAACAAGTAACAGTATCAGAGATGTCTTTGAACAAAAAAGTTCACTTCCAAAATCATCAAATTAAACAAGTTAAAGTATCAGAGATGTCTTTGAACATAAAAGTCAACTTCAAAATCATCAATTTTAACAAGTAAAAGTATCAGAGATGTCTTTGAACAAAAAAGTTCACTTCCAAAATCATCAATTACAACAAGTAAAAGTATCAGAGATGTCTTTGAACAAAAAATTCAACTTGCAAAATCATCAATTACAACAAGTAAAAGTATCAGAGATGTCTTTGAACAAAAAAGTCAACTTCAAAATCATCAATTTTAACAAGTAAAAGTATCAGAGATGTCTTTGAACAAAAAAGTTCACTTCCAAAATCATCAATTTCAACAAGTTAAAGTATCAGAGATGTCTTTGAACAAAAAAGTCAACTTCAAAATCATCAATTTTAACAAGTAAAAGTATCAGAGATGTCTTTGAACAAAAAAGTTCATCTCCAAAATCATCAATTACAACAAGTAAAAGTATCAGAGATGTCTTTGAACAAAAAATTCAACTTGCAAAATCATCAATTACAACAAGTAAAAGTATCAGAGATGTCTTTGAACAAAAAAGTCAACTTCCAAAATCATCAATTTCAACAAGTAAATGTATCAGAGATTTCTTTGAACAAAAAAGTTCACTTCCAAAATCATCAATTTAAACAAGTTAAGGTATCAGAGATGTCTTTGAACAAAAAAGTCAACTTCCAAAATCATCAATTTCAACAAGTAAATGTATCAGAGATGTCTTTGAACAAAAAAGTTCACTTCCAAAATCATCAAATTAAACAAGTTAAAGTATCAGAGATGTCTTTGAACATAAAAGTCAACTTCAAAATCATCAATTTTAACAAGTAAAAGTATCAGAGATGTCTGAACAAAAAATTCAACTTGCAAAATCATCAATTTCAACAAGTTAAAGTATCAGAGATGTCTTTGAACAAAAAAGTCAACTTCAAAATCATCAATTTTAACAAGTAAAAGTATCAGAGATGTCTTTGAACAAAAAAGTTCACTTCCAAAATCATCAATTTAAACAAGTTAAGGTATCAGAGATGTCTTTGAACAAAAAAGTCAACTTCAAAAATCATCAATTTCAACAAGTAAATGTATCAGAGATTTCTTTGAACAAAAAAGTTCACATTTCAAAATCATCAATTTAAACAAGTAAATGTATCAGAGATGTCTTTGAACAAAAAAGTTCACTTCCAAAATCATCAAATTAAACAAGTTAAAGTATCAGAGATGTCTTTGAACATAAAAGTCAACTTCAAAATCATCAATTTTAACAAGTAAAAGTATCAGAGATGTCTGAACAAAAAATTCAACTTGCAAAATCATCAATTTCAACAAGTTAAAGTATCAGAGATGTCTTTGAACAAAAAAGTCAACTTCAAAATCATCAATTTTAACAAGTAAAAGTATCAGAGATGTCTTTGAACAAAAAAGTTCACTTCCAAAATCATCAATTTCAACAAGTTAAAGTATCAGAGATGTCTTTGAACAAAAAAGTCAACTTCAAAATCATCAATTTTAACAAGTAAAAGTATCAGAGATGTCTTTGAACAAAAAAGTTCATCTCCAAAATCATCAATTACAACAAGTAAAAGTATCAGAGATGTCTTTGAACAAAAAATTCAACTTGCAAAATCATCAATTACAACAAGTAAAAGTATCAGAGATGTCTTTGAACAAAAAAGTCAACTTCCAAAATCATCAATTTCAACAAGTAAATGTATCAGAGATTTCTTTGAACAAAAAAGTTCACTTCCAAAATCATCAATTTAAACAAGTTAAGGTATCAGAGATGTCTTTGAACAAAAAAGTCAACTTCCAAAATCATCAATTTCAACAAGTAAATGTATCAGAGATGTCTTTGAACAAAAAAGTTCACTTCCAAAATCATCAAATTAAACAAGTTAAAGTATCAGAGATGTCTTTGAACATAAAAGTCAACTTCAAAATCATCAATTTTAACAAGTAAAAGTATCAGAGATGTCTGAACAAAAAATTCAACTTGCAAAATCATCAATTTCAACAAGTTAAAGTATCAGAGATGTCTTTGAACAAAAAAGTCAACTTCAAAATCATCAATTTTAACAAGTAAAAGTATCAGAGATGTCTTTGAACAAAAAAGTTCACTTCCAAAATCATCAATTTCAACAAGTTAAAGTATCAGAGATGTCTTTGAACAAAAAAGTCAACTTCAAAATCATCAATTTTAACAAGTAAAAGTATCAGAGATGTCTTTGAACAAAAAAGTTCATCTCCAAAATCATCAATTACAACAAGTAAAAGTATCAGAGATGTCTTTGAACAAAAAATTCAACTTGCAAAATCATCAATAACAACAAGTAAAAGTATCAGAGATGTCTTTGAACAAAAAAGTCAACTTCCAAAATCATCAATTTCAACAAGTAAATGTATCAGAGATTTCTTTGAACAAAAAAGTTCACTTCCAAAATCATCAATTTAAACAAGTTAAAGTATCAGAGATGTCTTTGAACAAAAAAGTCAACTTCCAAAATCATCAATTTCAACAAGTAAATGTATCAGAGATGTCTTTGAACAAAAAAGTCAACTTCCAAAATAATCAATTTTAACAAGTAACAGTATCAGAGATGTCTTTGAACAAAAAAGTTCACTTCCAAAATCATCAATTTAAACAAGTTAAAGTATCAGAGATGTCTTTGAACAAAAAAGTCAACTTCCAAAATCATCAATTTCAACAAGTAACAGTATCAGAGATGTCTTTGAACAAAAAAGTTCACTTCCAAAATCATCAAATTAAACAAGTTAAAGTATCAGAGATGTCTTTGAACATAAAAGTCAACTTCAAAATCATCAATTTTAACAAGTAAAAGTATCAGAGATGTCTTTGAACAAAAAAGTTCACTTCCAAAATCATCAATTTCAACAAGTAAAAGTATCAGAGATGTCTTTGAACAAAAAAGTTCATCTCCAAAATCATCAATTACAACAAGTAAAAGTATCAGAGATGTCTTTGAACAAAAAATTAAACTTGCAAAATCATCAATTACAACAAGTAAAAGTATCAGAGATGTCTTTGAACAAAAAAGTTATTTTCCAAAATCATCAATTTCAACAAGTAAATGTATCAGAGATTTCTTTGAACAAAAAAGTTCACTTCCAAAATCATCAATTTAAACAAGTTAAAGTATCAGAGATGTCTTTGAACAAAAAAGTCAACTTCCAAAATCATCAATTTCAACAAGTAAATGTATCAGAGATGTCTTTGAACAAAAAAGTTCACTTCCAAAATCATCAAATTAAACAAGTTAAAGTATCAGAGATGTCTTTGAACATAAAAGTCAACTTCAAAATCATCAATTTTAACAAGTAGAAGTATCAGAGATGTCTGAACAAAAAATTCAACTTGCAAAATCATCAATTTCAACAAGTTAAAGTATCAGAGATGTCTTTGAACAAAAAAGTCAACTTCCAAAATCATCAATTTCAACAAGTTAAAGTATCAGAGATGTCTTTGAACAAAAAAGTTCACTTCCAAAATCATCAATTTCAACATGTTAAAGTATCAGAGATGTCTTTGAACAAAAAAGTTCACTTCCAAAATCATCAATTTCAACAAGTAAATGTATCAGAGATTTCTTTGAACAAAAAAGTTCACTTCCAAAATCATCAATTTAAACAAGTTAAAGTATCAGAGATGTCTTTGAACAAAAAAGTCAACTTCCAAAATCATCAATTTCAACAAGTAAATGTATCAGAGATGTCTTTGAACAAAAAAGTCAACTTCCAAAATCATCAATTTTAACAAGTAACAGTATCAGAGATGTCTTTGAACAAAAAAGTTCACTTCCAAAATCATCAATTACAACAAGTAAAAGTATCAGAGATGTCTTTGAACAAAAAAGTCAACTTCAAAATCATCAATTTTAACAAGTAAAAGTATCAGAGATGTCTTTGAACAAAAAAGTTCACTTCCAAAATCATCAATTTCAACAAGTTAAAGTATCAGAGATGTCTTTGAACAAAAAAGTCAACTTCAAAATCATCAATTTTAACAAGTAAAAGTATCAGAGATGTCTTTGAACAAAAAAGTTCATCTCCAAAATCATCAATTACAACAAGTAAAAGTATCAGAGATGTCTTTGAACAAAAAATTCAACTTGCAAAATCATCAATTACAACTAGTAAAAGTATCAGAGATGTCTTTGAACAAAAAAGTCAACTTCCAAAATCATCAATTTCAACAAGTAAATGTATCAGAGATTTCTTTGAACAAAAAAGTTCACTTCCAAAATCATCAATTTAAACAAGTTAAGGTATCAGAGATGTCTTTGAACAAAAAAGTCAACTTCCAAAATCATCAATTTCAACAAGTAAATGTATCAGAGATGTCTTTGAACAAAAAAGTTCACTTCCAAAATCATCAAATTAAACAAGTTAAAGTATCAGAGATGTCTTTGAACATAAAAGTCAACTTCAAAATCATCAATTTTAACAAGTAAACGTATCAGAGATGTCTGAACAAAAAATTCAACTTGCAAAATCATCAATTTCAACAAGTTAAAGTATCAGAGATGTCTTTGAACAAAAAAGTCAACTTCAAAATCATCAATTTTAACAAGTAAAAGTATCAGAGATGTCTTTGAACAAAAAAGTTCACTTCCAAAATCATCAATTTAAACAAGTTAAGGTATCAGAGATGTCTTTGAACAAAAAAGTCAACTTCAAAAATCATCAATTTCAACAAGTAAATGTATCAGAGATTTCTTTGAACAAAAAAGTTCACTTCCAAAATCATCAATTTAAACAAGTAAATGTATCAGAGATGTCTTTGAACAAAAAAGTTCACTTCCAAAATCATCAAATTAAACAAGTTAAAGTATCAGAGATGTCTTTGAACATAAAAGTCAACTTCAAAATCATCAATTTTAACAAGTAAAAGTATCAGAGATGTCTGAACAAAAAATTCAACTTGCAAAATCATCAATTTCAACAAGTTAAAGTATCAGAGATGTCTTTGAACAAAAAAGTCAACTTCAAAATCATCAATTTTAACAAGTAAAAGTATCAGAGATGTCTTTGAACAAAAAAGTTCACTTCCAAAATCATCAATTTCAACAAGTTAAAGTATCAGAGATGTCTTTGAACAAAAAAGTCAACTTCAAAATCATCAATTTTAACAAGTAAAAGTATCAGAGATGTCTTTGAACAAAAAAGTTCATCTCCAAAATCATCAATTACAACAAGTAAAAGTATCAGAGATGTCTTTGAACAAAAAATTCAACTTGCAAAATCATCAATTACAACAAGTAAAAGTATCAGAGATGTCTTTGAACAAAAAAGTCAACTTCCAAAATCATCAATTTCAACAAGTAAATGTATCAGAGATTTCTTTGAACAAAAAAGTTCACTTCCAAAATCATCAATTTAAACAAGTTAAGGTATCAGAGATGTCTTTGAACAAAAAAGTCAACTTCCAAAATCATCAATTTCAACAAGTAAATGTATCAGAGATGTCTTTGAACAAAAAAGTTCACTTCCAAAATCATCAAATTAAACAAGTTAAAGTATCAGAGATGTCTTTGAACATAAAAGTCAACTTCAAAATCATCAATTTTAACAAGTAAAAGTATCAGAGATGTCTGAACAAAAAATTCAACTTGCAAAATCATCAATTTCAACAAGTTAAAGTATCAGAGATGTCTTTGAACAAAAAAGTCAACTTCAAAATCATCAATTTTAACAAGTAAAAGTATCAGAGATGTCTTTGAACAAAAAAGTTCACTTCCAAAATCATCAATTTCAACAAGTTAAAGTATCAGAGATGTCTTTGAACAAAAAAGTCAACTTCAAAATCATCAATTTTAACAAGTAAAAGTATCAGAGATGTCTTTGAACAAAAAAGTTCATCTCCAAAATCATCAATTACAGCAAGTAAAAGTATCAGAGATGTCTTTGAACAAAAAATTCAACTTGCAAAATCATCAATTACAACAAGTAAAAGTATCAGAGATGTCTTTGAACAAAAAAGTCAACTTCCAAAATCATCAATTTCAACAAGTAAATGTATCAGAGATTTCTTTGAACAAAAAAGTTCACTTCCAAAATCATCAATTTAAACAAGTTAAGGTATCAGAGATGTCTTTGAACAAAAAAGTCAACTTCCAAAATCATCAATTTCAACAAGTAAATGTATCAGAGATGTCTTTGAACAAAAAAGTTCACTTCCAAAATCATCAAATTAAACAAGTTAAAGTATCAGAGATGTCTTTGAACATAAAAGTCAACTTCAAAATCATCAATTTTAACAAGTAAAAGTATCAGAGATGTCTGAACAAAAAATTCAACTTGCAAAATCATCAATTTCAACAAGTTAAAGTATCAGAGATGTCTTTGAACAAAAAAGTCAACTTCAAAATCATCAATTTTAACAAGTAAAAGTATCAGAGATGTCTTTGAACAAAAAAGTTCACTTCCAAAATCATCAATTTCAACAAGTTAAAGTATCAGAGATGTCTTTGAACAAAAAAGTCAACTTCAAAATCATCAATTTTAACAAGTAAAAGTATCAGAGATGTCTTTGAACAAAAAAGTTCATCTCCAAAATCATCAATTACAACAAGTAAAAGTATCAGAGATGTCTTTGAACAAAAAATTCAACTTGCAAAATCATCAATAACAACAAGTAAAAGTATCAGAGATGTCTTTGAACAAAAAAGTCAACTTCCAAAATCATCAATTTCAACAAGTAAATGTATCAGAGATTTCTTTGAACAAAAAAGTTCACTTCCAAAATCATCAATTTAAACAAGTTAAAGTATCAGAGATGTCTTTGAACAAAAAAGTCAACTTCCAAAATCATCAATTTCAACAAGTAAATGTATCAGAGATGTCTTTGAACAAAAAAGTCAACTTCCAAAATAATCAATTTTAACAAGTAACAGTATCAGAGATGTCTTTGAACAAAAAAGTTCACTTCCAAAATCATCAATTTAAACAAGTTAAAGTATCAGAGATGTCTTTGAACAAAAAAGTCAACTTCCAAAATCATCAATTTCAACAAGTAACAGTATCAGAGATGTCTTTGAACAAAAAAGTTCACTTCCAAAATCATCAAATTAAACAAGTTAAAGTATCAGAGATGTCTTTGAACATAAAAGTCAACTTCAAAATCATCAATTTTAACAAGTAAAAGTATCAGAGATGTCTTTGAACAAAAAAGTTCACTTCCAAAATCATCAATTTCAACAAGTAAAAGTATCAGAGATGTCTTTGAACAAAAAAGTTCATCTCCAAAATCATCAATTACAACAAGTAAAAGTATCAGAGATGTCTTTGAACAAAAAATTAAACTTGCAAAATCATCAATTACAACAAGTAAAAGTATCAGAGATGTCTTTGAACAAAAAAGTTATTTTCCAAAATCATCAATTTCAACAAGTAAATGTATCAGAGATTTCTTTGAACAAAAAAGTTCACTTCCAAAATCATCAATTTAAACAAGTTAAAGTATCAGAGATGTCTTTGAACAAAAAAGTCAACTTCCAAAATCATCAATTTCAACAAGTAAATGTATCAGAGATGTCTTTGAACAAAAAAGTTCACTTCCAAAATCATCAAATTAAACAAGTTAAAGTATCAGAGATGTCTTTGAACATAAAAGTCAACTTCAAAATCATCAATTTTAACAAGTAGAAGTATCAGAGATGTCTGAACAAAAAATTCAACTTGCAAAATCATCAATTTCAACAAGTTAAAGTATCAGAGATGTCTTTGAACAAAAAAGTCAACTTCCAAAATCATCAATTTCAACAAGTTAAAGTATCAGAGATGTCTTTGAACAAAAAAGTTCACTTCCAAAATCATCAATTTCAACATGTTAAAGTATCAGAGATGTCTTTGAACAAAAAAGTTCACTTCCAAAATCATCAATTTCAACAAGTAAATGTATCAGAGATTTCTTTGAACAAAAAAGTTCACTTCCAAAATCATCAATTTAAACAAGTTAAAGTATCAGAGATGTCTTTGAACAAAAAAGTCAACTTCCAAAATCATCAATTTCAACAAGTAAATGTATCAGAGATGTCTTTGAACAAAAAAGTCAACTTCCAAAATCATCAATTTTAACAAGTAACAGTATCAGAGATGTCTTTGAACAAAAAAGTTCACTTCCAAAATCATCAATTACAACAAGTAAAAGTATCAGAGATGTCTTTGAACAAAAAAGTCAACTTCAAAATCATCAATTTTAACAAGTAAAAGTATCAGAGATGTCTTTGAACAAAAAAGTTCACTTCCAAAATCATCAATTTCAACAAGTTAAAGTATCAGAGATGTCTTTGAACAAAAAAGTCAACTTCAAAATCATCAATTTTAACAAGTAAAAGTATCAGAGATGTCTTTGAACAAAAAAGTTCATCTCCAAAATCATCAATTACAACAAGTAAAAGTATCAGAGATGTCTTTGAACAAAAAATTCAACTTGCAAAATCATCAATTACAACTAGTAAAAGTATCAGAGATGTCTTTGAACAAAAAAGTCAACTTCCAAAATCATCAATTTCAACAAGTAAATGTATCAGAGATTTCTTTGAACAAAAAAGTTCACTTCCAAAATCATCAATTTAAACAAGTTAAGGTATCAGAGATGTCTTTGAACAAAAAAGTCAACTTCCAAAATCATCAATTTCAACAAGTAAATGTATCAGAGATGTCTTTGAACAAAAAAGTTCACTTCCAAAATCATCAAATTAAACAAGTTAAAGTATCAGAGATGTCTTTGAACATAAAAGTCAACTTCAAAATCATCAATTTTAACAAGTAAACGTATCAGAGATGTCTGAACAAAAAATTCAACTTGCAAAATCATCAATTTCAACAAGTTAAAGTATCAGAGATGTCTTTGAACAAAAAAGTCAACTTCAAAATCATCAATTTTAACATGTAAAAGTATCAGAGATGTCTTTGAACAAAAAAGTTCACTTCCAAAATCATCAATTTAAACAAGTTAAGGTATCAGAGATGTCTTTGAACAAAAAAGTCAACTTCAAAAATCATCAATTTCAACAAGTAAATGTATCAGAGATTTCTTTGAACAAAAAAGTTCACTTCCAAAATCATCAATTTAAACAAGTAAATGTATCAGAGATGTCTTTGAACAAAAAAGTTCACTTCCAAAATCATCAAATTAAACAAGTTAAAGTATCAGAGATGTCTTTGAACATAAAAGTCAACTTCAAAATCATCAATTTTAACAAGTAAAAGTATCAGAGATGTCTGAACAAAAAATTCAACTTGCAAAATCATCAATTTCAACAAGTTAAAGTATCAGAGATGTCTTTGAACAAAAAAGTCAACTTCAAAATCATCAATTTTAACAAGTAAAAGTATCAGAGATGTCTTTGAACAAAAAAGTTCACTTCCAAAATCATCAATTTCAACAAGTTAAAGTATCAGAGATGTCTTTGAACAAAAAAGTCAACTTCAAAATCATCAATTTTAACAAGTAAAAGTATCAGAGATGTCTTTGAACAAAAAAGTTCATCTCCAAAATCATCAATTACAACAAGTAAAAGTATCAGAGATGTCTTTGAACAAAAAATTCAACTTGCAAAATCATCAATTACAACAAGTAAAAGTATCAGAGATGTCTTTGAACAAAAAAGTCAACTTCCAAAATCATCAATTTCAACAAGTAAATGTATCAGAGATTTCTTTGAACAAAAAAGTTCACTTCCAAAATCATCAATTTAAACAAGTTAAGGTATCAGAGATGTCTTTGAACAAAAAAGTCAACTTCCAAAATCATCAATTTCAACAAGTAAATGTATCAGAGATGTCTTTGAACAAAAAAGTTCACTTCCAAAATCATCAAATTAAACAAGTTAAAGTATCAGAGATGTCTTTGAACATAAAAGTCAACTTCAAAATCATCAATTTTAACAAGTAAAAGTATCAGAGATGTCTGAACAAAAAATTCAACTTGCAAAATCATCAATTTCAACAAGTTAAAGTATCAGAGATGTCTTTGAACAAAAAAGTCAACTTCAAAATCATCAATTTTAACAAGTAAAAGTATCAGAGATGTCTTTGAACAAAAAAGTTCACTTCCAAAATCATCAATTTCAACAAGTTAAAGTATCAGAGATGTCTTTGAACAAAAAAGTCAACTTCAAAATCATCAATTTTAACAAGTAAAAGTATCAGAGATGTCTTTGAACAAAAAAGTTCATCTCCAAAATCATCAATTACAACAAGTAAAAGTATCAGAGATGTCTTTGAACAAAAAATTCAACTTGCAAAATCATCAATAACAACAAGTAAAAGTATCAGAGATGTCTTTGAACAAAAAAGTCAACTTCCAAAATCATCAATTTCAACAAGTAAATGTATCAGAGATTTCTTTGAACAAAAAAGTTCACTTCCAAAATCATCAATTTAAACAAGTTAAAGTATCAGAGATGTCTTTGAACAAAAAAGTCAACTTCCAAAATCATCAATTTCAACAAGTAAATGTATCAGAGATGTCTTTGAACAAAAAAGTCAACTTCCAAAATAATCAATTTTAACAAGTAACAGTATCAGAGATGTCTTTGAACAAAAAAGTTCACTTCCAAAATCATCAATTTAAACAAGTTAAAGTATCAGAGATGTCTTTGAACAAAAAAGTCAACTTCCAAAATCATCAATTTCAACAAGTAACAGTATCAGAGATGTCTTTGAACAAAAAAGTTCACTTCCAAAATCATCAAATTAAACAAGTTAAAGTATCAGAGATGTCTTTGAACATAAAAGTCAACTTCAAAATCATCAATTTTAACAAGTAAAAGTATCAGAGATGTCTTTGAACAAAAAAGTTCACTTCCAAAATCATCAATTTCAACAAGTAAAAGTATCAGAGATGTCTTTGAACAAAAAAGTTCATCTCCAAAATCATCAATTACAACAAGTAAAAGTATCAGAGATGTCTTTGATTAAAAAATTAAACTTGCAAAATCATCAATTACAACAAGTAAAAGTATCAGAGATGTCTTTGAACAAAAAAGTCATTTTCCAAAATCATCAATTTCAACAAGTAAATGTATCAGAGATTTCTTTGAACAAAAAAGTTCACTTCCAAAATCATCAATTTAAACAAGTTAAAGTATCAGAGATGTCTTTGAACAAAAAAGTCAACTTCCAAAATCATCAATTTCAACAAGTAAATGTATCAGAGATGTCTTTGAACAAAAAAGTTCACTTCCAAAATCATCAAATTAAACAAGTTAAAGTATCAGAGATGTCTTTGAACATAAAAGTCAACTTCAAAATCATCAATTTTAACAAGTAGAAGTATCAGAGATGTCTGAATAAAAAAATTCAACTTGCAAAATCATCAATTTCAACAAGTTAAAGTATCAGAGATGTCTTTGAACAAAAAAGTCAACTTCCAAAATCATCAATTTCAACAAGTTAAAGTATCAGAGATGTCTTTGAACAAAAAAGTTCACTTCCAAAATCATCAATTTCAACATGTTAAAGTATCAGAGATGTCTTTGAACAAAAAAGTTCACTTCCAAAATCATCAATTTCAACAAGTAAATGTATCAGAGATTTCTTTGAACAAAAAAGTTCACTTCCAAAATCATCAATTTAAACAAGTTAAAGTATCAGAGATGTCTTTGAACAAAAAAGTCAACTTCCAAAATCATCAATTTCAACAAGTAAATGTATCAGAGATGTCTTTGAACAAAAAAGTCAACTTCCAAAATCATCAATTTTAACAAGTAACAGTATCAGAGATGTCTTTGAACAAAAAAGTTCACTTCCAAAATCATCAATTTAAACAAGTTAAAGTATCAGAGATGTCTTTGAACAAAAAAGTCAACTTCCAAAATCATCAATTTCAACAAGTAACAGTATCAGAGATGTCTTTGAACAAAAAAGTTCACTTCCAAAATCATCAAATTAAACAAGTTAAAGTATCAGAGATGTCTTTGAACATAAAAGTCAACTTCAAAATCATCAATTTTAACAAGTAAAAGTATCAGAGATGTCTTTGAACAAAAAAGTTCACTTCCAAAATCATCAATTTTAACAAGTAAAAGTATCAGAGATGTCTTTGAACAAAAAAGTTCATCTCCAAAATCATCAATTACAACAAGTAAAAGTATCAGAGATGTCTTTGAACAAAAAATTCAACTTGCAAAATCATTAATTACAACAAGTAAAAGTATCAGAGATGTCTTTGAACAAAAAAGTCAACTTCCAAAATCATCAATTTCAACAAGTAAATGTATCAGAGATTTCTTTGAACAAAAAAGTTCACTTCCAAAATCATCAATTTAAACAAGTTAAAGTATCAGAGATGTCTTTGAACAAAAAAGTCAACTTCCAAAATCATCAATTTCAACAAGTAAATGTATCAGAGATGTCTTTGAACAAAAAAGTTCACTTCCAAAATCATCAAATTAAACAAGTTAAAGTATCAGAGATGTCTTTGAACATAAAAGTCAACTTCAAAATCATCAATTTCAACAAGTAGAAGTATCAGAGATGTCTGAACAAAAAATTCAACTTGCAAAATCATCAATTTCAACAAGTTAAAGTATCAGAGATGTCTTTGAACAAAAAAGTCAACTTCCAAAATCATAAATTTCAACAAGTTAAAGTATCAGAGATGTCTTTGAACAAAAAAGTCAACTTCCAAAATCATCAATTTCAACAAGTAACAATATCAGAGATGTCTTTGAACAAAAAAGTCAACTTCCAAAATCATCAATTTCAACAAGTAACAGTATCAGAGATGTCTTTGAACAAAAAAGTCAACTTCTAAAATCATCAATTTCAACAAGTAACAATATCAGAGATGTCTTTGAACAAAAAAGTTCACTTCCAAAATCATCAATTTCAACAAGTAAATGTATCAGAGATGTCTTTGAACAAAAAAGTTTACTTCCAAAATCATCAATTTAAACAAGTTAAAGTATCAGAGATGTCTTTGAACAAAAAAGTCAACTTCCAAAATCATCAATTTCAACAAGTAACAATATCAGAGATGTCTTTGAACAAAAAAGTCAACTTCCAAAATCATCAATTTCAACAAGTAACAGTATCAGAGATGTCTTTGAACAAAAAAGTCAACTTCCAAAATCATCAATTTCAACAAGTAACAATATCAGAGATGTCTTTGAACAAAAAAGTTCACTTCCAAAATCATCAATTTCAACAAGTAAATGTATCAGAGATGTCTTTGAACAAAAAAGTTCACTTCCAAAATCATCAAATTAAACAAGTTAAAGTATCAGAGATGTCTTTGAACAAAAAAGTCAACTTCCAAAATCATCAATTTCAGCAAGTAACAGTATCAGAGATGTCTTTGAACAAAAAAGTCAACTTCCAAAATCATCAATTTCAACAAGTAACAGTATCAGAGATGTCTTTGAACAAAAAAGTCAACTTCCAAAATCATCAATTTCAACAAGTTAAAGTATCAGAGATGTCTTTGAACAAAAAAGTTCACTTCCAAAATCATCAAATTAAACAAGTTAAAGTATCAGAGATGTCTTTGAACATAAAAGTTCACTTCCAAAATCATCAAATTAAACAAGTTAAAGTATCAGAGATGTCTTTGAACATAAAAGTCAACTTCAAAATCATCAATTTTAACAAGTAAAAGTATCAGAGATGTCTTTGAACAAAAAAGTTCACTTCCAAAATCATCAATTACAACAAGTAAAAGTATCAGAGATGTCTTTGAACAAAAAATTCAACTTGCAAAATCATCAATTACAACAAATAAAAGTATCAGAGATGTCTTTGAACAAAAAAGTCAACTTCCAAAATCATCAATTTCAACAAGTAAATGTATCAGAGATTTCTTTGAACAAAAAAGTTCACTCCCAAAATCATCAATTTAAACAAGTTAAAGTATCAGAGATGTCTTTGAACAAAAAAGTCAACTTCCAAAATCATCAATTTCAACAAGTAAATGTATCAGAGATGTCTTTGAACAAAAAAGTTCACTTCCAAAATCATCAAATTAAACAAGTTAAAGTATCAGAGATGTCTTTGAACATAAAAGTCAACTTCAAAATCATCAATTTTAACAAGTAAAAGTATCAGAGATGTCTGAACAAAAAATTCAACTTGCAAAATCATCAATTTCAACAAGTTAAAGTATCAGAGATGTCTTTGAACAAAAAAGTCAACTTCCAAAATCATCAATTTCAACAAGTAACAATATCAGAGATGTCTTTGAACAAAAAAGTCAACTTCCAAAATCATCAATTTCAACAAGTAACAGTATCAGAGATGTCTTTGAACAAAAAAGTCAACTTCTAAAATCATCAATTTCAACAAGTAACAATATCAGAGATGTCTTTGAACAAAAAAGTTCACTTCCAAAATCATCAATTTCAACAAGTAAATGTATCAGAGATGTCTTTGAACAAAAAAGTTTACTTCCAAAATCATCAATTTAAACAAGTTAAAGTATCAGAGATGTCTTTGAACAAAAAAGTCAACTTCCAAAATCATCAATTTCAACAAGTAACAATATCAGAGATGTCTTTGAACAAAAAAGTCAACTTCCAAAATCATCAATTTCAACAAGTAACAGTATCAGAGATGTCTTTGAACAAAAAAGTCAACTTCCAAAATCATCAATTTCAACAAGTAACAATATCAGAGATGTCTTTGAACAAAAAAGTTCACTTCCAAAATCATCAATTTCAACAAGTAAATGTATCAGAGATGTCTTTGAACAAAAAAGTTCACTTCCAAAATCATCAAATTAAACAAGTTAAAGTATCAGAGATGTCTTTGAACAAAAAAGTCAACTTCCAAAATCATCAATTTCAACAAGTAACAGTATCAGAGATGTCTTTGAACAAAAAAGTCAACTTCCAAAATCATCAATTTCAACAAGTTAAAGTATCAGAGATGTCTTTGAACAAAAAAGTCAACTTCCAAAATCATCAATTTCAACAAGTAAAAGTATCAGAGATGTCTTTGAACAAAAAAGTTCACTTCCAAAATCATCAATTTCAACAAGTAAAAGTATCAGAGATGTCTTTGAACAAAAAAGTTTACTTCCAAAATTATCAATTTCAACAAGTAAAAGTATCAGAGATGTCTTTGAACAAAAAAGTTTACTTCCAAAATCATCAATTTAAACAAGTTAAAGTATCAGAGATATCTTTGAACAAAAAAGTCAACTTCCAAAATCATCAATTTCAACAAGTAACAGTATCAGAGATGTCTTTGAACAAAAAAGTTCACTTCCAAAATCATCAATTTAAACAAGTTAAAGTATCAGAGATGTCTTTGAACAAAAAAGTAAACTTCCAAAATCATCAATTTCAACAAGTAACAGTATCAGAGATGTCTTTGAACAAAAAAGTTCACTTCCAAAATCATCAAATTAAACAAGTTAAAGTATCAGAGATGTCTTTGAACATAAAAGTCAACTTCAAAATCATCAATTTTAACAAGTAAAAGTATCAGAGATGTCTTTGAACAAAAAATTAAACTTGCAAAATCATCAATTACAACAAGTAAAAGTATCAGAGATGTCTTTGAACAAAAAAGTCATTTTCCAAAATCATCAATTTCAACAAGTAAATGTATCAGAGATTTCTTTGAACAAAAAAGTTCACTTCCAAAATCATCAATTTAAACAAGTTAAAGTATCAGAGATGTCTTTGAACAAAAAAGTCAACTTCCAAAATCATCAATTTCAACAAGTAAATGTATCAGAGATGTCTTTGAACAAAAAAGTTCACTTCCAAAATCATCAAATTAAACAAGTTAAAGTATCAGAGATGTCTTTGAACATAAAAGTCAACTTCAAAATCATCAATTTTAACAAGTAGAAGTATCAGAGATGTCTGAATAAAAAAATTCAACTTGCAAAATCATCAATTTCAACAAGTTAAAGTATCAGAGATGTCTTTGAACAAAAAAGTCAACTTCCAAAATCATCAATTTCAACAAGTTAAAGTATCAGAGATGTCTTTGAACAAAAAAGTTCACTTCCAAAATCATCAATTTCAACATGTTAAAGTATCAGAGATGTCTTTGAACAAAAAAGTTCACTTCCAAAATCATCAATTTCAACAAGTAAATGTATCAGAGATTTCTTTGAACAAAAAAGTTCACTTCCAAAATCATCAATTTAAACAAGTTAAAGTATCAGAGATGTCTTTGAACAAAAAAGTCAACTTCCAAAATCATCAATTTCAACAAGTAAATGTATCAGAGATGTCTTTGAACAAAAAAGTCAACTTCCAAAATCATCAATTTTAACAAGTAACAGTATCAGAGATGTCTTTGAACAAAAAAGTTCACTTCCAAAATCATCAATTTAAACAAGTTAAAGTATCAGAGATGTCTTTGAACAAAAAAGTCAACTTCCAAAATCATCAATTTCAACAAGTAACAGTATCAGAGATGTCTTTGAACAAAAAAGTTCACTTCCAAAATCATCAAATTAAACAAGTTAAAGTATCAGAGATGTCTTTGAACATAAAAGTCAACTTCAAAATCATCAATTTTAACAAGTAAAAGTATCAGAGATGTCTTTGAACAAAAAAGTTCACTTCCAAAATCATCAATTTTAACAAGTAAAAGTATCAGAGATGTCTTTGAACAAAAAAGTTCATCTCCAAAATCATCAATTACAACAAGTAAAAGTATCAGAGATGTCTTTGAACAAAAAATTCAACTTGCAAAATCATTAATTACAACAAGTAAAAGTATCAGAGATGTCTTTGAACAAAAAAGTCAACTTCCAAAATCATCAATTTCAACAAGTAAATGTATCAGAGATTTCTTTGAACAAAAAAGTTCACTTCCAAAATCATCAATTTAAACAAGTTAAAGTATCAGAGATGTCTTTGAACAAAAAAGTCAACTTCCAAAATCATCAATTTCAACAAGTAAATGTATCAGAGATGTCTTTGAACAAAAAAGTTCACTTCCAAAATCATCAAATTAAACAAGTTAAAGTATCAGAGATGTCTTTGAACATAAAAGTCAACTTCAAAATCATCAATTTCAACAAGTAGAAGTATCAGAGATGTCTGAACAAAAAATTCAACTTGCAAAATCATCAATTTCAACAAGTTAAAGTATCAGAGATGTCTTTGAACAAAAAAGTCAACTTCCAAAATCATAAATTTCAACAAGTTAAAGTATCAGAGATGTCTTTGAACAAAAAAGTCAACTTCCAAAATCATCAATTTCAACAAGTAACAATATCAGAGATGTCTTTGAACAAAAAAGTCAACTTCCAAAATCATCAATTTCAACAAGTAACAGTATCAGAGATGTCTTTGAACAAAAAAGTCAACTTCTAAAATCATCAATTTCAACAAGTAACAATATCAGAGATGTCTTTGAACAAAAAAGTTCACTTCCAAAATCATCAATTTCAACAAGTAAATGTATCAGAGATGTCTTTGAACAAAAAAGTTTACTTCCAAAATCATCAATTTAAACAAGTTAAAGTATCAGAGATGTCTTTGAACAAAAAAGTCAACTTCCAAAATCATCAATTTCAACAAGTAACAATATCAGAGATGTCTTTGAACAAAAAAGTCAACTTCCAAAATCATCAATTTCAACAAGTAACAGTATCAGAGATGTCTTTGAACAAAAAAGTCAACTTCCAAAATCATCAATTTCAACAAGTAACAATATCAGAGATGTCTTTGAACAAAAAAGTTCACTTCCAAAATCATCAATTTCAACAAGTAAATGTATCAGAGATGTCTTTGAACAAAAAAGTTCACTTCCAAAATCATCAAATTAAACAAGTTAAAGTATCAGAGATGTCTTTGAACAAAAAAGTCAACTTCCAAAATCATCAATTTCAACAAGTAACAGTATCAGAGATGTCTTTGAACAAAAAAGTCAACTTCCAAAATCATCAATTTCAACAAGTAACAGTATCAGAGATGTCTTTGAACAAAAAAGTCAACTTCCAAAATCATCAATTTCAACAAGTTAAAGTATCAGAGATGTCTTTGAACAAAAAAGTTCACTTCCAAAATCATCAAATTAAACAAGTTAAAGTATCAGAGATGTCTTTGAACATAAAAGTTCACTTCCAAAATCATCAAATTAAACAAGTTAAAGTATCAGAGATGTCTTTGAACATAAAAGTCAACTTCAAAATCATCAATTTTAACAAGTAAAAGTATCAGAGATGTCTTTGAACAAAAAAGTTCACTTCCAAAATCATCAATTACAACAAGTAAAAGTATCAGAGATGTCTTTGAACAAAAAATTCAACTTGCAAAATCATCAATTACAACAAATAAAAGTATCAGAGATGTCTTTGAACAAAAAAGTCAACTTCCAAAATCATCAATTTCAACAAGTAAATGTATCAGAGATTTCTTTGAACAAAAAAGTTCACTCCCAAAATCATCAATTTAAACAAGTTAAAGTATCAGAGATGTCTTTGAACAAAAAAGTCAACTTCCAAAATCATCAATTTCAACAAGTAAATGTATCAGAGATGTCTTTGAACAAAAAAGTTCACTTCCAAAATCATCAAATTAAACAAGTTAAAGTATCAGAGATGTCTTTGAACAAAAAAGTCAACTTGCAAAATCATCAATTTCAACAAGTTAAAGTATCAGAGATGTCTTTGAACAAAAAAGTCAACTTCCAAAATCATCAATTTCAACAAGTAACAATATCAGAGATGTCTTTGAACAAAAAAGTCAACTTCCAAAATCATCAATTTCAACAAGTAACAGTATCAGAGATGTCTTTGAACAAAAAAGTCAACTTCTAAAATCATCAATTTCAACAAGTAACAATATCAGAGATGTCTTTGAACAAAAAAGTTCACTTCCAAAATCATCAATTTCAACAAGTAAATGTATCAGAGATGTCTTTGAACAAAAAAGTTTACTTCCAAAATCATCAATTTAAACAAGTTAAAGTATCAGAGATGTCTTTGAACAAAAAAGTCAACTTCCAAAATCATCAATTTCAACAAGTAACAATATCAGAGATGTCTTTGAACAAAAAAGTCAACTTCCAAAATCATCAATTTCAACAAGTAACAATATCAGAGATGTCTTTGAACAAAAAAGTTCACTTCCAAAATCATCAATTTCAACAAGTAAATGTATCAGAGATGTCTTTGAACAAAAAAGTTCACTTCCAAAATCATCAAATTAAACAAGTTAAAGTATCAGAGATGTCTTTGAACAAAAAAGTCAACTTCCAAAATCATCAATTTCAACAAGTAACAGTATCAGAGATGTCTTTGAACAAAAAAGTCAACTTCCAAAATCATCAATTTCAACAAGTTAAAGTATCAGAGATGTCTTTGAACAAAAAAGTCAACTTCCAAAATCATCAATTTCAACAAGTAAAAGTATCAGAGATGTCTTTGAACAAAAAAGTTCACTTCCAAAATCATCAATTTCAACAAGTAAAATTATCAGAGATGTCTTTGAACAAAAAAGTTTACTTCCAAAATTATCAATTTCAACAAGTAAAAGTATCAGAGATGTCTTTGAACAAAAAAGTTTACTTCCAAAATCATCAATTTAAACAAGTTAAAGTATCAGAGATATCTTTGAACAAAAAAGTCAACTTCCAAAATCATCAATTTCAACAAGTAACAGTATCAGAGATGTCTTTGAACAAAAAAGTTCACTTCCAAAATCATCAATTTAAACAAGTTAAAGTATCAGAGATGTCTTTGAACAAAAAAGTAAACTTCCAAAATCATCAATTTCAACAAGTAACAGTATCAGAGATGTCTTTGAACAAAAAAGTTCACTTCCAAAATCATCAAATTAAACAAGTTAAAGTATCAGAGATGTCTTTGAACATAAAAGTCAACTTCAAAATCATCAATTTTAACAAGTAAAAGTATCAGAGATGTCTTTGAACAAAAAAGTTCACTTCCAAAATCATCAATTACAACAAGTAAAAGTATCAGAGATGTCTTTGAACAAAAAATTCAACTTGCAAAATCATCAATTACAACAAATAAAAGTATCAGAGATGTCTTTGAACAAAAAAGTCAACTTCCAAAATCATCAATTTCAACAAGTAAATGTATCAGAGATTTCTTTGAACAAAAAAGTTCACTCCCAAAATCATCAATTTAAACAAGTTAAAGTATCAGAGATGTCTTTGAACAAAAAAGTCAACTTCCAAAATCATCAATTTCAACAAGTAAATGTATCAGAGATGTCTTTGAACAAAAAAGTTCACTTCCAAAATCATCAAATTAAACAAGTTAAAGTATCAGAGATGTCTTTGAACATAAAAGTCAACTTCAAAATCATCAATTTTAACAAGTAAAAGTATCAGAGATGTCTGAACAAAAAATTCAACTTGCAAAATCATCAATTTCAACAAGTTAAAGTATCAGAGATGTCTTTGAACAAAAAAGTCAACTTCAAAATCATCAATTTTAACAAGTAAAAGTATCAGAGATGTCTTTGAACAAAAAAGTTCACTTCCAAAATGATCAATTTCAACAAGTTAAAGTATCAGAGATGTCTTTGAACAAAAAAGTCAACTTCAAAATCATCAATTTTAACAAGTAAAAGTATCAGAGATGTCTTTGAACAAAAAAGTTCATCTCCAAAATCATCAATTACAACAAGTAAAAGTATCAGAGATGTCTTTAACAAAAAATTCAACTTGCAAAATCATCAATTACAACAAGTAAAAGTATCAGAGATGTCTTTGAACAAAAAAGTCAACTTCCAAAATCATCAATTTCAACAAGTAACAGTATCAGAGATGTCTTTGAACAAAAAAGTTCACTTCCAAAATCATCAATTTAAACAAGTTAAAGTATCAGAGATGTCTTTGAACAAAAAAGTCAACTTCCAAAATCATCAATTTCAACAAGTAACAGTATCAGAGATGTCTTTGAACAAAAAAGTTCACTTCCAAAATCATCAAATTAAACAAGTTAAAGTATCAGAGATGTCTTTGAACATAAAAGTCAACTTCAAAATCATCAATTTTAACAAGTAAAAGTATCAGAGATGTCTTTGAACAAAAAAGTTCACTTCCAAAATCATCAATTTCAACAAGTAAAAGTATCAGAGATGTCTTTGAACAAAAAAGTTCACTTCCAAAATCATCAATTTCAACAAGTAAAAGTATCAGAGATGTCTTTGAACAAAAAAGTTCATCTCCAAAATCATCAATTACAACAAGTAAAAGTATCAGAGATGTCTTTGAACAAAAAATTCAACTTGCAAAATCATCAATTACAACAAGTAAAAGTATCAGAGATGTCTTTGAACAAAAAAGTCAACTTCCAAAATCATCAATTTCAACAAGTAAATGTATCAGAGATTTCTTTGAACAAAAAAGTTCACTCCCAAAATCATCAATTTAAACAAGTTAAAGTATCAGAGATGTCTTTGAACAAAAAAGTCAACTTCCAAAATCATCAATTTCAACAAGTAAATGTATCAGAGATGTCTTTGAACAAAAAAGTTCACTTCCAAAATCATCAAATTAAACAAGTTAAAGTATCAGAGATGTCTTTGAACATAAAAGTCAACTTCAAAATCATCAATTTTAACAAGTAAAAGTATCAGAGATGTCTGAACAAAAAATTCAACTTGCAAAATCATCAATTTCAACAAGTTAAAGTATCAGAGATGTCTTTGAACAAAAAAGTCAACTTCCAAAATCATCAATTTCAACAAGTAACAATATCAGAGATGTCTTTGAACAAAAAAGTCAACTTCCAAAATCATCAATTTCAACAAGTAACAGTATCAGAGATGTCTTTGAACAAAAAAGTCAACTTCTAAAATCATCAATTTCAACAAGTAACAATATCAGAGATGTCTTTGAACAAAAAAGTTCACTTCCAAAATCATCAATTTCAACAAGTAAATGTATCAGAGATGTCTTTGAACAAAAAAGTTTACTTCCAAAATCATCAATTTAAACAAGTTAAAGTATCAGAGATGTCTTTGAACAAAAAAGTCAACTTCCAAAATCATCAATTTCAACAAGTAACAATATCAGAGATGTCTTTGAACAAAAAAGTTCACTTCCAAAATCATCAATTTCAACAAGTAAATGTATCAGAGATGTCTTTGAACAAAAAAGTTCACTTCCAAAATCATCAAATTAAACAAGTTAAAGTATCAGAGATGTCTTTGAACAAAAAAGTCAACTTCCAAAATCATCAATTTCAACAAGTAACAGTATCAGAGATGTCTTTGAACAAAAAAGTCAACTTCCAAAATCATCAATTTCAACAAGTTAAAGTATCAGAGATGTCTTTGAACAAAAAAGTCAACTTCCAAAATCATCAATTTCAACAAGTAAAAGTATCAGAGATGTCTTTGGACAAAAAAGTCAACTTCCAAAATCATCAATTTCAACAAGTAAAAGTATCAGAGATGTCTTTGGACAAAAAAGTTCACTTCCAAAATCATCAATTTCAACAAGTAAAAGTATCAGAGATGTCTTTGAACAAAAAAGTCAACTTCCAAAATCATCAATTTCAACAAGTTAAAGTATCAGAGATGTCTTTGAACAAAAAAGTCAACTTCCAAAATCATCAATTTCAACAAGTAAAAGTATCAGAGATGTCTTTGGACAAAAAAGTTCACTTCCAAAATCATCAATTTCAACAAGTAAAAGTATCAGAGATGTCTTTGAACAAAAAAGTTTACTTCCAAAATTATCAATTTCAACAAGTAAAAGTATCAGAGATGTCTTTGAACAAAAAAGTTTACTTCCAAAATCATCAATTTAAACAAGTTAAAGTATCAGAGATATCTTTGAACAAAAAAGTCAACTTCCAAAATCATCAATTTCAACAAGTAACAGTATCAGAGATGTCTTTGAACAAAAAAGTTCACTTCCAAAATCATCAATTTAAACAAGTTAAAGTATCAGAGATGTCTTTGAACAAAAAAGTCAACTTCCAAAATCATCAATTTCAACAAGTAACAGTATCAGAGATGTCTTTGAACAAAAAAGTTCACTTCCAAAATCATCAAATTAAACAAGTTAAAGTATCAGAGATGTCTTTGAACATAAAAGTCAACTTCAAAATCATCAATTTTAACAAGTAAAAGTATCAGAGATGTCTTTGAACAAAAAAGTTCACTTCCAAAATCATCAATTACAACAAGTAAAAGTATCAGAGATGTCTTTGAACAAAAAATTCAACTTGCAAAATCATCAATTACAACAAATAAAAGTATCAGAGATGTCTTTGAACAAAAAAGTCAACTTCCAAAATCATCAATTTCAACAAGTAAATGTATCAGAGATTTCTTTGAACAAAAAAGTTCACTCCCAAAATCATCAATTTAAACAAGTTAAAGTATCAGAGATGTCTTTGAACAAAAAAGTCAACTTCCAAAATCATCAATTTCAACAAGTAAATGTATCAGAGATGTCTTTGAACAAAAAAGTTCACTTCCAAAATCATCAAATTAAACAAGTTAAAGTATCAGAGATGTCTTTGAACATAAAAGTCAACTTCAAAATCATCAATTTTAACAAGTAAAAGTATCAGAGATGTCTGAACAAAAAATTCAACTTGCAAAATCATCAATTTCAACAAGTTAAAGTATCAGAGATGTCTTTGAACAAAAAAGTCAACTTCAAAATCATCAATTTTAACAAGTAAAAGTATCAGAGATGTCTTTGAACAAAAAAGTTCACTTCCAAAATGATCAATTTCAACAAGTTAAAGTATCAGAGATGTCTTTGAACAAAAAAGTCAACTTCAAAATCATCAATTTTAACAAGTAAAAGTATCAGAGATGTCTTTGAACAAAAAAGTTCATCTCCAAAATCATCAATTACAACAAGTAAAAGTATCAGAGATGTCTTTAACAAAAAATTCAACTTGCAAAATCATCAATTACAACAAGTAAAAGTATCAGAGATGTCTTTGAACAAAAAAGTCAACTTCCAAAATCATCAATTTCAACAAGTAACAGTATCAGAGATGTCTTTGAACAAAAAAGTTCACTTCCAAAATCATCAATTTAAACAAGTTAAAGTATCAGAGATGTCTTTGAACAAAAAAGTCAACTTCCAAAATCATCAATTTCAACAAGTAACAGTATCAGAGATGTCTTTGAACAAAAAAGTTCACTTCCAAAATCATCAAATTAAACAAGTTAAAGTATCAGAGATGTCTTTGAACATAAAAGTCAACTTCAAAATCATCAATTTTAACAAGTAAAAGTATCAGAGATGTCTTTGAACAAAAAAGTTCACTTCCAAAATCATCAATTTCAACAAGTAAAAGTATCAGAGATGTCTTTGAACAAAAAAGTTCACTTCCAAAATCATCAATTTCAACAAGTAAAAGTATCAGAGATGTCTTTGAACAAAAAAGTTCATCTCCAAAATCATCAATTACAACAAGTAAAAGTATCAGAGATGTCTTTGAACAAAAAATTCAACTTGCAAAATCATCAATTACAACAAGTAAAAGTATCAGAGATGTCTTTGAACAAAAAAGTCAACTTCCAAAATCATCAATTTCAACAAGTAAATGTATCAGAGATTTCTTTGAACAAAAAAGTTCACTTACAAAATCATCAAATTAAACAAGTTAAAGTATCAGAGATGTCTTTGAACATAAAAGTCAACTTCAAAATCATCAATTTTAACAAGTAAAAGTATCAGAGATGTCTGAACAAAAAATTCAACTTGCAAAATCATCAATTTCAACAAGTTAAAGTATCAGAGATGTCTTTGAACAAAAAAGTCAACTTCCAAAATCATCAATTTCAACAAGTAACAGTATCAGAGATGTCTTTGAACAAAAAAGTTCACATCCAAAATCATCAAATTAAACAAGTTAAAGTATCAGAGATGTCTTTGAACAAAAAAGTCAACTTCCAAAATCATCAATTTCAACAAGTAACAATATCAGAGATGTCTTTGAACAAAAAAGTTCACTTCCAAAATCATCAAATTAAACAAGTTAAAGTATCAGAGATGTCTTTGAACAAAAAAGTCAACTTCCAAAATCATCAATTTCAACAAGTAACAGTATCAGAGATGTCTTTGAACAAAAAAGTTCACATCCAAAATCATCAAATTAAACAAGTTAAAGTATCAGAGATGTCTTTGAACAAAAAAGTCAACTTCCAAAATCATCAATTTCAACAAGTAACAATATCAGAGATGTCTTTGAACAAAAAAGTCAACTTCCAAAATCATCAATTTCAACAAGTAACAATATCAGAGATGTCTTTGAACAAAAAAGTCAACTTCCAAAATCATCAATTTCAACAAGTAACAGTATCAGAGATGTCTTTGAACAAAAAAGTCAACTTCCAAAATCATCAATTTCAACAAGTAACATTATCAGAGATGTCTTTGAACAAAAAAGTTCACTTCCAAAATCATCAATTTCAACAAGTAAATGTATCAGAGATGTCTTTGAACAAAAAAGTTTACTTCCAAAATCATCAATTTAAACAAGTTAAAGTATCAGAGATGTCTTTGAACAAAAAAGTCAACTTCCAAAATCATCAATTTCAACAAGTAACAATATCAGAGATGTCTTTGAACAAAAAAGTCAACCTCCAAAATCATCAATTTCAACAAGTAACAGTATCAGAGATGTCTTTGAACAAAAAAGTCAACTTCCAAAATCATCAATTTCAACAAGTAAATGTATCAGAGATGTCTTTGAACAAAAAAGTTCACTTCCAAAATCATCAATTTAAACAAGTAACAGTATCAGAGATGTCTTTGAACAAAAAAGTTCACTTCCAAAATCATCAATTTCAACAAGTAAATGTATCAGAGATGTCTTTGAACAAAAAAGTTCACTTCCAAAATCATCAATTTAAACAAGTTAAAGTATCAGCGATGTCTTTGAACAAAAAAGTCAACTTCCAAAATCATCAATTTCAACAAGTAACAGTATCAGAGATGTCTTTGAACAAAAAAGTTCACTTCCAAAATCATCAAATTAAACAAGTTAAAGTATCAGAGATGTCTTTGAACAAAAAAGTCAACTTCCAAAATCATCAATTTCAACAAGTAACAGTATCAGAGATGTCTTTGAACAAAAAAGTCAACTTCCAAAATCATCAATTTCAACTAGTTAAAGTATCAGAGATGTCTTTGAACAAAAAAGTTTACTTCCAAAATTATCAATTTCAACAAGTAAAAGTATCAGAGATGTCTTTGAACAAAAAAGTCAACTTCCAAAATCATCAATTTCAACAAGTAACAGTATCAGAGATGTCTTTGAACAAAAAAGTTCACATCCAAAATCATCAAATTAAACAAGTTAAAGTATCAGAGATGTCTTTGAACAAAAAAGTCAACTTCCAAAATCATCAATTTCAACAAGTAACAATATCAGAGATGTCTTTGAACAAAAAAGTCAACTTCCAAAATCATCAATTTCAACAAGTAACAATATCAGAGATGTCTTTGAACAAAAAAGTCAACTTCCAAAATCATCAATTTCAACAAGTAACAATATCAGAGATGTCTTTGAACAAAAAAGTTCACTTCCAAAATCATCAATTTCAACAAGTAAATGTATCAGAGATGTCTTTGAACAAAAAAGTTTACTTCCAAAATCATCAATTTAAACAAGTTAAAGTATCAGAGATGTCTTTGAACAAAAAAGTCAACTTCCAAAATCATCAATTTCAACAAGTAACAGTATCAGAGATGTCTTTGAACAAAAAAGTTCACATCCAAAATCATCAAATTAAACAAGTTAAAGTATCAGAGATGTCTTTGAACAAAAAAGTCAACTTCCAAAATCATCAATTTCAACAAGTAACAATATCAGAGATGTCTTTGAACAAAAAAGTCAACTTCCAAAATCATCAATTTCAACAAGTAACAATATCAGAGATGTCTTTGAACAAAAAAGTCAACTTCCAAAATCATCAATTTCAACAAGTAACAGTATCAGAGATGTCTTTGAACAAAAAAGTCAACTTCCAAAATCATCAATTTCAACAAGTAACATTATCAGAGATGTCTTTGAACAAAAAAGTTCACTTCCAAAATCATCAATTTCAACAAGTAAATGTATCAGAGATGTCTTTGAACAAAAAAGTTTACTTCCAAAATCATCAATTTAAACAAGTTAAAGTATCAGAGATGTCTTTGAACAAAAAAGTCAACTTCCAAAATCATCAATTTCAACAAGTAACAATATCAGAGATGTCTTTGAACAAAAAAGTCAACCTCCAAAATCATCAATTTCAACAAGTAACAGTATCAGAGATGTCTTTGAACAAAAAAGTCAACTTCCAAAATCATCAATTTCAACAAGTAAATGTATCAGAGATGTCTTTGAACAAAAAAGTTCACTTCCAAAATCATCAATTTAAACAAGTAACAGTATCAGAGATGTCTTTGAACAAAAAAGTTCACTTCCAAAATCATCAATTTCAACAAGTAAATGTATCAGAGATGTCTTTGAACAAAAAAGTTCACTTCCAAAATCATCAATTTAAACAAGTTAAAGTATCAGCGATGTCTTTGAACAAAAAAGTCAACTTCCAAAATCATCAATTTCAACAAGTAACAGTATCAGAGATGTCTTTGAACAAAAAAGTTCACTTCCAAAATCATCAAATTAAACAAGTTAAAGTATCAGAGATGTCTTTGAACAAAAAAGTCAACTTCCAAAATCATCAATTTCAACAAGTAACAGTATCAGAGATGTCTTTGAACAAAAAAGTCAACTTCCAAAATCATCAATTTCAACTAGTTAAAGTATCAGAGATGTCTTTGAACAAAAAAGTTTACTTCCAAAATTATCAATTTCAACAAGTAAAAGTATCAGAGATGTCTTTGAACAAAAAAGTCAACTTCCAAAATCATCAATTTCAACAAGTAACAGTATCAGAGATGTCTTTGAACAAAAAAGTTCACATCCAAAATCATCAAATTAAACAAGTTAAAGTATCAGAGATGTCTTTGAACAAAAAAGTCAACTTCCAAAATCATCAATTTCAACAAGTAACAATATCAGAGATGTCTTTGAACAAAAAAGTCAACTTCCAAAATCATCAATTTCAACAAGTAACAATATCAGAGATGTCTTTGAACAAAAAAGTCAACTTCCAAAATCATCAATTTCAACAAGTAACAATATCAGAGATGTCTTTGAACAAAAAAGTTCACTTCCAAAATCATCAATTTCAACAAGTAAATGTATCAGAGATGTCTTTGAACAAAAAAGTTTACTTCCAAAATCATCAATTTAAACAAGTTAAAGTATCAGAGATGTCTTTGAACAAAAAAGTCAACTTCCAAAATCATCAATTTCAACAAGTAACAGTATCAGAGATGTCTTTGAACAAAAAAGTTCACATCCAAAATCATCAAATTAAACAAGTTAAAGTATCAGAGATGTCTTTGAACAAAAAAGTCAACTTCCAAAATCATAAATTTCAACAAGTAACAATATCAGAGATGTCTTTGAACAAAAAAGTTCACTTCCAAAATCATCAAATTAAACAAGTTAAAGTATCAGAGATGTCTTTGAACAAAAAAGTCAACTTCCAAAATCATCAATTTCAACAAGTAACAGTATCAGAGATGTCTTTGAACAAAAAAGTTCACATCCAAAATCATCAAATTAAACAAGTTAAAGTATCAGAGATGTCTTTGAACAAAAAAGTCAACTTCCAAAATCATCAATTTCAACAAGTAACAATATCAGAGATGTCTTTGAACAAAAAAGTCAACTTCCAAAATCATCAATTTCAACAAGTAACAATATCAGAGATGTCTTTGAACAAAAAAGTCAACTTCCAAAATCATCAATTTCAACAAGTAACAGTATCAGAGATGTCTTTGAACAAAAAAGTCAACTTCCAAAATCATCAATTTCAACAAGTAACAATATCAGAGATGTCTTTGAACAAAAAAGTTCACTTCCAAAATCATCAATTTCAACAAGTAAATGTATCAGAGATGTCTTTGAACAAAAAAGTTTACTTCCAAAATCATCAATTTAAACAAGTTAAAGTATCAGAGATGTCTTTGAACAAAAAAGTCAACTTCCAAAATCATCAATTTCAACAAGTAACAATATCAGAGATGTCTTTGAACAAAAAAGTCAACCTCCAAAATCATCAATTTCAACAAGTAACAGTATCAGAGATGTCTTTGAACAAAAAAGTCAACTTCCAAAATCATCAATTTCAACAAGTAAATGTATCAGAGATGTCTTTGAACAAAAAAGTTCACTTCCAAAATCATCAATTTAAACAAGTAACAGTATCAGAGATGTCTTTGAACAAAAAAGTTCACTTCCAAAATCATCAATTTCAACAAGTAAATGTATCAGAGATGTCTTTGAACAAAAAAGTTCACTTCCAAAATCATCAATTTAAACAAGTTAAAGTATCAGAGATGTCTTTGAACAAAAAAGTCAACTTCCAAAATCATCAATTTCAACAAGTAACAGTATCAGAGATGTCTTTGAACAAAAAAGTTCACTTCCAAAATCATCAAATTAAACAAGTTAAAGTATCAGAGATGTCTTTGAACAAAAAAGTCAACTTCCAAAATCATCAATTTCAACAAGTAACAGTATCAGAGATGTCTTTGAACAAAAAAGTCAACTTCCAAAATCATCAATTTCAACTAGTTAAAGTATCAGAGATGTCTTTGAACAAAAAAGTTTACTTCCAAAATTATCAATTTCAACAAGTAAAAGTATCAGAGATGTCTTTGAACAAAAAAGTCAACTTCCAAAATCATCAATTTCAACAAGTAACAGTATCAGAGATGTCTTTGAACAAAAAAGTTCACATCCAAAATCATCAAATTAAACAAGTTAAAGTATCAGAGATGTCTTTGAACAAAAAAGTCAACTTCCAAAATCATCAATTTCAACAAGTAACAATATCAGAGATGTCTTTGAACAAAAAAGTCAACTTCCAAAATCATCAATTTCAACAAGTAACAATATCAGAGATGTCTTTGAACAAAAAAGTTCACTTCCAAAATCATCAATTTCAACAAGTAAATGTATCAGAGATGTCTTTGAACAAAAAAGTTTACTTCCAAAATCATCAATTTAAACAAGTTAAAGTATCAGAGATGTCTTTGAACAAAAAAGTTCACATCCAAAATCATCAATTTCAACAAGTAACAATATCAGAGATGTCTTTGAACAAAAAAGTCAACTTCCAAAATCATCAATTTCAACAAGTAACAGTATCAGAGATGTCTTTGAACAAAAAAGTCAACTTCCAAAATCATCAATTTCAACAAGTAACAATATCAGAGATGTCTTTGAACAAAAAAGTTCACTTCCAAAATCATCAATTTCAACAAGTAAATGTATCAGAGATGTCTTTGAACAAAAAAGTTTACTTCCAAAATCATCAATTTAAACAAGTTAAAGTATCAGAGATGTCTTTGAACAAAAAAGTCAACTTCCAAAATCATCAATTTCAACAAGTAACAATATCAGAGATGTCTTTGAACAAAAAAGTCAACTTCCAAAATCATCAATTTCAACAAGTAACAGTATCAGAGATGTCTTTGAACAAAAAAGTCAACTTCCAAAATCATCAATTTCAACAAGTAAATGTATCAGAGATGTCTTTGAACAAAAAAGTTCACTTCCAAAATCATCAATTTAAACAAGTAACAGTATCAGAGATGTCTTTGAACAAAAAAGTTCACTTCCAAAATCATCAATTTCAACAAGTAAATGTATCAGAGATGTCTTTGAACAAAAAAGTTCACTTCCAAAATCATCAATTTAAACAAGTTAAAGTATCAGAGATGTCTTTGAACAAAAAAGTCAACTTCCAAAATCATCAATTTCAACAAGTAACAGTATCAGAGATGTCTTTGAACAAAAAAGTTCACTTCCAAAATCATCAATTTAAACAAGTAACAGTATCAGAGATGTCTTTGAACAAAAAAGTTCACTTCCAAAATCATCAATTTCAACAAGTAAATGTATCAGAGATGTCTTTGAACAAAAAAGTTCACTTCCAAAATCATCAATTTAAACAAGTTAAAGTATCAGAGATGTCTTTGAACAAAAAAGTCAACTTCCAAAATCATCAATTTCAACAAGTAACAGTATCAGAGATGTCTTTGAACAAAAAAGTCAACTTCCAAAATCATCAATTTCAACTAGTTAAAGTATCAGAGATGTCTTTGAACAAAAAAGTTTACTTCCAAAATTATCAATTTCAACAAGTAAAAGTATCAGAGATGTCTTTGAACAAAAAAGTTTACTTCCAAAATCATCAATTTAAACAAGTTAAATTATCAGAGATGTCTTTGAACAAAAAAGTCAACTTCCAAAATAATCAATTTTAACAAGTAAAAGTATCAGAGATGTCTTTGAACAAAAAAGTTCACTTCCAAAATCATCAATTTCAACAAGTAAAAGTATCAGAGATGTCTTTGAACAAAAAAGTTTACTTCCAAAATTATCAATTTCAACAAGTAAAAGTATCAGAGATGTCTTTGAACAAAAAAGTTTACTTCCAAAATCATCAATTTAAACAAGTTAAATTATCAGAGATGTCTTTGAACAAAAAAGTCAACTTCCAAAATCATCAATTTCAACAAGTAACAGTATCAGAGATGTCTTTGAACAAAAAAGTTCACTTCCAAAATCATCAATTTAAACAAGTTAAAGTATCAGAGATGTCTTTGAACAAAAAAGTCAACTTCCAAAATCATCAATTTCAACAAGTAACAGTATCAGAGATGTCTTTGAACAAAAAAGTTCACTTCCAAAATCATCAAATTAAACAAGTTAAAGTATCAGAGATGTCTTTGAACATAAAAGTCAACTTCAAAATCATCAATTTTAACAAGTAAAAGTATCAGAGATGTCTTTGAACAAAAAAGTTCACTTCCAAAATCATCAATTACAACAAGTAAAAGTATCAGAGATGTCTTTGAACAAAAAATTCAACTTGCAAAATCATCAATTACAACAAGTAAAAGTATCAGAGATGTCTTTGAACAAAAAAGTCAACTTCAAAAATCATCAATTTCAACAAGTAAATGTATCAGAGATTTCTTTGAACAAAAAAGTTCACTTCCAAAATCATCAATTTAAACAAGTAAATGTATCAGAGATGTCTTTGAACAAAAAAGTTCACTTCCAAAATCATCAAATTAAACAAGTTAAAGTATCAGAGATGTCTTTGAACATAAAAGTCAACTTCAAAATCATCAATTTTAACAAGTAAAAGTATCAGAGATGTCTGAACAAAAAATTCAACTTGCAAAATCATCAATTTCAACAAGTTAAAGTATCAGAGATGTCTTTGAACAAAAAAGTCAACTTCAAAATCATCAATTTTAACAAGTAAAAGTATCAGAGATGTCTTTGAACAAAAAAGTTCACTTCCAAAATCATCAATTTCAACAAGTTAAAGTATCAGAGATGTCTTTGAACAAAAAAGTCAACTTCAAAATCATCAATTTTAACAAGTAAAAGTATCAGAGATGTCTTTGAACAAAAAAGTTCATCTCCAAAATCATCAATTACAACAAGTAAAAGTATCAGAGATGTCTTTGAACAAAAAATTCAACTTGCAAAATCATCAATTACAACAAGTAAAAGTATCAGAGATGTCTTTGAACAAAAAAGTCAACTTCCAAAATCATCAATTTCAACAAGTAAATGTATCAGAGATGTCTTTGAACAAAAAAGTTCACTTCCAAAATCATCAATTTAAACAAGTTAAGGTATCAGAGATGTCTTTGAACAAAAAAGTCAACTTCCAAAATCATCAATTTCAACAAGTAAATGTATCAGAGATGTCTTTGAACAAAAAAGTTCACTTCCAAAATCATCAAATTAAACAAGTTAAAGTATCAGAGATGTCTTTGAACATAAAAGTCAACTTCAAAATCATCAATTTTAACAAGTAAAAGTATCAGAGATGTCTGAACAAAAAATTCAACTTGCAAAATCATCAATTTCAACAAGTTAAAGTATCAGAGATGTCTTTGAACAAAAAAGTCAACTTCAAAATCATCAATTTTAACAAGTAAAAGTATCAGAGATGTCTTTGAACAAAAAAGTTCACTTCCAAAATCATCAATTTCAACAAGTTAAAGTATCAGAGATGTCTTTGAACAAAAAAGTCAACTTCCAAAATCATCAATTTCAACAAGTAAATGTATCAGAGATGTCTTTGAACAAAAAAGTTCACTTCCAAAATCATCAAATTAAACAAGTTAAAGTATCAGAGATGTCTTTGAACATAAAAGTCAACTTCAAAATCATCAATTTTAACAAGTAAAAGTATCAGAGATGTCTTTGAACAAAAAAGTTCATCTCCAAAATCATCAATTACAACAAGTAAAAGTATCAGAGATGTCTTTGAACAAAAAATTCAACTTGCAAAATCATCAATTACAACAAGTAAAAGTATCAGAGATGTCTTTGAACAAAAAAGTCAACTTCCAAAATCATCAATTTCAACAAGTAAATGTATCAGAGATTTCTTTGAACAAAAAAGTTCACTTCCAAAATCATCAATTTAAACAAGTTAAAGTATCAGAGATGTCTTTGAACAAAAAAGTCAACTTCCAAAATCATCAATTTCAACAAGTAAATGTATCAGAGATGTCTTTGAACAAAAAAGTCAACTTCCAAAATCATCAATTTTAACAAGTAACAGTATCAGAGATGTCTTTGAACAAAAAAGTTCACTTCCAAAATCATCAATTTAAACAAGTTAAAGTATCAGAGATGTCTTTGAACAAACAAGTCAACTTCCAAAATCATCAATTTCAACAAGTAACAGTATCAGAGATGTCTTTGAACAAAAAAGTTCACTTCCAAAATCATCAAATTAAACAAGTTAAAGTATCAGAGATGTCTTTGAACATAAAAGTCAACTTCAAAATCATCAATTTTAACAAGTAAAAGTATCAGAGATGTCTTTGAACAAAAAAGTTCACTTCCAAAATCATCAATTTCAACAAGTAAAAGTATCAGAGATGTCTTTGAACAAAAAAGTTCATCTCCAAAATCATCAATTACAACAAGTAAAAGTATCAGAGATGTCTTTGAACAAAAAATTAAACTTGCAAAATCATCAATTACAACAAGTAAAAGTATCAGAGATGTCTTTGAACAAAAAAGTCATTTTCCAAAATCATCAATTTCAACAAGTAAATGTATCAGAGATTTCTTTGAACAAAAAAGTTCACTTCCAAAATCATCAATTTAAACAAGTTAAAGTATCAGAGATGTCTTTGAACAAAAAAGTCAACTTCCAAAATCATCAATTTCAACAAGTAAATGTATCAGAGATGTCTTTGAACAAAAAAGTTCACTTCCAAAATCATCAAATTAAACAAGTTAAAGTATCAGAGATGTCTTTGAACATAAAAGCCAACTTCAAAATCATCAATTTTAACAAGTAGAAGTATCAGAGATGTCTGAACAAAAAATTCAACTTGCAAAATCATCAATTTCAACAAGTTAAAGTATCAGAGATGTCTTTGAACAAAAAAGTCAACTTCCAAAATCATCAATTTCAACAAGTTAAAGTATCAGAGATGTCTTTGAACAAAAAAGTTCACTTCCAAAATCATCAATTTCAACAAGTTAAAGTATCAGAGATGTCTTTGAACAAAAAAGTTCACTTCCAAAATCATCAATTTCAACAAGTAAATGTATCAGAGATTTCTTTGAACAAAAAAGTTCACTTCCAAAATCATCAATTTAAACAAGTTAAAGTATCAGAGATGTCTTTGAACAAAAAAGTCAACTTCCAAAATCATCAATTTCAACAAGTTAATGTATCAGAGATGTCTTTGAAAAAAAAGTCAACTTCCAAAATCATCAATTTTAACAAGTAACAGTATCAGAGATGTCTTTGAACAAAAAAGTTCACTTCCAAAATCATCAATTTAAACAAGTTAAAGTATCAGAGATGTCTTTGAACAAAAAAGTCAACTTCCAAAATCATCAATTTCAACAAGTAACAGTATCAGAGATGTCTTTGAACAAAAAAGTTCACTTCCAAAATCATCAAATTAAACAAGTTAAAGTATCAGAGATGTCTTTGAACATAAAAGTCAACTTCAAAATCATCAATTTTAACAAGTAAAAGTATCAGAGATGTCTTTGAACAAAAAAGTTCACTTCCAAAATCATCAATTTTAACACGTAAAAGTATCAGAGATGTCTTTGAACAAAAAAGTTCATATCCAAAATCATCAATTACAACAAGTAAAAGTATCAGAGATGTCTTTGAACAAAAAATTCAACTTGCAAAATCATCAATTACAACAAGTAAAAGTATCAGAGATGTCTTTGAACAAAAAAGTCAACTTCCAAAATCATCAATTTCAACAAGTAAATGTATCAGAGATGTCTTTGAACAAAAAAGTTCACTTCCAAAATCATCAAATTAAACAAGTAAAAGTATCAGAGATGTCTTTGAACATAAAAGTCAACTTCAAAATCATCAATTTCAACAAGTAGAAGTATCAGAGATGTCTGAACAAAAAATTCAACTTGCAAAATCATCAATTTCAACAAGTTAAAGTATCAGAGATGTCTTTGAACAAAAAAGTCAACTTCCAAAATCATCAATTTCAACAAGTTAAAGTATCAGAGATGTCTTTGAACAAAAAAGTTCACTTCCAAAATCATCAATTTAAACAAGTTAAAGTATCAGAGATGTCTTTGAACAAAAAAGTCAACTTCCAAAATCATCAATTTCAACAAGTAAATGTATCAGAGATGTCTTTGAACAAAAAAGTTCACTTCCAAAATCATCAATTTAAACAAGTTAAAGTATCAGAGATGTCTTTGAACAAAAAAGTCAACTTCCAAAATCATCAATTTCAACAAGTAAATGTATCAGAGATGTCTTTGAACAAAAAAGTTCACTTCCAAAATCATCAAATTAAACAAGTTAAAGTATCAGAGATGTCTTTGAACATAAAAGTCAACTTCAAAATCATCAATTTCAACAAGTAGAAGTATCAGAGATGTCTGAACAAAAAATTCAACTTGCAAAATCATCAATTTCAACAAGTTAAAGTATCAGAGATGTCTTTGAACAAAAAAGTCAACTTCCAAAATCATCAATTTCAACAAGTTAAAGTATCAGAGATGTCTTTGAACAAAAAAGTTCACTTCCAAAATCATCAATTTCAACAAGTTAAAGTATCAGAGATGTCTTTGAACAAAAAAGTTCACTTCCAAAATCATCAATTTCAACAAGTTAAAGTATCAGAGATGTCTTTGAACAAAAAAGTCAACTTCCAAAATCATCAATTACAACAAGTAAAAGTATCAGAGATGTCTTTGAACAAAAAAGTTCATCTCCAAAATCATCAATTACAACAAGTAAAAGTATCAGAGATGTCTTTGAACAAAAAAGTTCACTTCCAAAATCATCAATTTCAACAAGTAAAAGTATCAGAGATGTCTTTGAACAAAAAAGTTCACTTCCAAAATCATCAATTTCAACAAGTTAAAGTATCAGAGATGTCTTTGAACAAAAAAGTTCATCTCCAAAATCATCAATTACAACAAGTAAAAGTATCAGAGATGTCTTTGAACAAAAAATTCAACTTGCAAAATCATCAATAACAACAAGTAAAAGTATCAGAGATGTCTTTGAACAAAAAAGTCAACTTCCAAAATCATCAATTTCAACAAGTAACAGTATCAGAGATGTCTTTGAACAAAAAAGTTCACTTCCAAAATCATCAATTTCAACAAGTAAATGTATCAGAGATGTCTTTGAACAAAAAAGTTCACTTCCAAAATCATCAAATTAAACAAGTAAAAGTATCAGAGATGTCTTTGAACAAAAAACTCAACTTCCAAAATCATCAATTTCAACAAGTAACAGTATCAGAGATGTCTTTGAACAAAAAAGTCAACTTCCAAAATCATCAATTTCAACAAGTTAAAGTATCAGAGATGTCTTTGAACAAAAAAGTCAACTTCCAAAATCATCAATTTCAACAAGTAACAATATCAGAGATGTCTTTGAACAAAAAAGTCAACTTCCAAAATCATCAATTTCAACAAGTAACAATATCAGAGATGTCTTTGAACAAAAAAGTAAACTTCCAAAATCATCAATTTCAACAAGTAACAGTATCAGAGATGTCTTTGAACAAAAAAGTCAACTTCCAAAATCATCAATTTCAACAAGTAACAATATCAGAGATGTCTTTGAACAAAAAAGTTCACTTCCAAAATCATCAATTTCAACAAGTAAATGTATCAGAGATGTCTTTGAACAAAAAAGTTCACTTCCAAAATCATCAATTTCAACAAGTAACAATATCAGAGATGTCTTTGAACAAAAAAGTCAACTTCCAAAATCATCAATTTCAACAAGTTAAAGTATCAGAGATGTCTTTGAACAAAAAAGTCAACTTCCAAAATCATCAATTTCAACAAGTAAATGTATCAGAGATGTCTTTGAACAAAAAAGTTCACTTCCAAAATCATCAAATTAAACAAGTAAAAGTATCAGAGATGTCTTTGAACAAAAAACTCAACTTCCAAAATCATCAATTTCAACAAGTAACAGTATCAGAGATGTCTTTGAACAAAAAAGTCAACTTCCAAAATCATCAATTTCAACAAGTAACAATATCAGAGATGTCTTTGAACAAAAAAGTCAACTTCCAAAATCATCAATTTAAACAAGTTAAAGTATCAGAGATGTCTTTGAACAAAAAAGTTCACTTCCAAAATCATCAAATTAAACAAGTTAAAGTATCAGAGATGTCTTTGAACAAAAAAGTCAACTTCCAAAATCATCAATTTCAACAAGTAACAGTATCAGAGATGTCTTAGAACAAAAAAGTCAACTTCCAAAATCATCAATTTCAACAAGTTAAAGTATCAGAGATGTCTTTGAACAAAAAAGTCAACTTCCAAAATCATCAATTTCAACAAGTAACAATATCAGAGATGTCTTCGAACAAAAAAGTCAACTTCCAAAATCATCAATTTCAACAAGTAACAATATCAGAGATGTCTTTGAACAAAAAAGTAAACTTCCAAAATCATCAATTTCAACAAGTAACAGTATCAGAGATGTCTTTGAACAAAAAAGTCAACTTCCAAAATCATCAATTTCAACAAGTAACAATATCAGAGATGTCTTTGAACAAAAAAGTCAACTTCCAAAATCATCAATTTCAACAAGTAACAATATCAGAGATGTCTTTGAACAAAAAAGTTCACTTCCAAAACCATCAATTTCAACAAGTAAATGTATCAGAGATGTCTTTGAACAAAAAAGTTCACTTCCAAAATCATCAATTTCAACAAGTAACAATATCAGAGATGTCTTTGAACAAAAAAGTCAACTTCCAAAATCATCAATTTCAACAAGTTAAAGTATCAGAGATGTCTTTGAACAAAAAAGTCAACTTCCAAAATCATCAATTTCAACAAGTAAATGTATCAGAGATGTCTTTGAACAAAAAAGTTCACTTCCAAAATCATCAATTTCAACAAGTAAATGTATCAGAGATGTCTTTGAACAAAAAAGTTCACTTCCAAAATCATCAATTTCAACAAGTAAATGTATCAGAGATGTCTTTGAACAAAAAAGTTCACTTCCAAAATCATCAATTTAAACAAGTTAAAGTATCAGAGATGTCTTTGAACAAAAAAGTCAACTTCCAAAATCATCAATTTCAACAAGTAACAATATCAGAGATGTCTTTGAACAAAAAAGTCAACTTCCAAAATCATCAATTTCAACAAGTTAAAGTATCAGAGATGTCTTTGAACAAAAAAGTCAACTTCCAAAATCATCAATTTCAACAAGTAACAATATCAGAGATGTCTTTGAACAAAAAAGTTCACTTCCAAAATCATCAATTTCAACAAGTAAATGTATCAGAGATGTCTTTGAACAAAAAAGTTCACTTCCAAAATCATCAATTTCAATAAGTAAATGTATCAGAGATGTCTTTGAACAAAAAAGTCAACTTCCAAAATCATCAATTTCAACAAGTAACAGTATCAGAGATGTCTTTGAACAAAAAAGTTCACTTCCAAAATCATCAATTTAAACAAGTTAAAGTATCAGAGATGTCTTTGAACAAAAAAGTCAACTTCCAAAATCATCAATTTCAACAAGTAACAGTATCAGAGATGTCTTTGAACAAAAAAGTTCACTTCCAAAATCATCAATTTCAACAAGTAAATGTATCAGAGATGTCTTTGAACAAAAAAGTTCACTTCCAAAATCATCAAATTAAACAAGTAAAAGTATCAGAGATGTCTTTGAACAAAAAAGTCAACTTCAAAATCATCAATTTCAACAAGTTAAAGTATCAGAGATGTATTTGAACAAAAAAGTTCACTTCCAAAATCATCAATTTCAACAAGTAAAAGTATCAGAGATTTCTTTGAACAAAAAAGTTCACTTCCAAAATTATCAATTTCAACAAGTAAAAGTATCAGAGATGTCTTTGAACAAAAAAGTTCACTTCCAAAATCATCAATTTCAACAAGTAACAATATCAGAGATGTCTTTGAACAAAAAAGTCAACTTCCAAAATCATCAATTTCAACAAGTTAAAGTATCAGAGATGTCTTTGAACAAAAAAGTCAACTTCCAAAATCATCAATTTTAACAAGTAAATGTATCAGAGATGTCTTTGAACAAAAAAGTTCACTTCCAAAATCATCAATTTCAACAAGTAAATGTATCAGAGATGTCTTTGAACAAAAAAGTTCACTTCCAAAATCATCAATTTAAACAAGTTAAAGTATCAGAGATGTCTTTGAACAAAAAAGTCAACTTCCAAAATCATCAATTTCAACAAGTAACAATATCAGAGATGTCTTTGAACAAAAAAGTCAACTTCCAAAATCATCAATTTCAACAAGTAACAGTATCAGAGATGTCTTTGAACAAAAAAGTCAACTTACAAAATCATCAAATTAAACAAGTTAAAGTATAAGAGATGTCTTTGAACAAAAAAGTCAACTTCCAAAATCATCAATTTCAACAAGTAACAGTATCAGAGATGTCTTTGAACAAAAAAGTCAACTTCCAAAATCATCAATTTCAACAAGTAACAATATCAGAGATGTCTTTGAACAAAAAAGTCAACTTCCAAAATCATCAATTTCAACAAGTTAAAGTATCAGAGATGTCTTTGAACAAAAAAGTCAACTTCCAAAATCATCAATTTCAACAAGTAAATGTATCAGAGATGTCTTTGAACAAAAAAGTTCACTTCCAAAATCATCAATTTCAACAAGTAAATGTATCAGAGATGTCTTTGAACAAAAAAGTTCACTTCCAAAATCATCAATTTCAACAAGTAAATGTATCAGAGATGTCTTTGAACAAAAAAGTTCACTTCCAAAATCATCAATTTAAACAAGTTAAAGTATCAGAGATGTCTTTGAACAAAAAAGTCAACTTCCAAAATCATCAATTTCAACAAGTAACAATATCAGAGATGTCTTTGAACAAAAAAGTCAACTTCCAAAATCATCAATTTCAACAAGTTAAAGTATCAGAGATGTCTTTGAACAAAAAAGTCAACTTCCAAAATCATCAATTTCAACAAGTAACAATATCAGAGATGTCTTTGAACAAAAAAGTTCACTTCCAAAATCATCAATTTCAACAAGTAAATGTATCAGAGATGTCTTTGAACAAAAAAGTTCACTTCCAAAATCATCAATTTCAATAAGTAAATGTATCAGAGATGTCTTTGAACAAAAAAGTCAACTTCCAAAATCATCAATTTCAACAAGTAACAGTATCAGAGATGTCTTTGAACAAAAAAGTTCACTTCCAAAATCATCAATTTAAACAAGTTAAAGTATCAGAGATGTCTTTGAACAAAAAAGTCAACTTCCAAAATCATCAATTTCAACAAGTAACAGTATCAGAGATGTCTTTGAACAAAAAAGTTCACTTCCAAAATCATCAATTTCAACAAGTAAATGTATCAGAGATGTCTTTGAACAAAAAAGTTCACTTCCAAAATCATCAAATTAAACAAGTAAAAGTATCAGAGATGTCTTTGAACAAAAAAGTCAACTTCAAAATCATCAATTTCAACAAGTTAAAGTATCAGAGATGTATTTGAACAAAAAAGTTCACTTCCAAAATCATCAATTTCAACAAGTAAAAGTATCAGAGATTTCTTTGAACAAAAAAGTTCACTTCCAAAATTATCAATTTCAACAAGTAAAAGTATCAGAGATGTCTTTGAACAAAAAAGTTCACTTCCAAAATCATCAATTTCAACAAGTAACAATATCAGAGATGTCTTTGAACAAAAAAGTCAACTTCCAAAATCATCAATTTCAACAAGTTAAAGTATCAGAGATGTCTTTGAACAAAAAAGTCAACTTCCAAAATCATCAATTTTAACAAGTAAATGTATCAGAGATGTCTTTGAACAAAAAAGTTCACTTCCAAAATCATCAATTTCAACAAGTAAATGTATCAGAGATGTCTTTGAACAAAAAAGTTCACTTCCAAAATCATCAATTTAAACAAGTTAAAGTATCAGAGATGTCTTTGAACAAAAAAGTCAACTTCCAAAATCATCAATTTCAACAAGTAACAATATCAGAGATGTCTTTGAACAAAAAAGTCAACTTCCAAAATCATCAATTTCAACAAGTAACAGTATCAGAGATGTCTTTGAACAAAAAAGTCAACTTCCAAAATCATCAAATTAAACAAGTTAAAGTATAAGAGATGTCTTTGAACAAAAAAGTCAACTTCCAAAATCATCAATTTCAACAAGTAACAGTATCAGAGATGTCTTTGAACAAAAAAGTCAACTTCCAAAATCATCAATTTCAACAAGTAACAATATCAGAGATGTCTTTGAACAAAAAAGTTCACTTCCAAAATCATCAATTTCAACAAGTTAAAGTATCAGAGATGTCTTTGAACAAAAAAGTCAACTTCCAAAATCATCAATTTCAACAAGTAACAGTATCAGAGATGTCTTTGAACAAAAAAGTCAACTTCCAAAATCATCAATTTCAACAAGTTAAAGTATCAGAGATGTCTTTGAACAAAAAAGTCAACTTCCAAAATCATCAATTTCAACAAGTAACAATATCAGAGATGTCTTTGAACAAAAAAGTCAACTTCCAAAATCATCAATTTCAACAAGTAACAATATCAGAGATGTCTTTGAACAAAAAAGTCAACTTCCAAAATCATCAATTTCAACAAGTAACAGTATCAGAGATGTCTTTGAACAAAAAAGTCAACTTCCAAAATCATCAATTTCAACAAGTAACAATATCAGAGATGTCTTTGAACAAAAAAGTCAACTTCCAAAATCATCAATTTCAACAAGTAACAGTATCAGAGATGTCTTTGAACAAAAAAGTTCACTTCCAAAATCATCAATTTCAACAAGTAAATGTATCAGAGATGTCTTTGAACAAAAAAGTCAACTTCCAAAATCATCAATTTCAACAAGTAACAATATCAGAGATATCTTTGAACAAAAAAGTTCACTTCCAAAATCATCAATTTCAACAAGTTAAAGTATCAGAGATGTCTTTGAACAAAAAAGTCAACTTCCAAAATCATCAATTTCAACAAGTAAATGTATCAGAGATGTCTTTGAACAAAAAAGTCAACTTCCAAAATCATCAATTTCAACAAGTAACAGTATCAGAGATGTCTTTGAACAAAAAAGTTCACTTCCAAAATCATCAATTTAAACAAGTTAAAGTATCAGAGATGTCTTTGAACAAAAAAGTCAACTTCCAAAATCATCAATTTCAACAAGTAAATGTATCAGAGATGTCTTTGAACAAAAAAGTTCACTTCCAAAATCATCAATTTCAATAAGTAAATGTATCAGAGATGTCTTTGAACAAAAAAGTTTACTTCCAAAATCATCAATTTCAACAAGTAACAGTATCAGAGATGTCTTTGAACAAAAAAGTCAACTTCCAAAATCATCAAATTAAACAAGTTAAAGTATCAGAGATGTCTTTGAACAAAAAAGTCAACTTCCAAAATCATCAATTTCAACAAGTAACAGTATAAGAGATGTCTTTGAACAAAAAAGTCAACTTCCAAAATCATCAATTTCAACAAGTAACAATATCAGAGATGTCTTTGAACAAAAAAGTTCACTTCCAAAATCATCAATTTCAACAAGTAAATGTATCAGAGATGTCTTTGAACAAAAAAGTTCACTTCCAAAATCATCAATTTAAACAAGTTAAAGTATCAGAGATGTCTATGAACAAAAAAGTCAACTTCCAAAATCATCAATTTCAACAAGTAACAATATCAGAGATGTCTTTGAACAAAAAAGTTCACTTCCAAAATCATCAAATTAAACAAGTTAAAGTATCAGAGATGTCTTTGAACAAAAAAGTTCCCTTCCAAAATCATCAATTTCAACAAGTAACAGTATCAGAGATGTCTTTGAACAAAAAAGTCAACTTCCAAAATCATCAATTTCAACAAGTAACAGTATCAGAGATGTCTTTGAACAAAAAAGTTCACTTCCAAAATCATCAATTTAAACAAGTTAAAGTATCAGAGATGTCTTTGAACAAAAAAGTCAACTTCCAAAATCATCAATTTCAACAAGTAACAGTATCAGAGATGTCTTTGAACAAAAAAGTTCACTTCCAAAATCATCAATTTCAACAAGTAAATGTATCAGAGATGTCTTTGAACAAAAAAGTTCACTTCCAAAATCATCAAATTAAACAAGTAAAAGTATCAGAGATGTCTTTGAACAAAAAAGTCAACTTCAAAATCATCAATTTCAACAAGTTAAAGTATCAGAGATGTATTTGAACAAAAAAGTTCACTTCCAAAATCATCAATTTCAACAAGTAAAAGTATCAGAGATTTCTTTGAACAAAAAAGTTCACTTCCAAAATTATCAATTTCAACAAGTAAAAGTATCAGAGATGTCTTTGAACAAAAAAGTTCACTTCCAAAATCATCAATTTCAACAAGTAACAATATCAGAGATGTCTTTGAACAAAAAAGTCAACTTCCAAAATCATCAATTTCAACAAGTTAAAGTATCAGAGATGTCTTTGAACAAAAAAGTCAACTTCCAAAATCATCAATTTCAACAAGTAAATGTATCAGAGATGTCTTTGAACAAAAAAGTTCACTTCCAAAATCATCAATTTCAACAAGTAAATGTATCAGAGATGTCTTTGAACAAAAAAGTTCACTTCCAAAATCATCAATTTAAACAAGTTAAAGTATCAGAGATGTCTTTGAACAAAAAAGTCAACTTCCAAAATCATCAATTTCAACAAGTAACAATATCAGAGATGTATTTGAACAAAAAAGTCAACTTCCAAAATCATCAATTTCAACAAGTAACAGTATCAGAGATGTCTTTGAACAAAAAAGTCAACTTCCAAAATCATCAATTTCAACAAGTAACAATATCAGAGATGTCTTTGAACAAAAAAGTTCACTTCCAAAATCATCAATTTCAACAAGTAAATGTATCAGAGATGTCTTTGAACAAAAAAGTTCACTTCCAAAATCATCAATTTCAATAAGTAAATGTATCAGAGATGTCTTTGAACAAAAAAGTTTACTTCCAAAATCATCAATTTAAACAAGTTAAAGTATCAGAGATGTCTTTGAACAAAAAAGTCAACTTCCAAAATCATCAAATTAAACAAGTTAAAGTATAAGAGATGTCTTTGAACAAAAAAGTCAACTTCCAAAATCATCAATTTCAACAAGTAACAGTATCAGAGATGTCTTTGAACAAAAAAGTTCACTTCCAAAATCATCAATTTCAACAAGTTAAAGTATCAGAGATGTCTTTGAACAAAAAAGTCAACTTCCAAAATCATCAATTTCAACAAGTAACAATATCAGAGATGTCTTTGAACAAAAAAGTTCACTTCCAAAATCATCAATTTCAACAAGTTAAAGTATCAGAGATGTCTTTGAACAAAAAAGTCAACTTCCAAAATCATCAATTTCAACAAGTAACAGTATCAGAGATGTCTTTGAACAAAAAAGTCAACTTCCAAAATCATCAATTTCAACAAGTTAAAGTATCAGAGATGTCTTTGAACAAAAAAGTCAACTTCCAAAATCATCAATTTCAACAAGTAACAATATCAGAGATGTCTTTGAACAAAAAAGTCAACTTCCAAAATCATCAATTTCAACAAGTAACAATATCAGAGATGTCTTTGAACAAAAAAGTCAACTTCCAAAATCATCAATTTCAACAAGTAACAGTATCAGAGATGTCTTTGAACAAAAAAGTCAACTTCCAAAATCATCAATTTCAACAAGTTAAAGTATCAGAGATGTCTTTGAAGAAAAAAGTCAACTTCCAAAATCATCAATTTCAACAAGTAAATGTATCAGAGATTTCTTTGAACAAAAAAGTTCACTTCCAAAATCATCAATTTAAACAAGTTAAAGTATCAGAGATGTCTTTGAACAAAAAAGTCAACTTCCAAAATCATCAATTACAACAAGTAAAAGTATCAGAGATGTCTTTGAACAAAAAAGTCAACTTCCAAAATCATCAATTTCAACAAGTAAATGTATCAGAGATTTCTTTGAACAAAAAAGTTCACTTCCAAAATCATCAATTTAAACAAGTTAAAGTATCAGAGATGTCTTTGAACAAAAAAGTCAACTTCCAAAATCATCAATTTCAACAAGTAAATGTATCAGAGATGTCTTTGAACAAAAAAGTCAACTTCCAAAATCATCAATTTCAACAAGTAACAGTATCAGAGATGTCTTTGAACAAAAAAGTTCACTTCCAAAATCATCAATTTAAACAAGTTAAAGTATCAGAGATGTCTTTGAACAAAAAAGTCAACTTCCAAAATCATCAATTTCAACAAGTAACAGTATCAGAGATGTCTTTGAACAAAAAAGTTCACTTCCAAAATCATCAAATTTAACAAGTTAAAGTATCAGAGATGTCTTTGAACAAAAAAGTCAACTTCCAAAATCATCAATTTCAACAAGTAACAGTATCAGAGATGTCTTTGAACAAAAAAGTTCACTTCCAAAATCATAAATTTCAACAAGTAACAATATCAGAGATGTCTTTGAACAAAAAAGTCAACTTCCAAAATCATCAACTTCAACAAGTAACAATATCAGAGATGTCTTTGAACAAAAAAGTTCACTTCCAAAATCATCAATTTCAACAAGTAACAATATCAGAGATGTCTTTGAACAAAAAAGTTCACTTCCAAAATCATCAATTTCAACAAGTAAATGTATCAGAGATGTCTTTGAACAAAAAAGTTCACTTCCAAAATCATCAATTTCAACAAGTTAAAGTATCAGAGATGTCTTTGAACAAAAAAGTCAACTTCCAAAATCATCAATTACAACAAGTAAATGTATCAGAGATGTCTTTGAACAAAAAAGTCAACTTCCAAAATCATCAATTTCAACAAGTAACAGTATCAGAGATGTCTTTGAACAAAAAAGTTCACTTCCAAAATCATCAATTTAAACAAGTTAAAGTATCAGAGATGTCTTTGAACAAAAAAGTCAACTTCCAAAATCATCAATTTCAACAAGTAAATGTATCAGAGTTGTCTTTGAACAAAAAAGTTCACTTCCAAAATCATCAATTTCAATAAGTAAATGTATCAGAGATGTCTTTGAACAAAAAAGTTTACTTCCAAAATCATCAATTTAAACAAGTTAAAGTATCAGAGATGTCTTTGAACAAAAAAGTCAACTTCCAAAATCATCAAATTAAACAAGTTAAAGTATCAGAGATGTCTTTGAACAAAAAAGTCAACTTCCAAAATCATCAATTTCAACAAGTAACAGTATAAGAGATGTCTTTGAACAAAAAAGTCAACTTCCAAAATCATCAATTTCAACAAGTAACAATATCAGAGATGTCTTTGAATAAAAAAGTTCACTTCCAAAATCATCAATTTCAACAAGTAAATGTATCAGAGATGTCTTTGAACAAAAAAGTTCACTTCCAAAATCATCAATTTAAACAAGTTAAAGTATCAGAGATGTCTATGAACAAAAAAGTCAACTTCCAAAATCATCAATTTCAACAAGTAACAATATCAGAGATGTCTTTGAACAAAAAAGTTCACTTCCAAAATCATCAAATTAAACAAGTTAAAGTATCAGAGATGTCTTTGAACAAAAAAGTTCCCTTCCAAAATCATCAATTTCAACAAGTAACAGTATCAGAGATGTCTTTGAACAAAAAAGTCAACTTCCAAAATCATCAATTTCAACAAGTTAAAGTATCAGAGATGTCTTTGAACAAAAAAGTCAACTTCCAAAATCATCAATTTCAACAAGTAACAATATCAGAGATGTCTTTGAACAAAAAAGTCAACTTCCAAAATCATCAATTTCAACAAGTAACAGTATCAGAGATGTCTTTGAACAAAAAAGTCAACTTCCAAAATCATCAATTTCAACAAGTTAAAGTATCAGAGATGTCTTTGAAGAAAAAAGTCAACTTCCAAAATCATCAATTTCAACAAGTAAATGTATCAGAGATTTCTTTGAACAAAAAAGTTCACTTCCAAAATCATCAATTTAAACAAGTTAAAGTATCAGAGATGTCTTTGAACAAAAAAGTCAACTTCCAAAATCATCAATTACAACAAGTAAAAGTATCAGAGATGTCTTTGAACAAAAAAGTCAACTTCCAAAATCATCAATTTCAACAAGTAAATGTATCAGAGATTTCTTTGAACAAAAAAGTTCACTTCCAAAATCATCAATTTAAACAAGTTAAAGTATCAGAGATGTCTTTGAACAAAAAAGTCAACTTCCAAAATCATCAATTTCAACAAGTAAATGTATCAGAGATGTCTTTGAACAAAAAAGTCAACTTCCAAAATCATCAATTTCAACAAGTAACAGTATCAGAGATGTCTTTGAACAAAAAAGTTCACTTCCAAAATCATCAATTTAAACAAGTTAAAGTATCAGAGATGTCTTTGAACAAAAAAGTCAACTTCCAAAATCATCAATTTCAACAAGTAACAGTATCAGAGATGTCTTTGAACAAAAAAGTTCACTTCCAAAATCATCAAATTAAACAAGTTAAAGTATCAGAGATGTCTTTGAACAAAAAAGTCAACTTCCAAAATCATCAATTTCAACAAGTAACAGTATCAGAGATGTCTTTGAACAAAAAAGTTCACTTCCAAAATCATCAAATTAAACAAGTTAAAGTATCAGAGATGTCTTTGAACATAAAAGTCAACTTCAAAATCATCAATTTTAACAAGTAAAAGTATCAGAGATGTCTTTGAACAAAAAAGTTCACTTCCAAAATCATCAATTTCAACAAGTAAAAGTATCAGAGATGTCTTTGTACAAAAAAGTTCATCTCCAAAATCATCAATTACAACAAGTAAAAGTATCAGAGATGTCTTTGAACAAAAAAGTCAACTTGCAAAATCATCAATTACAACAAGTAAAAGTATCAGAGATGTCTTTGAACAAAAAAGTCAACTTCCAAAATCATCAATTTCAACAAGTAAATGTATCAGAGTTTTCTTTGAACAAAAAAGTTCACTTCCAAAATCATCAATTTAAACAAGTTCAAGTATCAGAGATGTCTTTGAACAAAAAAGTCAACTTCCAAAATCATCAATTTCAACAAGTTAAAGTATCAGAGATGTCTTTGAACAAAAAATTCACTTCCAAAATCATCAATTTCAACAAGTTAAAGTATCAGAGATGTCTTTGAACAAAAAAGTTCACTTCCAAAATCATCAATTTCAACAAGTTAAAGTATCAGAGATGTCTTTGAACAAAAAAGTTTACTTCCAAAATCATCAATTTCAACAAGTTAAAGTATCAGAGATGTCTTTGAACAAAAAAGTTCACTTCCAAAATCATCAATTTCAACAAGTTAAAGTATCAGAGATGTCTTTGAACAAAAAAGTTCATCTCCAAAATCATCAATTACAACAAGTAAAAGTATCAGAGATGTCTTTGAACAAAAAAGTTCACTTCCAAAATCATCAATTTCAACAAGTAAAAGTATCAGAGATGTCTTTGAACAAAAAAGTTCACTTCCAAAATCATCAATTTCAACAAGTTAAAGTATCAGAGATGTCTTTGAACAAAAAAGTTCATCTCCAAAATCATCAATTTCAACAAGTAAATGTATCAGAGATGTCTTTGAACAAAAAAGTTCACTTCCAAAATCATCAATTTCAACAAGTTAAAGTATAAGAGATGTCTTTGAACAAAAAAGTTCATCTCCAAAATCATCAATTACAACAAGTAAAAGTATCAGAGATGTCTTTGAATAAAAAAGTTCACTTCCAAAATCATCAATTTCAACAAGTAAAAGTATCAGAGATGTCTTTGAACAAAAAAGTCAACTTCCAAAATCATCAATTTCAACAAGTAACAGTATCAGAGATGTCTTTGAACAAAAAAGTCAACTTCCAAAATCATCAATTTCAACAAGTAACAATATCAGAGATGTCTTTGAACAAAAAAGTTCACTTCCAAAATCATCAATTTCAACAAGTAAATGTATCAGAGATGTCTTTGAACAAAAAAGTTTACTTCCAAAATCATCAATTTAAACAAGTTAAAGTATCAGAGATGTCTTTGAACAAAAAAGTCAACTTCCAAAATCATCAATTTCAACAAGTAAATGTATCAGAGATTTCTTTGAACAAAAAAGTTCACTTCCAAAATCATCAATTTAAACAAGTTAAAGTATCAGAGATGTCTTTGAACAAAAAAGTCAACTTCCAAAATCATCAATTTCAACAAGTAAATGTATCAGAGATGTCTTTGAACAAAAAAGTCAACTTCCAAAATCATCAATTTCAACAAGTAACAGTATCAGAGATGTCTTTGAACAAAAAAGTTCACTTCCAAAATCATCAATTTAAACAAGTTAAAGTATCAGAGATGTCTTTGAACAAAAAAGTCAACTTCCAAAATCATCAATTTCAACAAGTAACAGTATCAGAGATGTCTTTGAACAAAAAAGTTCACTTCCAAAATCATCAAATTAAACAAGTTAAAGTATCAGAGATGTCTTTGAACAAAAAAGTCAACTTCCAAAATCATCAATTTCAACAAGTAACAGTATCAGAGATGTCTTTGAACAAAAAAGTTCACTTCCAAAATCATCAAATTAAACAAGTTAAAGTATCAGAGATGTCTTTGAACATAAAAGTCAACTTCAAAATCATCAATTTTAACAAGTAAAAGTATCAGAGATGTCTTTGAACAAAAAAGTTCACTTCCAAAATCATCAATTTCAACAAGTAAAAGTATCAGAGATGTCTTTGTACAAAAAAGTTCATCTCCAAAATCATCAATTACAACAAGTAAAAGTATCAGAGATGTCTTTGAACAAAAAAGTCAACTTGCAAAATCATCAATTACAACAAGTAAAAGTATCAGAGATGTCTTTGAACAAAAAAGTCAACTTCCAAAATCATCAATTTCAACAAGTAAATGTATCAGAGTTTTCTTTGAACAAAAAAGTTCACTTCCAAAATCATCAATTTCAACAAGTTAAAGTATCAGAGATGTCTTTGAACAAAAAAGTCAACTTCCAAAATCATCAATTTCAACAAGTTAAAGTATCAGAGATGTCTTTGAACAAAAAATTCACTTCCAAAATCATCAATTTCAACAAGTTAAAGTATCAGAGATGTCTTTGAACAAAAAAGTTCACTTCCAAAATCATCAATTTCAACAAGTTAAAGTATCAGAGATGTCTTTGAACAAAAAAGTTTACTTCCAAAATCATCAATTTCAACAAGTTAAAGTATCAGAGATGTCTTTGAACAAAAAAGTTCACTTCCAAAATCATCAATTTCAACAAGTTAAAGTATCAGAGATGTCTTTGAACAAAAAAGTTCATCTCCAAAATCATCAATTACAACAAGTAAAAGTATCAGAGATGTCTTTGAACAAAAAAGTTCACTTCCAAAATCATCAATTTCAACAAGTAAAAGTATCAGAGATGTCTTTGAACAAAAAAGTTCACTTCCAAAATCATCAATTTCAACAAGTTAAAGTATCAGAGATGTCTTTGAACAAAAAAGTTCATCTCCAAAATCATCAATTTCAACAAGTAAATGTATCAGAGATGTCTTTGAACAAAAAAGTTCACTTCCAAAATCATCAATTTCAACAAGTTAAAGTATAAGAGATGTCTTTGAACAAAAAAGTTCATCTCCAAAATCATCAATTACAACAAGTAAAAGTATCAGAGATGTCTTTGAATAAAAAAGTTCACTTCCAAAATCATCAATTTCAACAAGTAAAAGTATCAGAGATGTCTTTGAACAAAAAAGTCAACTTCCAAAATCATCAATTTCAACAAGTAACAGTATCAGAGATGTCTTTGAACAAAAAAGTCAACTTCCAAAATCATCAATTTCAACAAGTAACAATATCAGAGATGTCTTTGAACAAAAAAGTTCACTTCCAAAATCATCAATTTCAACAAGTAAATGTATCAGAGATGTCTTTGAACAAAAAAGTTTACTTCCAAAATCATCAATTTAAACAAGTTAAAGTATCAGAGATGTCTTTGAACAAAAAAGTCAACTTCCAAAATCATCAATTTCAACAAGTAACAATATCAGAGATGTCTTTGAACAAAAAAGTTCACTTCCAAAATCATCAATTTCAACAAGTAAATGTATCAGAGATGTCTTTGAACAAAAAAGTCAACTTCCAAAATCATCAATTTCAACAAGTTCAAGTATCAGAGATGTCTTTGAACAAAAAAGTCAACTTCCAAAATCATCAATTTCAACAAGTAAATGTATCAGAGATTTCTTTGAACAAAAAAGTTCACTTCCAAAATCATCAATTTAAACAAGTTAAAGTATCAGAGATGTCTTTGAACAAAAAAGTCAACTTCCAAAATCATCAATTACAACAAGTAAAAGTATCAGAGATGTCTTTGAACAAAAAAGTCAACTTCCAAAATCATCAATTTCAACAAGTAAATGTATCAGAGATTTCTTTGAACAAAAAAGTTCACTTCCAAAATCATCAATTTAAACAAGTTAAAGTATCAGAGATGTCTTTGAACAAAAAAGTCAACTTCCAAAATCATCAATTTCAACAAGTAAATGTATCAGAGATGTCTTTGAACAAAAAAGTCAACTTCCAAAATCATCAATTTCAACAAGTAACAGTATCAGAGATGTCTTTGAACAAAAAAGTTCACTTCCAAAATCATCAATTTAAACAAGTTAAAGTATCAGAGATGTCTTTGAACAAAAAAGTCAACTTCCAAAATCATCAATTTAAACAAGTTAAAGTATCAGAGATGTCTTTGAACAAAAAATTCAACTTGCAAAATCATCAATTACAACAAGTAAAAGTATCAGAGATGTCTTTGAACAAAAAAGTCAACTTCCAAAATCATCAATTTCAACAAGTAACAGTATCAGAGATGTCTTTGAACAAAAAAGTCAACTTTCAAAATCATCAATTTCAACAAGTAACAATATCAGAGATGTCTTTGAACAAAAAAGTCAACTTCCAAAATCATCAATTTCAACAAGTAACAATATCAGAGATGTCTTTGAACAAAAAAGTCAACTTCCAAAATCATCAATTTCAACAAGTTAAAGTATCAGAGATGTCTTTGAACAAAAAAGTCAACTTCCAAAATCATCAATTTCAACAAGTAAATGTATCAGAGATGTCTTTGAACAAAAAAGTCAACTTCCAAAATCATCAATTTCAACAAGTAACAGTATCAGAGATGTCTTTGAACAAAAAAGTTCACTTCCAAAATCATCAATTTAAACAAGTTAAAGTATCAGAGATGTCTTTGAACAAAAAAGTCAACCTCCAAAATCATCAATTTCAACAAGTAAATGTATCAGAGATGTCTTTGAACAAAAAAGTTCACTTCCAAAATCATCAATTTCAATAAGTAAATGTATCAGAGATGTCTTTGAACAAAAAAGTTTACTTCCAAAATCATCAATTTGAACAAGTTAAAGTATCAGAGATGTCTTTGAACAAAAAAGTCAACTTCCAAAATCATCAAATTAAACAAGTTAAAGTATCAGAGATGTCTTTGAACAAAAAAGTCAACTTCCAAAATCATCAATTTCAACAAGTAACAGTATAAGAGATGTCTTTGAACAAAAAAGTCAACTTCCAAAATCATCAATTTCAACAAGTAACAATATCAGAGATGTCTTTGAACAAAAAAGTTCACTTCCAAAATCATCAATTTCAACAAGTAACAATATCAGAGATGTCTTTGAACAAAAAAGTCAACTTCCAAAATCATCAATTTCAACAAGTTAAAGTATCAGAGATGTCTTTGAACAAAAAAGTCAACTTCCAAAATCATCAATTTCAACAAGTAACAATATCAGAGATGTCTTTGAACAAAAAAGTTCACTTCCAAAATCATCAATTTCAACAAGTAAATGTATCAGAGATGTCTTTGAACAAAAAAGTTCACTTCCAAAATCATCAATTTCAATAAGTAAATGTATCAGAGATGTCTTTGAACAAAAAAGTCAACTTCCAAAATCATCAATTTCAACAAGTAACAGTATCAGAGATGTCTTTGAACAAAATAGTTCACTTCCAAAATCATCAATTTAAACAAGTTAAAGTATCAGAGATGTCTTTGAACATAAAAGTCAACTTCAAAATCATCAATTTTAACAAGTAAAAGTATCAGAGATGTCTTTGAACAAAAAAGTTCACTTCCAAAATCATCAATTTCAACAAGTAAAAGTATCAGAGATGTCTTTGAACAAAAAAGTTCATCTCCAAAATCATCAATTACAACAAGTAAAAGTATCAGAGATGTCTTTGAACAAAAAATTAAACTTGCAAAATCATCAATTACAACAAGTAAAAGTATCAGAGATGTCTTTGAACAAAAAAGTCATTTTCCAAAATCATCAATTTCAACAAGTAAATGTATCAGAGATTTCTTTGAACAAAAAAGTTCACTTCCAAAATCATCAATTTAAACAAGTTAAAGTATCAGAGATGTCTTTGAACAAAAAAGTCAACTTCCAAAATCATCAATTTCAACAAGTAAATGTATCAGAGATGTCTTTGAACAAAAAAGTTCACTTCCAAAATCATCAAATTAAACAAGTTAAAGTATCAGAGATGTCTTTGAACATAAAAGTCAACTTCAAAATCATCAATTTTAACAAGTAGAAGTATCAGAGATGTCTGAACAAAAAATTCAACTTGCAAAATCATCAATTTCAACAAGTTAAAGTATCAGAGATGTCTTTGAACAAAAAAGTCAACTTCCAAAATCATCAATTTCAACAAGTTAAAGTATCAGAGATGTCTTTGAACAAAAAAGTTCACTTCCAAAATCATCAATTTCAACATGTTAAAGTATCAGAGATGTCTTTGAACAAAAAAGTTCACTTCCAAAATCATCAATTTCAACAAGTAAATGTATCAGAGATTTCTTTGAACAAAAAAGTTCACTTCCAAAATCATCAATTTAAACAAGTTAAAGTATCAGAGATGTCTTTGAACAAAAAAGTCAACTTCCAAAATCATCAATTTCAACAAGTAAATGTATCAGAGATGTCTTTGAACAAAAAAGTCAACTTCCAAAATCATCAATTTTAACAAGTAACAGTATCAGAGATGTCTTTGAACAAAAAAGTTCACTTCCAAAATCATCAATTTAAACAAGTTAAAGTATCAGAGATGTCTTTGAACAAAAAAGTCAACTTCCAAAATCATCAATTTCAACAAGTAACAGTATCAGAGATGTCTTTGAACAAAAAAGTTCACTTCCAAAATCATCAAATTAATCAAGTTAAAGTATCAGAGATGTCTTTGAACATAAAAGTCAACTTCAAAATCATCAATTTTAACAAGTAAAAGTATCAGAGATGTCTTTGAACAAAAAAGTTCACTTCCAAAATCATCAATTTTAACAAGTAAAAGTATCAGAGATGTCTTTGAACAAAAAAGTTCATCTCCAAAATCATCAATTACAACAAGTAAAAGTATCAGAGATGTCTTTGAACAAAAAATTCAACTTGCAAAATCATTAATTACAACAAGTAAAAGTATCAGAGATGTCTTTGAACAAAAAAGTCAACTTCCAAAATCATCAATTTCAACAAGTAAATGTATCAGAGATTTCTTTGAACAAAAAAGTTCACTTCCAAAATCATCAATTTAAACAAGTTAAAGTATCAGAGATGTCTTTGAACAAAAAAGTCAACTTCCAAAATCATCAATTTCAACAAGTAAATGTATCAGAGATGTCTTTGAACAAAAAAGTTTACTTCCAAAATCATCAATTTAAACAAGTTAAAGTATCAGAGATGTCTTTGAACAAAAAAGTCAACTTCCAAAATCATCAATTTCAACAAGTAACAATATCAGAGATGTCTTTGAACAAAAAAGTCAACTTCCAAAATCATCAATTTCAACAAGTAACAGTATCAGAGATGTCTTTGAACAAAAAAGTCAACTTCCAAAATCATCAATTTCAACAAGTAACAATATCAGAGATGTCTTTGAACAAAAAAGTTCACTTCCAAAATCATCAATTTCAACAAGTAAATGTATCAGAGATGTCTTTGAACAAAAAAGTTCACTTCCAAAATCATCAAATTAAACAAGTTAAAGTATCAGAGATGTCTTTGAACATAAAAGTCAACTTCAAAATCATCAATTTCAACAAGTAGAAGTATCAGAGATGTCTGAACAAAAAATTCAACTTGCAAAATCATCAATTTCAACAAGTTAAAGTATCAGAGATGTCTTTGAACAAAAAAGTCAACTTCCAAAATCATAAATTTCAACAAGTTAAAGTATCAGAGATGTCTTTGAACAAAAAAGTCAACTTCCAAAATCATCAATTTCAACAAGTAACAATATCAGAGATGTCTTTGAACAAAAAAGTCAACTTCCAAAATCATCAATTTCAACAAGTAACAGTATCAGAGATGTCTTTGAACAAAAAAGTCAACTTCTAAAATCATCAATTTCAACAAGTAACAATATCAGAGATGTCTTTGAACAAAAAAGTTCACTTCCAAAATCATCAATTTCAACAAGTAAATGTATCAGAGATGTCTTTGAACAAAAAAGTTTACTTCCAAAATCATCAATTTAAACAAGTTAAAGTATCAGAGATGTCTTTGAACAAAAAAGTCAACTTCCAAAATCATCAATTTCAACAAGTAACAATATCAGAGATGTCTTTGAACAAAAAAGTCAACTTCCAAAATCATCAATTTCAACAAGTAACAGTATCAGAGATGTCTTTGAACAAAAAAGTCAACTTCCAAAATCATCAATTTCAACAAGTAACAATATCAGAGATGTCTTTGAACAAAAAAGTTCACTTCCAAAATCATCAATTTCAACAAGTAAATGTATCAGAGATGTCTTTGAACAAAAAAGTTCACTTCCAAAATCATCAAATTAAACAAGTTAAAGTATCAGAGATGTCTTTGAACAAAAAAGTCAACTTCCAAAATCATCAATTTCAACAAGTAACAGTATCAGAGATGTCTTTGAACAAAAAAGTCAACTTCCAAAATCATCAATTTCAACAAGTAACAGTATCAGAGATGTCTTTGAACAAAAAAGTCAACTTCCAAAATCATCAATTTCAACAAGTTAAAGTATCAGAGATGTCTTTGAACAAAAAAGTTCACTTCCAAAATCATCAAATTAAACAAGTTAAAGTATCAGAGATGTCTTTGAACATAAAAGTTCACTTCCAAAATCATCAAATTAAACAAGTTAAAGTATCAGAGATGTCTTTGAACATAAAAGTCAACTTCAAAATCATCAATTTTAACAAGTAAAAGTATCAGAGATGTCTTTGAACAAAAAAGTTCACTTCCAAAATCATCAATTACAACAAGTAAAAGTATCAGAGATGTCTTTGAACAAAAAATTCAACTTGCAAAATCGTCAATTACAACAAATAAAAGTATCAGAGATGTCTTTGAACAAAAAAGTCAACTTCCAAAATCATCAATTTCAACAAGTAAATGTATCAGAGATTTCTTTGAACAAAAAAGTTCACTCCCAAAATCATCAATTTAAACAAGTTAAAGTATCAGAGATGTCTTTGAACAAAAAAGTCAACTTCCAAAATCATCAATTTCAACAAGTAAATGTATCAGAGATGTCTTTGAACAAAAAAGTTCACTTCCAAAATCATCAAATTAAACAAGTTAAAGTATCAGAGATGTCTTTGAACATAAAAGTCAACTTCAAAATCATCAATTTTAACAAGTAAAAGTATCAGAGATGTCTGAACAAAAAATTCAACTTGCAAAATCATCAATTTCAACAAGTTAAAGTATCAGAGATGTCTTTGAACAAAAAAGTCAACTTCCAAAATCATCAATTTCAACAAGTAACAATATCAGAGATGTCTTTGAACAAAAAAGTCAACTTCCAAAATCATCAATTTCAACAAGTAACAGTATCAGAGATGTCTTTGAACAAAAAAGTCAACTTCTAAAATCATCAATTTCAACAAGTAACAATATCAGAGATGTCTTTGAACAAAAAAGTTCACTTCCAAAATCATCAATTTCAACAAGTAAATGTATCAGAGATGTCTTTGAACAAAAAAGTTTACTTCCAAAATCATCAATTTAAACAAGTTAAAGTATCAGAGATGTCTTTGAACAAAAAAGTCAACTTCCAAAATCATCAATTTCAACAAGTAACAATATCAGAGATGTCTTTGAACAAAAAAGTCAACTTCCAAAATCATCAATTTCAACAAGTAACAGTATCAGAGATGTCTTTGAACAAAAAAGTCAACTTCCAAAATCATCAATTTCAACAAGTAACAATATCAGAGATGTCTTTGAACAAAAAAGTTCACTTCCAAAATCATCAATTTCAACAAGTAAATGTATCAGAGATGTCTTTGAACAAAAAAGTTCACTTCCAAAATCATCAAATTAAACAAGTTAAAGTATCAGAGATGTCTTTGAACAAAAAAGTCAACTTCCAAAATCATCAATTTCAACAAGTAACAGTATCAGAGATGTCTTTGAACAAAAAAGTCAACTTCCAAAATCATCAATTTCAACAAGTTAAAGTATCAGAGATGTCTTTGAACAAAAAAGTCAACTTCCAAAATCATCAATTTCAACAAGTAAAAGTATCAGAGATGTCTTTGAACAAAAAAGTTCACTTCCAAAATCATCAATTTCAACAAGTAAAAGTATCAGAGATGTCTTTGAACAAAAAAGTTTACTTCCAAAATTATCAATTTCAACAAGTAAAAGTATCAGAGATGTCTTTGAACAAAAAAGTTTACTTCCAAAATCATCAATTTAAACAAGTTAAAGTATCAGAGATATCTTTGAACAAAAAAGTCAACTTCCAAAATCATCAATTTCAACAAGTAACAGTATCAGAGATGTCTTTGAACAAAAAAGTTCACTTCCAAAATCATCAATTTAAACAAGTTAAAGTATCAGAGATGTCTTTGAACAAAAAAGTCAACTTCCAAAATCATCAATTTCAACAAGTAACAGTATCAGAGATGTCTTTGAACAAAAAAGTTCACTTCCAAAATCATCAAATTAAACAAGTTAAAGTATCAGAGATGTCTTTGAACATAAAAGTCAACTTCAAAATCATCAATTTTAACAAGTAAAAGTATCAGAGATGTCTTTGAACAAAAAAGTTCACTTCCAAAATCATCAATTACAACAAGTAAAAGTATCAGAGATGTCTTTGAACAAAAAATTCAACTTGCAAAATCATCAATTACAACAAATAAAAGTATCAGAGTTGTCTTTGAACAAAAAAGTCAACTTCCAAAATCATCAATTTCAACAAGTAAATGTATCAGAGATTTCTTTGAACAAAAAAGTTCACTCCCAAAATCATCAATTTAAACAAGTTAAAGTATCAGAGATGTCTTTGAACAAAAAAGTCAACTTCCAAAATCATCAATTTCAACAAGTAAATGTATCAGAGATGTCTTTGAACAAAAAAGTTCACTTCCAAAATCATCAAATTAAACAAGTTAAAGTATCAGAGATGTCTTTGAACATAAAAGTCAACTTCAAAATCATCAATTTTAACAAGTAAAAGTATCAGAGATGTCTGAACAAAAAATTCAACTTGCAAAATCATCAATTTCAACAAGTTAAAGTATCAGAGATGTCTTTGAACAAAAAAGTCAACTTCAAAATCATCAATTTTAACAAGTAAAAGTATCAGAGATGTCTTTGAACAAAAAAGTTCACTTCCAAAATGATCAATTTCAACAAGTTAAAGTATCAGAGATGTCTTTGAACAAAAAAGTCAACTTCAAAATCATCAATTTTAACAAGTAAAAGTATCAGAGATGTCTTTGAACAAAAAAGTTCATCTCCAAAATCATCAATTACAACAAGTAAAAGTATCAGAGATGTCTTTAACAAAAAATTCAACTTGCAAAATCATCAATTACAACAAGTAAAAGTATCAGAGATGTCTTTGAACAAAAAAGTCAACTTCCAAAATCATCAATTTCAACAAGTAACAGTATCAGAGATGTCTTTGAACAAAAAAGTTCACTTCCAAAATCATCAATTTAAACAAGTTAAAGTATCAGAGATGTCTTTGAACAAAAAAGTCAACTTCCAAAATCATCAATTTCAACAAGTAACAGTATCAGAGATGTCTTTGAACAAAAAAGTTCACTTCCAAAATCATCAAATTAAACAAGTTAAAGTATCAGAGATGTCTTTGAACATAAAAGTCAACTTGCAAAATCATCAATTACAACAAGTAAAAGTATCAGAGATGTCTTTGAACAAAAAAGTCAACTTCCAAAATCATCAATTTCAACAAGTAAATGTATCAGAGATTTCTTTGAACAAAAAAGTTCACTTCCAAAATCATCAATTTAAACAAGTTAAAGTATCAGAGATGTCTTTGAACAAAAAAGTCAACTTCCAAAATCATCAATTTCAACAAGTAAATGTATCAGAGATGTCTTTGAACAAAAAAGTTCACTTCCAAAATCATCAAATTAAACAAGTTAAAGTATCAGAGATGTCTTTGAACATAAAAGTCAACTTCAAAATCATCAATTTCAACAAGTAACAATATCAGAGATGTCTTTGAACAAAAAAGTCAACTTCTAAAATCATCAATTTCAACAAGTAACAATATCAGAGATGTCTTTGAACAAAAAAGTTCACTTCCAAAATCATCAATTTCAACAAGTAAATGTATCAGAGATGTCTTTGAACAAAAAAGTTTACTTCCAAAATCATCAATTTAAACAAGTTAAAGTATCAGAGATGTCTTTGAACAAAAAAGTTCACTTCCAAAATGATCAATTTCAACAAGTTAAAGTATCAGAGATGTCTTTGAACAAAAAAGTCAACTTCAAAATCATCAATTTTAACAAGTAAAAGTATCAGAGATGTCTTTGAACAAAAAAGTTCATCTCCAAAATCATCAATTACAACAAGTAAAAGTATCAGAGATGTCTTTAACAAAAAATTCAACTTGCAAAATCATCAATTACAACAAGTAAAAGTATCAGAGATGTCTTTGAACAAAAAAGTCAACTTCCAAAATCATCAATTTCAACAAGTAACAGTATCAGAGATGTCTTTGAACAAAAAAGTTCACTTCCAAAATCATCAATTTAAACAAGTTAAAGTATCAGAGATGTCTTTGAACAAAAAAGTCAACTTCCAAAATCATCAATTTCAACAAGTAACAGTATCAGAGATGTCTTTGAACAAAAAAGTTCACTTCCAAAATCATCAAATTAAACAAGTTAAAGTATCAGAGATGTCTTTGAACATAAAAGTCAACTTGCAAAATCATCAATTACAACAAGTAAAAGTATCAGAGATGTCTTTGAACAAAAAAGTCAACTTCCAAAATCATCAATTTCAACAAGTAAATGTATCAGAGATTTCTTTGAACAAAAAAGTTCACTTCCAAAATCATCAATTTAAACAAGTTAAAGTATCAGAGATGTCTTTGAACAAAAAAGTCAACTTCCAAAATCATCAATTTCAACAAGTAAATGTATCAGAGATGTCTTTGAACAAAAAAGTTCACTTCCAAAATCATCAAATTAAACAAGTTAAAGTATCAGAGATGTCTTTGAACATAAAAGTCAACTTCAAAATCATCAATTTCAACAAGTAACAATATCAGAGATGTCTTTGAACAAAAAAGTTCACTTCCAAAATCATCAATTTCAACAAGTAAATGTATCAGAGATGTCTTTGAACAAAAAAGTTTACTTCCAAAATCATCAATTTAAACAAGTTAAAGTATCAGAGATGTCTTTGAACAAAAAAGTCAACTTCCAAAATCATCAATTTCAACAAGTAACAATATCAGAGATGTCTTTGAACAAAAAAGTCAACTTCTAAAATCATCAATTTCAACAAGTAACAATATCAGAGATGTCTTTGAACAAAAAAGTTCACTTCCAAAATCATCAATTTCAACAAGTAAATGTATCAGAGATGTCTTTGAACAAAAAAGTTTACTTCCAAAATCATCAATTTAAACAAGTTAAAGTATCAGAGATGTCTTTGAACAAAAAAGTCAACTTCCAAAATCATCAATTTCAACAAGTAACAATATCAGAGATGTCTTTGAACAAAAAAGTCAACTTCCAAAATCATCAATTTCAACAAGTAACAATATCAGAGATGTCTTTGAACAAAAAAGTCAACTTCCAAAATCATCAATTTCAACAAGTAACAGTATCAGAGATGTCTTTGAACAAAAAAGTCAACTTCCAAAATCATCAATTTCAACAAGTAACAATATCAGAGATGTCTTTGAACAAAAAAGTTCACTTCCAAAATCATCAATTTCAACAAGTAAATGTATCAGAGATGTCTTTGAACAAAAAAGTTTACTTCCAAAATCATCAATTTAAACAAGTTAAAGTATCAGAGATGTCTTTGAACAAAAAAGTCAACTTCCAAAATCATCAATTTCAACAAGTAACAATATCAGAGATGTCTTTGAACAAAAAAGTCAACTTCCAAAATCATCAATTTCAACAAGTAACAGTATCAGAGATGTCTTTGAACAAAAAAGTCAACTTCCAAAATCATCAATTTCAACAAGTAAATGTATCAGAGATGTCTTTGAACAAAAAAGTTCACTTCCAAAATCATCAATTTAAACAAGTAACAGTATCAGAGATGTCTTTGAACAAAAAAGTTCACTTCCAAAATCATCAATTTCAACAAGTAAATGTATCAGAGATGTCTTTGAACAAAAAAGTTCACTTCCAAAATCATCAATTTAAACAAGTTAAAGTATCAGAGATGTCTTTGAACAAAAAAGTCAACTTCCAAAATCATCAATTTCAACAAGTAACAGTATCAGAGATGTCTTTGAACAAAAAAGTTCACTTCCAAAATCATCAAATTAAACAAGTTAAAGTATCAGAGATGTCTTTGAACAAAAAAGTCAACTTCCAAAATCATCAATTTCAACAAGTAACAGTATCAGAGATGTCTTTGAACAAAAAAGTCAACTTCCAAAATCATCAATTTCAACTAGTTAAAGTATCAGAGATGTCTTTGAACAAAAAAGTTTACTTCCAAAATTATCAATTTCAACAAGTAAAAGTATCAGAGATGTCTTTGAACAAAAAAGTTTACTTCCAAAATCATCAATTTAAACAAGTTAAATTATCAGAGATGTCTTTGAACAAAAAAGTCAACTTCCAAAATAATCAATTTTAACAAGTAAAAGTATCAGAGATGTCTTTGAACAAAAAAGTTCACTTCCAAAATCATCAATTTCAACAAGTAAAAGTATCAGAGATGTCTTTGAACAAAAAAGTTTACTTCCAAAATTATCAATTTCAACAAGTAAAAGTATCAGAGATGTCTTTGAACAAAAAAGTTTACTTCCAAAATCATCAATTTAAACAAGTTAAATTATCAGAGATGTCTTTGAACAAAAAAGTCAACTTCCAAAATCATCAATTTCAACAAGTAACAGTATCAGAGATGTCTTTGAACAAAAAAGTTCACTTCCAAAATCATCAATTTAAACAAGTTAAAGTATCAGAGATGTCTTTGAACAAAAAAGTCAACTTCCAAAATCATCAATTTCAACAAGTAACAGTATCAGAGATGTCTTTGAACAAAAAAGTTCACTTCCAAAATCATCAAATTAAACAAGTTAAAGTATCAGAGATGTCTTTGAACATAAAAGTCAACTTCAAAATCATCAATTTTAACAAGTAAAAGTATCAGAGATGTCTTTGAACAAAAAAGTTCACTTCCAAAATCATCAATTACAACAAGTAAAAGTATCAGAGATGTCTTTGAACAAAAAATTCAACTTGCAAAATCATCAATTACAACAAGTAAAAGTATCAGAGATGTCTTTGAACAAAAAAGTCAACTTCAAAAATCATCAATTTCAACAAGTAAATGTATCAGAGATTTCTTTGAACAAAAAAGTTCACTTCCAAAATCATCAATTTAAACAAGTAAATGTATCAGAGATGTCTTTGAACAAAAAAGTTCACTTCCAAAATCATCAAATTAAACAAGTTAAAGTATCAGAGATGTCTTTGAACATAAAAGTCAACTTCAAAATCATCAATTTTAACAAGTAAAAGTATCAGAGATGTCTGAACAAAAAATTCAACTTGCAAAATCATCAATTTCAACAAGTTAAAGTATCAGAGATGTCTTTGAACAAAAAAGTCAACTTCAAAATCATCAATTTTAACAAGTAAAAGTATCAGAGATGTCTTTGAACAAAAAAGTTCACTTCCAAAATCATCAATTTCAACAAGTTAAAGTATCAGAGATGTCTTTGAACAAAAAAGTCAACTTCAAAATCATCAATTTTAACAAGTAAAAGTATCAGAGATGTCTTTGAACAAAAAAGTTCATCTCCAAAATCATCAATTACAACAAGTAAAAGTATCAGAGATGTCTTTGAACAAAAAATTCAACTTGCAAAATCATCAATTACAACAAGTAAAAGTATCAGAGATGTCTTTGAACAAAAAAGTCAACTTCCAAAATCATCAATTTCAACAAGTAAATGTATCAGAGATGTCTTTGAACAAAAAAGTTCACTTCCAAAATCATCAATTTAAACAAGTTAAGGTATCAGAGATGTCTTTGAACAAAAAAGTCAACTTCCAAAATCATCAATTTCAACAAGTAAATGTATCAGAGATGTCTTTGAACAAAAAAGTTCACTTCCAAAATCATCAAATTAAACAAGTTAAAGTATCAGAGATGTCTTTGAACATAAAAGTCAACTTCAAAATCATCAATTTTAACAAGTAAAAGTATCAGAGATGTCTGAACAAAAAATTCAACTTGCAAAATCATCAATTTCAACAAGTTAAAGTATCAGAGATGTCTTTGAACAAAAAAGTCAACTTCAAAATCATCAATTTTAACAAGTAAAAGTATCAGAGATGTCTTTGAACAAAAAAGTTCACTTCCAAAATCATCAATTTCAACAAGTTAAAGTATCAGAGATGTCTTTGAACAAAAAAGTCAACTTCAAAATCATCAATTTTAACAAGTAAAAGTATCAGAGATGTCTTTGAACAAAAAAGTTCATCTCCAAAATCATCAATTACAACAAGTAAAAGTATCAGAGATGTCTTTGAACAAAAAATTCAACTTGCAAAATCATCAATTACAACAAGTAAAAGTATCAGAGATGTCTTTGAACAAAAAAGTCAACTTCCAAAATCATCAATTTCAACAAGTAAATGTATCAGAGATTTCTTTGAACAAAAAAGTTCACTTCCAAAATCATCAATTTAAACAAGTTAAAGTATCAGAGATGTCTTTGAACAAAAAAGTCAACTTCCAAAATCATCAATTTCAACAAGTAAATGTATCAGAGATGTCTTTGAACAAAAAAGTCAACTTCCAAAATCATCAATTTTAACAAGTAACAGTATCAGAGATGTCTTTGAACAAAAAAGTTCACTTCCAAAATCATCAATTTAAACAAGTTAAAGTATCAGAGATGTCTTTGAACAAAAAAGTCAACTTCCAAAATCATCAATTTCAACAAGTAACAGTATCAGAGATGTCTTTGAACAAAAAAGTTCACTTCCAAAATCATCAAATTAAACAAGTTAAAGTATCAGAGATGTCTTTGAACATAAAAGTCAACTTCAAAATCATCAATTTTAACAAGTAAAAGTATCAGAGATGTCTTTGAACAAAAAAGTTCACTTCCAAAATCATCAATTTCAACAAGTAAAAGTATCAGAGATGTCTTTGAACAAAAAAGTTCATCTCCAAAATCATCAATTACAACAAGTAAAAGTATCAGAGATGTCTTTGAACAAAAAATTAAACTTGCAAAATCATCAATTACAACAAGTAAAAGTATCAGAGATGTCTTTGAACAAAAAAGTCATTTTCCAAAATCATCAATTTCAACAAGTAAATGTATCAGAGATTTCTTTGAACAAAAAAGTTCACTTCCAAAATCATCAATTTAAACAAGTTAAAGTATCAGAGATGTCTTTGAACAAAAAAGTCAACTTCCAAAATCATCAATTTCAACAAGTAAATGTATCAGAGATGTCTTTGAACAAAAAAGTTCACTTCCAAAATCATCAAATTAAACAAGTTAAAGTATCAGAGATGTCTTTGAACATAAAAGCCAACTTCAAAATCATCAATTTTAACAAGTAGAAGTATCAGAGATGTCTGAACAAAAAATTCAACTTGCAAAATCATCAATTTCAACAAGTTAAAGTATCAGAGATGTCTTTGAACAAAAAAGTCAACTTCCAAAATCATCAATTTCAACAAGTTAAAGTATCAGAGATGTCTTTGAACAAAAAAGTTCACTTCCAAAATCATCAATTTCAACAAGTTAAAGTATCAGAGATGTCTTTGAACAAAAAAGTTCACTTCCAAAATCATCAATTTCAACAAGTAAATGTATCAGAGATTTCTTTGAACAAAAAAGTTCACTTCCAAAATCATCAATTTAAACAAGTTAAAGTATCAGAGATGTCTTTGAACAAAAAAGTCAACTTCCAAAATCATCAATTTCAACAAGTTAATGTATCAGAGATGTCTTTGAAAAAAAAGTCAACTTCCAAAATCATCAATTTTAACAAGTAACAGTATCAGAGATGTCTTTGAACAAAAAAGTTCACTTCCAAAATCATCAATTTAAACAAGTTAAAGTATCAGAGATGTCTTTGAACAAAAAAGTCAACTTCCAAAATCATCAATTTCAACAAGTAACAGTATCAGAGATGTCTTTGAACAAAAAAGTTCACTTCCAAAATCATCAAATTAAACAAGTTAAAGTATCAGAGATGTCTTTGAACATAAAAGTCAACTTCAAAATCATCAATTTTAACAAGTAAAAGTATCAGAGATGTCTTTGAACAAAAAAGTTCACTTCCAAAATCATCAATTTTAACACGTAAAAGTATCAGAGATGTCTTTGAACAAAAAAGTTCATCTCCAAAATCATCAATTACAACAAGTAAAAGTATCAGAGATGTCTTTGAACAAAAAATTCAACTTGCAAAATCATCAATTACAACAAGTAAAAGTATCAGAGATGTCTTTGAACAAAAAAGTCAACTTCCAAAATCATCAATTTCAACAAGTAAATGTATCAGAGATGTCTTTGAACAAAAAAGTTCACTTCCAAAATCATCAAATTAAACAAGTTAAAGTATCAGAGATGTCTTTGAACATAAAAGTCAACTTCAAAATCATCAATTTCAACAAGTAGAAGTATCAGAGATGTCTGAACAAAAAATTCAACTTGCAAAATCATCAATTTCAACAAGTTAAAGTATCAGAGATGTCTTTGAACAAAAAAGTCAACTTCCAAAATCATCAATTTCAACAAGTTAAAGTATCAGAGATGTCTTTGAACAAAAAAGTTCACTTCCAAAATCATCAATTTAAACAAGTTAAAGTATCAGAGATGTCTTTGAACAAAAAAGTCAACTTCCAAAATCATCAATTTCAACAAGTAAATGTATCAGAGATGTCTTTGAACAAAAAAGTTCACTTCCAAAATCATCAATTTAAACAAGTTAAAGTATCAGAGATGTCTTTGAACAAAAAAGTCAACTTCCAAAATCATCAATTTCAACAAGTAAATGTATCAGAGATGTCTTTGAACAAAAAAGTTCACTTCCAAAATCATCAAATTAAACAAGTTAAAGTATCAGAGATGTCTTTGAACATAAAAGTCAACTTCAAAATCATCAATTTCAACAAGTAGAAGTATCAGAGATGTCTGAACAAAAAATTCAACTTGCAAAATCATCAATTTCAACAAGTTAAAGTATCAGAGATGTCTTTGAACAAAAAAGTCAACTTCCAAAATCATCAATTTCAACAAGTTAAAGTATCAGAGATGTCTTTGAACAAAAAAGTTCACTTCCAAAATCATCAATTTCAACAAGTTAAAGTATCAGAGATGTCTTTGAACAAAAAAGTTCACTTCCAAAATCATCAATTTCAACAAGTTAAAGTATCAGAGATGTCTTTGAACAAAAAAGTCAACTTCCAAAATCATCAATTACAACAAGTAAAAGTATCAGAGATGTCTTTGAACAAAAAAGTTCATCTCCAAAATCATCAATTACAACAAGTAAAAGTATCAGAGATGTCTTTGAACAAAAAAGTTCACTTCCAAAATCATCAATTTCAACAAGTAAAAGTATCAGAGATGTCTTTGAACAAAAAAGTTCACTTCCAAAATCATCAATTTCAACAAGTTAAAGTATCAGAGATGTCTTTGAACAAAAAAGTTCATCTCCAAAATCATCAATTACAACAAGTAAAAGTATCAGAGATGTCTTTGAACAAAAAATTCAACTTGCAAAATCATCAATAACAACAAGTAAAAGTATCAGAGATGTCTTTGAACAAAAAAGTCAACTTCCAAAATCATCAATTTCAACAAGTAACAGTATCAGAGATGTCTTTGAACAAAAAAGTTCACTTCCAAAATCATCAATTTCAACAAGTAAATGTATCAGAGATGTCTTTGAACAAAAAAGTTCACTTCCAAAATCATCAAATTAAACAAGTAAAAGTATCAGAGATGTCTTTGAACAAAAAACTCAACTTCCAAAATCATCAATTTCAACAAGTAACAGTATCAGAGATGTCTTTGAACAAAAAAGTCAACTTCCAAAATCATCAATTTCAACAAGTTAAAGTATCAGAGATGTCTTTGAACAAAAAAGTCAACTTCCAAAATCATCAATTTCAACAAGTAACAATATCAGAGATGTCTTTGAACAAAAAAGTCAACTTCCAAAATCATCAATTTCAACAAGTAACAATATCAGAGATGTCTTTGAACAAAAAAGTAAACTTCCAAAATCATCAATTTCAACAAGTAACAGTATCAGAGATGTCTTTGAACAAAAAAGTCAACTTCCAAAATCATCAATTTCAACAAGTAACAATATCAGAGATGTCTTTGAACAAAAAAGTTCACTTCCAAAATCATCAATTTCAACAAGTAAATGTATCAGAGATGTCTTTGAACAAAAAAGTTCACTTCCAAAATCATCAATTTCAACAAGTAACAATATCAGAGATGTCTTTGAACAAAAAAGTCAACTTCCAAAATCATCAATTTCAACAAGTTAAAGTATCAGAGATGTCTTTGAACAAAAAAGTCAACTTCCAAAATCATCAATTTCAACAAGTAAATGTATCAGAGATGTCTTTGAACAAAAAAGTTCACTTCCAAAATCATCAAATTAAACAAGTAAAAGTATCAGAGATGTCTTTGAACAAAAAACTCAACTTCCAAAATCATCAATTTCAACAAGTAACAGTATCAGAGATGTCTTTGAACAAAAAAGTCAACTTCCAAAATCATCAATTTCAACAAGTAACAATATCAGAGATGTCTTTGAACAAAAAAGTCAACTTCCAAAATCATCAATTTAAACAAGTTAAAGTATCAGAGATGTCTTTGAACAAAAAAGTTCACTTCCAAAATCATCAAATTAAACAAGTTAAAGTATCAGAGATGTCTTTGAACAAAAAAGTCAACTTCCAAAATCATCAATTTCAACAAGTAACAGTATCAGAGATGTCTTAGAACAAAAAAGTCAACTTCCAAAATCATCAATTTCAACAAGTTAAAGTATCAGAGATGTCTTTGAACAAAAAAGTCAACTTCCAAAATCATCAATTTCAACAAGTAACAATATCAGAGATGTCTTCGAACAAAAAAGTCAACTTCCAAAATCATCAATTTCAACAAGTAACAATATCAGAGATGTCTTTGAACAAAAAAGTAAACTTCCAAAATCATCAATTTCAACAAGTAACAGTATCAGAGATGTCTTTGAACAAAAAAGTCAACTTCCAAAATCATCAATTTCAACAAGTAACAATATCAGAGATGTCTTTGAACAAAAAAGTCAACTTCCAAAATCATCAATTTCAACAAGTAACAATATCAGAGATGTCTTTGAACAAAAAAGTTCACTTCCAAAACCATCAATTTCAACAAGTAAATGTATCAGAGATGTCTTTGAACAAAAAAGTTCACTTCCAAAATCATCAATTTCAACAAGTAACAATATCAGAGATGTCTTTGAACAAAAAAGTCAACTTCCAAAATCATCAATTTCAACAAGTTAAAGTATCAGAGATGTCTTTGAACAAAAAAGTCAACTTCCAAAATCATCAATTTCAACAAGTAAATGTATCAGAGATGTCTTTGAACAAAAAAGTTCACTTCCAAAATCATCAATTTCAACAAGTAAATGTATCAGAGATGTCTTTGAACAAAAAAGTTCACTTCCAAAATCATCAATTTCAACAAGTAAATGTATCAGAGATGTCTTTGAACAAAAAAGTTCACTTCCAAAATCATCAATTTAAACAAGTTAAAGTATCAGAGATGTCTTTGAACAAAAAAGTCAACTTCCAAAATCATCAATTTCAACAAGTAACAATATCAGAGATGTCTTTGAACAAAAAAGTCAACTTCCAAAATCATCAATTTCAACAAGTTAAAGTATCAGAGATGTCTTTGAACAAAAAAGTCAACTTCCAAAATCATCAATTTCAACAAGTAACAATATCAGAGATGTCTTTGAACAAAAAAGTTCACTTCCAAAATCATCAATTTCAACAAGTAAATGTATCAGAGATGTCTTTGAACAAAAAAGTTCACTTCCAAAATCATCAATTTCAATAAGTAAATGTATCAGAGATGTCTTTGAACAAAAAAGTCAACTTCCAAAATCATCAATTTCAACAAGTAACAGTATCAGAGATGTCTTTGAACAAAAAAGTTCACTTCCAAAATCATCAATTTAAACAAGTTAAAGTATCAGAGATGTCTTTGAACAAAAAAGTCAACTTCCAAAATCATCAATTTCAACAAGTAACAGTATCAGAGATGTCTTTGAACAAAAAAGTTCACTTCCAAAATCATCAATTTCAACAAGTAAATGTATCAGAGATGTCTTTGAACAAAAAAGTTCACTTCCAAAATCATCAAATTAAACAAGTAAAAGTATCAGAGATGTCTTTGAACAAAAAAGTCAACTTCAAAATCATCAATTTCAACAAGTTAAAGTATCAGAGATGTATTTGAACAAAAAAGTTCACTTCCAAAATCATCAATTTCAACAAGTAAAAGTATCAGAGATTTCTTTGAACAAAAAAGTTCACTTCCAAAATTATCAATTTCAACAAGTAAAAGTATCAGAGATGTCTTTGAACAAAAAAGTTCACTTCCAAAATCATCAATTTCAACAAGTAACAATATCAGAGATGTCTTTGAACAAAAAAGTCAACTTCCAAAATCATCAATTTCAACAAGTTAAAGTATCAGAGATGTCTTTGAACAAAAAAGTCAACTTCCAAAATCATCAATTTTAACAAGTAAATGTATCAGAGATGTCTTTGAACAAAAAAGTTCACTTCCAAAATCATCAATTTCAACAAGTAAATGTATCAGAGATGTCTTTGAACAAAAAAGTTCACTTCCAAAATCATCAATTTAAACTAGTTAAAGTATCAGAGATGTCTTTGAACAAAAAAGTCAACTTCCAAAATCATCAATTTCAACAAGTAACAATATCAGAGATGTCTTTGAACAAAAAAGTCAACTTCCAAAATCATCAATTTCAACAAGTAACAGTATCAGAGATGTCTTTGAACAAAAAAGTCAACTTACAAAATCATCAAATTAAACAAGTTAAAGTATAAGAGATGTCTTTGAACAAAAAAGTCAACTTCCAAAATCATCAATTTCAACAAGTAACAGTATCAGAGATGTCTTTGAACAAAAAAGTCAACTTCCAAAATCATCAATTTCAACAAGTAACAATATCAGAGATGTCTTTGAACAAAAAAGTCAACTTCCAAAATCATCAATTTCAACAAGTTAAAGTATCAGAGATGTCTTTGAACAAAAAAGTCAACTTCCAAAATCATCAATTTCAACAAGTAAATGTATCAGAGATGTCTTTGAACAAAAAAGTTCACTTCCAAAATCATCAATTTCAACAAGTAAATGTATCAGAGATGTCTTTGAACAAAAAAGTTCACTTCCAAAATCATCAATTTCAACAAGTAAATGTATCAGAGATGTCTTTGAACAAAAAAGTTCACTTCCAAAATCATCAATTTAAACAAGTTAAAGTATCAGAGATGTCTTTGAACAAAAAAGTCAACTTCCAAAATCATCAATTTCAACAAGTAACAATATCAGAGATGTCTTTGAACAAAAAAGTCAACTTCCAAAATCATCAATTTCAACAAGTTAAAGTATCAGAGATGTCTTTGAACAAAAAAGTCAACTTCCAAAATCATCAATTTCAACAAGTAACAATATCAGAGATGTCTTTGAACAAAAAAGTTCACTTCCAAAATCATCAATTTCAACAAGTAAATGTATCAGAGATGTCTTTGAACAAAAAAGTTCACTTCCAAAATCATCAATTTCAATAAGTAAATGTATCAGAGATGTCTTTGAACAAAAAAGTCAACTTCCAAAATCATCAATTTCAACAAGTAACAGTATCAGAGATGTCTTTGAACAAAAAAGTTCACTTCCAAAATCATCAATTTAAACAAGTTAAAGTATCAGAGATGTCTTTGAACAAAAAAGTCAACTTCCAAAATCATCAATTTCAACAAGTAACAGTATCAGAGATGTCTTTGAACAAAAAAGTTCACTTCCAAAATCATCAATTTCAACAAGTAAATGTATCAGAGATGTCTTTGAACAAAAAAGTTCACTTCCAAAATCATCAAATTAAACAAGTAAAAGTATCAGAGATGTCTTTGAACAAAAAAGTCAACTTCAAAATCATCAATTTCAACAAGTTAAAGTATCAGAGATGTATTTGAACAAAAAAGTTCACTTCCAAAATCATCAATTTCAACAAGTAAAAGTATCAGAGATTTCTTTGAACAAAAAAGTTCACTTCCAAAATTATCAATTTCAACAAGTAAAAGTATCAGAGATGTCTTTGAACAAAAAAGTTCACTTCCAAAATCATCAATTTCAACAAGTAACAATATCAGAGATGTCTTTGAACAAAAAAGTCAACTTCCAAAATCATCAATTTCAACAAGTTAAAGTATCAGAGATGTCTTTGAACAAAAAAGTCAACTTCCAAAATCATCAATTTTAACAAGTAAATGTATCAGAGATGTCTTTGAACAAAAAAGTTCACTTCCAAAATCATCAATTTCAACAAGTAAATGTATCAGAGATGTCTTTGAACAAAAAAGTTCACTTCCAAAATCATCAATTTAAACAAGTTAAAGTATCAGAGATGTCTTTGAACAAAAAAGTCAACTTCCAAAATCATCAATTTCAACAAGTAACAATATCAGAGATGTCTTTGAACAAAAAAGTCAACTTCCAAAATCATCAATTTCAACAAGTAACAGTATCAGAGATGTCTTTGAACAAAAAAGTCAACTTCCAAAATCATCAAATTAAACAAGTTAAAGTATAAGAGATGTCTTTGAACAAAAAAGTCAACTTCCAAAATCATCAATTTCAACAAGTAACAGTATCAGAGATGTCTTTGAACAAAAAAGTCAACTTCCAAAATCATCAATTTCAACAAGTAACAATATCAGAGATGTCTTTGAACAAAAAAGTTCACTTCCAAAATCATCAATTTCAACAAGTTAAAGTATCAGAGATGTCTTTGAACAAAAAAGTCAACTTCCAAAATCATCAATTTCAACAAGTAACAGTATCAGAGATGTCTTTGAACAAAAAAGTCAACTTCCAAAATCATCAATTTCAACAAGTTAAAGTATCAGAGATGTCTTTGAACAAAAAAGTCAACTTCCAAAATCATCAATTTCAACAAGTAACAATATCAGAGATGTCTTTGAACAAAAAAGTCAACTTCCAAAATCATCAATTTCAACAAGTAACAATATCAGAGATGTCTTTGAACAAAAAAGTCAACTTCCAAAATCATCAATTTCAACAAGTAACAGTATCAGAGATGTCTTTGAACAAAAAAGTTCACTTCCAAAATCATCAATTTCAACAAGTAAATGTATCAGAGATGTCTTTGAACAAAAAAGTTCACTTCCAAAATCATCAATTTAAACTAGTTAAAGTATCAGAGATGTCTTTGAACAAAAAAGTCAACTTCCAAAATCATCAATTTCAACAAGTAAATGTATCAGAGATGTCTTTGAACAAAAAAGTCAACTTCCAAAATCATCAATTTCAACAAGTAACAATATCAGAGATATCTTTGAACAAAAAAGTTCACTTCCAAAATCATCAATTTCAACAAGTTAAAGTATCAGAGATGTCTTTGAACAAAAAAGTCAACTTCCAAAATCATCAATTTCAACAAGTAAATGTATCAGAGATGTCTTTGAACAAAAAAGTCAACTTCCAAAATCATCAATTTCAACAAGTAACAGTATCAGAGATGTCTTTGAACAAAAAAGTTCACTTCCAAAATCATCAATTTAAACAAGTTAAAGTATCAGAGATGTCTTTGAACAAAAAAGTCAACTTCCAAAATCATCAATTTCAACAAGTAAATGTATCAGAGATGTCTTTGAACAAAAAAGTTCACTTCCAAAATCATCAATTTCAATAAGTAAATGTATCAGAGATGTCTTTGAACAAAAAAGTTTACTTCCAAAATCATCAATTTCAACAAGTAACAGTATCAGAGATGTCTTTGAACAAAAAAGTCAACTTCCAAAATCATCAAATTAAACAAGTTAAAGTATCAGAGATGTCTTTGAACAAAAAAGTCAACTTCCAAAATCATCAATTTCAACAAGTAACAGTATAAGAGATGTCTTTGAACAAAAAAGTTCACTTCCAAAATCATCAATTTCAACAAGTTAAAGTATCAGAGATGTCTTTGAACAAAAAAGTTCACTTCCAAAATCATCAATTTCAACAAGTTAAAGTATCAGAGATGTCTTTGAACAAAAAAGTCAACTTCCAAAATCATCAATTACAACAAGTAAAAGTATCAGAGATGTCTTTGAACAAAAAAGTTCATCTCCAAAATCATCAATTACAACAAGTAAAAGTATCAGAGATGTCTTTGAACAAAAAAGTTCACTTCCAAAATCATCAATTTCAACAAGTAAAAGTATCAGAGATGTCTTTGAACAAAAAAGTTCACTTCCAAAATCATCAATTTCAACAAGTTAAAGTATCAGAGATGTCTTTGAACAAAAAAGTTCATCTCCAAAATCATCAATTACAACAAGTAAAAGTATCAGAGATGTCTTTGAACAAAAAATTCAACTTGCAAAATCATCAATAACAACAAGTAAAAGTATCAGAGATGTCTTTGAACAAAAAAGTCAACTTCCAAAATCATCAATTTCAACAAGTAACAGTATCAGAGATGTCTTTGAACAAAAAAGTTCACTTCCAAAATCATCAATTTCAACAAGTAAATGTATCAGAGATGTCTTTGAACAAAAAAGTTCACTTCCAAAATCATCAAATTAAACAAGTAAAAGTATCAGAGATGTCTTTGAACAAAAAACTCAACTTCCAAAATCATCAATTTCAACAAGTAACAGTATCAGAGATGTCTTTGAACAAAAAAGTCAACTTCCAAAATCATCAATTTCAACAAGTTAAAGTATCAGAGATGTCTTTGAACAAAAAAGTCAACTTCCAAAATCATCAATTTCAACAAGTAACAATATCAGAGATGTCTTTGAACAAAAAAGTCAACTTCCAAAATCATCAATTTCAACAAGTAACAATATCAGAGATGTCTTTGAACAAAAAAGTAAACTTCCAAAATCATCAATTTCAACAAGTAACAGTATCAGAGATGTCTTTGAACAAAAAAGTCAACTTCCAAAATCATCAATTTCAACAAGTAACAATATCAGAGATGTCTTTGAACAAAAAAGTTCACTTCCAAAATCATCAATTTCAACAAGTAAATGTATCAGAGATGTCTTTGAACAAAAAAGTTCACTTCCAAAATCATCAATTTCAACAAGTAACAATATCAGAGATGTCTTTGAACAAAAAAGTCAACTTCCAAAATCATCAATTTCAACAAGTTAAAGTATCAGAGATGTCTTTGAACAAAAAAGTCAACTTCCAAAATCATCAATTTCAACAAGTAAATGTATCAGAGATGTCTTTGAACAAAAAAGTTCACTTCCAAAATCATCAAATTAAACAAGTAAAAGTATCAGAGATGTCTTTGAACAAAAAACTCAACTTCCAAAATCATCAATTTCAACAAGTAACAGTATCAGAGATGTCAAGAACAAAAAAGTCAACTTCCAAAATCATCAATTTCAACAAGTAACAATATCAGAGATGTCTTTGAACAAAAAAGTCAACTTCCAAAATCATCAATTTAAACAAGTTAAAGTATCAGAGATGTCTTTGAACAAAAAAGTTCACTTCCAAAATCATCAAATTAAACAAGTTAAAGTATCAGAGATGTCTTTGAACAAAAAAGTCAACTTCCAAAATCATCAATTTCAACAAGTAACAGTATCAGAGATGTCTTAGAACAAAAAAGTCAACTTCCAAAATCATCAATTTCAACAAGTTAAAGTATCAGAGATGTCTTTGAACAAAAAAGTCAACTTCCAAAATCATCAATTTCAACAAGTAACAATATCAGAGATGTCTTCGAACAAAAAAGTCAACTTCCAAAATCATCAATTTCAACAAGTAACAATATCAGAGATGTCTTTGAACAAAAAAGTAAACTTCCAAAATCATCAATTTCAACAAGTAACAGTATCAGAGATGTCTTTGAACAAAAAAGTCAACTTCCAAAATCATCAATTTCAACAAGTAACAATATCAGAGATGTCTTTGAACAAAAAAGTCAACTTCCAAAATCATCAATTTCAACAAGTAACAATATCAGAGATGTCTTTGAACAAAAAAGTTCACTTCCAAAACCATCAATTTCAACAAGTAAATGTATCAGAGATGTCTTTGAACAAAAAAGTTCACTTCCAAAATCATCAATTTCAACAAGTAACAATATCAGAGATGTCTTTGAACAAAAAAGTCAACTTCCAAAATCATCAATTTCAACAAGTTAAAGTATCAGAGATGTCTTTGAACAAAAAAGTCAACTTCCAAAATCATCAATTTCAACAAGTAAATGTATCAGAGATGTCTTTGAACAAAAAAGTTCACTTCCAAAATCATCAATTTCAACAAGTAAATGTATCAGAGATGTCTTTGAACAAAAAAGTTCACTTCCAAAATCATCAATTTCAACAAGTAAATGTATCAGAGATGTCTTTGAACAAAAAAGTTCACTTCCAAAATCATCAATTTAAACAAGTTAAAGTATCAGAGATGTCTTTGAACAAAAAAGTCAACTTCCAAAATCATCAATTTCAACAAGTAACAATATCAGAGATGTCTTTGAACAAAAAAGTCAACTTCCAAAATCATCAATTTCAACAAGTTAAAGTATCAGAGATGTCTTTGAACAAAAAAGTCAACTTCCAAAATCATCAATTTCAACAAGTAACAATATCAGAGATGTCTTTGAACAAAAAAGTTCACTTCCAAAATCATCAATTTCAACAAGTAAATGTATCAGAGATGTCTTTGAACAAAAAAGTTCACTTCCAAAATCATCAATTTCAATAAGTAAATGTATCAGAGATGTCTTTGAACAAAAAAGTCAACTTCCAAAATCATCAATTTCAACAAGTAACAGTATCAGAGATGTCTTTGAACAAAAAAGTTCACTTCCAAAATCATCAATTTAAACAAGTTAAAGTATCAGAGATGTCTTTGAACAAAAAAGTCAACTTCCAAAATCATCAATTTCAACAAGTAACAGTATCAGAGATGTCTTTGAACAAAAAAGTTCACTTCCAAAATCATCAATTTCAACAAGTAAATGTATCAGAGATGTCTTTGAACAAAAAAGTTCACTTCCAAAATCATCAAATTAAACAAGTAAAAGTATCAGAGATGTCTTTGAACAAAAAAGTCAACTTCAAAATCATCAATTTCAACAAGTTAAAGTATCAGAGATGTATTTGAACAAAAAAGTTCACTTCCAAAATCATCAATTTCAACAAGTAAAAGTATCAGAGATTTCTTTGAACAAAAAAGTTCACTTCCAAAATTATCAATTTCAACAAGTAAAAGTATCAGAGATGTCTTTGAACAAAAAAGTTCACTTCCAAAATCATCAATTTCAACAAGTAACAATATCAGAGATGTCTTTGAACAAAAAAGTCAACTTCCAAAATCATCAATTTCAACAAGTTAAAGTATCAGAGATGTCTTTGAACAAAAAAGTCAACTTCCAAAATCATCAATTTTAACAAGTAAATGTATCAGAGATGTCTTTGAACAAAAAAGTTCACTTCCAAAATCATCAATTTCAACAAGTAAATGTATCAGAGATGTCTTTGAACAAAAAAGTTCACTTCCAAAATCATCAATTTAAACAAGTTAAAGTATCAGAGATGTCTTTGAACAAAAAAGTCAACTTCCAAAATCATCAATTTCAACAAGTAACAATATCAGAGATGTCTTTGAACAAAAAAGTCAACTTCCAAAATCATCAATTTCAACAAGTAACAGTATCAGAGATGTCTTTGAACAAAAAAGTCAACTTCCAAAATCATCAATTTCAACAAGTAACAATATCAGAGATGTCTTTGAACAAAAAAGTTCACTTCCAAAATCATCAATTTCAACAAGTAAATGTATCAGAGATGTCTTTGAACAAAAAAGTTTACTTCCAAAATCATCAATTTAAACAAGTTAAAGTATCAGAGATGTCTTTGAACAAAAAAGTCAACTTCCAAAATCATCAAATTAAACAAGTTAAAGTATAAGAGATGTCTTTGAACAAAAAAGTCAACTTCCAAAATCATCAATTTCAACAAGTAACAGTATCAGAGATGTCTTTGAACAAAAAAGTCAACTTCCAAAATCATCAATTTCAACAAGTAACAATATCAGAGATGTCTTTGAACAAAAAAGTCAACTTCCAAAATCATCAATTTCAACAAGTAACAATATCAGAGATGTCTTTGAACAAAAAAGTTCACTTCCAAAATCATCAATTTCAACAAGTTAAAGTATCAGAGATGTCTTTGAACAAAAAAGTCAACTTCCAAAATCATCAATTTCAACAAGTAACAGTATCAGAGATGTCTTTGAACAAAAAAGTCAACTTCCAAAATCATCAATTTCAACAAGTTAAAGTATCAGAGATGTCTTTGAACAAAAAAGTCAACTTCCAAAATCATCAATTTCAACAAGTAACAATATCAGAGATGTCTTTGAACAAAAAAGTCAACTTCCAAAATCATCAATTTCAACAAGTAACAATATCAGAGATGTCTTTGAACAAAAAAGTCAACTTCCAAAATCATCAATTTCAACAAGTAACAGTATCAGAGATGTCTTTGAACAAAAAAGTCAACTTCCAAAATCATCAATTTCAACAAGTAACAATATCAGAGATGTCTTTGAACAAAAAAGTCAACTTCCAAAATCATCAATTTCAACAAGTAACAGTATCAGAGATGTCTTTGAACAAAAAAGTTCACTTCCAAAATCATCAATTTCAACAAGTAAATGTATCAGAGATGTCTTTGAACAAAAAAGTTTACTTCCCAAATCATCAATTTAAACAAGTTAAAATATCAGAGATGTCTTTGAACAAAAAAGTCAACTTCCAAAATCATCAATTTCAACAAGTAACAATATCAGAGATATCTTTGAACAAAAAAGTTCACTTCCAAAATCATCAATTTCAACAAGTTAAAGTATCAGAGATGTCTTTGAACAAAAAAGTCAACTTCCAAAATCATCAATTTCAACAAGTAAATGTATCAGAGATGTCTTTGAACAAAAAAGTCAACTTCCAAAATCATCAATTTCAACAAGTAACAGTATCAGAGATGTCTTTGAACAAAAAAGTTCACTTCCAAAATCATCAATTTAAACAAGTTAAAGTATCAGAGATGTCTTTGAACAAAAAAGTCAACTTCCAAAATCATCAATTTCAACAAGTAAATGTATCAGAGATGTCTTTGAACAAAAAAGTTCACTTCCAAAATCATCAATTTCAATAAGTAAATGTATCAGAGATGTCTTTGAACAAAAAAGTTTACTTCCAAAATCATCAATTTAAACAAGTTAAAGTATCAGAGATGTCTTTGAACAAAAAAGTCAACTTCCAAAATCATCAAATTAAACAAGTTAAAGTATCAGAGATGTCTTTGAACAAAAAAGTCAACTTCCAAAATCATCAATTTCAACAAGTAACAGTATAAGAGATGTCTTTGAACAAAAAAGTCAACTTCCAAAATCATCAATTTCAACAAGTAACAATATCAGAGATGTCTTTGAACAAAAAAGTTCACTTCCAAAATCATCAATTTCAACAAGTAAATGTATCAGAGATGTCTTTGAACAAAAAAGTTCACTTCCAAAATCATCAATTTAAACAAGTTAAAGTATCAGAGATGTCTATGAACAAAAAAGTCAACTTCCAAAATCATCAATTTCAACAAGTAACAATATCAGAGATGTCTTTGAACAAAAAAGTTCACTTCCAAAATCATCAAATTAAACAAGTTAAAGTATCAGAGATGTCTTTGAACAAAAAAGTTCCCTTCCAAAATCATCAATTTCAACAAGTAACAGTATCAGAGATGTCTTTGAACAAAAAAGTCAACTTCCAAAATCATCAATTTCAACAAGTAACAGTATCAGAGATGTCTTTGAACAAAAAAGTTCACTTCCAAAATCATCAATTTAAACAAGTTAAAGTATCAGAGATGTCTTTGAACAAAAAAGTCAACTTCCAAAATCATCAATTTCAACAAGTAACAGTATCAGAGATGTCTTTGAACAAAAAAGTTCACTTCCAAAATCATCAATTTCAACAAGTAAATGTATCAGAGATGTCTTTGAACAAAAAAGTTCACTTCCAAAATCATCAAATTAAACAAGTAAAAGTATCAGAGATGTCTTTGAACAAAAAAGTCAACTTCAAAATCATCAATTTCAACAAGTTAAAGTATCAGAGATGTATTTGAACAAAAAAGTTCACTTCCAAAATCATCAATTTCAACAAGTAAAAGTATCAGAGATTTCTTTGAACAAAAAAGTTCACTTCCAAAATTATCAATTTCAACAAGTAAAAGTATCAGAGATGTCTTTGAACAAAAAAGTTCACTTCCAAAATCATCAATTTCAACAAGTAACAATATCAGAGATGTCTTTGAACAAAAAAGTCAACTTCCAAAATCATCAATTTCAACAAGTTAAAGTATCAGAGATGTCTTTGAACAAAAAAGTCAACTTCCAAAATCATCAATTTCAACAAGTAAATGTATCAGAGATGTCTTTGAACAAAAAAGTTCACTTCCAAAATCATCAATTTCAACAAGTAAATGTATCAGAGATGTCTTTGAACAAAAAAGTTCACTTCCAAAATCATCAATTTAAACAAGTTAAAGTATCAGAGATGTCTTTGAACAAAAAAGTCAACTTCCAAAATCATCAATTTCAACAAGTAACAATATCAGAGATGTCTTTGAACAAAAAAGTCAACTTCCAAAATCATCAATTTCAACAAGTAACAGTATCAGAGATGTCTTTGAACAAAAAAGTCAACTTCCAAAATCATCAATTTCAACAAGTAACAATATCAGAGATGTCTTTGAACAAAAAAGTTCACTTCCAAAATCATCAATTTCAACAAGTAAATGTATCAGAGATGTCTTTGAACAAAAAAGTTCACTTCCAAAATCATCAATTTCAATAAGTAAATGTATCAGAGATGTCTTTGAACAAAAAAGTTTACTTCCAAAATCATCAATTTAAACAAGTTAAAGTATCAGAGATGTCTTTGAACAAAAAAGTCAACTTCCAAAATCATCAAATTAAACAAGTTAAAGTATAAGAGATGTCTTTGAACAAAAAAGTCAACTTCCAAAATCATCAATTTCAACAAGTAACAGTATCAGAGATGTCTTTGAACAAAAAAGTCAACTTCCAAAATCATCAATTTCAACAAGTAACAATATCAGAGATGTCTTTGAACAAAAAAGTTCACTTCCAAAATCATCAATTTCAACAAGTTAAAGTATCAGAGATGTCTTTGAACAAAAAAGTCAACTTCCAAAATCATCAATTTCAACAAGTAACAGTATCAGAGATGTCTTTGAACAAAAAAGTCAACTTCCAAAATCATCAATTTCAACAAGTTAAAGTATCAGAGATGTCTTTGAACAAAAAAGTCAACTTCCAAAATCATCAATTTCAACAAGTAACAATATCAGAGATGTCTTTGAACAAAAAAGTCAACTTCCAAAATCATCAATTTCAACAAGTAACAATATCAGAGATGTCTTTGAACAAAAAAGTCAACTTCCAAAATCATCAATTTCAACAAGTAACAGTATCAGAGATGTCTTTGAACAAAAAAGTCAACTTCCAAAATCATCAATTTCAACAAGTTAAAGTATCAGAGATGTCTTTGAAGAAAAAAGTCAACTTCCAAAATCATCAATTTCAACAAGTAAATGTATCAGAGATTTCTTTGAACAAAAAAGTTCACTTCCAAAATCATCAATTTAAACAAGTTAAAGTATCAGAGATGTCTTTGAACAAAAAAGTCAACTTCCAAAATCATCAATTACAACAAGTAAAAGTATCAGAGATGTCTTTGAACAAAAAAGTCAACTTCCAAAATCATCAATTTCAACAAGTAAATGTATCAGAGATTTCTTTGAACAAAAAAGTTCACTTCCAAAATCATCAATTTAAACAAGTTAAAGTATCAGAGATGTCTTTGAACAAAAAAGTCAACTTCCAAAATCATCAATTTCAACAAGTAAATGTATCAGAGATGTCTTTGAACAAAAAAGTCAACTTCCAAAATCATCAATTTCAACAAGTAACAGTATCAGAGATGTCTTTGAACAAAAAAGTTCACTTCCAAAATCATCAATTTAAACAAGTTAAAGTATCAGAGATGTCTTTGAACAAAAAAGTCAACTTCCAAAATCATCAATTTCAACAAGTAACAGTATCAGAGATGTCTTTGAACAAAAAAGTTCACTTCCAAAATCATCAAATTTAACAAGTTAAAGTATCAGAGATGTCTTTGAACAAAAAAGTCAACTTCCAAAATCATCAATTTCAACAAGTAACAGTATCAGAGATGTCTTTGAACAAAAAAGTTCACTTCCAAAATCATAAATTTCAACAAGTAACAATATCAGAGATGTCTTTGAACAAAAAAGTCAACTTCCAAAATCATCAACTTCAACAAGTAACAATATCAGAGATGTCTTTGAACAAAAAAGTTCACTTCCAAAATCATCAATTTCAACAAGTAACAATATCAGAGATGTCTTTGAACAAAAAAGTTCACTTCCAAAATCATCAATTTCAACAAGTAAATGTATCAGAGATGTCTTTGAACAAAAAAGTTCACTTCCAAAATCATCAATTTCAACAAGTTAAAGTATCAGAGATGTCTTTGAACAAAAAAGTCAACTTCCAAAATCATCAATTACAACAAGTAAATGTATCAGAGATGTCTTTGAACAAAAAAGTCAACTTCCAAAATCATCAATTTCAACAAGTAACAGTATCAGAGATGTCTTTGAACAAAAAAGTTCACTTCCAAAATCATCAATTTAAACAAGTTAAAGTATCAGAGATGTCTTTGAACAAAAAAGTCAACTTCCAAAATCATCAATTTCAACAAGTAAATGTATCAGAGTTGTCTTTGAACAAAAAAGTTCACTTCCAAAATCATCAATTTCAATAAGTAAATGTATCAGAGATGTCTTTGAACAAAAAAGTTTACTTCCAAAATCATCAATTTAAACAAGTTAAAGTATCAGAGATGTCTTTGAACAAAAAAGTCAACTTCCAAAATCATCAAATTAAACAAGTTAAAGTATCAGAGATGTCTTTGAACAAAAAAGTCAACTTCCAAAATCATCAATTTCAACAAGTAACAGTATAAGAGATGTCTTTGAACAAAAAAGTCAACTTCCAAAATCATCAATTTCAACAAGTAACAATATCAGAGATGTCTTTGAATAAAAAAGTTCACTTCCAAAATCATCAATTTCAACAAGTAAATGTATCAGAGATGTCTTTGAACAAAAAAGTTCACTTCCAAAATCATCAATTTAAACAAGTTAAAGTATCAGAGATGTCTATGAACAAAAAAGTCAACTTCCAAAATCATCAATTTCAACAAGTAACAATATCAGAGATGTCTTTGAACAAAAAAGTTCACTTCCAAAATCATCAAATTAAACAAGTAAATGTATCAGAGATGTCTTTGAACAAAAAAGTCAACTTCCAAAATCATCAATTTCAACAAGTTAAAGTATCAGAGATGTCTTTGAACAAAAAAGTCAACTTCCAAAATCATCAATTTCAACAAGTAAATGTATCAGAGATTTCTTTGAACAAAAAAGTTCACTTCCAAAATCATCAATTTAAACAAGTTAAAGTATCAGAGATGTCTTTGAACAAAAAAGTCAACTTCCAAAATCATCAATTTCAACAAGTAACAGTATCAGAGATGTCTTTGAACAAAAAAGTCAACTTCCAAAATCATCAATTTCAACAAGTAAATGTATCAGAGATTTCTTTGAACAAAAAAGTTCACTTCCAAAATCATCAATTTAAACAAGTTAAAGTATCAGAGATGTCTTTGAACAAAAAAGTCAACTTCCAAAATCATCAATTACAACAAGTAAAAGTATCAGAGATGTCTTTGAACAAAAAAGTCAACTTCCAAAATCATCAATTTCAACAAGTAAATGTATCAGAGATTTCTTTGAACAAAAAAGTTCACTTCCAAAATCATCAATTTAAACAAGTTAAAGTATCAGAGATGTCTTTGAACAAAAAAGTCAACTTCCAAAATCATCAATTTCAACAAGTAAATGTATCAGAGATGTCTTTGAACAAAAAAGTCAACTTCCAAAATCATCAATTTCAACAAGTAACAGTATCAGAGATGTCTTTGAACAAAAAAGTTCACTTCCAAAATCATCAATTTAAACAAGTTAAAGTATCAGAGATGTCTTTGAACAAAAAAGTCAACTTCCAAAATCATCAATTTCAACAAGTAACAGTATCAGAGATGTCTTTGAACAAAAAAGTTCACTTCCAAAATCATCAAATTAAACAAGTTAAAGTATCAGAGATGTCTTTGAACATAAAAGTCAACTTCAAAATCATCAATTTTAACAAGTAAAAGTATCAGAGATGTCTTTGAACAAAAAAGTTTACTTCCAAAATCATCAATTTCAACAAGTAAAAGTATCAGAGATGTCTTTGTACAAAAAAGTTCATCTCCAAAATCATCAACTACAACAAGTAAAAGTATCAGAGATGTCTTTGAACAAAAAAGTCAACTTCCAAAATCATCAATTACAACAAGTAAAAGTATCAGAGATGTCTTTGAACAAAAAAGTCAACTTCCAAAATCATCAATTTCAACAAGTAAATGTATCAGAGTTTTCTTTGAACAAAAAAGTTCACTTCCAAAATCATCAATTTAAACAAGTTCAAGTATCAGAGATGTCTTTGAACAAAAAAGTCAACTTCCAAAATCATCAATTTCAACAAGTAAATGTATCAGAGATGTCTTTGAACAAAAAAGTTCACTTCCAAAATCATCAATTTCAACAAGTTAAAGTATCAGAGATGTCTTTGAACAAAAAAGTCAACTTCCAAAATCATCAATTTCAACAAGTTAAAGTATCAGAGATGTCTTTGAACAAAAAAGTTCACTTCCAAAATCATCAATTTCAACAAGTTAAAGTATCAGAGATGTCTTTGAACAAAAAAGTTCACTTCCAAAATCATCAATTTCAACAAGTTAAAGTATCAGAGATGTCTTTGAACAAAAAAGTTTACTTCCAAAATCATCAATTTCAACAAGTTAAAGTATCAGAGATGTCTTTGAACAAAAAAGTTCACTTCCAAAATCATCAATTTCAACAAGTTAAAGTATCAGAGATGTCTTTGAACAAAAAAGTTCATCTCCAAAATCATCAATTACAACAAGTAAAAGTATCAGAGATGTCTTTGAACAAAAAAGTTCACTTCCAAAATCATCAATTTCAACAAGTAAAAGTATCAGAGATGTCTTTGAACAAAAAAGTTCACTTCCAAAATCATCAATTTCAACAAGTTAAAGTATCAGAGATGTCTTTGAACAAAAAAGTTCATCTCCAAAATCATCAATTTCAACAAGTAAATGTATCAGAGATGTCTTTGAACAAAAAAGTTCACTTCCAAAATCATCAATTTCAACAAGTTAAAGTATAAGAGATGTCTTTGAACAAAAAAGTTCATCTCCAAAATCATCAATTACAACAAGTAAAAGTATCAGAGATGTCTTTGAATAAAAAAGTTCACTTCCAAAATCATCAATTTCAACAAGTAAAAGTATCAGAGATGTCTTTGAACAAAAAAGTCAACTTCCAAAATCATCAATTTCAACAAGTAACAGTATCAGAGATGTCTTTGAACAAAAAAGTCAACTTCCAAAATCATCAATTTCAACAAGTAACAATATCAGAGATGTCTTTGAACAAAAAAGTTCACTTCCAAAATCATCAATTTCAACAAGTAAATGTATCAGAGATGTCTTTGAACAAAAAAGTTTACTTCCAAAATCATCAATTTAAACAAGTTAAAGTATCAGAGATGTCTTTGAACAAAAAAGTCAACTTCCAAAATCATCAATTTCAACAAGTAACAATATCAGAGATGTCTTTGAACAAAAAAGTTCACTTCCAAAATCATCAATTTCAACAAGTAAATGTATCAGAGATGTCTTTGAACAAAAAAGTCAACTTCCAAAATCATCAATTTCAACAAGTTAAAGTATCAGAGATGTCTTTGAACAAAAAAGTCAACTTCCAAAATCATCAATTTCAACAAGTAAATGTATCAGAGATTTCTTTGAACAAAAAAGTTCACTTCCAAAATCATCAATTTAAACAAGTTAAAGTATCAGAGATGTCTTTGAACAAAAAAGTCAACTTCCAAAATCATCAATTACAACAAGTAAAAGTATCAGAGATGTCTTTGAACAAAAAAGTCAACTTCCAAAATCATCAATTTCAACAAGTAAATGTATCAGAGATTTCTTTGAACAAAAAAGTTCACTTCCAAAATCATCAATTTAAACAAGTTAAAGTATCAGAGATGTCTTTGAACAAAAAAGTCAACTTCCAAAATCATCAATTTCAACAAGTAAATGTATCAGAGATGTCTTTGAACAAAAAAGTCAACTTCCAAAATCATCAATTTCAACAAGTAACAGTATCAGAGATGTCTTTGAACAAAAAAGTTCACTTCCAAAATCATCAATTTAAACAAGTTAAAGTATCAGAGATGTCTTTGAACAAAAAAGTCAACTTCCAAAATCATCAATTTAAACAAGTTAAAGTATCAGAGATGTCTTTGAACAAAAAATTCAACTTGCAAAATCATCAATTACAACAAGTAAAAGTATCAGAGATGTCTTTGAACAAAAAAGTCAACTTCCAAAATCATCAATTTCAACAAGTAACAGTATCAGAGATGTCTTTGAACAAAAAAGTCAACTTTCAAAATCATCAATTTCAACAAGTAACAATATCAGAGATGTCTTTGAACAAAAAAGTCAACTTCCAAAATCATCAATTTCAACAAGTAACAATATCAGAGATGTCTTTGAACAAAAAAGTCAACTTCCAAAATCATCAATTTCAACAAGTAACAATATCAGAGATGTCTTTGAACAAAAAAGTCAACTTCCAAAATCATCAATTTCAACAAGTAACAGTATCAGAGATGTCTTTGAACAAAAAAGTCAACTTCCAAAATCATCAATTTCAACAAGTAACAATATCAGAGATGTCTTTGAACAAAAAAGTTCACTTCCAAAATCATCAATTTCAACAAGTAAATGTATCAGAGATGTCTTTGAACAAAAAAGTTTACTTCCAAAATCATCAATTTAAACAAGTTAAAGTATCAGAGATGTCTTTGAACAAAAAAGTCAACTTCCAAAATCATCAATTTCAACAAGTAACAATATCAGAGATGTCTTTGAACAAAAAAGTTCACTTCCAAAATCATCAATTTCAACAAGTAAATGTATCAGAGATGTCTTTGAACAAAAAAGTCAACTTCCAAAATCATCAATTTCAACAAGTTAAAGTATCAGAGATGTCTTTGAACAAAAAAGTCAACTTCCAAAATCATCAATTTCAACAAGTAAATGTATCAGAGATTTCTTTGAACAAAAAAGTTCACTTCCAAAATCATCAATTTAAACAAGTTAAAGTATCAGAGATGTCTTTGAACAAAAAAGTCAACTTCCAAAATCATCAATTACAACAAGTAAAAGTATCAGAGATGTCTTTGAACAAAAAAGTCAACTTCCAAAATCATCAGTTTCAACAAGTAAATGTATCAGAGATTTCTTTGAACAAAAAAGTTCACTTCCAAAATCATCAATTTAAACAAGTTAAAGTATCAGAGATGTCTTTGAACAAAAAAGTCAACTTCCAAAATCATCAATTTCAACAAGTAAATGTATCAGAGATGTCTTTGAACAAAAAAGTCAACTTCCAAAATCATCAATTTCAACAAGTAACAGTATCAGAGATGTCTTTGAACAAAAAAGTTCACTTCCAAAATCATCAAATTAAACAAGTTAAAGTATCAGAGATGTCTTTGAACAAAAAAGTCAACTTCAAAATCATCAATTTTAACAAGTAAAAGTATCAGAGATGTCTTTGAACAAAAAAGTTCACTTCCAAAATCATCAATTTCAACAAGTAAAAGTATCAGAGATGTCTTTGAACAAAAAAGTTCATCTCCAAAATCATCAATTACAACAAGTAAAAGTATCAGAGATGTCTTTGAACAAAAAATTCAACTTGCAAAATCATCAATTACAACAAGTAAAAGTATCAGAGATGTCTTTGAACAAAAAAGTCAACTTCCAAAATCATCAATTTCAACAAGTAAATGTATCAGAGATTTCTTTGAACAAAAAAGTTCACTTCCAAAATCATCAATTTAAACAAGTTCAAGTATCAGAAATGTCTTTGAACAAAAAAGTCAACTTCCAAAATCATCAATTTCAACAAGTAAATGTATCAGAGATTTCTTTGAACAAAAAAGTTCACTTCCAAAATCATCAATTTAAACAAGTTAAAGGATCAGAGATGTCTTTGAACATAAAAGTCAACTTCAAAATCATCAATTTTAACAAGTAAAAGTATCAGAGATGTCTGAACAAAAAATTCAACTTGCAAAATCATCAATTTCAACAAGTTAAAGTATCAGAGATGTCTTTGAACAAAAAAGTCAACTTCCAAAATCATCAATTTCAACAAGTTAAAGTATCAGAGATGTCTTTGAACAAAAAAGTTCACTTCCAAAATCATCAATTTCAACAAGTTAAAGTATCAGAGATGTCTTTGAACAAAAAAGTTCACTTCCAAAATCATCAATTTCAACAAGTTAAAGTATCAGAGATGTCTTTGAACAAAAAAGTCAACTTCCAAAATCATCAATTTCAACAAGTAACAGTATCAGAGATGTCTTTGAACAAAAAAGTTCACTTCCAAAATCATCAAATTAAACAAGTTAAAGTATCAGAGATGTCTTTGAACATAAAAGTCAACTTCAAAATCATCAATTTTAACAAGTAAAAGTATCAGAGATGTCTTTGAACAAAAAAGTTCACTTCCAAAATCATCAATTTCAACAAGTAAAAGTATCAGAGATGTCTTTGAACAAAAAAGTTCATCTCCAAAATCATCAATTACAACAAGTAAAAGTATCAGAGATGTCTTTGAACAAAAAATTCAACTTGCAAAATCATCAATTACAACAAGTAAAAGTATCAGAGATGTCTTTGAACAAAAAAGTCAACTTCCAAAATCATCAATTTCAACAAGTAAATGTATCAGAGATTTCTTTGAACAAAAAAGTTCACTTCCAAAATCATCAATTTAAACAAGTTCAAGTATCAGAAATGTCTTTGAACAAAAAAGTCAACTTCCAAAATCATCAATTTCAACAAGTAAATGTATCAGAGATTTCTTTGAACAAAAAAGTTCACTTCCAAAATCATCAATTTAAACAAGTTAAAGGATCAGAGATGTCTTTGAACATAAAAGTCAACTTCAAAATCATCAATTTTAACAAGTAAAAGTATCAGAGATGTCTGAACAAAAAATTCAACTTGCAAAATCATCAATTTCAACAAGTTAAAGTATCAGAGATGTCTTTGAACAAAAAAGTCAACTTCCAAAATCATCAATTTCAACAAGTTAAAGTATCAGAGATGTCTTTGAACAAAAAAGTTCACTTCCAAAATCATCAATTTCAACAAGTTAAAGTATCAGAGATGTCTTTGAACAAAAAAGTTCACTTCCAAAATCATCAATTTCAACAAGTTAAAGTATCAGAGATGTCTTTGAACAAAAAAGTCAACTTCCAAAATCATCAATTACAACAAGTAAAAGTATCAGAGATGTCTTTGAACAAAAAAGTTCATCTCCAAAATCATCAATTACAACAAGTAAAAGTATCAGAGATGTCTTTGAACAAAAAAGTTCACTTCCAAAATCATCAATTTCAACAAGTAAAAGTATCAGAGATGTCTTTGAACAAAAAAGTTCACTTCCAAAATCATCAATTTCAACAAGTTAAAGTATCAGAGATGTCTTTGAACAAAAAAGTTCATCTCCAAAATCATCAATTACAACAAGTAAAAGTATCAGAGATGTCTTTGAACAAAAAATTTAACTTGCAAAATCATCAATTACAACAAGTAAAAGTATCAGAGATGTCTTTGAACAAAAAAGTCAACTTCCAAAATCATCAATTTCAACAAGTAACAGTATCAGAGATGTCTTTGAACAAAAAAGTCAACTTCAAAAATCATCAATTTCAACAAGTAACAATATCAGAGATGTCTTTGAACAAAAAAGTCAACTTCCAAAATCATCAATTTCAACAAGTAACAATATCAGAGATGTCTTTGAACAAAAAAGTTCACTTCCAAAATCATCAATTTCAACAAGTAAATGTATCAGAGATGTCTTTGAACAAAAAAGTTTACTTCCAAAATCATCAATTTAAACAAGTTAAAGTATCAGAGATGTCTTTGAACAAAAAAGTCAACTTCCAAAATCATCAATTTCAACAAGTAACAGTATCAGAGATGTCTTTGAACAAAAAAGTCAACTTCCAAAATCATCAATTTCAACAAGTAACAATATCAGAGATGTCTTTGAACAAAAAAGTTCACTTCCAAAATCATCAATTTCAACAAGTAAAAGTATCAGAGATGTCTTTGAACAAAAAAGTTCATCTCCAAAATCATCAATTACAACAAGTAAAAGTATCAGAGATGTCTTTGAACAAAAAAGTTTACTTCCAAAATCATCAATTTAAACAAGTTAAAGTATCAGAGATGTCTTTGAACAAACAAGTCAACTTCCAAAATCATCAATTTCAACAAGTAACAGTATCAGAGATGTCTATGAACAAAAAAGTCAACTTCCAAAATCATCAATTTCAACAAGTAACAATATCAGAGATGTCTTTGAACAAAAAAGTCAACTTCCAAAATCATCAATTTCAACAAGTAACAGTATCAGAGATGTCTTTGAACAAAAAAGTCAACTTCCAAAATCATCAATTTCAACAAGTAACAATATCAGAGATGTCTTTGAACAAAAAAGTTCACTTCCAAAATCATCAATTTCAACAAGTAAATGTATCAGAGATGTCTTTGAACAAAAAAGTTTACTTCCAAAATCATCAATTTAAACAAGTTAAAGTATCAGAGATGTCTTTGAACAAAAAAGTTTACTTCCAAAATCATCAATTTAAACAAGTTAAAGTATCAGAGATGTCTTTGAACAAAAAAGTCAACTTCCAAAATCATCAATTTCAACAAGTAACAGTATCAGAGATGTCTTTGAACAAAAAAGTCAACTTCCAAAATCATCAATTTCAACAAGTTACAATATCAGAGATGTCTTTGAACAAAAAAGTCAACTTCCAAAATCATCAATTTCAACAAGTAACAATATCAGAGATGTCTTTGAACAAAAAAGTCAACTTCCAAAATCATCAATTTCAACAAGTAACAATATCAGAGATGTCTTTGAACAAAAAAGTCAACTTCCAAAATCATCAATTTCAACAAGTAACAATATCAGAGATGTCTTTGAACAAAAAAGTCAACTTCCAAAATCATCAATTTCAACAAGTAACAGTATCAGAGATGTCTTTGAACAAAAAAGTCAACTTCCAAAATCATCAATTTCAACAAGTAACAATATCAGAGATGTCTTTGAACAAAAAAGTCAACTTCCAAAATCATCAATTTCAACAAGTTACAGTATCAGAGATGTCTTTGAACAAAAAAGTCAACTTCCAAAATCATCAATTTCAACAAGTAACAATATCAGAGATGTCTTTGAACAAAAAAGTCAACTTCCAAAATCATCAATTTCAACAAGTAAATGTATCAGAGATGTCTTTGAACAAAAAAGTCAACTTCCAAAATCATCAATTACAACAAGTAAAAGTATCAGAGATGTCTTTGAACAAAAAAGTCAACTTCCAAAATCATCAATTTCAACAAGTAAATGTATCAGAGATTTCTTGAAACAAAAAAGTTCACTTCCAAAATCATCAATTTCAACAAGTAAATGTATCAGAGATGTCTTTGAACAAAAAAGTTTACTTCCAAAATTATCAATTTAAACAAGTTACAGTATCAGAGATGTCTTTGAACAAAAAAGTCAACTTCCAAAATCATCAATTTCAACAAGTAAATGTATCAGAGATGTCTTTGAACAAAAAAGTTCACTTCCAAAATCATCAATTTCAACAAGTAAATGTATCAGAGATGTCTTTGAACAAAAAAGTCAACTTCCAAAATCATCAATTTCAACAAGTTAAAGTATCAGAGATGTCTTTGAACAAAAAAGTCAACTTCCAAAATCATCAATTTCAACAAGTAAATGTATCAGAGATTTCTTTGAACAAAAAAGTTCACTTCCAAAATCATCAATTTAAACAAGTTAAAGTATCAGAGATGTCTTTGAACAAAAAAGTCAACTTCCAAAATCATCAATTTCAACAAGTAAATGTATCAGAGATTTCTTTGAACAAAAAAGTTCACTTCCAAAATCATCAATTTAAACAAGTTAAAGTATCAGAGATGTCTTTGAACAAAAAAGTCAACTTCCAAAATCATCAATTTCAACAAGTAAATGTATCAGAGATGTCTTTGAACAAAAAAGTCAACTTCCAAAATCATCAATTTCAACAAGTAACAGTATCAGAGATGTCTTTGAACAAAAAAGTTCACTTCCAAAATCAACAATTTAAACAAGTTAAAGTATCAGAGATGTCTTTGAACAAAAAAGTCAACTTCCAAAATCATCAATTTCAACAAGTAACAGTATCAGAGATGTCTTTGAACAAAAAAGTTCACTTCCAAAATCATCAAATTAAACAAGTTAAAGTATCAGAGATGTCTTTGAACATAAAAGTCAACTTCAAAATCATCAATTTTAACAAGTAAAAGTATCAGAGATGTCTTTGAACAAAAAAGTTCATCTCCAAAATCATCAATTACAACAAGTAAAAGTATCAGAGATGTCTTTGAACAAAAAAATTCAACTTGCAAAATCATCAATTACAACAAGTAAAAGTATCAGAGATGTCTTTGAACAAAAAAGTCAACTTCCAAAATCATCAATTTCAACAAGTAAATGTATCAGAGATTTCTTTGAACAAAAAAGTTCACTTCCAAAATCATCAATTTAAACAAGTTCAAGTATCAGAAATGTCTTTGAACAAAAAAGTCAACTTCCAAAATCATCAATTTCAACAAGTAAATGTATCAGAGATTTCTTTGAACAAAAAAGTTCACTTCCAAAATCATCAATTTAAACAAGTTAAAGTATCAGAGATGTCTTTGAACATAAAAGTCAACTTCAAAATCATCAATTTTACAAGTAAAAGTATCAGAGATGTCTGAACAAAAAATTCAACTTGCAAAATCATCAATTTCAACAAGTTAAAGTATCAGAGATGTCTTTGAACAAAAAAGTCAACTTCCAAAATCATCAATTTCAACAAGTTAAAGTATCAGAGATGTCTTTGAACAAAAAAGTTCACTTCCAAAATCATCAATTTCAACAAGTTAAAGTATCAGAGATGTCTTTGAACAAAAAAGTTCACTTCCAAAATCATCAATTTCAACAAGTTAAAGTATCAGAGATGTCTTTGAACAAAAAAGTCAACTTCCAAAATCATCAATTACAACAAGTAAAAGTATCAGAGATGTCTTTGAACAAAAAAGTTCATCTCCAAAATCATCAATTACAACAAGTAAAAGTATCAGAGATGTCTTTGAACAAAAAAGTTCACTTCCAAAATCATCAATTTCAACAAGTAAAAGTATCAGAGATGTCTTTGAACAAAAAAGTTCACTTCCAAAATCATCAATTTCAACAAGTTAAAGTATCAGAGATGTCTTTGAACAAAAAAGTTCATCTCCAAAATCATCAATTACAACAAGTAAAAGTATCAGAGATGTCTTTGAACAAAAAATTCAACTTGCAAAATCATCAATTACAACAAGTAAAAGTATCAGAGATGTCTTTGAACAAAAAAGTCAACTTCCAAAATCATCAATTTCAACAAGTAACAGTATCAGAGATGTCTTTGAACAAAAAAGTCAACTTCCAAAATCATCAATTTCAACAAGTAACAATATCAGAGATGTCTTTGAACAAAAAAGTCAACTTCCAAAATCATCAATTTCAACAAGTAACAATATCAGAGATGTCTTTGAACAAAAAAGTTCACTTCCAAAATCATCAATTTCAACAAGTAAATGTATCAGAGATGTCTTTGAACAAAAAAGTTAACTTCCAAAATCATCAATTTAAACAAGTTAAAGTATCAGAGATGTCTTTGAACAAAAAAGTCAACTTCCAAAATCATCAATTTCAACAAGTAACAATATCAGAGATGTCTTTGAACAAAAAAGTTCACTTCCAAAATCATCAATTTCAACAAGTAAATGTATCAGAGATGTCTTTGAACAAAAAAGTTAACTTCCAAAATCATCAATTTAAACAAGTAAAAGTATCAGAGATGTCTTTGAACAAAAAAGTTCACTTCCAAAATCATCAATTTCAACAAGTAAAAGTATCAGAGATGTCTTTGAACAAAAAAGTTCATCTCCAAAATCATCAATTACAACAAGTAAAAGTATCAGAGATGTCTTTGAACAAAAAAGTTTACTTCCAAAATCATCAATTTAAACAAGTTAAAGTATCAGAGATGTCTTTGAACAAAAAAGTCAACTTCCAAAATCATCAATTTCAACAAGTAACAGTATCAGAGATGTCTTTGAACAAAAAAGTCAACTTCCAAAATCATCAATTTCAACAAGTAACAATATCAGAGATGTCTTTGAACAAAAAAGTCAACTTCCAAAATCATCAATTTCAACAAGTAACAATATCAGAGATGTCTTTGAACAAAAAAGTCAACTTCCAAAATCATCAATTTCAACAAGTAACAGTATCAGAGATGTCTTTGAACAAAAAAGTCAACTTCCAAAATCATCAATTTCAACAAGTAACAATATCAGAGATGTCTTTGAACAAAAAAGTTCACTTCCAAAATCATCAATTTCAACAAGTAAATGTATCAGAGATGTCTTTGAACAAAAAAGTTTACTTCCAAAATCATCAATTTAAACAAGTTAAAGTATCAGAGATGTCTTTGAACAAAAAAGTTTACTTCCAAAATCATCAATTTAAACAAGTTAAAGTATCAGAGATGTCTTTGAACAAAAAAGTTAACTTCCAAAATCATCAATTTCAACAAGTAACAGTATCAGAGATGTCTTTGAACAAAAAAGTCAACTTCCAAAATCATCAAATTCAACAAGTAACAATATCAGAGATGTCTTTGAACAAAAAAGTCAACTTCCAAAATCATCAATTTCAACAAGTAACAATATCAGAGATGTCTTTGAACAAAAAAGTCAACTTCCAAAATCATCAATTTCAACAAGTAACAATATCAGAGATGTCTTTGAACAAAAAAGTCAACTTCCAAAATCATCAATTTCAACAAGTAACAATATCAGAGATGTCTTTGAACAAAAAAGTCAACTTCCAAAATCATCAATTTCAACAAGTAACAGTATCAGAGATGTCTTTGAACAAAAAAGTCAACTTCCAAAATCATCAATTTCAACAAGTAACAATATCAGAGATGTCTTTGAACAAATAAGTCAACTTCCAAAATCATCAATTTCAACAAGTTACAGTATCAGAGATGTCTTTGAACAAAAAAGTTCACTTCCAAAATCATCAATTTCAACAAGTAAATGTATCAGAGATGTCTTTGAACAAAAAAGTTTACTTCCAAAATCATCAATTTAAACAAGTTAAAGTATCAGAGATGTCTTTGAACAAAAAAGTCAACTTCCAAAATCATCAATTTCAACAAGTAACAATATCAGAGATGTCTTTGAACAAAAAAGTTCACTTCCAAAATCATCAATTTCAACAAGTAAATGTATCAGAGATGTCTTTGAACAAAAAAGTCAACTTCCAAAATCATCAATTTCAACAAGTAACAATATCAGAGATGTCTTTGAACAAAAAAGTCAACTTCCAAAATCATCAATTTCAACAAGTAAATGTATCAGAGATTTCTTTGAACAAAAAAGTTCACTTCCAAAATCATCAATTTAAACAAGTTAAAGTATCAGAGATGTCTTTGAACAAAAAAGTCAACTTCCAAAATCATCAATTACAACAAGTAAAAGTATCAGAGATGTCTTTGAACAAAAAAGTTCATCTCCAAAATCATCAATTACAACAAGTAAAAGTATCAGAGATGTCTTTGAACAAAAAAGTTCACTTCCAAAATCATCAATTTCAACAAGTAAAAGTATCAGAGATGTCTTTGAACAAAAAAGTTCACTTCCAAAATCATCAATTTCAACAAGTTAAAGTATCAGAGATGTCTTTGAACAAAAAAGTTCATCTCCAAAATCATCAATTACAACAAGTAAAAGTATCAGAGATGTCTTTGAACAAAAAATTCAACTTGCAAAATCATCAATTACAACAAGTAAAAGTATCAGAGATGTCTTTGAACAAAAAAGTCAACTTCCAAAATCATCAATTTCAACAAGTAACAGTATCAGAGATGTCTTTGAACAAAAAAGTCAACTTCCAAAATCATCAATTTCAACAAGTAACAATATCAGAGATGTCTTTGAACAAAAAAGTCAACTTCCAAAATCATCAATTTCAACAAGTAACAATATCAGAGATGTCTTTGAACAAAAAAGTTCACTTCCAAAATCATCAATTTCAACAAGTAAATGTATCAGAGATGTCTTTGAACAAAAAAGTTAACTTCCAAAATCATCAATTTAAACAAGTTAAAGTATCAGAGATGTCTTTGAACAAAAAAGTCAACTTCCAAAATCATCAATTTCAACAAGTAACAGTATCAGAGATGTCTTTGAACAAAAAAGTCAACTTCCAAAATCATCAATTTCAACAAGTAACAATATCAGAGATGTCTTTGAACAAAAAAGTTCACTTCCAAAATCATCAATTTCAACAAGTAAAAGTATCAGAGATGTCTTTGAACAAAAAAGTTCATCTCCAAAATCATCAATTACAACAAGTAAAAGTATCAGAGATGTCTTTGAACAAAAAAGTTTACTTCCAAAATCATCAATTTAAACAAGTTAAAGTATCAGAGATGTCTTTGAACAAAAAAGTCAACTTCCAAAATCATCAATTTCAACAAGTAACAGTATCAGAGATGTCTTTGAACAAAAAAGTCAACTTCCAAAATCATCAATTTCAACAAGTAACAATATCAGAGATGTCTTTGAACAAAAAAGTCAACTTCCAAAATCATCAATTTCAACAAGTAACAATATCAGAGATGTCTTTGAACAAAAAAGTCAACTTCCAAAATCATCAATTTCAACAAGTAACAGTATCAGAGATGTCTTTGAACAAAAAAGTCAACTTCCAAAATCATCAATTTCAACAAGTAACAATATCAGAGATGTCTTTGAACAAAAAAGTTCACTTCCAAAATCATCAATTTCAACAAGTAAATGTATCAGAGATGTCTTTGAACAAAAAAGTTTACTTCCAAAATCATCAATTTAAACAAGTTAAAGTATCAGAGATGTCTTTGAACAAAAAAGTTTACTTCCAAAATCATCAATTTAAACAAGTTAAAGTATCAGAGATGTCTTTGAACAAAAAAGTTAACTTCCAAAATCATCAATTTCAACAAGTAACAGTATCAGAGATGTCTTTGAACAAAAAAGTCAACTTCCAAAATCATCAAATTCAACAAGTAACAATATCAGAGATGTCTTTGAACAAAAAAGTCAACTTCCAAAATCATCAATTTCAACAAGTAACAATATCAGAGATGTCTTTGAACAAAAAAGTCAACTTCCAAAATCATCAATTTCAACAAGTAACAATATCAGAGATGTCTTTGAACAAAAAAGTCAACTTCCAAAATCATCAATTTCAACAAGTAACAATATCAGAGATGTCTTTGAACAAAAAAGTCAACTTCCAAAATCATCAATTTCAACAAGTAACAGTATCAGAGATGTCTTTGAACAAAAAAGTCAACTTCCAAAATCATCAATTTCAACAAGTAACAATATCAGAGATGTCTTTGAACAAATAAGTCAACTTCCAAAATCATCAATTTCAACAAGTTACAGTATCAGAGATGTCTTTGAACAAAAAAGTTCACTTCCAAAATCATCAATTTCAACAAGTAAATGTATCAGAGATGTCTTTGAACAAAAAAGTTTACTTCCAAAATCATCAATTTAAACAAGTTAAAGTATCAGAGATGTCTTTGAACAAAAAAGTCAACTTCCAAAATCATCAATTTCAACAAGTAACAATATCAGAGATGTCTTTGAACAAAAAAGTTCACTTCCAAAATCATCAATTTCAACAAGTAAATGTATCAGAGATGTCTTTGAACAAAAAAGTCAACTTCCAAAATCATCAATTTCAACAAGTAACAATATCAGAGATGTCTTTGAACAAAAAAGTCAACTTCCAAAATCATCAATTTCAACAAGTAAATGTATCAGAGATTTCTTTGAACAAAAAAGTTCACTTCCAAAATCATCAATTTAAACAAGTTAAAGTATCAGAGATGTCTTTGAACAAAAAAGTCAACTTCCAAAATCATCAATTACAACAAGTAAAAGTATCAGAGATGTCTTTGAACAAAAAAGTCAACTTCCAAAATCATCAATTTCAACAAGTAAATGTATCAGAGATTACTTTGAACAAAAAAGTTCACTTCCAAAATCATCAATTTAAACAAGTTCAAGTATCAGAGATGTCTTTGAACAAAAAAGTCAACTTCCAAAATCATCAATTTCAACAAGTAAATGTATCAGAGATGTCTTTGAACAAAAAAGTTCACTTCCAAAATCATCAAATTAAACAAGTTAAAGTATCAGAGATGTCTTTGAACATAAAAGTCAACTTCAAAATCATCAATTTTAACAAGTAAAAGTATCAGAGATGTCTGAACAAAAAATTCAACTTGCAAAATCATCAATTTCAACAAGTTAAAGTATCAGAGATGTCTTTGAACAAAAAAGTCAACTTCCAAAATCATCAATTTCAACAAGTTAAAGTATCAGAGATGTCTTTGAACAAAAAAGTTCATTTCCAAAATCATCAATTTCAACAAGTTAAAGTATCAGAGATGTCTTTGAACAAAAAAGTTCACTTCCAAAATCATCAATTTCAACAAGTTAAAGTATCAGAGATGTCTTTGAACAAAAAATTCAACTTCCAAAATCATCAATTACAACAAGTAAAAGTATCAGAGATGTCTTTGAACAAAAAAGTTCATCTCCAAAATCATCAATTACAACAAGTAAAAGTATCAGAGATGTCTTTGAACAAAAAAGTTCACTTCCAAAATCATCAATTTCAACAAGTAAAAGTATCAGAGATGTCTTTGAACAAAAAAGTTCACTTCCAAAATCATCAATTTCAACAAGTTAAAGTATCAGAGATGTCTTTGAACAAAAAAGTTCATCTCCAAAATCATCAATTACAACAAGTAAAAGTATCAGAGATGTCTTTGAACAAAAAATTCAACTTGCAAAATCATCAATTACAACAAGTAAAAGTATCAGAGATGTCTTTGAACAAAAAAGTCAACTTCCAAAATCATCAATTTCAACAAGTAACAGTATCAGAGATGTCTTTCAACAAAAAAGTCAACTTCCAAAATCATCAATTTCAACAAGTAACAATATCAGAGATGTCTTTGAACAAAAAAGTCAACTTCCAAAATCATCAATTTCAACAAGTAACAATATCAGAGATGTCTTTGAACAAAAAAGTCAACTTCCAAAATCATCAATTTCAACAAGTAACAATATCAGAGATGTCTTTGAACAAAAAAGTCAACTTCCAAAATCATCAATTTCAACAAGTAACAGTATCAGAGATGTCTTTGAACAAAAAAGTCAACTTCCAAAATCATCAATTTCAACAAGTAACAATATCAGAGATGTCTTTGAACAAAAAAGTTCACTTCCAAAATCATCAATTTCAACAAGTAAATGTATCAGAGATGTCTTTGAACAAAAAAGTCAACTTCCAAAATCATCAATTTCAACAAGTTAAAGTATCAGAGATGTCTTTGAACAAAAAAGTCAACTTCCAAAATCATCAATTTCAACAAGTAAATGTATCAGAGATTTCTTTGAACAAAAAAGTTCACTTCCAAAATCATCAATTTAAACAAGTTAAAGTATCAGAGATGTCTTTGAACAAAAAAGTCAACTTCCAAAATCATAAATTACAACAAGTAAAAGTATCAGAGATGTCTTTGAACAAAAAAGTCAACTTCCAAAATCATCAATTTCAACAAGTAAATGTATCAGAGATTTCTTTGAACAAAAAAGTTCACTTCCAAAATCAACAATTTAAACAAGTTAAAGTATCAGAGATGTCTTTGAACAAAAAAGTCAACTTCCAAAATCATCAATTTCAACAAGTAAATGTATCAGAGATGTCTTTGAACAAAAAAGTCAACTTCCAAAATCATCAATTTCAACAAGTAACAGTATCAGAGATGTCTTTGAACAAAAAAGTTCACTTCCAAAATCATCAATTTAAACAAGTTAAAGTATCAGAGATGTCTTTGAACAAAAAAGTCAACTTCCAAAATCATCAATTTCAACAAGTAACAGTATCAGAGATGTCTTTGAACAAAAAAGTTCACTTCCAAAATCATCAAATTAAACAAGTTAAAGTATCAGAGATGTCTTTGAACATAATAGTCAACTTCAAAATCATCAATTTTAACAAGTAAAAGTATCAGAGATGTCTTTGAACAAAAAAGTTCACTTCCAAAATCATCAATTTCAACAAGTAAAAGTATCAGAGATGTCTTTGAACAAAAAAGTTCATCTCCAAAATCATCAATTACAACAAGTAAAAGTATCAGAGATGTCTTTGAACAAAAAATTCAACTTGCAAAATCATCAATTACAACAAGTAAAAGTATCAGAGATGTCTTTGAACAAAAAAGTCAACTTCCAAAATCATCAATTTCAACAAGTAAATGTATCAGAGATTTCTTTGAACAAAAAAGTTCACTTCCAAAATCATCAATTTAAACAAGTTCAAGTATCAGAAATGTCTTTGAACAAAAAAGTCAACTTCCAAAATCATCAATTTCAACAAGTAAATGTATCAGAGATTTCTTTGAACAAAAAAGTTCACTTCCAAAATCATCAATTTAAACAAGTTAAAGTATCAGAGATGTCTTTGAACATAAAAGTCAACTTCAAAATCATCAATTTTAACAAGTAAAAATATCAGAGATGTCTGAACAAAAAATTCAACTTGCAAAATCATCAATTTCAACAAGTTAAAGTATCAGAGATGTCTTTGAACAAAAAAGTCAACTTCCAAAATCATCAATTTCAACAAGTTAAAGTATCAGAGATGTCTTTGAACAAAAAAGTTCACTTCCAAAATCATCAATTTCAACAAGTTAAAGTATCAGAGATGTCTTTGAACAAAAAAGTTCACTTCCAAAATCATCAATTTCAACAAGTTAAAGTATCAGAGATGTCTTTGAACAAAAAAGTTCACTTCCAAAATCATCAATTTCAACAAGTAAAAGTATCAGAGATGTCTTTGAACAAAAAAGTTCACTTCCAAAATCATCAATTTCAACAAGTTAAAGTATCAGAGATGTCTTTGAACAAAAAAGTTCATCTCCAAAATCATCAATTACAACAAGTAAAAGTATCAGAGATGTCTTTGAACAAAAAATTCAACTTGCAAAATCATCAATTACAACAAGTAAAAGTATCAGAGATGTCTTTGAACAAAAAAGTCAACTTCCAAAATCATCAATTTCAACAAGTAACAGTATCAGAGATGTCTTTGAACAAAAAAGTCAACTTCCAAAATCATAAATTTCAACAAGTAACAATATCAGAGATGTCTTTGAACAAAAAAGTCAACTTCCAAAATCATCAATTTCAACAAGTAACAATATCAGAGATGTCTTTGAACAAAAAAGTTCACTTCCAAAATCATCAATTTAAACAAGTTAAAGTATCAGAGATGTCTTTGAACATAAAAGTCAACTTCAAAATCATCAATTTTAACAAGTAAAAGTATCAGAGATGTCTGAACAAAAAATTCAACTTGCAAAATCATCAATTTCAACAAGTTAAAGTATCAGAGATGTCTTTGAACAAAAAAGTCAACTTCCAAAATCATCAATTTCAACAAGTTAAAGTATCAGAGATGTCTTTGAACAAAAAAGTTCACTTCCAAAATCATCAATTTCAACAAGTTAAAGTATCAGAGATGTCTTTGAACATAAAAGTCAACTTCAAAATCATCAATTTTAACAAGTAAAAGTATCAGAGATGTCTGAACAAAAAATTCAACTTGCAAAATCATCAATTTCAACAAGTTAAAGTATCAGAGATGTCTTTGAACAAAAAAGTCAACTTCCAAAATCATCAATTTCAACAAGTTAAAGTATCAGAGATGTCTTTGAACAAAAAAGTTCACTTCCAAAATCATCAATTTCAACAAGTTAAAGTATCAGAGATGTCTTTGAACAAAAAAGTTCACTTCCAAAATCATCAATTTCAACAAGTTTAAGTATCAGAGATGTCTTTGAACAAAAAAGTCAACTTCCAAAATCATCAATTACAACAAGTAAAAGTATCAGAGATGTCTTTGAACAAAAAAGTTCATCTCCAAAATCATCAATTACAACAATAAAAGTATCAGAGATGTCTTTGAACAAAAAAGTTCACTTCCAAAATCATCAATTTCAACAAGTAAAAGTATCAGAGATGTCTTTGAACAAAAAAGTTCACTTCCAAAATCATCAATTTCAACAAGTTAAAGTATCAGAGATGTCTTTGAACAAAAAAGTTCATCTCCAAAATCATCAATTACAACAAGTAAAAGTATCAGAGATGTCTTTGAACAAAAAATTCAACTTGCAAAATCATCAATTACAACAAGTAAAAGTATCAGAGATGTCTTTGAACAAAAAAGTCAACTTCCAAAATCATCAATTTCAACAAGTAACAGTATCAGAGATGTCTTTGAACAAAAAAGTCAACTTCCAAAATCATAAATTTCAACAAGTAACAATATCAGAGATGTCTTTGAACAAAAAAGTCAACTTCCAAAATCATCAATTTCAACAAGTAACAATATCAGAGATGTCTTTGAACAAAAAAGTTCACTTCCAAAATCATCAATTTCAACAAGTAAATGTATCAGAGATGTCTTTGAACAAAAAAGTTTACTTCCAAAATCATCAATTTAAACAAGTTAAAGTATCAGAGATGTCTTTGAACAAAAAAGTCAACTTCCAAAATCATAAATTTCAACAAGTAACAATATCAGAGATGTCTTTGAACAAAAAAGTCAACTTCCAAAATCATCAATTTCAACAAGTAACAATATCAGAGATGTCTTTGAACAAAAAAGTTCACTTCCAAAATCATCAATTTCAACAAGTAAATGTATCAGAGATGTCTTTGAACAAAAAAGTTTACTTCCAAAATCATCAATTTAAACAAGTTAAAGTATCAGAGATGTCTTTGAACAAAAAAGTCTACTTCCAAAATCATCAATTTCAACAAGTAACAGTATCAGAGATGTCTTTGAACAAAAAAGTCAACTTCCAAAATCATCAATTTCAACAAGTAACAATATCAGAGATGTCTTTGAACAAAAAAGTTCACTTCCAAAATCATCAATTTCAACAAGTAAAAGTATCAGAGATGTCTTTGAACAAAAAAGTTCATCTCCAAAATCATCAATTACAACAAGTAAAAGTATCAGAGATGTCTTTGAACAAAAAAGTTTACTTCCAAAATCATCAATTTAAACAAGTTAAAGTATCAGAGATGTCTTTGAACAAAAAAGTCAACTTCCAAAATCATCAATTTCAACAAGTAACAGTATCAGAGATGTCTTTGAACAAAAAAGTCAACTTCCAAAATCATCAATTTCAACAAGTAACAATATCAGAGATGTCTTTGAACAAAAAAGTCAACTTCCAAAATCATCAATTTCAACAAGTAACAATATCAGAGATGTCTTTGAACAAAAAAGTCAACTTCCAAAATCATCAATTTCAACAAGTAACAGTATCAGAGATGTCTTTGAACAAAAAAGTCAACTTCCAAAATCATCAATTTCAACAAGTAACAATATCAGAGATGTCTTTGAACAAAAAAGTTCACTTCCAAAATCATCAATTTCAACAAGTAAATGTATCAGAGATGTCTTTGAACAAAAAAGTTCACTTCCAAAATCATCAATTTCAACAAGTTAAAGTATCAGAGATGTCTTTGAACAAAAAAGTCAACTTCCAAAATCATCAATTACAACAAGTAAAAGTATCAGAGATGTCTTTGAACAAAAAAGTTCATCTCCAAAATCATCAATTACAACAAGTAAAAGTATCAGAGATGTCTTTGAACAAAAAATTCAACTTGCAAAATCATCAATTACAACAAGTAAAAGTATCAGAGATGTCTTTGAACAAAAAAGTTCACTTCCAAAATCATCAATTTAAACAAGTTAAAGTATCAGAGATGTCTTTGAACAAAAAAGTCAACTTCCAATATCATCAATTACAACAAGTAAAAGTATCAGAGATGTCTTTGAACAAAAAATTCAACTTGCAAAATCATCAATTACAACAAGTAAAAGTATCAGAGATGTCTTTGAACAAAAAAGTCAACTTCCAAAATCATCAATTTCAACAAGTAACAGTATCAGAGATGTCTTTGAACAAAAAAGTCAACTTCCAAAATCATAAATTTCAACAAGTAACAATATCAGAGATGTCTTTGAACAAAAAAGTCAACTTCCAAAATCATCAACTTCAACAAGTAACAATATCAGAGATGTCTTTGAACAAAAAAGTTCACTTCCAAAATCATCAATTTCAACAAGTAAATGTATCAGAGATGTCTTTGAACAAAAAAGTTTACTTCCAAAATCATCAATTTAAACAAGTTAAAGTATCAGAGATGTCTTTGAACAAAAAAGTCAACTTCCAAAATCATCAATTTCAACAAGTAACAGTATCAGAGATGTCTTTGAACAAAAAAGTCAACTTCCAAAATCATCAATTTCAACAAGTAACAATATCAGAGATGTCTTTGAACAAAAAAGTTCACTTCCAAATTCATCAATTTCAACAAGTAAAAGTATCAGAGATGTCTTTGAACAAAAAAGTTCATCTCCAAAATCATCAATTACAACAAGTAAAAGTATCAGAGATGTCTTTGAACAAAAAAGTTTACTTCCAAAATCATCAATTTAAACAAGTTAAAGTATCAGAGATGTCTTTGAACAAAAAAGTCAACTTCCAAAATCATCAATTTCAACAAGTAACAGTATCAGAGATGTCTTTGAACAAAAAAGTCAACTTCCAAAATCATCATATTCAACAAGTAACAATATCAGAGATGTCTTTGAACAAAAAAGTCAACTTCCAAAATCATCAATTTCAACAAGTAACAATATCAGAGATGTCTTTGAACAAAAAAGTCAACTTCCAAAATCATCAATTTCAACAAGTAACAGTATCAGAGATGTCTTTGAACAAAAAAGTCAACTTCCAAAATCATCAATTTCAACAAGTAACAATATCAGAGATGTCTTTGAACAAAAAAGTTCACTTCCAAAATCATCAATTTCAACAAGTAAATGTATCAGAGATGTCTTTGAACAAAAAAGTTTACTTCCAAAATCATCAATTTAAACAAGTTAAAGTATCAGAGATGTCTTTGAACATAAAAGTCAACTTCAAAATCATCAATTTTAACAAGTAAAAGTATCAGAGATGTCTGAACAAAAAATTCAACTTGCAAAATCATCAATTTCAACAAGTTAAAGTATCAGAGATGTCTTTGAACAAAAAAGTCAACTTCCAAAATCATCAATTTCAACAAGTTAAAGTATCAGAGATGTCTTTGAACAAAAAAGTTCACTTCCAAAATCATCAATTTCAACAAGTTAAAGTATCAGAGATGTCTTTGAACAAAAAAGTTCACTTCCAAAATCATCAATTTCAACAAGTTAAAGTATCAGAGATGTCTTTGAACAAAAAAGTCAACTTCCAAAATCATCAATTACAACAAGTAAAAGTATCAGAGATGTCTTTGAACAAAAAAGTTCATCTCCAAAATCATCAATTACAACAAGTAAAAGTATCAGAGATGTCTTTGAACAAAAAATTCAACTTTCAAAATCATCAATTACAACAAGTAAAAGTATCAGAGATGTCTTTGAACAAAAAAGTCAACTTCCAAAATCATCAATTTCAACAAGTAAATGTATCAGAGATGTCTTTGAACAAAAAAGTTCATCTCCAAAATCATCAATTACAACAAGTAAAAGTATCAGAGATGTCTTTGAACAAAAAATTCAACTTGCAAAATCATCAATTACAACAAGTAAAAGTATCAGAGATGTCTTTGAACAAAAAAGTCAACTTCCAAAATCATCAATTTCAACAAGTTAAAGTATCAGAGATGTCTTTGAACAAAAAAGTCAACTTCCAAAATCATCAATTTCAACAAGTAACAGTATCAGAGATGTCTTTGAACAAAAAAGTCAACTTCCAAAATCATCAATTTCAACAAGTAACAATATCAGAGATGTCTTTGAACAAAAAAGTCAACTTCCAAAATCATCAATTTCAACAAGTAACAATATCAGAGATGTCTTTGAACAAAAAAGTCAACTTCCAAAATCATCAATTTCAACAAGTAACAGTATCAGAGATGTCTTTGAACAAAAAAGTCAACTTCCAAAATCATCAATTTCAACAAGTAACAATATCAGAGATGTCTTTGAACAAAAAAGTTCACTTCCAAAATCATCAATTTCAACAAGTAAATGTATCAGAGATGTCTTTGAACAAAAAAGTTCACTTCCAAAATCATCAATTTCAACAAGTTAAAGTATCAGAGATGTCTTTGAACAAAAAAGTCAACTTCCAAAATCATCAATTACAACAAGTAAAAGTATCAGAGATGTCTTTGAACAAAAAAGTTCATCTCCAAAATCATCAATTACAACAAGTAAAAGTATCAGAGATGTCTTTGAACAAAAAATTCAACTTGCAAAATCATCAATTACAACAAGTAAAAGTATCAGAGATGTCTTTGAACAAAAAAGTTCACTTCCAAAATCATCAATTTAAACAAGTTAAAGTATCAGAGATGTCTTTGAACAAAAAAGTCAACTTCCAATATCATCAATTACAACAAGTAAAAGTATCAGAGATGTCTTTGAACAAAAAATTCAACTTGCAAAATCATCAATTACAACAAGTAAAAGTATCAGAGATGTCTTTGAACAAAAAAGTCAACTTCCAAAATCATCAATTTCAACAAGTAACAGTATCAGAGATGTCTTTGAACAAAAAAGTCAACTTCCAAAATCATAAATTTCAACAAGTAACAATATCAGAGATGTCTTTGAACAAAAAAGTCAACTTCCAAAATCATCAACTTCAACAAGTAACAATATCAGAGATGTCTTTGAACAAAAAAGTTCACTTCCAAAATCATCAATTTCAACAAGTAAATGTATCAGAGATGTCTTTGAACAAAAAAGTTTACTTCCAAAATCATCAATTTAAACAAGTTAAAGTATCAGAGATGTCTTTGAACAAAAAAGTCAACTTCCAAAATCATCAATTTCAACAAGTAACAGTATCAGAGATGTCTTTGAACAAAAAAGTCAACTTCCAAAATCATCAATTTCAACAAGTAACAATATCAGAGATGTCTTTGAACAAAAAAGTTCACTTCCAAATTCATCAATTTCAACAAGTAAAAGTATCAGAGATGTCTTTGAACAAAAAAGTTCATCTCCAAAATCATCAATTACAACAAGTAAAAGTATCAGAGATGTCTTTGAACAAAAAAGTTTACTTCCAAAATCATCAATTTAAACAAGTTAAAGTATCAGAGATGTCTTTGAACAAAAAAGTCAACTTCCAAAATCATCAATTTCAACAAGTAACAGTATCAGAGATGTCTTTGAACAAAAAAGTCAACTTCCAAAATCATCAATTTCAACAAGTAACAATATCAGAGATGTCTTTGAACAAAAAAGTCAACTTCCAAAATCATCAATTTCAACAAGTAACAATATCAGAGATGTCTTTGAACAAAAAAGTCAACTTCCAAAATCATCAATTTCAACAAGTAACAGTATCAGAGATGTCTTTGAACAAAAAAGTCAACTTCCAAAATCATCAATTTCAACAAGTAACAATATCAGAGATGTCTTTGAACAAAAAAGTTCACTTCCAAAATCATCAATTTCAACAAGTAAATGTATCAGAGATGTCTTTGAACAAAAAAGTTTACTTCCAAAATCATCAATTTAAACAAGTTAAAGTATCAGAGATGTCTTTGAACATAAAAGTCAACTTCAAAATCATCAATTTTAACAAGTAAAAGTATCAGAGATGTCTGAACAAAAAATTCAACTTGCAAAATCATCAATTTCAACAAGTTAAAGTATCAGAGATGTCTTTGAACAAAAAAGTCAACTTCCAAAATCATCAATTTCAACAAGTTAAAGTATCAGAGATGTCTTTGAACAAAAAAGTTCACTTCCAAAATCATCAATTTCAACAAGTTAAAGTATCAGAGATGTCTTTGAACAAAAAAGTTCACTTCCAAAATCATCAATTTCAACAAGTTAAAGTATCAGAGATGTCTTTGAACAAAAAAGTCAACTTCCAAAATCATCAATTACAACAAGTAAAAGTATCAGAGATGTCTTTGAACAAAAAAGTTCATCTCCAAAATCATCAATTACAACAAGTAAAAGTATCAGAGATGTCTTTGAACAAAAAATTCAACTTTCAAAATCATCAATTACAACAAGTAAAAGTATCAGAGATGTCTTTGAACAAAAAAGTCAACTTCCAAAATCATCAATTTCAACAAGTAAATGTATCAGAGATGTCTTTGAACAAAAAAGTTCATCTCCAAAATCATCAATTACAACAAGTAAAAGTATCAGAGATGTCTTTGAACAAAAAATTCAACTTGCAAAATCATCAATTACAACAAGTAAAAGTATCAGAGATGTCTTTGAACAAAAAAGTCAACTTCCAAAATCATCAATTTCAACAAGTAACAGTATTAGAGATGTCTTTGAACAAAAAAGTCAACTTCCAAAATCATCAATTTCAACAAGTAACAATATCAGAGATGTCTTTGAACAAAAAAGTCAACTTCCAAAATCATCAATTTCAACAAGTAACAATATCAGAGATGTCTTTGATCAAAAAAGTTCACTTCCAAAATCATCAATTTCAACAAGTAAATGTATCAGAGATGTCTTTGAACAAAAAAGTTTACTTCCGAAATCATCAATTTAAACAAGTTAAAGTATCAGAGATGTCTTTGAACAAAAAAGTCAACTTCCAAAATCACCAATTTCAACAAGTAACAGTATCAGAGATGTCTTTGAACAAAAAAGTCAACTTCCAAAATCATCAATTTCAACAAGTAACAATATCAGAGATGTCTTTGAACAAAAAAGTTCACTTCCAAAATCATCAATTTCAACAAGTAAAAGTATCAGAGATGTCTTTGAACAAAAAAGTTCATCTCCAAAATCATCAATTACAACAAGTAAAAGTATCAGAGATGTCTTTGAACAAAAAAGTTCACTTCCAAAATCATCAATTTAAACAAGTTAAAGTATCAGAGATGTCTTTGAACAAAAAAGTCAACTTCCAAAATCATCAATTTCAACAAGTAACAGTATCAGAGATGTCTTTGAACAAAAAAGTCAACTTCCAAAATCATCAATTTCAACAAGAAACAATATCAGAGATGTCTTTGAACAAAAAAGTCAACTTCCAAAATCATCAATTTCAACAAGTAACAATATCAGAGATGTCTTTGAACAAAAAAGTCAACTTCCAAAATCATCAATTTCAACAAGTAACAGTATCAGAGATGTCTTTGAACAAAAAAGTCAACTTCCAAAATCATCAATTTCAACAAGTAATAGTATCAGAGATGTCTTTGAACAAAAAAGTCAACTTCCAAAATCATCAATTTCAACAAGTAACAATATCAGAGATGTCTTTGAACAAAAAAGTTCACTTCCAAAATCATCAATTTCAACAAGTAAATGTATCAGAGATGTCTTTGAACAAAAAAGTTCACTTCCAAAATCATCAATTTAAACAAGTTAAAGTATCAGAGATGTCTATGAACAAAAAAGTCAAATTCCAAAATCATCAATTTCAACAAGTAACAGTATCAGAGATGTCTTTGAACAAAAAAGTTCACTTCCAAAATCATCAAATTAAACAAGTTAAAGTATCAGAGATGTCTTTGAACAAAAAAGTCAACTTCCAAAATCATCAATTTCGACAAGTAACAGTATCAGAGATGTCTTTGAACAAAAAAGTCAACTTCCAAAATCATCAATTTCAACAAGTTAAAGTATCAGAGATGTCTTTGAACAAAAAAGTCAACTTCCAAAATCATCAATTTCAACAAGTAACAATATCAGAGATGTCTTTGAACAAAAAAGTCAACTTCCAAAATCATCAATTTCAACAAGTAACAGTATCAGAGATGTCTTTGAACAAAAAAGTCAACTTCCAAAATCATCAATTTCAACAAGTAACAGTATCAGAGATGTCTTTGAACAAAAAAGTCAACTTCCAAAATCATCAATTTCAACAAGTAACAATATCAGAGATGTCTTTGAACAAAAAAGTTCACTTCCAAAATCATCAATTTCAACAAGTTAATGTATCAGAGATGTCTTTGAACAAAAAAGTTCACTTCCAAAATCATCAATTTAAACAAGTTAAAGTATCAGAGATGTCTATGAACAAAAAAGTCAACTTCCAAAATCATCAATTTCAACAAGTAACAGTATCAGAGATGTCTTTGAACAAAAAAGTTCATCTCCAAAATCATCAATTACAACAAGTAAAAGTATCAGAGATGTCTTTGATCAAAAAAGTCAACTTCCAAAATCATCAATTTCAACAAGTAACAGTATCAGAGATGTCTTTGAACAAAAAAGTCAACTTCCAAAATCATCAATTTCAACAAGTAACAATATCAGAGATGTCTTTGAACAAAAAAGTTCACTTCCAAAATCATCAATTTCAACAAGTAAATGTATCAGAGATGTCTTTGAACAAAAAAGTTTACTTCCAAAATCATCAATTTAAACAATTTAAAGTATCAGAGATGTCTTTGAACAAAAAAGTCAACTTCCAAAATCATCAATTTCAACAAGTAACAGTATCAGAGATGTCTTTGAACAAAAAAGTCAACTTCCAAAATCATCAATTTCAACAAGTAACAATATCAGAGATGTCTTTGAACAAAAAAGTTCACTTCCAAAATCATCAATTTCAACAAGTAAAAGTATCAGAGATGTCTTTGAACAAAAAAGTTCATCTCCAAAATCATCAATTACAACAAGTAAAAGTATCAGAGATGTCTTTGAACAAAAAATTCAACTTGCAAAATCATCAATTACAACAAGTAAAAGTATCAGAGATGTCTTTGAACAAAAAAGTCAACTTCCAAAATCATCAATTTCAACAAGTAAATGTATCAGGGATTTCTTTGAACAAAAAAGTTCACTTCCAAAATCATCAATTTAAACAAGTTAAAGTATCAGAGATGTCTTTGAACAAAAAAGTCAACTTCCAATATCATCAATTTCAACAAGTAAATGTATCAGAGATGTCTTTGAACAAAAAAGTTCACTTCCAAAATCATCAATTTCAACAAGTTAAAGTATCAGAGATGTCTTTGAACAAAAAAGTCAACTTCCAATATCATCAATTTCAACAAGTAAATGTATCAGAGATGTCTTTGAACAAAAAAGTTCACTTCCAAAATCATCAATTTCAACAAGTTAAAGTATCAGAGATGTCTTTGAACAAAAAAGTTCACTTCCAAAATCATCAATTTCAACAAGTAAATGTATCAGAGATGTCTTTGAACAAAAAAGTTCACTTCCAAAATCATCAATTTAAACAAGTTAAAGTATCAGAGATGTCTATGAACAAAAAAGTCAAATTCCAAAATCATCAATTACAACAAGTAAAAGTATCAGAGATGTCTTTGAACAAAAAAGTTTACTTCCAAAATCATCAATTTAAACAAGCTAAAGTATCAGAGATGTCTTTGAACAAAAAAGTCAACTTCCAAAATCATCAATTTCAACAAGTAACAGTATCAGAGATGTCTTTGAACAAAAAAGTCAACTTCCAAAATCATCAATTTCAACAAGTAACAATATCAGAGATGTCTTTGAACAAAAAAGTCAACTTCCAAAATCATCAATTTCAACAAGTAACAATATCAGAGATGTCTTTGAACAAAAAAGTCAACTTCCAAAATCATCAATTTCAACAAGTAACAGTATCAGAGATGTCTTTGAACAAAAAAGTCAACTTCCAAAATCATCAATTTCAACAAGTAACAGTATCAGAGATGTCTTTGAACAAAAAAGTCAACTTCCAAAATCATCAATTTCAACAAGTAACAATATCAGAGATGTCTTTGAACAAAAAAGTTCACTTCCAAAATCATCAATTTCAACAAGTAAAAGTATCAGAGATGTCTTTGAACAAAAAAGTTCATCTCCAAAATCATCAATTACAACAAGTAAAAGTATCAGAGATGTCTTTGAACAAAAAATTCAACTTGCAAAATCATCAATTACAACAAGTAAAAGTATCAGAGATGTCTTTGAACAAAAAAGTCAACTTCCAAAATCATCAATTTCAACAAGTAACTGTATCAGAGATGTCTTTGAACAAAAAAGTCAACTTCCAAAATCATCAATTTCAACAAGTAACAATATCAGAGATGTCTTTGAACAAAAAAGTTCACTTCCAAAATCATCAATTTAAACAAGTTCAAGTATCAGAGATGTCTTTGAACAAAAAAGTCAACTTCCAAAATCATCAATTTCAACAAGTAAATGTATCAGAGATGTCTTTGAACAAAAAAGTTCACTTCCAAAATCATCAAATTAAACAAGTTAAAGTATCAGAGATGTCTTTGAACATAAAAGTCAACTTCAAAATCATCAATTTTAACAAGTAAAAGTATCAGAGATGTCTGAACAAAAAATTCAACTTGCAAAATCATCAATTTCAACAAGTTAAAGTATCAGAGATGTCTTTGAACAAAAAAGTCAACTTCCAAAATCATCAATTTCAACAAGTTAAAGTATCAGAGATGTCTTTGAACAAAAAAGTTCACTTCCAAAATCATCAATTTCAACAAGTTAAAGTATCAGAGATGTCTTTGAACAAAAAAGTTCACTTCCAAAATCATCAATTTCAACAAGTTAAAGTATCAATGATGTCTTTGAACAAAAAATTCAACTTCCAAAATCATCAATTACAACAAGTAAAAGTATCAGAGATGTCTTTGAACAAAAAAGTTCATCTCCAAAATCATCAATTACAACAAGTAAAAGTATCAGAGATGTCTTTGAACAAAAAAGTTCACTTCCAAAATCATCAATTTCAACAAGTAAAAGTATCAGAGATGTCTTTGAACAAAAAAGTTCACTTCCAAAATCATCAATTTCAACAAGTTAAAGTATCAGAGATGTCTTTGAACAAAAAAGTTCATCTCCAAAATCATCAATTACAACAAGTAAAAGTATCAGAGATGTCTTTGAACAAAAAATTCAACTTGCAAAATCATCAATTACAACAAGTAAAAGTATCAGAGATGTCTTTGAACAAAAAAGTCAACTTCCAAAATCATCAATTTCAACAAGTAACAGTATCAGAGATGTCTTTCAACAAAAAAGTCAACTTCCAAAATCATCAATTTCAACAAGTAACAATATCAGAGATGTCTTTGAACAAAAAAGTCAACTTCCAAAATCATCAATTTCAACAAGTAACAATATCAGAGATGTCTTTGAACAAAAAAGTCAAATTCCAAAATCATCAATTTCAACAAGTAACAATATCAGAGATGTCTTTGAACAAAAAAGTCAACTTCCAAAATCATCAATTTCAACAAGTAACAGTATCAGAGATGTCTTTGAACAAAAAAGTCAACTTCCAAAATCATCAATTTCAACAAGTAACAATATCAGAGATGTCTTTGAACAAAAAAGTTCACTTCCAAAATCATCAATTTCAACAAGTAAATGTATCAGAGATGTCTTTGAACAAAAAAGTTTACTTCCAAAATCATCAATTTAAACAAGTTAAAGTATCAGAGATGTCTTTGAACAAAAAAGTCAACTTCCAAAATCATCAATTTCAACAAGTAACAATATCAGAGATGTCTTTGAACAAAAAAGTTCACTTCCAAAATCATCAATTTCAACAAGTAAATGTATCAGAGATGTCTTTGAACAAAAAAGTCAACTTCCAAAATCATCAATTTCAACAAGTTAAAGTATCAGAGATGTCTTTGAACAAAAAAGTCAACTTCCAAAATCATCAATTTCAACAAGTAAATGTATCAGAGATTTCTTTGAACAAAAAAGTTCACTTCCAAAATCATCAATTTAAACAAGTTAAAGTATCAGAGATGTCTTTGAACAAAAAAGTCAACTTCCAAAATCATCAATTTCAACAAGTAAATGTATCAGAGATGTCTTTGAACAAAAAAGTTTATCTCCAAAATCATCAATTACAACAAGTAAAAGTATCAGAGATGTCTTTGAACAAAAAATTCAACTTGCAAAATCATCAATTACAACAAGTAAAAGTATCAGAGATGTCTTTGAACAAAAAAGTCAACTTCCAAAATCATCAATTTCAACAAGTAACAGTATTAGAGATGTCTTTGAACAAAAAAGTCAACTTCCAAAAACATCAATTTCAACAAGTAACAATATCAGAGATGTCTTTGAACAAAAAAGTTCACTTCCAAAATCATCAATTTCAACAAGTAAATGTATCAGAGATGTCTTTGAACAAAAAAGTTTACTTCCAAAATCATCAATTTAAACAAGTTAAAGTATCAGAGATGTCTTTGAACAAAAAAGTCAACTTCCAAAATCATCAATTTCAACAAGTAACAGTATCAGAGATGTCTTTGAACAAAAAAGTCAACTTCCAAAATCATCAATTTCAACAAGTAACAATATCAGAGATGTCTTTGAACAAAAAAGTTCACTTCCAAATTCATCAATTTCAACAAGTAAAAGTATCAGAGATGTCTTTGAACAAAAAAGTTCATCTCCAAAATCATCAATTACAACAAGTAAAAGTATCAGAGATGTCTTTGAACAAAAAAGTTTACTTCCAAAATCATCAATTTAAACAAGTTAAAGTATCAGAGATGTCTTTGAACAAAAAAGTCAACTTCCAAAATCATCAATTTCAACAAGTAACAGTATCAGAGATGTCTTTGAACAAAAAAGTCAACTTCCAAAATCATCAATTTCAACAAGTAAATGTATCAGGGATTTCTTTGAACAAAAAAGTTCACTTCCAAAATCATCAATTTAAACAAGTTAAAATATCAGAGATGTCTTTGAACAAAAAAGTCAACTTCCAAAATCATCAATTTCAACAAGTAACAATATCAAAGATGTCTTTGAACAAAAAAGTCAACTTCCAAAATCATCAATTTCAACAAGTAACAATATCAGAGATGTCTTTGAACAAAAAAGTTCATTTCCAAAATCATCAATTTCAACAAGTAAATGTATCAGAGAAGTCTTTGAACAAAAAAGTCAACTTCCAAAATCATCAATTTCAACAAGTTAAAGTATCAGAGATGTCTTTGAACAAAAAAGTCAACTTCCAAAATCATCAATTTCAACAAGTAACAATATCAGAGATGTCTTTGAACAAAAAAGTCAACTTCCAAAATCATCAATTTCAACAAGTAACAATATCAGAGATGTCTTTGAACAAAAAAGTCAACTTCCAAAATCATCAATTTCAACAAGTAACAGTATCAGAGATGTCTTTGAACAAAAAAGTCAACTTCCAAAATCATCAATTTCAACAAGTAACAGTATCAGAGATGTCTTTGAACAAAAAAGTCAACTTCCAAAATCATCAATTTCAACAAGTAACAATATCAGAGATGTCTTTGAACAAAAAAGTTCACTTCCAAAATCATCAATTTCAACAAGTAAATGTATCAGAGATGTCTTTGAACAAAAAAGTTTACTTCCAAAATCATCAATTTAAACAAGTTAAAGTATCAGAGATGTCTTTGAACAAAAAAGTCAACTTCCAAAATCATCAATTTCAACAAGTAACAGTATCAGAGATGTCTTTGAACAAAAAAGTCAACTTCCAAAATCATCAATTTCAACATGTAAATGTATCAGGGATTTCTTTGAACAAAAAAGTTCACTTCCAAAATCATCAATTTCAACAAGTTAAAGTATCAGAGATGTCTTTGAACAAAAAAGTTCACTTCCAAAATCATCAATTTAAACAAGTTAAAGTATCAGAGATGTCTTTGAACAAAAAAGTCAACTTCCAAAATCATCAATTTCAACAAGTAACAATATCAGAGATGTCTTTGAACAAAAAAGTTCACTTCCAAAATCATCAATTTCAACAAGTAAATGTATCAGAGATGTCTTTGAACAAAAAAGTCAACTTCCAAAATCATCAATTTCAACAAGTTAAAGTATCAGAGATGTCTTTGAACAAAAAAGTCAACTTCCAAAATCATCAATTTCAACAAATAAATGTATCAGAGATTTCTTTGAACAAAAAAGTTCACTTCCAAAATCATCAATTTAAACAAGTTAAAGTATCAGAGATGTCTTTGAACAAAAAAGTCAACTTCCAAAATCATCAATTTCAACAAGTAACAGTATCAGAGATGTCTTTGAACAAAAAAGTCAACTTCCAAAATCATCAATTTCAACAAGTAAATGTATCAGGGATTTCTTTGAACAAAAAAGTTCACTTCCAAAATCATCAATTTAAACAAGTTAAAATATCAGAGATGTCTTTGAACAAAAAAGTCAACTTCCAAAATCATCAATTTCAACAAGTAACAATATCAAAGATGTCTTTGAACAAAAAAGTCAACTTCCAAAATCATCAATTTCAACAAGTAACAATATCAGAGATGTCTTTGAACAAAAAAGTTCACTTCCAAAATCATCAATTTCAACAAGTAAATGTATCAGAGATGTCTTTGAACAAAAAAGTCAACTTCCAAAATCATCAATTTCAACAAGTAACAGTATCAGAGATGTCTTTGAACAAAAAAGTCAACTTCCAAAATCATCAATTTCAACAAGTAACAATATCAGAGATGTCTTTGAACAAAAAAGTTCACTTCCAAAATCATCAATTTCAACAAGTAAATGTATCAGAGATGTCTTTGAACAAAAAAGTCAACTTCCAAAATCATCAATTTCAACAAGTAACAATATCAGAGATGTCTTTGAACAAAAAAGTTCACTTCCAAAATCATCAATTTCAACAAGTAAATGTATCAGAGATGTCTTTGAACAAAAAAGTTTACTTCCAAAATCATCAATTTAAACAAGTTAAAGTATCAGAGATGTCTTTGAACAAAAAAGTCAACTTCCAAAATCATCAATTTCAACAAGTAACAGTATCAGAGATGTCTTTGAACAAAAAAGTCAACTTCCAAAATCATCAATTTCAACAAGTAACAATATCAGAGATGTCTTTGAACAAAAAAGTTCACTTCCAAAATCATCAATTTCAACAAGTAACAATATCAGAGATGTCTTTGAACAAAAAAGTTCACTTCCAAAATCATCAATTTCAACAAGTAAATGTATCAGAGATGTCTTTGAACAAAAAAGTCAACTTCCAAAATCATCAATTTCAACAAGTTAAAGTATCAGAGATGTCTTTGAACAAAAAAGTCAACTTCCAAAATCATCAATTTCAACAATTAAATGTATCAGAGATTTCTTTGAACAAAAAAGTTCACTTCCAAAATCATCAATTTAAACAAGTTAAAGTATCAGAGATGTCTTTGAACAAAAAAGTTCATCTCCAAAATCATCAATTACAACAAGTAAAAGTATCAGAGATGTCTTTGAACAAAAAAGTTCACTTCCAAAATCATCAATTTAAACAAGTTAAAGTATCAGAGATGTCTTTGAACAAAAAAGTCAACTTCCAAAATCATCAATTTCAACAAATAACAGTATCAGAGATGTCTTTGAACAAAAAAGTCAACTTCCAAAATCATCAATTTCAACAAGTAACAATATCAGAGATGTCTTTGAACAAAAAAGTCAACTTCCAAAATCATCAATTTCAACAAGTAACAATATCAGAGATGTCTTTGAACAAAAAAATCAACTTCCAAAATCATCAATTTCAACAAGTAACAGTATCAGAGATGTCTTTGAACAAAAAAGTCAACTTCCAAAATCATCAATTTCAACAAGTAACAATATCAGAGATGTCTTTGAACAAAAAAGTTCACTTCCAAAATCATCAATTTCAACAAGTAAATGTATCAGAGATGTCTTTGAACAAAAAAGTTTACTTCCAAAATCATCAATTTAAACAAGTTAAAGTATCAGAGATGTCTTTGAACAAAAAAGTCAACTTCCAAAATAATCAATTTCAACAAGTCGCAATATCAGAGATGTCTTTGAACAAAAAAGTCAACTTCCAAAATCATCAATTTCAACAAGTAACAGTATCAGAGATGTCTTTGAACAAAAAAGTCAACTTCCAAAATCATCAATTTCAACAAGTAACAATATCAGAGATGTCTTTGAACAAAAAAGTCAACTTCCAAAATCATCAATTTCAACAAGTAACAATATCAGAGATGTCTTTGAACAAAAAAGTTCACTTCCAAAATCATCAATTTCAACAAGTAAATGTATCAGAGATGTCTTTGAACAAAAAAGTTCACTTCCAAAATCATCAATTAAAACAAGTTAAAGTATCAGAGATGTCTTTGAACAAAAAAGTCAACTTCCAAAATCATCAATTTCAACAAGTAACAGTATCAGAGATGTCTTTGAACAAAAAAGTTCACTTCCAAAATCATCAATTTAAACAAGTTAAAGTATCAGAGATGTCTTTGAACAAAAAAGTCAACTTCCAAAATCATCAATTTAACCAAGTTAAAGTATCAGAGATGTCTTTGAACAAAAAAGTCAACTTCCAAAATCATCAATTTCAACAAGTAACAGTATCAGAGATGTCTTTGAACAAAAAAGTTCACTTCCAAAATCATCAAATTAAACAAGTTAAAGTATCAGAGATGTCTTTGAACAAAAAAGTCAACTTCCAAAATCATCAATTTCAACAAGTAACAGTATCAGAGATGTCTTTGAACAAAAAATTCAACTTCCAAAATCATCAATTTCAACAAGTTAAAGTATCAGAGATGTCTTTGAACAAAAAAGTCAACTTCCAAAATCATCAATTTCAACAAGTAACAATATCAGAGATGTCTTTGAACAAAAAAGTCAACTTCCAAAATCATCAATTTCAACAAATAACAGTATCAGAGATGTCTTTGAACAAAAAAGTCAACTTCCAAAATCATCAATTTCAACAAGTAACAGTATCAGAGATGTCTTTGAACAAAAAAGTCAACTTCCAAAATCATCAATTTCAACAAGTAACAATATCAGAGATGTCTTTGAACAAAAAAGTTCACTTCCAAAATCATCAATTTCAACAAGTAAATGTATCAGAGATGTCTTTGAACAAAAAAGTTTACTTCCAAAATCATCAATTTAAACAAGTTAAAGTATCAGAGATGTCTTTGAACAAAAAAGTCAACTTCCAAAATAATCAATTTCAACAAGTCGCAATATCAGAGATGTCTTTGAACAAAAAAGTCAACTTCCAAAATCATCAATTTCAACAAGTAACAGTATCAGAGATGTCTTTGAACAAAAAAGTCAACTTCCAAAATCATCAATTTCAACAAGTAACAATATCAGAGATGTCTTTGAACAAAAAAGTCAACTTCCAAAATCATCAATTTCAACAAGTAACAATATCAGAGATGTCTTTGAACAAAAAAGTTCACTTCCAAAATCATCAATTTCAACAAGTAAATGTATCAGAGATGTCTTTGAACAAAAAAGTTCACTTCCAAAATCATCAATTAAAACAAGTTAAAGTATCAGAGATGTCTTTGAACAAAAAAGTCAACTTCCAAAATCATCAATTTCAACAAGTAACAGTATCAGAGATGTCTTTGAACAAAAAAGTCAACTTCCAAAATCATCAATTTCAACAAGTTAAAGTATCAGAGATGTCTTTGAACAAAAAAGTCAACTTCCAAAATCATCAATTTCAACAAGTAACAATATCAGAGATGTCTTTGAACAAAAAAGTCAACTTCCAAAATCATCAATTTCAACAAGTAACAATATCAGAGATGTCTTTGAACAAAAAAATCAACTTCCAAAATCATCAATTTCAACAAGTAACAGTATCAGAGATGTCTTTGAACAAAAAAGTCAACTTCCAAAATCATCAATTTCAACAAGTAACAATATCAGAGATGTCTTTGAACAAAAAAGTCAACTTCCAAAATCATCAATTTCAACAAGTAACAGTATCAGAGATGTCTTTGAACAAAAAAGTCAACTTCCAAAATCATCAATTTCAACAAGTAACAGTATCAGAGATGTCTTTGAACAAAAAAGTCAACTTCCAAAATCATCAATTTCAACAAGTAACAATATCAGAGATGTCTTTGAACAAAAAAGTTCACTTCCAAAATCATCAATTTCAACAAGTAACAGTATCAGAGATGTCTTTGAACAAAAAAGTCAACTTCCAAAATCATCAATTTCAACAAGTAACAGTATCAGAGATGTCTTTGAACAAAAAAGTCAACTTCCAAAATCATCAATTTCAACAAGTAACAATATCAGAGATGTCTTTGAACAAAAAAGTTCACTTCCAAAATCATCAATTTCAACAAGTAAATGTATCAGAGATGTCTTTGAACAAAAAAGTCAACTTCCAAAATCATCAATTTCAACAAGTAAATGTATCAGAGATGTCTTTGAACAAAAAAGTCAACTTCCAAAATCATCAATTTCAACAAGTTAAAGTATCAGAGATGTCTTTGAACAAAAAAGTCAACTTCCAAAATCATCAATTTCAACAATTAAATGTATCAGAGATTTCTTTGAACAAAAAAGTTCACTTCCAAAATCATCAATTTAAACAAGTTAAAGTATCAGAGATGTCTTTGAACAAAAAAGTCAACTTCCAAAATCATCAATTTCAACAAGTAACAGTATCAGAGATGTCTTTGAACAAAAAAGTCAACTTCCAAAATCATCAATTTCAACAAGTAAATGTATCAGGGATTTCTTTGAACAAAAAAGTTCACTTCCAAAATCATCAATTTAAACAAGTTAAAATATCAGAGATGTCTTTGAACAAAAAAGTCAACTTCCAAAATCATCAATTTCAACAAGTAACAATATCAAAGATGTCTTTGAACAAAAAAGTCAACTTCCAAAATCATCAATTTCAACAAGTAACAATATCAGAGATGTCTTTGAACAAAAAAGTTCACTTCCAAAATCATCAATTTCAACAAGTAAATGTATCAGAGATGTCTTTGAACAAAAAAGTTTACTTCCAAAATCATCAATTTAAACAAGTTAAAGTATCAGAGATGTCTTTGAACAAAAAAGTCAACTTCCAAAATCATCAATTTCAACAAGTAACAATATCAGAGATGTCTTTGAACAAAAAAGTTCACTTCCAAAATCATCAATTTCAACAAGTAACAATATCAGAGATGTCTTTGAACAAAAAAGTCAACTTCCAAAATCATTAATTTCAACAAGTAAATGTATCAGAGATTTCTTTGAACAAAAAAGTTCACTTCCAAAATCATCAATTTAAACAAGTTAAAGTATCAGAGATGTCTTTGAACAAAAACGTTCACTTCCAAAATCATCAATTTAAACAAGTTAAAGTATCAGAGATGTCTATGAACAAAAAAGTCAACTTCCAAAATCATCAATTTCAACAAATAACAGTATCAGAGATGTCTTTGAACAAAAAAGTTCACTTCCAAAATCATCAAATTAAACAAGTTAAAGTATCAGAGATGTCTTTGAACAAAAAAATCAACTTCCAAAATCATCAATTTCAACAAGTAACAGTATCAGAGATGTCTTTGAACAAAAAAGTCAACTTCCAAAATCATCAATTTCAACAAGTTAAAGTATCAGAGATGTCTTTGAACAAAAAATTCAACTTGCAAAATCATCAATTACAACAAGTAAAAGTATCAGAGATGTCTTTGAACAAAAAAGTCAACTTCCAAAATCATCAATTTCAACAAGTAAATGTATCAGGGATTTCTTTGAACAAAAAAGTTCACTTCCAAAATCATCAATTTAAACAAGTTAAAGTATCACAGATGTCTTTGAACAAAAAAGTCAACTTCCAATATCATCAATTTCAACAAGTAAATGTATCAGAGATGTCTTTGAACAAAAAAGTTCACTTCCAAAATCATCAATTTTAACAAGTAAAAGTATCAGAGATGTCTGAACAAAAAATTCAACTTGCAAAATCATCAATTTCAACAAGTTAAAGTATCAGAGATGTCTTTGAACAAAAAAGTTCACTTCCAAAATCATCAATTTCAACAAATTAAAGTATCAGAGATGTCTTTGAACAAAAAAGTCAACTTCCAAAATCATCAATTTCAACAAGTTAAAGTATCAGAGATGTCTTTGAACAAAAAAGTTCACTTCCAAAATCATCAATTTCAACAAGTTAAAGTATCAGAGATGTCTTTGAACAAAAAAGTCAACTTCCAAAATCATCAATTTCAACAAGTAACAATATCAGAGATGTCTTTGAACAAAAAAGTCAACTTCCAAAATCATCAATTTCAACAAGTAACAGTATCAGAGATGTCTTTGAACAAAAAAGTCAACTTCCAAAATCATCAATTTCAACAAGTAACAATATCAGAGATGTCTTTGAACAAAAAAGTTCACTTCCAAAATCATCAATTTCAACAAGTAAATGTATCAGAGATGTCTTTGAACAAAAAAGTTCACTTCCAAAATCATCAATTTCAACAAGTTAAAGTATCAGAGATGTCTATGAACAAAAAAGTCAAATTCCAAAATCATCAATTTCAACAAGTAACAGTATCAGAGATGTCTTTGAACAAAAAAGTTCACTTCCAAAATCATCAAATTAAACAAGTTAAAGTATCAGAGATGTCTTTGAACAAAAAAGTCAACTTCCAAAATCATCAATTTCAACAAGTAACAGAATCAGAGATGTCTTTGAACAAAAAAGTCAACTTCCAAAATCATCAATTTCAACAAGTTAAAGTATCAGAGATGTCTTTGAACAAAAAAGTCAACTTCCAAAATCATCAATTTCAACAAGTAACAATATCAGAGATGTCTTTGAACAAAAAAGTCAACTTCCAAAATCATCAATTTCAACAAGTAACAATATCAGAGATGTCTTTGAACAAAAAAGTTAACTTCCAAAATCATCAATTTCAACAAGTAAATGTATCAGAGATGTCTTTGAACAAAAAAGTTCACTTCCAAAATCATCAATTTAAACAAGTTAAAGTATCAGAGATGTCTATGAACAAAAAAGTCAACTTCCAAAATCATCAATTTCAACAAGTAACAGTATCAGAGATGTCTTTGAACAAAAAAGTCAACTTCCAAAATCATCAATTACAACAAGTAACAGTATCAGAGATGTCTTTGAACAAAAAAGTCAACTTCCAAAATCATCAATTTCAACAAGTTAAAGTATCAGAGATGTCTTTGAACAAAAAAGTCAACTTCCAAAATCATCAATTTCAACAAGTAACAATATCAGAGATGTCGTTGAACAAAAAAGTCAACTTCCAAAATCATCAATTTCAACAAGTAACAATATCAGAGATGTCTTTGAACAAAAAAGTCAACTTCCAAAATCATCAATTTCAACAAGTAACAGTATCAGAGATGTCTTTGAACAAAAAAGTCAACTTCCAAAATCATCAATTTCAACAAGTAACAGTATCAGAGATGTCTTTGAACAAAAAAGTTCACTTCCAAAATCATCAAATTAAACAAGTTAAAGTATCAGAGATGTCTTTGAACAAAAAAGTCAACTTCCAAAATCATCAATTTCAACAAGTAACAGTATCAGAGATGTCTTTGAACAAAAAAGTCAACTTCCAAAATCATCAATTTCAACAAGTTAAAGTATCAGAGATGTCTTTGAACAAAAAAGTCAACTTCCAAAATCATCAATTTCAACAAGTAACAATATCAGAGATGTCTTTGAACAAAAAAGTTCACTTCCAAAATCATCAATTTCAACAAGTAAATGTATCAGAGATGTCTTTGAACAAAAAAGTCAACTTCCAAAATCATCAATTTCAACAAGTAACAGTATCAGAGATGTCTTTGAACAAAAAAGTCAACTTCCAAAATCATCAATTTCAACAAGTAACAATATCAGAGATGTCTTTGAACAAAAAAGTTCACTTCCAAAATCATCAATTTCAACAAGTAAATGTATCAGAGATGTCTTTGAACAAAAAAGTTTACTTCCAAAATCATCAATTTAAACAAGTTAAAGTATCAGAGATGTCTTTGAACAAAAAAGTCAACTTCCAAAATCATCAATTTCAACAAGTAACAATATCAGAGATGTCTTTGAACAAAAAAGTTCACTTCCAAAATCATCAATTTCAACAAGTAAATGTATCAGAGATGTCTTTGAACAAAAAAGTCAACTTCCAAAATCATCAATTTCAACAAGTTAAAGTATCAGAGATGTCTTTGAACAAAAAAGTCAACTTCCAAAATCATCAATTTCAACAAGTAAATGTATCAGAGATTTCTTTGAACAAAAAAGTTCACTTCCAAAATCATCAATTTAAACAAGTTAAAGTATCAGAGATGTCTTTGAACAAAAAAGTCAACTTCCAAAATCATCAATTTCAACAAGTAACAGTATCAGAGATGTCTTTGAACAAAAAAGTCAACTTCCAAAATCATCAATTTCAACAAGTAAATGTATCAGGGATTTCTTTGAACAAAAAAGTTCACTTCCAAAATCATCAATTTAAACAAGTTAAAATATCAGAGATGTCTTTGAACAAAAAAGTCAACTTCCAAAATCATCAATTTCAACAAGTAACAATATCAAAGATGTCTTTGAACAAAAAAGTCAACTTCCAAAATCATCAATTTCAACAAGTAACAATATCAGAGATGTCTTTGAACAAAAAAGTTCATTTCCAAAATCATCAATTTCAACAAGTAAATGTATCAGAGATGTCTTTGAACAAAAAAGTTTACTTCCAAAATCATCAATTTAAACAAGTTAAAGTATCAGAGATGTCTTTGAACAAAAAAGTCAACTTCCAAAATCATCAATTTCAACAAGTAACAATATCAGAGATGTCTTTGAACAAAAAAGTTCACTTCCAAAATCATCAATTTCAACAAGTAACAATATCAGAGATGTCTTTGAACAAAAAAGTCAACTTCCAAAATCATTAATTTCAACAAGTAAATGTATCAGAGATTTCTTTGAACAAAAAAGTTCACTTCCAAAATCATCAATTTAAACAAGTTAAAGTATCAGAGATGTCTTTGAACAAAAAAGTCAACTTCCAAAATCATCAATTACAACAAGTAAAAGTATCAGAGATGTCTTTGAACAAAAAAGTCAACTTCCAAAATCATCAATTTCAACAAGTAAATGTATCAGAGATTTCTTTGAACAAAAAAGTTCACTTCCAAAATCATCAATTTAAACAAGTTAAAGTATCAGAGATGTCTTTGAACAAAAAAGTCAACTTCCAAAATCATCAATTTCAACAAGTAAATGTATCAGAGATGTCTTTGAACAAAAAAGTTCACTTCCAAAATCATCAATTTCAACAAGTAAATGTATCAGAGATGTCTTTGAACAAAAAAGTTTACTTCCAAAATCATCAATTTAAACAAGTTAAGGTATCAGAGATGTCTTTGAACAAAAAAGTCAACTTCCAAAATCATCAATTTCAACAAGTAAATGTATCAGAGATGTCTTTGAACAAAAAAGTTCACTTCCAAAATCATCAATTTCAACAAGTAACAATATCAGAGATGTCTTTGAACAAAAAAGTCAACTTCCAAAATCATCAATTTCAACAAGTAAATGTATCAGAGATGTCTTTGAACAAAAAATTCAACTTGCAAAATCATCAATTACAACAAGTAAAAGTATCAGAGATGTCTTTGAACAAAAAAGTCAACTTCCAAAATCATCAATTTCAACAAGTAACAATATCAGAGATGTCTTTGAACAAAAAAGTTCACTTCCAAAATCATCAATTTCAACAAGTAACAATATCAGAGATGTCTTTGAACAAAAAAGTCAACTTCCAAAATCATTAATTTCAACAAGTAAATGTATCAGAGATTTCTTTGAACAAAAAAGTTCACTTCCAAAATCATCAATTTAAACAAGTTAAAGTATCAGAGATGTCTTTGAACAAAAAAGTCAACTTCCAAAATCATCAATTACAACAAGTAAAAGTATCAGAGATGTCTTTGAACAAAAAAGTCAACTTCCAAAATCATCAATTTCAACAAGTAAATGTATCAGAGATTTCTTTGAACAAAAAAGTTCACTTCCAAAATCATCAATTTAAACAAGTTAAAGTATCAGAGATGTCTTTGAACAAAAAAGTCAACTTCCAAAATCATCAATTTCAACAAGTAAATGTATCAGAGATGTCTTTGAACAAAAAAGTTCACTTCCAAAATCATCAATTTCAACAAGTAACAATATCAGAGATGTCTTTGAACAAAAAAGTCAACTTCCAAAATCATCAATTTCAACAAGTAAATGTATCAGAGATGTCTTTGAACAAAAAATTCAACTTGCAAAATCATCAATTACAACAAGTAAAAGTATCAGAGATGTCTTTGAACAAAAAAGTCAACTTCCAAAATCATCAATTTCAACAAGTAACAGTATCAGAGATGTCTTTGAACAAAAAAGTTTACTTCCAAAATCATCAATTTAAACAAGTTAAAGTATCAGAGATGTCTTTGAACAAAAAAGTCAACTTCCAAAATCATCAATTTCAACAAGTAACAATATCAGAGATGTCTTTGAACAAAAAAGTTCACTTCCAAAATCATCAATTTCAACAAGTTAAAGTATCAGAGATGTCTTTGAACAAAAAAGTCAACTTCCAAAATCATCAATTTCAACAAGTTAAAGTATCAGAGATGTCTTTGAACAAAAAAGTTCACTTCCAAAATCATCAATTTCAACAAGTTAAAGTATCAGAGATGTCTTTGAACAAAAAAGTCAACTTCCAAAATCATCAATTTCAACAAGTAACAATATCAGAGATGTCTTTGAACAAAAAAGTCAACTTCCAAAATCATCAATTTCAACAAGTAACAGTATCAGAGATGTCTTTGAACAAAAAAGTCAACTTCCAAAATCATCAATTTCAACAAGTAACAATATCAGAGATGTCTTTGAACAAAAAAGTTCACTTCCAAAATCATCAATTTCAACAAGTAAATGTATCAGAGATGTCTTTGAACAAAAAAGTTCACTTCCAAAATCATCAATTTAAACAAGTTAAAGTATCAGAGATGTCTTTGAACAAAAAAGTTCACTTCCAAAATCATCAATTTAAACAAGTTAAAGTATCAGAGATGTCTATGAACAAAAAAGTCAACTTCCAAAATCATCAATTTCAACAAGTAACAGTATCAGAGATGTCTTTGAACAAAAAAGTTCACTTCCAAAATCATCAAATTAAACAAGTTAAAGTATCAGAGATGTCTTTGAACAAAAAAGTCAACTTCCAAAATCATCAATTTCAACAAGTAACAGTATCAGAGATGTCTTTGAACAAAAAAGTCAACTTCCAAAATCATCAATTTCAACAAGTTAAAGTATCAGAGATGTCTTTGAACAAAAAAGTCAACTTCCAAAATCATCAATTTCAACAAGTAACAATATCAGAGATGTCTTTGAACAAAAAAGTCAACTTCCAAAATCATCAATTTCAACAAGTAAATGTATCAGAGATGTCTTTGAACAAAAAAGTTTACTTCCAAAATCATCAATTTAAACAAGTTAAAGTATCAGAGATGTCTTTGAACAAAAAAGTCAACTTCCAAAATCATCAATTTCAACAAGTAGCAATATCAGAGATGTCTTTGAACAAAAAAGTTCACTTCCAAAATCATCAATTTCAACAAGTAAATGTATCAGAGATGTCTTTGAACAAAAAAGTTTACTTCCAAAATCATCAATTTCAACAAGTTAAAGTATCAGAGATGTCTTTGAACAAAAAAGTCAACTTCCAAAATCATCAATTTCAACAAGTAAATGTATCAGAGATGTCTTTGAACAAAAAAGTTTACTTCCAAAATCATCAATTTCAACAAGTTAAAGTATCAGAGATGTCTTTGAACAAAAAAGTCAACTTCCAAAATCATCAATTTCAACAAGTTAAAGTATCAGAGATGTCTTTGAACAAAAAAGTCAACTTCCAAAATCATCAATTTCAACAAGTAACAATATCAGAGATGTCTTTGAACAAAAAAGTCAACTTCCAAAATCATCAATTTCAACAAGTAAATGTATCAGAGATGTCTTTGAACAAAAAAGTTTACTTCCAAAATCATCAATTTAAACAAGTTAAAGTATCAGAGATGTCTTTGAACAAAAAAGTCAACTTCCAAAATCATCAATTTCAACAAGTAGCAATATCAGAGATGTCTTTGAACAAAAAAGTTCACTTCCAAAATCATCAATTTCAACAAGTAAATGTATCAGAGATGTCTTTGAACAAAAAAGTTTACTTCCAAAATCATCAATTTCAACAAGTTAAAGTATCAGAGATGTCTTTGAACAAAAAAGTTCACTTCCAAAATCATCAATTTCAACAAGTAAATGTATCAGAGATGTCTTTGAACAAAAAAGTTTACTTCCAAAATCATCAATTTCAACAAGTTAAAGTATCAGAGATGTCTTTGAACAAAAAAGTCAACTTCCAAAATCATCAATTTCAACAAGTAAATGTATCAGAGATGTCTTTGAACAAAAAAGTCAACTTCCAAAATCATCAATTTCAACAAGTAACAGTATCAGAGATGTCTTTGAACAAAAAAGTCAACTTCCAAAATCATCAATTTCAACAAGTTAAAGTATCAGAGATGTCTTTGAACAAAAAAGTCAACTTCCAAAATCATCAATTTCAACAAGTAACAATATCAGAGATGTCTTTGAACAAAAAAGTCAACTTCCAAAATCATCAATTTCAACAAGTAAATGTATCAGAGATGTCTTTGAACAAAAAAGTTTACTTCCAAAATCATCAATTTAAACAAGTTAAAGTATCAGAGATGTCTTTGAACAAAAAAGTCAACTTCCAAAATCATCAATTTCAACAAGTAGCAATATCAGAGATGTCTTTGAACAAAAAAGTTCACTTCCAAAATCATCAATTTCAACAAGTAAATGTATCAGAGATGTCTTTGAACAAAAAAGTTTACTTCCAAAATCATCAATTTCAACAAGTTAAAGTATCAGAGATGTCTTTGAACAAAAAAGTTCACTTCCAAAATCATCAATTTCAACAAGTAGCAATATCAGAGATGTCTTTGAACAAAAAAGTTCACTTCCAAAATCATCAATTTCAACAAGTAAATGTATCAGAGATGTCTTTGAACAAAAAAGTTTACTTCCAAAATCATCAATTTCAACAAGTTAAAGTATCAGAGATGTCTTTGAACAAAAAAGTTCACTTCCAAAATCATCAATTTCAACAAGTAACAATATCAGAGATGTCTTTGAACAAAAAAGTCAACTTCCAAAATCATCAATTTCAACAAGTAAATGTATCAGAGATGTCTTTGAACAAAAAAGTTTACTTCCAAAATCATCAATTTAAACAAGTTAAAGTATCAGAGATGTCTTTGAACAAAAAAGTCAACTTCCAAAATCATCAATTTCAACAAGTAGCAATATCAGAGATGTCTTTGAACAAAAAAGTTCACTTCCAAAATCATCAATTTCAACAAGTAAATGTATCAGAGATGTCTTTGAACAAAAAAGTCAACTTCCAAAATCATCAATTTCAACAAGTAACAATATCAGAGATGTCTTTGAACAAAAAAGTTCATTTCCAAAATCATCAATTTCAACAAGTAAATGTATCAGAGATGTCTTTGAACAAAAAAGTTTACTTCCAAAATCATCAATTTAAACAAGTTAAAGTATCAGAGATGTCTTTGAACAAAAAAGTCAACTTCCAAAATCATCAATTTCAACAAGTAACAATATCAGAGATGTCTTTGAACAAAAAAGTTCACTTCCAAAATCATCAATTTCAACAAGTAACAATATCAGAGATGTCTTTGAACAAAAAAGTCAACTTCCAAAATCATTAATTTCAACAAGTAAATGTATCAGAGATTTCTTTGAACAAAAAAGTTCACTTCCAAAATCATCAATTTAAACAAGTTAAAGTATCAGAGATGTCTTTGAACAAAAAAGTCAACTTCCAAAATCATCAATTACAACAAGTAAAAGTATCAGAGATGTCTTTGAACAAAAAAGTCAACTTCCAAAATCATCAATTTCAACAAGTAAATGTATCAGAGATTTCTTTGAACAAAAAAGTTCACTTCCAAAATCATCAATTTAAACAAGTTAAAGTATCAGAGATGTCTTTGAACAAAAAAGTCAACTTCCAAAATCATCAATTTCAACAAGTAAATGTATCAGAGATGTCTTTGAACAAAAAAGTTCACTTCCAAAATCATCAATTTCAACAAGTAAATGTATCAGAGATGTCTTTGAACAAAAAAGTTTACTTCCAAAATCATCAATTTAAACAAGTTAAGGTATCAGAGATGTCTTTGAACAAAAAAGTCAACTTCCAAAATCATCAATTTCAACAAGTAAATGTATCAGAGATGTCTTTGAACAAAAAAGTTCACTTCCAAAATCATCAATTTCAACAAGTAACAATATCAGAGATGTCTTTGAACAAAAAAGTCAACTTCCAAAATCATCAATTTCAACAAGTAAATGTATCAGAGATGTCTTTGAACAAAAAATTCAACTTGCAAAATCATCAATTACAACAAGTAAAAGTATCAGAGATGTCTTTGAACAAAAAAGTCAACTTCCAAAATCATCAATTTCAACAAGTAACAATATCAGAGATGTCTTTGAACAAAAAAGTTCACTTCCAAAATCATCAATTTCAACAAGTAACAATATCAGAGATGTCTTTGAACAAAAAAGTCAACTTCCAAAATCATTAATTTCAACAAGTAAATGTATCAGAGATTTCTTTGAACAAAAAAGTTCACTTCCAAAATCATCAATTTAAACAAGTTAAAGTATCAGAGATGTCTTTGAACAAAAAAGTCAACTTCCAAAATCATCAATTACAACAAGTAAAAGTATCAGAGATGTCTTTGAACAAAAAAGTCAACTTCCAAAATCATCAATTTCAACAAGTAAATGTATCAGAGATTTCTTTGAACAAAAAAGTTCACTTCCAAAATCATCAATTTAAACAAGTTAAAGTATCAGAGATGTCTTTGAACAAAAAAGTCAACTTCCAAAATCATCAATTTCAACAAGTAAATGTATCAGAGATGTCTTTGAACAAAAAAGTTCACTTCCAAAATCATCAATTTCAACAAGTAACAATATCAGAGATGTCTTTGAACAAAAAAGTCAACTTCCAAAATCATCAATTTCAACAAGTAAATGTATCAGAGATGTCTTTGAACAAAAAATTCAACTTGCAAAATCATCAATTACAACAAGTAAAAGTATCAGAGATGTCTTTGAACAAAAAAGTCAACTTCCAAAATCATCAATTTCAACAAGTAACAGTATCAGAGATGTCTTTGAACAAAAAAGTTTACTTCCAAAATCATCAATTTAAACAAGTTAAAGTATCAGAGATGTCTTTGAACAAAAAAGTCAACTTCCAAAATCATCAATTTCAACAAGTAACAATATCAGAGATGTCTTTGAACAAAAAAGTTCACTTCCAAAATCATCAATTTCAACAAGTTAAAGTATCAGAGATGTCTTTGAACAAAAAAGTCAACTTCCAAAATCATCAATTTCAACAAGTTAAAGTATCAGAGATGTCTTTGAACAAAAAAGTTCACTTCCAAAATCATCAATTTCAACAAGTTAAAGTATCAGAGATGTCTTTGAACAAAAAAGTCAACTTCCAAAATCATCAATTTCAACAAGTAACAATATCAGAGATGTCTTTGAACAAAAAAGTCAACTTCCAAAATCATCAATTTCAACAAGTAACAGTATCAGAGATGTCTTTGAACAAAAAAGTCAACTTCCAAAATCATCAATTTCAACAAGTAACAATATCAGAGATGTCTTTGAACAAAAAAGTTCACTTCCAAAATCATCAATTTCAACAAGTAAATGTATCAGAGATGTCTTTGAACAAAAAAGTTCACTTCCAAAATCATCAATTTAAACAAGTTAAAGTATCAGAGATGTCTTTGAACAAAAAAGTTCACTTCCAAAATCATCAATTTAAACAAGTTAAAGTATCAGAGATGTCTATGAACAAAAAAGTCAACTTCCAAAATCATCAATTTCAACAAGTAACAGTATCAGAGATGTCTTTGAACAAAAAAGTTCACTTCCAAAATCATCAAATTAAACAAGTTAAAGTATCAGAGATGTCTTTGAACAAAAAAGTCAACTTCCAAAATCATCAATTTCAACAAGTAACAGTATCAGAGATGTCTTTGAACAAAAAAGTCAACTTCCAAAATCATCAATTTCAACAAGTTAAAGTATCAGAGATGTCTTTGAACAAAAAAGTCAACTTCCAAAATCATCAATTTCAACAAGTAACAATATCAGAGATGTCTTTGAACAAAAAAGTCAACTTCCAAAATCATCAATTTCAACAAGTAAATGTATCAGAGATGTCTTTGAACAAAAAAGTTTACTTCCAAAATCATCAATTTAAACAAGTTAAAGTATCAGAGATGTCTTTGAACAAAAAAGTCAACTTCCAAAATCATCAATTTCAACAAGTAGCAATATCAGAGATGTCTTTGAACAAAAAAGTTCACTTCCAAAATCATCAATTTCAACAAGTTAAAGTATCAGAGATGTCTTTGAACAAAAAAGTCAACTTCCAAAATCATCAATTACAACAAGTAAAAGTATCAGAGATGTCTTTGAACAAAAAAGTCAACTTCCAAAATCATCAATTTCAACAAGTTAAAGTATCAGAGATGTCTTTGAACAAAAAAGTTCACTTCCAAAATCATCAATTTCAACAAGTTAAAGTATCAGAGATGTCTTTGAACAAAAAAGTCAACTTCCAAAATCATCAATTTCAACAAGTAACAGTATCAGAGATGTCTTTGAACAAAAAAGTTCACTTCCAAAAACATCAAATTAAACAAGTTAAAGTATCAGAGATGTCTTTGAACAAAAAAGTCAACTTCCAAAATCATCAATTTCAACAAGTAACAATATCAGAGATGTCTTTGAACAAAAAAGTTCACTTCCAAAATCATCAATTTCAACAAGTAACAATATCAGAGATGTCTTTGAACAAAAAAGTCAACTTCCAAAATCATTAATTTCAACAAGTAAATGTATCAGAGATTTCTTTGAACAAAAAAGTTCACTTCCAAAATCATCAATTTAAACAAGTTAAAGTATCAGAGATGTCTTTGAACAAAAAAGTCAACTTCCAAAATCATCAATTACAACAAGTAAAAGTATCAGAGATGTCTTTGAACAAAAAAGTCAACTTCCAAAATCATCAATTTCAACAAGTAAATGTATCAGAGATTTCTTTGAACAAAAAAGTTCACTTCCAAAATCATCAATTTCAACAAGTAACAGTATCAGAGATGTCTTTGAACAAAAAAGTCAACTTCCAAAATCATCAATTTCAACAAGTAACAATATCAGAGATGTCTTTGAACAAAAAAGTTCACTTCCAAAATCATCAATTTCAACAAGTAAATGTATCAGAGATGACTTTGAACAAAAAAGTTCACTTCCAAAATCATCAATTTAAACAAGTTAAAGTATCAGAGATGTCTTTGAACAAAAAAGTTCACTTCCAAAATCATCAATTTAAACAAGTTAAAGTATCAGAGATGTCTATGAACAAAAAAGTCAACTTCCAAAATCATCAATTTCAACAAGTAACAGTATCAGAGATGTCTTTGAACAAAAAAGTTCACTTCCAAAATCATCAAATTAAACAAGTTAAAGTATCAGAGATGTCTTTGAACAAAAAAGTCAACTTCCAAAATCATCAATTTCAACAAGTAACAGTATCAGAGATGTCTTTGAACAAAAAAGTCAACTTCCAAAATCATCAATTTCAACAAGTTAAAGTATCAGAGATGTCTTTGAACAAAAAAGTCAACTTCCAAAATCATCAATTTCAACAAGTAACAATATCAGAGATGTCTTTGAACAAAAAAGTCAACTTCCAAAATCATCAATTTCAACAAGTAAATGTATCAGAGATGTCTTTGAACAAAAAAGTTTACTTCCAAAATCATCAATTTAAACAAGTTAAAGTATCAGAGATGTCTTTGAACAAAAAAGTCAACTTCCAAAATCATCAATTTCAACAAGTAGCAATATCAGAGATGTCTTTGAACAAAAAAGTTCACTTCCAAAATCATCAATTTCAACAAGTTAAAGTATCAGAGATGTCTTTGAACAAAAAAGTCAACTTCCAAAATCATCAATTACAACAAGTAAAAGTATCAGAGATGTCTTTGAACAAAAAAGTCAACTTCCAAAATCATCAATTTCAACAAGTTAAAGTATCAGAGATGTCTTTGAACAAAAAAGTTCACTTCCAAAATCATCAATTTCAACAAGTTAAAGTATCAGAGATGTCTTTGAACAAAAAAGTCAACTTCCAAAATCATCAATTTCAACAAGTAACAGTATCAGAGATGTCTTTGAACAAAAAAGTTCACTTCCAAAAACATCAAATTAAACAAGTTAAAGTATCAGAGATGTCTTTGAACAAAAAAGTCAACTTCCAAAATCATTAATTTCAACAAGTAAATGTATCAGAGATTTCTTTGAACAAAAAAGTTCACTTCCAAAATCATCAATTTAAACAAGTTAAAGTATCAGAGATGTCTTTGAACAAAAAAGTCAACTTCCAAAATCATCAATTTCAACAAGTAAATGTATCAGAGATTTCTTTGAACAAAAAAGTTCACTTCCAAAATCATCAATTTAAACAAGTTAAAGTATCAGAGATGTCTTTGAACAAAAAAGTCAACTTCCAAAATCATCAATTTCAACAAGTAAATGTATCAGAGATGTCTTTGAACAAAAAAGTTCACTTCCAAAATCATCAATTTCAACAAGTAACAATATCAGAGATGTCTTTGAACAAAAAAGTCAACTTCCAAAATCATCAATTTCAACAAGTAAATGTATCAGAGATGTCTTTGAACAAAAAATTCAACTTGCAAAATCATCAATTACAACAAGTAAAAGTATCAGAGATGTCTTTGAACAAAAAAGTCAACTTCCAAAATCATCAATTTCAACAAGTAACAGTATCAGAGATGTCTTTGAACAAAAAAGTTTACTTCCAAAATCATCAATTTAAACAAGTTAAAGTATCAGAGATGTCTTTGAACAAAAAAGTCAACTTCCAAAATCATCAATTTCAACAAGTAACAATATCAGAGATGTCTTTGAACAAAAAAGTTCACTTCCAAAATCATCAATTTCAACAAGTTAAAGTATCAGAGATGTCTTTGAACAAAAAAGTCAACTTCCAAAATCATCAATTTCAACAAGTTAAAGTATCAGAGATGTCTTTGAACAAAAAAGTTCACTTCCAAAATCATCAATTTCAACAAGTTAAAGTATCAGAGATGTCTTTGAACAAAAAAGTCAACTTCCAAAATCATCAATTTCAACAAGTAACAATATCAGAGATGTCTTTGAACAAAAAAGTCAACTTCCAAAATCATCAATTTCAACAAGTAACAATATCAGAGATGTCTTTGAACAAAAAAGTTCACTTCCAAAATCATCAATTTCAACAAGTAAATGTATCAGAGATGTCTTTGAACAAAAAAGTTCACTTCCAAAATCATCAATTTAAACAAGTTAAAGTATCAGAGATGTCTTTGAACAAAAAAGTTCACTTCCAAAATCATCAATTTAAACAAGTTAAAGTATCAGAGATGTCTATGAACAAAAAAGTCAACTTCCAAAATCATCAATTTCAACAAGTAACAGTATCAGAGATGTCTTTGAACAAAAAAGTTCACTTCCAAAATCATCAAATTAAACAAGTTAAAGTATCAGAGATGTCTTTGAACAAAAAAGTCAACTTCCAAAATCATCAATTTCAACAAGTAACAGTATCAGAGATGTCTTTGAACAAAAAAGTCAACTTCCAAAATCATCAATTTCAACAAGTTAAAGTATCAGAGATGTCTTTGAACAAAAAAGTCAACTTCCAAAATCATCAATTTCAACAAGTAACAATATCAGAGATGTCTTTGAACAAAAAAGTCAACTTCCAAAATCATCAATTTCAACAAGTAAATGTATCAGAGATGTCTTTGAACAAAAAAGTTTACTTCCAAAATCATCAATTTAAACAAGTTAAAGTATCAGAGATGTCTTTGAACAAAAAAGTCAACTTCCAAAATCATCAATTTCAACAAGTAGCAATATCAGAGATGTCTTTGAACAAAAAAGTTCACTTCCAAAATCATCAATTTCAACAAGTTAAAGTATCAGAGATGTCTTTGAACAAAAAAGTCAACTTCCAAAATCATCAATTACAACAAGTAAAAGTATCAGAGATGTCTTTGAACAAAAAAGTCAACTTCCAAAATCATCAATTTCAACAAGTTAAAGTATCAGAGATGTCTTTGAACAAAAAAGTTCACTTCCAAAATCATCAATTTCAACAAGTTAAAGTATCAGAGATGTCTTTGAACAAAAAAGTCAACTTCCAAAATCATCAATTTCAACAAGTAACAGTATTAGAGATGTCTTTGAACAAAAAAGTCAACTTCCAAAATCATCAATTTCAACAAGTAACAGTATCAGAGATGTCTTTGAACAAAAAAGTCAACTTCCAAAATCATCAATTTCAACAAGTAACAATATCAGAGATGTCTTTGAACAAAAAAGTTCACTTCCAAAATCATCAATTTCAACAAGTAAATGTATCAGAGATGTCTTTGAACAAAAAAGTTCACTTCCAAAATCATCAATTTAAACAAGTTAAAGTATCAGAGATGTCTATGAACAAAAAAGTCAACTTCCAAAATCATCAATTTCAACAAGTAACAGTATCAGAGATGTCTTTGAACAAAAAAGTTCACTTCCAAAATCATCAAATTAAACAAGTTAAAGTATCAGAGATGTCTTTGAACAAAAAAGTCAACTTCCAAAATCATCAATTTCAACAAGTAACAGTATCAGAGATGTCTTTGAACAAAAAAGTCAACTTCCAAAATCATCAATTTCAACAAGTTAAAGTATCAGAGATGTCTTTGAACAAAAAAGTCAACTTCCAAAATCATCAATTTCAACAAGTAACAATATCAGAGATGTCTTTGAACAAAAAAGTCAACTTCCAAAATCATCAATTTCAACAAGTAAATGTATCAGAGATGTCTTTGAACAAAAAAGTTTACTTCCAAAATCATCAATTTAAACAAGTTAAAGTATCAGAGATGTCTTTGAACAAAAAAGTCAACTTCCAAAATCATCAATTTCAACAAGTAGCAATATCAGAGATGTCTTTGAACAAAAAAGTTCACTTCCAAAATCATCAATTTCAACAAGTTAAAGTATCAGAGATGTCTTTGAACAAAAAAGTCAACTTCCAAAATCATCAATTACAACAAGTAAAAGTATCAGAGATGTCTTTGAACAAAAAAGTCAACTTCCAAAATCATCAATTTCAACAAGTTAAAGTATCAGAGATGTCTTTGAACAAAAAAGTTCACTTCCAAAATAATCAATTTCAACAAGTTAAAGTATCAGAGATGTCTTTGAACAAAAAAGTCAACTTCCAAAATCATCAATTTCAACAAGTAACAGTATCAGAGATGTCTTTGAACAAAAAAGTTCACTTCCAAAAACATCAAATTAAACAAGTAACAATATCAGAGATGTCTTTGAACAAAAAAGTCAACTTCCAAAATCATCAATTTCAACAAGTAACAGTATTAGAGATGTCTTTGAACAAAAAAGTCAACTTCCAAAATCATCAATTTCAACAAGTAACAGTATCAGAGATGTCTTTGAACAAAAAAGTCAACTTCCAAAATCATCAATTTCAACAAGTAACAATATCAGAGATGTCTTTGAACAAAAAAGTTCACTTCCAAAATCATCAATTTCAACAAGTAAATGTATCAGAGATGTCTTTGAACAAAAAAGTTCACTTCCAAAATCATCAATTTAAACAAGTTAAAGTATCAGAGATGTCTATGAACAAAAAAGTCAACTTCCAAAATCATCAATTTCAACAAGTAACAGTATCAGAGATGTCTTTGAACAAAAAAGTCAACTTCCAAAATCATCAATTACAACAAGTAACAGTATCAGAGATGTCTTTGAACAAAAAAGTCAACTTCCAAAATCATCAATTTCAACAAGTTAAAGTATCAGAGATGTCTTTGAACAAAAAAGTCAACTTCCAAAATCATCAATTTCAACAAGTAACAATATCAGAGATGTCTTTGAACAAAAAAGTCAACTTCCAAAATCATCAATTTCAACAAGTAACAATATCAGAGATGTCTTTGAACAAAAAAGTCAACTTCCAAAATCATCAATTTCAACAAGTAACAGTATCAGAGATGTCTTTGAACAAAAAAGTCAACTTCCAAAATCATCAATTTCAACAAGTAACAGTATCAGAGATGTCTTTGAACCAAAAAGTTCACTTCCAAAATCATCAAATTAAACAAGTTAAAGTATCAGAGATGTCTTTGAACAAAAAAGTCAACTTCCAAAATCATCAATTTCAACAAGTAACAGTATCAGAGATGTCTTTGAACAAAAAAGTCAACTTCCAAAATCATCAATTTCAACAAGTTAAAGTATCAGAGATGTCTTTGAACAAAAAAGTCAACTTCCAAAATCATCAATTTCAACAAGTAACAATATCAGAGATGTCTTTGAACAAAAAAGTTCACTTCCAAAATCATCAATTTCAACAAGTAAATGTATCAGAGATGTCTTTGAACAAAAAAGTCAACTTCCAAAATCATCAATTTCAACAAGTAACAGTATCAGAGATGTCTTTGAACAAAAAAGTCAACTTCCAAAATCATCAATTTCAACAAGTAACAATATCAGAGATGTCTTTGAACAAAAAAGTTCACTTCCAAAATCATCAATTTCAACAAGTAAATGTATCAGAGATGTCTTTGAACAAAAAAGTTTACTTCCAAAATCATCAATTTAAACAAGTTAAAGTATCAGAGATGTCTTTGAACAAAAAAGTCAACTTCCAAAATCATCAATTTCAACAAGTAACAATATCAGAGATGTCTTTGAACAAAAAAGTTCACTTCCAAAATCATCAATTTCAACAAGTAAATGTATCAGAGATGTCTTTGAACAAAAAAGTCAACTTCCAAAATCATCAATTTCAACAAGTTAAAGTATCAGAGATGTCTTTGAACAAAAAAGTCAACTTCCAAAATCATCAATTTCAACAAGTAAATGTATCAGAGATTTCTTTGAACAAAAAAGTTCACTTCCAAAATCATCAATTTAAACAAGTTAAAGTATCAGAGATGTCTTTGAACAAAAAAGTCAACTTCCAAAATCATCAATTTCAACAAGTAACAGTATCAGAGATGTCTTTGAACAAAAAAGTCAACTTCCAAAATCATCAATTTCAACAAGTAAATGTATCAGGGATTTCTTTGAACAAAAAAGTTCACTTCCAAAATCATCAATTTAAACAAGTTAAAATATCAGAGATGTCTTTGAACAAAAAAGTCAACTTCCAAAATCATCAATTTCAACAAGTAACAATATCAAAGATGTCTTTGAACAAAAAAGTCAACTTCCAAAATCATCAATTTCAACAAGTAACAATATCAGAGATGTCTTTGAACAAAAAAGTTCATTTCCAAAATCATCAATTTCAACAAGTAAATGTATCAGAGATGTCTTTGAACAAAAAAGTTTACTTCCAAAATCATCAATTTAAACAAGTTAAAGTATCAGAGATGTCTTTGAACAAAAAAGTCAACTTCCAAAATCATCAATTTCAACAAGTAACAATATCAGAGATGTCTTTGAACAAAAAAGTTCACTTCCAAAATCATCAATTTCAACAAGTAACAATATCAGAGATGTCTTTGAACAAAAAAGTCAACTTCCAAAATCATTAATTTCAACAAGTAAATGTATCAGAGATTTCTTTGAACAAAAAAGTTCACTTCCAAAATCATCAATTTAAACAAGTTAAAGTATCAGAGATGTCTTTGAACAAAAAAGTCAACTTCCAAAATCATCAATTACAACAAGTAAAAGTATCAGAGATGTCTTTGAACAAAAAAGTCAACTTCCAAAATCATCAATTTCAACAAGTAAATGTATCAGAGATTTCTTTGAACAAAAAAGTTCACTTCCAAAATCATCAATTTAAACAAGTTAAAGTATCAGAGATGTCTTTGAACAAAAAAGTCAACTTCCAAAATCATCAATTTCAACAAGTAAATGTATCAGAGATGTCTTTGAACAAAAAAGTTCACTTCCAAAATCATCAATTTCAACAAGTAAATGTATCAGAGATGTCTTTGAACAAAAAAGTTTACTTCCAAAATCATCAATTTAAACAAGTTAAAGTATCAGAGATGTCTTTGAACAAAAAAGTCAACTTCCAAAATCATCAATTTCAACAAGTAAATGTATCAGAGATGTCTTTGAACAAAAAAGTTCACTTCCAAAATCATCAATTTCAACAAGTAACAATATCAGAGATGTCTTTGAACAAAAAAGTCAACCTCCAAAATCATCAATTTCAACAAGTAAATGTATCAGAGATGTCTTTGAACAAAAAATTCAACTTGCAAAATCATCAATTACAACAAGTAAAAGTATCAGAGATGTCTTTGAACAAAAAAGTCAACTTCCAAAATCATCAATTTCAACAAGTAACAGTATCAGAGATGTCTTTGAACAAAAAAGTTTACTTCCAAAATCATCAATTTAAACAAGTTAAAGTATCAGAGATGTCTTTGAACAAAAAAGTCAACTTCCAAAATCATCAATTTCAACAAGTAACAATATCAGAGATGTCTTTGAACAAAAAAGTTCACTTCCAAAATCATCAATTTCAACAAGTAACAATATCAGAGATGTCTTTGAACAAAAAAGTCAACTTCCAAAATCCAAAATCATTAATTTCAACAAGTAAATGTATCAGAGATTTCTTTGAACAAAAAAGTTCACTTCCAAAATCATCAATTTAAACAAGTTAAAGTATCAGAGATGTCTTTGAACAAAAAAGTCAACTTCCAAAATCATCAATTACAACAAGTAAAAGTATCAGAGATGTCTTTGAACAAAAAAGTCAACTTCCAAAATCATCAATTTCAACAAGTAAATGTATCAGAGATTTCTTTGAACAAAAAAGTTCACTTCCAAAATCATCAATTTAAACAAGTTAAAGTATCAGAGATGTCTTTGAACAAAAAAGTCAACTTCCAAAATCATCAATTTCAACAAGTAAATGTATCAGAGATGTCTTTGAACAAAAAAGTTCACTTCCAAAATCATCAATTTCAACAAGTAACAATATCAGAGATGTCTTTGAACAAAAAAGTCAACTTCCAAAATCATCAATTTCAACAAGTAAATGTATCAGAGATGTCTTTGAACAAAAAATTCAACTTGCAAAATCATCAATTTCAACAAGTAACAGTATCAGAGATGTCTTTGAACAAAAAAGTTTACTTCCAAAATCATCAATTTAAACAAGTTAAAGTATCAGAGATGTCTTTGAACAAAAAAGTCAACTTCCAAAATCATCAATTTCAACAAGTAACAATATCAGAGATGTCTTTGAACAAAAAAGTTCACTTCCAAAATCATCAATTTCAACAAGTTAAAGTATCAGAGATGTCTTTGAACAAAAAAGTCAACTTCCAAAATCATCAATTTCAACAAGTTAAAGTATCAGAGATGTCTTTGAACAAAAAAGTTCACTTCCAAAATCATCAATTTCAACAAGTTAAAGTATCAGAGATGTCTTTGAACAAAAAAGTCAACTTCCAAAATCATCAATTTCAACAAGTAACAATATCAGAGATGTCTTTGAACAAAAAAGTCAACTTCCAAAATCATCAATTTCAACAAGTAACAGTATCAGAGATGTCTTTGAACAAAAAAGTCAACTTCCAAAATCATCAATTTCAACAAGTAACAATATCAGAGATGTCTTTGAACAAAAAAGTTCACTTCCAAAATCATCAATTTCAACAAGTAAATGTATCAGAGATGTCTTTGAACAAAAAAGTCAACTTCCAAAATCATCAATTTCAACAAGTAACAGTATCAGAGATGTCTTTGAACAAAAAAGTCAACTTCCAAAATCATCAATTTCAACAAGTAACAATATCAGAGATGTCTTTGAACAAAAAAGTTCACTTCCAAAATCATCAATTTCAACAAGTAAATGTATCAGAGATGTCTTTGAACAAAAAAGTTTACTTCCAAAATCATCAATTTAAACAAGTAAATGTATCAGAGATGTCTTTGAACAAAAAAGTTCACTTCCAAAATCATCAATTTCAACAAGTAACAATATCAGAGATGTCTTTGAACAAAAAAGTCAACTTCCAAAATCATCAATTTCAACAAGTAAATGTATCAGAGATGTCTTTGAACAAAAAATTCAACTTGCAAAATCATCAATTACAACAAGTAAAAGTATCAGAGATGTCTTTGAACAAAAAAGTCAACTTCCAAAATCATCAATTTCAACAAGTAACAGTATCAGAGATGTCTTTGAACAAAAAAGTTTACTTCCAAAATCATCAATTTAAACAAGTTAAAGTATCAGAGATGTCTTTGAACAAAAAAGTCAACTTCCAAAATCATCAATTTCAACAAGTAACAATATCAGAGATGTCTTTGAACAAAAAAGTTCACTTCCAAAATCATCAATTTCAACAAGTTAAAGTATCAGAGATGTCTTTGAACAAAAAAGTCAACTTCCAAAATCATCAATTTCAACAAGTTAAAGTATCAGAGATGTCTTTGAACAAAAAAGTTCACTTCCAAAATCATCAATTTCAACAAGTTAAAGTATCAGAGATGTCTTTGAACAAAAAAGTCAACTTCCAAAATCATCAATTTCAACAAGTAACAATATCAGAGATGTCTTTGAACAAAAAAGTCAACTTCCAAAATCATCAATTACAACAAGTAAAAGTATCAGAGATGTCTTTGAACAAAAAAGTCAACTTCCAAAATCATCAATTTCAACAAGTAAATGTATCAGAGATTTCTTTGAACAAAAAAGTTCACTTCCAAAATCATCAATTTAAACAAGTTAAAGTATCAGAGATGTCTTTGAACAAAAAAGTCAACTTCCAAAATCATCAATTTCAACAAGTAAATGTATCAGAGATGTCTTTGAACAAAAAAGTTCACTTCCAAAATCATCAATTTCAACAAGTAAATGTATCAGAGATGTCTTTGAACAAAAAAGTTTACTTCCAAAATCATCAATTTAAACAAGTTAAAGTATCAGAGATGTCTTTGAACAAAAAAGTCAACTTCCAAAATCATCAATTTCAACAAGTAAATGTATCAGAGATGTCTTTGAACAAAAAAGTTCACTTCCAAAATCATCAATTTCAACAAGTAACAATATCAGAGATGTCTTTGAACAAAAAAGTCAACTTCCAAAATCATCAATTTCAACAAGTAAATGTATCAGAGATGTCTTTGAACAAAAAATTCAACTTGCAAAATCATCAATTACAACAAGTAAAAGTATCAGAGATGTCTTTGAACAAAAAAGTCAACTTCCAAAATCATCAATTTCAACAAGTAACAGTATCAGAGATGTCTTTGAACAAAAAAGTTTACTTCCAAAATCATCAATTTAAAAAGTTAAAGTATCAGAGATGTCTTTGAACAAAAAAGTCAACTTCCAAAATCATCAATTTCAACAAGTAACAATATCAGAGATGTCTTTGAACAAAAAAGTTCACTTCCAAAATCATCAATTTCAACAAGTAACAATATCAGAGATGTCTTTGAACAAAAAAGTCAACTTCCAAAATCCAAAATCATTAATTTCAACAAGTAAATGTATCAGAGATTTCTTTGAACAAAAAAGTTCACTTCCAAAATCATCAATTTAAACAAGTTAAAGTATCAGAGATGTCTTTGAACAAAAAAGTCAACTTCCAAAATCATCAATTACAACAAGTAAAAGTATCAGAGATGTCTTTGAACAAAAAAGTCAACTTCCAAAATCATCAATTTCAACAAGTAAATGTATCAGAGATTTCTTTGAACAAAAAAGTTCACTTCCAAAATCATCAATTTAAACAAGTTAAAGTATCAGAGATGTCTTTGAACAAAAAAGTCAACTTCCAAAATCATCAATTTCAACAAGTAAATGTATCAGAGATGTCTTTGAACAAAAAAGTTCACTTCCAAAATCATCAATTTCAACAAGTAACAATATCAGAGATGTCTTTGAACAAAAAAGTCAACTTCCAAAATCATCAATTTCAACAAGTAAATGTATCAGAGATGTCTTTGAACAAAAAATTCAACTTGCAAAATCATCAATTACAACAAGTAAAAGTATCAGAGATGTCTTTGAACAAAAAAGTCAACTTCCAAAATCATCAATTTCAACAAGTAACAGTATCAGAGATGTCTTTGAACAAAAAAGTTTACTTCCAAAATCATCAATTTAAACAAGTTAAAGTATCAGAGATGTCTTTGAACAAAAAAGTCAACTTCCAAAATCATAAATTTCAACAAGTAACAATATCAGAGATGTCTTTGAACAAAAAAGTTCACTTCCAAAATCATCAATTTCAACAAGTTAAAGTATCAGAGATGTCTTTTAACAAAAAAGTCAACTTCCAAAATCATCAATTTCAACAAGTTAAAGTATCAGAGATGTCTTTGAACAAAAAAGTTCACTTCCAAAATCATCAATTTCAACAAGTTAAAGTATCAGAGATGTCTTTGAACAAAAAAGTCAACTTCCAAAATCATCAATTTCAACAAGTAACAATATCAGAGATGTCTTTGAACAAAAAAGTCAACTTCCAAAATCATCAATTTCAACAAGTAACAGTATCAGAGATGTCTTTGAACAAAAAAGTCAACTTCCAAAATCATCAATTTCAACAAGTAACAATATCAGAGATGTCTTTGAACAAAAAAGTTCACTTCCAAAATCATCAATTTCAACAAGTAAATGTATCAGAGATGTCTTTGAACAAAAAAGTCAACTTCCAAAATCATCAATTTCAACAAGTAACAGTATCAGAGATGTCTTTGAACAAAAAAGTCAACTTCCAAAATCATCAATTTCAACAAGTAACAATATCAGAGATGTCTTTGAACAAAAAAGTTCACTTCCAAAATCATCAATTTCAACAAGTAAATGTATCAGAGATGTCTTTGAACAAAAAAGTTTACTTCCAAAATCATCAATTTAAACAAGTAAATGTATCAGAGATGTCTTTGAACAAAAAAGTTCACTTCCAAAATCATCAATTTCAACAAGTAACAATATCAGAGATGTCTTTGAACAAAAAAGTCAACTTCCAAAATCATCAATTTCAACAAGTAAATGTATCAGAGATGTCTTTGAACAAAAAATTCAACTTGCAAAATCATCAATTACAACAAGTAAAAGTATCAGAGATGTCTTTGAACAAAAAAGTCAACTTCCAAAATCATCAATTTCAACAAGTAACAGTATCAGAGATGTCTTTGAACAAAAAAGTTTACTTCCAAAATCATCAATTTAAACAAGTTAAAGTATCAGAGATGTCTTTGAACAAAAAAGTCAACTTCCAAAATCATCAATTTCAACAAGTAACAATATCAGAGATGTCTTTGAACAAAAAAGTTCACTTCCAAAATCATCAATTTCAACAAGTTAAAGTATCAGAGATGTCTTTGAACAAAAAAGTCAACTTCCAAAATCATCAATTTCAACAAGTTAAAGTATCAGAGATGTCTTTGAACAAAAAAGTTCACTTCCAAAATCATCAATTTCAACAAGTTAAAGTATCAGAGATGTCTTTGAACAAAAAAGTCAACTTCCAAAATCATCAATTTCAACAAGTAACAGTATCAGAGATGTCTTTGAACAAAAAAGTCAACTTCCAAAATCATCAATTTCAACAAGTAACAATATCAGAGATGTCTTTGAACAAAAAAGTTCACTTCCAAAATCATCAATTTCAACAAGTAAATGTATCAGAGATGTCTTTGAACAAAAAAGTTCACTTCCAAAATCATCAATTTAAACAAGTTAAAGTATCAGAGATGTCTTTGAACAAAAAAGTTCACTTCCAAAATCATCAATTTAAACAAGTTAAAGTATCAGAGATGTCTATGAACAAAAAAGTCAACTTCCAAAATCATCAATTTCAACAAGTAACAGTATCAGAGATGTCTTTGAACAAAAAAGTTCACTTCCAAAATCATCAAATTAAACAAGTTAAAGTATCAGAGATGTCTTTGAACAAAAAAGTCAACTTCCAAAATCATCAATTTCAACAAGTAACAGTATCAGAGATGTCTTTGAACAAAAAAGTCAACTTCCAAAATCATCAATTTCAACAAGTTAAAGTATCAGAGATGTCTTTGAACAAAAAAGTCAACTTCCAAAATCATCAATTTCAACAAGTAACAATATCAGAGATGTCTTTGAACAAAAAAGTCAACTTCCAAAATCATCAATTTCAACAAGTAAATGTATCAGAGATGTCTTTGAACAAAAAAGTTTACTTCCAAAATCATCAATTTAAACAAGTTAAAGTATCAGAGATGTCTTTGAACAAAAAAGTCAACTTCCAAAATCATCAATTTCAACAAGTAGCAATATCAGAGATGTCTTTGAACAAAAAAGTTCACTTCCAAAATCATCAATTTCAACAAGTTAAAGTATCAGAGATGTCTTTGAACAAAAAAGTCAACTTCCAAAATCATCAATTACAACAAGTAAAAGTATCAGAGATGTCTTTGAACAAAAAAGTCAACTTCCAAAATCATCAATTTCAACAAGTTAAAGTATCAGAGATGTCTTTGAACAAAAAAGTTCACTTCCAAAATCATCAATTTCAACATTTTAAAGTATCAGAGATGTCTTTGAACAAAAAAGTCAACTTCCAAAATCATCAATTTCAACAAGTAACAGTATCAGAGATGTCTTTGAACAAAAAAGTTCACTTCCAAAAACATCAAATTAAACAAGTTAAAGTATCAGAGATGTCTTTGAACAAAAAAGTCAACTTCCAAAATCATCAGTTTCAACAAGTAACAATATCAGAGATGTCTTTGAACAAAAAAGTCAACTTCCAAAATCATCAATTTCAACAAGGAACAATATCAGAGATGTCTTTGAACAAAAAAGTCAACTTCCAAAATCATCAATTTCAACAAGTAACAGTATCAGAGATGTCTTTGAACAAAAAAGTCAACTTCCAAAATCATCAATTTCAACAAGTAACAGTATCAGAGATGTCTTTGAACAAAAAAGTTCACTTCCAAAATCATCAAATTAAACAAGTTAAAGTATCAGAGCTGTCTTTGAACAAAAAAGTCAACTTCCAAAATCATCAATTTCAACAAGTAACAATATCAGAGATGTCTTTGAACAAAAAAGTCAACTTCCAAAATCATCAATTTCAACATGTAACAATATCAGAGATGTCTTTGAACAAAAAAGTCAACTTCCAAAATCATCAATTTCAACAAGTAACAGTATCAGAGATGTCTTTGAACAAAAAAGTCAACTTCCAAAATCATCAATTTCAACAAGTAACAATATCAGAGATGTCTTTGAACAAAAAAGTTCACTTCCAAAATCATCAATTTCAACATGTAAATGTATCAGAGATGTCTTTGAACAAAAAAGTTTACTTCCAAAATCATCAATTTAAACAAGTTAAAGTATCAGAGATGTCTTTGAACAAAAAAGTCAACTTCCAAAATCATCAATTTCAACAAGTAACAATATCAGAGATGTCTTTGAACAAAAAAGTTCACTTCCAAAATCATCAATTTCAACAAGTAAATGTATCATAGATGTCTTTGAACAAAAAAGTCAACTTCCAAAATCATCAATTTCAACAAGTTAAAGTATCAGAGATGTCTTTGAACAAAAAAGTCAACTTCCAAAATCATCAATTTCAACAAGTAAATGTATCAGAGATTTCTTTGAACAAAAAAGTTCACTTCCAAAATCATCAATTTAAACAAGTTAAAGTATCAGAGATGTCTTTGAACAAAAAAGTCAACTTCCAAAATCATCAATTACAACAAGTAAAAGTATCAGAGATGTCTTTGAACAAAAAAGTCAACTTCCAAAATCATCAATTTCAACAAGTAAATGTATCAGAGATTTCTTTGAACAAAAAAGTTCACTTCCAAAATCATCAATTTAAACATGTTAAAGTATCAGAGATGTCTTTGAACAAAAAAGTCAACTTCCAAAATCATCAATTTCAACAAGTAAATGTATCAGAGATGTCTTTGAACAAAAAAGTCAACTTCCAAAATCATCAATTTCAACAAGTAACAGTATCAGAGATGTCTTTGAACAAAAAAGTTCTCTTCCAAAATCATCAATTTAAACAAGTTAAAGTATCAGAGATGTCTTTGAACAAAAAAGTCAACTTCCAAAATCATCAATTTCAACAAGTAAAAGTATCAGAGATGTCTTTGAACAAAAAAGTTTACTTCCAAAATTATCAATTTCAACAAGTAAAAGTATCAGAGATGTCTTTGAACAAAAAACTCAACTTCCAAAATCATCAATTTCAACAAGTAACAGTATCAGAGATGTCTTTGAACAAAAAAGTCAACTTCCAAAATCATCAATTTCAACAAGTAACAATATCAGAGATGTCTTTGAACAAAAAAGTCAACTTCCAAAATCATCAATTTCAACAAGTAACAATATCAGAGATGTCTTTGAACAAAAAAGTTCACTTCCAAAATCATCAATTTCAACAAGTAAATGTATCAGAGATGTCTTTGAACAAAAAAGTTCACTTCCAAAATCATCAATTTCAACAAGTAAAAGTATCAGAGATGTCTTTGAACAAAAAAGTTTACTTCCAAAATTATCAATTTCAACAAGTAAAAGTATCAGAGATGTCTTTGAACATAAAAGTCAACTTCAAAATCATCAATTTTAACAAGTAAAAGTATCAGAGATGTCTGAACAAAAAATTCAACTTGCAAAATCATCAATTTAAACAAGTTAAAGTATCAGAGATGTCTTTGAACAAAAAAGTCAACTTCCAAAATCATCAATTTCAACAAGTAAAAGTATCAGAGATGTCTTTGACAAAAAAGTTTACTTCCAAAATTATCAATTTCAACAAGTAAAAGTATCAGAGATGTCTTTGAACAAAAAACTCAACTTCCAAAATCATCAATTTCAAAAAGTAACAGTATCAGAGATGTCTTTGAACAAAAAAGTCAACATCCAAAATCATCAATTTCAACAAGTAAATGTATCAGAGATTTCTTTGAACAAAAAAGTTCACTTCCAAAATCATCAATTTAAACATGTTAAAGTATCAGAGATGTCTTTGAACAAAAAAGTCAACTTCCAAAATCATCAATTTCAACAAGTAAATGTATCAGAGATGTCTTTGAACAAAAAAGTCAACTTCCAAAATCATCAATTTCAACAAGTAACAGTATCAGAGATGTCTTTGAACAAAAAAGTTCTCTTCCAAAATCATCAATTTAAACAAGTTAAAGTATCAGAGATGTCTTTGAACAAAAAAGTCAACTTCCAAAATCATCAATTTCAACAAGTAAAAGTATCAGAGATGTCTTTGAACAAAAAAGTTTACTTCCAAAATTATCAATTTCAACAAGTAAAAGTATCAGAGATTTCTTTGAACAAAAAACTCAACTTCCAAAATCATCAATTTCAACAAGTAACAGTATCAGAGATGTCTTTGAACAAAAAAGTCAACTTCCAAAATCATCAATTTCAACAAGTAACAATATCAGAGATGTCTTTGAACAAAAAAGTCAACTTCCAAAATCATCAATTTCAACAAGTAACAATATCAGAGATGTCTTTGAACAAAAAAGTTCACTTCCAAAATCATCAATTTCAACAAGTAAATGTATCAGAGATGTCTTTGAACAAAAAAGTTCACTTCCAAAATCATCAATTTCAACAAGTAAAAGTATCAGAGATGTCTTTGAACAAAAAAGTTTACTTCCAAAATTATCAATTTCAACAAGTAAAAGTATCAGAGATGTCTTTGAACATAAAAGTCAACTTCAAAATCATCAATTTTAACAAGTAAAAGTATCAGACATGTCTGAACAAAAAATTCAACTTGCAAAATCATCAATTTCAACAAGTTAAAGTATCAGAGATGTCTTTGAACAAAAAAGTCAACTTCCAAAATCATCAATTTCAACAAGTTAAAGTATCAGAGATGTCTTTGAACAAAAAAGTTCACTTCCAAAATCATCAATTTCAACAAGTTAAAGTATCAGAGATGTCTTTGAACAAAAAAGTTCACTTCCAAAATCATCAATTTCAACAAGTTAAAGTATCAGAGATGTCTTTGAACAAAAAAGTCAACTTCCAAAATCATCAATTTCAACAAGTAAATGTATCAGAGATTTCTTTGAACAAAAAAGTTCACTTCCAAAATCATTCGCGCTCAATCAGTCCAAGAGAACGGACGTGCTCTCTCAGCACTCGTACATTCTCTCGCACTAAGTATCGTGTGCACTTACAACGTGACTTACATCCGGTGCAAAATATTGCAATCAATTCAAAATAATTACCATTGTTGTAACCGGCCCACAAACAACCTTACGAGTGAATGTTTCACAAACACCCTCGTAAATACGAGGGAACTTCATGGAAAATCAAAAAAAATAAACCAACCGCGAAACCGACCATGGAAATCTCCAGCGAAGACACCCACGTAAACTCCAACTCCGGCAACGACACCTACAGCGTCACCAACAACGGAATCCGAAGATACTTCACCGTAAACCATAAACGTAAACGGAACCACGAAACCAATGAAACAGAACCGGTCAAAATCTCAACAAAAAACAGGTATGAAATCCTCGCCAACACCGAGCAGGAACATACATCCCTACCAAAGCCTCCCCCCATATACATCAGAGAAAGGAGCACCAATTTAACAAAACTCAACCTTAACAAGTCCATCAAAAATGATTTCTTTATGGTCGACCTAAAAAGAGGTCAACTACACGAAACTAAACTTCAACTATCCAGCCCAACCGACTACACCGTGATCACTAAATGGTTAGATGACAAAAGTCTTCAATATTATACATACCAAGCGAAAAATCTGAAAGGACTGAGGGTAGTCATCAAAGGAATAGATTCCGAGGTGGACCCCACAGAAATCAAAGCTGAGCTAGAGGCCCTCAACTTCAAAATCAACTGGGTCCACAACATTCTTAACAAATATAAACAGCCCCAACCCATGTTCAAAGTGGAGCTGTCACCTGAAGCCGCTCAACCCCCCAAAGAAAAGCCACACCCAATCTACGAGTTAAAATACATACTCTCCAGAAGAATTACAATCGAAGAGCCCCACAAACGTTCGGGCCCCGTTCAATGCCTAAACTGCCAGGAATACGGACACACCAAGGCCTACTGCAAGCTGAAATCAACCTGTGTAGCCTGTGGAGGAAACCATCGCACCGAGGAATGCCCAAGCGACAAGCTGGACCCCACAACAAAGAGATGCAGCAATTGCGGCCAAAACCATACGGCCAACTACAAAGGGTGCCCGGTCTACCTCGCAATCAACAAGAACATAAAAAGCAAGCTATTCCCACCAGGTCCCCAATACAAACAACACTATTCCAACAACGACAAACCAACACAACCGCTAAATCCACCCCCTAACCTGAACCTACCCAGAAATATCCACTCCTACGCTGACGCATTAAAACAAAACCACTCGCCCGCACAAGAACCCACAATGGACAACCTTCCTCTCCCCCAAATGATTATGATGTTGATGAATAGTATTCAACAAATAACGTCAACCCTCCAACAACTACAAGATACTCAAAAACTACAGGCCGAGCTCATCGCAAAACTACTCAAGCCATGAAGCACCTAAAAATCACACAATCGAATGCCAACGGATTATTAAACCATAAAACCAAATTATCCCTATTCCTGAAAAACCAAATTACCCATATTCCTGAAAACACAGAACATCGAAATCCACATGGACAACAAATATTGAAAATAAAAAGAAGACACATGAGGCTAAAACGTGACAACATAATTCCTTCACCTGTCCAAACACGTCGTAATTTCCACTGACTCAGCACCTCAACTCCAAAGAATAAAAAAAAAAAAAAATTAAAAAATACAATTAAAAATTAAAAAATACAATTAAAAAAAAAAATAATAATAAAATTAAAACTAATCAAAATGGAGCCGAACTCCCACTACTTATTATCGCCACGCTAATTGGAACATTCCTGGTATACTTTCTCTCCAAGGACTACATGAGAAGACGTAAAATGAGGATCGTTCAAACAATCCAAAACATCTAATACCATATCCCACTCCATTCCTACAATCAGTCCATGATAACTCCATCCCACGTTCACAACTACTCGCAATTCAATACGCTATCACGACACACCCACCGCAAACTTAGCAAGCCAGGAGGCCGCCAACGGACCTGCCCCCAGATGGGACACTCAGCCCAGCTCGGACCAGCTCCTACCTCGGACCCCAAATGGAACAATCCAGCCAACGCAAGGGCGCCAACTGGAAAAACCACCTATCCTAGTCTTTATTTTCAAGTTTAGTGTATTAGTCTATAAGAATTGATACAAACTTTGCTAGAGTTACTTGTAACTAATCCAAAGAATAAATAAAGAGATATATTACAAAAAAAAAAAAAAAAAAAAAAAAAAAAAACTTCCAAAATCATCAATTTAAACAAGTTAAAGTATCAGAGATGTCTTTGAACAAAAAAGTCAACTTCCAAAATCATCAATTTCAACAAGTAACAATATCAGAGATGTCTTTGAACAAAAAAGTTCACTTCCAAAATCATCAATTTCAACAAGTAAATGTATCAGAGATGTCTTTGAACAAAAAAGTTTACTTCCAAAATCATCAATTTAAACAACTTAAAGTATCAGAGATGTCTTTGAACAAAAAAGTCAACTTCCAAAATCATCAATTTCAACAAGTAACAATATCAGAGATGTCTTTGAACAAAAAAGTTCACTTCCAAAATCATCAATTTCAACAAGTAACAATATCAGAGATGTCTTTGAACAAAAAAGTCAACTTCCAAAATCATTAATTTCAACAAGTAAATGTATCAGAGATTTCTTTGAACAAAAAAGTTCACTTCCAAAATCATCAATTTAAACAAGTTAAAGTATCAGAGATGTCTTTGAACAAAAAAGTCAACTTCCAAAATCATCAATTACAACAAGTAAAAGTATCAGAGATGTCTTTGAACAAAAAAGTCAACTTCCAAAATCATCAATTTCAACAAGTAAATGTATCAGAGATTTCTTTGAACAAAAAAGTTCACTTCCAAAATCATCAATTTAAACAAGTTAAAGTATCAGAGATGTCTTTGAACAAAAAAGTCAACTTCCAAAATCATCAATTTCAACAAGTAAATGTATCAGAGATGTCTTTGAACAAAAAAGTTAACTTCCAAAATCATCAATTTCAACAAGTAACAATATCAGAGATGTCTTTGAACAAAAAAGTCAACTTCCAAAATCATCAATTTCAACAAGTAAATGTATCAGAGATGTCTTTGAACAAAAAATTCAACTTGCAAAATCATCAATTACAACAAGTAAAAGTATCAGAGATGTCTTTGAACAAAAAAGTCAACTTCCAAAATCATCAATTTAAACAAGTTAAAGTATCAGAGATGTCTTTGAACAAAAAAGTCAACTTCCAAAATCATCAATTACAACAAGTAAAAGTATCAGAGATGTCTTTGAACAAAAAAGTCAACTTCCAAAATCATCAATTTCAACAAGTAAATGTATCAGAGATTTCTTTGAACAAAAAAGTTCACTTCCAAAATCATCAATTTAAACATGTTAAAGTATCAGAGATGTCTTTGAACAAAAAAGTCAACTTCCAAAATCATCAAATTCAACAAGTTAAAGTATCAGAGATGTCTTTGAACAAAAAAGTTCACTTCCAAAATCATCAATTTCAACAAGTTAAAGTATCAGAGATGTCTTTGAACAAAAAAGTCAACTTCCAAAATCATCAATTTCAACAAGTAACAATATCAGAGATGTCTTTGAACAAAAAAGTCAACTTCCAAAATCATCAATTTCAACAAGTAACAGTATCAGAGATGTCTTTGAACAAAAAAGTCAACTTCCAAAATCATCAATTTCAACAAGTAACAATATCAGAGATGTCTTTGAACAAAAAAGTTCACTTCCAAAATCATCAATTTCAACAAGTAAATGTATCAGAGATGTCTTTGAACAAAAAAGTTCACTTCCAAAATCATCAATTTAAACAAGTTAAAGTATCAGAGATGTCTTTGAACAAAAAAGTTCACTTCCAAAATCATCAATTTAAACAAGTTAAAGTATCAGAGATGTCTATGAACAAAAAAGTCAACTTCCAAAATCATCAATTTCAACAAGTAACAGTATCAGAGATGTCTTTGAACAAAAAAGTTCACTTCCAAAATCATCAAATTAAACAAGTTAAAGTATCAGAGATGTCTTTGAACAAAAAAGTCAACTTCCAAAATCATCAATTTCAACAAGTAACAGTATCAGAGATGTCTTTGAACAAAAAAGTCAACTTCCAAAATCATCAATTTCAACAAGTTAAAGTATCAGAGATGTCTTTGAACAAAAAAGTCAACTTCCAAAATCATCAATTTCAACAAGTAACAATATCAGAGATGTCTTTGAACAAAAAAGTCAACTTCCAAAATCATCAATTTCAACAAGTAAATGTATCAGAGATGTCTTTGAACAAAAAAGTTTACTTCCAAAATCATCAATTTAAACAAGTTAAAGTATCAGAGATGTCTTTGAACAAAAAAGTCAACTTCCAAAATCATCAATTTCAACAAGTAGCAATATCAGAGATGTCTTTGAACAAAAAAGTTCACTTCCAAAATCATCAATTTCAACAAGTTAAAGTATCAGAGATGTCTTTGAACAAAAAAGTCAACTTCCAAAATCATCAATTACAACAAGTAAAAGTATCAGAGATGTCTTTGAACAAAAAAGTCAACTTCCAAAATCATCAATTTCAACAAGTTAAAGTATCAGAGATGTCTTTGAACAAAAAAGTTCACTTCCAAAATCATCAATTTCAACAAGTTAAAGTATCAGAGGTGTCTTTGAACAAAAAAGTCAACTTCCAAAATCATCAATTTCAACAAGTAACAGTATCAGAGATGTCTTTGAACAAAAAAGTTCACTTCCAAAAACATCAAATTAAACAAGTTAAAGTATCAGAGATGTCTTTGAACAAAAAAGTCAACTTCCAAAATCATCAGTTTCAACAAGTAACAATATCAGAGATGTCTTTGAACAAAAAAGTTCACTTCCAAAATCATCAATTTCAACAAGTTAAAGTATCAGAGATGTCTTTGAACAAAAAAGTCAACTTCCAAAATCATCAATTACAACAAGTAAAAGTATCAGAGATGTCTTTGAACAAAAAAGTCAACTTCCAAAATCATCAATTTCAACAAGTTAAAGTATCAGAGATGTCTTTGAACAAAAAAGTTCACTTCCAAAATCATCAATTTCAACAAGTTAAAGTATCAGAGATGTCTTTGAACAAAAAAGTCAACTTCCAAAATCATCAATTTCAACAAGTAACAGTATCAGAGATGTCTTTGAACAAAAAAGTTCACTTCCAAAAACATCAAATTAAACAAGTTAAAGTATCAGAGATGTCTTTGAACAAAAAAGTCAACTTCCAAAATCATCAATTTCAACAAGTAACAGTATCAGAGATGTCTTTGAACAAAAAAGTTCACTTCCAAAATCATCAAATTAAACAAGTTAAAGTATCAGAGATGTCTTTGAACAAAAAAGTCAACTTCCAAAATCATCAATTTCAACAAGTAACAATATCAGAGATGTCTTTGAACAAAAAAGTCAACTTCCAAAATCATCAATTTCAACATGTAACAATATCAGAGATGTCTTTGAACAAAAAAGTCAACTTCCAAAATCATCAATTTCAACAAGTAACAGTATCAGAGATGTCTTTGAACAAAAAAGTTCACTTCCAAAATCATCAAATTAAACAAGTTAAAGTATCAGAGATGTCTTTGAACAAAAAAGTCAACTTCCAAAATCATCAATTTCAACAAGTAACAGTATCAGAGATGTCTTTGAACAAAAAAGTTCACTTCCAAAATCATCAAATTAAACAAGTTAAAGTATCAGAGATGTCTTTGAACAAAAAAGTCAACTTCCAAAATCATCAATTTCAACAAGTAACAATATCAGAGATGTCTTTGAACAAAAAAGTCAACTTCCAAAATCATCAATTTCAACATGTAACAATATCAGAGATGTCTTTGAACAAAAAAGTCAACTTCCAAAATCATCAATTTCAACAAGTAACAGTATCAGAGATGTCTTTGAACAAAAAAGTTCACTTCCAAAATCATCAAATTAAACAAGTTAAAGTATCAGAGATGTCTTTGAACAAAAAAGTCAACTTCCAAAATCATCAATTTCAACAAGTAACAATATCAGAGATGTCTTTGAACAAAAAAGTCAACTTCCAAAATCATCAATTTCAACATGTAACAATATCAGAGATGTCTTTGAACAAAAAAGTCAACTTCCAAAATCATCAATTTCAACAAGTAACAGTATCAGAGATGTCTTTGAACAAAAAAGTCAACTTCCAAAATCATCAATTTCAACAAGTAACAATATCAGAGATGTCTTTGAACAAAAAAATTCACTTCCAAAATCATCAATTTCAACAAGTAAATGTATCAGAGATGTCTTTGAACAAAAAAGTTTACTTCCAAAATCATCAATTTAAACAAGTTAAAGTATCAGAGATGTCTTTGAACAAAAAAGTCAACTTCCAAAATCATCAATTTCAACAAGTAACAATATCAGAGATGTCTTTGAACAAAAAAGTTCACTTCCAAAATCATCAATTTCAACAAGTAAATGTATCATAGATGTCTTTGAACAAAAAAGTCAACTTCCAAAATCATCAATTTCAACAAGTAACAGTATCAGAGATGTCTTTGAACAAAAAAGTCAACTTCCAAAATCATCAATTTCAACAAGTAACAGTATCAGAGATGTCTTTGAACAAAAAAGTTCACTTCCAAAATCATCAAATTAAACAAGTTAAAGTATCAGAGATGTCTTTGAACAAAAAAGTCAACTTCCAAAATCATCAATTTCAACAAGTAACAATATCAGAGATGTCTTTGAACAAAAAAGTCAACTTCCAAAATCATCAATTTCAACAAGTAACAATATCAGAGATGTCTTTGAACAAAAAAGTTCACTTCCAAAATCATCAATTTCAACAAGTAAATGTATCAGAGATGTCTTTGAACAAAAAAGTTTACTTCCAAAATCATCAATTTAAACAAGTTAAAGTATCAGAGATGTCTTTGAACAAAAAAGTCAACTTCCAAAATCATCAATTTCAACAAGTAACAATATCAGAGATGTCTTTGAACAAAAAAGTTCACTTCCAAAATCATCAATTTCAACAAGTAAATGTATCATAGATGTCTTTGAACAAAAAAGTCAACTTCCAAAATCATCAATTTCAACAAGTTAAAGTATCAGAGATGTCTTTGAACAAAAAAGTCAACTTCCAAAATCATCAATTTCAACAAGTAAATGTATCAGAGATTTCTTTGAACAAAAAAGTTCACTTCCAAAATCATCAATTTAAACAAGTTAAAGTATCAGAGATGTCTTTGAACAAAAAAGTCAACTTCCAAAATCATCAATTACAACAAGTAAAAGTATCAGAGATGTCTTTGAACAAAAAAGTCAACTTCCAAAATCATCAATTTCAACAAGTAAATGTATCAGAGATTTCTTTGAACAAAAAAGTTCACTTCCAAAATCATCAATTTAAACATGTTAAAGTATCAGAGATGTCTTTGAACAAAAAAGTCAACTTCCAAAATCATCAATTTCAACAAGTAAATGTATCAGAGATGTCTTTGAACAAAAAAGTCAACTTCCAAAATCATCAATTTCAACAAGTAACAGTATCAGAGATGTCTTTGAACAAAAAAGTTCTCTTCCAAAATCATCAATTTAAACAAGTTAAAGTATCAGAGATGTCTTTGAACAAAAAAGTCAACTTCCAAAATCATCAATTTCAACAAGTAAAAGTATCAGAGATGTCTTTGAACAAAAAAGTTTACTTCCAAAATTATCAATTTCAACAAGTAAAAGTATCAGAGATGTCTTTGAACAAAAAACTCAACTTCCAAAATCATCAATTTCAACAAGTAACAGTATCAGAGATGTCTTTGAACAAAAAAGTCAACTTCCAAAATCATCAATTTCAACAAGTAACAATATCAGAGATGTCTTTGAACAAAAAAGTCAACTTCCAAAATCATCAATTTCAACAAGTAACAATATCAGAGATGTCTTTGAACAAAAAAGTTCACTTCCAAAATCATCAATTTCAACAAGTAAAAGTATCAGAGATGTCTTTGAACAAAAAAGTTTACTTCCAAAATTATCAATTTCAACAAGTAAAAGTATCAGAGATGTCTTTGAACATAAAAGTCAACTTCAAAATCATCAATTTTAACAAGTAAAAGTATCAGAGATGTCTGAACAAAAAATTCAACTTGCAAAATCATCAATTTAAACAAGTAAAAGTATCAGAGATGTCTTTGACAAAAAAGTTTACTTCCAAAATTATCAATTTCAACAAGTAAAAGTATCAGAGATGTCTTTGAACAAAAAACTCAACTTCCAAAATCATCAATTTCAACAAGTAACAGTATCAGAGATGTCTTTGAACAAAAAAGTCAACATCCAAAATCATCAATTTCAACAAGTAAATGTATCAGAGATTTCTTTGAACAAAAAAGTTCACTTCCAAAATCATCAATTTAAACATGTTAAAGTATCAGAGATGTCTTTGAACAAAAAAGTCAACTTCCAAAATCATCAATTTCAACAAGTAAATGTATCAGAGATGTCTTTGAACAAAAAAGTCAACTTCCAAAATCATCAATTTCAACAAGTAACAGTATCAGAGATGTCTTTGAACAAAAAAGTTCTCTTCCAAAATCATCAATTTAAACAAGTTAAAGTATCAGAGATGTCTTTGAACAAAAAAGTCAACTTCCAAAATCATCAATTTCAACAAGTAAAAGTATCAGAGATGTCTTTGAACAAAAAAGTTTACTTCCAAAATTATCAATTTCAACAAGTAAAAGTATCAGAGATGTCTTTGAACAAAAAACTCAACTTCCAAAATCATCAATTTCAACAAGTAACAGTATCAGAGATGTCTTTGAACAAAAAAGTCAACTTCCAAAATCATCAATTTCAACAAGTAACAATATCAGAGATGTCTTTGAACAAAAAAGTCAACTTCCAAAATCATCAATTTCAACAAGTAACAATATCAAAGATGTCTTTGAACAAAAAAGTTCACTTCCAAAATCATCAATTTCAACAAGTAAATGTATCAGAGATGTCTTTGAACAAAAAAGTTCACTTCCAAAATCATCAATTTCAACAAGTAAAAGTATCAGAGATGTCTTTGAACAAAAAAGTTTACTTCCAAAATTATCAATTTCAACAAGTAAAAGTATCAGAGATGTCTTTGAACATAAAAGTCAACTTCAAAATCATCAATTTAAACATGTTAAAGTATCAGAGATGTCTTTGAACAAAAAAGTCAACTTCCAAAATCATCAATTTCAACAAGTAACAATATCAGAGATGTCTTTGAACAAAAAAGTCAACTTCCAAAATCATCAATTTCAACAAGTAAATGTATTAGAGATGTCTTTGAACAAAAAAGTTTACTTCCAAAATCATCAATTTAAACAAGTTAAAGTATCAGAGATGTCTTTGAACAAAAAAGTCAACTTCCAAAATCATCAATTTCAACAAGTAGCAATATCAGAGATGTCTTTGAACAAAAAAGTTCACTTCCAAAATCATCAATTTCAACAAGTTAAAGTATCAGAGATGTCTTTGAACAAAAAAGTCAACTTCCAAAATCATCAATTTCAACAAGTTAAAGTATCAGAGATGTCTTTGAACAAAAAAGTTCACTTCCAAAATCATCAAATTAAACAAGTTAAAGTATCAGAGATGTCTTTGAACAAAAAAGTCAACTTCCAAAATCATCAATTTCAACAAGTAACAGTATCAGAGATGTCTTTGAACAAAAAAGTCAACTTCCAAAATCATCAATTTCAACAAGTTAAAGTATCAGAGATGTCTTTGAACAAAAAAGTCAACTTCCAAAATCATCAATTTCAACAAGTAACAGTATCAGAGATGTCTTTGAACAAAAAAGTTCTCTTCCAAAATCATCAATTTAAACAAGTTAAAGTATCAGAGATGTCTTTGAACAAAAAAGTCAACTTCCAAAATCATCAATTTCAACAAGTAAAAGTATCAGAGATGTCTTTGAACAAAAAAGTTTACTTCCAAAATTATCAATTTCAACAAGTAAAAGTATCAGAGATGTCTTTGAACAAAAAACTCAACTTCCAAAATCATCAATTTCAACAAGTAACAGTATCAGAGATGTCTTTGAACAAAAAAGTCAACTTCCAAAATCATCAATTTCAACAAGTAACAATATCAGAGATGTCTTTGAACAAAAAAGTCAACTTCCAAAATCATCAATTTCAACAAGTAACAATATCAGAGATGTCTTTGAACAAAAAAGTTCACTTCCAAAATCATCAATTTCAACAAGTAAATGTATCAGAGATGTCTTTGAACAAAAAAGTTCACTTCCAAAATCATCAATTTCAACAAGTAAAAGTATCAGAGATGTCTTTGAACAAAAAAGTTTACTTCCAAAATTATCAATTTCAACAAGTAAAAGTATCAGAGATGTCTTTGAACATAAAAGTCAACTTCAAAATCATCAATTTTAACAAGTAAAAGTATCAGAGATGTCTGAACAAAAAATTCAACTTGCAAAATCATCAATTTCAACAAGTTAAAGTATCAGAGATGTCTTTGAACAAAAAAGTCAACTTCCAAAATCATCAATTTCAACAAGTTAAAGTATCAGAGATGTCTTTGAACAAAAAAGTTCACTTCCAAAATCATCAATTTCAACAAGTTAAAGTATCAGAGATGTCTTTGAACAAAAAAGTTCACTTCCAAAATCATCAATTTCAACAAGTTAAAGTATCAGAGATGTCTTTGAACAAAAAAGTCAACTTCCAAAATCATCAATTTCAACAAGTAAATGTATCAGAGATTTCTTTGAACAAAAAAGTTCACTTCCAAAATCATCAATTTAAACATGTTAAAGTATCAGAGATGTCTTTGAACAAAAAAGTCAACTTCCAAAATCATCAATTTCAACGAGTAAATGTATCAGAGATGTCTTTGAACAAAAAAGTCAACTTCCAAAATCATCAATTTCAACAAGTAACAGTATCAGAGATGTCTTTGAACAAAAAAGTTCACTTCCAAAATCATCAATTTAAACAAGTTAAAGTATCAGAGATGTCTTTGAACAAAAAAGTCAACTTCCAAAATCATCAATTTCAACAAGTTAAAGTATCAGAGATGTCTTTGAACAAAAAAGTTCACTTCCAAAATCATCAATTTCAACAAGTTAAAGTATCAGAGATGTCTTTGAACAAAAAAGTTCACTTCCAAAATCATCAATTTCAACAAGTTAAAGTATCAGAGATGTCTTTGAACAAAAAAGTCAACTTCCAAAATCATCAATTACAACAAGTAAAAGTATCAGAGATGTCTTTGAACAAAAAAGTCAACTTCCAAAATCATCAATTTCAACAAGTTAAAGTATCAGAGATGTCTTTGAACAAAAAAGTTCACTTCCAAAATCATCAATTTCAACAAGTTAAAGTATCAGAGATGTCTTTGAACAAACAAGTCAACTTCCAAAATCATCAATTTCAACAAGTAACAGTATCAGAGATGTCTTTGAACAAAAAAGTTCACTTCCAAAATCATCAAATTAAACAAGTTAAAGTATCAGAGATGTCTTTGAACAAAAAAGTCAACTTCCAAAATCATCAATTTCAACAAGTAACAGTATCAGAGATGTCTTTGAACAAAAAAGTCAACTTCCAAAATCATCAATTTCAACAAGTTAAAGTATCAGAGATGTCTTTGAACAAAAAAGTCAACTTCCAAAATCATCAATTTCAACAAGTAACAATATCAGAGATGTCTTTGAACAAAAAAGTCAACTTCCAAAATCATCAATTTCAACAAGTAACAATATCAGAGATGTCTTTGAACAAAAAAGTCAACTTCCAAAATCATCAATTTCAACAAGTAACAGTATCAGAGATGTCTTTGAACAAAAAAGTCAACTTCCAAAATCATCAATTTCAACAAGTTAAAGTATCAGAGATGTCTTTGAACAAAAAAGTCAACTTCCAAAATCATCAATTTCAACAAGTAAATGTATCAGAGATTTCTTTGAACAAAAAAGTTCACTTCCAAAATCATCAATTTAAACATGTTAAAGTATCAGAGATGTCTTTGAACAAAAAAGTCAACTTCCAAAATCATCAATTTCAACGAGTAAATGTATCAGAGATGTCTTTGAACAAAAAAGTCAACTTCCAAAATCATCAATTTCAACAAGTAACAGTATCAGAGATGTCTTTGAACAAAAAAGTTCACTTCCAAAATCATCAATTTAAACAAGTTAAAGTATCAGAGATGTCTTTGAACAAAAAAGTCAACTTCCAAAATCATCAATTTCAACAAGTTAAAGTATCAGAGATGTCTTTGAACAAAAAAGTTCACTTCCAAAATCATCAATTTCAACAAGTTAAAGTATCAGAGATGTCTTTGAACAAAAAAGTTCACTTCCAAAATCATCAATTTCAACAAGTTAAAGTATCAGAGATGTCTTTGAACAAAAAAGTCAACTTCCAAAATCATCAATTACAACAAGTAAAAGTATCAGAGATGTCTTTGAACAAAAAAGTCAACTTCCAAAATCATCAATTTCAACAAGTTAAAGTATCAGAGATGTCTTTGAACAAAAAAGTTCACTTCCAAAATCATCAATTTCAACAAGTTAAAGTATCAGAGATGTCTTTGAACAAACAAGTCAACTTCCAAAATCATCAATTTCAACAAGTAACAGTATCAGAGATGTCTTTGAACAAAAAAGTTCACTTCCAAAATCATCAAATTAAACAAGTTAAAGTATCAGAGATGTCTTTGAACAAAAAAGTCAACTTCCAAAATCATCAATTTCAACAAGTAACAGTATCAGAGATGTCTTTGAACAAAAAAGTCAACTTCCAAAATCATCAATTTCAACAAGTTAAAGTATCAGAGATGTCTTTGAACAAAAAAGTCAACTTCCAAAATCATCAATTTCAACAAGTAACAATATCAGAGATGTCTTTGAACAAAAAAGTCAACTTCCAAAATCATCAATTTCAACAAGTAACAATATCAGAGATGTCTTTGAACAAAAAAGTCAACTTCCAAAATCATCAATTTCAACAAGTAACAGTATCAGAGATGTCTTTGAACAAAAAAGTCAACTTCCAAAATCATCAATTTCAACAAGTAACAATATCAGAGATGTCTTTGAACAAAAAAGTTCACTTCCAAAATCATCAATTTCAACAAGTAAATGTATCAGAGATGTCTTTGAACAAAGAAGTTTACTTCCAAAATCATCAATTTAAACAAGTTAAAGTATCAGAGATGTCTTTGAACAAAAAAGTCAACTTCCAAAATCATCAATTTCAACAAGTAACAATATCAGAGATGTCTTTGAACAAAAAAGTTCACTTCCAAAATCATCAATTTCAACAAGTAAATGTATCATAGATGTCTTTGAACAAAAAAGTCAACTTCCAAAATCATCAATTTCAACAAGTTAAAGTATCAGAGATGTCTTTGAACAAAAAAGTCAACTTCCAAAATCATCAATTTCAACAAGTAAATGTATCAGAGATTTCTTTGAACAAAAAAGTTCACTTCCAAAATCATCAATTTAAACAAGTTAAAGTATAAGAGATGTCTTTGAACAAAAAAGTCAATTTCCAAAATCATCAATTACAACAAGTAAAAGTATCAGAGATGTCTTTGAACAAAAAAGTCAACTTCCAAAATCATCAATTTCAACAAGTAAATGTATCAGAGATTTCTTTGAACAAAAAAGTTCACTTCCAAAATCATCAATTTAAACATGTTAAAGTATCAGAGATGTCTTTGAACAAAAAAGTCAACTTCCAAAATCATCAATTTCAACAAGTAACAGTATCAGAGATGTCTTTGAACAAAAAAGTCAACTTCCAAAATCATCAATTTCAACAAGTAACAGTATCAGAGATGTCTTTGAACAAAAAAGTTCACTTCCAAAATCATCAATTTAAACAAGTTAAAGTATCAGAGATGTCTTTGAACAAAAAAGTCAACTTCCAAAATCATCAATTTCAACAAGTAACAGTATCAGAGATGTCTTTGAACAAAAAAGTTCACTTCCAAAATCATCAAAATAAACAAGTTAAAGTATCAGAGATGTCTTTGAACATAAAAGTCAACTTCAAAATCATCAATTTTAACAAGTAAAAGTATCAGAGATGTCTTTGAACAAAAAAGTTCACTTCCAAAATCATCAATTTCAACAAGTAAAAGTATCAGAGATGTCTTTGAACAAAAAAGTTCATCTCCAAAATCATCAATTACAACAAGTAAAAGTATCAGAGATGTCTTTGAACAAAAAATTCAACTTGCAAAATCATCAATTACAACAAGTAAAAGTATCAGAGATGTCTTTGAACAAAAAAGTCAACTTCCAAAATCATCAATTTCAACAAGTAAATGTATCAGAGATTTTTTTGAACAAAAAAGTTCACTTCCAAAATCATCAATTTAAACAAGTTCAAGTATCAGAGATGTCTTTGAACAAAAAAGTCAACTTCCAAAATCATCAATTTCAACAAGTAAATGTATCAGAGATGTCTTTGAACAAAAAAGTTCACTTCCAAAATCATCAAATTAAACAAGTTAAAGTATCAGAGATGTCTTTGAACATAAAAGTCAACTTCAAAATCATCAATTTTAACAAGTAAAAGTATCAGAGATGTCTGAACAAAAAATTCAACTTGCAAAATCATCAATTTCAACAAGTTAAAGTATCAGAGATGTCTTTGAACAAAAAAGTTCACTTCCAAAATCATCAATTTCAACAAGCAAAAGTATCAGAGATGTCTTTGAACAAAAAAGTTCACTTCCAAAATCATCAATTTCAACAAGTTAAAGTATCAGAGATGTCTTTGATCAAAAAAGTTCATCTCCAAAATCATCAATTACAACAAGTAAAAGTATCAGAGATGTCTTTGAACAAAAAATTCAACTTGCAAAATCATCAATTACAACAAGTAAAAGTTTCAGAGATGTCTTTGGCAAAAAAGTCAACTTCCAAAATCATCAATTTCAACAAGTAACAGTATCAGAGATGTCTTTGAACAAAAAAGTCAACTTCCAAAATCATCAATTTCAACAAGTAACAATATCAGAGATGTCTTTGAACAAAAAAGTCAACTTCCAAAATCATCAATTTCAACAAGTAACAATATCAGAGATGTCTTTGAACAAAAAAGTTCACTTCCAAAATCATCAATTTCAACAAGTAAATGTATCAGAGATGTCTTTGAACAAAAAAGTTCACTTCCAAAATCATCAATTTCAACAAGTAACAATATCAGAGATGTCTTTGAACAAAAAAGTCAACTTCCAAAATCATCAATTTCAACAAGTTAAAGTATCAGAGATGTCTTTGAACAAAAAAGTTCACTTCCAAAATCATCAATTTCAACAAGTTAAAGTATCAGAGATGTCTTTGAACAAAAAAGTTCACTTCCAAAATCATCAATTTCAACAAGTTAAAGTATCAGAGATGTCTTTGAACAAAAAAGTCAACTTCCAAAATCATCAATTACAACAAGTAAAAGTATCAGAGATGTCTTTGAACAAAAAAGTCAACTTCCAAAATCATCAATTTCAACAAGTAACAGTATCAGAGATGTCTTTGAACAAAAAAGTCAACTTCCAAAATCATCAATTTCAACAAGTAACAGTATCAGAGATGTCTTTGAACAAAAAAGTTCACTTCCAAAATCATCAATTTAAACAAGTTAAAGTATCAGAGATGTCTTTGAACAAAAAAGTCAACTTCCAAAATCATCAATTTCAACAAGTAACAGTATCAGAGATGTCTTTGAACAAAAAAGTTCACTTCCAAAATCATCAAATTAAACAAGTTAAAGTATCAGAGATGTCTTTGAACATAAAAGTCAACTTCAAAATCATCAATTTTAACAAGTAAAAGTATCAGAGATGTCTTTGAACAAAAAAGTTCACTTCCAAAATCATCAATTTCAACAAGTAAAAGTATCAGAGATGTCTTTGAACAAAAAAGTTCATCTCCAAAATCATCAATTACAACAAGTAAAAGTATCAGAGATGTCTTTGAACAAAAAATTCAACTTGCAAAATCATCAATTACAACAAGTAAAAGTATCAGAGATGTCTTTGAACAAAAAAGTCAACTTCCAAAATCATCAATTTCAACAAGTAAATGTATCAGAGATTTCTTTGAACAAAAAAGTTCACTTCCAAAATCATCAATTTAAACAAGTTCAAGTATCAGAGATGTCTTTGAACAAAAAAGTCAACTTCCAAAATCATCAATTTCAACAAGTAACAATATCAGAGATGTCTTTGAACAAAAAAGTTCACTTCCAAAATCATCAATTTCAACAAGTAAATGTATCATAGATGTCTTTGAACAAAAAAGTCAACTTCCAAAATCATCAATTTCAACAAGTTAAAGTATCAGAGATGTCTTTGAACAAAAAAGTCAACTTCCAAAATCATCAATTTCAACAAGTAAATGTATCAGAGATGTCTTTGAACAAAAAAGTTCACTTCCAAAATCATCAAATTAAACAAGTTAAAGTATCAGAGATGTCTTTGAACATAAAAGTCAACTTCAAAATCATCAATTTTAACAAGTAAAAGTATCAGAGATGTCTGAACAAAAAATTCAACTTGCAAAATCATCAATTTCAACAAGTTAAAGTATCAGAGATGTCTTTGAACAAAAAAGTTCACTTCCAAAATCATCAAATTCAACAAGCAAAAGTATCAGAGATGTCTTTGAACGAAAAAGTTCACTTCCAAAATCATCAATTTCAACAAGTTAAAGTATCAGAGATGTCTTTGAACAAAAAAGTTCATCTCCAAAATCATCAATTACAACAAGTAAAAGTATCAGAGATGTCTTTGAACAAAAAATTCAACTTGCAAAATCATCAATTACAACAAGTAAAAGTTTCAGAGATGTCTTTGAACAAAAAAGTCAACTTCCAAAATCATCAATTTCAACAAGTAACAGTATCAGAGATGTCTTTGAACAAAAAAGTCAACTTCCAAAATCATCAATTTCAACAAGTAACAATATCAGAGATGTCTTTGAACAAAAAAGTCAACTTCCAAAATCATCAATTTCAACAAGTAACAATATCAGAGATGTCTTTGAACAAAAAAGTTCACTTCCAAAATCATCAATTTCAACAAGTAAATGTATCAGAGATGTCTTTGAACAAAAAAGTTCACTTCCAAAATCATCAATTTCAACAAGTAACAATATCAGAGATGTCTTTGAATAAAAAAGTCAACTTCCAAAATCATCAATTTCAACAAGTTAAAGTATCAGAGATGTCTTTGAACAAAAAAGTTCACTTCCAAAATCATCAATTTCAACAAGTTAAAGTATCAGAGATGTCTTTGAACAAAAAAGTTCACTTCCAAAATCATCAATTTCAACAAGTTAAAGTATCAGAGATGTCTTTGAACAAAAAAGTCAACTTCCAAAATCATCAATTACAACAAGTAAAAGTATCAGAGATGTCTTTGAACAAAAAAGTTCATCTCCAAAATCATCAATTTTAACAAGTAAAAGTATCAGAGATGTCTTTGAACAAAAAAGTTCACTTCCAAAATCATCAATTTCAACAAGTAAAAGTATCAGAGATGTCTTTGAACAAAAAAGTTCATCTCCAAAATCATCAATTACAACAAGTAAAAGTATCAGAGATGTCTTTGAACAAAAAATTCAACTTGCAAAATCATCAATTACAACAAGTAAAAGTATCAGAGATGTCTTTGAACAAAAAAGTCAACTTCCAAAATCATCAATTTCAACAAGTAAATGTATCAGAGATTTCTTTGAACAAAAAAGTTCACTTCCAAAATCATCAATTTAAACAAGTTCAAGTATCAGAGATGTCTTTGAACAAAAAAGTCAACTTCCAAAATCATCAATTTCAACAAGTAACAATATCAGAGATGTCTTTGAACAAAAAAGTTCACTTCCAAAATCATCAATTTCAACAAGTAAATGTATCATAGATGTCTTTGAACAAAAAAGTCAACTTCCAAAATCATCAATTTCAACAAGTTAAAGTATCAGAGATGTCTTTGAACAAAAAAGTCAACTTCCAAAATCATCAATTTCAACAAGTAAATGTATCAGAGATGTCTTTGAACAAAAAAGTTCACTTCCAAAATCATCAAATTAAACAAGTTAAAGTATCAGAGATGTCTTTGAACATAAAAGTCAACTTCAAAATCATCAATTTTAACAAGTAAAAGTATCAGAGATGTCTGAACAAAAAATTCAACTTGCAAAATCATCAATTTCAACAAGTTAAAGTATCAGAGATGTCTTTGAACAAAAAAGTTCACTTCCAAAATCATCAAATTCAACAAGCAAAAGTATCAGAGATGTCTTTGAACGAAAAAGTTCACTTCCAAAATCATCAATTTCAACAAGTTAAAGTATCAGAGATGTCTTTGAACAAAAAAGTTCATCTCCAAAATCATCAATTACAACAAGTAAAAGTATCAGAGATGTCTTTGAACAAAAAATTCAACTTGCAAAATCATCAATTACAACAAGTAAAAGTTTCAGAGATGTCTTTGAACAAAAAAGTCAACTTCCAAAATCATCAATTTCAACAAGTAACAGTATCAGAGATGTCTTTGAACAAAAAAGTCAACTTCCAAAATCATCAATTTCAACAAGTAACAATATCAGAGATGTCTTTGAACAAAAAAGTCAACTTCCAAAATCATCAATTTCAACAAGTAACAATATCAGAGATGTCTTTGAACAAAAAAGTTCACTTCCAAAATCATCAATTTCAACAAGTAAATGTATCAGAGATGTCTTTGAACAAAAACGTTCACTTCCAAAATCATCAATTTCAACAAGTAACAATATCAGAGATGTCTTTGAATAAAAAAGTCAACTTCCAAAATCATCAATTTCAACAAGTAACAGTATCAGAGATGTCTTTGAACAAAAAAGTTCACTTCCAAAATCATCAAATTAAACAAGTTAAAGTATCAGAGATGTCTTTGAACATAAAAGTCAACTTCAAAATCATCAATTTTAACAAGTAAAAGTATCAGAGATGTCTTTGAACAAAAAAGTTCACTTCCAAAATCATCAATTTCAACAAGTAAAAGTATCAGAGATGTCTTTGAACAAAAAAGTTCATCTCCAAAATCATCAATTACAACAAGTAAAAGTATCAGAGATGTCTTTGAACAAAAAATTCAACTTGCAAAATCATCAATTACAACAAGTAAAAGTATCAGAGATGTCTTTGAACAAAAAAGTCAACTTCCAAAATCATCAATTTCAACAAGTTAAAGTATCAGAGATGTCTTTGAACAAAAAAGTTCACTTCCAAAATCATCAATTTCAACAAGTTAAAGTATCAGAGATGTCTTTGAACAAAAAAGTCAACTTCCAAAATCATCAATTACAACAAGTAAAAGTATCAGAGATGTCTTTGAACAAAAAAGTCAACTTCCAAAATCATCAATTTCAACAAGTAACAGTATCAGAGATGTCTTTGAACAAAAAAGTCAACTTCCAAAATCATCAATTTCAACAAGTAACAGTATCAGAGATGTCTTTGAACAAAAAAGTTCACTTCCAAAATCATCAATTTAAACAAGTTAAAGTATCAGAGATGTCTTTGAACAAAAAAGTCAACTTCCAAAATCATCAATTTCAACAAGTAACAGTATCAGAGATGTCTTTGAACAAAAAAGTTCACTTCCAAAATCATCAAATTAAACAAGTTAAAGTATCAGAGATGTCTTTGAACATAAAAGTCAACTTCAAAATCATCAATTTTAACAAGTAAAAGTATCAGAGATGTCTTTGAACAAAAAAGTTCACTTCCAAAATCATCAATTTCAACAAGTAAAAGTATCAGAGATGTCTTTGAACAAAAAAGTTCATCTCCAAAATCATCAATTACAACAAGTAAAAGTATCAGAGATGTCTTTGAACAAAAAATTCAACTTGCAAAATCATCAATTACAACAAGTAAAAGTATCAGAGATGTCTTTGAACAAAAAAGTCAACTTCCAAAATCATCAATTTCAACAAGTAAATGTATCAGAGATTTCTTTGAACAAAAAAGTTCACTTCCAAAATCATCAATTTAAACAAGTTCAAGTATCAGAGATGTCTTTGAACAAAAAAGTCAACTTCCAAAATCATCAATTTCAACAAGTAACAATATCAGAGATGTCTTTGAACAAAAAAGTTCACTTCCAAAATCATCAATTTCAACAAGTAAATTTATCATAGATGTCTTTGAACAAAAAAGTCAACTTCCAAAATCATCAATTTCAACAAGTTAAAGTATCAGAGATGTCTTTGAACAAAAAAGTCAACTTCCAAAATCATCAATTTCAACAAGTAAATGTATCAGAGATGTCTTTGAACAAAAAAGTTCACTTCCAAAATCATCAAATTAATAAAGTTAAAGTATCAGAGATGTCTTTGAACATAAAAGTCAACTTCAAAATCATCAATTTTAACAAGTAAAAGTATCAGAGATGTCTGAACAAAAAATTCAACTTGCAAAATCATCAATTTCAACAAGTTAAAGTATCAGAGATGTCTTTGAACAAAAAAGTTCACTTCCAAAATCATCAAATTCAACAAGCAAAAGTATCAGAGATGTCTTTGAACGAAAAAGTTCACTTCCAAAATCATCAATTTCAACAAGTTAAAGTATCAGAGATGTCTTTGAACAAAAAAGTTCATCTCCAAAATCATCAATTACAACAAGTAAAAGTATCAGAGATGTCTTTGAACAAAAAATTCAACTTGCAAAATCATCAATTACAACAAGTAAAAGTTTCAGAGATGTCTTTGAACAAAAAAGTCAACTTCCAAAATCATCAATTTCAACAAGTAACAGTATCAGAGATGTCTTTGAACAAAAAAGTCAACTTCCAAAATCATCAATTTCAACAAGTAACAATATCAGAGATGTCTTTGAACAAAAAAGTCAACTTCCAAAATCATCAATTTCAACAAGTAACAATATCAGAGATGTCTTTGAACAAAAAAGTTCACTTCCAAAATCATCAATTTCAACAAGTAAATGTATCAGAGATGTCTTTGAACAAAAAAGTTCACTTCCAAAATCATCAATTTCAACAAGTAACAATATCAGAGATGTCTTTGAATAAAAAAGTCAACTTCCAAAATCATCAATTTCAACAAGTTAAAGTATCAGAGATGTCTTTGAACAAAAAAGTTCACTTCCAAAATCATCAATTTCAACAAGTTAAAGTATCAGAGATGTCTTTGAACAAAAAAGTTCACTTCCAAAATCATCAATTTCAACAAGTTAAAGTATCAGAGATGTCTTTGAACAAAAAAGTCAACTTCAAAAATCATCAATTACAACAAGTAAAAGTATCAGAGATGTCTTTGAACAAAAAAGTTCATCTCCAAAATCATCAATTACAACAAGTAAAAGTATCAGAGATGTCTTTGAACAAAAAAGTTCACTTCCAAAATCATCAATTTCAACAAGCAAAAGTATCAGAGATGTCTTTGAACAAAAAAGTTCACTTCCAAAATCATCAATTTCAACAAGTTAAAGTATCAGAGATGTCTTTGAACAAAAAAGTTCATCTCCAAAATCATCACTTACAACAAGTAAAAGTATCAGAGATGTCTTTGAACAAAAAAGTCAACTTCCAAAATCATCAATTTCAACAAGTAACAGTATCAGAGATGTCTTTGAACAAAAAAGTCAACTTCCAAAATCATCAATTTCAACAAGTAACAATATCAGAGATGTCTTTGAACAAAAAAGTCAACTTCCAAAATCATCAATTTCAACATGTAACAATATCAGAGATGTCTTTGAACAAAACAGTTCACTTCCAAAATCATCAATTTCAACAAGTAAATGTATCAGAGATGTCTTTGAACAAAAAAGTTCACTTCCAAAATCATCAATTTCAACAAGTAACAATATCAGAGATGTCTTTGAACAAAAAAGTCAACTTCCAAAATAATCAATTTCAACAAGTAACAATATCAGAGATTTCTTTGAACAAAAAACTCAACTTCCAAAATCATCAATTACAACAAGTAAAAGTATCAGAGATGTCTTTGAACAAAAAAGTTCATCTCCAAAATCATCAATTACAACAAGTAAAAGTATCAGAGATGTCTTTGAACAAAAAAGTTCACTTCCAAAATCATCAATTTCAACAAGCAAAAGTATCAGAGATGTCTTTGAACAAAAAAGTTCACTTCCAAAATCATCAATTTCAACAAGTTAAAGTATCAGAGATGTCTTTGAACAAAAAAGTTCATCTCCAAAATCATCACTTACAACAAGTAAAAGTATCAGAGATGTCTTTGAACAAAAAAGTCAACTTCCAAAATCATCAATTTCAACAAGTAACAGTATCAGAGATGTCTTTGAACAAAAAAGTCAACTTCCAAAATCATCAATTTCAACAAGTAAATGTATCAGAGATGTCTTTGAACAAAAAAGTCAACTTCCAAAATCATCAATTTCAACAAGTAACAGTATCAGAGATGTCTTTGAACAAAAAAGTTCTCTTCCAAAATCATCAATTTAAACAAGTTAAAGTATCAGAGATGTCTTTGAACAAAAAAGTCAACTTCCAAAATCATCAATTTCAACAAGTAAAAGTATCAGAGATGTCTTTGAACAAAAAAGTTTACTTCCAAAATTATCAATTTCAACAAGTAAAAGTATCAGAGATTTCTTTGAACAAAAAACTCAACTTCCAAAATCATCAATTTCAACAAGTAACAGTATCAGAGATGTCTTTGAACAAAAAAGTCAACTTCCAAAATCATCAATTTCAACAAGTAACAATATCAGAGATGTCTTTGAACAAAAAAGTCAACTTCCAAAATCATCAATTTCAACAAGTAACAATATCAGAGATGTCTTTGAACAAAAAAGTTCACTTCCAAAATCATCAATTTCAACAAGTAAATGTATCAGAGATGTCTTTGAACAAAAAAGTTCACTTCCAAAATCATCAATTTCAACAAGTAAAAGTATCAGAGATGTCTTTGAACAAAAAAGTTTACTTCCAAAATTATCAATTTCAACAAGTAAAAGTATCAGAGATGTCTTTGAACATAAAAGTCAACTTCAAAATCATCAATTTTAACAAGTAAAAGTATCAGACATGTCTGAACAAAAAATTCAACTTGCAAAATCATCAATTTCAACAAGTTAAAGTATCAGAGATGTCTTTGAACAAAAAAGTCAACTTCCAAAATCATCAATTTCAACAAGTTAAAGTATCAGAGATGTCTTTGAACAAAAAAGTTCACTTCCAAAATCATCAATTTCAACAAGTTAAAGTATCAGAGATGTCTTTGAACAAAAAAGTTCACTTCCAAAATCATCAATTTCAACAAGTTAAAGTATCAGAGATGTCTTTGAACAAAAAAGTCAACTTCCAAAATCATCAATTTCAACAAGTAAATGTATCAGAGATTTTTTTGAACAAAAAAGTTCACTTCCAAAATCATCAATTTAAACAAGTTAAAGTATCAGAGATGTCTTTGAACAAAAAAGTCAACTTCCAAAATCATCAATTTCAACAAGTAACAATATCAGAGATGTCTTTGAACAAAAAAGTTCACTTCCAAAATCATCAATTTCAACAAGTAAATGTATCAGAGATGTCTTTGAACAAAAAAGTTTACTTCCAAAATCATCAATTTAAACAACTTAAAGTATCAGAGATGTCTTTGAACAAAAAAGTCAACTTCCAAAATCATCAATTTCAACAAGTAACAATATCAGAGATGTCTTTGAACAAAAAAGTTCACTTCCAAAATCATCAATTTCAACAAGTAACAATATCAGAGATGTCTTTGAACAAAAAAGTCAACTTCCAAAATCATTAATTTCAACAAGTAAATGTATCAGAGATTTCTTTGAACAAAAAAGTTCACTTCCAAAATCATCAATTTAAACAAGTTAAAGTATCAGAGATGTCTTTGAACAAAAAAGTCAACTTCCAAAATCATCAATTACAACAAGTAAAAGTATCAGAGATGTCTTTGAACAAAAAAGTCAACTTCCAAAATCATCAATTTCAACAAGTAAATGTATCAGAGATTTCTTTGAACAAAAAAGTTCACTTCCAAAATCATCAATTTAAACAAGTTAAAGTATCAGAGATGTCTTTGAACAAAAAAGTCAACTTCCAAAATCATCAATTTCAACAAGTAAATGTATCAGAGATGTCTTTGAACAAAAAAGTTAACTTCCAAAATCATCAATTTCAACAAGTAACAATATCAGAGATGTCTTTGAACAAAAAAGTCAACTTCCAAAATCATCAATTTCAACAAGTAAATGTATCAGAGATGTCTTTGAACAAAAAATTCAACTTGCAAAATCATCAATTACAACAAGTAAAAGTATCAGAGATGTCTTTGAACAAAAAAGTCAACTTCCAAAATCATCAATTTCAACAAGTAACAGTATCAGAGATGTCTTTGAACAAAAAAGTTTACTTCCAAAATCATCAATTTAAACAAGTTAAAGTATCAGAGATGTCTTTGAACAAAAAAGTCAACTTCCAAAATCATCAATTTCAACAAGTAACAATATCAGAGATGTCTTTGAACAAAAAAGTTCACTTCCAAAATCATCAATTTCAACAAGTTAAAGTATCAGAGATGTCTTTGAACAAAAAAGTCAACTTCCAAAATCATCAAATTCAACAAGTTAAAGTATCAGAGATGTCTTTGAACAAAAAAGTTCACTTCCAAAATCATCAATTTCAACAAGTTAAAGTATCAGAGATGTCTTTGAACAAAAAAGTCAACTTCCAAAATCATCAATTTCAACAAGTAACAATATCAGAGATGTCTTTGAACAAAAAAGTCAACTTCCAAAATCATCAATTTCAACAAGTAACAGTATCAGAGATGTCTTTGAACAAAAAAGTCAACTTCCAAAATCATCAATTTCAACAAGTAACAATATCAGAGATGTCTTTGAACAAAAAAGTTCACTTCCAAAATCATCAATTTCAACAAGTAAATGTATCAGAGATGTCTTTGAACAAAAAAGTTCACTTCCAAAATCATCAATTTAAACAAGTTAAAGTATCAGAGATGTCTTTGAACAAAAAAGTTCACTTCCAAAATCATCAATTTAAACAAGTTAAAGTATCAGAGATGTCTATGAACAAAAAAGTCAACTTCCAAAATCATCAATTTCAACAAGTAACAGTATCAGAGATGTCTTTGAACAAAAAAGTCAACTTCCAAAATCATCAATTTCAACAAGTAACAATATCAGAGATGTCTTTGAACAAAAAAGTCAACTTCCAAAATCATCAATTTCAACAAGTAACAATATCAGAGATGTCTTTGAACAAAAAAGTTCACTTCCAAAATCATCAATTTCAACAAGTAAATGTATCAGAGATGTCTTTGAACAAAAAAGTTCACTTCCAAAATCATCAATTTCAACAAGTAAAAGTATCAGAGATGTCTTTGAACAAAAAAGTTTACTTCCAAAATTATCAATTTCAACAAGTAAAAGTATCAGAGATGTCTTTGAACATAAAAGTCAACTTCAAAATCATCAATTTTAACAAGTAAAAGTATCAGACATGTCTGAACAAAAAATTCAACTTGCAAAATCATCAATTTCAACAAGTTAAAGTATCAGAGATGTCTTTGAACAAAAAAGTCAACTTCCAAAATCATCAATTTCAACAAGTTAAAGTATCAGAGATGTCTTTGAACAAAAAAGTTCACTTCCAAAATCATCAATTTCAACAAGTTAAAGTATCAGAGATGTCTTTGAACAAAAAAGTTCACTTCCAAAATCATCAATTTCAACAAGTTAAAGTATCAGAGATGTCTTTGAACAAAAAAGTCAACTTCCAAAATCATCAATTTCAACAAGTAAATGTATCAGAGATTTCTTTGAACAAAAAAGTTCACTTCCAAAATCATCAATTTAAACAAGTTAAAGTATCAGAGATGTCTTTGAACAAAAAAGTCAACTTCCAAAATCATCAATTTCAACAAGTAACAATATCAGAGATGTCTTTGAACAAAAAAGTTCACTTCCAAAATCATCAATTTCAACAAGTAAATGTATCAGAGATGTCTTTGAACAAAAAAGTTTACTTCCAAAATCATCAATTTAAACAACTTAAAGTATCAGAGATGTCTTTGAACAAAAAAGTCAACTTCCAAAATCATCAATTTCAACAAGTAACAATATCAGAGATGTCTTTGAACAAAAAAGTTCACTTCCAAAATCATCAATTTCAACAAGTAACAATATCAGAGATGTCTTTGAACAAAAAAGTCAACTTCCAAAATCATTAATTTCAACAAGTAAATGTATCAGAGATTTCTTTGAACAAAAAAGTTCACTTCCAAAATCATCAATTTAAACAAGTTAAAGTATCAGAGATGTCTTTGAACAAAAAAGTCAACTTCCAAAATCATCAATTACAACAAGTAAAAGTATCAGAGATGTCTTTGAACAAAAAAGTCAACTTCCAAAATCATCAATTTCAACAAGTAAATGTATCAGAGATTTCTTTGAACAAAAAAGTTCACTTCCAAAATCATCAATTTAAACAAGTTAAAGTATCAGAGATGTCTTTGAACAAAAAAGTCAACTTCCAAAATCATCAATTTCAACAAGTAAATGTATCAGAGATGTCTTTGAACAAAAAAGTTAACTTCCAAAATCATCAATTTCAACAAGTAACAATATCAGAGATGTCTTTGAACAAAAAAGTCAACTTCCAAAATCATCAATTTCAACAAGTAAATGTATCAGAGATGTCTTTGAACAAAAAATTCAACTTGCAAAATCATCAATTACAACAAGTAAAAGTATCAGAGATGTCTTTGAACAAAAAAGTCAACTTCCAAAATCATCAATTTCAACAAGTAACAGTATCAGAGATGTCTTTGAACAAAAAAGTTTACTTCCAAAATCATCAATTTAAACAAGTTAAAGTATCAGAGATGTCTTTGAACAAAAAAGTCAACTTCCAAAATCATCAATTTCAACAAGTAACAATATCAGAGATGTCTTTGAACAAAAAAGTTCACTTCCAAAATCATCAATTTCAACAAGTTAAAGTATCAGAGATGTCTTTGAACAAAAAAGTCAACTTCCAAAATCATCAAATTCAACAAGTTAAAGTATCAGAGATGTCTTTGAACAAAAAAGTTCACTTCCAAAATCATCAATTTCAACAAGTTAAAGTATCAGAGATGTCTTTGAACAAAAAAGTCAACTTCCAAAATCATCAATTTCAACAAGTAACAATATCAGAGATGTCTTTGAACAAAAAAGTCAACTTCCAAAATCATCAATTTCAACAAGTAACAGTATCAGAGATGTCTTTGAACAAAAAAGTCAACTTCCAAAATCATCAATTTCAACAAGTAACAATATCAGAGATGTCTTTGAACAAAAAAGTTCACTTCCAAAATCATCAATTTCAACAAGTAAATGTATCAGAGATGTCTTTGAACAAAAAAGTTCACTTCCAAAATCATCAATTTAAACAAGTTAAAGTATCAGAGATGTCTTTGAACAAAAAAGTTCACTTCCAAAATCATCAATTTAAACAAGTTAAAGTATCAGAGATGTCTATGAACAAAAAAGTCAACTTCCAAAATCATCAATTTCAACAAGTAACAGTATCAGAGATGTCTTTGAACAAAAAAGTTCACTTCCAAAATCATCAAATTAAACAAGTTAAAGTATCAGAGATGTCTTTGAACAAAAAAGTCAACTTCCAAAATCATCAATTTCAACAAGTAACAGTATCAGAGATGTCTTTGAACAAAAAAGTCAACTTCCAAAATCATCAATTTCAACAAGTTAAAGTATCAGAGATGTCTTTGAACAAAAAAGTCAACTTCCAAAATCATCAATTTCAACAAGTAACAATATCAGAGATGTCTTTGAACAAAAAAGTCAACTTCCAAAATCATCAATTTCAACAAGTAAATGTATCAGAGATGTCTTTGAACAAAAAAGTTTACTTCCAAAATCATCAATTTAAACAAGTTAAAGTATCAGAGATGTCTTTGAACAAAAAAGTCAACTTCCAAAATCATCAATTTCAACAAGTAGCAATATCAGAGATGTCTTTGAACAAAAAAGTTCACTTCCAAAATCATCAATTTCAACAAGTTAAAGTATCAGAGATGTCTTTGAACAAAAAAGTCAACTTCCAAAATCATCAATTACAACAAGTAAAAGTATCAGAGATGTCTTTGAACAAAAAAGTCAACTTCCAAAATCATCAATTTCAACAAGTTAAAGTATCAGAGATGTCTTTGAACAAAAAAGTTCACTTCCAAAATCATCAATTTCAACAAGTTAAAGTATCAGAGGTGTCTTTGAACAAAAAAGTCAACTTCCAAAATCATCAATTTCAACAAGTAACAGTATCAGAGATGTCTTTGAACAAAAAAGTTCACTTCCAAAAACATCAAATTAAACAAGTTAAAGTATCAGAGATGTCTTTGAACAAAAAAGTCAACTTCCAAAATCATCAGTTTCAACAAGTAACAATATCAGAGATGTCTTTGAACAAAAAAGTTCACTTCCAAAATCATCAATTTCAACAAGTTAAAGTATCAGAGATGTCTTTGAACAAAAAAGTCAACTTCCAAAATCATCAATTACAACAAGTAAAAGTATCAGAGATGTCTTTGAACAAAAAAGTCAACTTCCAAAATCATCAATTTCAACAAGTTAAAGTATCAGAGATGTCTTTGAACAAAAAAGTTCACTTCCAAAATCATCAATTTCAACAAGTAAATGTATCAGAGATGTCTTTGAACAAAAAAGTTCACTTCCAAAATCATCAATTTCAACAAGTAAAAGTATCAGAGATGTCTTTGAACAAAAAAGTTTACTTCCAAAATTATCAATTTCAACAAGTAAAAGTATCAGAGATGTCTTTGAACATAAAAGTCAACTTCAAAATCATCAATTTAAACATGTTAAAGTATCAGAGATGTCTTTGAACAAAAAAGTCAACTTCCAAAATCATCAATTTCAACAAGTAACAATATCAGAGATGTCTTTGAACAAAAAAGTCAACTTCCAAAATCATCAATTTCAACAAGTAAATGTATTAGAGATGTCTTTGAACAAAAAAGTTTACTTCCAAAATCATCAATTTAAACAAGTTAAAGTATCAGAGATGTCTTTGAACAAAAAAGTTTACTTCCAAAATTATCAATTTCAACAAGTAAAAGTATCAGAGATGTCTTTGAACATAAAAGTCAACTTCAAAATCATCAATTTTAACAAGTAAAAGTATCAGACATGTCTGAACAAAAAATTCAACTTGCAAAATCATCAATTTCAACAAGTTAAAGTATCAGAGATGTCTTTGAACAAAAAAGTCAACTTCCAAAATCATCAATTTCAACAAGTAACAATATCAGAGATGTCTTTGAACAAAAAAGTTCACTTCCAAAATCATCAATTTCAACAAGTAAATGTATCAGAGATGTCTTTGAACAAAAAAGTTCACTTCCAAAATCATCAATTTCAACAAGTAAAAGTATCAGAGATGTCTTTGAACAAAAAAGTTTACTTCCAAAATTATCAATTTCAACAAGTAAAAGTATCAGAGATGTCTTTGAACATAAAAGTCAACTTCAAAATCATCAATTTTAACAAGTAAAAGTATCAGACATGTCTGAACAAAAAATTCAACTTGCAAAATCATCAATTTCAACAAGTTAAAGTATCAGAGATGTCTTTGAACAAAAAAGTCAACTTCCAAAATCATCAATTTCAACAAGTTAAAGTATCAGAGATGTCTTTGAACAAAAAAGTTCACTTCCAAAATCATCAATTTCAACAAGTTAAAGTATCAGAGATGTCTTTGAACAAAAAAGTTCACTTCCAAAATCATCAATTTCAACAAGTTAAAGTATCAGAGATGTCTTTGAACAAAAAAGTCAACTTCCAAAATCATCAATTTCAACAAGTAAATGTATCAGAGATTTCTTTGAACAAAAAAGTTCACTTCCAAAATCATCAATTTAAACAAGTTAAAGTATCAGAGATGTCTTTGAACAAAAAAGTCAACTTCCAAAATCATCAATTTCAACAAGTAACAATATCAGAGATGTCTTTGAACAAAAAAGTTCACTTCCAAAATCATCAATTTCAACAAGTAAATGTATCAGAGATGTCTTTGAACAAAAAAGTTTACTTCCAAAATCATCAATTTAAACAACTTAAAGTATCAGAGATGTCTTTGAACAAAAAAGTCAACTTCCAAAATCATCAATTTCAACAAGTAACAATATCAGAGATGTCTTTGAACAAAAAAGTTCACTTCCAAAATCATCAATTTCAACAAGTAACAATATCAGAGATGTCTTTGAACAAAAAAGTCAACTTCCAAAATCATTAATTTCAACAAGTAAATGTATCAGAGATTTCTTTGAACAAAAAAGTTCACTTCCAAAATCATCAATTTAAACAAGTTAAAGTATCAGAGATGTCTTTGAACAAAAAAGTCAACTTCCAAAATCATCAATTACAACAAGTAAAAGTATCAGAGATGTCTTTGAACAAAAAAGTCAACTTCCAAAATCATCAATTTCAACAAGTAAATGTATCAGAGATTTCTTTGAACAAAAAAGTTCACTTCCAAAATCATCAATTTAAACAAGTTAAAGTATCAGAGATGTCTTTGAACAAAAAAGTCAACTTCCAAAATCATCAATTTCAACAAGTAAATGTATCAGAGATGTCTTTGAACAAAAAAGTTAACTTCCAAAATCATCAATTTCAACAAGTAACAATATCAGAGATGTCTTTGAACAAAAAAGTCAACTTCCAAAATCATCAATTTCAACAAGTAAATGTATCAGAGATGTCTTTGAACAAAAAATTCAACTTGCAAAATCATCAATTACAACAAGTAAAAGTATCAGAGATGTCTTTGAACAAAAAAGTCAACTTCCAAAATCATCAATTTCAACAAGTAACAGTATCAGAGATGTCTTTGAACAAAAAAGTTTACTTCCTAAATCATCAATTTCAACAAGTTAAAGTATCAGAGATGTCTTTGAACAAAAAAGTCAACTTCCAAAATCATCAAATTCAACAAGTTAAAGTATCAGAGATGTCTTTGAACAAAAAAGTTCACTTCCAAAATCATCAATTTCAACAAGTTAAAGTATCAGAGATGTCTTTGAACAAAAAAGTCAACTTCCAAAATCATCAATTTCAACAAGTAACAATATCAGAGATGTCTTTGAACAAAAAAGTCAACTTCCAAAATCATCAATTTCAACAAGTAACAGTATCAGAGATGTCTTTGAACAAAAAAGTCAACTTCCAAAATCATCAATTTCAACAAGTAACAATATCAGAGATGTCTTTGAACAAAAAAGTTCACTTCCAAAATCATCAATTTCAACAAGTAAATGTATCAGAGATGTCTTTGAACAAAAAAGTTCACTTCCAAAATCATCAATTTAAACAAGTTAAAGTATCAGAGATGTCTTTGAACAAAAAAGTTCACTTCCAAAATCATCAATTTAAACAAGTTAAAGTATCAGAGATGTCTATGAACAAAAAAGTCAACTTCCAAAATCATCAATTTCAACAAGTAACAGTATCAGAGATGTCTTTGAACAAAAAAGTTCACTTCCAAAATCATCAAATTAAACAAGTTAAAGTATCAGAGATGTCTTTGAACAAAAAAGTCAACTTCCAAAATCATCAATTTCAACAAGTAACAGTATCAGAGATGTCTTTGAACAAAAAAGTCAACTTCCAAAATCATCAATTTCAACAAGTTAAAGTATCAGAGATGTCTTTGAACAAAAAAGTCAACTTCCAAAATCATCAATTTCAACAAGTAACAATATCAGAGATGTCTTTGAACAAAAAAGTCAACTTCCAAAATCATCAATTTCAACAAGTAAATGTATCAGAGATGTCTTTGAACAAAAAAGTTTACTTCCAAAATCATCAATTTAAACAAGTTAAAGTATCAGAGATGTCTTTGAACAAAAAAGTCAACTTCCAAAATCATCAATTTCAACAAGTAGCAATATCAGAGATGTCTTTGAACAAAAAAGTTCACTTCCAAAATCATCAATTTCAACAAGTTAAAGTATCAGAGATGTCTTTGAACAAAAAAGTCAACTTCCAAAATCATCAATTACAACAAGTAAAAGTATCAGAGATGTCTTTGAACAAAAAAGTCAACTTCCAAAATCATCAATTTCAACAAGTTAAAGTATCAGAGATGTCTTTGAACAAAAAAGTTCACTTCCAAAATCATCAATTTCAACAAGTTAAAGTATCAGAGGTGTCTTTGAACAAAAAAGTCAACTTCCAAAATCATCAATTTCAACAAGTAACAGTATCAGAGATGTCTTTGAACAAAAAAGTTCACTTCCAAAAACATCAAATTAAACAAGTTAAAGTATCAGAGATGTCTTTGAACAAAAAAGTCAACTTCCAAAATCATCAGTTTCAACAAGTAACAATATCAGAGATGTCTTTGAACAAAAAAGTTCACTTCCAAAATCATCAATTTCAACAAGTTAAAGTATCAGAGATGTCTTTGAACAAAAAAGTCAACTTCCAAAATCATCAATTACAACAAGTAAAAGTATCAGAGATGTCTTTGAACAAAAAAGTCAACTTCCAAAATCATCAATTTCAACAAGTTAAAGTATCAGAGATGTCTTTGAACAAAAAAGTTCACTTCCAAAATCATCAATTTCAACAAGTTAAAGTATCAGAGATGTCTTTGAACAAAAAAGTTCACTTCCAAAATCATCAATTTCAACAAGTTAAAGTATCAGAGATGTCTTTGAACAAAAAAGTCAACTTCCAAAATCATCAATTTCAACAAGTAACAGTATCAGAGATGTCTTTGAACAAAAAAGTTCACTTCCAAAAACATCAAATTAAACAAGTTAAAGTATCAGAGATGTCTTTGAACAAAAAAGTCAACTTCCAAAATCATCAATTTCAACAAGTAACAGTATCAGAGATGTCTTTGAACAAAAAAGTTCACTTCCAAAATCATCAAATTAAACAAGTTAAAGTATCAGAGATGTCTTTGAACAAAAAAGTCAACTTCCAAAATCATCAATTTCAACAAGTAACAATATCAGAGATGTCTTTGAACAAAAAAGTCAACTTCCAAAATCATCAATTTCAACATGTAACAATATCAGAGATGTCTTTGAACAAAAAAGTCAACTTCCAAAATCATCAATTTCAACAAGTAACAGTATCAGAGATGTCTTTGAACAAAAAAGTTCACTTCCAAAATCATCAAATTAAACAAGTTAAAGTATCAGAGATGTCTTTGAACAAAAAAGTCAACTTCCAAAATCATCAATTTCAACAAGTAACAGTATCAGAGATGTCTTTGAACAAAAAAGTTCACTTCCAAAATCATCAAATTAAACAAGTTAAAGTATCAGAGATGTCTTTGAACAAAAAAGTCAACTTCCAAAATCATCAATTTCAACAAGTAACAATATCAGAGATGTCTTTGAACAAAAAAGTCAACTTCCAAAATCATCAATTTCAACATGTAACAATATCAGAGATGTCTTTGAACAAAAAAGTCAACTTCCAAAATCATCAATTTCAACAAGTAACAGTATCAGAGATGTCTTTGAACAAAAAAGTTCACTTCCAAAATCATCAAATTAAACAAGTTAAAGTAACAGAGATGTCTTTGAACAAAAAAGTCAACTTCCAAAATCATCAATTTCAACAAGTAACAATATCAGAGATGTCTTTGAACAAAAAAGTCAACTTCCAAAATCATCAATTTCAACATGTAACAATATCAGAGATGTCTTTGAACAAAAAAGTCAACTTCCAAAATCATCAATTTCAACAAGTAACAGTATCAGAGATGTCTTTGAACAAAAAAGTCAACTTCCAAAATCATCAATTTCAACAAGTAACAATATCAGAGATGTCTTTGAACAAAAAAATTCACTTCCAAAATCATCAATTTCAACAAGTAAATGTATCAGAGATGTCTTTGAACAAAAAAGTTTACTTCCAAAATCATCAATTTAAACAAGTTAAAGTATCAGAGATGTCTTTGAACAAAAAAGTCAACTTCCAAAATCATCAATTTCAACAAGTAACAATATCAGAGATGTCTTTGAACAAAAAAGTTCACTTCCAAAATCATCAATTTCAACAAGTAAATGTATCATAGATGTCTTTGAACAAAAAAGTCAACTTCCAAAATCATCAATTTCAACAAGTAACAGTATCAGAGATGTCTTTGAACAAAAAAGTCAACTTCCAAAATCATCAATTTCAACAAGTAACAGTATCAGAGATGTCTTTGAACAAAAAAGTTCACTTCCAAAATCATCAAATTAAACAAGTTAAAGTATCAGAGATGTCTTTGAACAAAAAAGTCAACTTCCAAAATCATCAATTTCAACAAGTAACAATATCAGAGATGTCTTTGAACAAAAAAGTCAACTTCCAAAATCATCAATTTCAACATGTAACAATATCAGAGATGTCTTTGAACAAAAAAGTCAACTTCCAAAATCATCAATTTCAACAAGTAACAGTATCAGAGATGTCTTTGAACAAAAAAGTCAACTTCCAAAATCATCAATTTCAACAAGTAACAATATCAGAGATGTCTTTGAACAAAAAAGTTCACTTCCAAAATCATCAATTTCAACAAGTAAATGTATCAGAGATGTCTTTGAACAAAAAAGTTTACTTCCAAAATCATCAATTTAAACAAGTTAAAGTATCAGAGATGTCTTTGAACAAAAAAGTCTACTTCCAAAATCATCAATTTCAACAAGTAACAATATCAGAGATGTCTTTGAACAAAAAAGTTCACTTCCAAAATCATCAATTTCAACAAGTAAATGTATCATAGATGTCTTTGAACAAAAAAGTCAACTTCCAAAATCATCAATTTCAACAAGTTAAAGTATCAGAGATGTCTTTGAACAAAAAAGTCAACTTCCAAAATCATCAATTTCAACAAGTAAATGTATCAGAGATTTCTTTGAACAAAAAAGTTCACTTCCAAAATCATCAATTTAAACAAGTTAAAGTATCAGAGATGTCTTTGAACAAAAAAGTCAACTTCCAAAATCATCAATTACAACAAGTAAAAGTATCAGAGATGTCTTTGAACAAAAAAGTCAACTTCCAAAATCATCAATTTCAACAAGTAAATGTATCAGAGATTTCTTTGAACAAAAAAGTTCACTTCCAAAATCATCAATTTAAACATGTTAAAGTATCAGAGATGTCTTTGAACAAAAAAGTCAACTTCCAAAATCATCAATTTCAACAAGTAAATGTATCAGAGATGTCTTTGAACAAAAAAGTCAACTTCCAAAATCATCAATTTCAACAAGTAACAGTATCAGAGATGTCTTTGAACAAAAAAGTTCTCTTCCAAAATCATCAATTTAAACAAGTTAAAGTATCAGAGATGTCTTTGAACAAAAAAGTCAACTTCCAAAATCATCAATTTCAACAAGTAAAAGTATCAGAGATGTCTTTGAACAAAAAAGTTTACTTCCAAAATTATCAATTTCAACAAGTAAAAGTATCAGAGATGTCTTTGAACAAAAAACTCAACTTCCAAAATCATCAATTTCAACAAGTAACAGTATCAGAGATGTCTTTGAACAAAAAAGTCAACTTCCAAAATCATCAATTTCAACAAGTAACAATATCAGAGATGTCTTTGAACAAAAAAGTCAACTTCCAAAATCATCAATTTCAACAAGTAACAATATCAGAGATGTCTTTGAACAAAAAAGTTCACTTCCAAAATCATCAATTTCAACAAGTAAAAGTATCAGAGATGTCTTTGAACAAAAAAGTTTACTTCCAAAATTATCAATTTCAACAAGTAAAAGTATCAGAGATGTCTTTGAACATAAAAGTCAACTTCAAAATCATCAATTTTAACAAGTAAAAGTATCAGAGATGTCTGAACAAAAAATTCAACTTGCAAAATCATCAATTTAAACAAGTAAAAGTATCAGAGATGTCTTTGACAAAAAAGTTTACTTCCAAAATTATCAATTTCAACAAGTAAAAGTATCAGAGATGTCTTTGAACAAAAAACTCAACTTCCAAAATCATCAATTTCAACAAGTAACAGTATCAGAGATGTCTTTGAACAAAAAAGTCAACATCCAAAATCATCAATTTCAACAAGTAAATGTATCAGAGATTTCTTTGAACAAAAAAGTTCACTTCCAAAATCATCAATTTAAACATGTTAAAGTATCAGAGATGTCTTTGAACAAAAAAGTCAACTTCCAAAATCATCAATTTCAACAAGTAAATGTATCAGAGATGTCTTTGAACAAAAAAGTCAACTTCCAAAATCATCAATTTCAACAAGTAACAGTATCAGAGATGTCTTTGAACAAAAAAGTTCTCTTCCAAAATCATCAATTTAAACAAGTTAAAGTATCAGAGATGTCTTTGAACAAAAAAGTCAACTTCCAAAATCATCAATTTCAACAAGTAAAAGTATCAGAGATGTCTTTGAACAAAAAAGTTTACTTCCAAAATTATCAATTTCAACAAGTAAAAGTATCAGAGATGTCTTTGAACAAAAAACTCAACTTCCAAAATCATCAATTTCAACAAGTAACAGTATCAGAGATGTCTTTGAACAAAAAAGTCAACTTCCAAAATCATCAATTTCAACAAGTAACAATATCAGAGATGTCTTTGAACAAAAAAGTCAACTTCCAAAATCATCAATTTCAACAAGTAACAATATCAAAGATGTCTTTGAACAAAAAAGTTCACTTCCAAAATCATCAATTTCAACAAGTAAATGTATCAGAGATGTCTTTGAACAAAAAAGTTCACTTCCAAAATCATCAATTTCAACAAGTAAAAGTATCAGAGATGTCTTTGAACAAAAAAGTTTACTTCCAAAATTATCAATTTCAACAAGTAAAAGTATCAGAGATGTCTTTGAACATAAAAGTCAACTTCAAAATCATCAATTTAAACATGTTAAAGTATCAGAGATGTCTTTGAACAAAAAAGTCAACTTCCAAAATCATCAATTTCAACAAGTAACAATATCAGAGATGTCTTTGAACAAAAAAGTCAACTTCCAAAATCATCAATTTCAACAAGTAAATGTATTAGAGATGTCTTTGAACAAAAAAGTTTACTTCCAAAATCATCAATTTAAACAAGTTAAAGTATCAGAGATGTCTTTGAACAAAAAAGTCAACTTCCAAAATCATCAATTTCAACAAGTAGCAATATCAGAGATGTCTTTGAACAAAAAAGTTCACTTCCAAAATCATCAATTTCAACAAGTTAAAGTATCAGAGATGTCTTTGAACAAAAAAGTCAACTTCCAAAATCATCAATTTCAACAAGTTAAAGTATCAGAGATGTCTTTGAACAAAAAAGTTCACTTCCAAAATCATCAAATTAAACAAGTTAAAGTATCAGAGATGTCTTTGAACAAAAAAGTCAACTTCCAAAATCATCAATTTCAACAAGTAACAGTATCAGAGATGTCTTTGAACAAAAAAGTCAACTTCCAAAATCATCAATTTCAACAAGTTAAAGTATCAGAGATGTCTTTGAACAAAAAAGTCAACTTCCAAAATCATCAATTTCAACAAGTAACAGTATCAGAGATGTCTTTGAACAAAAAAGTTCTCTTCCAAAATCATCAATTTAAACAAGTTAAAGTATCAGAGATGTCTTTGAACAAAAAAGTCAACTTCCAAAATCATCAATTTCAACAAGTAAAAGTATCAGAGATGTCTTTGAACAAAAAAGTTTACTTCCAAAATTATCAATTTCAACAAGTAAAAGTATCAGAGATGTCTTTGAACAAAAAACTCAACTTCCAAAATCATCAATTTCAACAAGTAACAGTATCAGAGATGTCTTTGAACAAAAAAGTCAACTTCCAAAATCATCAATTTCAACAAGTAACAATATCAGAGATGTCTTTGAACAAAAAAGTCAACTTCCAAAATCATCAATTTCAACAAGTAACAATATCAGAGATGTCTTTGAACAAAAAAGTTCACTTCCAAAATCATCAATTTCAACAAGTAAATGTATCAGAGATGTCTTTGAACAAAAAAGTTCACTTCCAAAATCATCAATTTCAACAAGTAAAAGTATCAGAGATGTCTTTGAACAAAAAAGTTTACTTCCAAAATTATCAATTTCAACAAGTAAAAGTATCAGAGATGTCTTTGAACATAAAAGTCAACTTCAAAATCATCAATTTTAACAAGTAAAAGTATCAGAGATGTCTGAACAAAAAATTCAACTTGCAAAATCATCAATTTCAACAAGTTAAAGTATCAGAGATGTCTTTGAACAAAAAAGTCAACTTCCAAAATCATCAATTTCAACAAGTTAAAGTATCAGAGATGTCTTTGAACAAAAAAGTTCACTTCCAAAATCATCAATTTCAACAAGTTAAAGTATCAGAGATGTCTTTGAACAAAAAAGTTCACTTCCAAAATCATCAATTTCAACAAGTTAAAGTATCAGAGATGTCTTTGAACAAAAAAGTCAACTTCCAAAATCATCAATTTCAACAAGTAAATGTATCAGAGATTTCTTTGAACAAAAAAGTTCACTTCCAAAATCATCAATTTAAACATGTTAAAGTATCAGAGATGTCTTTGAACAAAAAAGTCAACTTCCAAAATCATCAATTTCAACGAGTAAATGTATCAGAGATGTCTTTGAACAAAAAAGTCAACTTCCAAAATCATCAATTTCAACAAGTAACAGTATCAGAGATGTCTTTGAACAAAAAAGTTCACTTCCAAAATCATCAATTTAAACAAGTTAAAGTATCAGAGATGTCTTTGAACAAAAAAGTCAACTTCCAAAATCATCAATTTCAACAAGTTAAAGTATCAGAGATGTCTTTGAACAAAAAAGTTCACTTCCAAAATCATCAATTTCAACAAGTTAAAGTATCAGAGATGTCTTTGAACAAAAAAGTTCACTTCCAAAATCATCAATTTCAACAAGTTAAAGTATCAGAGATGTCTTTGAACAAAAAAGTCAACTTCCAAAATCATCAATTACAACAAGTAAAAGTATCAGAGATGTCTTTGAACAAAAAAGTCAACTTCCAAAATCATCAATTTCAACAAGTTAAAGTATCAGAGATGTCTTTGAACAAAAAAGTTCACTTCCAAAATCATCAATTTCAACAAGTTAAAGTATCAGAGATGTCTTTGAACAAACAAGTCAACTTCCAAAATCATCAATTTCAACAAGTAACAGTATCAGAGATGTCTTTGAACAAAAAAGTTCACTTCCAAAATCATCAAATTAAACAAGTTAAAGTATCAGAGATGTCTTTGAACAAAAAAGTCAACTTCCAAAATCATCAATTTCAACAAGTAACAGTATCAGAGATGTCTTTGAACAAAAAAGTCAACTTCCAAAATCATCAATTTCAACAAGTTAAAGTATCAGAGATGTCTTTGAACAAAAAAGTCAACTTCCAAAATCATCAATTTCAACAAGTAACAATATCAGAGATGTCTTTGAACAAAAAAGTCAACTTCCAAAATCATCAATTTCAACAAGTAACAATATCAGAGATGTCTTTGAACAAAAAAGTCAACTTCCAAAATCATCAATTTCAACAAGTAACAGTATCAGAGATGTCTTTGAACAAAAAAGTCAACTTCCAAAATCATCAATTTCAACAAGTTAAAGTATCAGAGATGTCTTTGAACAAAAAAGTCAACTTCCAAAATCATCAATTTCAACAAGTAAATGTATCAGAGATTTCTTTGAACAAAAAAGTTCACTTCCAAAATCATCAATTTAAACATGTTAAAGTATCAGAGATGTCTTTGAACAAAAAAGTCAACTTCCAAAATCATCAATTTCAACGAGTAAATGTATCAGAGATGTCTTTGAACAAAAAAGTCAACTTCCAAAATCATCAATTTCAACAAGTAACAGTATCAGAGATGTCTTTGAACAAAAAAGTTCACTTCCAAAATCATCAATTTAAACAAGTTAAAGTATCAGAGATGTCTTTGAACAAAAAAGTCAACTTCCAAAATCATCAATTTCAACAAGTTAAAGTATCAGAGATGTCTTTGAACAAAAAAGTTCACTTCCAAAATCATCAATTTCAACAAGTTAAAGTATCAGAGATGTCTTTGAACAAAAAAGTTCACTTCCAAAATCATCAATTTCAACAAGTTAAAGTATCAGAGATGTCTTTGAACAAAAAAGTTCACTTCCAAAATCATCAAATTAAACAAGTTAAAGTATCAGAGATGTCTTTGAACAAAAAAGTCAACTTCCAAAATCATCAATTTCAACAAGTAACAGTATCAGAGATGTCTTTGAACAAAAAAGTCAACTTCCAAAATCATCAATTTCAACAAGTTAAAGTATCAGAGATGTCTTTGAACAAAAAAGTCAACTTCCAAAATCATCAATTTCAACAAGTAACAGTATCAGAGATGTCTTTGAACAAAAAAGTTCTCTTCCAAAATCATCAATTTAAACAAGTTAAAGTATCAGAGATGTCTTTGAACAAAAAAGTCAACTTCCAAAATCATCAATTTCAACAAGTAAAAGTATCAGAGATGTCTTTGAACAAAAAAGTTTACTTCCAAAATTATCAATTTCAACAAGTAAAAGTATCAGAGATGTCTTTGAACAAAAAACTCAACTTCCAAAATCATCAATTTCAACAAGTAACAGTATCAGAGATGTCTTTGAACAAAAAAGTCAACTTCCAAAATCATCAATTTCAACAAGTAACAATATCAGAGATGTCTTTGAACAAAAAAGTCAACTTCCAAAATCATCAATTTCAACAAGTAACAATATCAGAGATGTCTTTGAACAAAAAAGTTCACTTCCAAAATCATCAATTTCAACAAGTAAATGTATCAGAGATGTCTTTGAACAAAAAAGTTCACTTCCAAAATCATCAATTTCAACAAGTAAAAGTATCAGAGATGTCTTTGAACAAAAAAGTTTACTTCCAAAATTATCAATTTCAACAAGTAAAAGTATCAGAGATGTCTTTGAACATAAAAGTCAACTTCAAAATCATCAATTTTAACAAGTAAAAGTATCAGAGATGTCTGAACAAAAAATTCAACTTGCAAAATCATCAATTTCAACAAGTTAAAGTATCAGAGATGTCTTTGAACAAAAAAGTCAACTTCCAAAATCATCAATTTCAACAAGTTAAAGTATCAGAGATGTCTTTGAACAAAAAAGTTCACTTCCAAAATCATCAATTTCAACAAGTTAAAGTATCAGAGATGTCTTTGAACAAAAAAGTTCACTTCCAAAATCATCAATTTCAACAAGTTAAAGTATCAGAGATGTCTTTGAACAAAAAAGTCAACTTCCAAAATCATCAATTTCAACAAGTAAATGTATCAGAGATTTCTTTGAACAAAAAAGTTCACTTCCAAAATCATCAATTTAAACATGTTAAAGTATCAGAGATGTCTTTGAACAAAAAAGTCAACTTCCAAAATCATCAATTTCAACGAGTAAATGTATCAGAGATGTCTTTGAACAAAAAAGTCAACTTCCAAAATCATCAATTTCAACAAGTAACAGTATCAGAGATGTCTTTGAACAAAAAAGTTCACTTCCAAAATCATCAATTTAAACAAGTTAAAGTATCAGAGATGTCTTTGAACAAAAAAGTCAACTTCCAAAATCATCAATTTCAACAAGTTAAAGTATCAGAGATGTCTTTGAACAAAAAAGTTCACTTCCAAAATCATCAATTTCAACAAGTTAAAGTATCAGAGATGTCTTTGAACAAAAAAGTTCACTTCCAAAATCATCAATTTCAACAAGTTAAAGTATCAGAGATGTCTTTGAACAAAAAAGTCAACTTCCAAAATCATCAATTACAACAAGTAAAAGTATCAGAGATGTCTTTGAACAAAAAAGTCAACTTCCAAAATCATCAATTTCAACAAGTTAAAGTATCAGAGATGTCTTTGAACAAAAAAGTTCACTTCCAAAATCATCAATTTCAACAAGTTAAAGTATCAGAGATGTCTTTGAACAAACAAGTCAACTTCCAAAATCATCAATTTCAACAAGTAACAGTATCAGAGATGTCTTTGAACAAAAAAGTTCACTTCCAAAATCATCAAATTAAACAAGTTAAAGTATCAGAGATGTCTTTGAACAAAAAAGTCAACTTCCAAAATCATCAATTTCAACAAGTAACAGTATCAGAGATGTCTTTGAACAAAAAAGTCAACTTCCAAAATCATCAATTTCAACAAGTTAAAGTATCAGAGATGTCTTTGAACAAAAAAGTCAACTTCCAAAATCATCAATTTCAACAAGTAACAATATCAGAGATGTCTTTGAACAAAAAAGTCAACTTCCAAAATCATCAATTTCAACAAGTAACAATATCAGAGATGTCTTTGAACAAAAAAGTCAACTTCCAAAATCATCAATTTCAACAAGTAACAGTATCAGAGATGTCTTTGAACAAAAAAGTCAACTTCCAAAATCATCAATTTCAACAAGTTAAAGTATCAGAGATGTCTTTGAACAAAAAAGTCAACTTCCAAAATCATCAATTTCAACAAGTAAATGTATCAGAGATTTCTTTGAACAAAAAAGTTCACTTCCAAAATCATCAATTTAAACATGTTAAAGTATCAGAGATGTCTTTGAACAAAAAAGTCAACTTCCAAAATCATCAATTTCAACGAGTAAATGTATCAGAGATGTCTTTGAACAAAAAAGTCAACTTCCAAAATCATCAATTTCAACAAGTAACAGTATCAGAGATGTCTTTGAACAAAAAAGTTCACTTCCAAAATCATCAATTTAAACAAGTTAAAGTATCAGAGATGTCTTTGAACAAAAAAGTCAACTTCCAAAATCATCAATTTCAACAAGTTAAAGTATCAGAGATGTCTTTGAACAAAAAAGTTCACTTCCAAAATCATCAATTTCAACAAGTTAAAGTATCAGAGATGTCTTTGAACAAAAAAGTTCACTTCCAAAATCATCAATTTCAACAAGTTAAAGTATCAGAGATGTCTTTGAACAAAAAAGTCAACTTCCAAAATCATCAATTACAACAAGTAAAAGTATCAGAGATGTCTTTGAACAAAAAAGTCAACTTCCAAAATCATCAATTTCAACAAGTTAAAGTATCAGAGATGTCTTTGAACAAAAAAGTTCACTTCCAAAATCATCAATTTCAACAAGTTAAAGTATCAGAGATGTCTTTGAACAAACAAGTCAACTTCCAAAATCATCAATTTCAACAAGTAACAGTATCAGAGATGTCTTTGAACAAAAAAGTTCACTTCCAAAATCATCAAATTAAACAAGTTAAAGTATCAGAGATGTCTTTGAACAAAAAAGTCAACTTCCAAAATCATCAATTTCAACAAGTAACAGTATCAGAGATGTCTTTGAACAAAAAAGTCAACTTCCAAAATCATCAATTTCAACAAGTTAAAGTATCAGAGATGTCTTTGAACAAAAAAGTCAACTTCCAAAATCATCAATTTCAACAAGTAACAATATCAGAGATGTCTTTGAACAAAAAAGTCAACTTCCAAAATCATCAATTTCAACAAGTAACAATATCAGAGATGTCTTTGAACAAAAAAGTCAACTTCCAAAATCATCAATTTCAACAAGTAACAGTATCAGAGATGTCTTTGAACAAAAAAGTCAACTTCCAAAATCATCAATTTCAACAAGTAACAATATCAGAGATGTCTTTGAACAAAAAAGTTCACTTCCAAAATCATCAATTTCAACAAGTAAATGTATCAGAGATGTCTTTGAACAAAGAAGTTTACTTCCAAAATCATCAATTTAAACAAGTTAAAGTATCAGAGATGTCTTTGAACAAAAAAGTCAACTTCCAAAATCATCAATTTCAACAAGTAACAATATCAGAGATGTCTTTGAACAAAAAAGTTCACTTCCAAAATCATCAATTTCAACAAGTAAATGTATCATAGATGTCTTTGAACAAAAAAGTCAACTTCCAAAATCATCAATTTCAACAAGTTAAAGTATCAGAGATGTCTTTGAACAAAAAAGTCAACTTCCAAAATCATCAATTTCAACAAGTAAATGTATCAGAGATTTCTTTGAACAAAAAAGTTCACTTCCAAAATCATCAATTTAAACAAGTTAAAGTATAAGAGATGTCTTTGAACAAAAAAGTCAATTTCCAAAATCATCAATTACAACAAGTAAAAGTATCAGAGATGTCTTTGAACAAAAAAGTCAACTTCCAAAATCATCAATTTCAACAAGTAAATGTATCAGAGATTTCTTTGAACAAAAAAGTTCACTTCCAAAATCATCAATTTAAACATGTTAAAGTATCAGAGATGTCTTTGAACAAAAAAGTCAACTTCCAAAATCATCAATTTCAACAAGTAACAGTATCAGAGATGTCTTTGAACAAAAAAGTCAACTTCCAAAATCATCAATTTCAACAAGTAACAGTATCAGAGATGTCTTTGAACAAAAAAGTTCACTTCCAAAATCATCAATTTAAACAAGTAAAAGTATCAGAGATGTCTTTGAACAAAAAAGTCAACTTCCAAAATCATCAATTTCAACAAGTAACAGTATCAGAGATGTCTTTGAACAAAAAAGTTCACTTCCAAAATCATCAAAATAAACAAGTTAAAGTATCAGAGATGTCTTTGAACATAAAAGTCAACTTCAAAATCATCAATTTCAACAAGTAAAAGTATCAGAGATGTCTTTGAACAAAAAAGTTCATCTCCAAAATCATCAATTACAACAAGTAAAAGTATCAGAGATGTCTTTGAACAAAAAATTCAACTTGCAAAATCATCAATTACAACAAGTAAAAGTATCAGAGATGTCTTTGAACAAAAAAGTCAACTTCCAAAATCATCAATTTCAACAAGTAAATGTATCAGAGATTTTTATGAACAAAAAAGTTCACTTCCAAAATCATCAATTTAAACAAGTTCAAGTATCAGAGATGTCTTTGAACAAAAAAGTCAACTTCCAAAATCATCAATTTCAACAAGTAAATGTATCAGAGATGTCTTTGAACAAAAAAGTTCACTTCCAAAATCATCAAATTAAACAAGTTAAAGTATCAGAGATGTCTTTGAACATAAAAGTCAACTTCAAAATCATCAATTTTAACAAGTAAAAGTATCAGAGATGTCTGAACAAAAAATTCAACTTGCAAAATCATCAATTTCAACAAGTTAAAGTATCAGAGATGTCTTTGAACAAAAAAGTTCACTTCCAAAATCATCAATTTCAACAAGCAAAAGTATCAGAGATGTCTTTGAACAAAAAAGTTCACTTCCAAAATCATCAATTTCAACAAGTTAAAGTATCAGAGATGTCTTTGAACAAAAAAGTTCATCTCCAAAATCATCAATTACAACAAGTAAAAGTATCAGAGATGTCTTTGAACAAAAAATTCAACTTGCAAAATCATCAATTACAACAAGTAAAAGTTTCAGAGATGTCTTTGACAAAAAAGTCAACTTCCAAAATCATCAATTTCAACAAGTAACAGTATCAGAGATGTCTTTGAACAAAAAAGTCAACTTCCAAAATCATCAATTTCAACAAGTAACAATATCAGAGATGTCTTTGAACAAAAAAGTCAACTTCCAAAATCATCAATTTCAACAAGTAACAATATCAGAGATGTCTTTGAACAAAAAAGTTCACTTCCAAAATCATCAATTTCAACAAGTAAATGTATCAGAGATGTCTTTGAACAAAAAAGTTCACTTCCAAAATCATCAATTTCAACAAGTAACAATATCAGAGATGTCTTTGAACAAAAAAGTCAACTTCCAAAATCATCAATTTCAACAAGTTAAAGTATCAGAGATGTCTTTGAACAAAAAAGTTCACTTCCAAAATCATCAATTTCAACAAGTTAAAGTATCAGAGATGTCTTTGAACAAAAAAGTTCACTTCCAAAATCATCAATTTCAACAAGTTAAAGTATCAGAGATGTCTTTGAACAAAAAAGTCAACTTCCAAAATCATCAATTACAACAAGTAAAAGTATCAGAGATGTCTTTGAACAAAAAAGTCAACTTCCAAAATCATCAATTTCAACAAGTAACAGTATCAGAGATGTCTTTGAACAAAAAAGTCAACTTCCAAAATCATCAATTTCAACAAGTAACAGTATCAGAGATGTCTTTGAACAAAAAAGTTCACTTCCAAAATCATCAATTTAAACAAGTTAAAGTATCAGAGATGTCTTTGAACAAAAAAGTCAACTTCCAAAATCATCAATTTCAACAAGTAACAGTATCAGAGATGTCTTTGAACAAAAAAGTTCACTTCCAAAATCATCAAATTAAACAAGTTAAAGTATCAGAGATGTCTTTGAACATAAAAGTCAACTTCAAAATCATCAATTTTAACAAGTAAAAGTATCAGAGATGTCTTTGAACAAAAAAGTTCACTTCCAAAATCATCAATTTCAACAAGTAAAAGTATCAGAGATGTCTTTGAACAAAAAAGTTCATCTCCAAAATCATCAATTACAACAAGTAAAAGTATCAGAGATGTCTTTGAACAAAAAATTCAACTTGCAAAATCATCAATTACAACAAGTAAAAGTATCAGAGATGTCTTTGAACAAAAAAGTCAACTTCCAAAATCATCAATTTCAACAAGTAAATGTATCAGAGATTTCTTTGAACAAAAAAGTTCACTTCCAAAATCATCAATTTAAACAAGTTCAAGTATCAGAGATGTCTTTGAACAAAAAAGTCAACTTCCAAAATCATCAATTTCAACAAGTAACAATATCAGAGATGTCTTTGAACAAAAAAGTTCACTTCCAAAATCATCAATTTCAACAAGTAAATGTATCATAGATGTCTTTGAACAAAAAAGTCAACTTCCAAAATCATCAATTTCAACAAGTTAAAGTATCAGAGATGTCTTTGAACAAAAAAGTCAACTTCCAAAATCATCAATTTCAACAAGTAAATGTATCAGAGATGTCTTTGAACAAAAAAGTTCACTTCCAAAATCATCAAATTAAACAAGTTAAAGTATCAGAGATGTCTTTGAACATAAAAGTCAACTTCAAAATCATCAATTTTAACAAGTAAAAGTATCAGAGATGTCTGAACAAAAAATTCAACTTGCAAAATCATCAATTTCAACAAGTTAAAGTATCAGAGATGTCTTTGAACAAAAAAGTTCACTTCCAAAATCATCAAATTCAACAAGCAAAAGTATCAGAGATGTCTTTGAACGAAAAAGTTCACTTCCAAAATCATCAATTTCAACAAGTTAAAGTATCAGAGATGTCTTTGAACAAAAAAGTTCATCTCCAAAATCATCAATTACAACAAGTAAAAGTATCAGAGATGTCTTTGAACAAAAAATTCAACTTGCAAAATCATCAATTACAACAAGTAAAAGTTTCAGAGATGTCTTTGAACAAAAAAGTCAACTTCCAAAATCATCAATTTCAACAAGTAACAGTATCAGAGATGTCTTTGAACAAAAAAGTCAACTTCCAAAATCATCAATTTCAACAAGTAACAATATCAGAGATGTCTTTGAACAAAAAAGTCAACTTCCAAAATCATCAATTTCAACAAGTAACAATATCAGAGATGTCTTTGAACAAAAAAGTTCACTTCCAAAATCATCAATTTCAACAAGTAAATGTATCAGAGATGTCTTTGAACAAAAAAGTTCACTTCCAAAATCATCAATTACAACAAGTAAAAGTATCAGAGATGTCTTTGAACAAAAAAGTCAACTTCCAAAATCATCAATTTCAACAAGTAAATGTATCAGAGATTTTTTTGAACAAAAAAGTTCACTTCCAAAATCATCAATTTAAACAAGTTCAAGTATCAGAGATGTCTTTGAACAAAAAAGTCAACTTCCAAAATCATCAATTTCAACAAGTAAATGTATCAGAGATGTCTTTGAACAAAAAAGTTCACTTCCAAAATCATCAAATTAAACAAGTTAAAGTATCAGAGATGTCTTTGAACATAAAAGTCAACTTCAAAATCATCAATTTTAACAAGTAAAAGTATCAGAGATGTCTGAACAAAAAATTCAACTTGCAAAATCATCAATTTCAACAAGTTAAAGTATCAGAGATGTCTTTGAACAAAAAAGTTCACTTCCAAAATCATCAATTTCAACAAGCAAAAGTATCAGAGATGTCTTTGAACAAAAAAGTTCACTTCCAAAATCATCAATTTCAACAAGTTAAAGTATCAGAGATGTCTTTGAACAAAAAAGTTCATCTCCAAAATCATCAATTACAACAAGTAAAAGTATCAGAGATGTCTTTGAACAAAAAATTCAACTTGCAAAATCATCAATTACAACAAGTAAAAGTTTCAGAGATGTCTTTGACAAAAAAGTCAACTTCCAAAATCATCAATTTCAACAAGTAACAGTATCAGAGATGTCTTTGAACAAAAAAGTCAACTTCCAAAATCATCAATTTCAACAAGTAACAATATCAGAGATGTCTTTGAACAAAAAAGTCAACTTCCAAAATCATCAATTTCAACAAGTAACAATATCAGAGATGTCTTTGAACAAAAAAGTTCACTTCCAAAATCATCAATTTCAACAAGTAAATGTATCAGAGATGTCTTTGAACAAAAAAGTTCACTTCCAAAATCATCAATTTCAACAAGTAACAATATCAGAGATGTCTTTGAACAAAAAAGTCAACTTCCAAAATCATCAATTTCAACAAGTTAAAGTATCAGAGATGTCTTTGAACAAAAAAGTTCACTTCCAAAATCATCAATTTCAACAAGTTAAAGTATCAGAGATGTCTTTGAACAAAAAAGTTCACTTCCAAAATCATCAATTTCAACAAGTTAAAGTATCAGAGATGTCTTTGAACAAAAAAGTCAACTTCCAAAATCATCAATTACAACAAGTAAAAGTATCAGAGATGTCTTTGAACAAAAAAGTCAACTTCCAAAATCATCAATTTCAACAAGTAACAGTATCAGAGATGTCTTTGAACAAAAAAGTCAACTTCCAAAATCATCAATTTCAACAAGTAACAGTATCAGAGATGTCTTTGAACAAAAAAGTTCACTTCCAAAATCATCAATTTAAACAAGTTAAAGTATCAGAGATGTCTTTGAACAAAAAAGTCAACTTCCAAAATCATCAATTTCAACAAGTAACAGTATCAGAGATGTCTTTGAACAAAAAAGTTCACTTCCAAAATCATCAAATTAAACAAGTTAAAGTATCAGAGATGTCTTTGAACATAAAAGTCAACTTCAAAATCATCAATTTTAACAAGTAAAAGTATCAGAGATGTCTTTGAACAAAAAAGTTCACTTCCAAAATCATCAATTTCAACAAGTAAAAGTATCAGAGATGTCTTTGAACAAAAAAGTTCATCTCCAAAATCATCAATTACAACAAGTAAAAGTATCAGAGATGTCTTTGAACAAAAAATTCAACTTGCAAAATCATCAATTACAACAAGTAAAAGTATCAGAGATGTCTTTGAACAAAAAAGTCAACTTCCAAAATCATCAATTTCAACAAGTAAATGTATCAGAGATTTCTTTGAACAAAAAAGTTCACTTCCAAAATCATCAATTTAAACAAGTTCAAGTATCAGAGATGTCTTTGAACAAAAAAGTCAACTTCCAAAATCATCAATTTCAACAAGTAACAATATCAGAGATGTCTTTGAACAAAAAAGTTCACTTCCAAAATCATCAATTTCAACAAGTAAATGTATCATAGATGTCTTTGAACAAAAAAGTCAACTTCCAAAATCATCAATTTCAACAAGTTAAAGTATCAGAGATGTCTTTGAACAAAAAAGTCAACTTCCAAAATCATCAATTTCAACAAGTAAATGTATCAGAGATGTCTTTGAACAAAAAAGTTCACTTCCAAAATCATCAAATTAAACAAGTTAAAGTATCAGAGATGTCTTTGAACATAAAAGTCAACTTCAAAATCATCAATTTTAACAAGTAAAAGTATCAGAGATGTCTGAACAAAAAATTCAACTTGCAAAATCATCAATTTCAACAAGTTAAAGTATCAGAGATGTCTTTGAACAAAAAAGTTCACTTCCAAAATCATCAAATTCAACAAGCAAAAGTATCAGAGATGTCTTTGAACGAAAAAGTTCACTTCCAAAATCATCAATTTCAACAAGTTAAAGTATCAGAGATGTCTTTGAACAAAAAAGTTCATCTCCAAAATCATCAATTACAACAAGTAAAAGTATCAGAGATGTCTTTGAACAAAAAATTCAACTTGCAAAATCATCAATTACAACAAGTAAAAGTTTCAGAGATGTCTTTGAACAAAAAAGTCAACTTCCAAAATCATCAATTTCAACAAGTAACAGTATCAGAGATGTCTTTGAACAAAAAAGTCAACTTCCAAAATCATCAATTTCAACAAGTAACAATATCAGAGATGTCTTTGAACAAAAAAGTCAACTTCCAAAATCATCAATTTCAACAAGTAACAATATCAGAGATGTCTTTGAACAAAAAAGTTCACTTCCAAAATCATCAATTTCAACAAGTAAATGTATCAGAGATGTCTTTGAACAAAAAAGTTCACTTCCAAAATCATCAATTTCAACAAGTAACAATATCAGAGATGTCTTTGAATAAAAAAGTCAACTTCCAAAATCATCAATTTCAACAAGTTAAAGTATCAGAGATGTCTTTGAACAAAAAAGTTCACTTCCAAAATCATCAATTTCAACAAGTTAAAGTATCAGAGATGTCTTTGAACAAAAAAGTTCACTTCCAAAATCATCAATTTCAACAAGTTAAAGTATCAGAGATGTCTTTGAACAAAAAAGTCAACTTCCAAAATCATCAATTACAACAAGTAAAAGTATCAGAGATGTCTTTGAACAAAAAAGTTCATCTCCAAAATCATCAATTTTAACAAGTAAAAGTATCAGAGATGTCTTTGAACAAAAAAGTTCACTTCCAAAATCATCAATTTCAACAAGTAAAAGTATCAGAGATGTCTTTGAACAAAAAAGTTCATCTCCAAAATCATCAATTACAACAAGTAAAAGTATCAGAGATGTCTTTGAACAAAAAATTCAACTTGCAAAATCATCAATTACAACAAGTAAAAGTATCAGAGATGTCTTTGAACAAAAAAGTCAACTTCCAAAATCATCAATTTCAACAAGTAAATGTATCAGAGATTTCTTTGAACAAAAAAGTTCACTTCCAAAATCATCAATTTAAACAAGTTCAAGTATCAGAGATGTCTTTGAACAAAAAAGTCAACTTCCAAAATCATCAATTTCAACAAGTAACAATATCAGAGATGTCTTTGAACAAAAAAGTTCACTTCCAAAATCATCAATTTCAACAAGTAAATGTATCATAGATGTCTTTGAACAAAAAAGTCAACTTCCAAAATCATCAATTTCAACAAGTTAAAGTATCAGAGATGTCTTTGAACAAAAAAGTCAACTTCCAAAATCATCAATTTCAACAAGTAAATGTATCAGAGATGTCTTTGAACAAAAAAGTTCACTTCCAAAATCATCAAATTAAACAAGTTAAAGTATCAGAGATGTCTTTGAACATAAAAGTCAACTTCAAAATCATCAATTTTAACAAGTAAAAGTATCAGAGATGTCTGAACAAAAAATTCAACTTGCAAAATCATCAATTTCAACAAGTTAAAGTATCAGAGATGTCTTTGAACAAAAAAGTTCACTTCCAAAATCATCAAATTCAACAAGCAAAAGTATCAGAGATGTCTTTGAACGAAAAAGTTCACTTCCAAAATCATCAATTTCAACAAGTTAAAGTATCAGAGATGTCTTTGAACAAAAAAGTTCATCTCCAAAATCATCAATTACAACAAGTAAAAGTATCAGAGATGTCTTTGAACAAAAAATTCAACTTGCAAAATCATCAATTACAACAAGTAAAAGTTTCAGAGATGTCTTTATACAAAAAAGTCAACTTCCAAAATCATCAATTTCAACAAGTAACAGTATCAGAGATGTCTTTGAACAAAAAAGTCAACTTCCAAAATCATCAATTTCAACAAGTAACAATATCAGAGATGTCTTTGAACAAAAAAGTCAACTTCCAAAATCATCAATTTCAACAAGTAACAATATCAGAGATGTCTTTGAACAAAAAAGTTCACTTCCAAAATCATCAATTTCAACAAGTAAATGTATCAGAGATGTCTTTGAACAAAAAAGTTCACTTCCAAAATCATCAATTTCAACAAGTAACAATATCAGAGATGTCTTTGAATAAAAAAGTCAACTTCCAAAATCATCAATTTCAACAAGTAACAGTATCAGAGATGTCTTTGAACAAAAAAGTTCACTTCCAAAATCATCAAATTAAACAAGTTAAAGTATCAGAGATGTCTTTGAACATAAAAGTCAACTTCAAAATCATCAATTTTAACAAGTAAAAGTATCAGAGATGTCTTTGAACAAAAAAGTTCACTTCCAAAATCATCAATTTCAACAAGTAAAAGTATCAGAGATGTCTTTGAACAAAAAAGTTCATCTCCAAAATCATCAATTACAACAAGTAAAAGTATCAGAGATGTCTTTGAACAAAAAATTCAACTTGCAAAATCATCAATTACAACAAGTAAAAGTATCAGAGATGTCTTTGAACAAAAAAGTCAACTTCCAAAATCATCAATTTCAACAAGTTAAAGTATCAGAGATGTCTTTGAACAAAAAAGTTCACTTCCAAAATCATCAATTTCAACAAGTTAAAGTATCAGAGATGTCTTTGAACAAAAAAGTCAACTTCCAAAATCATCAATTACAACAAGTAAAAGTATCAGAGATGTCTTTGAACAAAAAAGTCAACTTCCAAAATCATCAATTTCAACAAGTAACAGTATCAGAGATGTCTTTGAACAAAAAAGTCAACTTCCAAAATCATCAATTTCAACAAGTAACAGTATCAGAGATGTCTTTGAACAAAAAAGTTCACTTCCAAAATCATCAATTTAAACAAGTTAAAGTATCAGAGATGTCTTTGAACAAAAAAGTCAACTTCCAAAATCATCAATTTCAACAAGTAACAGTATCAGAGATGTCTTTGAACAAAAAAGTTCACTTCCAAAATCATCAAATTAAACAAGTTAAAGTATCAGAGATGTCTTTGAACATAAAAGTCAACTTCAAAATCATCAATTTTAACAAGTAAAAGTATCAGAGATGTCTTTGAACAAAAAAGTTCACTTCCAAAATCATCAATTTCAACAAGTAAAAGTATCAGAGATGTCTTTGAACAAAAAAGTTCATCTCCAAAATCATCAATTACAACAAGTAAAAGTATCAGAGATGTCTTTGAACAAAAAATTCAACTTGCAAAATCATCAATTACAACAAGTAAAAGTATCAGAGATGTCTTTGAACAAAAAAGTCAACTTCCAAAATCATCAATTTCAACAAGTAAATGTATCAGAGATTTCTTTGAACAAAAAAGTTCACTTCCAAAATCATCAATTTAAACAAGTTCAAGTATCAGAGATGTCTTTGAACAAAAAAGTCAACTTCCAAAATCATCAATTTCAACAAGTAACAATATCAGAGATGTCTTTGAACAAAAAAGTTCACTTCCAAAATCATCAATTTCAACAAGTAAATGTATCATAGATGTCTTTGAACAAAAAAGTCAACTTCCAAAATCATCAATTTCAACAAGTTAAAGTATCAGAGATGTCTTTGAACAAAAAAGTCAACTTCCAAAATCATCAATTTCAACAAGTAAATGTATCAGAGATGTCTTTGAACAAAAAAGTTCACTTCCAAAATCATCAAATTAATAAAGTTAAAGTATCAGAGATGTCTTTGAACATAAAAGTCAACTTCAAAATCATCAATTTTAACAAGTAAAAGTATCAGAGATGTCTGAACAAAAAATTCAACTTGCAAAATCATCAATTTCAACAAGTTAAAGTATCAGAGATGTCTTTGAACAAAAAAGTTCACTTCCAAAATCATCAAATTCAACAAGCAAAAGTATCAGAGATGTCTTTGAACGAAAAAGTTCACTTCCAAAATCATCAATTTCAACAAGTTAAAGTATCAGAGATGTCTTTGAACAAAAAAGTTCATCTCCAAAATCATCAATTACAACAAGTAAAAGTATCAGAGATGTCTTTGAACAAAAAATTCAACTTGCAAAATCATCAATTACAACAAGTAAAAGTTTCAGAGATGTCTTTGAACAAAAAAGTCAACTTCCAAAATCATCAATTTCAACAAGTAACAGTATCAGAGATGTCTTTGAACAAAAAAGTCAACTTCCAAAATCATCAATTTCAACAAGTAACAATATCAGAGATGTCTTTGAACAAAAAAGTCAACTTCCAAAATCATCAATTTCAACAAGTAACAATATCAGAGATGTCTTTGAACAAAAAAGTTCACTTCCAAAATCATCAATTTCAACAAGTAAATGTATCAGAGATGTCTTTGAACAAAAAAGTTCACTTCCAAAATCATCAATTTCAACAAGTAACAATATCAGAGATGTCTTTGAATAAAAAAGTCAACTTCCAAAATCATCAATTTCAACAAGTTAAAGTATCAGAGATGTCTTTGAACAAAAAAGTTCACTTCCAAAATCATCAATTTCAACAAGTTAAAGTATCAGAGATGTCTTTGAACAAAAAAGTTCACTTCCAAAATCATCAATTTCAACAAGTTAAAGTATCAGAGATGTCTTTGAACAAAAAAGTCAACTTCCAAAATCATCAATTACAACAAGTAAAAGTATCAGAGATGTCTTTGAACAAAAAAGTTCATCTCCAAAATCATCAATTACAACAAGTAAAAGTATCAGAGATGTCTTTGAACAAAAAAGTTCACTTCCAAAATCATCAATTTCAACAAGCAAAAGTATCAGAGATGTCTTTGAACAAAAAAGTTCACTTCCAAAATCATCAATTTCAACAAGTTAAAGTATCAGAGATGTCTTTGAACAAAAAAGTTCATCTCCAAAATCATCACTTACAACAAGTAAAAGTATCAGAGATGTCTTTGAACAAAAAAGTCAACTTCCAAAATCATCAATTTCAACAAGTAACAGTATCAGAGATGTCTTTGAACAAAAAAGTCAACTTCCAAAATCATCAATTTCAACAAGTAACAATATCAGAGATGTCTTTGAACAAAAAAGTCAACTTCCAAAATCATCAATTTCAACATGTAACAATATCAGAGATGTCTTTGAACAAAACAGTTCACTTCCAAAATCATCAATTTCAACAAGTAAATGTATCAGAGATGTCTTTGAACAAAAAAGTTCACTTCCAAAATCATCAATTTCAACAAGTAACAATATCAGAGATGTCTTTGAACAAAAAAGTCAACTTCCAAAATAATCAATTTCAACAAGTAACAATATCAGAGATGTCTTTGAACAAAAAAGTTCACTTCCAAAATCATCAATTTCAAAAAGTAAAAGTATCAGAGATGTCTTTGAACAAAAAAGTTCATCTCCAAAATCATCAATTACAACAAGTAAAAGTATCAGAGATGTCTTTGAACAAAAAATTCAACTTGCAAAATCATCAATTACAACAAGTAAAAGTATCAGAGATGTCTTTGAACAAAAAATTCAACTTGCAAAATCATCAATTACAACAAGTAAAAGTATCAGAGATGTCTTTGAACAAAAAAGTCAACTTCCAAAATCATCAATTTCAACAAGTAAATGTATCAGGGATTTCTTTGAACAAAAAAGTTCACTTCCAAAATCATCAATTTAAACAAGTTAAAGTATCAGAGATGTCTTTGAACAAAAAAGTTCATCTCCAAAATCATCAATTACAACAAGTAAAAGTATCAGAGATGTCTTTGAACAAAAAATTCAACTTGCAAAATCATCAATTACAACAAGTAAAAGTTTCAGAGATGTCTTTGAACAAAAAAGTCAACTTCCAAAATCATCAATTTCAACAAGTAACAGTATCAGAGATGTCTTTGAACAAAAAAGTCAACTTCCAAAATCATCAATTTCAACAAGTAACAATATCAGAGATGTCTTTGAACAAAAAAGTCAACTTCCAAAATCATCAATTTCAACAAGTAACAATATCAGAGATGTCTTTGAACAAAAAAGTTCACTTCCAAAATCATCAATTTCAACAAGTAAATGTATCAGAGATGTCTTTGAACAAAAAAGTTCACTTCCAAAATCATCAATTTCAACAAGTAACAATATCAGAGATGTCTTTGAATAAAAAAGTCAACTTCCAAAATCATCAATTTCAACAAGTAACAGTATCAGAGATGTCTTTGAACAAAAAAGTTCACTTCCAAAATCATCAAATTAAACAAGTTAAAGTATCAGAGATGTCTTTGAACATAAAAGTCAACTTCAAAATCATCAATTTTAACAAGTAAAAGTATCAGAGATGTCTTTGAACAAAAAAGTTCACTTCCAAAATCATCAATTTCAACAAGTAAAAGTATCAGAGATGTCTTTGAACAAAAAAGTTCATCTCCAAAATCATCAATTACAACAAGTAAAAGTATCAGAGATGTCTTTGAACAAAAAATTCAACTTGCAAAATCATCAATTACAACAAGTAAAAGTATCAGAGATGTCTTTGAACAAAAAAGTCAACTTCCAAAATCATCAATTTCAACAAGTTAAAGTATCAGAGATGTCTTTGAACAAAAAAGTTCACTTCCAAAATCATCAATTTCAACAAGTTAAAGTATCAGAGATGTCTTTGAACAAAAAAGTCAACTTCCAAAATCATCAATTTCAACAAGTAACAGTATCAGAGATGTCTTTGAACAAAAAAGTTCACTTCCAAAATCATCAAATTAAACAAGTTAAAGTATCAGAGATGTCTTTGAACATAAAAGTCAACTTCAAAATCATCAATTTTAACAAGTAAAAGTATCAGAGATGTCTTTGAACAAAAAAGTTCACTTCCAAAATCATCAATTTCAACAAGTAAAAGTATCAGAGATGTCTTTGAACAAAAAAGTTCATCTCCAAAATCATCAATTACAACAAGTAAAAGTATCAGAGATGTCTTTGAACAAAAAATTCAACTTGCAAAATCATCAATTACAACAAGTAAAAGTATCAGAGATGTCTTTGAACAAAAAAGTCAACTTCCAAAATCATCAATTTCAACAAGTAAATGTATCAGAGATTTCTTTGAACAAAAAAGTTCACTTCCAAAATCATCAATTTAAACAAGTTCAAGTATCAGAGATGTCTTTGAACAAAAAAGTCAACTTCCAAAATCATCAATTTCAACAAGTAACAATATCAGAGATGTCTTTGAACAAAAAAGTTCACTTCCAAAATCATCAATTTCAACAAGTAAATGTATCATAGATGTCTTTGAACAAAAAAGTCAACTTCCAAAATCATCAATTTCAACAAGTTAAAGTATCAGAGATGTCTTTGAACAAAAAAGTCAACTTCCAAAATCATCAATTTCAACAAGTAAATGTATCAGAGATTTCTTTGAACAAAAAAGTTCACTTCCAAAATCATCAATTTAAACAAGTTCAAGTATCAGAGATGTCTTTGAACAAAAAAGTCAACTTCCAAAATCATCAATTTCAACAAGTAACAATATCAGAGATGTCTTTGAACAAAAAAGTTCACTTCCAAAATCATCAATTTCAACAAGTAAAAGTATCAGAGATGTCTTTGAACAAAAAATTCAACTTGCAAAATCATCAATTACAACAAGTAAAAGTATCAGAGATGTCTTTGAACAAAAAAGTCAACTTCCAAAATCATCAATTTCAACAAGTTAAAGTATCAGAGATGTCTTTGAACAAAAAAGTTCACTTCCAAAATCATCAATTTCAACAAGTAAAAGTATCAGAGATGTCTTTGAACAAAAAAGTTCATCTCCAAAATCATCAATTACAACAAGTAAAAGTATCAGAGATGTCTTTGAACAAAAAATTCAACTTGCAAAATCATCAATTACAACAAGTAAAAGTATCAGAGATGTCTTTGAACAAAAAATTCAACTTGCAAAATCATCAATTACAACAAGTAAAAGTATCAGAGATGTCTTTGAACAAAAAAGTCAACTTCCAAAATCATCAATTTCAACAAGTAAATGTATCAGGGATTTCTTTGAACAAAAAAGTTCACTTCCAAAATCATCAATTTAAACAAGTTAAAGTATCAGAGATGTCTTTGAACAAAAAAGTTCATCTCCAAAATCATCAATTACAACAAGTAAAAGTATCAGAGATGTCTTTGAACAAAAAATTCAACTTGCAAAATCATCAATTACAACAAGTAAAAGTTTCAGAGATGTCTTTGAACAAAAAAGTCAACTTCCAAAATCATCAATTTCAACAAGTAACAATATCAGAGATGTCTTTGAACAAAAAAGTCAACTTCCAAAATCATCAATTTCAACAAGTAACAATATCAGAGATGTCTTTGAACAAAAAAGTTCACTTCCAAAATCATCAATTTCAACAAGTAAATGTATCAGAGATGTCTTTGAACAAAAAAGTTCACTTCCAAAATCATCAATTTCAACAAGTAACAATATCAGAGATGTCTTTGAATAAAAAAGTCAACTTCCAAAATCATCAATTTCAACAAGTAACAGTATCAGAGATGTCTTTGAACAAAAAAGTTCACTTCCAAAATCATCAAATTAAACAAGTTAAAGTATCAGAGATGTCTTTGAACAAAAAATTCAACTTGCAAAATCATCAATTACAACAAGTAAAAGTATCAGAGATGTCTTTGAACAAAAAAGTCAACTTCCAAAATCATCAATTTCAACAAGTAAATGTATCAGAGATTTCTTTGAACAAAAAAGTTCACTTCCAAAATCATCAATTTAAACAAGTTCAAGTATCAGAGATGTCTTTGAACAAAAAAGTCAACTTCCAAAATCATCAATTTCAACAAGTAACAATATCAGAGATGTCTTTGAACAAAAAAGTTCACTTCCAAAATCATCAATTTCAACAAGTAAATGTATCATAGATGTCTTTGAACAAAAAAGTCAACTTCCAAAATCATCAATTTCAACAAGTTAAAGTATCAGAGATGTCTTTGAACAAAAAAGTTAACTTCCAAAATCATCAATTTCAACAAGTAAATGTATCAGAGATGTCTTTGAACAAAAAAGTTCACTTCCAAAATCATCAAATTAATAAAGTTAAAGTATCAGAGATGTCTTTGAACATAAAAGTCAACTTCAAAATCATCAATTTTAACAAGTAAAAGTATCAGAGATGTCTGAACAAAAAATTCAACTTGCAAAATCATCAATTTCAACAAGTTAAAGTATCAGAGATGTCTTTGAACAAAAAAGTTCACTTCCAAAATCATCAAATTCAACAAGCAAAAGTATCAGAGATGTCTTTGAACGAAAAAGTTCACTTCCAAAATCATCAATTTCAACAAGTTAAAGTATCAGAGATGTCTTTGAACAAAACAGTTCACTTCCAAAATCATCAAATTCAACAAGCAAAAGTATCAGAGATGTCTTTGAACGAAAAAGTTCACTTCCAAAATCATCAATTTCAACAAGTTAAAGTATCAGAGATGTCTTTGAACAAAAAAGTTCATCTCCAAAATCATCAATTACAACAAGTAAAAGTATCAGAGATGTCTTTGAACAAAAAATTCAACTTGCAAAATCATCAATTACAACAAGTAAAAGTTTCAGAGATGTCTTTGAACAAAAAAGTCAACTTCCAAAATCATCAATTTCAACAAGTAACAGTATCAGAGATGTCTTTGAACAAAAAAGTCAACTTCCAAAATCATCAATTTCAACAAGTTAAAGTATCAGAGATGTCTTTGAACAAAAAAGTTCACTTCCAAAATCATCAATTTCAACAAGTAAAAGTATCAGAGATGTCTTTGAACAAAAAAGTTCATCTCCAAAATCATCAATTACAACAAGTAAAAGTATCAGAGATGTCTTTGAACAAAAAATTCAACTTGCAAAATCATCAATTACAACAAGTAAAAGTATCAGAGATGTCTTTGAACAAAAAAGTCAACTTCCAAAATCATCAATTTCAACAAGTTAAAGTATCAGAGATGTCTTTGAACAAAAAAGTTCACTTCCAAAATCATCAATTTCAACAAGTTAAAGTATCAGAGATGTCTTTGAACAAAAAAGTCAACTTCCAAAATCATCAATTTCAACAAGTAACAGTATCAGAGATGTCTTTGAACAAAAAAGTTCACTTCCAAAATCATCAAATTAAACAAGTTAAAGTATCAGAGATGTCTTTGAACATAAAAGTCAACTTCAAAATCATCAATTTTAACAAGTAAAAGTATCAGAGATGTCTTTGAACAAAAAAGTTCACTTCCAAAATCATCAATTTCAACAAGTAAAAGTATCAGAGATGTCTTTGAACAAAAAAGTTCATCTCCAAAATCATCAATTACAACAAGTAAAAGTATCAGAGATGTCTTTGAACAAAAAATTCAACTTGCAAAATCATCAATTACAACAAGTAAAAGTATCAGAGATGTCTTTGAACAAAAAAGTCAACTTCCAAAATCATCAATTTCAACAAGTAAATGTATCAGAGATTTCTTTGAACAAAAAAGTTCACTTCCAAAATCATCAATTTAAACAAGTTCAAGTATCAGAGATGTCTTTGAACAAAAAAGTCAACTTCCAAAATCATCAATTTCAACAAGTAACAATATCAGAGATGTCTTTGAACAAAAAAGTTCACTTCCAAAATCATCAATTTCAACAAGTAAATGTATCATAGATGTCTTTGAACAAAAAAGTCAACTTCCAAAATCATCAATTTCAACAAGTTAAAGTATCAGAGATGTCTTTGAACAAAAAAGTCAACTTCCAAAATCATCAATTTCAACAAGTAAATGTATCAGAGATGTCTTTGAACAAAAAAGTTCACTTCCAAAATCATCAAATTAATAAAGTTAAAGTATCAGAGATGTCTTTGAACATAAAAGTCAACTTCAAAATCATCAATTTTAACAAGTAAAAGTATCAGAGATGTCTGAACAAAAAATTCAACTTGCAAAATCATCAATTTCAACAAGTTAAAGTATCAGAGATGTCTTTGAACAAAAAAGTTCACTTCCAAAATCATCAAATTCAACAAGCAAAAGTATCAGAGATGTCTTTGAACGAAAAAGTTCACTTCCAAAATCATCAATTTCAACAAGTTAAAGTATCAGAGATGTCTTTGAACAAAAAAGTTCATCTCCAAAATCATCAATTACAACAAGTAAAAGTATCAGAGATGTCTTTGAACAAAAAATTCAACTTGCAAAATCATCAATTACAACAAGTAAAAGTTTCAGAGATGTCTTTGAACAAAAAAGTCAACTTCCAAAATCATCAATTTCAACAAGTAACAGTATCAGAGATGTCTTTGAACAAAAAAGTCAACTTCCAAAATCATCAATTTCAACAAGTAACAATATCAGAGATGTCTTTGAACAAAAAAGTCAACTTCCAAAATCATCAATTTCAACAAGTAACAATATCAGAGATGTCTTTGAACAAAAAAGTTCACTTCCAAAATCATCAATTTCAACAAGTAAATGTATCAGAGATGTCTTTGAACAAAAAAGTTCACTTCCAAAATCATCAATTTCAACAAGTAACAATATCAGAGATGTCTTTGAATAAAAAAGTCAACTTCCAAAATCATCAATTTCAACAAGTTAAAGTATCAGAGATGTCTTTGAACAAAAAAGTTCACTTCCAAAATCATCAATTTCAACAAGTAAATGTATCAGAGATGTCTTTGAACAAAAAAGTTCACTTCCAAAATCATCAAATTAAACAAGTAAAAGTATCAGAGATGTCTTTGAACAAAAAAGTCAACTTCCAAAATCATCAATTTCAACAAGTAACAATATCAGAGATGTCTTTGAACAAAAAAGTCAACTTCCAAAATCATCAATTTCAACATGTAACAATATCAGAGATGTCTTTGAACAAAACAGTTCACTTCCAAAATCATCAATTTCAACAAGTAAATGTATCAGAGATGTCTTTGAACAAAAAAGTTCACTTCCAAAATCATCAATTTCAACAAGTAACAATATCAGAGATGTCTTTGAACAAAAAAGTCAACTTCCAAAATAATCAATTTCAACAAGTAACAATATCAGAGATGTCTTTGAACAAAAAAGTTCACTTCCAAAATCATCAATTTCAACAAGTAAAAGTATCAGAGATGTCTTTGAACAAAAAAGTTCATCTCCAAAATCATCAATTACAACAAGTAAAAGTATCAGAGATGTCTTTGAACAAAAAATTCAACTTGCAAAATCATCAATTACAACAAGTAAAAGTATCAGAGATGTCTTTGAACAAAAAATTCAACTTGCAAAATCATCAATTACAACAAGTAAAAGTATCAGAGATGTCTTTGAACAAAAAAGTCAACTTCCAAAATCATCAATTTCAACAAGTAAATGTATCAGGGATTTCTTTTAACAAAAAAGTTCACTTCCAAAATCATCAATTTAAACAAGTTAAAGTATCAGAGATGTCTTTGAACAAAAAAGTCAACTTCCAAAATCATCAATTTCAACAAGTAAATGTATCAGAGATGTCTTTGAACAAAAAAGTTTACTTCCAAAATCATCAAATTAAACAAGTAAAAGTATCAGAGATGTCTTTGAACAAAAAACTCAACTTCCAAAATCATCAATTTCAACAAGTAACAATATCAGAGATGTCTTTGAACAAAAAAGTCAACTTCCAAAATCATTAATTTCAACAAGTAACAATATCAGAGATGTCTTTGAACAAAAAAGTTCACTTCCAAAATCATCAATTTCAACAAGTTAATGTATCAGAGATGTCTTTGAACAAAAAAGTTCACTTCCAAAATCATCAATTTCAACAAGTTAAAGTATCAGAGATGTCTTTGAACAAAAAAGTTTACTTCCAAAATTATCAATTTCAACAAGTAAAAGTATCAGAGATGTCTTTGAACATAAAAGTCAACTTCAAATCATCAATTTTAACAAGTAAAAGTATCAGAGATGTCTGAACAAAAAATTCAACTTGCAAAATCATCAATTTCAACAAGTTAAAGTATCAGAGATGTCTTTGAACAAAAAAGTCAACTTCCAAAATCATCAATTTCAACAAGTTAAAGTATCAGAGATGTCTTTGAACAAAAAAGTTCACTTCCAAAATCATCAATTTCAACAAGTTAAAGTATCAGAGATGTCTTTGAACAAAAAAGTTCACTTCCAAAATCATCAATTTCAACAAGTTAAAGTATCAGAGATGTCTTTGAACAAAAAAGTCAACTTCCAAAATCATCAATTACAACAAGTAAAAGTATCAGAGATGTCTTTGAACAAAAAAGTTCACTTCCAAAATCATCAAATTAAACAAGTTAAAGTATCAGAGATGTCTTTGAACAAAAAAGTCAACTTCCAAAATCATCAATTTCAACAAGTAACAGTATCAGAGATGTCTTTGAACAAAAAAGTCAACTTCCAAAATCATCAATTTCAACAAGTAACAATATCAGAGATGTCTTTGAACAAAAAAGTCAACTTCCAAAATCATCAATTTCAACAAGTAACAATATCAGAGATGTCTTTGAACAAAAAAGTCAACTTCCAAAATCATCAATTTCAACAAGTAACAGTATCAGAGATGTCTTTGAACAAAAAAGTCAACTTCCAAAATCATCAATTTCAACAAGTAACAATATCAGAGATGTCTTTGAACAAAAAAGTTCACTTCCAAAATCATCAATTTCAACAAGTAAATGTATCAGAGATGTCTTTGAACAAAAAAGTTTACTTCCAAAATCATCAATTTAAACAAGTTAAAGTATCAGAGATGTCTTTGAACAAAAAAGTTTACTTCCAAAATCTTCAATTTAAACAAGTTAAAGTATCAGAGATGTCTTTGAACAAAAAAGTCAACTTCCAAAATCATCAATTTCAACAAGTAACAGTATCAGAGATGTCTTTGAACAAAAAAGTCAACTTCCAAAATCATCAATTTCAACATGTAAATGTATCAGGGATTTCTTTGAACAAAAAAGTTCACTTCCAAAATCATCAATTTAAACAAGTTAAAGCATCAGAGATGTCTTTGAACAAAAAAGTCAACTTCCAAAATCATCAATTTCAACAAGTAACAATATCAGAGATGTCTTTGAACAAAAAAGTTCACTTCCAAAATCATCAATTTCAACAAGTAACAATATCAGAGATGTCTTTGAACAAAAAAGTTCACTTCCAAAATCATCAATTTCAACAAGTAAATGTATCAGAGATGTCTTTGAACAAAAAAGTTTACTTCCAAAATCATCAATTTAAACAAGTTAAAGTATCAGAGATGTCTTTGAACAAAAAAGTCAACTTCCAAAATCATCAATTTCAACAAGTAACAGTATCAGAGATGTCTTTGAACAAAAAAGTCAACTTCCAAAATCATCAATTTCAACATGTAAATGTATCAGGGATTTCTTTGAACAAAAAAGTTCACTTCCAAAATCATCAATTTAAACAAGTTAAAGCATCAGAGATGTCTTTGAACAAAAAAGTCAACTTCCAAAATCATCAATTTCAACAAGTAACAATATCAGAGATGTCTTTGAACAAAAAAGTTCACTTACAAAATCATCAATTTCAACAAGTAAATGTATCAGAGGTGTCTTTGAACAAAAAAGTCAACTTCCAAAATCATCAATTTCAACAAGTTAAAGTATCAGAGATGTCTTTGAACAAAAAAGTCAACTTCCAAAATCATCAATTTCAACAAGTAAATGTATCAGAGATGTCTTTGAACAAAAAAGTTCACTTCCAAAATCATCAAATTAAACAAGTAAAAGTATCAGAGATGTCTTTGAACAAAAAACTCAACTTCCAAAATCATCAATTTCAACAAGTAACAATATCAGAGATGTCTTTGAACAAAAAAGTCAACTTCCAAAATCATCAATTTCAACAAGTAACAATATCAGAGATGTCTTTGAACAAAAAAGTTCACTTCCAAAATCATCAATTTCAACAAGTAAATGTATCAGAGATGTCTTTGAACAAAAAAGTTCACTTCCAAAATCATCAATTTCAACAAGTTAAAGTATCAGAGATGTCTTTGAACAAAAAAGTTTACTTCCAAAATTATCAATTTCAACAAGTAAAAGTATCAGAGATGTCTTTGAACATAAAAGTCAACTTCAAAATCATCAATTTTAACAAGTAAAAGTATCAGAGATGTCTGAACAAAAAATTCAACTTGCAAAATCATCAATTTCAACAAGTTAAAGTATCAGAGATGTCTTTGAACAAAAAAGTCAACTTCCAAAATCATCAATTTCAACAAGTAACAATATCAGAGATGTCTTTGAACAAAAAAGTCAACTTCCAAAATCATCAATTTCAACAAGTAACAGTATCAGAGATGTCTTTGAACAAAAAAGTCAACTTCCAAAATCATCAATTTCAACAAGTAACAATATCAGAGATGTCTTTGAACAAAAAAGTTCACTTCCAAAATCATCAATTTCAACAAGTAAATGTATCAGAGATGTCTTTGAACAAAAAAGTTTACTTCCAAAATCATCAATTTAAACAAGTTAAAGTATCAGAGATGTCTTTGAACAAAAAAGTTTACTTCCAAAATCATCAATTTAAACAAGTTAAAGTATCAGAGATGTCTTTGAACAAAAAAGTCAACTTCCAAAATCATCAATTTCAACAAGTAACAGTATCAGAGATGTCTTTGAACAAAAAAGTCAACTTCCAAAATCATCAATTTCAACATGTAAATGTATCAGGGATTTCTTTGAACAAAAAAGTTCACTTCCAAAATCATCAATTTAAACAAGTTAAAGCATCAGAGATGTCTTTGAACAAAAAAGTCAACTTCCAAAATCATCAATTTCAACAAGTAACAATATCAGAGATGTCTTTGAACAAAAAAGTTCACTTCCAAAATCATCAATTTCAACAAGTAACAATATCAGAGATGTCTTTGAACAAAAAAGTTCACTTCCAAAATCATCAATTTCAACAAGTAAATGTATCAGAGATGTCTTTGAACAAAAAAGTTTACTTCCAAAATCATCAATTTAAACAAGTTAAAGTATCAGAGATGTCTTTGAACAAAAAAGTCAACTTCCAAAATCATCAATTTCAACAAGTAACAGTATCAGAGATGTCTTTGAACAAAAAAGTCAACTTCCAAAATCATCAATTTCAACATGTAAATGTATCAGGGATTTCTTTGAACAAAAAAGTTCACTTCCAAAATCATCAATTTAAACAAGTTAAAGCATCAGAGATGTCTTTGAACAAAAAAGTCAACTTCCAAAATCATCAATTTCAACAAGTTACAATATCAGAGATGTCTTTGAACAAAAAAGTTCACTTCCAAAATCATCAATTTCAACAAGTAAATGTATCAGAGATGTCTTTGAACAAAAAAGTCAACTTCCAAAATCATCAATTTCAACAAGTTAAAGTATCAGAGATGTCTTTGAACAAAAAAGTCAACTTCCAAAATCATCAATTTCAACAAGTAAATGTATCAGAGATGTCTTTGAACAAAAAAGTTCACTTCCAAAATCATCAAATTAAACAAGTAAAAGTATCAGAGATGTCTTTGAACAAAAAACTCAACTTCCAAAATCATCAATTTCAACAAGTAACAATATCAGATATGTCTTTGAACAAAAAAGTCAACTTCCAAAATCATCAATTTCAACAAGTAACAATATCAGAGATGTCTTTGAACAAAAAAGTTCACTTCCAAAATCATCAATTTCAACAAGTAAATGTATCAGAGATGTCTTTGAACAAAAAAGTTCACTTCCAAAATCATCAATTTCAACAAGTTAAAGTATCAGAGATGTCTTTGAACAAAAAAGTTTACTTCCAAAATTATCAATTTCAACAAGTAAAAGTATCAGAGATGTCTTTGAACAAAAAAGTCAACTTCCAAAATCATCAATTTCAACATGTAAATGTATCAGGGATTTCTTTGAACAAAAAAGTTCACTTCCAAAATCATCAATTTAAACAAGTTAAAGCATCAGAGATGTCTTTGAACAAAAAAGTCAACTTCCAAAATCATCAATTTCAACAAGTAACAATATCAGAGATGTCTTTGAACAAAAAAGTTCACTTCCAAAATCATCAATTTCAACAAGTAACAATATCAGAGATGTCTTTGAACAAAAAAGTTCACTTCCAAAATCATCAATTTCAACAAGTAAATGTATCAGAGATGTCTTTGAACAAAAAAGTTTACTTCCAAAATCATCAATTTAAACAAGTTAAAGTATCAGAGATGTCTTTGAACAAAAAAGTCAACTTCCAAAATCATCAATTTCAACAAGTAACAGTATCAGAGATGTCTTTGAACAAAAAAGTCAACTTCCAAAATCATCAATTTCAACAAGTAACAATATCAGAGATGTCTTTGAACAAAAAAGTCAACTTCCAAAATCATCAATTTCAACAAGTAACAATATCAGAGATGTCTTTGAACAAAAAAGTCAACTTCCAAAATCATCAATTTCAACAAGTAACAGTATCAGAGATGTCTTTGAACAAAAAAGTCAACTTCCAAAATCATCAATTTCAACAAGTAACAATATCAGAGATGTCTTTGAACAAAAAAGTTCACTTCCAAAATCATCAATTTCAACAAGTAAATGTATCAGAGATGTCTTTGAACAAAAAAGTTTACTTCCAAAATCATCAATTTAAACAAGTTAAAGTATCAGAGATGTCTTTGAACAAAAAAGTTTACTTCCAAAATCTTCAATTTAAACAAGTTAAAGTATCAGAGATGTCTTTGAACAAAAAAGTCAACTTCCAAAATCATCAATTTCAACAAGTAACAGTATCAGAGATGTCTTTGAACAAAAAAGTCAACTTCCAAAATCATCAATTTCAACATGTAAATGTATCAGGGATTTCTTTGAACAAAAAAGTTCACTTCCAAAATCATCAATTTAAACAAGTTAAAGCATCAGAGATGTCTTTGAACAAAAAAGTCAACTTCCAAAATCATCAATTTCAACAAGTAACAATATCAGAGATGTCTTTGAACAAAAAAGTTCACTTCCAAAATCATCAATTTCAACAAGTAACAATATCAGAGATGTCTTTGAACAAAAAAGTTCACTTCCAAAATCATCAATTTCAACAAGTAAATGTATCAGAGATGTCTTTGAACAAAAAAGTTTACTTCCAAAATCATCAATTTAAACAAGTTAAAGTATCAGAGATGTCTTTGAACAAAAAAGTCAACTTCCAAAATCATCAATTTCAACAAGTAACAGTATCAGAGATGTCTTTGAACAAAAAAGTCAACTTCCAAAATCATCAATTTCAACATGTAAATGTATCAGGGATTTCTTTGAACAAAAAAGTTCACTTCCAAAATCATCAATTTAAACAAGTTAAAGCATCAGAGATGTCTTTGAACAAAAAAGTCAACTTCCAAAATCATCAATTTCAACAAGTAACAATATCAGAGATGTCTTTGAACAAAAAAGTTCACTTACAAAATCATCAATTTCAACAAGTAAATGTATCAGAGGTGTCTTTGAACAAAAAAGTCAACTTCCAAAATCATCAATTTCAACAAGTTAAAGTATCAGAGATGTCTTTGAACAAAAAAGTCAACTTCCAAAATCATCAATTTCAACAAGTAAATGTATCAGAGATGTCTTTGAACAAAAAAGTTCACTTCCAAAATCATCAAATTAAACAAGTAAAAGTATCAGAGATGTCTTTGAACAAAAAACTCAACTTCCAAAATCATCAATTTCAACAAGTAACAATATCAGAGATGTCTTTGAACAAAAAAGTCAACTTCCAAAATCATCAATTTCAACAAGTAACAATATCAGAGATGTCTTTGAACAAAAAAGTTCACTTCCAAAATCATCAATTTCAACAAGTAAATGTATCAGAGATGTCTTTGAACAAAAAAGTTCACTTCCAAAATCATCAATTTCAACAAGTTAAAGTATCAGAGATGTCTTTGAACAAAAAAGTTTACTTCCAAAATTATCAATTTCAACAAGTAAAAGTATCAGAGATGTCTTTGAACATAAAAGTCAACTTCAAAATCATCAATTTTAACAAGTAAAAGTATCAGAGATGTCTGAACAAAAAATTCAACTTGCAAAATCATCAATTTCAACAAGTTAAAGTATCAGAGATGTCTTTGAACAAAAAAGTCAACTTCCAAAATCATCAATTTCAACAAGTAACAATATCAGAGATGTCTTTGAAAAAAAAGTCAACTTCCAAAATCATCAATTTCAACAAGTAACAGTATCAGAGATGTCTTTGAACAAAAAAGTCAACTTCCAAAATCATCAATTTCAACAAGTAACAATATCAGAGATGTCTTTGAACAAAAAAGTTCACTTCCAAAATCATCAATTTCAACAAGTAAATGTATCAGAGATGTCTTTGAACAAAAAAGTTCACTTCCAAAATCATCAAATTAAACAAGTAAAAGTATCAGAGATGTCTTTGAACAAAAAACTCAACTTCCAAAATCATCAATTTCAACAAGTAACAATATCAGAGATGTCTTTGAACAAAAAAGTCAACTTCCAAAATCATCAATTTCAACAAGTAACAATATCAGAGATGTCTTTGAACAAAAAAGTTCACTTCCAAAATCATCAATTTCAACAAGTAAATGTATCAGAGATGTCTTTGAACAAAAAAGTTCACTTCCAAAATCATCAATTTCAACAAGTTAAAGTATCAGAGATGTCTTTGAACAAAAAAGTTTACTTCCAAAATTATCAATTTCAACAAGTAAAAGTATCAGAGATGTCTTTGAACATAAAAGTCAACTTCAAAATCATCAATTTTAACAAGTAAAAGTATCAGAGATGTCTGAACAAAAAATTCAACTTGCAAAATCATCAATTTCAACAAGTTAAAGTATCAGAGATGTCTTTGAACAAAAAAGTCAACTTCCAAAATCATCAATTTCAACAAGTAACAATATCAGAGATGTCTTTGAACAAAAAAGTCAACTTCCAAAATCATCAATTTCAACAAGTAACAGTATCAGAGATGTCTTTGAACAAAAAAGTCAACTTCCAAAATCATCAATTTCAACAAGTAACAATATCAGAGATGTCTTTGAACAAAAAAGTTCACTTCCAAAATCATCAATTTCAACAAGTAAATGTATCAGAGATGTCTTTGAACAAAAAAGTTTACTTCCAAAATCATCAATTTAAACAAGTTAAAGTATCAGAGATGTCTTTGAACAAAAAAGTCAACTTCCAAAATCATCAATTTCAACAAGTAACAGTATCAGAGATGTCTTTGAACAAAAAAGTCAACTTCCAAAATCATCAATTTCAACATGTAAATGTATCAGGGATTTCTTTGAACAAAAAAGTTCACTTCCAAAATCATCAATTTAAACAAGTTAAAGCATCAGAGATGTCTTTGAACAAAAAAGTCAACTTCCAAAATCATCAATTTCAACAAGTAACAATATCAGAGATGTCTTTGAACAAAAAAGTTCACTTCCAAAATCATCAATTTCAACAAGTAACAATATCAGAGATGTCTTTGAACAAAAAAGTTCACTTCCAAAATCATCAATTTCAACAAGTAAATGTATCAGAGATGTCTTTGAACAAAAAAGTTTACTTCCAAAATCATCAATTTAAACAAGTTAAAGTATCAGAGATGTCTTTGAACAAAAAAGTCAACTTCCAAAATCATCAATTTCAACAAGTAACAGTATCAGAGATGTCTTTGAACAAAAAAGTCAACTTCCAAAATCATCAATTTCAACATGTAAATGTATCAGGGATTTCTTTGAACAAAAAAGTTCACTTCCAAAATCATCAATTTAAACAAGTTAAAGCATCAGAGATGTCTTTGAACAAAAAAGTCAACTTCCAAAATCATCAATTTCAACAAGTAACAATATCAGAGATGTCTTTGAACAAAAAAGTTCACTTCCAAAATCATCAATTTCAACAAGTAAATGTATCAGAGATGTCTTTGAACAAAAAAGTCAACTTCCAAAATCATCAATTTCAACAAGTTAAAGTATCAGAGATGTCTTTGAACAAAAAAGTCAACTTCCAAAATCATCAATTTCAACAAGTAAATGTATCAGAGATGTCTTTGAACAAAAAAGTTCACTTCCAAAATCATCAAATTAAACAAGTAAAAGTATCAGAGATGTCTTTGAACAAAAAACTCAACTTCCAAAATCATCAATTTCAACAAGTAACAATATCAGATATGTCTTTGAACAAAAAAGTCAACTTCCAAAATCATCAATTTCAACAAGTAACAATATCAGAGATGTCTTTGAACAAAAAAGTTCACTTCCAAAATCATCAATTTCAACAAGTAAATGTATCAGAGATGTCTTTGAACAAAAAAGTTCACTTCCAAAATGATCAATTTCAACAAGTTAAAGTATCAGAGATGTCTTTGAACAAAAAAGTTTACTTCCAAAATTATCAATTTCAACAAGTAAAAGTATCAGAGATGTCTTTGAACATAAAAGTCAACTTCAAAATCATCAATTTTAACAAGTAAAAGTATCAGAGATGTCTGAACAAAAAATTCAACTTGCAAAATCATCAATTTCAACAAGTTAAAGTATCAGAGATGTCTTTGAACAAAAAAGTCAACTTCCAAAATCATCAATTTCAACAAGTTAAAGTATCAGAGATGTCTTTGAACAAAAAAGTTCACTTCCAAAATCATCAATTTCAACAAGTTAAAGTATCAGAGATGTCTTTGAACAAAAAAGTTCACTTCCAAAATCATCAATTTCAACAAGTTAAAGTATCAGAGATGTCTTTGAACAAAAAAGTCAACTTCCAAAATCATCAATTACAACAAGTAAAAGTATCAGAGATGTCTTTGAACAAAAAAGTTCACTTCCAAAATCATCAAATTAAACAAGTTAAAGTATCAGAGATGTCTTTGAACAAAAAAGTCAACTTCCAAAATCATCAATTTCAACAAGTAACAGTATCAGAGATGTCTTTGAACAAAAAAGTCAACTTCCAAAATCATCAATTTCAACAAGTTAAAGTATCAGAGATGTCTTTGAACAAAAAAGTCAACTTCCAAAATCATCAATTTCAACAAGTAACAATATCAGAGATGTCTTTGAACAAAAAAGTCAACTTCCAAAATCATCAATTTCAACAAGTAACAATATCAGAGATGTCTTTGAACAAAAAAGTCAACTTCCAAAATCATCAATTTCAACAAGTAACAGTATCAGAGATGTCTTTGAACAAAAAAGTCAACTTCCAAAATCATCAATTTCAACAAGTAACAATATCAGAGATGTCTTTGAACAAAAAAGTTCACTTCCAAAATCATCAATTTCAACAAGTAAATGTATCAGAGGTGTCTTTGAACAAAAAAGTTTACTTCCAAAATCATCAATTTAAACAAGTTAAAGTATCAGAGATGTCTTTGAACAAAAAAGTTTACTTCCAAAATCATCAATTTAAACAAGTTAAAGTATCAGAGATGTCTTTGAACAAAAAAGTCAACTTCCAAAATCATCAATTTCAACAAGTAACAGTATCAGAGATGTCTTTGAACAAAAAAGTCAACTTCCAAAATCATCAATTTCAACAAGTAACAATATCAGAGATGTCTTTGAACAAAAAAGTCAACTTCCAAAATCATCAATTTCAACAAGTAACAGTATCAGAGATGTCTTTGAACAAAAAAGTCAACTTCCAAAATCATCAATTTCAACAAGAAACAGTATCAGAGATGTCTTTGAACAAAAAAGTCAACTTCCAAAATCATCAATTTCAACAAGTAACAATATCAGAGATGTCTTTGAACAAAAAAGTTCACTTCCAAAATCATCAATTTCAACAAGTAAATGTATCAGAGATGTCTTTGAACAAAAAAGTTTACTTCCAAAATCATCAATTTAAACAAGTTAAAGTATCAGAGATGTCTTTGAACAAAAAAGTCAACTTCCAAAATCATCAATTTCAACATGTAAATGTATCAGGGATTTCTTTGAACAAAAAAGTCAACTTCCAAAATCATCAATTTCAACATGTAAATGTATCAGGGATTTCTTTGAACAAAAAAGTTCACTTCCAAAATCATCAATTTAAACAAGTTAAAGCATCAGAGATGTCTTTGAACAAAAAAGTCAACTTCCAAAATCATCAATTTCAACAAGTAACAATATCAGAGATGTCTTTGAACAAAAAAGTTCACTTCCAAAATCATCAATTTCAACAAGTAAATGTATCAGAGATGTCTTTGAACAAAAAAGTCAAGTTCCAAAATCATCAATTTCAACAAGTTATAGTATCAGAGATGTCTTTGAACAAAAAAGTCAACTTCCAAAATCATCAATTTCAACAAGTAACAGTATCAGAGATGTCTTTGAACAAAAAAGTCAACTTCCAAAATCATCAATTTCAACATGTAAATGTATCAGGGATTTCTTTGAACAAAAAAGTTCACTTCCAAAATCATCAATTTAAACAAGTTAAAGTATCAGAGATGTCTTTGAACAAAAAAGTCAACTTCCAAAATCATCAATTTCAACAAGTAACAATATCAGAGATGTCTTTGAACAAAAAAGTCAACTTCCAAAATCATCAATTTCAACAAGTAACAGTATCAGAGATGTCTTTGAACAAAAAAGTCAACTTCCAAAATCATCAATTTCAACAAGTAACAATATCAGAGATGTCTTTGAACAAAAAAGTCAACTTCTAAAATCATCAATTTCAACAAGTAACAATATCAGAGATGTCTTTGAACAAAAAAGTTCACTTCCAAAATCATCAATTTCAACAAGTAAATGTATCAGAGATGTCTTTGAACAAAAAAGTTCACTTCCAAAATCATCAATTTCAACAAGTAGCAATATCAGAGATGTCTTTGAACAAAAAAGTCAACTTCCAAAATCATCAATTTCAACAAGTAACAGTATCAGAGATGTCTTTGAACAAAAAAGTCAACTTCCAAAATCATCAATTTCAACAAGTAACAATATCAGAGATGTCTTTGAACAAAAAAGTCAACTTCCAAAATCATCAATTTCAACAAGTAACAATATCAGAGATGTCTTTGAACAAAAAAGTCAACTTCCAAAATCATCAATTTCAACAAGTAACAGTATCAGAGATGTCTTTGAACAAAAAAGTCAACTTCCAAAATCATCAATTTCAACAAGTAACAATATCAGAGATGTCTTTGAACAAAAAAGTTCACTTCCAAAATCATCAATTTCAACAAGTAAATGTATCAGAGATGTCTTTGAACAAAAAAGTTTACTTCCAAAATCATCAATTTAAACAAGTTAAAGTATCAGAGATGTCTTTGAACAAAAAAGTTTACTTCCAAAATTATCAATTTCAACAAGTAAAAGTATCAGAGATGTCTTTGAACATAAAAGTCAACTTCAAAATCATCAATTTTAACAAGTAAAAGTATCAGAGATGTCTGAACAAAAAATTCAACTTGCAAAATCATCAATTTCAACAAGTTAAAGTATCAGAGATGTCTTTGAACAAAAAAGTCAACTTCCAAAATCATCAATTTCAACAAGTTAAAGTATCAGAGATGTCTTTGAACAAAAAAGTTCACTTCCAAAATCATCAATTTCAACAAGTTAAAGTATCAGAGATGTCTTTGAACAAAAAAGTTCACTTCCAAAATCATCAATTTCAACAAGTTAAAGTATCAGAGATGTCTTTGAACAAAAAAGTCAACTTCCAAAATCATCAATTACAACAAGTAAAAGTATCAGAGATGTCTTTGAACAAAAAAGTTCATCTTCAAAATCATCAATTACAACAAGTAAAAGTATCAGAGATGTCTTTGAACAAAAAAGTTCACTTCCAAAATCATCAATTTCAACAAGTAAAAGTATCAGAGATGTCTTTGAACAAAAAAGTTCACTTCCAAAATCATCAATTTCAACAAGTAAAAGTATCAGAGATGTCTTTGAACAAAAAAGTTCATCTCCAAAATCATCAATTTCAACAAGTAAAAGTATCAGAGATGTCTTTGAACAAAAAATTCAACTTGCAAAATCATCAATTACAACAAGTAAAAGTATCAGAGATGTCTTTGAACAAAAAAGTCAACTTCCAAAATCATCAATTTCAACAAGTAACAGTATCAGAGATGTCTTTGAACAAAAAAGTCAACTTCCAAAATCATCAATTTCAACAAGTAACAATATCAGAGATGTCTTTGAACAAAAAAGTCAACTTCCAAAATCATCAATTTCAACAAGTAACAATATCAGAGATGTCTTTGAACAAAAAAGTTCACTTCCAAGATCATCAATTTCAACAAGTAAATGTATCAGAGATGTCTTTAAACAAAAAAGTTCACTTCCAAAATCATCAATTTCAACAAGTAACAATATCAGAGATGTCTTTGAACAAAAAAGTCAACTTCCAAAATCATCAATTTCAACAAGTAACAGTATCAGAGATGTCTTTGAACAAAAAAGTCAACTTCCAAAATCATCAATTTCAACAAGTAACAATATCAGAGATGTCTTTGAACAAAAAAGTCAACTTCCAAAATCATCAATTTCAACAAGTAACAATATCAGAGATGTCTTTGAACAAAAAAGTTCACTTCCAAAATCATCAATTTCAACAAGTAAATGTATCAGAGATGTCTTTGAACAAAAAAGTTCACTTCCAAAATCATCAATTTCAACAAGTAGCAATATCAGAGATGTCTTTGAACAAAAAAGTCAACTTCCAAAATCATCAATTTCAACAAGTAAATGTATCAGAGATGTCTTTGAACAAAAAAGTTTACTTCCAAAATCATCAATTTCAACAAGTAACAATATCAGAGATGTCTTTGAACAAAAAAGTCAACTTCCAAAATCATCAATTTCAACAAGTAACAATATCAGAGATGTCTTTGAACAAAAAAGTCAACTTCCAAAATCATCAATTTCAACAAGTAACAGTATCAGAGATGTCTTTGAACAAAAAAGTCAACTTCCAAAATCATCAATTTCAACAAGTTACAATATCAGAGATGTCTTTGAACAAAAAAGTTCACTTCCAAAATCATCAATTTCAACAAGTAAATGTATCAGAGATGTCTTTGAACAAAAAAGTTTACTTCCAAAATCATCAATTTAAACAAGTTAAAGTATCAGAGATGTCTTTGAACAAAAAAGTTTACTTCCAAAATTATCAATTTCAACAAGTAAAAGTATCAGAGATGTCTTTGAACATAAAAGTCAACTTCAAAATCATCAATTTTAACAAGTAAAAGTATCAGAGATGTCTGAACAAAAAATTCAACTTGCAAAATCATCAATTTCAACAAGTTAAAGTATCAGAGATGTCTTTGAACAAAAAAGTCAACTTCCAAAATCATCAATTTCAACAAGTTAAAGTATCAGAGATGTCTTTGAACAAAAAAGTTCACTTCCAAAATCATCAATTTCAACAAGTTAAAGTATCAGAGATGTCTTTGAACAAAAAAGTTCACTTCCAAAATCATCAATTTCAACAAGTTAAAGTATCACAGATGTCTTTGAACAAAAAAGTCAACTTCCAAAATCATCAATTACAACAAGTAAAAGTATCAGAGATGTCTTTGAACAAAAAAGTTCATCTTCAAAATCATCAATTACAACAAGTAAAAGTATCAGAGATGTCTTTGAACAAAAAAGTTCACTTCCAAAATCATCAATTTCAACAAGTAAAAGTATCAGAGATGTCTTTGAACAAAAAAGTTCACTTCCAAAATCATCAATTTCAACAAGTAAAAGTATCAGAGATGTCTTTGAACAAAAAAGTTCATCTCCAAAATCATCAATTTCAACAAGTAAAAGTATCAGAGATGTCTTTGAACAAAAAATTCAACTTGCAAAATCATCAATTACAACAAGTAAAAGTATCAGAGATGTCTTTGAACAAAAAAGTCAACTTCCAAAATCATCAATTTCAACAAGTAACAGTATCAGAGATGTCTTTGAACAAAAAAGTCAACTTCCAAAATCATCAATTTCAACAAGTAACAATATCAGAGATGTCTTTGAACAAAAAAGTCAACTTCCAAAATCATCAATTTCAACAAGTAACAATATCAGAGATGTCTTTGAACAAAAAAGTTCACTTCCAAAATCATCAATTTCAACAAGTAAATGTATCAGAGATGTCTTTGAACAAAAAAGTTCACTTCCAAAATCATCAATTTCAACAAGTAACAATATCAGAGATGTCTTTGAACAAAAAAGTCAACTTCCAAAATCATCAATTTCAACAAGTAACAGTATCAGAGATGTCTTTGAACAAAAAAGTCAACTTCCAAAATCATCAATTTCAACAAGTAACAATATCAGAGATGTCTTTGAACAAAAAAGTTCACTTCCAAAATCATCAATTTCAACAAGTAAAAGTATCAGAGATGTCTTTGAACAAAAAAGTTCATCTCCAAAATCATCAATTACAACAAGTAAAAGTATCAGAGTTGTCTTTGAACAAAAAATTCAACTTGCAAAATCATCAATTACAACAAGTAAAAGTATCAGAGATGTCTTTGAACAAAAAAGTCAACTTCCAAAATCATCAATTTCAACAAGTAAATGTATCAGGGATTTCTTTGAACAAAAAAGTTCACTTCCAAAATCATCAATTTAAACAAGTTAAAGTATCAGAGATGTCTTTGAACAAAAAAGTCAACTTCCAAAATCATCAATTTCAACAAGTAAATGTATCAGAGATGTCTTTGAACAAAAAAGTTCACTTCCAAAATCATCAAATTAAACATGTAAAAGTATCAGAGATGTCTTTGAACAAAAAACTCAACTTCCAAAATCATCAATTTCAACAAGTAACAGTATCAGAGATGTCTTTGAACAAAAAAGTCAACTTCCAAAATCATCAATTTCAACAAGTAACAATATCAGAGATGTCTTTGAACAAAAAAGTCAACTTCCAAAATCATCAATTTCAACAAGTAACAATATCAGAGATGTCTTTGAACAAAAAAGTTCACTTCCAAAATCATCAATTTCAACAAATAAATGTATCAGAGATGTCTTTGAACAAAAAAGTTCACTTCCAAAATCATCAATTTCAACAAGTAAAAGTATCAGAGATGTCTTTGAACAAAAAAGTTTACTTCCAAAATTATCAATTTCAACAAGTAACAGTATCAGAGATGTCTTTGAACAAAAAAGTTTACTTCCAAAATCATCAATTTAAACAAGTTAAAGTATCAGAGATGTCTTTGAACAAAAAAGTCAACTTCCAAAATCATCAATTTCAACAAGTAACAGTATCAGAGATGTCTTTGAACAAAAAAGTTTACTTCCAAAATCATCAATTTAAACAAATTAAAGTATCAGAGATGTCTTTGAACAAAAAAGTCAACTTCCAAAATCATCAATTTCAACAAGTAACAGTATCAGAGATGTCTTTGAACAAAAAAGTTCACTTCCAAAATCATCAATTTCAACAAGTAAATGTATCAGAGATGTCTTTGAACAAAAAAGTTCACTTCCAAAATCATCAATTTAAACAAGTTAAAGTATCAGAGATGTCTTTGAACAAAAAAGTCAACTTCCAAAATCATCAATTTCAACAAGTAACAGTATCAGAGATGTCTTTGAACAAAAAAGTTCACTTCCAAAATCATCAAATTAAACAAGTTAAAGTATCAGAGATGTCTTTGAACAAAAAAGTCAACTTCCAAAATCATCAATTTCAACAAGTAACAGTATCAGAGATGTCTTTGAACAAAAAAGTCAACTTCCAAAATCATCAATTTCAACAAGTTAAAGTATCAGAGATGTCTTTGAACAAAAAAGTCAACTTCCAAAATCATCAATTTCAACAAGTAACAATATCAGAGATGTCTTTGAACAAAAAAGTCAACTTCCAAAATCATCAATTTCAACAAGTAACAATATCAGAGATGTCTTTGAACAAAAAAGTCAACTTCCAAAATCATCAATTTCAACAAGTAACAGTATCAGAGATGTCTTTGAACAAAAAAGTCAACTTCCAAAATCATCAATTTCAACAAGTAACAATATCAGAGATGTCTTTGAACAAAAAAGTTCACTTCCAAAATCATCAATTTCAACAAGTAAATGTATCAGAGATGTCTTTGAACAAAAAAGTTTACTTCCAAAATCATCAATTTAAACAAGTTAAAGTATCAGAGATGTCTTTGAACAAAAAAGTCAACTTCCAAAATCATCAATTTCAACAAGTAGCAATATCAGAGATGTCTTTGAACAAAAAAGTCAACTTCCAAAATCATCAATTTCAACAAGTAACAGTATCAGAGATGTCTTTGAACAAAAAAGTCAACTTCCAAAATCATCAATTTCAACAAGTAACAATATCAGAGATGTCTTTGAACAAAAAAGTTCACTTCCAAAATCATCAATTTCAACAAGTAAATGTATCAGAGTTGTCTTTGAACAAAAAAGTTCACTTCCAAAATCATTAATTTCAACAAGTAAATGTATCAGAGATGTCTTTGAACAAAAAAGTTTACTTCCAAAATCATCAATTTAAACAAATTAAAGTATCAGAGATGTCTTTGAACAAAAAAGTCAACTTCCAAAATCATCAATTTCAACAAGTAACAGTATCAGAGATGTCTTTGAACAAAAAAGTAAACTTCCAAAATCATCAATTTCAACAAGTAACAATATCAGAGATGTCTTTGAACAAAAAAGTTCACTTCCAAAATCATCAATTTCAACAAGTAAATGTATCAGAGATGTCTTTGAACAAAAAAGTTCACTTCCAAAATCATCAATTTAAACAAGTTAAAGTATCAGAGATGTCTTTGAACAAAAAAGTCAACTTCCAAAATCATCAATTTCAACAAGTAACAGTATCAGAGATGTCTTTGAACAAAAAAGTTCACTTCCAAAATCATCAAATTAAACAAGTTAAAGTATCAGAGATGTCTTTGAACAAAAAAGTCAACTTCCAAAATCATCAATTTCAACAAGTAACAGTATCAGAGATGTCTTTGAACAAAAAAGTCAACTTCCAAAATCATCAATTTCAACAAGTTAAAGTATCAGAGATGTCTTTGAACAAAAAAGTTCACTTCCAAAATCATCAATTTCAACAAGTAAATGTATCAGAGATGTCTTTGAACAAAAAAGTTTACTTCCAAAATCATCAATTTAAACAAGTTAAAGTATCAGAGATGTCTTTGAACAAAAAAGTCAACTTCCAAAATCATCAATTTCAACAAGAAACAGTATCAGAGATGTCTTTGAACAAAAAAGTCAACTTCCAAAATCATCAATTTCAACAAGTAACAATATCAGAGATGTCTTTGAACAAAAAAGTTCACTTCCAAAATCATCAATTTCAACAAGTAAATGTATCAGAGATGTCTTTGAACAAAAAAGTTTACTTCCAAAATTATCAATTTAAACAAGTTAAAGTATCAGAGATGTCTTTGAACAAAAAAGTCAACTTCCAAAATCATCAATTTCAACAAGTAGCAATATCAGAGATGTCTTTGAACAAAAAAGTTTACTTCCAAAATTATCAATTTAAACAAGTTAAAGTATCAGAGATGTCTTTGAACAAAAAAGTCAACTTCCAAAATCATCAATTTGAACAAGTAACAGTATCAGAGATGTCTTTGAACAAAAAAGTCAACTTCCAAAATCATCAATTTCAACAAGTAACAATATCAGAGATGTCTTTGAACAAAAAAGTTTACTTCCAAAATCATCAATTTCAACAAGTAAATGTATCAGAGATGTCTTTGAACAAAAAAGTTCACTTCCAAAATCATTAATTTCAACAAGTAAATGTATCAGAGATGTCTTTGAACAAAAAAGTTTACTTCCAAAATCATCAATTTAAACAAATTAAAGTATCAGAGATGTCTTTGAACAAAAAAGTCAACTTCCAAAATCATCAATTTCAACAAGTAACAGTATCAGAGATGTCTTTGAACAAAAAAGTCAACTTCCAAAATCATCAATTTCAACAAGTTAAAGTATCAGAGATGTCTTTGAACAAAAAAGTCAACTTCCAAAATCATCAATTTCAACAAGTAACAATATCAGAGATGTCTTTGAACAAAAAAGTTCACTTCCAAAATCATCAATTTCAACAAGTAAATGTATCAGAGATGTCTTTGAACAAAAAAGTTCACTTCCAAAATCATCAATTTAAACAAGTTAAAGTATCAGAGATGTCTTTGAACAAAAAAGTCAACTTCCAAAATCATCAATTTCAACAAGTAACAGTATCAGAGATGTCTTTGAACAAAAAAGTTCACTTCCAAAATCATCAAATTAAACAAGTTAAAGTATCAGAGATGTCTTTGAACAAAAAAGTCAACTTCCAAAATCATCAATTTCAACAAGTAACAGTATCAGAGATGTCTTTGAACAAAAAAGTCAACTTCCAAAATCATCAATTTCAACAAGTTAAAGTATCAGAGATGTCTTTGAACAAAAAAGTCAACTTCCAAAATCATCAATTTCAACAAGTAACAATATCAGAGATGTCTTTGAACAAAAAAGTCAACTTCCAAAATCATCAATTTCAACAAGTAACAATATCAGAGATGTCTTTGAACAAAAAAGTCAACTTCCAAAATCATCAATTTCAACAAGTAACAATATCAGAGATGTCTTTGAACAAAAAAGTTCACTTCCAAAATCATCAATTTCAACAAGTAAATGTATCAGAGATGTCTTTGAACAAAAAAGTTCACTTCCAAAATCATCAATTTAAACAAGTTAAAGTATCAGAGATGTCTTTGAACAAAAAAGTTTACTTCCAAAATCATCAATTTAAACAAATTAAAGTATCAGAGATGTCTTTGAACAAAAAAGTCAACTTCCAAAATCATCAATTTCAACAAGTAACAGTAACAGAGATGTCTTTGAACAAAAAAGTCAACTTCCAAAATCATCAATTTCAACAAGTAACAATATCAGAGATGTCTTTGAACAAAAAAGTTCACTTCCAAAATCATCAATTTAAACAAGTAACAGTATCAGAGATGTCTTTGAACAAAAAAGTTTACTTCCAAAATCATCAATTTAAACAAGTTAAAGTATCAGAGATGTCTTTGAACAAAAAAGTCAACTTCCAAAATCATCAATTTCAACAAGTAACAGTATCAGAGATGTCTTTGAACAAAAAAGTCAACTTCCAAAATCATCAATTTCAACAAGTAACAATATCAGAGATGTCTTTGAACAAAAAAGTCAACTTCCAAAATCATCAATTTCAACAAGTTAAAGTATCAGAGATGTCTTTGAACAAAAAAGTCAACTTCCAAAATCATCAATTTCAACAAGTAACAGTATCAGAGATGTCTTTGAACAAAAAAGTTCACTTCCAAAATCATCAAATTAAACAAGTTAAAGTATCAGAGATGTCTTTGAACAAAAAAGTCAACTTCCAAAATCATCAATTTCAACAAGTAACAGTATCAGAGATGTCTTTGAACAAAAAAGTCAACTTCCAAAATCATCAATTTCAACAAGTTAAAGTATCAGAGATGTCTTTGAACAAAAAAGTCAACTTCCAAAATCATCAATTTCAACAAGTAACAATATCAGAGATGTCTTTGAACAAAAAAGTCAACTTCCAAAATCATCAATTTCAACAAGTAACAATATCAGAGATGTCTTTGAACAAAAAAGTCAACTTCCAAAATCATCAATTTCAACAAGTAACAATATCAGAGATGTCTTTGAACAAAAAAGTTCACTTCCAAAATCATCAATTTCAACAAGTAAATGTATCAGAGATGTCTTTGAACAAAAAAGTTCACTTCCAAAATCATCAATTTAAACAAGTAAAAGTATCAGAGATGTCTTTGAACAAAAAAGTTTACTTCCAAAATCATCAATTTAAACAAATTAAAGTATCAGAGATGTCTTTGAACAAAAAAGTCAACTTCCAAAATCATCAATTTCAACAAGTAACAGTAACAGAGATGTCTTTGAACAAAAAAGTCAACTTCCAAAATCATCAATTTCAACAAGTAACAATATCAGAGATGTCTTTGAACAAAAAAGTTCACTTCCAAAATCATCAATTTAAACAAGTAACAGTATCAGAGATGTCTTTGAACAAAAAAGTTTACTTCCAAAATCATCAATTTAAACAAGTTAAAGTATCAGAGATGTCTTTGAACAAAAAAGTCAACTTCCAAAATCATCAATTTCAACAAGTAACAGTATCAGAGATGTCTTTGAACAAAAAAGTCAACTTCCAAAATCATCAATTTCAACAAGTAACAATATCAGAGATGTCTTTGAACAAAAAAGTCAACTTCCAAAATCATCAATTTCAACAAGTTAAAGTACTCGTATCAGAGATGTCTTTGAACAAAAAAGTCAACTTCCAAAATCATCAATTTCAACAAGTAACAATATCAGAGATGTCTTTGAACAAAAAAGTTCACTTCCAAAATCATCAATTTCAACAAGTAAATGTATCAGAGATGTCTTTGAACAAAAAAGTTCACTTCCAAAATCATCAATTTAAACAAGTTAAAGTATCAGAGATGTCTTTGAACAAAAAAGTCAACTTCCAAAATCATCAATTTCAACAAGTAGCAATATCAGAGATGTCTTTGAACAAAAAAGTCAACTTCCAAAATCATCAATTTCAACAAGTAACAGTATCAGAGATGTCTTTGAACAAAAAAGTCAACTTCCAAAATCATCAATTTCAACAAGTAACAATATCAGAGATGTCTTTGAACAAAAAAGTTCACTTCCAAAATCATCAATTTCAACAAGTAAATGTATCAGAGATGTCTTTGAACAAAAAAGTTCACTTCCAAAATCATTAATTTCAACAAGTAAATGTATCAGAGATGTCTTTGAACAAAAAAGTTCACTTCCAAAATCATCAATTTAAACAAATTAAAGTATCAGAGATGTCTTTGAACAAAAAAGTCAACTTCCAAAATCATCAATTTCAACAAGTAACAGTATCAAAGATGTCTTTGAACAAAAAAGTCAACTTCCAAAATCATCAATTTCAACAAGTTAAAGTATCAGAGATGTCTTTGAACAAAAAAGTCAACTTCCAAAATCATCAATTTCAACAAGTAACAATATCAGAGATGTCTTTGAACAAAAAAGTCAACTTCCAAAATCATCAATTTCAACAAGTAACAGTATCAGAAATGTCTTTGAACAAAAAAGTTCACTTCCAAAATCATCAATTTAAACAAGTTAAAGTATCAGAGATGTCTTTGAACAAAAAAGTCAACTTCCAAAATCATCAATTTCAACAAGTAACAGTATCAGAGATGTCTTTGAACAAAAAAGTTCACTTCCAAAATCATCAAATTAAACAAGTTAAAGTATCAGAGATGTCTTTGAACAAAAAAGTCAACTTCCAAAATCATCAATTTCAACAAGTAACAGTATCAGAGATGTCTTTGAACAAAAAAGTCAACTTCCAAAATCATCAATTTCAACAAGTTAAAGTATCAGAGATGTCTTTGAACAAAAAAGTCAACTTCCAAAATCATCAATTTCAACAAGTAACAATATCAGAGATGTCTTTGAACAAAAAAGTCAACTTCCAAAATCATCAATTTCAACAAGTAACAATATCAGAGATGTCTTTGAACAAAAAAGTCAACTTCCAAAATCATCAATTTCAAAAAGTAACAATATCAGAGATGTCTTTGAACAAAAAAGTCAACTTCCAAAATCATCAATTTCAACAAGTAACAGTATCAGAGATGTCTTTGAACAAAAAAGTCAACTTCCAAAATCATCAATTTCAACAAGTAACAATATCAGAGATGTCTTTGAACAAAAAAGTTCACTTCCAAAATCATCAATTTCAACAAGTAAATGTATCAGAGATGTCTTTGAACAAAAAAGTTCACTTCCAAAATCATTAATTTCAACAAGTAAATGTATCAGAGATGTCTTTGAACAAAAAAGTTCACTTCCAAAATCATCAATTTAAACAAATTAAAGTATCAGAGATGTCTTTGAACAAAAAAGTCAACTTCCAAAATCATCAATTTCAACAAGTAACAGTATCAGAGATGTCTTTGAACAAAAAAGTCAACTTCCAAAATCATCAATTTCAACAAGTTAAAGTATCAGAGATGTCTTTGAACAAAAAAGTCAACTTCCAAAATCATCAATTTCAACAAGTAACAATATCAAAGATGTCTTTGAACAAAAAAGTTCACTTCCAAAATCATCAATTTCAACAAGTAAATGTATCAGAGATGTCTTTGAACAAAAAAGTTCACTTCCAAAATCATCAATTTAAACAAGTTAAAGTATCAGAGATGTCTTTGAACAAAAAAGTCAACTTCCAAAATCATCAATTTCAACAAGTAACAGTATCAGAGATGTCTTTGAACAAAAAAGTTCACTTCCAAAATCATCAAATTAAACAAGTTAAAGTATCAGAGATGTCTTTGAACAAAAAAGTCAACTTCCAAAATCATCAATTTCAACAAGTAACAGTATCAGAGATGTCTTTGAACAAAAAAGTCAACTTCCAAAATCATCAATTTCAACAAGTTAAAGTATCAGAGATGTCTTTGAACAAAAAAGTCAACTTCCAAAATCATCAATTTCAACAAGTAACAATATCAGAGATGTCTTTGAACAAAAAAGTCAACTTCCAAAATCATCAATTTCAACAAGTAACAATATCAGAGATGTCTTTGAACAAAAAAGTCAACTTCCAAAATCATCAATTTCAACAAGTAACAATATCAGAGATGTCTTTGAACAAAAAAGTTCATTTCCAAAATCATCAATTTCAACAAGTAAATGTATCAGAGATGTCTTTGAACAAAAAAGTTCACTTCCAAAATCATCAATTTAAACAAGTTAAAGTATCAGAGATGTCTTTGAACAAAAAAGTTTACTTCCAAAATCATCAATTTAAACAAATTAAAGTATCAGAGATGTCTTTGAACAAAAAAGTCAACTTCCAAAATCATCAATTTCAACAAGTAACAGTAACAGAGATGTCTTTGAACAAAAAAGTCAACTTCCAAAATCATCAATTTCAACAAGTAACAATATCAGAGATGTCTTTGAACAAAAAAGTTCACTTCCAAAATCATCAATTTAAACAAGTAACAGTATCAGAGATGTCTTTGAACAAAAAAGTTTACTTCCAAAATCATCAATTTAAACAAGTTAAAGTATCAGAGATGTCTTTGAACAAAAAAGTCAACTTCCAAAATCATCAATTTCAACAAGTAACAGTATCAGAGATGTCTTTGAACAAAAAAGTCAACTTCCAAAATCATCAATTTCAACAAGTAACAATATCAGAGATGTCTTTGAACAAAAAAGTCAACTTCCAAAATCATCAATTTCAACAAGTTAAAGTATCAGAGATGTCTTTGAACAAAAAAGTCAACTTCCAAAATCATCAAATTCAACAAGTAACAATATCAGAGATGTCTTTGAACAAAAAAGTTCACTTCCAAAATCATCAATTTCAACAAGTAAATGTATCAGAGATGTCTTTGAACAAAAAAGTTCACTTCCAAAATCATCAATTTAAACAAGTTAAAGTATCAGAGATGTCTTTGAACAAAAAAGTTTACTTCCAAAATCATCAATTTAAACAAATTAAAGTATCAGAGATGTCTTTGAACAAAAAAGTCAACTTCCAAAATCATCAATTTCAACAAGTAACAGTATCAGAGATGTCTTTGAACAAAAAAGTCAACTTCCAAAATCATCAATTTCAACAAGTAACAATATCAGAGATGTCTTTGAACAAAAAAGTTCACTTCCAAAATCATCAATTTCAACAAGTAAATGTATCAGAGATGTCTTTGAACAAAAAAGTTCACTTCCAAAATCATCAATTTCAACAAGTAACAGTATCAGAGATGTCTTTGAACAAAAAAGTCAACTTCCAAAATCATCAATTTCAACAAGTAACAATATCAGAGATGTCTTTGAACAAAAAAGTCAACTTCCAAAATCATCAATTTCAACAAGTAACAGTATCAGAGATGTCTTTGAACAAAAAAGTCAACTTCCAAAATCATCAATTTCAACAAGTAACAATATCAGAGATGTCTTTGAACAAAAAAGTCAACTTCCAAAATCATCAATTTCAACAAGTAACAGTATCAGAGAAGTCTTTGAACAAAAAAGTCAACTTCCAAAATCATCAATTTCAACAAGTTAAAGTATCAGAGATGTCTTTGAACAAAAAAGTCAACTTCCAAAATCATCAATTTCAACAAGTAACAATATCAGAGATGTCTTTGAACAAAAAAGTCAACTTCCAAAATCATCAATTTCAACAAGTAACAATATCAGAGATGTCTTTGAACAAAAAAGTTCACTTCCAAAATCATCAATTTCAACAAGTAAATGTATCAGAGATGTCTTTGAACAAAAAAGTTTACTTCCAAAATCATCAATTTATACAAGTTAAAGTATCAGAGATGTCTTTGAACAAAAAAGTCAACTTCCAAAATCATCAATTTCAACAAGTAGCAATATCAGAGATGTCTTTGAACAAAAAAGTCAACTTCCAAAATCATCAATTTCAACAAGTAACAGTATCAGAGATGTCTTTGAACAAAAAAGTCAACTTCCAAAATCATCAATTTCAACAAGTAACAATATCAGAGATGTCTTTGAACAAAAAAGTCAACTTCCAAAATCATCAATTTCAACAAGTAACAATATCAGAGATGTCTTTGAACAAAAAAGTTCACTTCCAAAATCATCAATTTCAACAAGTAAATGTATCAGAGATGTCTTTGAACAAAAAAGTTCACTTCCAAAATCATCAATTTCAACAAGTAACAATATCAGAGATGTCTTTGAACAAAAAAGTCAACTTCCAAAATCATCAATTTCAACAAGTAACAGTATCAGAGATGTCTTTGAACAAAAAAGTCAACTTCCAAAATCATCAATTTCAACAAGTAACAATATCAGAGATGTCTTTGAACAAAAAAGTCAACTTCCAAAATCATCAATTTCAACAAGTAACAATATCAGAAATGTCTTTGAACAAAAAAGTCAACTTCCAAAATCATCAATTTCAACAAGTTAAAGTATCAGAGATGTCTTTGAACAAAAAAGTTCACTTCCAAAATCATCAATTTCAACAAGTTAAAGTATCAGAGATGTCTTTGAACAAAAAAGTTCACTTCCAAAATCATCAATTTCAACAAGTTAAAGTATCAGAGATGTCTTTGAACAAAAAAGTCAACTTCCAAAATCATCAATTACAACAAGTAAAAGTATCAGAGATGTCTATGAACAAAAAAGTTCATCTCCAAAATCATCAATTACAACAAGTAAAAGTATCAGAGATGTCTTTGAACAAAAAAGTTCACTTCCAAAATCATCAATTTCAACAAGTAAAAGTATCAGAGATGTCTTTGAACAAAAAATTCAACTTGCAAAATCATCAATTACAACAAGTAAAAGTATCAGAGATGTCTTTGAACAAAAAAGTTCACTTCCAAAATCATCAATTTAAACAAGTAACAGTATCAGAGATGTCTTTGAACAAAAAAGTTCACTTCCAAAATCATCAATTTAAACAAGTTAAAGTATCAGAGATGTCTTTGAACAAAAAAGTCAACTTCCAAAATCATCAATTTCAACAAGTAACAGTATCAGAGATGTCTTTGAACAAAAAAGTTCACTTCCAAAATCATCAAATTAAACAAGTTAAAGTATCAGAGATGTCTTTGAACATAAAAGTCAACTTCAAAATCATCAATTTTAACAAGTAAAAGTATCAGAGGTGTCTTTGAACAAAAAAGTTCACTTCCAAAATCATCAATTTCAACAAGTAAAAGTATCAGAGATGTCTTTGAACAAAAAATTCAACTTGCAAAATCATCAATTACAACAAGTAAAAGTATCAGAGATGTCTTTGAACAAAAAAGTCAACTTCCAAAATCATCAATTTCAACAAGTAAATGTATCAGAGATTTCTTTGAACAAAAAAGTTCACTTCCAAAATCATCAATTTAAACAAGTTAAAGTATCAGAGATGTCTTTGAACAAAAAAGTCAACTTCCAAAATCATCAATTTCAACAAGTAAATGTATCAGAGATGTCTTTTAACAAAAAAGTTCACTTCCAAAATCATCAAATTAAACAAGTTTAAGTATCAGAGATGTCTTTGAACATAAAAGTCAACTTCAAAATCATCAATTTTAACAAGTAAAAGTATCAGAGATGTCTGAACAAAAAAATTAAACTTGCAAAATCATCAATTTCAACAAGTTAAAGTATCAGAGATGTCTTTGAACAAAAAAGTCAACTTCCAAAATCATCAATTTCAACAAGTTAAAGTATCAGAGATGTCTTTGAACAAAAAAGTTCACTTCCAAAATCATCAATTTCAACAAGTTAAAGTATCAGAGATGTCTTTGAACCAAAAAGTCAACTTCCAAAATCATCAATTACAACAAGTAAAAGTATCAGAGATGTCTATGAACAAAAAAGTTCATCTCCAAAATCATCAATTACAACAAGTAAAAGTATCAGAGATGTCTTTGAACAAAAAAGTTCACTTCCAAAATCATCAATTTCAACAAGTAAAAGTATCAGAGATGTCTTTGAACAAAAAAGTTCACTTCCAAAATCATCAATTTAAACAAGTTAAAGTATCAGAGATGTCTTTGAACAAAAAAGTCAACTTCCAAAATCATCAATTTCAACAAGTAACAGTATCAGAGATGTCTTTGAACAAAAAAGTTCACTTCCAAAATCATCAAATTAAACAAGTAACAGTATCAGAGATGTCTTTGAACAAAAAAGTCAACTTCCAAAATCATCAATTTAAAAAGTAACAATATCAGAGATGTCTTTGAACAAAAAAGTCAACTTCCAAAATCATCAATTTCAACAAGTAACAATATCAGAGATGTCTTTGAACAAAAAAGTCAACTTCCAAAATCATCAATTTCAACAAGTTAAAGTATCAGAGATGTCTTTGAACAAAAAAGTTCACTTCCAAAATCATCAATTTCAACAAGTTAAAGTATCAGAGATGTCTTTGAACAAAAAAGTCAACTTCCAAAATCATCAATTTCAACAAGTAACAATATCAGAGATGTCTTTGAACAAAAAAGTCAACTTCCAAAATCATCAATTTCAACAAGTAACAATATCAGAGATGTCTTTGAACAAAAAAGTTCACTTCCAAAATCATCAATTTCAACAAGTAAATGTATCAGAGATGTCTTTGAACAAAAAAGTTTACTTCCAAAATCATCAATTTATACAAGTTAAAGTATCAGAGATGTCTTTGAACAAAAAAGTCAACTTCCAAAATCATCAATTTCAACAAGTAGCAATATCAGAGATGTCTTTGAACAAAAAAGTCAACTTCCAAAATCATCAATTTCAACAAGTAACAGTATCAGAGATGTCTTTGAACAAAAAAGTCAACTTCCAAAATCATCAATTTCAACAAGTAACAATATCAGAGATGTCTTTGAACAAAAAAGTCAACTTCCAAAATCATCAATTTCAACAAGTAACAATATCAGAGATGTCTTTGAACAAAAAAGTTCACTTCCAAAATCATCAATTTCAACAAGTAAATGTATCAGAGATGTCTTTGAACAAAAAAGTTCACTTCCAAAATCATCAATTTCAACAAGTAACAATATCAGAGATGTCTTTGAACAAAAAAGTCAACTTCCAAAATCATCAATTTCAACAAGTAACAGTATCAGAGATGTCTTTGAACAAAAAAGTCAACTTCCAAAATCATCAATTTCAACAAGTAACAATATCAGAGATGTCTTTGAACAAAAAAGTCAACTTCCAAAATCATCAATTTCAACAAGTAACAATATCAGAAATGTCTTTGAACAAAAAAGTCAACTTCCAAAATCATCAATTTCAACAAGTTAAAGTATCAGAGATGTCTTTGAACAAAAAAGTTCACTTCCAAAATCATCAATTTCAACAAGTTAAAGTATCAGAGATGTCTTTGAACAAAAAAGTTCACTTCCAAAATCATCAATTTCAACAAGTTAAAGTATCAGAGATGTCTTTGAACAAAAAAGTCAACTTCCAAAATCATCAATTACAACAAGTAAAAGTATCAGAGATGTCTATGAACAAAAAAGTTCATCTCCAAAATCATCAATTACAACAAGTAAAAGTATCAGAGATGTCTTTGAACAAAAAAGTTCACTTCCAAAATCATCAATTTCAACAAGTAAAAGTATCAGAGATGTCTTTGAACAAAAAATTCAACTTGCAAAATCATCAATTACAACAAGTAAAAGTATCAGAGATGTCTTTGAACAAAAAAGTTCACTTCCAAAATCATCAATTTAAACAAGTAACAGTATCAGAGATGTCTTTGAACAAAAAAGTTCACTTCCAAAATCATCAATTTAAACAAGTTAAAGTATCAGAGATGTCTTTGAACAAAAAAGTCAACTTCCAAAATCATCAATTTCAACAAGTAACAGTATCAGAGATGTCTTTGAACAAAAAAGTTCACTTCCAAAATCATCAAATTAAACAAGTTAAAGTATCAGAGATGTCTTTGAACATAAAAGTCAACTTCAAAATCATCAATTTTAACAAGTAAAAGTATCAGAGGTGTCTTTGAACAAAAAAGTTCACTTCCAAAATCATCAATTTCAACAAGTAAAAGTATCAGAGATGTCTTTGAACAAAAAATTCAACTTGCAAAATCATCAATTACAACAAGTAAAAGTATCAGAGATGTCTTTGAACAAAAAAGTCAACTTCCAAAATCATCAATTTCAACAAGTAAATGTATCAGAGATTTCTTTGAACAAAAAAGTTCACTTCCAAAATCATCAATTTAAACAAGTTAAAGTATCAGAGATGTCTTTGAACAAAAAAGTCAACTTCCAAAATCATCAATTTCAACAAGTAAATGTATCAGAGATGTCTTTTAACAAAAAAGTTCACTTCCAAAATCATCAAATTAAACAAGTTTAAGTATCAGAGATGTCTTTGAACATAAAAGTCAACTTCAAAATCATCAATTTTAACAAGTAAAAGTATCAGAGATGTCTGAACAAAAAAATTAAACTTGCAAAATCATCAATTTCAACAAGTTAAAGTATCAGAGATGTCTTTGAACAAAAAAGTCAACTTCCAAAATCATCAATTTCAACAAGTTAAAGTATCAGAGATGTCTTTGAACAAAAAAGTTCACTTCCAAAATCATCAATTTCAACAAGTTAAAGTATCAGAGATGTCTTTGAACCAAAAAGTCAACTTCCAAAATCATCAATTACAACAAGTAAAAGTATCAGAGATGTCTATGAACAAAAAAGTTCATCTCCAAAATCATCAATTACAACAAGTAAAAGTATCAGAGATGTCTTTGAACAAAAAAGTTCACTTCCAAAATCATCAATTTCAACAAGTAAAAGTATCAGAGATGTCTTTGAACAAAAAAGTTCACTTCCAAAATCATCAATTTAAACAAGTTAAAGTATCAGAGATGTCTTTGAACAAAAAAGTCAACTTCCAAAATCATCAATTTCAACAAGTAACAGTATCAGAGATGTCTTTGAACAAAAAAGTTCACTTCCAAAATCATCAAATTAAACAAGTAACAGTATCAGAGATGTCTTTGAACAAAAAAGTCAACTTCCAAAATCATCAATTTAAAAAGTAACAATATCAGAGATGTCTTTGAACAAAAAAGTCAACTTCCAAAATCATCAATTTCAACAAGTAACAATATCAGAGATGTCTTTGAACAAAAAAGTCAACTTCCAAAATCATCAATTTCAACAAGTTAAAGTATCAGAGATGTCTTTGAACAAAAAAGTTCACTTCCAAAATCATCAATTTCAACAAGTTAAAGTATCAGAGATGTCTTTGAACAAAAAAGTCAACTTCCAAAATCATCAATTTCAACAAGTAAATGTATCAGAGATGTCTTTGAACAAAAAAGTCAACTTCCAAAATCATCAATTACAACAAGTAAAAGTATCAGAGATGTCTTTGAACAAAAAAGTTCACTTCCAAAATCATCAATTACAACAAGTAAAAGTATCAGAGATGTCTTTGAACAAAAAAGTTCACTTCCAAAATCATCAATTTAAACAAGTTAAAGTATCAGAGATGTCTTTGAACAAAAAAGTCAACTTCCAAAATCATCAATTTCAACAAGTAACAGTATCAGAGATGTCTTTGAACAAAAAAGTTCACTTCCAAAATCATCAAATTAAACAAGTAACAGTATCAGAGATGTCTTTGAACAAAAAAGTCAACTTCCAAAATCATCAATTTTAACAAGTAACAATATCAGAGATGTCTTTGAACAAAAAAGTTCATCTCCAAAATCATCAATTACAACAAGTAAAAGTATCAGAGATGTCTTTGAACAAAAAAGTTCACTTCCAAAATCATCAATTTCAACAAGTAAAAGTATCAGAGATGTCTTTGAACAAAAAAGTTCACTTCCAAAATCATCAATTTAAACAAGTTAAAGTATCAGAGATGTCTTTGAACAAAAAAGTCAACTTCCAAAATCATCAATTTCAACAAGTAACAGTATCAGAGATGTCTTTGAACAAAAAAGTCAACTTCCAAAATCATCAATTACAACAAGTAAAAGTATCAGAGATGTCTATGAACAAAAAAGTTCATCTCCAAAATCATCAATTACAACAAGTAAAAGTATCAGAGATGTCTTTGAACAAAAAAGTTCACTTCCAAAATCATCAATTTAAACAAGTAACAGTATCAGAGATGTCTTTGAACAAAAAAGTCACCTTCCAAAATCATCAAATTAAACAAGTTAAAGTATCAGAGATGTCTTTGAACATAAAAGTCAACTTCAAAATCATCAATTTTAACAAGTAAAAGTATCAGAGGTGTCTTTGAACAAAAAAGTTCACTTCCAAAATCATCAATTTCAACAAGTAAAAGTATCAGAGATGTCTTTGAACAAAAAAGTTCATCTCCAAAATCATCAATTACAACAAGTAAAAGTATCAGAGATGTCTTTGAACAAAAAATTCAACTTGCAAAATCATCAATTACAACAAGTAAAAGTATCAGAGATGTCTTTGAACAAAAAAGTCAACTTCCAAAATCATCAATTTCAACAAGTAAATGTATCAGAGATTTCTTTGAACAAAAAAGTTCACTTCCAAAATCATCAATTTAAACAAGTTAAAGTATCAGAGATGTCTTTGAACAAAAAAGTCAACTTCCAAAATCATCAATTTCAACAAGTAAATGTATCAGAGATGTCTTTTAACAAAAAAGTTCACTTCCAAAATCATCAAATTAAACAAGTTAAAGTATCAGAGATGTCTTTGAACATAAAAGTCAACTTCAAAATCATCAATTTTAACAAGTAAAAGTATCAGAGATGTCTGAACAAAAAATTCAACTTGCAAAATCATCAATTTCAACAAGTTAAAGTATCAGAGATGTCTTTGAACAAAAAAGTCAACTTCCAAAATCATCAATTTCAACAAGTTAAAGTATCAGAGATGTCTTTGAACAAAAAAGTTCACTTCCAAAATCATCAATTTCAACAAGTTAAAGTATCAGAGATGTCTTTGAACAAAAAAGTTCACTTCCAAAATCATCAATTTCAACAAGTTAAAGTATCAGAGATGTCTTTGAACAAAAAAGTCAACTTCCAAAATCATCAATTACAACAAGTAAAAGTATCAGAGATGTCTATGAACAAAAAAGTTCATCTCCAAAATCATCAATTACAACAAGTAAAAGTATCAGAGATGTCTTTGAACAAAAAAGTTCACTTCCAAAATCATCAATTTCAACAAGTAAAAGTATCAGAGATGTCTTTGAACAAAAAAGTTCACTTCCAAAATCATCAATTTAAACAAGTTAAAGTATCAGAGATGTCTTTGAACAAAAAAGTCAACTTCCAAAATCATCAATTTCAACAAGTAACAGTATCAGAGATGTCTTTGAACAAAAAAGTTCACTTCCAAAATCATCAAATTAAACAAGTTAAAGTATCAGAGATGTCTTTGAACATAAAAGTCAACTTCAAAATCATCAATTTTAACAAGTAAAAGTATCAGAGGTGTCTTTGAACAAAAAAGTTCACTTCCAAAATCATCAATTTCAACAAGTAAAAGTATCAGAGATGTCTTTGAACAAAAAAGTTCATCTCCAAAATCATCAATTACAACAAGTAAAAGTATCAGAGATGTCTTTGAACAAAAAATTCAACTTGCAAAATCATCAATTACAACAAGTAAAAGTATCAGAGATGTCTTTGAACAAAAAAGTCAACTTCCAAAATCATCAATTTCAACAAGTAAATGTATCAGAGATTTCTTTGAACAAAAAAGTTCACTTCCAAAATCATCAATTTAAACATGTTAAAGTATCAGAGATGTCTTTGAACAAAAAAGTCAACTTCCAAAATCATCAATTTCAACAAGTAAATGTATCAGAGATGTCTTTTAACAAAAAAGTTCACTTCCAAAATCATCAATTTCAACAAGTTAAAGTATCAGAGATGTCTTTGAACAAAAAAGTCAACTTCCAAAATCATCAATTTCAACAAGTTAAAGTATCAGAGATGTCTTTGAACAAAAAAGTTCACTTCCAAAATCATCAATTTCAACAAGTTAAAGTATCAGAGATGTCTTTGAACAAAAAAGTTCACTTCCAAAATCATCAATTTCAACAAGTTAAAGTATCAGAGATGTCTTTGAACAAAAAAGTCAACTTCCAAAATCATCAATTACAACAAGTAAAAGTATCAGAGATGTCTATGAACAAAAAAGTTCATCTCCAAAATCATCAATTACAACAAGTAAAAGTATCAGAGATGTCTTTGAACAAAAAAGTTCACTTCCAAAATCATCAATTTCAACAAGTAAAAGTATCAGAGATGTCTTTGAACAAAAAAGTTCACTTCCAAAATCATCAATTTAAACAAGTTAAAGTATCAGAGATGTCTTTGAACAAAAAAGTCAACTTCCAAAATCATCAATTTCAACAAGTAACAGTATCAGAGATGTCTTTGAACAAAAAAGTTCACTTCCAAAATCATCAAATTAAACAAGTTAAAGTATCAGAGATGTCTTTGAACATAAAAGTCAACTTCAAAATCATCAATTTTAACAAGTAAAAGTATCAGAGGTGTCTTTGAACAAAAAAGTTCACTTCCAAAATCATCAATTTCAACAAGTAAAAGTATCAGAGATGTCTTTGAACAAAAAAGTTCATCTCCAAAATCATCAATTACAACAAGTAAAAGTATCAGAGATGTCTTTGAACAAAAAATTCAACTTGCAAAATCATCAATTACAACAAGTAAAAGTATCAGAGATGTCTTTGAACAAAAAAGTCAACTTCCAAAATCATCAATTTCAACAAGTAGCAATATCAGAGATGTCTTTGAACAAAAAAGTCAACTTCCAAAATCATCAATTTCAACAAGTAACAGTATCAGAGATGTCTTTGAACAAAAAAGTTCACTTCCAAAATCATCAAATTAAACAAGTTAAAGTATCAGAGATGTCTTTGAACAAAAAAGTCAACTTCCAAAATCATCAATTTCAACAAGTAACAGTATCAGAGATGTCTTTGAACAAAAAAGTCAACTTCCAAAATCATCAATTTCAACAAGTTAAAGTATCAGAGATGTCTTTGAACAAAAAAGTTCACTTCCAAAATCATCAATTTCAACAAGTAAATGTATCAGAGATGTCTTTGAACAAAAAAGTTTACTTCCAAAATCATCAATTTAAACAAGTTAAAGAATCAGAGATGTCTTTGAACAAAAAAGTCAACTTCCAAAATCATCAATTTCAACAAGAAACAGTATCAGAGATGTCTTTGAACAAAAAAGTCAACTTCCAAAATCATCAATTTCAACAAGTAACAATATCAGAGATGTCTTTGAACAAAAAAGTTCACTTCCAAAATCATCAATTTCAACAAGTAAATGTATCAGAGATGTCTTTGAACAAAAAAGTTTTCTTCCAAAATTATCAATTTAAACAAGTTAAAGTATCAGAGATGTCTTTGAACAAAAAAGTCAACTTCCAAAATCATCAATTTCAACAAGTAGCAATATCAGAGATGTCTTTGAACAAAAAAGTCAACTTCCAAAATCATCAATTTGAACAAGTAACAGTATCAGAGATGTCTTTGAACAAAAAAGTCAACTTCCAAAATCATCAATTTCAACAAGTAACAATATCAGAGATGTCTTTGAACAAAAAAGTTCACTTCCAAAATCATCAATTTCAACAAGTAAATGTATCAGAGATGTCTTTGAACAAAAAAGTTCACTTCCAAAATCATTAATTTCAATAAGTAAATGTATCAGAGATGTCTTTGAACAAAAAAGTTTACTTCCAAAATCATCAATTTAAACAAATTAAAGTATCAGAGATGTCTTTGAACAAAAAAGTCAACTTCCAAAATCATCAATTTCAACAAGTAACAGTATCAGAGATGTCTTTGAACAAAAAAGTCAACTTCCAAAATCATCAATTTCAACAAGTTAAAGTATCAGAGATGTCTTTGAACAAAAAAGTCAACTTCCAAAATCATCAATTTCAACAAGTAACAATATCAGAGATGTCTTTGAACAAAAAAGTTCACTTCCAAAATCATCAATTTCAACAAGTAAATGTATCAGAGATGTCTTTGAACAAAAAAGTTCACTTCCAAAATCATCAATTTAAACAAGTTAAAGTATCAGAGATGTCTTTGAACAAAAAAGTCAACTTCCAAAATCATCAATTTCAACAAGTAACAGTATCAGAGATGTCTTTGAACAAAAAAGTTCACTTCCAAAATCATCAAATTAAACAAGTTAAAGTATCAGAGATGTCTTTGAACAAAAAAGTCAACTTCCAAAATCATCAATTTCAACAAGTAACAGTATCAGAGATGTCTTTGAACAAAAAAGTCAACTTCCAAAATCATCAATTTCAACAAGTTAAAGTATCAGAGATGTCTTTGAACAAAAAAGTCAACTTCCAAAATCATCAATTTCAACAAGTAACAATATCAGAGATGTCTTTGAACAAAAAAGTCAACTTCCAAAATCATCAATTTCAACAAGTAACAATATCAGAGATGTCTTTGAACAAAAAAGTCAACTTCCAAAATCATCAATTTCAACAAGTAACAATATCAGAGATGTCTTTGAACAAAAAAGTTCACTTCCAAAATCATCAATTTCAACAAGTAAATGTATCAGAGATGTCTTTGAACAAAAAAGTTCACTTCCAAAATCATCAATTTAAACAAGTTAAAGTATCAGAGATGTCTTTGAACAAAAAAGTTTACTTCCAAAATCATCAATTTAAACAAATTAAAGTATCAGAGATGTCTTTGAAAAAAAAAGTCAACTTCCAAAATCATCAATTTCAACAAGTAACAGTAACAGAGATGTCTTTGAACAAAAAAGTCAACTTCCAAAATCATCAATTTCAACAAGTAACAATATCAGAGATGTCTTTGAACAAAAAAGTTCACTTCCAAAATCATCAATTTAAACAAGTAACAGTATCAGAGATGTCTTTGAACAAAAAAGTTTACTTCCAAAATCATCAATTTAAACAAGTTAAAGTATCAGAGATGTCTTTGAACAAAAAAGTCAACTTCCAAAATCATCAATTTCAACAAGTAACAGTATCAGAGATGTCTTTGAACAAAAAAGTCAACTTCCAAAATCATCAATTTCAACAAGTAACAATATCAGAGATGTCTTTGAACAAAAAAGTCAACTTCCAAAATCATCAATTTCAACAAGTTAAAGTATCAGAGATGTCTTTGAACAAAAAAGTCAACTTCCAAAATCATCAATTTCAACAAGTAACAGTATCAGAGATGTCTTTGAACAAAAAAGTTCACTTCCAAAATCATCAAATTAAACAAGTTAAAGTATCAGAGATGTCTTTGAACAAAAAAGTCAACTTCCAAAATCATCAATTTCAACAAGTAACAGTATCAGAGATGTCTTTGAACAAAAAAGTCAACTTCCAAAATCATCAATTTCAACAAGTTAAAGTATCAGAGATGTCTTTGAACAAAAAAGTCAACTTCCAAAATCATCAATTTCAATAAGTAACAATATCAGAGATGTCTTTGAACAAAAAAGTCAACTTCCAAAATCATCAATTTCAACAAGTAACAATATCAGAGATGTCTTTGAACAAAAAAGTCAACTTCCAAAATCATCAATTTCAACAAGTAACAATATCAGAGATGTCTTTGAACAAAAAAGTTCACTTCCAAAATCATCAATTTCAACAAGTAAATGTATCAGAGATGTCTTTGAACAAAAAAGTTCACTTCCAAAATCATCAATTTAAACAAGTTAAAGTATCAGAGATGTCTTTGAACAAAAAAGTTTACTTCCAAAATCATCAATTTAAACAAATTAAAGTATCAGAGATGTCTTTGAACAAAAAAGTCAACTTCCAAAATCATCAATTTCAACAAGTAACAGTAACAGAGATGTCTTTGAACAAAAAAGTCAACTTCCAAAATCATCAATTTCAACAAGTAACAATATCAGAGATGTCTTTGAACAAAAAAGTTCACTTCCAAAATCATCAATTTAAACAAGTAACAGTATCAGAGATGTCTTTGAACAAAAAAGTTTACTTCCAAAATCATCAATTTAAACAAGTTAAAGTATCAGAGATGTCTTTGAACAAAAAAGTCAACTTCCAAAATCATCAATTTCAACAAGTAACAGTATCAGAGATGTCTTTGAACAAAAAAGTCAACTTCCAAAATCATCAATTTCAACAAGTAACAATATCAGAGATGTCTTTGAACAAAAAAGTCAACTTCCAAAATCATCAATTTCAACAAGTTAAAGTACTCGTATCAGAGATGTCTTTGAACAAAAAAGTCAACTTCCAAAATCATCAATTTCAACAAGTAACAATATCAGAGATGTCTTTGAACAAAAAAGTTCACTTCCAAAATCATCAATTTCAACAAGTAAATGTATCAGAGATGTCTTTGAACAAAAAAGTTCACTTCCAAAATCATCAATTTAAACAAGTTAAAGTATCAGAGATGTCTTTGAACAAAAAAGTCAACTTCCAAAATCATCAATTTCAACAAGTAGCAATATCAGAGATGTCTTTGAACAAAAAAGTCAACTTCCAAAATCATCAATTTCAACAAGTAACAGTATCAGAGATGTCTTTGAACAAAAAAGTCAACTTCCAAAATCATCAATTTCAACAAGTAACAATATCAGAGATGTCTTTGAACAAAAAAGTTCACTTCCAAAATCATCAATTTCAACAAGTAAATGTATCAGAGATGTCTTTGAACAAAAAAGTTCACTTCCAAAATCATTAATTTCAACAAGTAAATGTATCAGAGATGTCTTTGAACAAAAAAGTTCACTTCCAAAATCATCAATTTAAACAAATTAAAGTATCAGAGATGTCTTTGAACAAAAAAGTCAACTTCCAAAATCATCAATTTCAACAAGTAACAGTATCAAAGATGTCTTTGAACAAAAAAGTCAACTTCCAAAATCATCAATTTCAACAAGTAACAATATCAGAGATGTCTTTGAACAAAAAAGTCAACTTCCAAAATCATCAATTTCAACAAGTAACAATATCAGAGATGTCTTTGAACAAAAAAGTCAACTTCCAAAATCATCAATTTCAACAAGTAACAGTATCAGAGATGTCTTTGAACAAAAAAGTTCACTTCCAAAATCATCAATTTAAACAAGTTAAAGTATCAGAGATGTCTTTGAACAAAAAAGTCAACTTCCAAAATCATCAATTTCAACAAGTAACAGTATCAGAGATGTCTTTGAACAAAAAAGTTCACTTCCAAAATCATCAAATTAAACAAGTTAAAGTATCAGAGATGTCTTTGAACAAAAAAGTCAACTTCCAAAATCATCAATTTCAACAAGTAACAGTATCAGAGATGTCTTTGAACAAAAAAGTCAACTTCCAAAATCATCAATTTCAACAAGTTAAAGTATCAGAGATGTCTTTGAACAAAAAAGTCAACTTCCAAAATCATCAATTTCAACAAGTAACAATATCAGAGATGTCTTTGAACAAAAAAGTCAACTTCCAAAATCATCAATTTCAACAAGTAACAATATCAGAGATGTCTTTGAACAAAAAAGTCAACTTCCAAAATCATCAATTTCAAAAAGTAACAATATCAGAGATGTCTTTGAACAAAAAAGTCAACTTCCAAAATCATCAATTTCAACAAGTAACAGTATCAGAGATGTCTTTGAACAAAAAAGTCAACTTCCAAAATCATCAATTTCAACAAGTAACAATATCAGAGATGTCTTTGAACAAAAAAGTTCACTTCCAAAATCATCAATTTCAACAAGTAAATGTATCAGAGATGTCTTTGAACAAAAAAGTTCACTTCCAAAATCATTAATTTCAACAAGTAAATGTATCAGAGATGTCTTTGAACAAAAAAGTTCACTTCCAAAATCATCAATTTAAACAAATTAAAGTATCAGAGATGTCTTTGAACAAAAAAGTCAACTTCCAAAATCATCAATTTCAACAAGTTAAAGTATCAGAGATGTCTTTGAACAAAAAAGTCAACTTCCAAAATCATCAATTTCAACAAGTAACAATATCAAAGATGTCTTTGAACAAAAAAGTTCACTTCCAAAATCATCAATTTCAACAAGTAAATGTATCAGAGATGTCTTTGAACAAAAAAGTTCACTTCCAAAATCATCAATTTAAACAAGTTAAAGTATCAGAGATGTCTTTGAACAAAAAAGTCAACTTCCAAAATCATCAATTTCAACAAGTAACAGTATCAGAGATGTCTTTGAACAAAAAAGTTCACTTCCAAAATCATCAATTTAAACAAGTTAAAGTATCAGAGATGTCTTTGAACAAAAAAGTCAACTTCCAAAATCATCAATTTCAACAAGTAACAGTATCAGAGATGTCTTTGAACAAAAAAGTCAACTTCCAAAATCATCAATTTCAACAAGTTAAAGTATCAGAGATGTCTTTGAACAAAAAAGTCAACTTCCAAAATCATCAATTTCAACAAGTAACAATATCAGAGATGTCTTTGAACAAAAAAGTCAACTTCCAAAATCATCAATTTCAACAAGTAACAATATCAGAGATGTCTTTGAACAAAAAAGTCAACTTCCAAAATCATCAATTTCAACAAGTAACAATATCAGAGATGTCTTTGAACAAAAAAGTTCATTTCCAAAATCATCAATTTCAACAAGTAAATGTATCAGAGATGTCTTTGAACAAAAAAGTTCACTTCCAAAATCATCAATTTAAACAAGTTAAAGTATCAGAGATGTCTTTGAACAAAAAAGTTTACTTCCAAAATCATCAATTTAAACAAATTAAAGTATCAGAGATGTCTTTGAACAAAAAAGTCAACTTCCAAAATCATCAATTTCAACAAGTAACAGTAACAGAGATGTCTTTGAACAAAAAAGTCAACTTCCAAAATCATCAATTTCAACAAGTAACAGTATCAGAGATGTCTTTGAACAAAAAAGTTCACTTCCAAAATCATCAAATTAAACAAGTTAAAGTATCAGAGATGTCTTTGAACAAAAAAGTCAACTTCCAAAATCATCAATTTCAACAAGTAACAGTATCAGAGATGTCTTTGAACAAAAAAGTCAACTTCCAAAATCATCAATTTCAACAAGTTAAAGTATCAGAGATGTCTTTGAACAAAAAAGTCAACTTCCAAAATCATCAATTTCAACAAGTAACAATATCAGAGATGTCTTTGAACAAAAAAGTCAACTTCCAAAATCATCAATTTCAACAAGTAACAATATCAGAGATGTCTTTGAACAAAAAAGTCAACTTCCAAAATCATCAATTTCAAAAAGTAACAATATCAGAGATGTCTTTGAACAAAAAAGTCAACTTCCAAAATCATCAATTTCAACAAGTAACAGTATCAGAGATGTCTTTGAACAAAAAAGTCAACTTCCAAAATCATCAATTTCAACAAGTAACAATATCAGAGATGTCTTTGAACAAAAAAGTTCACTTCCAAAATCATCAATTTCAACAAGTAAATGTATCAGAGATGTCTTTGAACAAAAAAGTTCACTTCCAAAATCATTAATTTCAACAAGTAAATGTATCAGAGATGTCTTTGAACAAAAAAGTTCACTTCCAAAATCATCAATTTAAACAAATTAAAGTATCAGAGATGTCTTTGAACAAAAAAGTCAACTTCCAAAATCATCAATTTCAACAAGTTAAAGTATCAGAGATGTCTTTGAACAAAAAAGTCAACTTCCAAAATCATCAATTTCAACAAGTAACAATATCAAAGATGTCTTTGAACAAAAAAGTTCACTTCCAAAATCATCAATTTCAACAAGTAAATGTATCAGAGATGTCTTTGAACAAAAAAGTTCACTTCCAAAATCATCAATTTAAACAAGTTAAAGTATCAGAGATGTCTTTGAACAAAAAAGTCAACTTCCAAAATCATCAATTTCAACAAGTAACAGTATCAGAGATGTCTTTGAACAAAAAAGTTCACTTCCAAAATCATCAATTTAAACAAGTTAAAGTATCAGAGATGTCTTTGAACAAAAAAGTCAACTTCCAAAATCATCAATTTCAACAAGTAACAGTATCAGAGATGTCTTTGAACAAAAAAGTCAACTTCCAAAATCATCAATTTCAACAAGTTAAAGTATCAGAGATGTCTTTGAACAAAAAAGTCAACTTCCAAAATCATCAATTTCAACAAGTAACAATATCAGAGATGTCTTTGAACAAAAAAGTCAACTTCCAAAATCATCAATTTCAACAAGTAACAATATCAGAGATGTCTTTGAACAAAAAAGTCAACTTCCAAAATCATCAATTTCAACAAGTAACAATATCAGAGATGTCTTTGAACAAAAAAGTTCATTTCCAAAATCATCAATTTCAACAAGTAAATGTATCAGAGATGTCTTTGAACAAAAAAGTTCACTTCCAAAATCATCAATTTAAACAAGTTAAAGTATCAGAGATGTCTTTGAACAAAAAAGTTTACTTCCAAAATCATCAATTTAAACAAATTAAAGTATCAGAGATGTCTTTGAACAAAAAAGTCAACTTCCAAAATCATCAATTTCAACAAGTAACAGTAACAGATATGTCTTTGAACAAAAAAGTCAACTTCCAAAATCATCAATTTCAACAAGTAACAATATCAGAGATGTCTTTGAACAAAAAAGTTCACTTCCAAAATCATCAATTTAAACAAGTAACAGTATCAGAGATGTCTTTGAACAAAAAAGTTTACTTCCAAAATCATCAATTTAAACAAGTTAAAGTATCAGAGATGTCTTTGAACAAAAAAGTCAACTTCCAAAATCATCAATTTCAACAAGTAACAGTATCAGAGATGTCTTTGAACAAAAAAGTCAACTTCCAAAATCATCAATTTCAACAAGTAACAATATCAGAGATGTCTTTGAACAAAAAAGTCAACTTCCAAAATCATCAATTTCAACAAGTTAAAGTATCAGAGATGTCTTTGAACAAAAAAGTCAACTTCCAAAATCATCAATTTCAACAAGTAACAATATCAGAGATGTCTTTGAACAAAAAAGTTCACTTCCAAAATCATCAATTTCAACAAGTAAATGTATCAGAGATGTCTTTGAACAAAAAAGTTCACTTCCAAAATCATCAATTTAAACAAGTTAAAGTATCAGAGATGTCTTTGAACAAAAAAGTTTACTTCCAAAATCATCAATTTAAACAAATTAAAGTATCAGAGATGTCTTTGAACAAAAAAGTCAACTTCCAAAATCATCAATTTCAACAAGTAACAGTATCAGAGATGTCTTTGAACAAAAAAGTCAACTTCCAAAATCATCAATTTCAACAAGTAACAATATCAGAGATGTCTTTGAACAAAAAAGTTCACTTCCAAAATCATCAATTTCAACAAGTAAATGTATCAGAGATGTCTTTGAACAAAAAAGTTCACTTCCAAAATCATCAATTTCAACAAGTAACAGTATCAGAGATGTCTTTGAACAAAAAAGTCAACTTCCAAAATCATCAATTTCAACAAGTAACAATATCAGAGATGTCTTTGAACAAAAAAGTCAACTTCCAAAATCATCAATTTCAACAAGTAACAGTATCAGAGATGTCTTTGAACAAAAAAGTCAACTTCCAAAATCATCAATTTCAACAAGAAACAATATCAGAGATGTCTTTGAACAAAAAAGTCAACTTCCAAAATCATCAATTTCAACAAGTAACAGTATCAGAGAAGTCTTTGAACAAAAAAGTCAACTTACAAAATCATCAATTTCAACAAGTTAAAGTATCAGAGATGTCTTTGAACAAAAAAGTCAACTTCCAAAATCATCAATTTCAACAAGTAACAATATCAGAGATGTCTTTGAACAAAAAAGTCAACTTCCAAAATCATCAATTTCAACAAGTAACAATATCAGAGATGTCTTTGAACAAAAAATTCACTTCCAAAATCATCAATTTCAACAAGTAAATGTATCAGAGATGTCTTTGAACAAAAAAGTTTACTTCCAAAATCATCAATTTATACAAGTTAAAGTATCAGAGATGTCTTTGAACAAAAAAGTCAACTTCCAAAATCATCAATTTCAACAAGTAGCAATATCAGAGATGTCTTTGAACAAAAAAGTCAACTTCCAAAATCATCAATTTCAACAAGTAACAGTATCAGAGATGTCTTTGAACAAAAAAGTCAACTTCCAAAATCATCAATTTCAACAAGTAACAATATCAGAGATGTCTTTGAACAAAAAAGTCAACTTCCAAAATCATCAATTTCAACAAGTAACAATATCAGAGATGTCTTTGAACAAAAAAGTTCACTTCCAAAATCATCAATTTCAACAAGTAAATGTATCAGAGATGTCTTTGAACAAAAAAGTTCACTTCCAAAATCATCAATTTCAACAAGTAACAATATCAGAGATGTCTTTGAACAAAAAAGTCAACTTCCAAAATCATCAATTTCAACAAGTAACAGTATCAGAGATGTCTTTGAACAAAAAAGTCAACTTCCAAAATCATCAATTTCAACAAGTAACAATATCAGAGATGTCTTTGAACAAAAAAGTCAACTTCCAAAATCATCAATTTCAACAAGTAACAATATCAGAAATGTCTTTGAACAAAAAAGTCAACTTCCAAAATCATCAATTTCAACAAGTTAAAGTATCAGAGATGTCTTTGAACAAAAAAGTTCACTTCCAAAATCATCAATTTCAACAAGTTAAAGTATCAGAGATGTCTTTGAACAAAAAAGTTCACTTCCAAAATCATCAATTTCAACAAGTTAAAGTATCAGAGATGTCTTTGAACAAAAAAGTCAACTTCCAAAATCATCAATTACAACAAGTAAAAGTATCAGAGATGTCTATGAACAAAAAAGTTCATCTCCAAAATCATCAATTACAACAAGTAAAAGTATCAGAGATGTCTTTGAACAAAAAAGTTCACTTCCAAAATCATCAATTTCAACAAGTAAAAGTATCAGAGATGTCTTTGAACAAAAAATTCAACTTGCAAAATCATCAATTACAACAAGTAAAAGTATCAGAGATGTCTTTGAACAAAAAAGTTCACTTCCAAAATCATCAATTTAAACAAGTAACAGTATCAGAGATGTCTTTGAACAAAAAAGTTCACTTCCAAAATCATCAATTTAAACAAGTTAAAGTATCAGAGATGTCTTTGAACAAAAAAGTCAACTTCCAAAATCATCAATTTCAACAAGTAACAGTATCAGAGATGTCTTTGAACAAAAAAGTTCACTTCCAAAATCATCAAATTAAACAAGTTAAAGTATCAGAGATGTCTTTGAACATAAAAGTCAACTTCAAAATCATCAATTTTAACAAGTAAAAGTATCAGAGGTGTCTTTGAACAAAAAAAATCACTTCCAAAATCATCAATTTCAACAAGTAAAAGTATCAGAGATGTCTTTGAACAAAAAATTCAACTTGCAAAATCATCAATTACAACAAGTAAAAGTATCAGAGATGTCTTTGAACAAAAAAGTCAACTTCCAAAATCATCAATTTCAACAAGTAAATGTATCAGAGATTTCTTTGAACAAAAAAGTTCACTTCCAAAATCATCAATTTAAACAAGTTAAAGTATCAGAGATGTCTTTGAACAAAAAAGTCAACTTCCAAAATCATCAATTTCAACAAGTAAATGTATCAGAGATGTCTTTTAACAAAAAAGTTCACTTCCAAAATCATCAAATTAAACAAGTTTAAGTATCAGAGATGTCTTTGAACATAAAAGTCAACTTCAAAATCATCAATTTTAACAAGTAAAAGTATCAGAGATGTCTGAACAAAAAAATTAAACTTGCAAAATCATCAATTTCAACAAGTTAAAGTATCAGAGATGTCTTTGAACAAAAAAGTCAACTTCCAAAATCATCAATTTCAACAAGTTAAAGTATCAGAGATGTCTTTGAACAAAAAAGTTCACTTCCAAAATCATCAATTTCAACATGTTAAAGTATCAGAGATGTCTTTGAACAAAAAAGTTCACTTCCAAAATCATCAATTTCAACAAGTTAAAGTATCAGAGATGTCTTTGAACCAAAAAGTCAACTTCCAAAATCATCAATTACAACAAGTAAAAGTATCAGAGATGTCTATGAACAAAAAAGTTCATCTCCAAAATCATCAATTACAACAAGTAAAAGTATCAGAGATGTCTTTGAACAAAAAAGTTCACTTCCAAAATCATCAATTTCAACAAGTAAAAGTATCAGAGATGTCTTTGAACAAAAAAGTCAACTTCCAAAATCATCAATTTCAACAAGTAACAATATCAGAGATGTCTTTGAACAAAAAAGTCAACTTCCAAAATCATCAATTTCAACAAGTAACAATATCAGAGATGTCTTTGAACAAAAAAGTTCACTTCCAAAATCATCAATTTAAACAAGTTAAAGTATCAGAGATGTCTTTGAACAAAAAAGTCAACTTCCAAAATCATCAATTTCAACAAGTAACAGTATCAGAGATGTCTTTGAACAAAAAAGTTCACTTCCAAAATCATCAAATTAAACAAGTTAAAGTATCAGAGATGTCTTTGAACAAAAAAGTCAACTTCCAAAATCATCAATTTCAACAAGTAACAGTATCAGAGATGTCTTTGAACAAAAAAGTCAACTTCCAAAATCATCAATTTCAACAAGTAACAATATCAGAGATGTCTTTGAACAAAAAAGTTCACTTCCAAAATCATCAATTTCAACAAGTAAATGTATCAGAGATGTCTTTGAACAAAAAAGTTCACTTCCAAAATCATCAATTTCAACAAGTAACAGTATCAGAGATGTCTTTGAACAAAAAAGTCAACTTCCAAAATCATCAATTTCAACAAGTAACAATATCAGAGATGTCTTTGAACAAAAAAGTCAACTTCCAAAATCATCAATTTCAACAAGTAACAGTATCAGAGATGTCTTTGAACAAAAAAGTCAACTTCCAAAATCATCAATTTCAACAAGAAACAATATCAGAGATGTCTTTGAACAAAAAAGTCAACTTCCAAAATCATCAATTTCAACAAGTAACAGTATCAGAGAAGTCTTTGAACAAAAAAGTCAACTTCCAAAATCATCAATTTCAACAAGTTAAAGTATCAGAGATGTCTTTGAACAAAAAAGTCAACTTCCAAAATCATCAATTTCAACAAGTAACAATATCAGAGATGTCTTTGAACAAAAAAGTCAACTTCCAAAATCATCAATTTCAACAAGTAACAATATCAGAGATGTCTTTGAACAAAAAATTCACTTCCAAAATCATCAATTTCAACAAGTAAATGTATCAGAGATGTCTTTGAACAAAAAAGTTTACTTCCAAAATCATCAATTTATACAAGTTAAAGTATCAGAGATGTCTTTGAACAAAAAAGTCAACTTCCAAAATCATCAATTTCAACAAGTAGCAATATCAGAGATGTCTTTGAACAAAAAAGTCAACTTCCAAAATCATCAATTTCAACAAGTAACAGTATCAGAGATGTCTTTGAACAAAAAAGTCAACTTCCAAAATCATCAATTTCAACAAGTAACAATATCAGAGATGTCTTTGAACAAAAAAGTCAACTTCCAAAATCATCAATTTCAACAAGTAACAATATCAGAGATGTCTTTGAACAAAAAAGTTCACTTCCAAAATCATCAATTTCAACAAGTAAATGTATCAGAGATGTCTTTGAACAAAAAAGTTCACTTCCAAAATCATCAATTTCAACAAGTAACAATATCAGAGATGTCTTTGAACAAAAAAGTCAACTTCCAAAATCATCAATTTCAACAAGTAACAGTATCAGAGATGTCTTTGAACAAAAAAGTCAACTTCCAAAATCATCAATTTCAACAAGTAACAATATCAGAGATGTCTTTGAACAAAAAAGTCAACTTCCAAAATCATCAATTTCAACAAGTAACAATATCAGAAATGTCTTTGAACAAAAAAGTCAACTTCCAAAATCATCAATTACAACAAGTAAAAGTATCAGAGATGTCTATGAACAAAAAAGTTCATCTCCAAAATCATCAATTACAACAAGTAAAAGTATCAGAGATGTCTTTGAACAAAAAAGTTCACTTCCAAAATCATCAATTTCAACAAGTAAAAGTATCAGAGATGTCTTTGAACAAAAAATTCAACTTGCAAAATCATCAATTACAACAAGTAAAAGTATCAGAGATGTCTTTGAACAAAAAAGTTCACTTCCAAAATCATCAATTTAAACAAGTAACAGTATCAGAGATGTCTTTGAACAAAAAAGTTCACTTCCAAAATCATCAATTTAAACAAGTTAAAGTATCAGAGATGTCTTTGAACAAAAAAGTCAACTTCCAAAATCATCAATTTCAACAAGTAACAGTATCAGAGATGTCTTTGAACAAAAAAGTTCACTTCCAAAATCATCAAATTAAACAAGTTAAAGTATCAGAGATGTCTTTGAACATAAAAGTCAACTTCAAAATCATCAATTACAACAAGTAAAAGTATCAGAGATGTCTTTGAACAAAAAAGTCAACTTCCAAAATCATCAATTTCAACAAGTAAATGTATCAGAGATTTCTTTGAACAAAAAAGTTCACTTCCAAAATCATCAATTTAAACAAGTTAAAGTATCAGAGATGTCTTTGAACAAAAAAGTCAACTTCCAAAATCATCAATTTCAACAAGTAAATGTATCAGAGATGTCTTTTAACAAAAAAGTTCACTTCCAAAATCATCAAATTAAACAAGTTTAAGTATCAGAGATGTCTTTGAACATAAAAGTCAACTTCAAAATCATCAATTTTAACAAGTAAAAGTATCAGAGATGTCTGAACAAAAAAATTAAACTTGCAAAATCATCAATTTCAACAAGTTAAAGTATCAGAGATGTCTTTGAACAAAAAAGTCAACTTCCAAAATCATCAATTTCAACAAGTTAAAGTATCAGAGATGTCTTTGAACAAAAAAGTTCACTTCCAAAATCATCAATTTCAACATGTTAAAGTATCAGAGATGTCTTTGAACAAAAAAGTTCACTTCCAAAATCATCAATTTCAACAAGTTAAAGTATCAGAGATGTCTTTGAACCAAAAAGTCAACTTCCAAAATCATCAATTACAACAAGTAAAAGTATCAGAGATGTCTATGAACAAAAAAGTTCATCTCCAAAATCATCAATTACAACAAGTAAAAGTATCAGAGATGTCTTTGAACAAAAAAGTTCACTTCCAAAATCATCAATTTCAACAAGTAAAAGTATCAGAGATGTCTTTGAACAAAAAAGTTCACTTCCAAAATCATCAATTTAAACAAGTTAAAGTATCAGAGATGTCTTTGAACAAAAAAGTCAACTTCCAAAATCATCAATTTCAACAAGTAACAGTATCAGAGATGTCTTTGAACAAAAAAGTTCACTTCCAAAATCATCAAATTAAACAAGTAACAGTATCAGAGATGTCTTTGAACAAAAAAGTCAACTTCCAAAATCATCAATTTAAAAAGTAACAATATCAGAGATGTCTTTGAACAAAAAAGTCAACTTCCAAAATCATCAATTTCAACAAGTAACAATATCAGAGATGTCTTTGAACAAAAAAGTCAACTTCCAAAATCATCAATTTCAACAAGTTAAAGTATCAGAGATGTCTTTGAACAAAAAAGTCAACTTCCAAAATCATCAATTTCAACAAGTAACAATATCAGAGATGTCTTTGAACAAAAAAGTCAACTTCCAAAATCATCAATTTCAACAAGTAACAATATCAGAGATGTCTTTGAACAAAAAAGTCAACTTCCAAAATCATCAATTTCAACAAGTAACAATATCAGAGATGTCTTTGAACAAAAAAGTCAACTTCCAAAATCATCAATTTCAACAAGTAACAGTATCAGAGAAGTCTTTGAACAAAAAAGTCAACTTCCAAAATCATCAATTTCAACAAGTTAAAGTATCAGAGATGTCTTTGAACAAAAAAGTCAACTTCCAAAATCATCAATTTCAACAAGTAACAATATCAGAGATGTCTTTGAACAAAAAAGTCAACTTCCAAAATCATCAATTTCAACAAGTAACAATATCAGAGATGTCTTTGAACAAAAAAGTCAACTTCCAAAATCATCAATTTCAACAAGTAACAATATCAGAGATGTCTTTGAACAAAAAAGTCAACTTCCAAAATCATCAATTTCAACAAGTAACAGTATCAGAGAAGTCTTTGAACAAAAAAGTCAACTTCCAAAATCATCAATTTCAACAAGTTAAAGTATCAGAGATGTCTTTGAACAAAAAAGTCAACTTCCAAAATCATCAATTTCAACAAGTAACAATATCAGAGATGTCTTTGAACAAAAAAGTTCACTTCCAAAATCATCAATTTCAACAAGTAAATGTATCAGAGATGTCTTTGAACAAAAAAGTTCACTTCCAAAATCATCAATTTCAACAAGTAACAATATCAGAGATGTCTTTGAACAAAAAAGTCAACTTCCAAAATCATCAATTTCAACAAGTAACAGTATCAGAGATGTCTTTGAACAAAAAAGTCAACTTCCAAAATCATCAATTTCAACAAGTAACAATATCAGAGATGTCTTTGAACAAAAAAGTCAACTTCCAAAATCATCAATTTCAACAAGTAACAATATCAGAAATGTCTTTGAACAAAAAAGTCAACTTCCAAAATCATCAATTTCAACAAGTTAAAGTATCAGAGATGTCTTTGAACAAAAAAGTTCACTTCCAAAATCATCAATTTCAACAAGTTAAAGTATCAGAGATGTCTTTGAACAAAAAAGTTCACTTCCAAAATCATCAATTTCAACAAGTTAAAGTATCAGAGATGTCTTTGAACAAAAAAGTCAACTTCCAAAATCATCAATTACAACAAGTAAAAGTATCAGAGATGTCTATGAACAAAAAAGTTCATCTCCAAAATCATCAATTACAACAAGTAAAAGTATCAGAGATGTCTTTGAACAAAAAAGTTCACTTCCAAAATCATCAATTTCAACAAGTAAAAGTATCAGAGATGTCTTTGAACAAAAAATTCAACTTGCAAAATCATCAATTACAACAAGTAAAAGTATCAGAGATGTCTTTGAACAAAAAAGTTCACTTCCAAAATCATCAATTTAAACAAGTAACAGTATCAGAGATGTCTTTGAACAAAAAAGTTCACTTCCAAAATCATCAATTTAAACAAGTTAAAGTATCAGAGATGTCTTTGAACAAAAAAGTCAACTTCCAAAATCATCAATTTCAACAAGTAACAGTATCAGAGATGTCTTTGAACAAAAAAGTTCACTTCCAAAATCATCAAATTAAACAAGTTAAAGTATCAGAGATGTCTTTGAACATAAAAGTCAACTTCAAAATCATCAATTACAACAAGTAAAAGTATCAGAGATGTCTTTGAACAAAAAAGTCAACTTCCAAAATCATCAATTTCAACAAGTAAATGTATCAGAGATTTCTTTGAACAAAAAAGTTCACTTCCAAAATCATCAATTTAAACAAGTTAAAGTATCAGAGATGTCTTTGAACAAAAAAGTCAACTTCCAAAATCATCAATTTCAACAAGTAAATGTATCAGAGATGTCTTTTAACAAAAAAGTTCACTTCCAAAATCATCAAATTAAACAAGTTTAAGTATCAGAGATGTCTTTGAACATAAAAGTCAACTTCAAAATCATCAATTTTAACAAGTAAAAGTATCAGAGATGTCTGAACAAAAAAATTAAACTTGCAAAATCATCAATTTCAACAAGTTAAAGTATCAGAGATGTCTTTGAACAAAAAAGTCAACTTCCAAAATCATCAATTTCAACAAGTTAAAGTATCAGAGATGTCTTTGAACAAAAAAGTTCACTTCCAAAATCATCAATTTCAACATGTTAAAGTATCAGAGATGTCTTTGAACAAAAAAGTTCACTTCCAAAATCATCAATTTCAACAAGTTAAAGTATCAGAGATGTCTTTGAACCAAAAAGTCAACTTCCAAAATCATCAATTACAACAAGTAAAAGTATCAGAGATGTCTATGAACAAAAAAGTTCATCTCCAAAATCATCAATTACAACAAGTAAAAGTATCAGAGATGTCTTTGAACAAAAAAGTTCACTTCCAAAATCATCAATTTCAACAAGTAAAAGTATCAGAGATGTCTTTGAACAAAAAAGTTCACTTCCAAAATCATCAATTTAAACAAGTTAAAGTATCAGAGATGTCTTTGAACAAAAAAGTCAACTTCCAAAATCATCAATTTCAACAAGTAACAGTATCAGAGATGTCTTTGAACAAAAAAGTTCACTTCCAAAATCATCAAATTAAACAAGTAACAGTATCAGAGATGTCTTTGAACAAAAAAGTCAACTTCCAAAATCATCAATTTAAAAAGTAACAATATCAGAGATGTCTTTGAACAAAAAAGTCAACTTCCAAAATCATCAATTTCAACAAGTAACAATATCAGAGATGTCTTTGAACAAAAAAGTCAACTTCCAAAATCATCAATTTCAACAAGTTAAAGTATCAGAGATGTCTTTGAACAAAAAAGTTCACTTCCAAAATCATCAATTTCAACAAGTTAAAGTATCAGAGATGTCTTTGAACAAAAAAGTCAACTTCCAAAATCATCAATTTCAACAAGTAAATGTATCAGAGATGTCTTTGAACAAAAAAGTCAACTTCCAAAATCATCAATTACAACAAGTAAAAGTATCAGAGATGTCTTTGAACAAAAAAGTTCACTTCCAAAATCATCAATTACAACAAGTAAAAGTATCAGAGATGTCTTTGAACAAAAAAGTTCACTTCCAAAATCATCAATTTAAACAAGTTAAAGTATCAGAGATGTCTTTGAACAAAAAAGTCAACTTCCAAAATCATCAATTTCAACAAGTAACAGTATCAGAGATGTCTTTGAACAAAAAAGTTCACTTCCAAAATCATCAAATTAAACAAGTAACAGTATCAGAGATGTCTATGAACAAAAAAGTTCATCTCCAAAATCATCAATTACAACAAGTAAAAGTATCAGAGATGTCTTTGAACAAAAAAGTTCACTTCCAAAATCATCAATTTCAACAAGTAAAAGTATCAGAGATGTCTTTGAACAAAAAAGTTCACTTCCAAAATCATCAATTTAAACAAGTTAAAGTATCAGAGATGTCTTTGAACAAAAAAGTCAACTTCCAAAATCATCAATTTCAACAAGTAACAGTATCAGAGATGTCTTTGAACAAAAAAGTTCACTTCCAAAATCATCAAATTAAACAAGTAACAGTATCAGAGATGTCTTTGAACAAAAAAGTCAACTTCCAAAATCATCAATTTAAAAAGTAACAATATCAGAGATGTCTTTGAACAAAAAAGTCAACTTCCAAAATCATCAATTTCAACAAGTAACAGTATCAGAGATGTCTTTGAACAAAAAAGTCAACTTCCAAAATCATCAATTTCAACAAGTAACAATATCAGAGATGTCTTTGAACAAAAAAGTCAACTTCCAAAATCATCAATTTCAACAAGTTAAAGTATCAGAGATGTCTTTGAACAAAAAAGTCAACTTCCAAAATCATCAATTTCAACAAGTAACAATATCAGAGATGTCTTTGAACAAAAAAGTTCACTTCCAAAATCATCAATTTCAACAAGTAAATGTATCAGAGATGTCTTTGAACAAAAAAGTTCACTTCCAAAATCATCAATTTAAACAAGTAAATGTATCAGAGATGTCTTTGAACAAAAAAGTTCACTTCCAAAATCATCAATTTCAACAAGTAAATGTATCAGAGATGTCTTTGAACAAAAAAGTTCACTTCCAAAATCATCAATTTCAACAAGTAACAGTATCAGAGATGTCTTTGAACAAAAAAGTCAACTTCCAAAATCATCAATTTCAACAAGTAACAATATCAGAGATGTCTTTGAACAAAAAAGTCAACTTCCAAAATCATCAATTTCAACAAGTAACAGTATCAGAGATGTCTTTGAACAAAAAAGTCAACTTCCAAAATCATCAATTTCAACAAGTAACAATATCAGAGATGTCTTTGAACAAAAAAGTCAACTTCCAAAATCATCAATTTCAACAAGTAACAGTATCAGAGAAGTCTTTGAACAAAAAAGTCAACTTCCAAAATCATCAATTTCAACAAGTTAAAGTATCAGAGATGTCTTTGAACAAAAAAGTCAACTTCCAAAATCATCAATTTCAACAAGTAACAATATCAGAGATGTCTTTGAACAAAAAAGTCAACTTCCAAAATCATCAATTTCAACAAGTAACAATATCAGAGATGTCTTTGAACAAAAAAGTCAACTTCCAAAATCATCAATTTCAACAAGTAACAATATCAGAGATGTCTTTGAACAAAAAAGTCAACTTCCAAAATCATCAATTTCAACAAGTAACAGTATCAGAGAAGTCTTTGAACAAAAAAGTCAACTTCCAAAATCATCAATTTCAACAAGTTAAAGTATCAGAGATGTCTTTGAACAAAAAAGTCAACTTCCAAAATCATCAATTTCAACAAGTAACAATATCAGAGATGTCTTTGAACAAAAAAGTTCACTTCCAAAATCATCAATTTCAACAAGAAAATGTATCAGAGATGTCTTTGAACAAAAAAGTCAACTTCCAAAATCATCAATTTCAACAAGTAACAATATCAGAGATGTCTTTGAACAAAAAAGTTCACTTCCAAAATCATCAATTTCAACAAGTAAATGTATCAGAGATGTCTTTGAACAAAAAAGTTCACTTCCAAAATCATCAATTTCAACAAGTAACAGTATCAGAGATGTCTTTGAACAAAAAAGTCAACTTCCAAAATCATCAATTTCAACAAGTAACAATATCAGAGATGTCTTTGAACAAAAAAGTCAACTTCCAAAATCATCAATTTCAACAAGTAACAGTATCAGAGATGTCTTTGAACAAAAAAGTCAACTTCCAAAATCATCAATTTCAACAAGTAACAATATCAGAGATGTCTTTGAACAAAAAAGTCAACTTCCAAAATCATCAATTTCAACAAGTAACAGTATCAGAGAAGTCTTTGAACAAAAAAGTCAACTTCCAAAATCATCAATTTCAACAAGTTAAAGTATCAGAGATGTCTTTGAACAAAAAAGTCAACTTCCAAAATCATCAATTTCAACAAGTAACAATATCAGAGATGTCTTTGAACAAAAAAGTCAACTTCCAAAATCATCAATTTCAACAAGTAACAATATCAGAGATGTCTTTGAACAAAAAAGTTCACTTCCAAAATCATCAATTTCAACAAATAAATGTATCAGAGATGTCTTTGAACAAAAAAGTTTACTTCCAAAATCATCAATTTATACAAGTTAAAGTATCAGAGATGTCTTTGAACAAAAAAGTCAACTTCCAAAATCATCAATTTCAACAAGTAGCAATATCAGAGATGTCTTTGAACAAAAAAGTCAACTTCCAAAATCATCAATTTCAACAAGTAACAGTATCAGAGATGTCTTTGAACAAAAAAGTCAACTTCCAAAATCATCAATTTCAACAAGTAACAATATCAGAGATGTCTTTGAACAAAAAAGTCAACTTCCAAAATCATCAATTTCAACAAGTAACAATATCAGAGATGTCTTTGAACAAAAAAGTTCACTTCCAAAATCATCAATTTCAACAAGTAAATGTATCAGAGATGTCTTTGAACAAAAAAGTTCACTTCCAAAATCATCAATTTCAACAAGTAACAATATCAGAGATGTCTTTGAACAAAAAAGTCAACTTCCAAAATCATCAATTTCAACAAGTAACAGTATCAGAGATGTCTTTGAACAAAAAAGTCAACTTCCAAAATCATCAATTTCAACAAGTAACAATATCAGAGATGTCTTTGAACAAAAAAGTCAACTTCCAAAATCATCAATTTCAACAAGTAACAATATCAGAAATGTCTTTGAACAAAAAAGTCAACTTCCAAAATCATCAATTTCAACAAGTTAAAGTATCAGAGATGTCTTTGAACAAAAAAGTTCACTTCCAAAATCATCAATTTCAACAAGTTAAAGTATCAGAGATGTCTTTGAACAAAAAAGTTCACTTCCAAAATCATCAATTTCAACAAGTTAAAGTATCAGAGATGTCTTTGAACAAAAAAGTCAACTTCCAAAATCATCAATTACAACAAGTAAAAGTATCAGAGATGTCTATGAACAAAAAAGTTCATCTCCAAAATCATCAATTACAACAAGTAAAAGTATCAGAGATGTCTTTGAACAAAAAAGTTCACTTCCAAAATCATCAATTTCAACAAGTAAAAGTATCAGAGATGTCTTTGAACAAAAAATTCAACTTGCAAAATCATCAATTACAACAAGTAAAAGTATCAGAGATGTCTTTGAACAAAAAAGTTCACTTCCAAAATCATCAATTTAAACAAGTAACAGTATCAGAGATGTCTTTGAACAAAAAAGTTCACTTCCAAAATCATCAATTTAAACAAGTTAAAGTATCAGAGATGTCTTTGAACAAAAAAGTCAACTTCCAAAATCATCAATTTCAACAAGTAACAGTATCAGAGATGTCTTTGAACAAAAAAGTTCACTTCCAAAATCATCAAATTAAACAAGTTAAAGTATCAGAGATGTCTTTGAACATAAAAGTCAACTTCAAAATCATCAATTTTAACAAGTAAAAGTATCAGAGGTGTCTTTGAACAAAAAAGTTCACTTCCAAAATCATCAATTTCAACAAGTAAAAGTATCAGAGATGTCTTTGAACAAAAAATTCAACTTGCAAAATCATCAATTACAACAAGTAAAAGTATCAGAGATGTCTTTGAACAAAAAAGTCAACTTCCAAAATCATCAATTTCAACAAGTAAATGTATCAGAGATTTCTTTGAACAAAAAAGTTCACTTCCAAAATCATCAATTTAAACAAGTTAAAGTATCAGAGATGTCTTTGAACAAAAAAGTCAACTTCCAAAATCATCAATTTCAACAAGTAAATGTATCAGAGATGTCTTTTAACAAAAAAGTTCACTTCCAAAATCATCAAATTAAACAAGTTTAAGTATCAGAGATGTCTTTGAACATAAAAGTCAACTTCAAAATCATCAATTTTAACAAGTAAAAGTATCAGAGATGTCTGAACAAAAAAATTAAACTTGCAAAATCATCAATTTCAACAAGTTAAAGTATCAGAGATGTCTTTGAACAAAAAAGTCAACTTCCAAAATCATCAATTTCAACAAGTTAAAGTATCAGAGATGTCTTTGAACAAAAAAGTTCACTTCCAAAATCATCAATTTCAACATGTTAAAGTATCAGAGATGTCTTTGAACAAAAAAGTTCACTTCCAAAATCATCAATTTCAACAAGTTAAAGTATCAGAGATGTCTTTGAACCAAAAAGTCAACTTCCAAAATCATCAATTACAACAAGTAAAAGTATCAGAGATGTCTATGAACAAAAAAGTTCATCTCCAAAATCATCAATTACAACAAGTAAAAGTATCAGAGATGTCTTTGAACAAAAAAGTTCACTTCCAAAATCATCAATTTCAACAAGTAAAAGTATCAGAGATGTCTTTGAACAAAAAAGTTCACTTCCAAAATCATCAATTTAAACAAGTTAAAGTATCAGAGATGTCTTTGAACAAAAAAGTCAACTTCCAAAATCATCAATTTCAACAAGTAACAGTATCAGAGATGTCTTTGAACAAAAAAGTTCACTTCCAAAATCATCAAATTAAACAAGTAACAGTATCAGAGATGTCTTTGAACAAAAAAGTCAACTTCCAAAATCATCAATTTAAAAAGTAACAATATCAGAGATGTCTTTGAACAAAAAAGTCAACTTCCAAAATCATCAATTTCAACAAGTAACAATATCAGAGATGTCTTTGAACAAAAAAGTCAACTTCCAAAATCATCAATTTCAACAAGTTAAAGTATCAGAGATGTCTTTGAACAAAAAAGTTCACTTCCAAAATCATCAATTTCAACAAGTTAAAGTATCAGAGATGTCTTTGAACAAAAAAGTCAACTTCCAAAATCATCAATTTCAACAAGTAAATGTATCAGAGATGTCTTTGAACAAAAAAGTCAACTTCCAAAATCATCAATTACAACAAGTAAAAGTATCAGAGATGTCTTTGAACAAAAAAGTTCACTTCCAAAATCATCAATTACAACAAGTAAAAGTATCAGAGATGTCTTTGAACAAAAAAGTTCACTTCCAAAATCATCAATTTAAACAAGTTAAAGTATCAGAGATGTCTTTGAACAAAAAAGTCAACTTCCAAAATCATCAATTTCAACAAGTAACAGTATCAGAGATGTCTTTGAACAAAAAAGTTCACTTCCAAAATCATCAAATTAAACAAGTAACAGTATCAGAGATGTCTTTGAACAAAAAAGTCAACTTCCAAAATCATCAATTTTAACAAGTAACAATATCAGAGATGTCTTTGAACAAAAAAGTTCATCTCCAAAATCATCAATTACAACAAGTAAAAGTATCAGAGATGTCTTTGAACAAAAAAGTTCACTTCCAAAATCATCAATTTCAACAAGTAAAAGTATCAGAGATGTCTTTGAACAAAAAAGTTCACTTCCAAAATCATCAATTTAAACAAGTTAGAGTATCAGAGATGTCTTTGAACAAAAAAGTCAACTTCCAAAATCATCAATTTCAACAAGTAACAGTATCAGAGATGTCTTTGAACAAAAAAGTCAACTTCCAAAATCATCAATTACAACAAGTAAAAGTATCAGAGATGTCTATGAACAAAAAAGTTCATCTCCAAAATCATCAATTACAACAAGTAAAAGTATCAGAGATGTCTTTGAACAAAAAAGTTCACTTCCAAAATCATCAATTTCAACAAGTAAAAGTATCAGAGATGTCTTTGAACAAAAAATTCAACTTGCAAAATCATCAATTACAACAAGTAAAAGTATCAGAGATGTCTTTGAACAAAAAAGTTCACTTCCAAAATCATCAATTTAAACAAGTAACAGTATCAGAGATGTCTTTGAACAAAAAAGTCACCTTCCAAAATCATCAATTTAAACAAGTTAAAGTATCAGAGATGTCTTTGAACAAAAAAGTCAACTTCCAAAATCATCAATTTCAACAAGTAACAGTATCAGAGATGTCTTTGAACAAAAAAGTTCACTTCCAAAATCATCAAATTAAACAAGTTAAAGTATCAGAGATGTCTTTGAACATAAAAGTCAACTTCAAAATCATCAATTTTAACAAGTAAAAGTATCAGAGGTGTCTTTGAACAAAAAAGTTCACTTCCAAAATCATCAATTTCAACAAGTAAAAGTATCAGAGATGTCTTTGAACAAAAAAGTTCATCTCCAAAATCATCAATTACAACAAGTAAAAGTATCAGAGATGTCTTTGAACAAAAAATTCAACTTGCAAAATCATCAATTACAACAAGTAAAAGTATCAGAGATGTCTTTGAACAAAAAAGTCAACTTCCAAAATCATCAATTTCAACAAGTAAATGTATCAGAAATTTCTTTGAACAAAAAAGTTCACTTCCAAAATCATCAATTTAAACAAGTTAAAGTATCAGAGATGTCTTTGAACAAAAAAGTCAACTTCCAAAATCATCAATTTCAACAAGTAAATGTATCAGAGATGTCTTTTAACAAAAAAGTTCACTTCCAAAATCATCAAATTAAACAAGTTAAAGTATCAGAGATGTCTTTGAACATAAAAGTCAACTTCAAAATCATCAATTTTAACAAGTAAAAGTATCAGAGATGTCTGAACAAAAAATTCAACTTGCAAAATCATCAATTTCAACAAGTTAAAGTATCAGAGATGTCTTTGAACAAAAAAGTCAACTTCCAAAATCATCAATTTCAACAAGTTAAAGTATCAGAGATGTCTTTGAACAAAAAAGTTCACTTCCAAAATCATCAATTTCAACAAGTTAAAGTATCAGAGATGTCTTTGAACAAAAAAGTTCACTTCCAAAATCATCAATTTCAACAAGTTAAAGTATCAGAGATGTCTTTGAACAAAAAAGTCAACTTCCAAAATCATCAATTACAACAAGTAAAAGTATCAGAGATGTCTATGAACAAAAAAGTTCATCTCCAAAATCATCAATTACAACAAGTAAAAGTATCAGAGATGTCTTTGAACAAAAAAGTTCACTTCCAAAATCATCAATTTCAACAAGTAAAAGTATCAGAGATGTCTTTGAACAAAAAAGTTCACTTCCAAAATCATCAATTTAAACAAGTTAAAGTATCAGAGATGTCTTTGAACAAAAAAGTCAACTTCCAAAATCATCAATTTCAACAAGTAACAGTATCAGAGATGTCTTTGAACAAAAAAGTTCACTTCCAAAATCATCAAATTAAACAAGTTAAAGTATCAGAGATGTCTTTGAACATAAAAGTCAACTTCAAAATCATCAATTTTAACAAGTAAAAGTATCAGAGGTGTCTTTGAACAAAAAAGTTCACTTCCAAAATCATCAATTTCAACAAGTAAAAGTATCAGAGATGTCTTTGAACAAAAAAGTTCATCTCCAAAATCATCAATTACAACAAGTAAAAGTATCAGAGATGTCTTTGAACAAAAAATTCAACTTGCAAAATCATCAATTACAACAAGTAAAAGTATCAGAGATGTCTTTGAACAAAAAAGTCAACTTCCAAAATCATCAATTTCAACAAGTAAATGTATCAGAGATTTCTTTGAACAAAAAAGTTCACTTCCAAAATCATCAATTTAAACAAGTTAAAGTATCAGAGATGTCTTTGAACAAAAAAGTCAACTTCCAAAATCATCAATTTCAACAAGTAAATGTATCAGAGATGTCTTTTAACAAAAAAGTTCACTTCCAAAATCATCAATTTCAACAAGTTAAAGTATCAGAGATGTCTTTGAACAAAAAAGTCAACTTCCAAAATCATCAATTTCAACAAGTTAAAGTATCAGAGATGTCTTTGAACAAAAAAGTTCACTTCCAAAATCATCAATTTCAACAAGTTAAAGTATCAGAGATGTCTTTGAACAAAAAAGTTCACTTCCAAAATCATCAATTTCAACAAGTTAAAGTATCAGAGATGTCTTTGAACAAAAAAGTCAACTTCCAAAATCATCAATTACAACAAGTAAAAGTATCAGAGATGTCTATGAACAAAAAAGTTCATCTCCAAAATCATCAATTACAACAAGTAAAAGTATCAGAGATGTCTTTGAACAAAAAAGTTCACTTCCAAAATCATCAATTTCAACAAGTAAAAGTATCAGAGATGTCTTTGAACAAAAAAGTTTACTTCCAAAATCATCAATTTAAACAAGTTAAAGTATCAGAGATGTCTTTGAACAAAAAAGTCAACTTCCAAAATCATCAATTTCAACAAGTAACAGTATCAGAGATGTCTTTGAACAAAAAAGTTCACTTCCAAAATCATCAAATTAAACAAGTTAAAGTATCAGAGATGTCTTTGAACATAAAAGTCAACTTCAAAATCATCAATTTTAACAAGTAAAAGTATCAGAGGTGTCTTTGAACAAAAAAGTTCACTTCCAAAATCATCAATTTCAACAAGTAAAAGTATCAGAGATGTCTTTGAACAAAAAAGTTCATCTCCAAAATCATCAATTACAACAAGTAAAAGTATCAGAGATGTCTTTGAACAAAAAATTCAACTTGCAAAATCATCAATTACAACAAGTAAAAGTATCAGAGATGTCTTTGAACAAAAAAGTCAACTTCCAAAATCATCAATTTCAACAAGTAAATGTATCAGAGATTTCTTTGAACAAAAAAGTTCACTTCCAAAATCATCAATTTAAACAAGTTAAAGTATCAGAGATGTTTTTGAACAAAAAAGTCAACTTCCAAAATCATCAATTTCAACAAGTAAATGTATCAGAGATGTCTTTTAACAAAAAAGTTCACTTCCAAAATCATCAAATTAAACAAGTTAAAGTATCAGAGATGTCTTTGAACATAAAAGTCAACTTCAAAATCATCAATTTTAACAAGTAAAAGTATCAGAGATGTCTGAACAAAAAATTCAACTTGCAAAATCATCAATTTCAACAAGTTAAAGTATCAGAGATGTCTTTGAACAAAAAAGTCAACTTCCAAAATCATCAATTTCAACAAGTTAAAGTATCAGAGATGTCTTTGAACAAAAAAGTTCACTTCCAAAATCATCAATTTCAACAAGTTAAAGTATCAGAGATGTCTTTGAACAAAAAAGTTCACTTCCAAAATCATCAATTTCAACAAGTTAAAGTATCAGAGATGTCTTTGAACAAAAAAGTCAACTTCCAAAATCATCAATTACAACAAGTAAAAGTATCAGAGATGTCTATGAACAAAAAAGTTCATCTCCAAAATCATCAATTACAACAAGTAAAAGTATCAGAGATGTCTTTGAACAAAAAAGTTCACTTCCAAAATCATCAATTTCAACAAGTAAAAGTATCAGAGATGTCTTTGAACAAAAAAGTTCACTTCCAAAATCATCAATTTAAACAAGTTAAAGTATCAGAGATGTCTTTGAACAAAAAAGTCAACTTCCAAAATCATCAATTTCAACAAGTAACAGTATCAGAGATGTCTTTGAACAAAAAAGTTCACTTCCAAAATCATCAAATTAAACAAGTTAAAGTATCAGAGATGTCTTTGAACATAAAAGTCAACTTCAAAATCATCAATTTTAACAAGTAAAAGTATCAGAGGTGTCTTTGAACAAAAAAGTTCACTTCCAAAATCATCAATTTCAACAAGTAAAAGTATCAGAGATGTCTTTGAACAAAAAAGTTCATCTCCAAAATCATCAATTACAACAAGTAAAAGTATCAGAGATGTCTTTGAACAAAAAATTCAACTTGCAAAATCATCAATTACAACAAGTAAAAGTATCAGAGATGTCTTTGAACAAAAAAGTCAACTTCCAAAATCATCAATTTCAACAAGTAAATGTGTCAGAGATTTCTTTGAACAAAAAAGTTCACTTCCAAAATCATCAATTTAAACAAGTTAAAGTATCAGAGATGTCTTTGAACAAAAAAGTCAACTTCCAAAATCATCAATTTCAACAAGTACATGTATCAGAGATGTCTTTTAACAAAAAAGTTCACTTCCAAAATCATCAATTTCAACAAGTTAAAGTATCAGAGATGTCTTTGAACAAAAAAGTCAACTTCCAAAATCATCAATTTCAACAAGTTAAAGTATCAGAGATGTCTTTGAACAAAAAAGTTCACTTCCAAAATCATCAATTTCAACAAGTTAAAGTATCAGAGATGTCTTTGAACAAAAAAGTTCACTTCCAAAATCATCAATTTCAACAAGTTAAAGTATCAGAGATGTCTTTGAACAAAAAAGTCAACTTCCAAAATCATCAATTACAACAAGTAAAAGTATCAGAGATGTCTATGAACAAAAAAGTTCATCTCCAAAATCATCAATTACAACAAGTAAAAGTATCAGAGATGTCTTTGAACAAAAAAGTTCACTTCCAAAATCATCAATTTCAACAAGTAAAAGTATCAGAGATGTCTTTGAACAAAAAAGTTTACTTCCAAAATCATCAATTTAAACAAGTTAAAGTATCAGAGATGTCTTTGAACAAAAAAGTCAACTTCCAAAATCATCAATTTCAACAAGTAACAGTATCAGAGATGTCTTTGAACAAAAAAGTTCACTTCCAAAATCATCAAATTAAACAAGTTAAAGTATCAGAGATGTCTTTGAACATAAAAGTCAACTTCAAAATCATCAATTTTAACAAGTAAAAGTATCAGAGGTGTCTTTGAACAAAAAAGTTCACTTCCAAAATCATCAATTTCAACAAGTAAAAGTATCAGAGATGTCTTTGAACAAAAAAGTTCATCTCCAAAATCATCAATTACAACAAGTAAAAGTATCAGAGATGTCTTTGAACAAAAAATTCAACTTGCAAAATCATCAATTACAACAAGTAAAAGTATCAGAGATGTCTTTGAACAAAAAAGTCAACTTCCAAAATCATCAATTTCAACAAGTAAATGTATCAGAGATTTCTTTGAACAAAAAAGTTCACTTCCAAAATCATCAATTTCAACAAGTAACAATATCAGAGATGTCTTTGAACAAAAAAGTTCACTTCCAAAATCATCAATTTCAACAAGTAAATGTATCAGAGATGTCTTTGAACAAAAAAGTTCACTTCCAAAATCATCAATTTAAACAAGTTAAAGTATCAGAGATGTCTTTGAACAAAAAAGTTTACTTCCAAAATCATCAATTTAAACAAATTAAAGTATCAGAGATGTCTTTGAACAAAAAAGTCAACTTCCAAAATCATCAATTTCAACAAGTAACAGTATCAGAGATGTCTTTGAACAAAAAAGTCAACTTCCAAAATCATCAATTTCAACAAGTAACAATATCAGAGATGTCTTTGAACAAAAAAGTTCACTTCCAAAATCATTAATTTCAACAAGTAAATGTATCAGAGATGTCTTTGAACAAAAAAGTTCACTTCCAAAATCATCAATTTAAACAAGTTAAAGTATCAGAGATGTCTTTGAACAAAAAAGTCAACTTCCAAAATCATCAATTTCAACAAGTAACAGTATCAGAGATGTCTTTGAACAAAAAAGTCAACTTCCAAAATCATCAATTTCAACAAGTTAAAGTATCAGAGATGTCTTTGAACAAAAAAGTCAACTTCCAAAATCATCAATTTCAACAAGTAACAATATCAGAGATGTCTTTGAACAAAAAAGTCAACTTCCAAAATCATCAATTTCAACAAGTAACAATATCAGAGATGTCTTTGAACAAAAAAGTCAACTTCCAAAATCATCAATTTCAACAAGTAACAATATCAGAGATGTCTTTGAACAAAAAAGTTCACTTCCAAAATCATCAATTTCAACAAGTAAATGTATCAGAGATGTCTTTGAACAAAAAAGTTCACTTCCAAAATCATCAATTTCAACAAGAAACAATATCAGAGATGTCTTTGAACAAAAAAGTCAACTTCCAAAATCATCAATTTCAACAAGTAACAGTATCAGAGATGTCTTTGAACAAAAAAGTCAACTTCCAAAATCATCAATTTCAACAAGTAACAATATCAGAGATGTCTTTGAACAAAAAAGTCAACTTCCAAAATCATCAATTTCAACATGTAACAATATCAGAGATGTCTTTGAACAAAAAAGTTCACTTCCAAAATCATCAATTTCAACAAGTAAATGTATCAGAGATGTCTTTGAACAAAAAAGTTCACTTCCAAAATCATCAATTTCAACAAGAAACAATATCAGAGATGTCTTTGAACAAAAAAGTCAACTTCCAAAATCATCAATTTCAACAAGTAACAATATCAGAGATGTCTTTGAACAAAAAAGTTCACTTCCAAAATCATCAATTTCAACAAGTAAATGTATCAGAGATGTCTTTGAACAAAAAAGTTCACTTCCAAAATCATCAATTTCAACAAGAAACAATATCAGAGATGTCTTTGAACAAAAAAGTCAACTTCCAAAATCATCAATTTCAACAAGTAACAGTATCAGAGATGTCTTTGAACAAAAAAGTCAACTTCCAAAATCATCAATTTCAACAAGTAACAATATCAGAGATGTCTTTGAACAAAAAAGTCAACTTCCAAAATCATCAATTTCAACATGTAACAATATCAGAGATGTCTTTGAACAAAAAAGTCAACTTCCAAAATCATCAATTTCAACAAGTAACAATATCAGAGATGTCTTTGAACAAAAAAGTCAACTTCCAAAATCATCAATTTCAACAAGTAACAATATCAGAGATGTCTTTGAACAAAAAAGTTCACTTCCAAAATCATCAATTTCAACAAGTAAATGTATCAGAGATGTCTTTGAACAAAAAAGTTCACTTCCAAAATCATCAATTTCAACAAGAAACAATATCAGAGATGTCTTTGAACAAAAAAGTCAACTTCCAAAATCATCAATTTCAACAAGTAACAGTATCAGAGATGTCTTTGAACAAAAAAGTCAACTTCCAAAATCATCAATTTCAACAAGTAACAATATCAGAGATGTCTTTGAACAAAAAAGTCAACTTCCAAAATCATCAATTTCAACAAGTAACAATATCAGAGATGTCTTTGAACAAAAAAGTCAACTTCCAAAATCATCAATTTCAACAAGTTAAAGTATCAGAGATGTCTTTGAACAAAAAAGTTCACTTCCAAAATCATCAATTTCAACAAGTTAAAGTATCAGAGATGTCTTTGAACATAAAAGTTCACTTCCAAAATCATCAATTTCAACAAGTTAAAGTATCAGAGATGTCTTTGAACAAAAAAGTCAACTTCCAAAATCATCAATTACAACAAGTAAAAGTATCAGAGATGTCTATGAACAAAAAAGTTCATCTCCAAAATCATCAATTACAACAAGTAAAAGTATCAGAGATGTCTTTGAACAAAAAAATTCACTTCCAAAATCATCAATTTAAACAAGTTAAAGTATCAGAGATGTCTTTGAACAAAAAAGTCAACTTCCAAAATCATCAATTTCAACAAGTAACAGTATCAGAGATGTCTTTGAACAAAAAAGTTCACTTCCAAAATCATCAAATTAAACAAGTTAAAGTATCAGAGATGTCTTTGAACATAAAAGTCAACTTCAAAATCATCAATTTTAACAAGTAAAAGTATCAGAGGTGTCTTTGAACAAAAAAGTTCACTTCCAAAATCATCAATTTCAACAAGTAAAAGTATCAGAGATGTCTTTGAACAAAAAAGTTCATCTCCAAAATCATCAATTACAACAAGTAAAAGTATCAGAGATGTCTTTGAACAAAAAATTCAACTTGCAAAATCATCAATTACAACAAGTAAAAGTATCAGAGATGTCTTTGAACAAAAAAGTCAACTTCCAAAATCATCAATTTCAACAAGTAAATGTATCAGAGATTTCTTTGAACAAAAAAGTTCACTTCCAAAATCATCAATTTAAACAAGTTAAAGTATCAGAGATGTCTTTGAACAAAAAAGTCAACTTCCAAAATCATCAATTTCAACAAGTAAATGTATCAGAGATGTCTTTTAACAAAAAAGTTCACTTCCAAAATCATCAAATTAAACAAGTTAAAGTATCAGAGATGTCTTTGAACATAAAAGTCAACTTCAAAATCATCAATTTTAACAAGTAAAAGTATCAGAGATGTCTGAACAAAAAATTCAACTTGCAAAATCATCAATTTCAACAAGTAAAAGTATCAGAGATGTCTTTGAACAAAAAAGTTCACTTCCAAAATCATCAATTTAAACAAGTTAAAGTATCAGAGATGTCTTTAAACAAAAAAGTCAACTTCCAAAATCATCAATTTCAACAAGTAACAGTATCAGAGATGTCTTTGAACAAAAAAGTTCACTTCCAAAATCATCAAATTAAACAAGTTAAAGTATCAGAGATGTCTTTGAACATAAAAGTCAACTTCAAAATCATCAATTTTAACAAGTAAAAGTATCAGAGGTGTCTTTGAACAAAAAAGTTCACTTCCAAAATCATCAATTTCAACAAGTAAAAGTATCAGAGATGTCTTTGAACAAAAAAGTTCATCTCCAAAATCATCAATTACAACAAGTAAAAGTATCAGAGATGTCTTTGAACAAAAAATTCAACTTGCAAAATCATCAATTACAACAAGTAAAAGTATCAGAGATGTCTTTGAACAAAAAAGTCAACTTCCAAAATCATCAATTTCAACAAGTAAATGTATCAGAGATTTCTTTGAACAAAAAAGTTCACTTCCAAAATCATCAATTTAAACAAGTTAAAGTATCAGAGATGTCTTTGAACAAAAAAGTCAACTTCCAAAATCATCAATTTCAACAAGTTAAAGTATCAGAGATGTCTTTGAACAAAAAAGTTCACTTCCAAAATCATCAATTTCAACAAGTTAAAGTATCAGAGATGTCTTTGAACAAAAAAGTTCACTTCCAAAATCATCAATTTCAACAAGTTAAAGTATCAGAGATGTCTTTGAACAAAAAAGTCAACTTCCAAAATCATCAATTACAACAAGTAAAAGTATCAGAGATGTCTATGAACAAAAAAGTTCATCTCCAAAATCATCAATTACAACAAGTAAAAGTATCAGAGATGTCTTTGAACAAAAAAGTTCACTTCCAAAATCATCAATTTCAACAAGTAAAAGTATCAGAGATGTCTTTGAACAAAAAATTCAACTTGCAAAATCATCAATTTAAACAAGTTAAAGTATCAGAGATGTCTTTGAACATAAAAGTCAACTTCAAAATCATCAATTTTAACAAGTAAAAGTATCAGAGATGTCTGAACAAAAAATTCAACTTGCAAAATCATCAATTTCAACAAGTTAAAGTATCAGAGATGTCTTTGAACAAATAAGTCAACTTCCAAAATCATCAATTTCAACAAGTTAAAGTATCAGAGATGTCTTTGAACAAAAAAGTTCACTTCCAAAATCATCAATTTCAACAAGTTAAAGTATCAGAGATGTCTTTGAACAAAAAAGTCAACTTTCAAAATCATCAATTACAACAAGTAAAAGTATCAGAGATGTCTATGAACAAAAAAGTTCATCTCCAAAATCATCAATTACAACAAGTAAAAGTATCAGAGATGTCTTTGAACAAAAAAGTTCACTTCCAAAATCATCAATTTCAACAAGTAAAAGTATCAGAGATGTCTTTGAACAAAAAATTCAACTTGCAAAATCATCAATTACAACAAGTAAAAGTATCAGAGATGTCTTTGAACAAAAAAGTTCACTTCCAAAATCATCAATTTAAACAAGTAACAGTATCAGAGATGTCTTTGAACAAAAAAGTTCACTTCCAAAATCATCAATTTAAACAAGTTAAAGTATCAGAGATGTCTTTGAACAAAAAAGTCAACTTCCAAAATCATCAATTTCAACAAGTAACAGTATCAGAGATGTCTTTGAACAAATAAGTTCACTTCCAAAATCATCAAATTAAACAAGTTAAAGTATCAGAGATGTCTTTGAACATAAAAGTCAACTTCAAAATCATCAATTTTAACAAGTAAAAGTATCAGAGGTGTCTTTGAACAAAAAAGTTCACTTCCAAAATCATCAATTTCAACAAGTAAAAGTATCAGAGATGTCTTTGAACAAAAAAGTTCATCTCCAAAATCATCAATTACAAAAAGTAAAAGTATCAGAGATGTCTGAACAAAAAATTCAACTTGCAAAATCATCAATTTAAACAAGTTAAAGTATCAGAGATGTCTTTGAACAAAAAAGTCAACTTCCAAAATCATCAATTTCAACAAGTTAAAGTATCAGAGATGTCTTTGAACAAAAAAGTTCACTTCCAAAATCATCAATTTCAACAAGTTAAAGTATCAGAGATGTCTTTGAACAAAAAAGTTCACTTCCAAAATCATCAATTTCAACAAGTTAAAGTATCAGAGATGTCTTTGAACAAAAAAGTCAACTTCCAAAATCATCAATTACAACAAGTAAAAGTATCAGAGATGTCTATGAACAAAAAAGTTCATCTCCAAAATCATCAATTACAACAAGTAAAAGTATCAGAGATGTCTTTGAACAAAAAAGTTCACTTCCAAAATCATCAATTTCAACAAGTAAAAGTATCAGAGATGTCTTTGAACAAAAAATTCAACTTGCAAAATCATCAATTTAAACAAGTTAAAGTATCAGAGATGTCTTTGAACATAAAAGTCAACTTCAAAATCATCAATTTTAACAAGTAAAAGTATCAGAGATGTCTGAACAAAAAATTCAACTTGCAAAATCATCAATTTCAACAAGTTAAAGTATCAGAGATGTCTTTGAACAAAAAAGTCAACTTCCAAAATCATCAATTTCAACAAGTTAAAGTATCAGAGATGTCTTTGAACAAAAAAGTTCACTTCCAAAATCATCAATTTCAACAAGTTAAAGTATCAGAGATGTCTTTGAAGAAAAAAGTTCACTTCCAAAATCATCAATTTCAACAAGTTAAAGTATCAGAGATGTCTTTGAACAAAAAAGTCAACTTTCAAAATCATCAATTACAACAAGTAAAAGTATCAGAGATGTCTATGAACAAAAAAGTTCATCTCCAAAATCATCAATTACAACAAGTAAAAGTATCAGAGATGTCTTTGAACAAAAAAGTTCACTTCCAAAATCATCAATTTCAACAAGTAAAAGTATCAGAGATGTCTTTGAACAAAAAATTCAACTTGCAAAATCATCAATTACAACAAGTAAAAGTATCAGAGATGTCTTTGAACAAAAAAGTTCACTTCCAAAATCATCAATTTAAACAAGTAACAGTATCAGAGATGTCTTTGAACAAAAAAGTTCACTTCCAAAATCATCAATTTAAACAAGTTAAAGTATCAGAGATGTCTTTGAACAAAAAAGTCAACTTCCAAAATCATCAATTTCAACAAGTAACAGTATCAGAGATGTCTTTGAACAAATAAGTTCACTTCCAAAATCATCAAATTAAACAAGTTAAAGTATCAGAGATGTCTTTGAACATAAAAGTCAACTTCAAAATCATCAATTTTAACAAGTAAAAGTATCAGAGGTGTCTTTGAACAAAAAAGTTCACTTCCAAAATCATCAATTTCAACAAGTAAAAGTATCAGAGATGTCTTTGAACAAAAAAGTTCATCTCCAAAATCATCAATTACAACAAGTAAAAGTATCAGAGATGTCTGAACAAAAAATTCAACTTGCAAAATCATCAATTTCAACAAGTTAAAGTATCAGAGATGTCTTTGAACAAAAAAGTCAACTTCCAAAATCATCAATTTCAACAAGTTAAAGTATCAGAGATGTCTTTGAACAAAAAAGTTCACTTCCAAAATCATCAATTTCAACAAGTTAAAGTATCAGAGATGTCTTTGAACAAAAAAGTTCACTTCCAAAATCATCAATTTCAACAAGTAAAAGTATCAGAGATGTCTTTGAACAAAAAAGTTCATCTCCAAAATCATCAATTACAACAAGTAAAAGTATCAGAGATGTCTGAACAAAAAATTCAACTTGCAAAATCATCAATTTCAACAAGTTAAAGTATCAGAGATGTCTTTGAACAAAAAAGTCAACTTCCAAAATCATCAATTTCAACAAGTTAAAGTATCAGAGATGTCTTTGAACAAAAAAGTTCACTTCCAAAATCATCAATTTCAACAAGTTAAAGTATCAGAGATGTCTTTGAACAAAAAAGTTCACTTCCAAAATCATCAATTTCAACAAGTTAAAGTATCAGAGATGTCTTTGAACAAAAAATTCAACTTGCAAAATCATCAATTTAAACAAGTTAAAGTATCAGAGATGTCTTTGAACATAAAAGTCAACTTCAAAATCATCAATTTTAACAAGTAAAAGTATCAGAGATGTCTGAACAAAAAATTCAACTTGCAAAATCATCAATTTCAACAAGTAAAAGTATCAGAGATGTCTTTGAACAAAAAAGTCAACTTCCAAAATCATCAATTTCAACAAGTTAAAGTATCAGAGATGTCTTTGAACAAAAAAGTTCACTTCCAAAATCATCAATTTCAACAAGTTAAAGTATCAGAGATGTCTTTGAACAAAAAAGTTCACTTCCAAAATCATCAATTTCAACAAGTTAAAGTATCAGAGATGTCTTTGAACAAAAAAGTCAACTTTCAAAATCATCAATTACAACAAGTAAAAGTATCAGAAATGTCTATGAACAAAAAAGTTCATCTCCAAAATCATCAATTACAACAAGTAAAAGTATCAGAGATGTCTTTGAACAAAAAAGTTCACTTCCAAAATCATCAATTTCAACAAGTAAAAGTATCAGAGATGTCTTTGAACAAAAAATTCAACTTGCAAAATCATCAATTACAACAAGTAAAAGTATCAGAGATGTCTTTGAACAAATAAGTTCACTTCCAAAATCATCAAATTAAACAAGTTAAAGTATCAGAGATGTCTTTGAACATAAAAGTCAACTTCAAAATCATCAATTTTAACAAGTAAAAGTATCAGAGGTGTCTTTGAACAAAAAAGTTCACTTCCAAAATCATCAATTTCAACAAGTAAAAGTATCAGAGATGTCTTTGAACAAAAAAGTTCATCTCCAAAATCATCAATTACAACAAGTAAAAGTATCAGAGATGTCTTTGAACAAAAAATTCAACTTGCAAAATCATCAATTACAACAAGTAAAAGTATCAGAGATGTCTTTGAACAAAAAAGTTCACTTCCAAAATCATCAATTTCAACAAGTTAAAGTATCAGAGATGTCTTTGAACAAAAAAGTTCACTTCCAAAATCATCAATTTCAACAAGTTAAAGTATCAGAGATGTCTTTGAACAAAAAAGTCAACTTCCAAAATCATCAATTACAACAAGTAAAAGTATCAGAGATGTCTATGAACAAAAAAGTTCATCTCCAAAATCATCAATTACAACAAGTAAAAGTATCAGAGATGTCTTTGAACAAAAAATTCAACTTGCAAAATCATCAATTACAACAAGTAAAAGTATCAGAGATGTCTTTGAACAAAAAAGTCAACTTCCAAAATCATCAATTTCAACAAGTAAATGTATCAGAGATTTCTTTGAACAAAAAAGTTCACTTCCAAAATCATCAATTTAAACAAGTTAAAGTATCAGAGATGTCTTTGAACAAAAAAGTCAACTTCCAAAATCATCAATTTCAACAAGTTAAAGTATCAGAGATGTCTTTGAACAAAAAAGTTCACTTCCAAAATCATCAATTTCAACAAGTTAAAGTATCAGAGATGTCTTTGAACAAAAAAGTTCACTTCCAAAATCATCAATTTCAACAAGTTAAAGTATCAGAGATGTCTTTGAACAAAAAAGTCAACTTCCAAAATCATCAATTACAACAAGTAAAAGTATCAGAGATGTCTATGAACAAAAAAGTTCATCTCCAAAATCATCAATTACAACAAGTAAAAGTATCAGAGATGTCTTTGAACAAAAAAGTTCACTTCCAAAATCATCAATTTCAACAAGTAAAAGTATCAGAGATGTCTTTGAACAAAAAATTCAACTTGCAAAATCATCAATTTAAACAAGTTAAAGTATCAGAGATGTCTTTGAACATAAAAGTCAACTTCAAAATCATCAATTTTAACAAGTAAAAGTATCAGAGATGTCTGAACAAAAAATTCAACTTGCAAAATCATCAATTTCAACAAGTTAAAGTATCAGAGATGTCTTTGAACAAATAAGTCAACTTCCAAAATCATCAATTTCAACAAGTTAAAGTATCAGAGATGTCTTTGAACAAAAAAGTTCACTTCCAAAATCATCAATTTCAACAAGTTAAAGTATCAGAGATGTCTTTGAACAAAAAAGTTCACTTCCAAAATCATCAATTTCAACAAGTTAAAGTATCAGAGATGTCTTTGAACAAAAAAGTCAACTTTCAAAATCATCAATTACAACAAGTAAAAGTATCAGAGATGTCTATGAACAAAAAAGTTCATCTCCAAAATCATCAATTACAACAAGTAAAAGTATCAGAGATGTCTTTGAACAAAAAAGTTCACTTCCAAAATCATCAATTTCAACAAGTAAAAGTATCAGAGATGTCTTTGAACAAAAAATTCAACTTGCAAAATCATCAATTACAACAAGTAAAAGTATCAGAGATGTCTTTGAACAAAAAAGTTCACTTCCAAAATCATCAATTTAAACAAGTAACAGTATCAGAGATGTCTTTGAACAAAAAAGTTCACTTCCAAAATCATCAATTTAAACAAGTTAAAGTATCAGAGATGTCTTTGAACAAAAAAGTCAACTTCCAAAATCATCAATTTCAACAAGTAACAGTATCAGAGATGTCTTTGAACAAATAAGTTCACTTCCAAAATCATCAAATTAAACAAGTTAAAGTATCAGAGATGTCTTTGAACATAAAAGTCAACTTCAAAATCATCAATTTTAACAAGTAAAAGTATCAGAGGTGTCTTTGAACAAAAAAGTTCACTTCCAAAATCATCAATTTCAACAAGTAAAAGTATCAGAGATGTCTTTGAACAAAAAAGTTCATCTCCAAAATCATCAATTACAACAAGTAAAAGTATCAGAGATGTCTGAACAAAAAATTCAACTTGCAAAATCATCAATTTAAACAAGTTAAAGTATCAGAGATGTCTTTGAACAAAAAAGTCAACTTCCAAAATCATCAATTTCAACAAGTTAAAGTATCAGAGATGTCTTTGAACAAAAAAGTTCACTTCCAAAATCATCAATTTCAACAAGTTAAAGTATCAGAGATGTCTTTGAACAAAAAAGTTCACTTCCAAAATCATCAATTTCAACAAGTTAAAGTATCAGAGATGTCTTTGAACAAAAAAGTCAACTTCCAAAATCATCAATTACAACAAGTAAAAGTATCAGAGATGTCTATGAACAAAAAAGTTCATCTCCAAAATCATCAATTACAACAAGTAAAAGTATCAGAGATGTCTTTGAACAAAAAAGTTCACTTCCAAAATCATCAATTTCAACAAGTAAAAGTATCAGAGATGTCTTTGAACAAAAAATTCAACTTGCAAAATCATCAATTTAAACAAGTTAAAGTATCAGAGATGTCTTTGAACATAAAAGTCAACTTCAAAATCATCAATTTTAACAAGTAAAAGTATCAGAGATGTCTGAACAAAAAATTCAACTTGCAAAATCATCAATTTCAACAAGTTTAAGTATCAGAGATGTCTTTGAACAAAAAAGTCAACTTCCAAAATCATCAATTTCAACAAGTTAAAGTATCAGAGATGTCTTTGAACAAAAAAGTTCACTTCCAAAATCATCAATTTCAACAAGTTAAAGTATCAGAGATGTCTTTGAAGAAAAAAGTTCACTTCCAAAATCATCAATTTCAACAAGTTAAAGTATCAGAGATGTCTTTGAACAAAAAAGTCAACTTTCAAAATCATCAATTACAACAAGTAAAAGTATCAGAGATGTCTATGAACAAAAAAGTTCATCTCCAAAATCATCAATTACAACAAGTAAAAGTATCAGAGATGTCTTTGAACAAAAAAGTTCACTTCCAAAATCATCAATTTCAACAAGTAAAAGTATCAGAGATGTCTTTGAACAAAAAATTCAACTTGCAAAATCATCAATTACAACAAGTAAAAGTATCAGAGATGTCTTTGAACAAAAAAGTTCACTTCCAAAATCATCAATTTAAACAAGTAACAGTATCAGAGATGTCTTTGAACAAAAAAGTTCACTTCCAAAATCATCAATTTAAACAAGTTAAAGTATCAGAGATGTCTTTGAACAAAAAAGTCAACTTCCAAAATCATCAATTTCAACAAGTAACAGTATCAGAGATGTCTTTGAACAAATAAGTTCACTTCCAAAATCATCAAATTAAACAAGTTAAAGTATCAGAGATGTCTTTGAACATAAAAGTCAACTTCAAAATCATCAATTTTAACAAGTAAAAGTATCAGAGGTGTCTTTGAACAAAAAAGTTCACTTCCAAAATCATCAATTTCAACAAGTAAAAGTATCAGAGATGTCTTTGAACAAAAAAGTTCATCTCCAAAATCATCAATTACAACAAGTAAAAGTATCAGAGATGTCTGAACAAAAAATTCAACTTGCAAAATCATCAATTTCAACAAGTTAAAGTATCAGAGATGTCTTTGAACAAAAAAGTCAACTTCCAAAATCATCAATTTCAACAAGTTAAAGTATCAGAGATGTCTTTGAACAAAAAAGTTCACTTCCAAAATCATCAATTTCAACAAGTTAAAGTATCAGAGATGTCTTTGAACAAAAAAGTTCACTTCCAAAATCATCAATTTCAACAAGTAAAAGTATCAGAGATGTCTTTGAACAAAAAAGTTCATCTCCAAAATCATCAATTACAACAAGTAAAAGTATCAGAGATGTCTGAACAAAAAATTCAACTTGCAAAATCATCAATTTCAACAAGTTAAAGTATCAGAGATGTCTTTGAACAAAAAAGTCAACTTCCAAAATCATCAATTTCAACAAGTTAAAGTATCAGAGATGTCTTTGAACAAAAAAGTTCACTTCCAAAATCATCAATTTCAACAAGTTAAAGTATCAGAGATGTCTTTGAAGAAAAAAGTTCACTTCCAAAATCATCAATTTCAACAAGTTAAAGTATCAGAGATGTCTTTGAACAAAAAAGTCAACTTTCAAAATCATCAATTACAACAAGTAAAAGTATCAGAGATGTCTATGAACAAAAAAGTTCATCTCCAAAATCATCAATTACAACAAGTAAAAGTATCAGAGATGTCTTTGAACAAAAAAGTTCACTTCCAAAATCATCAATTTCAACAAGTAAAAGTATCAGAGATGTCTTTGAACAAAAAATTCAACTTGCAAAATCATCAATTTAAACAAGTTAAAGTATCAGAGATGTCTTTGAACATAAAAGTCAACTTCAAAATCATCAATTTTAACAAGTAAAAGTATCAGAGATGTCTGAACAAAAAATTCAACTTGCAAAATCATCAATTTCAACAAGTAAAAGTATCAGAGATGTCTTTGAACAAAAAAGTCAACTTCCAAAATCATCAATTTCAACAAGTTAAAGTATCAGAGATGTCTTTGAACAAAAAAGTTCACTTCCAAAATCATCAATTTCAACAAGTTAAAGTATCAGAGATGTCTTTGAACAAAAAAGTTCACTTCCAAAATCATCAATTTCAACAAGTTAAAGTATCAGAGATGTCTTTGAACAAAAAAGTCAACTTTCAAAATCATCAATTACAACAAGTAAAAGTATCAGAAATGTCTATGAACAAAAAAGTTCATCTCCAAAATCATCAATTACAACAAGTAAAAGTATCAGAGATGTCTTTGAACAAAAAAGTTCACTTCCAAAATCATCAATTTCAACAAGTAAAAGTATCAGAGATGTCTTTGAACAAAAAATTCAACTTGCAAAATCATCAATTACAACAAGTAAAAGTATCAGAGATGTCTTTGAACAAAAAAGTTCACTTCCAAAATCATCAATTTAAACAAGTAACAGTATCAGAGATGTCTTTGAACAAAAAAGTTCACTTCCAAAATCATCTATTTAAACAAGTTAAAGTATCAGAGATGTCTTTGAACAAAAAAGTCAACTTCCAAAATCATCAATTTCAACAAGTAACAGTATCAGAGATGTCTTTGAACAAATAAGTTCACTTCCAAAATCATCAAATTAAACAAGTTAAAGTATCAGAGATGTCTTTGAACAAAAAAGTTCACTTCCAAAATCATCAATTTCAACAAGTTAAAGTATCAGAGATGTCTTTGAACAAAAAAGTCAACTTTCAAAATCATCAATTACAACAAGTAAAAGTATCAGAAATGTCTATGAACAAAAAAGTTCATCTCCAAAATCATCAATTACAACAAGTAAAAGTATCAGAGATGTCTTTGAACAAAAAAGTTCACTTCCAAAATCATCAATTTCAACAAGTAAAAGTATCAGAGATGTCTTTGAACAAAAAATTCAACTTGCAAAATCATCAATTACAACAAGTAAAAGTATCAGAGATGTCTTTGAACAAAAAAGTTCACTTCCAAAATCATCAATTTCAACAAGTTAAAGTATCAGAGATGTCTTTGAACAAAAAAGTTCACTTCCAAAATCATCAATTTCAACAAGTTAAAGTATCAGAGATGTCTTTGAACAAAAAAGTCAACTTCCAAAATCATCAATTACAACAAGTAAAAGTATCAGAGATGTCTATGAACAAAAAAGTTCATCTCCAAAATCATCAATTACAACAAGTAAAAGTATCAGAGATGTCTTTGAACAAAAAAGTTCACTTCCAAAATCATCAATTTCAACAAGTAAAAGTATCAGAGATGTCTTTGAACAAAAAATTCAACTTGCAAAATCATCAATTTAAACAAGTTAAAGTATCAGAGATGTCTTTGAACATAAAAGTCAACTTCAAAATCATCAATTTTAACAAGTAAAAGTATCAGAGATGTCTGAACAAAAAATTCAACTTGCAAAATCATCAATTTCAACAAGTTAAAGTATCAGAGATGTCTTTGAACAAATAAGTCAACTTCCAAAATCATCAATTTCAACAAGTTAAAGTATCAGAGATGTCTTTGAACAAAAAAGTTCACTTCCAAAATCATCAATTTCAACAAGTTAAAGTATCAGAGATGTCTTTGAACAAAAAAGTTCACTTCCAAAATCATCAATTTCAACAAGTTAAAGTATCAGAGATGTCTTTGAACAAAAAAGTCAACTTTCAAAATCATCAATTACAACAAGTAAAAGTATCAGAGATGTCTATGAACAAAAAAGTTCATCTCCAAAATCATCAATTACAACAAGTAAAAGTATCAGAGATGTCTTTGAACAAAAAAGTTCACTTCCAAAATCATCAATTTCAACAAGTAAAAGTATCAGAGATGTCTTTGAACAAAAAATTCAACTTGCAAAATCATCAATTACAACAAGTAAAAGTATCAGAGATGTCTGAACAAAAAATTCAACTTGCAAAATCATCAATTTCAACAAGTTAAAGTATCAGAGATGTCTTTGAACAAAAAAGTCAACTTCCAAAATCATCAATTTCAACAAGTTAAAGTATCAGAGATGTCTTTGAACAAAAAAGTTCACTTCCAAAATCATCAATTTCAACAAGTTAAAGTATCAGAGATGTCTTTGAACAAAAAAGTTCACTTCCAAAATCATCAATTTCAACAAGTAAAAGTATCAGAGATGTCTTTGAACAAAAAAGTTCATCTCCAAAATCATCAATTACAACAAGTAAAAGTATCAGAGATGTCTGAACAAAAAATTCAACTTGCAAAATCATCAATTTCAACAAGTTAAAGTATCAGAGATGTCTTTGAACAAAAAAGTCAACTTCCAAAATCATCAATTTCAACAAGTTAAAGTATCAGAGATGTCTTTGAACAAAAAAGTTCACTTCCAAAATCATCAATTTCAACAAGTTAAAGTATCAGAGATGTCTTTGAACAAAAAAGTTCACTTCCAAAATCATCAATTTCAACAAGTTAAAGTATCAGAGATGTCTTTGAACAAAAAAGTCAACTTCCAAAATCATCAATTACAACAAGTAAAAGTATCAGAGATGTCTATGAACAAAAAAGTTCATCTCCAAAATCATCAATTACAACAAGTAAAAGTATCAGAGATGTCTTTGAACAAAAAAGTTCACTTCCAAAATCATCAATTTCAACAAGTAAAAGTATCAGAGATGTCTTTGAACAAAAAATTCAACTTGCAAAATCATCAATTTAAACAAGTTAAAGTATCAGAGATGTCTTTGAACATAAAAGTCAACTTCAAAATCATCAATTTTAACAAGTAAAAGTATCAGAGATGTCTGAACAAAAAATTCAACTTGCAAAATCATCAATTTCAACAAGTAAAAGTATCAGAGATGTCTTTGAACAAAAAAGTCAACTTCCAAAATCATCAATTTCAACAAGTTAAAGTATCAGAGATGTCTTTGAACAAAAAAGTTCACTTCCAAAATCATCAATTTCAACAAGTTAAAGTATCAGAGATGTCTTTGAACAAAAAAGTTCACTTCCAAAATCATCTATTTAAACAAGTTAAAGTATCAGAGATGTCTTTGAACAAAAAAGTCAACTTCCAAAATCATCAATTTCAACAAGTAACAGTATCAGAGATGTCTTTGAACAAATAAGTTCACTTCCAAAATCATCAAATTAAACAAGTTAAAGTATCAGAGATGTCTTTGAACAAAAAAGTTCACTTCCAAAATCATCAATTTCAACAAGTTAAAGTATCAGAGATGTCTTTGAACAAAAAAGTCAACTTTCAAAATCATCAATTACAACAAGTAAAAGTATCAGAAATGTCTATGAACAAAAAAGTTCATCTCCAAAATCATCAATTACAACAAGTAAAAGTATCAGAGATGTCTTTGAACAAAAAAGTTCACTTCCAAAATCATCAATTTCAACAAGTAAAAGTATCAGAGATGTCTTTGAACAAAAAATTCAACTTGCAAAATCATCAATTACAACAAGTAAAAGTATCAGAGATGTCTTTGAACAAAAAAGTTCACTTCCAAAATCATCAATTTCAACAAGTTAAAGTATCAGAGATGTCTTTGAACAAAAAAGTTCACTTCCAAAATCATCAATTTCAACAAGTTAAAGTATCAGAGATGTCTTTGAACAAAAAAGTCAACTTCCAAAATCATCAATTACAACAAGTAAAAGTATCAGAGATGTCTATGAACAAAAAAGTTCATCTCCAAAATCATCAATTACAACAAGTAAAAGTATCAGAGATGTCTTTGAACAAAAAAGTTCACTTCCAAAATCATCAATTTCAACAAGTAAAAGTATCAGAGATGTCTTTGAACAAAAAATTCAACTTGCAAAATCATCAATTTAAACAAGTTAAAGTATCAGAGATGTCTTTGAACATAAAAGTCAACTTCAAAATCATCAATTTTAACAAGTAAAAGTATCAGAGATGTCTGAACAAAAAATTCAACTTGCAAAATCATCAATTTCAACAAGTTAAAGTATCAGAGATGTCTTTGAACAAATAAGTCAACTTCCAAAATCATCAATTTCAACAAGTTAAAGTATCAGAGATGTCTTTGAACAAAAAAGTTCACTTCCAAAATCATCAATTTCAACAAGTTAAAGTATCAGAGATGTCTTTGAACAAAAAAGTTCACTTCCAAAATCATCAATTTCAACAAGTTAAAGTATCAGAGATGTCTTTGAACAAAAAAGTCAACTTTCAAAATCATCAATTACAACAAGTAAAAGTATCAGAGATGTCTATGAACAAAAAAGTTCATCTCCAAAATCATCAATTACAACAAGTAAAAGTATCAGAGATGTCTTTGAACAAAAAAGTTCACTTCCAAAATCATCAATTTCAACAAGTAAAAGTATCAGAGATGTCTTTGAACAAAAAATTCAACTTGCAAAATCATCAATTACAACAAGTAAAAGTATCAGAGATGTCTGAACAAAAAATTCAACTTGCAAAATCATCAATTTCAACAAGTTAAAGTATCAGAGATGTCTTTGAACAAAAAAGTCAACTTCCAAAATCATCAATTTCAACAAGTTAAAGTATCAGAGATGTCTTTGAACAAAAAAGTTCACTTCCAAAATCATCAATTTCAACAAGTTAAAGTATCAGAGATGTCTTTGAACAAAAAAGTTCACTTCCAAAATCATCAATTTCAACAAGTAAAAGTATCAGAGATGTCTTTGAACAAAAAAGTTCATCTCCAAAATCATCAATTACAACAAGTAAAAGTATCAGAGATGTCTGAACAAAAAATTCAACTTGCAAAATCATCAATTTCAACAAGTTAAAGTATCAGAGATGTCTTTGAACAAAAAAGTCAACTTCCAAAATCATCAATTTCAACAAGTTAAAGTATCAGAGATGTCTTTGAACAAAAAAGTTCACTTCCAAAATCATCAATTTCAACAAGTTAAAGTATCAGAGATGTCTTTGAACAAAAAAGTTCACTTCCAAAATCATCAATTTCAACAAGTTAAAGTATCAGAGATGTCTTTGAACAAAAAAGTCAACTTCCAAAATCATCAATTACAACAAGTAAAAGTATCAGAGATGTCTATGAACAAAAAAGTTCATCTCCAAAATCATCAATTACAACAAGTAAAAGTATCAGAGATGTCTTTGAACAAAAAAGTTCACTTCCAAAATCATCAATTTCAACAAGTAAAAGTATCAGAGATGTCTTTGAACAAAAAATTCAACTTGCAAAATCATCAATTTAAACAAGTTAAAGTATCAGAGATGTCTTTGAACATAAAAGTCAACTTCAAAATCATCAATTTTAACAAGTAAAAGTATCAGAGATGTCTGAACAAAAAATTCAACTTGCAAAATCATCAATTTCAACAAGTAAAAGTATCAGAGATGTCTTTGAACAAAAAAGTCAACTTCCAAAATCATCAATTTCAACAAGTTAAAGTATCAGAGATGTCTTTGAACAAAAAAGTTCACTTCCAAAATCATCAATTTCAACAAGTTAAAGTATCAGAGATGTCTTTGAACAAAAAAGTTCACTTCCAAAATCATCAATTTCAACAAGTTAAAGTATCAGAGATGTCTTTGAACAAAAAAGTCAACTTTCAAAATCATCAATTACAACAAGTAAAAGTATCAGAAATGTCTATGAACAAAAAAGTTCATCTCCAAAATCATCAATTACAACAAGTAAAAGTATCAGAGATGTCTTTGAACAAAAAAGTTCACTTCCAAAATCATCAATTTCAACAAGTAAAAGTATCAGAGATGTCTTTGAACAAAAAATTCAACTTGCAAAATCATCAATTACAACAAGTAAAAGTATCAGAGATGTCTTTGAACAAAAAAGTTCACTTCCAAAATCATCAATTTAAACAAGTAACAGTATCAGAGATGTCTTTGAACAAAAAAGTTCACTTCCAAAATCATCAATTTAAACAAGTTAAAGTATCAGAGATGTCTTTGAACAAAAAAGTCAACTTCCAAAATCATCAATTTCAACAAGTAACAGTATCAGAGATGTCTTTGAACAAATAAGTTCACTTCCAAAATCATCAAATTAAACAAGTTAAAGTATCAGAGATGTCTTTGAACAAAAAAGTTCACTTCCAAAATCATCAATTTCAACAAGTTAAAGTATCAGAGATGTCTTTGAACAAAAAAGTCAACTTTCAAAATCATCAATTACAACAAGTAAAAGTATCAGAAATGTCTATGAACAAAAAAGTTCATCTCCAAAATCATCAATTACAACAAGTAAAAGTATCAGAGATGTCTTTGAACAAAAAAGTTCACTTCCAAAATCATCAATTTCAACAAGTAAAAGTATCAGAGATGTCTTTGAACAAAAAATTCAACTTGCAAAATCATCAATTACAACAAGTAAAAGTATCAGAGATGTCTTTGAACAAAAAAGTTCACTTCCAAAATCATCAATTTAAACAAGTAACAGTATCAGAGATGTCTTTGAACAAAAAAGTTTACTTCCAAAATCATCAATTTAAACAAGTTAAAGTATCAGAGATGTCTTTGAACAAAAAAGTCAACTTCCAAAATCATCAATTTCAACAAGTAACAGTATCAGAGATGTCTTTGAACAAAAAAGTCAACTTCCAAAATCATCAATTTCAACAAGTAACAATATCAGAGATGTCTTTGAACAAAAAAGTCAACTTCCAAAATCATCAATTTCAACAAGTTAAAGTATCAGAGATGTCTTTGAACAAAAAAGTCAACTTCCAAAATCATCAATTTCAACAAGTAACAATATCAGAGATGTCTTTGAACAAAAAAGTTCACTTCCAAAATCATCAATTTCAACAAGTAAATGTATCAGAGATGTCTTTGAACAAAAAAGTTCACTTCCAAAATCATCAATTTAAACAAGTTAAAGTATCAGAGATGTCTTTGAACAAAAAAGTTTACTTCCAAAATCATCAATTTAAACAAATTAAAGTATCAGAGATGTCTTTGAACAAAAAAGTCAACTTCCAAAATCATCAATTTCAACAAGTAACAGTATCAGAGATGTCTTTGAACAAAAAAGTCAACTTCCAAAATCATCAATTTCAACAAGTAACAATATCAGAGATGTCTTTGAACAAAAAAGTTCACTTCCAAAATCATCAATTTCAACAAGTAAATGTATCAGAGATGTCTTTGAACAAAAAAGTTCACTTCCAAAATCATCAATTTCAACAAGTAACAGTATCAGAGATGTCTTTGAACAAAAAAGTCAACTTCCAAAATCATCAATTTCAACAAGTAACAATATCAGAGATGTCTTTGAACAAAAAAGTCAACTTCCAAAATCATCAATTTCAACAAGTAACAGTATCAGAGATGTCTTTGAACAAAAAAGTCAACTTCCAAAATCATCAATTTCAACAAGAAACAATATCAGAGATGTCTTTGAACAAAAAAGTCAACTTCCAAAATCATCAATTTCAACAAGTAACAGTATCAGAGAAGTCTTTGAACAAAAAAGTCAACTTCCAAAATCATCAATTTCAACAAGTTAAAGTATCAGAGATGTCTTTGAACAAAAAAGTCAACTTCCAAAATCATCAATTTCAACAAGTAACAATATCAGAGATGTCTTTGAACAAAAAAGTCAACTTCCAAAATCATCAATTTCAACAAGTAACAATATCAGAGATGTCTTTGAACAAAAAATTCACTTCCAAAATCATCAATTTCAACAAGTAAATGTATCAGAGATGTCTTTGAACAAAAAAGTTTACTTCCAAAATCATCAATTTATACAAGTTAAAGTATCAGAGATGTCTTTGAACAAAAAAGTCAACTTCCAAAATCATCAATTTCAACAAGTTAAAGTATCAGAGATGTCTTTGAACAAAAAAGTTCACTTCCAAAATCATCAATTTCAACAAGTTAAAGTATCAGAGATGTCTTTGAAGAAAAAAGTTCACTTCCAAAATCATCAATTTCAACAAGTTAAAGTATCAGAGATGTCTTTGAACAAAAAAGTCAACTTTCAAAATCATCAATTACAACAAGTAAAAGTATCAGAGATGTCTATGAACAAAAAAGTTCATCTCCAAAATCATCAATTACAACAAGTAAAAGTATCAGAGATGTCTTTGAACAAAAAAGTTCACTTCCAAAATCATCAATTTCAACAAGTAAAAGTATCAGAGATGTCTTTGAACAAAAAATTCAACTTGCAAAATCATCAATTACAACAAGTAAAAGTATCAGAGATGTCTTTGAACAAAAAAGTTCACTTCCAAAATCATCAATTTAAACAAGTAACAGTATCAGAGATGTCTTTGAACAAAAAAGTTCACTTCCAAAATCATCAATTTAAACAAGTTAAAGTATCAGAGATGTCTTTGAACAAAAAAGTCAACTTCCAAAATCATCAATTTCAACAAGTAACAGTATCAGAGATGTCTTTGAACAAATAAGTTCACTTCCAAAATCATCAAATTAAACAAGTTAAAGTATCAGAGATGTCTTTGAACATAAAAGTCAACTTCAAAATCATCAATTTTAACAAGTAAAAGTATCAGAGGTGTCTTTGAACAAAAAAGTTCACTTCCAAAATCATCAATTTCAACAAGTAAAAGTATCAGAGATGTCTTTGAACAAAAAAGTTCATCTCCAAAATCATCAATTACAACAAGTAAAAGTATCAGAGATGTCTGAACAAAAAATTCAACTTGCAAAATCATCAATTTCAACAAGTTAAAGTATCAGAGATGTCTTTGAACAAAAAAGTCAACTTCCAAAATCATCAATTTCAACAAGTTAAAGTATCAGAGATGTCTTTGAACAAAAAAGTTCACTTCCAAAATCATCAATTTCAACAAGTTAAAGTATCAGAGATGTCTTTGAACAAAAAAGTTCACTTCCAAAATCATCAATTTCAACAAGTAAAAGTATCAGAGATGTCTTTGAACAAAAAAGTTCATCTCCAAAATCATCAATTACAACAAGTAAAAGTATCAGAGATGTCTGAACAAAAAATTCAACTTGCAAAATCATCAATTTCAACAAGTTAAAGTATCAGAGATGTCTTTGAACAAAAAAGTCAACTTCCAAAATCATCAATTTCAACAAGTTAAAGTATCAGAGATGTCTTTGAACAAAAAAGTTCACTTCCAAAATCATCAATTTCAACAAGTTAAAGTATCAGAGATGTCTTTGAAGAAAAAAGTTCACTTCCAAAATCATCAATTTCAACAAGTTAAAGTATCAGAGATGTCTTTGAACAAAAAAGTCAACTTTCAAAATCATCAATTACAACAAGTAAAAGTATCAGAGATGTCTATGAACAAAAAAGTTCATCTCCAAAATCATCAATTACAACAAGTAAAAGTATCAGAGATGTCTTTGAACAAAAAAGTTCACTTCCAAAATCATCAATTTCAACAAGTAAAAGTATCAGAGATGTCTTTGAACAAAAAATTCAACTTGCAAAATCATCAATTTAAACAAGTTAAAGTATCAGAGATGTCTTTGAACATAAAAGTCAACTTCAAAATCATCAATTTTAACAAGTAAAAGTATCAGAGATGTCTGAACAAAAAATTCAACTTGCAAAATCATCAATTTCAACAAGTAAAAGTATCAGAGATGTCTTTGAACAAAAAAGTCAACTTCCAAAATCATCAATTTCAACAAGTTAAAGTATCAGAGATGTCTTTGAACAAAAAAGTTCACTTCCAAAATCATCAATTTCAACAAGTTAAAGTATCAGAGATGTCTTTGAACAAAAAAGTTCACTTCCAAAATCATCAATTTCAACAAGTTAAAGTATCAGAGATGTCTTTGAACAAAAAAGTCAACTTTCAAAATCATCAATTACAACAAGTAAAAGTATCAGAAATGTCTATGAACAAAAAAGTTCATCTCCAAAATCATCAATTACAACAAGTAAAAGTATCAGAGATGTCTTTGAACAAAAAAGTTCACTTCCAAAATCATCAATTTCAACAAGTAAAAGTATCAGAGATGTCTTTGAACAAAAAATTCAACTTGCAAAATCATCAATTACAACAAGTAAAAGTATCAGAGATGTCTTTGAACAAAAAAGTTCACTTCCAAAATCATCAATTTAAACAAGTAACAGTATCAGAGATGTCTTTGAACAAAAAAGTTCACTTCCAAAATCATCTATTTAAACAAGTTAAAGTATCAGAGATGTCTTTGAACAAAAAAGTCAACTTCCAAAATCATCAATTTCAACAAGTAACAGTATCAGAGATGTCTTTGAACAAATAAGTTCACTTCCAAAATCATCAAATTAAACAAGTTAAAGTATCAGAGATGTCTTTGAACAAAAAAGTTCACTTCCAAAATCATCAATTTCAACAAGTTAAAGTATCAGAGATGTCTTTGAACAAAAAAGTCAACTTTCAAAATCATCAATTACAACAAGTAAAAGTATCAGAAATGTCTATGAACAAAAAAGTTCATCTCCAAAATCATCAATTACAACAAGTAAAAGTATCAGAGATGTCTTTGAACAAAAAAGTTCACTTCCAAAATCATCAATTTCAACAAGTAAAAGTATCAGAGATGTCTTTGAACAAAAAATTCAACTTGCAAAATCATCAATTACAACAAGTAAAAGTATCAGAGATGTCTTTGAACAAAAAAGTTCACTTCCAAAATCATCAATTTCAACAAGTTAAAGTATCAGAGATGTCTTTGAACAAAAAAGTTCACTTCCAAAATCATCAATTTCAACAAGTTAAAGTATCAGAGATGTCTTTGAACAAAAAAGTCAACTTCCAAAATCATCAATTACAACAAGTAAAAGTATCAGAGATGTCTATGAACAAAAAAGTTCATCTCCAAAATCATCAATTACAACAAGTAAAAGTATCAGAGATGTCTTTGAACAAAAAAGTTCACTTCCAAAATCATCAATTTCAACAAGTAAAAGTATCAGAGATGTCTTTGAACAAAAAATTCAACTTGCAAAATCATCAATTTAAACAAGTTAAAGTATCAGAGATGTCTTTGAACATAAAAGTCAACTTCAAAATCATCAATTTTAACAAGTAAAAGTATCAGAGATGTCTGAACAAAAAATTCAACTTGCAAAATCATCAATTTCAACAAGTTAAAGTATCAGAGATGTCTTTGAACAAATAAGTCAACTTCCAAAATCATCAATTTCAACAAGTTAAAGTATCAGAGATGTCTTTGAACAAAAAAGTTCACTTCCAAAATCATCAATTTCAACAAGTTAAAGTATCAGAGATGTCTTTGAACAAAAAAGTCAACTTCCAAAATCATCAATTTCAACAAGTAACAGTATCAGAGATGTCTTTGAACAAAAAAGTCAACTTCCAAAATCATCAATTTCAACAAGTAACAATATCAGAGATGTCTTTGAACAAAAAAGTTCACTTCCAAAATCATCAATTTCAACAAGTAAATGTATCAGAGATGTCTTTGAACAAAAAAGTTCACTTCCAAAATCATCAATTTCAACAAGTAACAGTATCAGAGATGTCTTTGAACAAAAAAGTCAACTTCCAAAATCATCAATTTCAACAAGTAACAATATCAGAGATGTCTTTGAACAAAAAAGTCAACTTCCAAAATCATCAATTTCAACAAGTAACAGTATCAGAGATGTCTTTGAACAAAAAAGTCAACTTCCAAAATCATCAATTTCAACAAGAAACAATATCAGAGATGTCTTTGAACAAAAAAGTCAACTTCCAAAATCATCAATTTCAACAAGTAACAGTATCAGAGAAGTCTTTGAACAAAAAAGTCAACTTCCAAAATCATCAATTTCAACAAGTTAAAGTATCAGAGATGTCTTTGAACAAAAAAGTCAACTTTCAAAATCATCAATTACAACAAGTAAAAGTATCAGAGATGTCTATGAACAAAAAAGTTCATCTCCAAAATCATCAATTACAACAAGTAAAAGTATCAGAGATGTCTTTGAACAAAAAAGTTCACTTCCAAAATCATCAATTTCAACAAGTAAAAGTATCAGAGATGTCTTTGAACAAAAAATTCAACTTGCAAAATCATCAATTACAACAAGTAAAAGTATCAGAGATGTCTGAACAAAAAATTCAACTTGCAAAATCATCAATTTCAACAAGTTAAAGTATCAGAGATGTCTTTGAACAAAAAAGTCAACTTCCAAAATCATCAATTTCAACAAGTTAAAGTATCAGAGATGTCTTTGAACAAAAAAGTTCACTTCCAAAATCATCAATTTCAACAAGTTAAAGTATCAGAGATGTCTTTGAACAAAAAAGTTCACTTCCAAAATCATCAATTTCAACAAGTAAAAGTATCAGAGATGTCTTTGAACAAAAAAGTTCATCTCCAAAATCATCAATTACAACAAGTAAAAGTATCAGAGATGTCTGAACAAAAAATTCAACTTGCAAAATCATCAATTTCAACAAGTTAAAGTATCAGAGATGTCTTTGAACAAAAAAGTCAACTTCCAAAATCATCAATTTCAACAAGTTAAAGTATCAGAGATGTCTTTGAACAAAAAAGTTCACTTCCAAAATCATCAATTTCAACAAGTTAAAGTATCAGAGATGTCTTTGAACAAAAAAGTTCACTTCCAAAATCATCAATTTCAACAAGTTAAAGTATCAGAGATGTCTTTGAACAAAAAAGTCAACTTCCAAAATCATCAATTACAACAAGTAAAAGTATCAGAGATGTCTATGAACAAAAAAGTTCATCTCCAAAATCATCAATTACAACAAGTAAAAGTATCAGAGATGTCTTTGAACAAAAAAGTTCACTTCCAAAATCATCAATTTCAACAAGTAAAAGTATCAGAGATGTCTTTGAACAAAAAATTCAACTTGCAAAATCATCAATTTAAACAAGTTAAAGTATCAGAGATGTCTTTGAACATAAAAGTCAACTTCAAAATCATCAATTTTAACAAGTAAAAGTATCAGAGATGTCTGAACAAAAAATTCAACTTGCAAAATCATCAATTTCAACAAGTAAAAGTATCAGAGATGTCTTTGAACAAAAAAGTCAACTTCCAAAATCATCAATTTCAACAAGTTAAAGTATCAGAGATGTCTTTGAACAAAAAAGTTCACTTCCAAAATCATCAATTTCAACAAGTTAAAGTATCAGAGATGTCTTTGAACAAAAAAGTTCACTTCCAAAATCATCTATTTAAACAAGTTAAAGTATCAGAGATGTCTTTGAACAAAAAAGTCAACTTCCAAAATCATCAATTTCAACAAGTAACAGTATCAGAGATGTCTTTGAACAAATAAGTTCACTTCCAAAATCATCAAATTAAACAAGTTAAAGTATCAGAGATGTCTTTGAACAAAAAAGTTCACTTCCAAAATCATCAATTTCAACAAGTTAAAGTATCAGAGATGTCTTTGAACAAAAAAGTCAACTTTCAAAATCATCAATTACAACAAGTAAAAGTATCAGAAATGTCTATGAACAAAAAAGTTCATCTCCAAAATCATCAATTACAACAAGTAAAAGTATCAGAGATGTCTTTGAACAAAAAAGTTCACTTCCAAAATCATCAATTTCAACAAGTAAAAGTATCAGAGATGTCTTTGAACAAAAAATTCAACTTGCAAAATCATCAATTACAACAAGTAAAAGTATCAGAGATGTCTTTGAACAAAAAAGTTCACTTCCAAAATCATCAATTTCAACAAGTTAAAGTATCAGAGATGTCTTTGAACAAAAAAGTTCACTTCCAAAATCATCAATTTCAACAAGTTAAAGTATCAGAGATGTCTTTGAACAAAAAAGTCAACTTCCAAAATCATCAATTACAACAAGTAAAAGTATCAGAGATGTCTATGAACAAAAAAGTTCATCTCCAAAATCATCAATTACAACAAGTAAAAGTATCAGAGATGTCTTTGAACAAAAAAGTTCACTTCCAAAATCATCAATTTCAACAAGTAAAAGTATCAGAGATGTCTTTGAACAAAAAATTCAACTTGCAAAATCATCAATTTAAACAAGTTAAAGTATCAGAGATGTCTTTGAACATAAAAGTCAACTTCAAAATCATCAATTTTAACAAGTAAAAGTATCAGAGATGTCTGAACAAAAAATTCAACTTGCAAAATCATCAATTTCAACAAGTTAAAGTATCAGAGATGTCTTTGAACAAATAAGTCAACTTCCAAAATCATCAATTTCAACAAGTTAAAGTATCAGAGATGTCTTTGAACAAAAAAGTTCACTTCCAAAATCATCAATTTCAACAAGTTAAAGTATCAGAGATGTCTTTGAACAAAAAAGTTCACTTCCAAAATCATCAATTTCAACAAGTTAAAGTATCAGAGATGTCTTTGAACAAAAAAGTCAACTTTCAAAATCATCAATTACAACAAGTAAAAGTATCAGAGATGTCTATGAACAAAAAAGTTCATCTCCAAAATCATCAATTACAACAAGTAAAAGTATCAGAGATGTCTTTGAACAAAAAAGTTCACTTCCAAAATCATCAATTTCAACAAGTAAAAGTATCAGAGATGTCTTTGAACAAAAAATTCAACTTGCAAAATCATCAATTACAACAAGTAAAAGTATCAGAGATGTCTGAACAAAAAATTCAACTTGCAAAATCATCAATTTCAACAAGTTAAAGTATCAGAGATGTCTTTGAACAAAAAAGTCAACTTCCAAAATCATCAATTTCAACAAGTTAAAGTATCAGAGATGTCTTTGAACAAAAAAGTTCACTTCCAAAATCATCAATTTCAACAAGTTAAAGTATCAGAGATGTCTTTGAACAAAAAAGTTCACTTCCAAAATCATCAATTTCAACAAGTAAAAGTATCAGAGATGTCTTTGAACAAAAAAGTTCATCTCCAAAATCATCAATTACAACAAGTAAAAGTATCAGAGATGTCTGAACAAAAAATTCAACTTGCAAAATCATCAATTTCAACAAGTTAAAGTATCAGAGATGTCTTTGAACAAAAAAGTCAACTTCCAAAATCATCAATTTCAACAAGTTAAAGTATCAGAGATGTCTTTGAACAAAAAAGTTCACTTCCAAAATCATCAATTTCAACAAGTTAAAGTATCAGAGATGTCTTTGAACAAAAAAGTTCACTTCCAAAATCATCAATTTCAACAAGTTAAAGTATCAGAGATGTCTTTGAACAAAAAAGTCAACTTCCAAAATCATCAATTACAACAAGTAAAAGTATCAGAGATGTCTATGAACAAAAAAGTTCATCTCCAAAATCATCAATTACAACAAGTAAAAGTATCAGAGATGTCTTTGAACAAAAAAGTTCACTTCCAAAATCATCAATTTCAACAAGTAAAAGTATCAGAGATGTCTTTGAACAAAAAATTCAACTTGCAAAATCATCAATTTAAACAAGTTAAAGTATCAGAGATGTCTTTGAACATAAAAGTCAACTTCAAAATCATCAATTTTAACAAGTAAAAGTATCAGAGATGTCTGAACAAAAAATTCAACTTGCAAAATCATCAATTTCAACAAGTAAAAGTATCAGAGATGTCTTTGAACAAAAAAGTCAACTTCCAAAATCATCAATTTCAACAAGTTAAAGTATCAGAGATGTCTTTGAACAAAAAAGTTCACTTCCAAAATCATCAATTTCAACAAGTTAAAGTATCAGAGATGTCTTTGAACAAAAAAGTTCACTTCCAAAATCATCAATTTCAACAAGTTAAAGTATCAGAGATGTCTTTGAACAAAAAAGTCAACTTTCAAAATCATCAATTACAACAAGTAAAAGTATCAGAAATGTCTATGAACAAAAAAGTTCATCTCCAAAATCATCAATTACAACAAGTAAAAGTATCAGAGATGTCTTTGAACAAAAAAGTTCACTTCCAAAATCATCAATTTCAACAAGTAAAAGTATCAGAGATGTCTTTGAACAAAAAATTCAACTTGCAAAATCATCAATTACAACAAGTAAAAGTATCAGAGATGTCTTTGAACAAAAAAGTTCACTTCCAAAATCATCAATTTAAACAAGTAACAGTATCAGAGATGTCTTTGAACAAAAAAGTTCACTTCCAAAATCATCAATTTAAACAAGTTAAAGTATCAGAGATGTCTTTGAACAAAAAAGTCAACTTCCAAAATCATCAATTTCAACAAGTAACAGTATCAGAGATGTCTTTGAACAAATAAGTTCACTTCCAAAATCATCAAATTAAACAAGTTAAAGTATCAGAGATGTCTTTGAACAAAAAAGTTCACTTCCAAAATCATCAATTTCAACAAGTTAAAGTATCAGAGATGTCTTTGAACAAAAAAGTCAACTTTCAAAATCATCAATTACAACAAGTAAAAGTATCAGAAATGTCTATGAACAAAAAAGTTCATCTCCAAAATCATCAATTACAACAAGTAAAAGTATCAGAGATGTCTTTGAACAAAAAAGTTCACTTCCAAAATCATCAATTTCAACAAGTAAAAGTATCAGAGATGTCTTTGAACAAAAAATTCAACTTGCAAAATCATCAATTACAACAAGTAAAAGTATCAGAGATGTCTTTGAACAAAAAAGTTCACTTCCAAAATCATCAATTTAAACAAGTAACAGTATCAGAGATGTCTTTGAACAAAAAAGTTTACTTCCAAAATCATCAATTTAAACAAGTTAAAGTATCAGAGATGTCTTTGAACAAAAAAGTCAACTTCCAAAATCATCAATTTCAACAAGTAACAGTATCAGAGATGTCTTTGAACAAAAAAGTCAACTTCCAAAATCATCAATTTCAACAAGTAACAATATCAGAGATGTCTTTGAACAAAAAAGTCAACTTCCAAAATCATCAATTTCAACAAGTTAAAGTATCAGAGATGTCTTTGAACAAAAAAGTCAACTTCCAAAATCATCAATTTCAACAAGTAACAATATCAGAGATGTCTTTGAACAAAAAAGTTCACTTCCAAAATCATCAATTTCAACAAGTAAATGTATCAGAGATGTCTTTGAACAAAAAAGTTCACTTCCAAAATCATCAATTTAAACAAGTTAAAGTATCAGAGATGTCTTTGAACAAAAAAGTTTACTTCCAAAATCATCAATTTAAACAAATTAAAGTATCAGAGATGTCTTTGAACAAAAAAGTCAACTTCCAAAATCATCAATTTCAACAAGTAACAGTATCAGAGATGTCTTTGAACAAAAAAGTCAACTTCCAAAATCATCAATTTCAACAAGTAACAATATCAGAGATGTCTTTGAACAAAAAAGTTCACTTCCAAAATCATCAATTTCAACAAGTAAATGTATCAGAGATGTCTTTGAACAAAAAAGTTCACTTCCAAAATCATCAATTTCAACAAGTAACAGTATCAGAGATGTCTTTGAACAAAAAAGTCAACTTCCAAAATCATCAATTTCAACAAGTAACAATATCAGAGATGTCTTTGAACAAAAAAGTCAACTTCCAAAATCATCAATTTCAACAAGTAACAGTATCAGAGATGTCTTTGAACAAAAAAGTCAACTTCCAAAATCATCAATTTCAACAAGAAACAATATCAGAGATGTCTTTGAACAAAAAAGTCAACTTCCAAAATCATCAATTTCAACAAGTAACAGTATCAGAGAAGTCTTTGAACAAAAAAGTCAACTTCCAAAATCATCAATTTCAACAAGTTAAAGTATCAGAGATGTCTTTGAACAAAAAAGTCAACTTCCAAAATCATCAATTTCAACAAGTAACAATATCAGAGATGTCTTTGAACAAAAAAGTCAACTTCCAAAATCATCAATTTCAACAAGTAACAATATCAGAGATGTCTTTGAACAAAAAATTCACTTCCAAAATCATCAATTTCAACAAGTAAATGTATCAGAGATGTCTTTGAACAAAAAAGTTTACTTCCAAAATCATCAATTTATACAAGTTAAAGTATCAGAGATGTCTTTGAACAAAAAAGTCAACTTCCAAAATCATCAATTTCAACAAGTAGCAATATCAGAGATGTCTTTGAACAAAAAAGTCAACTTCCAAAATCATCAATTTCAACAAGTAACAGTATCAGAGATGTCTTTGAACAAAAAAGTCAACTTCCAAAATCATCAATTTCAACAAGTAACAATATCAGAGATGTCTTTGAACAAAAAAGTCAACTTCCAAAATCATCAATTTCAACAAGTAACAATATCAGAGATGTCTTTGAACAAAAAAGTTCACTTCCAAAATCATCAATTTCAACAAGTAAATGTATCAGAGATGTCTTTGAACAAAAAAGTTCACTTCCAAAATCATCAATTTCAACAAGTAACAATATCAGAGATGTCTTTGAACAAAAAAGTCAACTTCCAAAATCATCAATTTCAACAAGTAACAGTATCAGAGATGTCTTTGAACAAAAAAGTCAACTTCCAAAATCATCAATTTCAACAAGTAACAATATCAGAGATGTCTTTGAACAAAAAAGTCAACTTCCAAAATCATCAATTTCAACAAGTAACAATATCAGAAATGTCTTTGAACAAAAAAGTCAACTTCCAAAATCATCAATTTCAACAAGTTAAAGTATCAGAGATGTCTTTGAACAAAAAAGTTCACTTCCAAAATCATCAATTTCAACAAGTTAAAGTATCAGAGATGTCTTTGAACAAAAAAGTTCACTTCCAAAATCATCAATTTCAACAAGTTAAAGTATCAGAGATGTCTTTGAACAAAAAAGTCAACTTCCAAAATCATCAATTACAACAAGTAAAAGTATCAGAGATGTCTATGAACAAAAAAGTTCATCTCCAAAATCATCAATTACAACAAGTAAAAGTATCAGAGATGTCTTTGAACAAAAAAGTTCACTTCCAAAATCATCAATTTCAACAAGTAAAAGTATCAGAGATGTCTTTGAACAAAAAATTCAACTTGCAAAATCATCAATTACAACAAGTAAAAGTATCAGAGATGTCTTTGAACAAAAAAGTTCACTTCCAAAATCATCAATTTAAACAAGTAACAGTATCAGAGATGTCTTTGAACAAAAAAGTTCACTTCCAAAATCATCAATTTAAACAAGTTAAAGTATCAGAGATGTCTTTGAACAAAAAAGTCAACTTCCAAAATCATCAATTTCAACAAGTAACAGTATCAGAGATGTCTTTGAACAAAAAAGTTCACTTCCAAAATCATCAAATTAAACAAGTTAAAGTATCAGAGATGTCTTTGAACATAAAAGTCAACTTCAAAATCATCAATTTTAACAAGTAAAAGTATCAGAGGTGTCTTTGAACAAAAAAGTTCACTTCCAAAATCATCAATTTCAACAAGTAAAAGTATCAGAGATGTCTTTGAACAAAAAATTCAACTTGCAAAATCATCAATTACAACAAGTAAAAGTATCAGAGATGTCTTTGAACAAAAAAGTCAACTTCCAAAATCATCAATTTCAACAAGTAAATGTATCAGAGATTTCTTTGAACAAAAAAGTTCACTTCCAAAATCATCAATTTAAACAAGTTAAAGTATCAGAGATGTCTTTGAACAAAAAAGTCAACTTCCAAAATCATCAATTTCAACAAGTAAATGTATCAGAGATGTCTTTTAACAAAAAAGTTCACTTCCAAAATCATCAAATTAAACAAGTTTAAGTATCAGAGATGTCTTTGAACATAAAAGTCAACTTCAAAATCATCAATTTTAACAAGTAAAAGTATCAGAGATGTCTGAACAAAAAAATTAAACTTGCAAAATCATCAATTTCAACAAGTTAAAGTATCAGAGATGTCTTTGAACAAAAAAGTCAACTTCCAAAATCATCAATTTCAACAAGTTAAAGTATCAGAGATGTCTTTGAACAAAAAAGTTCACTTCCAAAATCATCAATTTCAACATGTTAAAGTATCAGAGATGTCTTTGAACAAAAAAGTTCACTTCCAAAATCATCAATTTCAACAAGTTAAAGTATCAGAGATGTCTTTGAACCAAAAAGTCAACTTCCAAAATCATCAATTACAACAAGTAAAAGTATCAGAGATGTCTATGAACAAAAAAGTTCATCTCCAAAATCATCAATTACAACAAGTAAAAGTATCAGAGATGTCTTTGAACAAAAAAGTTCACTTCCAAAATCATCAATTTCAACAAGTAAAAGTATCAGAGATGTCTTTGAACAAAAAAGTCAACTTCCAAAATCATCAATTTCAACAAGTAACAATATCAGAGATGTCTTTGAACAAAAAAGTCAACTTCCAAAATCATCAATTTCAACAAGTAACAATATCAGAGATGTCTTTGAACAAAAAAGTTCACTTCCAAAATCATCAATTTAAACAAGTTAAAGTATCAGAGATGTCTTTGAACAAAAAAGTCAACTTCCAAAATCATCAATTTCAACAAGTAACAGTATCAGAGATGTCTTTGAACAAAAAAGTTCACTTCCAAAATCATCAAATTAAACAAGTTAAAGTATCAGAGATGTCTTTGAACAAAAAAGTCAACTTCCAAAATCATCAATTTCAACAAGTAACAGTATCAGAGATGTCTTTGAACAAAAAAGTCAACTTCCAAAATCATCAATTTCAACAAGTAACAATATCAGAGATGTCTTTGAACAAAAAAGTTCACTTCCAAAATCATCAATTTCAACAAGTAAATGTATCAGAGATGTCTTTGAACAAAAAAGTTCACTTCCAAAATCATCAATTTCAACAAGTAACAGTATCAGAGATGTCTTTGAACAAAAAAGTCAACTTCCAAAATCATCAATTTCAACAAGTAACAATATCAGAGATGTCTTTGAACAAAAAAGTCAACTTCCAAAATCATCAATTTCAACAAGTAACAGTATCAGAGATGTCTTTGAACAAAAAAGTCAACTTCCAAAATCATCAATTTCAACAAGAAACAATATCAGAGATGTCTTTGAACAAAAAAGTCAACTTCCAAAATCATCAATTTCAACAAGTAACAGTATCAGAGAAGTCTTTGAACAAAAAAGTCAACTTCCAAAATCATCAATTTCAACAAGTTAAAGTATCAGAGATGTCTTTGAACAAAAAAGTCAACTTCCAAAATCATCAATTTCAACAAGTAACAATATCAGAGATGTCTTTGAACAAAAAAGTCAACTTCCAAAATCATCAATTTCAACAAGTAACAATATCAGAGATGTCTTTGAACAAAAAATTCACTTCCAAAATCATCAATTTCAACAAGTAAATGTATCAGAGATGTCTTTGAACAAAAAAGTTTACTTCCAAAATCATCAATTTATACAAGTTAAAGTATCAGAGATGTCTTTGAACAAAAAAGTCAACTTCCAAAATCATCAATTTCAACAAGTAGCAATATCAGAGATGTCTTTGAACAAAAAAGTCAACTTCCAAAATCATCAATTTCAACAAGTAACAGTATCAGAGATGTCTTTGAACAAAAAAGTCAACTTCCAAAATCATCAATTTCAACAAGTAACAATATCAGAGATGTCTTTGAACAAAAAAGTCAACTTCCAAAATCATCAATTTCAACAAGTAACAATATCAGAGATGTCTTTGAACAAAAAAGTTCACTTCCAAAATCATCAATTTCAACAAGTAAATGTATCAGAGATGTCTTTGAACAAAAAAGTTCACTTCCAAAATCATCAATTTCAACAAGTAACAATATCAGAGATGTCTTTGAACAAAAAAGTCAACTTCCAAAATCATCAATTTCAACAAGTAACAGTATCAGAGATGTCTTTGAACAAAAAAGTCAACTTCCAAAATCATCAATTTCAACAAGTAACAATATCAGAGATGTCTTTGAACAAAAAAGTCAACTTCCAAAATCATCAATTTCAACAAGTAACAATATCAGAAATGTCTTTGAACAAAAAAGTCAACTTCCAAAATCATCAATTTCAACAAGTTAAAGTATCAGAGATGTCTTTGAACAAAAAAGTTCACTTCCAAAATCATCAATTTCAACAAGTTAAAGTATCAGAGATGTCTTTGAACAAAAAAGTTCACTTCCAAAATCATCAATTTCAACAAGTTAAAGTATCAGAGATGTCTTTGAACAAAAAAGTCAACTTCCAAAATCATCAATTACAACAAGTAAAAGTATCAGAGATGTCTATGAACAAAAAAGTTCATCTCCAAAATCATCAATTACAACAAGTAAAAGTATCAGAGATGTCTTTGAACAAAAAAGTTCACTTCCAAAATCATCAATTTCAACAAGTAAAAGTATCAGAGATGTCTTTGAACAAAAAATTCAACTTGCAAAATCATCAATTACAACAAGTAAAAGTATCAGAGATGTCTTTGAACAAAAAAGTTCACTTCCAAAATCATCAATTTAAACAAGTAACAGTATCAGAGATGTCTTTGAACAAAAAAGTTCACTTCCAAAATCATCAATTTAAACAAGTTAAAGTATCAGAGATGTCTTTGAACAAAAAAGTCAACTTCCAAAATCATCAATTTCAACAAGTAACAGTATCAGAGATGTCTTTGAACAAAAAAGTTCACTTCCAAAATCATCAAATTAAACAAGTTAAAGTATCAGAGATGTCTTTGAACATAAAAGTCAACTTCAAAATCATCAATTACAACAAGTAAAAGTATCAGAGATGTCTTTGAACAAAAAAGTCAACTTCCAAAATCATCAATTTCAACAAGTAAATGTATCAGAGATTTCTTTGAACAAAAAAGTTCACTTCCAAAATCATCAATTTAAACAAGTTAAAGTATCAGAGATGTCTTTGAACAAAAAAGTCAACTTCCAAAATCATCAATTTCAACAAGTAAATGTATCAGAGATGTCTTTTAACAAAAAAGTTCACTTCCAAAATCATCAAATTAAACAAGTTTAAGTATCAGAGATGTCTTTGAACATAAAAGTCAACTTCAAAATCATCAATTTTAACAAGTAAAAGTATCAGAGATGTCTGAACAAAAAAATTAAACTTGCAAAATCATCAATTTCAACAAGTTAAAGTATCAGAGATGTCTTTGAACAAAAAAGTCAACTTCCAAAATCATCAATTTCAACAAGTTAAAGTATCAGAGATGTCTTTGAACAAAAAAGTTCACTTCCAAAATCATCAATTTCAACATGTTAAAGTATCAGAGATGTCTTTGAACAAAAAAGTTCACTTCCAAAATCATCAATTTCAACAAGTTAAAGTATCAGAGATGTCTTTGAACCAAAAAGTCAACTTCCAAAATCATCAATTACAACAAGTAAAAGTATCAGAGATGTCTATGAACAAAAAAGTTCATCTCCAAAATCATCAATTACAACAAGTAAAAGTATCAGAGATGTCTTTGAACAAAAAAGTTCACTTCCAAAATCATCAATTTCAACAAGTAAAAGTATCAGAGATGTCTTTGAACAAAAAAGTTCACTTCCAAAATCATCAATTTAAACAAGTTAAAGTATCAGAGATGTCTTTGAACAAAAAAGTCAACTTCCAAAATCATCAATTTCAACAAGTAACAGTATCAGAGATGTCTTTGAACAAAAAAGTTCACTTCCAAAATCATCAAATTAAACAAGTAACAGTATCAGAGATGTCTTTGAACAAAAAAGTCAACTTCCAAAATCATCAATTTAAAAAGTAACAATATCAGAGATGTCTTTGAACAAAAAAGTCAACTTCCAAAATCATCAATTTCAACAAGTAACAATATCAGAGATGTCTTTGAACAAAAAAGTCAACTTCCAAAATCATCAATTTCAACAAGTTAAAGTATCAGAGATGTCTTTGAACAAAAAAGTTCACTTCCAAAATCATCAATTTCAACAAGTTAAAGTATCAGAGATGTCTTTGAACAAAAAAGTCAACTTCCAAAATCATCAATTTCAACAAGTAAATGTATCAGAGATGTCTTTGAACAAAAAAGTCAACTTCCAAAATCATCAATTACAACAAGTAAAAGTATCAGAGATGTCTTTGAACAAAAAAGTTCACTTCCAAAATCATCAATTACAACAAGTAAAAGTATCAGAGATGTCTTTGAACAAAAAAGTTCACTTCCAAAATCATCAATTTAAACAAGTTAAAGTATCAGAGATGTCTTTGAACAAAAAAGTCAACTTCCAAAATCATCAATTTCAACAAGTAACAGTATCAGAGATGTCTTTGAACAAAAAAGTTCACTTCCAAAATCATCAAATTAAACAAGTAACAGTATCAGAGATGTCTATGAACAAAAAAGTTCATCTCCAAAATCATCAATTACAACAAGTAAAAGTATCAGAGATGTCTTTGAACAAAAAAGTTCACTTCCAAAATCATCAATTTCAACAAGTAAAAGTATCAGAGATGTCTTTGAACAAAAAAGTTCACTTCCAAAATCATCAATTTAAACAAGTTAAAGTATCAGAGATGTCTTTGAACAAAAAAGTCAACTTCCAAAATCATCAATTTCAACAAGTAACAGTATCAGAGATGTCTTTGAACAAAAAAGTTCACTTCCAAAATCATCAAATTAAACAAGTAACAGTATCAGAGATGTCTTTGAACAAAAAAGTCAACTTCCAAAATCATCAATTTAAAAAGTAACAATATCAGAGATGTCTTTGAACAAAAAAGTCAACTTCCAAAATCATCAATTTCAACAAGTAACAGTATCAGAGATGTCTTTGAACAAAAAAGTCAACTTCCAAAATCATCAATTTCAACAAGTAACAATATCAGAGATGTCTTTGAACAAAAAAGTCAACTTCCAAAATCATCAATTTCAACAAGTTAAAGTATCAGAGATGTCTTTGAACAAAAAAGTCAACTTCCAAAATCATCAATTTCAACAAGTAACAATATCAGAGATGTCTTTGAACAAAAAAGTTCACTTCCAAAATCATCAATTTCAACAAGTAAATGTATCAGAGATGTCTTTGAACAAAAAAGTTCACTTCCAAAATCATCAATTTAAACAAGTAAATGTATCAGAGATGTCTTTGAACAAAAAAGTTCACTTCCAAAATCATCAATTTCAACAAGTAAATGTATCAGAGATGTCTTTGAACAAAAAAGTTCACTTCCAAAATCATCAATTTCAACAAGTAACAGTATCAGAGATGTCTTTGAACAAAAAAGTCAACTTCCAAAATCATCAATTTCAACAAGTAACAATATCAGAGATGTCTTTGAACAAAAAAGTCAACTTCCAAAATCATCAATTTCAACAAGTAACAGTATCAGAGATGTCTTTGAACAAAAAAGTCAACTTCCAAAATCATCAATTTCAACAAGTAACAATATCAGAGATGTCTTTGAACAAAAAAGTCAACTTCCAAAATCATCAATTTCAACAAGTAACAGTATCAGAGAAGTCTTTGAACAAAAAAGTCAACTTCCAAAATCATCAATTTCAACAAGTTAAAGTATCAGAGATGTCTTTGAACAAAAAAGTCAACTTCCAAAATCATCAATTTCAACAAGTAACAATATCAGAGATGTCTTTGAACAAAAAAGTCAACTTCCAAAATCATCAATTTCAACAAGTAACAATATCAGAGATGTCTTTGAACAAAAAAGTCAACTTCCAAAATCATCAATTTCAACAAGTAACAATATCAGAGATGTCTTTGAACAAAAAAGTCAACTTCCAAAATCATCAATTTCAACAAGTAACAGTATCAGAGAAGTCTTTGAACAAAAAAGTCAACTTCCAAAATCATCAATTTCAACAAGTTAAAGTATCAGAGATGTCTTTGAACAAAAAAGTCAACTTCCAAAATCATCAATTTCAACAAGTAACAATATCAGAGATGTCTTTGAACAAAAAAGTTCACTTCCAAAATCATCAATTTCAACAAGAAAATGTATCAGAGATGTCTTTGAACAAAAAAGTCAACTTCCAAAATCATCAATTTCAACAAGTAACAATATCAGAGATGTCTTTGAACAAAAAAGTTCACTTCCAAAATCATCAATTTCAACAAGTAAATGTATCAGAGATGTCTTTGAACAAAAAAGTTCACTTCCAAAATCATCAATTTCAACAAGTAACAGTATCAGAGATGTCTTTGAACAAAAAAGTCAACTTCCAAAATCATCAATTTCAACAAGTAACAATATCAGAGATGTCTTTGAACAAAAAAGTCAACTTCCAAAATCATCAATTTCAACAAGTAACAGTATCAGAGATGTCTTTGAACAAAAAAGTCAACTTCCAAAATCATCAATTTCAACAAGTAACAATATCAGAGATGTCTTTGAACAAAAAAGTCAACTTCCAAAATCATCAATTTCAACAAGTAACAGTATCAGAGAAGTCTTTGAACAAAAAAGTCAACTTCCAAAATCATCAATTTCAACAAGTTAAAGTATCAGAGATGTCTTTGAACAAAAAAGTCAACTTCCAAAATCATCAATTTCAACAAGTAACAATATCAGAGATGTCTTTGAACAAAAAAGTCAACTTCCAAAATCATCAATTTCAACAAGTAACAATATCAGAGATGTCTTTGAACAAAAAAGTTCACTTCCAAAATCATCAATTTCAACAAGTAAATGTATCAGAGATGTCTTTGAACAAAAAAGTTTACTTCCAAAATCATCAATTTATACAAGTTAAAGTATCAGAGATGTCTTTGAACAAAAAAGTCAACTTCCAAAATCATCAATTTCAACAAGTAGCAATATCAGAGATGTCTTTGAACAAAAAAGTCAACTTCCAAAATCATCAATTTCAACAAGTAACAGTATCAGAGATGTCTTTGAACAAAAAAGTCAACTTCCAAAATCATCAATTTCAACAAGTAACAATATCAGAGATGTCTTTGAACAAAAAAGTCAACTTCCAAAATCATCAATTTCAACAAGTAACAATATCAGAGATGTCTTTGAACAAAAAAGTTCACTTCCAAAATCATCAATTTCAACAAGTAAATGTATCAGAGATGTCTTTGAACAAAAAAGTTCACTTCCAAAATCATCAATTTCAACAAGTAACAATATCAGAGATGTCTTTGAACAAAAAAGTCAACTTCCAAAATCATCAATTTCAACAAGTAACAGTATCAGAGATGTCTTTGAACAAAAAAGTCAACTTCCAAAATCATCAATTTCAACAAGTAACAATATCAGAGATGTCTTTGAACAAAAAAGTCAACTTCCAAAATCATCAATTTCAACAAGTAACAATATCAGAAATGTCTTTGAACAAAAAAGTCAACTTCCAAAATCATCAATTTCAACAAGTTAAAGTATCAGAGATGTCTTTGAACAAAAAAGTTCACTTCCAAAATCATCAATTTCAACAAGTTAAAGTATCAGAGATGTCTTTGAACAAAAAAGTTCACTTCCAAAATCATCAATTTCAACAAGTTAAAGTATCAGAGATGTCTTTGAACAAAAAAGTCAACTTCCAAAATCATCAATTACAACAAGTAAAAGTATCAGAGATGTCTATGAACAAAAAAGTTCATCTCCAAAATCATCAATTACAACAAGTAAAAGTATCAGAGATGTCTTTGAACAAAAAAGTTCACTTCCAAAATCATCAATTTCAACAAGTAAAAGTATCAGAGATGTCTTTGAACAAAAAATTCAACTTGCAAAATCATCAATTACAACAAGTAAAAGTATCAGAGATGTCTTTGAACAAAAAAGTTCACTTCCAAAATCATCAATTTAAACAAGTAACAGTATCAGAGATGTCTTTGAACAAAAAAGTTCACTTCCAAAATCATCAATTTAAACAAGTTAAAGTATCAGAGATGTCTTTGAACAAAAAAGTCAACTTCCAAAATCATCAATTTCAACAAGTAACAGTATCAGAGATGTCTTTGAACAAAAAAGTTCACTTCCAAAATCATCAAATTAAACAAGTTAAAGTATCAGAGATGTCTTTGAACATAAAAGTCAACTTCAAAATCATCAATTTTAACAAGTAAAAGTATCAGAGGTGTCTTTGAACAAAAAAGTTCACTTCCAAAATCATCAATTTCAACAAGTAAAAGTATCAGAGATGTCTTTGAACAAAAAATTCAACTTGCAAAATCATCAATTACAACAAGTAAAAGTATCAGAGATGTCTTTGAACAAAAAAGTCAACTTCCAAAATCATCAATTTCAACAAGTAAATGTATCAGAGATTTCTTTGAACAAAAAAGTTCACTTCCAAAATCATCAATTTAAACAAGTTAAAGTATCAGAGATGTCTTTGAACAAAAAAGTCAACTTCCAAAATCATCAATTTCAACAAGTAAATGTATCAGAGATGTCTTTTAACAAAAAAGTTCACTTCCAAAATCATCAAATTAAACAAGTTTAAGTATCAGAGATGTCTTTGAACATAAAAGTCAACTTCAAAATCATCAATTTTAACAAGTAAAAGTATCAGAGATGTCTGAACAAAAAAATTAAACTTGCAAAATCATCAATTTCAACAAGTTAAAGTATCAGAGATGTCTTTGAACAAAAAAGTCAACTTCCAAAATCATCAATTTCAACAAGTTAAAGTATCAGAGATGTCTTTGAACAAAAAAGTTCACTTCCAAAATCATCAATTTCAACATGTTAAAGTATCAGAGATGTCTTTGAACAAAAAAGTTCACTTCCAAAATCATCAATTTCAACAAGTTAAAGTATCAGAGATGTCTTTGAACCAAAAAGTCAACTTCCAAAATCATCAATTACAACAAGTAAAAGTATCAGAGATGTCTATGAACAAAAAAGTTCATCTCCAAAATCATCAATTACAACAAGTAAAAGTATCAGAGATGTCTTTGAACAAAAAAGTTCACTTCCAAAATCATCAATTTCAACAAGTAAAAGTATCAGAGATGTCTTTGAACAAAAAAGTTCACTTCCAAAATCATCAATTTAAACAAGTTAAAGTATCAGAGATGTCTTTGAACAAAAAAGTCAACTTCCAAAATCATCAATTTCAACAAGTAACAGTATCAGAGATGTCTTTGAACAAAAAAGTTCACTTCCAAAATCATCAAATTAAACAAGTAACAGTATCAGAGATGTCTTTGAACAAAAAAGTCAACTTCCAAAATCATCAATTTAAAAAGTAACAATATCAGAGATGTCTTTGAACAAAAAAGTCAACTTCCAAAATCATCAATTTCAACAAGTAACAATATCAGAGATGTCTTTGAACAAAAAAGTCAACTTCCAAAATCATCAATTTCAACAAGTTAAAGTATCAGAGATGTCTTTGAACAAAAAAGTTCACTTCCAAAATCATCAATTTCAACAAGTTAAAGTATCAGAGATGTCTTTGAACAAAAAAGTCAACTTCCAAAATCATCAATTTCAACAAGTAAATGTATCAGAGATGTCTTTGAACAAAAAAGTCAACTTCCAAAATCATCAATTACAACAAGTAAAAGTATCAGAGATGTCTTTGAACAAAAAAGTTCACTTCCAAAATCATCAATTACAACAAGTAAAAGTATCAGAGATGTCTTTGAACAAAAAAGTTCACTTCCAAAATCATCAATTTAAACAAGTTAAAGTATCAGAGATGTCTTTGAACAAAAAAGTCAACTTCCAAAATCATCAATTTCAACAAGTAACAGTATCAGAGATGTCTTTGAACAAAAAAGTTCACTTCCAAAATCATCAAATTAAACAAGTAACAGTATCAGAGATGTCTTTGAACAAAAAAGTCAACTTCCAAAATCATCAATTTTAACAAGTAACAATATCAGAGATGTCTTTGAACAAAAAAGTTCATCTCCAAAATCATCAATTACAACAAGTAAAAGTATCAGAGATGTCTTTGAACAAAAAAGTTCACTTCCAAAATCATCAATTTCAACAAGTAAAAGTATCAGAGATGTCTTTGAACAAAAAAGTTCACTTCCAAAATCATCAATTTAAACAAGTTAAAGTATCAGAGATGTCTTTGAACAAAAAAGTCAACTTCCAAAATCATCAATTTCAACAAGTAACAGTATCAGAGATGTCTTTGAACAAAAAAGTCAACTTCCAAAATCATCAATTACAACAAGTAAAAGTATCAGAGATGTCTATGAACAAAAAAGTTCATCTCCAAAATCATCAATTACAACAAGTAAAAGTATCAGAGATGTCTTTGAACAAAAAAGTTCACTTCCAAAATCATCAATTTCAACAAGTAAAAGTATCAGAGATGTCTTTGAACAAAAAATTCAACTTGCAAAATCATCAATTACAACAAGTAAAAGTATCAGAGATGTCTTTGAACAAAAAAGTTCACTTCCAAAATCATCAATTTAAACAAGTAACAGTATCAGAGATGTCTTTGAACAAAAAAGTCACCTTCCAAAATCATCAATTTAAACAAGTTAAAGTATCAGAGATGTCTTTGAACAAAAAAGTCAACTTCCAAAATCATCAATTTCAACAAGTAACAGTATCAGAGATGTCTTTGAACAAAAAAGTTCACTTCCAAAATCATCAAATTAAACAAGTTAAAGTATCAGAGATGTCTTTGAACATAAAAGTCAACTTCAAAATCATCAATTTTAACAAGTAAAAGTATCAGAGGTGTCTTTGAACAAAAAAGTTCACTTCCAAAATCATCAATTTCAACAAGTAAAAGTATCAGAGATGTCTTTGAACAAAAAAGTTCATCTCCAAAATCATCAATTACAACAAGTAAAAGTATCAGAGATGTCTTTGAACAAAAAATTCAACTTGCAAAATCATCAATTACAACAAGTAAAAGTATCAGAGATGTCTTTGAACAAAAAAGTCAACTTCCAAAATCATCAATTTCAACAAGTAAATGTATCAGAGATTTCTTTGAACAAAAAAGTTCACTTCCAAAATCATCAATTTAAACAAGTTAAAGTATCAGAGATGTCTTTGAACAAAAAAGTCAACTTCCAAAATCATCAATTTCAACAAGTAAATGTATCAGAGATGTCTTTTAACAAAAAAGTTCACTTCCAAAATCATCAAATTAAACAAGTTAAAGTATCAGAGATGTCTTTGAACATAAAAGTCAACTTCAAAATCATCAATTTTAACAAGTAAAAGTATCAGAGATGTCTGAACAAAAAATTCAACTTGCAAAATCATCAATTTCAACAAGTTAAAGTATCAGAGATGTCTTTGAACAAAAAAGTCAACTTCCAAAATCATCAATTTCAACAAGTTAAAGTATCAGAGATGTCTTTGAACAAAAAAGTTCACTTCCAAAATCATCAATTTCAACAAGTTAAAGTATCAGAGATGTCTTTGAACAAAAAAGTTCACTTCCAAAATCATCAATTTCAACAAGTTAAAGTATCAGAGATGTCTTTGAACAAAAAAGTCAACTTCCAAAATCATCAATTACAACAAGTAAAAGTATCAGAGATGTCTATGAACAAAAAAGTTCATCTCCAAAATCATCAATTACAACAAGTAAAAGTATCAGAGATGTCTTTGAACAAAAAAGTTCACTTCCAAAATCATCAATTTCAACAAGTAAAAGTATCAGAGATGTCTTTGAACAAAAAAGTTCACTTCCAAAATCATCAATTTAAACAAGTTAAAGTATCAGAGATGTCTTTGAACAAAAAAGTCAACTTCCAAAATCATCAATTTCAACAAGTAACAGTATCAGAGATGTCTTTGAACAAAAAAGTTCACTTCCAAAATCATCAAATTAAACAAGTTAAAGTATCAGAGATGTCTTTGAACATAAAAGTCAACTTCAAAATCATCAATTTTAACAAGTAAAAGTATCAGAGGTGTCTTTGAACAAAAAAGTTCACTTCCAAAATCATCAATTTCAACAAGTAAAAGTATCAGAGATGTCTTTGAACAAAAAAGTTCATCTCCAAAATCATCAATTACAACAAGTAAAAGTATCAGAGATGTCTTTGAACAAAAAATTCAACTTGCAAAATCATCAATTACAACAAGTAAAAGTATCAGAGATGTCTTTGAACAAAAAAGTCAACTTCCAAAATCATCAATTTCAACAAGTAAATGTATCAGAGATTTCTTTGAACAAAAAAGTTCACTTCCAAAATCATCAATTTAAACAAGTTAAAGTATCAGAGATGTCTTTGAACAAAAAAGTCAACTTCCAAAATCATCAATTTCAACAAGTAAATGTATCAGAGATGTCTTTTAACAAAAAAGTTCACTTCCAAAATCATCAATTTCAACAAGTTAAAGTATCAGAGATGTCTTTGAACAAAAAAGTCAACTTCCAAAATCATCAATTTCAACAAGTTAAAGTATCAGAGATGTCTTTGAACAAAAAAGTTCACTTCCAAAATCATCAATTTCAACAAGTTAAAGTATCAGAGATGTCTTTGAACAAAAAAGTTCACTTCCAAAATCATCAATTTCAACAAGTTAAAGTATCAGAGATGTCTTTGAACAAAAAAGTCAACTTCCAAAATCATCAATTACAACAAGTAAAAGTATCAGAGATGTCTATGAACAAAAAAGTTCATCTCCAAAATCATCAATTACAACAAGTAAAAGTATCAGAGATGTCTTTGAACAAAAAAGTTCACTTCCAAAATCATCAATTTCAACAAGTAAAAGTATCAGAGATGTCTTTGAACAAAAAAGTTTACTTCCAAAATCATCAATTTAAACAAGTTAAAGTATCAGAGATGTCTTTGAACAAAAAAGTCAACTTCCAAAATCATCAATTTCAACAAGTAACAGTATCAGAGATGTCTTTGAACAAAAAAGTTCACTTCCAAAATCATCAAATTAAACAAGTTAAAGTATCAGAGATGTCTTTGAACATAAAAGTCAACTTCAAAATCATCAATTTTAACAAGTAAAAGTATCAGAGGTGTCTTTGAACAAAAAAGTTCACTTCCAAAATCATCAATTTCAACAAGTAAAAGTATCAGAGATGTCTTTGAACAAAAAAGTTCATCTCCAAAATCATCAATTACAACAAGTAAAAGTATCAGAGATGTCTTTGAACAAAAAATTCAACTTGCAAAATCATCAATTACAACAAGTAAAAGTATCAGAGATGTCTTTGAACAAAAAAGTCAACTTCCAAAATCATCAATTTCAACAAGTAAATGTATCAGAGATTTCTTTGAACAAAAAAGTTCACTTCCAAAATCATCAATTTAAACAAGTTAAAGTATCAGAGATGTTTTTGAACAAAAAAGTCAACTTCCAAAATCATCAATTTCAACAAGTAAATGTATCAGAGATGTCTTTTAACAAAAAAGTTCACTTCCAAAATCATCAAATTAAACAAGTTAAAGTATCAGAGATGTCTTTGAACATAAAAGTCAACTTCAAAATCATCAATTTTAACAAGTAAAAGTATCAGAGATGTCTGAACAAAAAATTCAACTTGCAAAATCATCAATTTCAACAAGTTAAAGTATCAGAGATGTCTTTGAACAAAAAAGTCAACTTCCAAAATCATCAATTTCAACAAGTTAAAGTATCAGAGATGTCTTTGAACAAAAAAGTTCACTTCCAAAATCATCAATTTCAACAAGTTAAAGTATCAGAGATGTCTTTGAACAAAAAAGTTCACTTCCAAAATCATCAATTTCAACAAGTTAAAGTATCAGAGATGTCTTTGAACAAAAAAGTCAACTTCCAAAATCATCAATTACAACAAGTAAAAGTATCAGAGATGTCTATGAACAAAAAAGTTCATCTCCAAAATCATCAATTACAACAAGTAAAAGTATCAGAGATGTCTTTGAACAAAAAAGTTCACTTCCAAAATCATCAATTTCAACAAGTAAAAGTATCAGAGATGTCTTTGAACAAAAAAGTTCACTTCCAAAATCATCAATTTAAACAAGTTAAAGTATCAGAGATGTCTTTGAACAAAAAAGTCAACTTCCAAAATCATCAATTTCAACAAGTAACAGTATCAGAGATGTCTTTGAACAAAAAAGTTCACTTCCAAAATCATCAAATTAAACAAGTTAAAGTATCAGAGATGTCTTTGAACATAAAAGTCAACTTCAAAATCATCAATTTTAACAAGTAAAAGTATCAGAGGTGTCTTTGAACAAAAAAGTTCACTTCCAAAATCATCAATTTCAACAAGTAAAAGTATCAGAGATGTCTTTGAACAAAAAAGTTCATCTCCAAAATCATCAATTACAACAAGTAAAAGTATCAGAGATGTCTTTGAACAAAAAATTCAACTTGCAAAATCATCAATTACAACAAGTAAAAGTATCAGAGATGTCTTTGAACAAAAAAGTCAACTTCCAAAATCATCAATTTCAACAAGTAAATGTGTCAGAGATTTCTTTGAACAAAAAAGTTCACTTCCAAAATCATCAATTTAAACAAGTTAAAGTATCAGAGATGTCTTTGAACAAAAAAGTCAACTTCCAAAATCATCAATTTCAACAAGTAAATGTATCAGAGATGTCTTTTAACAAAAAAGTTCACTTCCAAAATCATCAATTTCAACAAGTTAAAGTATCAGAGATGTCTTTGAACAAAAAAGTCAACTTCCAAAATCATCAATTTCAACAAGTTAAAGTATCAGAGATGTCTTTGAACAAAAAAGTTCACTTCCAAAATCATCAATTTCAACAAGTTAAAGTATCAGAGATGTCTTTGAACAAAAAAGTTCACTTCCAAAATCATCAATTTCAACAAGTTAAAGTATCAGAGATGTCTTTGAACAAAAAAGTCAACTTCCAAAATCATCAATTACAACAAGTAAAAGTATCAGAGATGTCTATGAACAAAAAAGTTCATCTCCAAAATCATCAATTACAACAAGTAAAAGTATCAGAGATGTCTTTGAACAAAAAAGTTCACTTCCAAAATCATCAATTTCAACAAGTAAAAGTATCAGAGATGTCTTTGAACAAAAAAGTTTACTTCCAAAATCATCAATTTAAACAAGTTAAAGTATCAGAGATGTCTTTGAACAAAAAAGTCAACTTCCAAAATCATCAATTTCAACAAGTAACAGTATCAGAGATGTCTTTGAACAAAAAAGTTCACTTCCAAAATCATCAAATTAAACAAGTTAAAGTATCAGAGATGTCTTTGAACATAAAAGTCAACTTCAAAATCATCAATTTTAACAAGTAAAAGTATCAGAGGTGTCTTTGAACAAAAAAGTTCACTTCCAAAATCATCAATTTCAACAAGTAAAAGTATCAGAGATGTCTTTGAACAAAAAAGTTCATCTCCAAAATCATCAATTACAACAAGTAAAAGTATCAGAGATGTCTTTGAACAAAAAATTCAACTTGCAAAATCATCAATTACAACAAGTAAAAGTATCAGAGATGTCTTTGAACAAAAAAGTCAACTTCCAAAATCATCAATTTCAACAAGTAAATGTATCAGAGATTTCTTTGAACAAAAAAGTTCACTTCCAAAATCATCAATTTCAACAAGTAACAATATCAGAGATGTCTTTGAACAAAAAAGTTCACTTCCAAAATCATCAATTTCAACAAGTAAATGTATCAGAGATGTCTTTGAACAAAAAAGTTCACTTCCAAAATCATCAATTTAAACAAGTTAAAGTATCAGAGATGTCTTTGAACAAAAAAGTTTACTTCCAAAATCATCAATTTAAACAAATTAAAGTATCAGAGATGTCTTTGAACAAAAAAGTCAACTTCCAAAATCATCAATTTCAACAAGTAACAGTATCAGAGATGTCTTTGAACAAAAAAGTCAACTTCCAAAATCATCAATTTCAACAAGTAACAATATCAGAGATGTCTTTGAACAAAAAAGTTCACTTCCAAAATCATTAATTTCAACAAGTAAATGTATCAGAGATGTCTTTGAACAAAAAAGTTCACTTCCAAAATCATCAATTTCAACAAGTTAAAGTATCAGAGATGTCTTTGAACAAAAAAGTCAACTTCCAAAATCATCAATTTCAACAAGTAACAATATCAGAGATGTCTTTGAACAAAAAAGTCAACTTCCAAAATCATCAATTTCAACAAGTAACAATATCAGAGATGTCTTTGAACAAAAAAGTCAACTTCCAAAATCATCAATTTCAACAAGTAACAATATCAGAGATGTCTTTGAACAAAAAAGTTCACTTCCAAAATCATCAATTTCAACAAGTAAATGTATCAGAGATGTCTTTGAACAAAAAAGTTCACTTCCAAAATCATCAATTTCAACAAGAAACAATATCAGAGATGTCTTTGAACAAAAAAGTCAACTTCCAAAATCATCAATTTCAACAAGTAACAGTATCAGAGATGTCTTTGAACAAAAAAGTCAACTTCCAAAATCATCAATTTCAACAAGTAACAATATCAGAGATGTCTTTGAACAAAAAAGTCAACTTCCAAAATCATCAATTTCAACATGTAACAATATCAGAGATGTCTTTGAACAAAAAAGTTCACTTCCAAAATCATCAATTTCAACAAGTAAATGTATCAGAGATGTCTTTGAACAAAAAAGTTCACTTCCAAAATCATCAATTTCAACAAGAAACAATATCAGAGATGTCTTTGAACAAAAAAGTCAACTTCCAAAATCATCAATTTCAACAAGTAACAGTATCAGAGATGTCTTTGAACAAAAAAGTCAACTTCCAAAATCATCAATTTCAACAAGTAACAATATCAGAGATGTCTTTGAACAAAAAAGTCAACTTCCAAAATCATCAATTTCAACAAGTAACAATATCAGAGATGTCTTTGAACAAAAAAGTCAACTTCCAAAATCATCAATTTCAACAAGTTAAAGTATCAGAGATGTCTTTGAACAAAAAAGTTCACTTCCAAAATCATCAATTTCAACAAGTTAAAGTATCAGAGATGTCTTTGAACATAAAAGTTCACTTCCAAAATCATCAATTTCAACAAGTTAAAGTATCAGAGATGTCTTTGAACAAAAAAGTCAACTTCCAAAATCATCAATTACAACAAGTAAAAGTATCAGAGATGTCTATGAACAAAAAAGTTCATCTCCAAAATCATCAATTACAACAAGTAAAAGTATCAGAGATGTCTTTGAACAAAAAAATTCACTTCCAAAATCATCAATTTAAACAAGTTAAAGTATCAGAGATGTCTTTGAACAAAAAAGTCAACTTCCAAAATCATCAATTTCAACAAGTAACAGTATCAGAGATGTCTTTGAACAAAAAAGTTCACTTCCAAAATCATCAAATTAAACAAGTTAAAGTATCAGAGATGTCTTTGAACATAAAAGTCAACTTCAAAATCATCAATTTTAACAAGTAAAAGTATCAGAGGTGTCTTTGAACAAAAAAGTTCACTTCCAAAATCATCAATTTCAACAAGTAAAAGTATCAGAGATGTCTTTGAACAAAAAAGTTCATCTCCAAAATCATCAATTACAACAAGTAAAAGTATCAGAGATGTCTTTGAACAAAAAATTCAACTTGCAAAATCATCAATTACAACAAGTAAAAGTATCAGAGATGTCTTTGAACAAAAAAGTCAACTTCCAAAATCATCAATTTCAACAAGTAAATGTATCAGAGATTTCTTTGAACAAAAAAGTTCACTTCCAAAATCATCAATTTAAACAAGTTAAAGTATCAGAGATGTCTTTGAACAAAAAAGTCAACTTCCAAAATCATCAATTTCAACAAGTAAATGTATCAGAGATGTCTTTTAACAAAAAAGTTCACTTCCAAAATCATCAAATTAAACAAGTTAAAGTATCAGAGATGTCTTTGAACATAAAAGTCAACTTCAAAATCATCAATTTTAACAAGTAAAAGTATCAGAGATGTCTGAACAAAAAATTCAACTTGCAAAATCATCAATTTCAACAAGTAAAAGTATCAGAGATGTCTTTGAACAAAAAAGTTCACTTCCAAAATCATCAATTTAAACAAGTTAAAGTATCAGAGATGTCTTTAAACAAAAAAGTCAACTTCCAAAATCATCAATTTCAACAAGTAACAGTATCAGAGATGTCTTTGAACAAAAAAGTTCACTTCCAAAATCATCAAATTAAACAAGTTAAAGTATCAGAGATGTCTTTGAACATAAAAGTCAACTTCAAAATCATCAATTTTAACAAGTAAAAGTATCAGAGGTGTCTTTGAACAAAAAAGTTCACTTCCAAAATCATCAATTTCAACAAGTAAAAGTATCAGAGATGTCTTTGAACAAAAAAGTTCATCTCCAAAATCATCAATTACAACAAGTAAAAGTATCAGAGATGTCTTTGAACAAAAAATTCAACTTGCAAAATCATCAATTACAACAAGTAAAAGTATCAGAGATGTCTTTGAACAAAAAAGTCAACTTCCAAAATCATCAATTTCAACAAGTAAATGTATCAGAGATTTCTTTGAACAAAAAAGTTCACTTCCAAAATCATCAATTTAAACAAGTTAAAGTATCAGAGATGTCTTTGAACAAAAAAGTCAACTTCCAAAATCATCAATTTCAACAAGTTAAAGTATCAGAGATGTCTTTGAACAAAAAAGTTCACTTCCAAAATCATCAATTTCAACAAGTTAAAGTATCAGAGATGTCTTTGAACAAAAAAGTTCACTTCCAAAATCATCAATTTCAACAAGTTAAAGTATCAGAGATGTCTTTGAACAAAAAAGTCAACTTCCAAAATCATCAATTACAACAAGTAAAAGTATCAGAGATGTCTATGAACAAAAAAGTTCATCTCCAAAATCATCAATTACAACAAGTAAAAGTATCAGAGATGTCTTTGAACAAAAAAGTTCACTTCCAAAATCATCAATTTCAACAAGTAAAAGTATCAGAGATGTCTTTGAACAAAAAATTCAACTTGCAAAATCATCAATTTAAACAAGTTAAAGTATCAGAGATGTCTTTGAACATAAAAGTCAACTTCAAAATCATCTATTTAAACAAGTTAAAGTATCAGAGATGTCTTTGAACAAAAAAGTCAACTTCCAAAATCATCAATTTCAACAAGTAACAGTATCAGAGATGTCTTTGAACAAATAAGTTCACTTCCAAAATCATCAAATTAAACAAGTTAAAGTATCAGAGATGTCTTTGAACAAAAAAGTTCACTTCCAAAATCATCAATTTCAACAAGTTAAAGTATCAGAGATGTCTTTGAACAAAAAAGTCAACTTTCAAAATCATCAATTACAACAAGTAAAAGTATCAGAAATGTCTATGAACAAAAAAGTTCATCTCCAAAATCATCAATTACAACAAGTAAAAGTATCAGAGATGTCTTTGAACAAAAAAGTTCACTTCCAAAATCATCAATTTCAACAAGTAAAAGTATCAGAGATGTCTTTGAACAAAAAATTCAACTTGCAAAATCATCAATTACAACAAGTAAAAGTATCAGAGATGTCTTTGAACAAAAAAGTTCACTTCCAAAATCATCAATTTCAACAAGTTAAAGTATCAGAGATGTCTTTGAACAAAAAAGTTCACTTCCAAAATCATCAATTTCAACAAGTTAAAGTATCAGAGATGTCTTTGAACAAAAAAGTCAACTTCCAAAATCATCAATTACAACAAGTAAAAGTATCAGAGATGTCTATGAACAAAAAAGTTCATCTCCAAAATCATCAATTACAACAAGTAAAAGTATCAGAGATGTCTTTGAACAAAAAAGTTCACTTCCAAAATCATCAATTTCAACAAGTAAAAGTATCAGAGATGTCTTTGAACAAAAAATTCAACTTGCAAAATCATCAATTTAAACAAGTTAAAGTATCAGAGATGTCTTTGAACATAAAAGTCAACTTCAAAATCATCAATTTTAACAAGTAAAAGTATCAGAGATGTCTGAACAAAAAATTCAACTTGCAAAATCATCAATTTCAACAAGTTAAAGTATCAGAGATGTCTTTGAACAAATAAGTCAACTTCCAAAATCATCAATTTCAACAAGTTAAAGTATCAGAGATGTCTTTGAACAAAAAAGTTCACTTCCAAAATCATCAATTTCAACAAGTTAAAGTATCAGAGATGTCTTTGAACAAAAAAGTTCACTTCCAAAATCATCAATTTCAACAAGTTAAAGTATCAGAGATGTCTTTGAACAAAAAAGTCAACTTTCAAAATCATCAATTACAACAAGTAAAAGTATCAGAGATGTCTATGAACAAAAAAGTTCATCTCCAAAATCATCAATTACAACAAGTAAAAGTATCAGAGATGTCTTTGAACAAAAAAGTTCACTTCCAAAATCATCAATTTCAACAAGTAAAAGTATCAGAGATGTCTTTGAACAAAAAATTCAACTTGCAAAATCATCAATTACAACAAGTAAAAGTATCAGAGATGTCTGAACAAAAAATTCAACTTGCAAAATCATCAATTTCAACAAGTTAAAGTATCAGAGATGTCTTTGAACAAAAAAGTCAACTTCCAAAATCATCAATTTCAACAAGTTAAAGTATCAGAGATGTCTTTGAACAAAAAAGTTCACTTCCAAAATCATCAATTTCAACAAGTTAAAGTATCAGAGATGTCTTTGAACAAAAAAGTTCACTTCCAAAATCATCAATTTCAACAAGTAAAAGTATCAGAGATGTCTTTGAACAAAAAAGTTCATCTCCAAAATCATCAATTACAACAAGTAAAAGTATCAGAGATGTCTGAACAAAAAATTCAACTTGCAAAATCATCAATTTCAACAAGTTAAAGTATCAGAGATGTCTTTGAACAAAAAAGTCAACTTCCAAAATCATCAATTTCAACAAGTTAAAGTATCAGAGATGTCTTTGAACAAAAAAGTTCACTTCCAAAATCATCAATTTCAACAAGTTAAAGTATCAGAGATGTCTTTGAACAAAAAAGTTCACTTCCAAAATCATCAATTTCAACAAGTTAAAGTATCAGAGATGTCTTTGAACAAAAAAGTCAACTTCCAAAATCATCAATTACAACAAGTAAAAGTATCAGAGATGTCTATGAACAAAAAAGTTCATCTCCAAAATCATCAATTACAACAAGTAAAAGTATCAGAGATGTCTTTGAACAAAAAAGTTCACTTCCAAAATCATCAATTTCAACAAGTAAAAGTATCAGAGATGTCTTTGAACAAAAAATTCAACTTGCAAAATCATCAATTTAAACAAGTTAAAGTATCAGAGATGTCTTTGAACATAAAAGTCAACTTCAAAATCATCAATTTTAACAAGTAAAAGTATCAGAGATGTCTGAACAAAAAATTCAACTTGCAAAATCATCAATTTCAACAAGTAAAAGTATCAGAGATGTCTTTGAACAAAAAAGTCAACTTCCAAAATCATCAATTTCAACAAGTTAAAGTATCAGAGATGTCTTTGAACAAAAAAGTTCACTTCCAAAATCATCAATTTCAACAAGTTAAAGTATCAGAGATGTCTTTGAACAAAAAAGTTCACTTCCAAAATCATCTATTTAAACAAGTTAAAGTATCAGAGATGTCTTTGAACAAAAAAGTCAACTTCCAAAATCATCAATTTCAACAAGTAACAGTATCAGAGATGTCTTTGAACAAATAAGTTCACTTCCAAAATCATCAAATTAAACAAGTTAAAGTATCAGAGATGTCTTTGAACAAAAAAGTTCACTTCCAAAATCATCAATTTCAACAAGTTAAAGTATCAGAGATGTCTTTGAACAAAAAAGTCAACTTTCAAAATCATCAATTACAACAAGTAAAAGTATCAGAAATGTCTATGAACAAAAAAGTTCATCTCCAAAATCATCAATTACAACAAGTAAAAGTATCAGAGATGTCTTTGAACAAAAAAGTTCACTTCCAAAATCATCAATTTCAACAAGTAAAAGTATCAGAGATGTCTTTGAACAAAAAATTCAACTTGCAAAATCATCAATTACAACAAGTAAAAGTATCAGAGATGTCTTTGAACAAAAAAGTTCACTTCCAAAATCATCAATTTCAACAAGTTAAAGTATCAGAGATGTCTTTGAACAAAAAAGTTCACTTCCAAAATCATCAATTTCAACAAGTTAAAGTATCAGAGATGTCTTTGAACAAAAAAGTCAACTTCCAAAATCATCAATTACAACAAGTAAAAGTATCAGAGATGTCTATGAACAAAAAAGTTCATCTCCAAAATCATCAATTACAACAAGTAAAAGTATCAGAGATGTCTTTGAACAAAAAAGTTCACTTCCAAAATCATCAATTTCAACAAGTAAAAGTATCAGAGATGTCTTTGAACAAAAAATTCAACTTGCAAAATCATCAATTTAAACAAGTTAAAGTATCAGAGATGTCTTTGAACATAAAAGTCAACTTCAAAATCATCAATTTTAACAAGTAAAAGTATCAGAGATGTCTGAACAAAAAATTCAACTTGCAAAATCATCAATTTCAACAAGTTAAAGTATCAGAGATGTCTTTGAACATATAAGTCAACTTCCAAAATCATCAATTTCAACAAGTTAAAGTATCAGAGATGTCTTTGAACAAAAAAGTTCACTTCCAAAATCATCAATTTCAACAAGTTAAAGTATCAGAGATGTCTTTGAACAAAAAAGTTCACTTCCAAAATCATCAATTTCAACAAGTTAAAGTATCAGAGATGTCTTTGAACAAAAAAGTCAACTTTCAAAATCATCAATTACAACAAGTAAAAGTATCAGAGATGTCTATGAACAAAAAAGTTCATCTCCAAAATCATCAATTACAACAAGTAAAAGTATCAGAGATGTCTTTGAACAAAAAAGTTCACTTCCAAAATCATCAATTTCAACAAGTAAAAGTATCAGAGATGTCTTTGAACAAAAAATTCAACTTGCAAAATCATCAATTTAAACAAGTTAAAGTATCAGAGATGTCTTTGAACATAAAAGTCAACTTCAAAATCATCAATTTTAACAAGTAAAAGTATCAGAGATGTCTGAACAAAAAATTCAACTTGCAAAATCATCAATTTCAACAAGTTAAAGTATCAGAGATGTCTTTGAACATATAAGTCAACTTCCAAAATCATCAATTTCAACAAGTTAAAGTATCAGAGATGTCTTTGAACAAAAAAGTTCACTTCCAAAATCATCAATTTCAACAAGTTAAAGTATCAGAGATGTCTTTGAACAAAAAAGTTCACTTCCAAAATCATCAATTTCAACAAGTTAAAGTATCAGAGATGTCTTTGAACAAAAAAGTCAACTTCCAAAATCATCAATTTCAACAAGTTAAAGTATCAGAGATGTCTTTGAACAAAAAAGTTCACTTCCAAAATCATCAATTTCAACAAGTTAAAGTATCAGAGATGTCTTTGAACAAAAAAGTTCACTTCCAAAATCATCAATTTCAACAAGTAAAAGTATCAGAGATGTCTTTGAACAAAAAAGTTCATCTCCAAAATCATCAATTACAACAAGTAAAAGTATCAGAGATGTCTGAACAAAAAATTCAACTTGCAAAATCATCAATTTCAACAAGTTAAAGTATCAGAGATGTCTTTGAACAAAAAAGTCAACTTCCAAAATCATCAATTTCAACAAGTTAAAGTATCAGAGATGTCTTTGAACAAAAAAGTTCACTTCCAAAATCATCAATTTCAACAAGTTAAAGTATCAGAGATGTCTTTGAACAAAAAAGTTCACTTCCAAAATCATCAATTTCAACAAGTTAAAGTATCAGAGATGTCTTTGAACAAAAAAGTCAACTTCCAAAATCATCAATTACAACAAGTAAAAGTATCAGAGATGTCTATGAACAAAAAAGTTCATCTCCAAAATCATCAATTACAACAAGTAAAAGTATCAGAGATGTCTTTGAACAAAAAAGTTCACTTCCAAAATCATCAATTTCAACAAGTAAAAGTATCAGAGATGTCTTTGAACAAAAAATTCAACTTGCAAAATCATCAATTTAAACAAGTTAAAGTATCAGAGATGTCTTTGAACATAAAAGTCAACTTCAAAATCATCAATTTTAACAAGTAAAAGTATCAGAGATGTCTGAACAAAAAATTCAACTTGCAAAATCATCAATTTCAACAAGTAAAAGTATCAGAGATGTCTTTGAACAAAAAAGTCAACTTCCAAAATCATCAATTTCAACAAGTTAAAGTATCAGAGATGTCTTTGAACAAAAAAGTTCACTTCCAAAATCATCAATTTCAACAAGTTAAAGTATCAGAGATGTCTTTGAACAAAAAAGTTCACTTCCAAAATCATCAATTTCAACAAGTTAAAGTATCAGAGATGTCTTTGAACAAAAAAGTCAACTTTCAAAATCATCAATTACAACAAGTAAAAGTATCAGAAATGTCTATGAACAAAAAAGTTCATCTCCAAAATCATCAATTACAACAAGTAAAAGTATCAGAGATGTCTTTGAACAAAAAAGTTCACTTCCAAAATCATCAATTTCAACAAGTAAAAGTATCAGAGATGTCTTTGAACAAAAAATTCAACTTGCAAAATCATCAATTACAACAAGTAAAAGTATCAGAGATGTCTTTGAACAAAAAAGTTCACTTCCAAAATCATCAATTTAAACAAGTAACAGTATCAGAGATGTCTTTGAACAAAAAAGTTCACTTCCAAAATCATCAATTTAAACAAGTTAAAGTATCAGAGATGTCTTTGAACAAAAAAGTCAACTTCCAAAATCATCAATTTCAACAAGTAACAGTATCAGAGATGTCTTTGAACAAATAAGTTCACTTCCAAAATCATCAAATTAAACAAGTTAAAGTATCAGAGATGTCTTTGAACAAAAAAGTTCACTTCCAAAATCATCAATTTCAACAAGTTAAAGTATCAGAGATGTCTTTGAACAAAAAAGTCAACTTTCAAAATCATCAATTACAACAAGTAAAAGTATCAGAAATGTCTATGAACAAAAAAGTTCATCTCCAAAATCATCAATTACAACAAGTAAAAGTATCAGAGATGTCTTTGAACAAAAAAGTTCACTTCCAAAATCATCAATTTCAACAAGTAAAAGTATCAGAGATGTCTTTGAACAAAAAATTCAACTTGCAAAATCATCAATTACAACAAGTAAAAGTATCAGAGATGTCTTTGAACAAAAAAGTTCACTTCCAAAATCATCAATTTCAACAAGTTAAAGTATCAGAGATGTCTTTGAACAAAAAAGTTCACTTCCAAAATCATCAATTTCAACAAGTTAAAGTATCAGAGATGTCTTTGAACAAAAAAGTCAACTTCCAAAATCATCAATTACAACAAGTAAAAGTATCAGAGATGTCTATGAACAAAAAAGTTCATCTCCAAAATCATCAATTACAACAAGTAAAAGTATCAGAGATGTCTTTGAACAAAAAAGTTCACTTCCAAAATCATCAATTTCAACAAGTAAAAGTATCAGAGATGTCTTTGAACAAAAAATTCAACTTGCAAAATCATCAATTACAACAAGTAAAAGTATCAGAGATGTCTTTGAACAAAAAAGTTCACTTCCAAAATCATCAATTTAAACAAGTAACAGTATCAGAGATGTCTTTGAACAAAAAAGTTCACTTCCAAAATCATCAATTTAAACAAGTTAAAGTATCAGAGATGTCTTTGAACAAAAAAGTCAACTTCCAAAATCATCAATTTCAACAAGTAACAGTATCAGAGATGTCTTTGAACAAATAAGTTCACTTCCAAAATCATCAAATTAAACAAGTTAAAGTATCAGAGATGTCTTTGAACATAAAAGTCAACTTCAAAATCATCAATTTTAACAAGTAAAAGTATCAGAGGTGTCTTTGAACAAAAAAGTTCACTTCCAAAATCATCAATTTCAACAAGTAAAAGTATCAGAGATGTCTTTGAACAAAAAAGTTCATCTCCAAAATCATCAATTACAACAAGTAAAAGTATCAGAGATGTCTGAACAAAAAATTCAACTTGCAAAATCATCAATTTAAACAAGTTAAAGTATCAGAGATGTCTTTGAACAAAAAAGTCAACTTCCAAAATCATCAATTTCAACAAGTTAAAGTATCAGAGATGTCTTTGAACAAAAAAGTTCACTTCCAAAATCATCAATTTCAACAAGTTAAAGTATCAGAGATGTCTTTGAACAAAAAAGTTCACTTCCAAAATCATCAATTTCAACAAGTTAAAGTATCAGAGATGTCTTTGAACAAAAAAGTCAACTTTCAAAATCATCAATTACAACAAGTAAAAGTATCAGAAATGTCTATGAACAAAAAAGTTCATCTCCAAAATCATCAATTACAACAAGTAAAAGTATCAGAGATGTCTTTGAACAAAAAAGTTCACTTCCAAAATCATCAATTTCAACAAGTAAAAGTATCAGAGATGTCTTTGAACAAAAAATTCAACTTGCAAAATCATCAATTACAACAAGTAAAAGTATCAGAGATGTCTTTGAACAAAAAAGTTCACTTCCAAAATCATCAATTTCAACAAGTTAAAGTATCAGAGATGTCTTTGAACAAAAAAGTTCACTTCCAAAATCATCAATTTCAACAAGTTAAAGTATCAGAGATGTCTTTGAACAAAAAAGTCAACTTCCAAAATCATCAATTACAACAAGTAAAAGTATCAGAGATGTCTATGAACAAAAAAGTTCATCTCCAAAATCATCAATTACAACAAGTAAAAGTATCAGAGATGTCTTTGAACAAAAAAGTTCACTTCCAAAATCATCAATTTCAACAAGTAAAAGTATCAGAGATGTCTTTGAACAAAAAATTCAACTTGCAAAATCATCAATTACAACAAGTAAAAGTATCAGAGATGTCTTTGAACAAAAAAGTTCACTTCCAAAATCATCAATTTAAACAAGTAACAGTATCAGAGATGTCTTTGAACAAAAAAGTTCACTTCCAAAATCATCAATTTAAACAAGTTAAAGTATCAGAGATGTCTTTGAACAAAAAAGTCAACTTCCAAAATCATCAATTTCAACAAGTAACAGTATCAGAGATGTCTTTGAACAAATAAGTTCACTTCCAAAATCATCAAATTAAACAAGTTAAAGTATCAGAGATGTCTTTGAACATAAAAGTCAACTTCAAAATCATCAATTTTAACAAGTAAAAGTATCAGAGGTGTCTTTGAACAAAAAAGTTCACTTCCAAAATCATCAATTTCAACAAGTAAAAGTATCAGAGATGTCTTTGAACAAAAAAGTTCATCTCCAAAATCATCAATTACAACAAGTAAAAGTATCAGAGATGTCTGAACAAAAAATTCAACTTGCAAAATCATCAATTTAAACAAGTTAAAGTATCAGAGATGTCTTTGAACAAAAAAGTCAACTTCCAAAATCATCAATTTCAACAAGTTAAAGTATCAGAGATGTCTTTGAACAAAAAAGTTCACTTCCAAAATCATCAATTTCAACAAGTTAAAGTATCAGAGATGTCTTTGAACAAAAAAGTTCACTTCCAAAATCATCAATTTCAACAAGTTAAAGTATCAGAGATGTCTTTGAACAAAAAAGTCAACTTCCAAAATCATCAATTACAACAAGTAAAAGTATCAGAGATGTCTATGAACAAAAAAGTTCATCTCCAAAATCATCAATTACAACAAGTAAAAGTATCAGAGATGTCTTTGAACAAAAAAGTTCACTTCCAAAATCATCAATTTCAACAAGTAAAAGTATCAGAGATGTCTTTGAACAAAAAATTCAACTTGCAAAATCATCAATTTAAACAAGTTAAAGTATCAGAGATGTCTTTGAACATAAAAGTCAACTTCAAAATCATCAATTTTAACAAGTAAAAGTATCAGAGATGTCTTTGAACAAAAAAGTTCACTTCCAAAATCATCAATTTCAACAAGTAAAAGTATCAGAGATGTCTTTGAACAAAAAATTCAACTTGCAAAATCATCAATTTAAACAAGTTAAAGTATCAGAGATGTCTTTGAACAAAAAAGTCAACTTCCAAAATCATCAATTTCAACAAGTTAAAGTATCAGAGATGTCTTTGAACAAAAAAGTTCACTTCCAAAATCATCAATTTCAACAAGTTAAAGTATCAGAGATGTCTTTGAAGAAAAAAGTTCACTTCCAAAATCATCAATTTCAACAAGTTAAAGTATCAGAGATGTCTTTGAACAAAAAAGTCAACTTTCAAAATCATCAATTACAACAAGTAAAAGTATCAGAGATGTCTATGAACAAAAAAGTTCATCTCCAAAATCATCAATTACAACAAGTAAAAGTATCAGAGATGTCTTTGAACAAAAAAGTTCACTTCCAAAATCATCAATTTCAACAAGTAAAAGTATCAGAGATGTCTTTGAACAAAAAATTCAACTTGCAAAATCATCAATTACAACAAGTAAAAGTATCAGAGATGTCTTTGAACAAAAAAGTTCACTTCCAAAATCATCAATTTAAACAAGTAACAGTATCAGAGATGTCTTTGAACAAAAAAGTTCACTTCCAAAATCATCAATTTAAACAAGTTAAAGTATCAGAGATGTCTTTGAACAAAAAAGTCAACTTCCAAAATCATCAATTTCAACAAGTAACAGTATCAGAGATGTCTTTGAACAAATAAGTTCACTTCCAAAATCATCAAATTAAACAAGTTAAAGTATCAGAGATGTCTTTGAACATAAAAGTCAACTTCAAAATCATCAATTTTAACAAGTAAAAGTATCAGAGGTGTCTTTGAACAAAAAAGTTCACTTCCAAAATCATCAATTTCAACAAGTAAAAGTATCAGAGATGTCTTTGATTAAAAAAGTTCATCTCCAAAATCATCAATTACAACAAGTAAAAGTATCAGAGATGTCTGAACAAAAAATTCAACTTGCAAAATCATCAATTTCAACAAGTTAAAGTATCAGAGATGTCTTTGAACAAAAAAGTCAACTTCCAAAATCATCAATTTCAACAAGTTAAAGTATCAGAGATGTCTTTGAACAAAAAAGTTCACTTCCAAAATCATCAATTTCAACAAGTTAAAGTATCAGAGATGTCTTTGAACAAAAAAGTTCACTTCCAAAATCATCAATTTCAACAAGTAAAAGTATCAGAGATGTCTTTGAACAAAAAAGTTCATCTCCAAAATCATCAATTACAACAAGTAAAAGTATCAGAGATGTCTGAACAAAAAATTCAACTTGCAAAATCATCAATTTCAACAAGTTAAAGTATCAGAGATGTCTTTGAACAAAAAAGTCAACTTCCAAAATCATCAATTTCAACAAGTTAAAGTATCAGAGATGTCTTTGAACAAAAAAGTTCACTTCCAAAATCATCAATTTCAACAAGTTAAAGTATCAGAGATGTCTTTGAACAAAAAAGTTCACTTCCAAAATCATCAATTTCAACAAGTTAAAGTATCAGAGATGTCTTTGAACAAAAAAGTCAACTTCCAAAATCATCAATTACAACAAGTAAAAGTATCAGAGATGTCTATGAACAAAAAAGTTCATCTCCAAAATCATCAATTACAACAAGTAAAAGTATCAGAGATGTCTTTGAACAAAAAAGTTCACTTCCAAAATCATCAATTTCAACAAGTAAAAGTATCAGAGATGTCTTTGAACAAAAAATTCAACTTGCAAAATCATCAATTTAAACAAGTTAAAGTATCAGAGATGTCTTTGAACATAAAAGTCAACTTCAAAATCATCAATTTTAACAAGTAAAAGTATCAGAGATGTCTGAACAAAAAATTCAACTTGCAAAATCATCAATTTCAACAAGTAAAAGTATCAGAGATGTCTTTGAACAAAAAAGTCAACTTCCAAAATCATCAATTTCAACAAGTTAAAGTATCAGAGATGTCTTTGAACAAAAAAGTTCACTTCCAAAATCATCAATTTCAACAAGTTAAAGTATCAGAGATGTCTTTGAACAAAAAAGTTCACTTCCAAAATCATCAATTTCAACAAGTTAAAGTATCAGAGATGTCTTTGAACAAAAAAGTCAACTTTCAAAATCATCAATTACAACAAGTAAAAGTATCAGAAATGTCTATGAACAAAAAAGTTCACTTCCAAAATCATCAATTTAAACAAGTAACAGTATCAGAGATGTCTTTGAACAAAAAAGTTCACTTCCAAAATCATCAATTTAAACAAGTTAAAGTATCAGAGATGTCTTTGAACAAAAAAGTCAACTTCCAAAATCATCAATTTCAACAAGTAACAGTATCAGAGATGTCTTTGAACAAATAAGTTCACTTCCAAAATCATCAAATTAAACAAGTTAAAGTATCAGAGATGTCTTTGAACATAAAAGTCAACTTCAAAATCATCAATTTTAACAAGTAAAAGTATCAGAGGTGTCTTTGAACAAAAAAGTTCACTTCCAAAATCATCAATTTCAACAAGTAAAAGTATCAGAGATGTCTTTGAACAAAAAAGTTCATCTCCAAAATCATCAATTACAACAAGTAAAAGTATCAGAGATGTCTTTGAACAAAAAATTCAACTTGCAAAATCATCAATTACAACAAGTAAAAGTATCAGAGATGTCTTTGAACAAAAAAGTTCACTTCCAAAATCATCAATTTCAACAAGTTAAAGTATCAGAGATGTCTTTGAACAAAAAAGTTCACTTCCAAAATCATCAATTTCAACAAGTTAAAGTATCAGAGATGTCTTTGAACAAAAAAGTCAACTTCCAAAATCATCAATTACAACAAGTAAAAGTATCAGAGATGTCTATGAACAAAAAAGTTCATCTCCAAAATCATCAATTACAACAAGTAAAAGTATCAGAGATGTCTTTGAACAAAAAAGTTCACTTCCAAAATCATCAATTTCAACAAGTAAATGTATCAGAGATGTCTTTGAACAAAAAAGTTCACTTCCAAAGTCATCAATTTAAACAAGTTGAAGTATCAGAGATGTCTTTGAACAAAAAAGTCAACTTCCAAAATCATCAATTTCAACAAGTAACAGTATCAGAGATGTCTTTGAACAAAAAAGTTCACTTCCAAAATCATCAATTTAAACAAGTTAAAGTATCAGAGATGTCTTTGAACAAAAAAGTCAACTTCCAAAATCATCAATTTCAACAAGTAACAGTATCAGAGATGTCTTTGAACAAAAAAGTTCACTTCCAAAATCATCAAATTAAACAAGTTTAAGTATCAGAGATGTCTTTGAACATAAAAGTCAACTTCAAAATCATCAATTTTAACAAGTAAAAGTGTCAGAGGTGTCTTTGAACAAAAAAGTTCACTTCCAAAATCATCAATTTCAACAAGTAAAAGTATCAGAGATGTCTTTGAACAAAAAAGTTCATCTCCAAAATCATCAATTACAACAAGTAAAAGTATCAGAGATGTCTTTGAACAAAAAAGTTCACTTCCAAAATCATCAATTGCAACAAGTAAAAGTATCAGAGATGTCTTGGAACAAAAAATTCAACTTGCAAAATCATCAATTACAACAAGTAAAAGTATCAGAGATGTCTTTGAACAAAAAAGTTCACTTCCAAAATCATCAATTTAAACAAGTAACAGTATCAGAGATGTCTTTGAACAAAAAAGTTCACTTCCAAAATCATCAATTTAAACAAGTTAAAGTATCAGAGATGTCTTTGAACAAAAAAGTCAACTTCCAAAATCATCAATTTCAACAAGTAACAGTATCAGAGATGTCTTTGAACAAATAAGTTCACTTCCAAAATCATCAAATTAAACAAGTTAAAGTATCAGAGATGTCTTTGAACATAAAAGTCAACTTCAAAATCATCAATTTTAACAAGTAAAAGTATCAGAGGTGTCTTTGAACAAAAAAGTTCACTTCCAAAATCATCAATTTCAACAAGTAAAAGTATCAGAGATGTCTTTGAACAAAAAAGTCAACTTTCAAAATCATCAATTACAACAAGTAAAAGTATCAGAGATGTCTATGAACAAAAAAGTTCATCTCCAAAATCATCAATTACAACAAGTAAAAGTATCAGAGATGTCTTTGAACAAAAAAGTTTACTTCCAAAATCATCAATTTCAACAAGTAAATGTATCAGAGATGTCTTTGAACAAAAAAGTTCACTTCCAAAGTCATCAATTTAAACAAGTTAAAGTATCAGAGATGTCTTTGAACAAAAAAGTCAACTTCCAAAATCATCAATTTCAACAAGTAACAGTATCAGAGATGTCTTTGAACAAAAAAGTTCACTTCCAAAATCATCAATTTAAACAAGTTAAAGTATCAGAGATGTCTTTGAACAAAAAAGTCAACTTCCAAAATCATCAATTTCAACAAGTAACAGTATCAGAGATGTCTTTGAACAAAAAAGTTCACTTCCAAAATCATCAAATTAAACAAGTTAAAGTATCAGAGATGTCTTTGAACATAAAAGTCAACTTCAAAATCATCAATTTTAACAAGTAAAAGTATCAGAGGTGTCTTTGAACAAAAAAGTTCACTTCCAAAATCATCAATTTCAACAAGTAAAAGTATCAGAGATGTCTTTGAACAAAAAAGTTCATCTCCAAAATCATCAATTACAACAAGTAAAAGTATCAGAGATGTCTTTGAACAAAAAATTCAACTTGCAAAATCATCAATTACAACAAGTAAAAGTATCAGAGATGTCTTTGAACAAAAAAGTCAACTTCCAAAATCATCAATTTCAACAAGTAAATGTATCAGAGATTTCTTTGAACAAAAAAGTTCACTTCCAAAATCATCAATTTAAACAAGTTAAAGTATCAGAGATGTCTTTGAACAAAAAAGTCAACTTCCAAAATCATCAATTTCAACAAGTTAAAGTATCAGAGATGTCTTTGAACAAAAAAGTCCACTTCCAAAATCATCAATTTCAACAAGTTAAAGTATCAGAGATGTCTTTGAACAAAAAAGTTCACTTCCAAAATCATCAATTTCAACAAGTTAAAGTATCAGAGATGTCTTTGAACAAAAAAGTCAACTTCCAAAATCATCAATTACAACAAGTAAAAGTATCAGAGATGTCTATGAACAAAAAAGTTCATCTCCAAAATCATCAATTACAACAAGTAAAAGTATCAGAGATGTCTTTGAACAAAAAAGTTCACTTCCAAAATCATCAATTTCAACAAGTAAAAGTATCAGAGATGTCTTTGAACAAAAAATTCAACTTGCAAAATCATCAATTTAAACAAGTTAAAGTATCAGAGATGTCTTTGAACATAAATGTCAACTTCAAAATCATCAATTTTAACAAGTAAAAGTATCAGAGATGTCTGAACAAAAAATTCAACTTGCAAAATCATCAATTTCAACAAGTTAAAGTATCAGAGATGTCTTTGAACAAAAAAGTCAACTTCCAAAATCATCAATTTCAACAAGTTAAAGTATCAGAGATGTCTTTAAACAAAAAAGTTCACTTCCAAAATCATCAATTTCAACAAGTTAAAGTATCAGAGATGTCTTTGAACAAAAAAGTTCACTTCCAAAATCATCAATTTCAACAAGTTAAAGTATCAGAGATGTCTTTGAACAAAAAAGTCAACTTTCAAAATCATCAATTACAACAAGTAAAAGTATCAGAGATGTCTATGAACAAAAAAGTTCATCTCCAAAATCATCAATTACAACAAGTAAAAGTATCAGAGATGTCTTTGAACAAAAAAGTTCACTTCCAAAATCATCAATTTCAACAAGTAAAAGTATCAGAGATGTCTTTGAACAAAAAATTCAACTTGCAAAATCATCAATTACAACAAGTAAAAGTATCAGAGATGTCTTTGAACAAAAAAGTTCACTTCCAAAATCATCAATTTAAACAAGTAACAGTATCAGAGATGTCTTTGAACAAAAAAGTTCACTTCCAAAATCATCAATTTAAACAAGTTAAAGTATCAGAGATGTCTTTGAACAAAAAATTCAACTTGCAAAATCATCAATTTCAACAAGTTAAAGTATCAGAGATGTCTTTGAACAAAAAAGTTCACTTCCAAAATCATCAATTTCAACAAGTTAAAGTATCAGAGATGTCTTTGAACAAAAAAGTCAACTTCCAAAATCATCAATTTCAACAAGTAACAGTATCAGAGATGTCTTTGAACAAATAAGTTCACTTCCAAAATCATCAAATTAAACAAGTTAAAGTATCAGAGATGTCTTTGAACATAAAAGTCAACTTCAAAATCATCAATTTTAACAAGTAAAAGTATCAGAGATGTCTATGAACAAAAAAGTTCACTTCCAAAATCATCAATTACAACAAGTAAAAGTATCAGAGATGTCTTTGAACAAAAAAGTTCATCTCCAAAATCATCAATTACAACAAGTAAAAGTATCAGAGATGTCTGAACAAAAAATTCAACTTGCAAAATCATCAATTTCAACAAGTTAAAGTATCAGAGATGTCTTTGAACAAAAAAGTCAACTTCCAAAATCATCAATTTCAACAAGTTAAAGTATCAGAGATGTCTTTGAACAAAAAAGTTCACTTCCAAAATCATCAATTTAAACAAGTTAAAGTATCAGAGATGTCTTTGAACAAAAAAGTCAACTTCCAAAATCATCAATTTCAACAAGTTAAAGTATCAGAGATGTCTTTGAACAAAAAAGTCCACTTCCAAAATCATCAATTTCAACAAGTTAAAGTATCAGAGATGTCTTTGAACAAAAAAGTTCACTTCCAAAATCATCAATTTCAACAAGTAACAGTATCAGAGATGTCTTTGAACAAAAAAGTTCACTTCCAAAATCATCAATTTAAACAAGTTAAAGTATCAGAGATGTCTTTGAACAAAAAAGTCAACTTCCAAAATCATCAAATTCAACAAGTAACAGTATCAGAGATGTCTTTGAACAAATAAGTTCACTTCCAAAATCATCAAATTAAACAAGTTAAAGTATCAGAGATGTCTTTGAACATAAAAGTCAACTTCAAAATCATCAATTTTAACAAGTAAAAGTATCAGAGGTGTCTTTGAACAAAAAAGTTCACTTCCAAAATCATCAATTTCAACAAGTAAAAGTATCAGAGATGTCTTTGAACAAAAAAGTTCATCTCCAAAATCATCAATTACAACAAGTAAAATTATCAGAGATGTCTTTGAACAAAAAATTCAACTTGCAAAATCATCAATTACAACAAGTAAAAGTATCAGAGATGTCTTTGAACAAAAAAGTCAACTTCCAAAATCATCAATTTCAACAAGTAAATGTATCAGAGATTTCTTTGAACAAAAAAGTTCACTTCCAAAATCATCAATTTAAACAAGTTAAAGTATCAGAGATGTCTTTGAACAAAAAAGTCAACTTCCAAAATCATCAATTTCAACAAGTTAAAGTATCAGAGATGTCTTTGAACAAAAAAGTCCACTTCCAAAATCATCAATTTCAACAAGTTAAAGTATCAGAGATGTCTTTGAACAAAAAAGTTCACTTCCAAAATCATCAATTTCAACAAGTTAAAGTATCAGAGATGTCTTTGAACAAAAAAGTCAACTTCCAAAATCATCAATTACAACAAGTAAAAGTATCAGAGATGTCTATGAACAAAAAAGTTCATCTCCAAAATCATCAATTACAACAAGTAAAAGTATCAGAGATGTCTTTGAACAAAAAAGTTCACTTCCAAAATCATCAATTTCAACAAGTAAAAGTATCAGAGATGTCTTTGAACAAAAAATTCAACTTGCAAAATCATCAATTTAAACAAGTTAAAGTATCAGAGATGTCTTTGAACATAAAAGTCAACTTCAAAATCATCAATTTTAACAAGTAAAAGTATCAGAGATGTCTGAACAAAAAATTCAACTTGCAAAATCATCAATTTCAACAAGTTAAAGTATCAGAGATGTCTTTGAACAAAAAAGTCAACTTCCAAAATCATCAATTTCAACAAGTTAAAGTATCAGAGATGTCTTTGAACAAAAAAGTTCACTTCCAAAATCATCAATTTCAACAAGTTAAAGTATCAGAGATGTCTTTGAACAAAAAAGTTCACTTCCAAAATCATCAATTTCAACAAGTTAAAGTATCAGAGATGTCTTTGAACAAAAAAGTCAACTTTCAAAATCATCAATTACAACAAGTAAAAGTATCAGAGATGTCTATGAACAAAAAAGTTCATCTCCAAAATCATCAATTACAACAAGTAAAAGTATCAGAGATGTCTTTGAACAAAAAAGTTCACTTCCAAAATCATCAATTTCAACAAGTAAAAGTATCAGAGATGTCTTTGAACAAAAAATTCAACTTGCAAAATCATCAATTACAACAAGTAAAAGTATCAGAGATGTCTTTGAACAAAAAAGTTCACTTCCAAAATCATCAATTTAAACAAGTAACAGTATCAGAGATGTCTTTGAACAAAAAAGTTCACTTCCAAAATCATCAATTTAAACAAGTTAAAGTATCAGAGATGTCTTTGAACAAAAAAGTCAACTTCCAAAATCATCAATTTCAACAAGTAACAGTATCAGAGATGTCTTTGAACAAATAAGTTCACTTCCAAAATCATCAAATTAAACAAGTTAAAGTATCAGAGATGTCTTTGAACATAAAAGTCAACTTCAAAATCATCAATTTTAACAAGTAAAAGTATCAGAGATTTCTATGAACAAAAAAGTTCACTTCCAAAATCATCAATTACAACAAGTAAAAGTATCAGAGATGTCTTTGAACAAAAAAGTTCATCTCCAAAATCATCAATTACAACAAGTAAAAGTATCAGAGATGTCTGAACAAAAAATTCAACTTGCTAAATCATCAATTTCAACAAGTTAAAGTATCAGAGATGTCTTTGAACAAAAAAGTCAACTTCCAAAATCATCAATTTCAACAAGTTAAAGTATCAGAGATGTCTTTGAACAAAAAAGTTCACTTCCAAAATCATCAATTTCAACAAGTTAAAGTATCAGAGATGTCTTTGAACAAAAAAGTTCACTTCCAAAATCATCAATTTCAACGCGTTAAAGTATCAGAGATGTCTTTGAACAAAAAAGTCAACTTCCAAAATCATCAATTACAACAAGTAAAAGTATCAGAGATGTCTATGAACAAAAAAGTTCATCTCCAAAATCATCAATTACAACAAGTAAAAGTATCAGAGATGTCTTTGAACAAAAAAGTTCACTTCCAAAATCATCAATTTCAACAAGTAAAAGTATCAGAGATGTCTTTGAACAAAAAATTCAACTTGCAAAATCATCAATTTAAACAAGTTAAAGTATCAGAGATGTCTTTGAACATAAAAGTCAACTTCAAAATCATCAATTTTAACAAGTAAAAGTATCAGAGATGTCTGAACAAAAAATTCAACTTGCAAAATCATCAATTTCAACAAGTTAAAGTATCAGAGATGTCTTTGAACAAAAAAGTCAACTTCCAAAATCATCAATTTCAACAAGTTAAAGTATCAGAGATGTCTTTGAACAAAAAAGTTCACTTCCAAAATCATCAATTTCAACAAGTTAAAGTATCAGAGATGTCTTTGAACAAAAAAGTTCACTTCCAAAATCATCAATTTCAACAAGTTAAAGTATCAGAGATGTCTTTGAACAAAAAAGTCAACTTCCAAAATCATCAATTTCAACAAGTTAAAGTATCAGAGATGTCTTTGAACAAAAAAGTCAACTTCCAAAATCATCAATTACAACAAGTAAAAGTATCAGAGATGTCTATGAACAAAAAAGTTCATCTCCAAAATCATCAATTACAACAAGTAAAAGTATCAGAGATGTCTTTGAACAAAAAAGTTTACTTCCAAAATCATCAATTTCAACAAGTAAATGTATCAGAGATGTCTTTGAACAAAAAAGTTCACTTCCAAAGTCATCAATTTAAACAAGTAACAGTATCAGAGATGTCTTTGAACAAAAAAGTTCACTTCCAAAATCATCAATTTAAACAAGTTAAAGTATCAGAGATGTCTTTGAACATAAAAGTCAACTTCAAAATCATCAATTTTAACAAGTAAAAGTATCAGAGGTGTCTTTGAACAAAAAAGTTCACTTCCAAAATCATCAATTTCAACAAGTAAAAGTATCAGAGATGTCTTTGAACAAAAAAGTTCATCTCCAAAATCATCAATTACAACAAGTAAAAGTATCAGAGATGTCTTTGAACAAAAAATTCAACTTGCAAAATCATCAATTACAACAAGTAAAAGTATCAGAGATGTCTTTGAACAAAAAAGTTCACTTCCAAAATCATCAATTTCAACAAGTTAAAGTATCAGAGATGTCTTTGAACAAAAAAGTTCACTTCCAAAATCATCAATTTCAACAAGTTAAAGTATCAGAGATGTCTTTGAACAAAAAAGTCAACTTCCAAAATCATCAATTACAACAAGTAAAAGTATCAGAGATGTCTATGAACAAAAAAGTTCATCTCCAAAATCATCAATTACAACAAGTAAAAGTATCAGAGATGTCTTTGAACAAAAAAGTTCACTTCCAAAATCATCAATTTCAACAAGTAAATGTATCAGAGATGTCTTTGAACAAAAAAGTTCACTTCCAAAGTCATCAATTTAAACAAGTTAAAGTATCAGAGATGTCTTTGAACAAAAAAGTCAACTTCCAAAATCATCAATTTCAACAAGTAACAGTATCAGAGATGTCTTTGAACAAAAAAGTTCACTTCCAAAATCATCAATTTAAACAAGTTAAAGTATCAGAGATGTCTTTGAACAAAAAAGTCAACTTCCAAAATCATCAATTACAACAAGTAACAGTATCAGAGATGTCTTTGAACAAAAAAGTTCACTTCCAAAATCATCAAATTAAACAAGTTAAAGTATCAGAGATGTCTTTGAACATAAAAGTCAACTTCAAAATCATCAATTTTAACAAGTAAAAGTATCAGAGGTGTCTTTGAACAAAAAAGTTCACTTCCAAAATCATCAATTTCAACAAGTAAAAGTATCAGAGATGTCTTTGAACAAAAAAGTTCATCTCCAAAATCATCAATTACAACAAGTAAAAGTATCAGAGATGTCTTTGAACAAAAAATTCAAGTTGCAAAATCATCAATTACAACAAGTAAAAGTATCAGAGATGTCTTTGAACAAAAAAGTCAACTTCCAAAATCATCAATTTCAACAAGTAAATGTATCAGAGATTTCTTTGAACAAAAAAGTTCACTTCCAAAATCATCAATTTAAACAAGTTAAAGTATCAGAGATGTCTTTGAACAAAAAAGTCAACTTCCAAAATCATCAATTTCAACAAGTTAAAGTATCAGAGATGTCTTTGAACAAAAAAGTCCACTTCCAAAATCATCAATTTCAACAAGTTAAAGTATCAGAGATGTCTTTGAACAAAAAAGTTCACTTCCAAAATCATCAATTTCAACAAGTTAAAGTATCAGAGATGTCTTTGAACAAAAAAGTCAACTTCCAAAATCATCAATTACAACAAGTAAAAGTATCAGAGATGTCTATGAACAAAAAAGTTCATCTCCAAAATCATCAATTACAACAAGTAAAAGTATCAGAGATGTCTTTGAACAAAAAAGTTCACTTCCAAAATCATCAATTTCAACAAGTAAAAGTATCAGAGATGTCTTTGAACAAAAAATTCAACTTGCAAAATCATCAATTTAAACAAGTTAAAGTATCAGAGATGTCTTTGAACATAAAAGTCAACTTCAAAATCATCAATTTTAACAAGTAAAAGTATCAGAGATGTCTGAACAAAAAATTCAACTTGCAAAATCATCAATTTCAACAAGTTAAAGTATCAGAGATGTCTTTGAACAAAAAAGTCAACTTCCAAAATCATCAATTTCAACAAGTTAAAGTATCAGAGATGTCTTTGAACAAAAAAGTTCACTTCCAAAATCATCAATTTCAACAAGTTAAAGTATCAGAGATGTCTTTGAACAAAAAAGTTCACTTCCAAAATCATCAATTTCAACAAGTTAAAGTATCAGAGATGTCTTTGAACAAAAAAGTCAACTTTCAAAATCATCAATTACAACAAGTAAAAGTATCAGAGATGTCTATGAACAAAAAAGTTCATCTCCAAAATCATCAATTACAACAAGTAAAAGTATCAGAGATGTCTTTGAACAAAAAAGTTCACTTCCAAAATCATCAATTTCAACAAGTAAAAGTATCAGAGATGTCTTTGAACAAAAAATTCAACTTGCAAAATCATCAATTACAACAAGTAAAAGTATCAGAGATGTCTTTGAACAAAAAAGTTCACTTCCAAAATCATCAATTTAAACAAGTAACAGTATCAGAGATGTCTTTGAACAAAAAAGTTCACTTCCAAAATCATCAATTTAAACAAGTTAAAGTATCAGAGATGTCTTTGAACAAAAAAGTCAACTTCCAAAATCATCAATTTCAACAAGTAACAGTATCAGAGATGTCTTTGAACAAATAAGTTCACTTCCAAAATCATCAAATTAAACAAGTTAAAGTATCAGAGATGTCTTTGAACATAAAAGTCAACTTCAAAATCATCAATTTTAACAAGTAAAAGTATCAGAGATGTCTATGAACAAAAAAGTTCACTTCCAAAATCATCAATTACAACAAGTAAAAGTATCAGAGATGTCTTTGAACAAAAAAGTTCATCTCCAAAATCATCAATTACAACAAGTAAAAGTATCAGAGATGTCTTTGAACAAAAAATTCAACTTGCAAAATCATCAATTACAACAAGTAAAAGTATCAGAGATGTCTTTGAACAAAAAAGTCAACTTCCAAAATCATCAATTTCAACAAGTAAATGTATCAGAGATTTCTTTGAACAAAAAAGTTCACTTCCAAAATCATCAATTTAAACAAGTTAAAGTATCAGAGATGTCTTTGAACAAAAAAGTCAACTTCCAAAATCATCAATTTCAACAAGTTAAAGTATCAGAGATGTCTTTGAACAAAAAAGTCCACTTCCAAAATCATCAATTTCAACAAGTTAAAGTATCAGAGATGTCTTTGAACAAAAAAGTTCACTTCCAAAATCATCAATTTCAACAAGTTAAAGTATCAGAGATGTCTTTGAACAAAAAAGTCAACTTCCAAAATCATCAATTACAACAAGTAAAAGTATCAGAGATGTCTATGAACAAAAAAGTTCATCTCCAAAATCATCAATTACAACAAGTAAAAGTATCAGAGATGTCTTTGAACAAAAAAGTTCACTTCCAAAATCATCAATTTCAACAAGTAAAAGTATCAGAGATGTCTTTGAACAAAAAATTCAACTTGCAAAATCATCAATTTAAACAAGTTAAAGTATCAGAGATGTCTTTGAACATAAAAGTCAACTTCAAAATCATCAATTTTAACAAGTAAAAGTATCAGAGATGTCTGAACAAAAAATTCAACTTGCAAAATCATCAATTTCAACAAGTTAAAGTATCAGAGATGTCTTTGAACAAAAAAGTCAACTTCCAAAATCATCAATTTCAACAAGTTAAAGTATCAGAGATGTCTTTGAACAAAAAAGTTCACTTCCAAAATCATCAATTTCAACAAGTTAAAGTATCAGAGATGTCTTTGAACAAAAAAGTTCACTTCCAAAATCATCAATTTCAACAAGTTAAAGTATCAGAGATGTCTTTGAACAAAAAAGTCAACTTTCAAAATCATCAATTACAACAAGTAAAAGTATCAGAGATGTCTATGAACAAAAAAGTTCATCTCCAAAATCATCAATTACAACAAGTAAAAGTATCAGAGATGTCTTTGAACAAAAAAGTTCACTTCCAAAATCATCAATTTCAACAAGTAAAAGTATCAGAGATTTCTTTGAACAAAAAATTCAACTTGCAAAATCATCAATTACAACAAGTAAAAGTATCAGAGATGTCTTTGAACAAAAAAGTTCACTTCCAAAATCATCAATTTCAACAAGTAAAAGTATCAGAGATGTCTTTGAACAAAAAATTCAACTTGCAAAATCATCAATTACAACAAGTAAAAGTATCAGAGATGTCTTTGAACAAAAAAGTCAACTTCCAAAATTATCAATTTCAACAATAAACAGTATCAGAGATGTCTTTGAACAAATAAGTTCACTTCCAAAATCATCAAATTAAACAAGTTAAAGTATCAGAGATGTCTTTGAACATAAAAGTCAACTTCAAAATCATCAATTTTAACAAGTAAAAGTATCAGAGATGTCTATGAACAAAAAAGTTCACTTCCAAAATCATCAATTACAACAAGTAAAAGTATCAGAGATGTCTTTGAACAAAAAAGTTCATCTCCAAAATCATCAATTACAACAAGTAAAAGTATCAGAGATGTCTGAACAAAAAATTCAACTTGCAAAATCATCAATTTCAACAAGTTAAAGTATCAGAGATGTCTTTGAACAAAAAAGTCAACTTCCAAAATCATCAATTTCAACAAGTTAAAGTATCAGAGATGTCTTTGAACAAAAAAGTTCACTTCCAAAATCATCAATTTCAACAAGTTAAAGTATCAGAGATGTCTTTGAACAAAAAAGTTCACTTCCAAAATCATCAATTTCAACAAGTTAAAGTATCAGAGATGTCTTTGAACAAAAAAGTCAACTTCCAAAATCATCAATTACAACAAGTAAAAGTATCAGAGATGTCTATGAACAAAAAAGTTCATCTCCAAAATCATCAATTACAACAAGTAAAAGTATCAGAGATGTCTTTGAACAAAAAAGTTCACTTCCAAAATCATCAATTTCAACAAGTAAAAGTATCAGAGATGTCTTTGAACAAAAAATTCAACTTGCAAAATCATCAATTTAAACAAGTTAAAGTATCAGAGATGTCTTTGAACATAAAAGTCAACTTCAAAATCATCAATTTTAACAAGTAAAAGTATCAGAGATGTCTGAACAAAAAATTCAACTTGCAAAATCATCAATTTCAACAAGTTAAAGTATCAGAGATGTCTTTGAACAAAAAAGTCAACTTCCAAAATCATCAATTTCAACAAGTTAAAGTATCAGAGATGTCTTTGAACAAAAAAGTCAACTTCCAAAATCATCAATTTCAACAAGTTAAAGTATCAGAGATGTCTTTGAACAAAAAAGTTCACTTCCAAAATCATCAATTACAACAAGTAAAAGTATCAGAGATGTCTTTGAACAAAAAAGTTCATCTCCAAAATCATCAATTACAACAAGTAAAAGTATCAGAGATGTCTGAACAAAAAATTCAACTTGCAAAATCATCAATTTCAAAAAAGTTAAAGTATCAGAGATGTCTTTGAACAAAAAAGTCAACTTCCAAAATCATCAATTTCAACAAGTTAAAGTATCAGAGATGTCTTTGAACAAAAAAGTTCACTTCCAAAATCATCAATTTCAACAAGTTAAAGTATCAGAGATGTCTTTGAACAAAAAAGTTCACTTCCAAAATCATCAATTTCAACAAGTTAAAGTATCAGAGATGTCTTTGAACAAAAAAGTCAACTTCCAAAATCATCAATTACAACAAGTAAAAGTATCAGAGATGTCTATGAACAAAAAAGTTCATCTCCAAAATCATCAATTACAACAAGTAAAAGTATCAGAGATGTCTTTGAACAAAAAAGTTCACTTCCAAAATCATCAATTTCAACAAGTAAAAGTATCAGAGATGTCTTTGAACAAAAAATTCAACTTGCAAAATCATCAATTTAAACAAGTTAAAGTATCAGAGATGTCTTTGAACATAAAAGTCAACTTCAAAATCATCAATTTTAACAAGTAAAAGTATCAGAGATGTCTGAACAAAAAATTCAACTTGCAAAATCATCAATTTCAACAAGTTAAAGTATCAGAGATGTCTTTGAACAAAAAAGTCAACTTCCAAAATCATCAATTTCAACAAGTTAAAGTATCAGAGATGTCTTTGAACAAAAAAGTTCACTTCCAAAATCATCAATTTCAACAAGTTAAAGTATCAGAGATGTCTTTGAACAAAAAAGTTCACTTCCAAAATCATCAATTTCAACAAGTTAAAGTATCAGAGATGTCTTTGAACAAAAAAGTCAACTTTCAAAATCATCAATTACAACAAGTAAAAGTATCAGAGATGTCTATGAACAAAAAAGTTCATCTCCAAAATCATCAATTACAACAAGTAAAAGTATCAGAGATGTCTTTGAACAAAAAAGTTCACTTCCAAAATCATCAATTTCAACAAGTAAAAGTATCAGAGATGTCTTTGAACAAAAAATTCAACTTGCAAAATCATCAATTACAACAAGTAAAAGTATCAGAGATGTCTTTGAACAAAAAAGTCAACTTCCAAAATTATCAATTTCAACAATAAACAGTATCAGAGATGTCTTTGAACAAATAAGTTCACTTCCAAAATCATCAAATTAAACAAGTTAAAGTATCAGAGATGTCTTTGAACATAAAAGTCAACTTCAAAATCATCAATTTTAACAAGTAAAAGTATCAGAGATGTCTATGAACAAAAAAGTTCACTTCCAAAATCATCAATTACAACAAGTAAAAGTATCAGAGATGTCTTTGAACAAAAAAGTTCATCTCCAAAATCATCAATTACAACAAGTAAAAGTATCAGAGATGTCTGAACAAAAAATTCAACTTGCAAAATCATCAATTTCAACAAGTTAAAGTATCAGAGATGTCTTTGAACAAAAAAGTCAACTTCCAAAATCATCAATTTCAACAAGTTAAAGTATCAGAGATGTCTTTGAACAAAAAAGTTCACTTCCAAAATCATCAATTTCAACAAGTTAAAGTATCAGAGATGTCTTTGAACAAAAAAGTTCACTTCCAAAATCATCAATTTCAACAAGTTAAAGTATCAGAGATGTCTTTGAACAAAAAAGTCAACTTCCAAAATCATCAATTACAACAAGTAAAAGTATCAGAGATGTCTATGAACAAAAAAGTTCATCTCCAAAATCATCAATTACAACAAGTAAAAGTATCAGAGATGTCTTTGAACAAAAAAGTTCACTTCCAAAATCATCAATTTCAACAAGTAAAAGTATCAGAGATGTCTTTGAACAAAAAATTCAACTTGCAAAATCATCAATTTAAACAAGTTAAAGTATCAGAGATGTCTTTGAACATAAAAGTCAACTTCAAAATCATCAATTTTAACAAGTAAAAGTATCAGAGATGTCTGAACAAAAAATTCAACTTGCAAAATCATCAATTTCAACAAGTTAAAGTATCAGAGATGTCTTTGAACAAAAAAGTCAACTTCCAAAATCATCAATTTCAACAAGTTAAAGTATCAGAGATGTCTTTGAACAAAAAAGTTCACTTCCAAAATCATCAATTTCAACAAGTTAAAGTATCAGAGATGTCTTTGAACAAAAAAGTTCACTTCCAAAATCATCAATTTCAACAAGTTAAAGTATCAGAGATATCTTTGAACAAAAAAGTCAACTTTCAAAATCATCAATTACAACAAGTAAAAGTATCAGAGATGTCTATGAACAAAAAAGTTCATCTCCAAAATCATCAATTACAACAAGTAAAAGTATCAGAGATGTCTTTGAACAAAAAAGTTCACTTCCAAAATCATCAATTTCAACAAGTAAAAGTATCAGAGATGTCTTTGAACAAAAAATTCAACTTGCAAAATCATCAATTACAACAAGTAAAAGTATCAGAGATGTCTTTGAACAAAAAAGTTCACTTCCAAAATCATCAATTTAAACAAGTAACAGTATCAGAGATGTCTTTGAACAAAAAAGTTCACTTCCAAAATCATCAATTTAAACAAGTTAAAGTATCAGAGATGTCTTTGAACAAAAAAGTTCACTTCCAAAATCATCAATTTAAACAAGTAAAAGTATCAGAGATGTCTTTGAACAAAAAAGTCAACTTCCAAAATCATCAATTTCAACAAGTAAATGTATCAGAGATTTCTTTGAACAAAAAAGTTCACTTCCAAAATCATCAATTTAAACAAGTTAAAGTATCAGAGATGTCTTTGAACAAAAAAGTTAACTTCCAAAATCATCAATTTCAACAAGTAACAGTATCAGAGATGTCTTTGAACAAAAAAGTTCACTTCCAAAATCATCAAATTAAGCAAGTTAAAGTATCAGAGATGTCTTTGAACATAAGAGTCAACTTCAAAATCATCAATTTTAACAAGTAAAAGTATCAGAGATGTCTTTGAACAAAAAAGTTCACTTCCAAAATCATCAATTTCAACAAGTAAAAGTATCAGAGATGTCTTTGAACAAAAAAGTTCATCTCCAAAATCATCAATTACAACAAGTAAAAGTATCAGAGATGTCTTTGAACAAAAAATTCAACTTGCAAAATCATCAATTACAACAAGTAAAAGTATCAGAGATGTCTTTGAACAAAAAAGTCAACTTCCAAAATCATCAATTTCAACAAGTAAATGTATCAGAGATGTCTTTGAACAAAAAAGTTCACTTCCAAAATCATCAAATTAAACAAGTTAAAGTATCAGAGATGTCTTTGAACAAAAAAGTTCACTTCCAAAATCATCAATTTAAACAAGTAACAGTATCAGAGATGTCTTTGAACAAAAAAGTTCACTTCCAAAATCATCAATTTAAACAAGTAAAAGTATCAGAGATGTCTTTGAACAAAAAAGTCAACTTCCAAAATCATCAATTTCAACAAGTAAATGTATCAGAGATTTCTTTGAACAAAAAAGTTCACTTCCAAAATCATCAATTTAAACAAGTTAAAGTATCAGAGATGTCTTTGAACAAAAAAGTTAACTTCCAAAATCATCAATTTCAACAAGTAACAGTATCAGAGATGTCTTTGAACAAAAAAGTTCACTTCCAAAATCATCAAATTAAGCAAGTTAAAGTATCAGAGATGTCTTTGAACATAAGAGTCAACTTCAAAATCATCAATTTTAACAAGTAAAAGTATCAGAGATGTCTTTGAACAAAAAAGTTCACTTCCAAAATCATCAATTTCAACAAGTAAAAGTATCAGAGATGTCTTTGAACAAAAAAGTTCATCTCCAAAATCATCAATTACAACAAGTAAAAGTATCAGAGATGTCTTTGAACAAAAAATTCAACTTGCAAAATCATCAATTACAACAAGTAAAAGTATCAGAGATGTCTTTGAACAAAAAAGTCAACTTCCAAAATCATCAATTTCAACAAGTAAATGTATCAGAGATGTCTTTGAACAAAAAAGTTCACTTCCAAAATCATCAAATTAAACAAGTTAAAGTATCAGAGATGTCTTTGAACATAAAAGTCAACTTCAAAATAATCAATTTTAACAAGTAAAAGTATCAGAGATGTCTGAACAAAAAATTCAACTTGCAAAATCATCAATTTCAACAAGTTAAAGTATCAGAGATGTCTTTGAACAAAAAAGTTCATCTCCAAAATCATCAATTACAACAAGTAAAAGTATCAGAGATGTCTTTGAACAAAAAATTCAACTTGCAAAATCATCAATTACAACAAGTAAAAGTATCAGAGATGTCTTTGAACAAAAAAGTCAACTTCCAAAATCATCAATTTCAACAAGTAAATGTATCAGAGATTTCTTTGAACCAAAAAAGTTCACTTCCAAAATCATCAATTTAAACAAGTTAAAGTATCAGAGATGTCTTTGAACAAAAAAGTCAACTTCCAAAATCATCAATTTCAACAAGTAAATGTATCAGAGATGTCTTTGAACAAAAAAGTTCACTTCCAAAATCATCAAATTAAACAAGTTAAAGTATCAGAGATGTCTTTGAACATAAAAGTCAACTTCAAAATCATCAATTTTAACAAGTAAAAGTATCAGAGATGTCTGAACAAAAAATTCAACTTGCAAAATCATCAATTTCAACAAGTTAAAGTATCAGAGATGTCTTTGAACAAAAAAGTCAACTCCAAAATCATTAATTTCAACAAGTTAAAGTATCAGAGATGTCTTTGAACAAAAAAGTCAACTTCCAAAATCATCAATTTCAACAAGTAAATGCATCAGAGGTTTCTTTGAACAAAAAAGTTCACTTCCAAAATCATCAATTTAAACAAGTAACAGTATCAGAGATGTCTTTGAACAAAAAAGTTCACTTCCAAAATCATCAATTTAAACAAGTTAAAGTATCAGAGATGTCTTTGAACAAAAAAGTCAACTTCCAAAATCATCAATTTCAACAAGTTAATGTATCAGAGATGTCTTTGAACAAAAAAGTTCACTTCCAAAATCATCAAATTAAACAAGTTAAAGTATCAGAGATGTCTTTGAACATAAAAGTCAACTTCAAAATAATCAATTTTAACAAGTAAAAGTATCAGAGATGTCTGAACAAAAAATTCAACTTGCAAAATCATCAATTTCAACAAGTTAAAGTATCAGAGATGTCTTTGAACAAAAAAGTCAACTTCCAAAATCATCAATTTCAACAAGTTAAAGTATCAGAGATGTCTGAACAAAAAATTCAACTTGCAAAATCATCAATTTCAACAAGTTAAAGTATCAGAGATGTCTTTGAACAAAAAAGTTCACTTCCAAAATCATCAATTTAAACAAGTAACAGTATCAGAGATGTCTTTGAACAAAAAAGTTCACTTCCAAAATCATCAATTTAAACAAGTAAAAGTATCAGAGATGTCTTTGAACAAAAAAGTCAACTTCCAAAATCATCAATTTCAACAAGTAAATGTATCAGAGATTTCTTTGAACAAAAAAGTTCACTTCCAAAATCATCAATTTAAACAAGTTAAAGTATCAGAGATGTCTTTGAACAAAAAAGTTAACTTCCAAAATCATCAATTTCAACAAGTAACAGTATCAGAGATGTCTTTGAACAAAAAAGTTCACTTCCAAAATCATCAAATTAAACAAGTTAAAGTATCAGAGATGTCTTTGAACATAAGAGTCAACTTCAAAATCATCAATTTTAACAAGTAAAAGTATCAGAGATGTCTTTGAACAAAAAAGTTCACTTCCAAAATCATCAATTTCAACAAGTAAAAGTATCAGAGATGTCTTTGAACAAAAAAGTTCATCTCCAAAATCATCAATTACAACAAGTAAAAGTATCAGAGATGTCTTTGAACAAAAAATTCAACTTGCAAAATTATCAATTACAACAAGTAAAAGTATCAGAGATGTCTTTGAACAAAAAAGTCAACTTCCAAAATCATCAATTTCAACAAGTAAATGTATCAGAGATGTCTTTGAACAAAAAAGTTCACTTCCAAAATCATCAAATTAAACAAGTTAAAGTATCAGAGATGTCTTTGAACATAAAAGTCAACTTCAAAATAATCAATTTTAACAAGTAAAAGTATCAGAGATGTCTGAACAAAAAATTCAACTTGCAAAATCATCAATTTCAACAAGTTAAAGTATCAGAGATGTCTTTGAACAAAAAAGTTCATCTCCAAAATCATCAATTACAACAAGTAAAAGTATCAGAGATGTCTTTGAACAAAAAATTCAACTTGCAAAATCATCAATTACAACAAGTAAAAGTATCAGAGATGTCTTTGAACAAAAAAGTCAACTTCCAAAATCATCAATTTCAACAAGTAAATGTATCAGAGATTTCTTTGAACCAAAAAAGTTCACTTCCAAAATCATCAATTTAAACAAGTTAAAGTATCAGAGATGTCTTTGAACAAAAAAGTCAACTTCCAAAATCATCAATTTCAACAAGTAAATGTATCAGAGATGTCTTTGAACAAAAAAGTTCACTTCCAAAATCATCAAATTAAACAAGTTAAAGTATCAGAGATGTCTTTGAACATAAAAGTCAACTTCAAAATCATCAATTTTAACAAGTAAAAGTATCAGAGATGTCTGAACAAAAAATTCAACTTGCAAAATCATCAATTTCAACAAGTTAAAGTATCAGAGATGTCTTTGAACAAAAAAGTCAACTCCAAAATCATTAATTTCAACAAGTTAAAGTATCAGAGATGTCTTTGAACAAAAAAGTCAACTTCCAAAATCATCAATTTCAACAAGTAAATGCATCAGAGGTTTCTTTGAACAAAAAAGTTCACTTCCAAAATCATCAATTTAAACAAGTAACAGTATCAGAGATGTCTTTGAACAAAAAAGTTCACTTCCAAAATCATCAATTTAAACAAGTTAAAGTATCAGAGATGTCTTTGAACAAAAAAGTCAACTTCCAAAATCATCAATTTCAACAAGTTAATGTATCAGAGATGTCTTTGAACAAAAAAGTTCACTTCCAAAATCATCAAATTAAACAAGTTAAAGTATCAGAGATGTCTTTGAACATAAAAGTCAACTTCAAAATAATCAATTTTAACAAGTAAAAGTATCAGAGATGTCTGAACAAAAAATTCAACTTGCAAAATCATCAATTTCAACAAGTTAAAGTATCAGAGATGTCTTTGAACAAAAAAGTCAACTTCCAAAATCATCAATTTCAACAAGTTAAAGTATCAGAGATGTCTGAACAAAAAATTCAACTTGCAAAATCATCAATTTCAACAAGTTAAAGTATCAGAGATGTCTTTGAACAAAAAAGTCAACTTCCAAAATCATCAATTTCAACAAGTAAATGTATCAGAGATTTCTTTGAACAAAAAAGTTCACTTCCAAAATCATCAATTTAAACAAGTTAAAGTATCAGAGATGTCTTTGAACAAAAAAGTTAACTTCCAAAATCATCAATTTCAACAAGTAACAGTATCAGAGATGTCTTTGAACAAAAAAGTTCACTTCCAAAATCATCAATTTAAACAAGTTAAAGTATCAGAGATGTCTTTGAACATAAGAGTCAACTTCAAAATCATCAATTTTAACAAGTAAAAGTATCAGAGATGTCTTTGAACAAAAAAGTTCACTTCCAAAATCATCAATTTCAACAAGTAAAAGTATCAGAGATGTCTTTGAACAAAAAAGTTCATCTCCAAAATCATCAATTACAACAAGTAAAAGTATCAGAGATGTCTTTGAACAAAAAATTCAACTTGCAAAATCATCAATTACAACAAGTAAAAGTATCAGAGATGTCTTTGAACAAAAAAGTCAACTTCCAAAATCATCAATTTCAACAAGTAAATGTATCAGAGATGTCTTTGAACAAAAAAGTTCACTTCCAAAATCATCAAATTAAACAAGTTAAAGTATCAGAGATGTCTTTGAACATAAAAGTCAACTTCAAAATAATCAATTTTAACAAGTAAAAGTATCAGAGATGTCTGAACAAAAAATTCAACTTGCAAAATCATCAATTTCAACAAGTTAAAGTATCAGAGATGTCTTTGAACAAAAAAGTTCATCTCCAAAATCATCAATTACAACAAGTAAAAGTATCAGAGATGTCTTTGAACAAAAAATTCAACTTGCAAAATCATCAATTACAACAAGTAAAAGTATCAGAGATGTCTTTGAACAAAAAAGTCAACTTCCAAAATCATCAATTTCAACAAGTAAATGTATCAGAGATTTCTTTGAACCAAAAAAGTTCACTTCCAAAATCATCAATTTAAACAAGTTAAAGTATCAGAGATGTCTTTGAACAAAAAAGTCAACTTCCAAAATCATCAATTTCAACAAGTAAATGTATCAGAGATGTCTTTGAACAAAAAAGTTCACTTCCAAAATCATCAAATTAAACAAGTTAAAGTATCAGAGATGTCTTTGAACATAAAAGTCAACTTCAAAATCATCAATTTTAACAAGTAAAAGTATCAGAGATGTCTGAACAAAAAATTCAACTTGCAAAATCATCAATTTCAACAAGTTAAAGTATCAGAGATGTCTTTGAACAAAAAAGTCAACTCCAAAATCATTAATTTCAACAAGTTAAAGTATCAGAGATGTCTTTGAACAAAAAAGTCAACTTCCAAAATCATCAATTTCAACAAGTAAATGCATCAGAGGTTTCTTTGAACAAAAAAGTTCACTTCCAAAATCATCAATTTAAACAAGTAACAGTATCAGAGATGTCTTTGAACAAAAAAGTTCACTTCCAAAATCATCAATTTAAACAAGTTTAAGTATCAGAGATGTCTTTGAACAAAAAAGTCAACTTCCAAAATCATCAATTTCAACAAGTAAATGTATCAGAGATGTCTTTGAACAAAAAAGTTCACTTCCAAAATCATCAAATTAAACAAGTTAAAGTATCAGAGATGTCTTTGAACATAAAAGTCAACTTCAAAATAATCAATTTTAACAAGTAAAAGTATCAGAGATGTCTGAACAAAAAATTCAACTTGCAAAATCATCAATTTCAACAAGTTAAAGTATCAGAGATGTCTTTGAACAAAAAAGTCAACTTCCAAAATCATCAATTTCAACAAGTTAAAGTATCAGAGATGTCTGAACAAAAAATTCAACTTGCAAAATCATCAATTTCAACAAGTTAAAGTATCAGAGATGTCTTTGACCAAAAAAGTTCACTTCCAAAATCATCAATTTCAACAAGTTAAAGTATCAGAGATGTCTTTGAACAAAAAAGTCAACTTCCAAAATCATCAATTTCAACAAGTTAAAGTATCAGAGATGTCTTTGAACAAAAAAGTCAACTTCCAAAATCATCAAATTAAACAAGTTAAAGTATCAGAGATGTCTTTGAACATAAAAGTCAACTTCAAAATCATCAATTTTAACAAGTAAAAGTATCAGAGATGTCTGAACAAAAAATTCAACTTGCAAAATCATCAATTTCAACAAGTTAAAGTATCAGAGATGTCTTTGAACAAAAAAGTCAACTCCAAAATCATCAATTTAAACAAGTAACAGTATCAGAGATGTCTTTGAACAAAAAAGTTCACTTCCAAAATCATCAATTTCAACAAGTTAAAGTATCAGAGATGTCTTTGAACAAAAAAGTCAACTTCCAAAATCATCAATTTCAACAAGTTAAAGTATCAGAGATGTCTTTGAACAAAAAAGTCAACTTCCAAAATCATCAAATTAAACAAGTTAAAGTATCAGAGATGTCTTTGAACATAAAAGTCAACTTCAAAATCATCAATTTCAACAAGTTAAAGTATCAGAGATGTCTTTGAACAAAAAAGTCAACTTCCAAAATCATCAATTTCAACAAGTTAAAGTATCAGAGATGTCTTTGAACAAAAAAGTCAACTCCAAAATCATCAATTTCAACAAGTAACAGTATCAGAGATGTCTTTGAACAAAAAAGTTCACTTCCAAAATCATCAATTTCAACAAGTTAAAGTATCAGAGATGTCTTTGAACAAAAAAGTCAACTTCCAAAATCATCAATTTCAACAAGTTAAAGTATCAGAGATGTCTTTGAACAAAAAAGTCAACTTCCAAAATCATCAATTTCAACAAGTAAATGTATCAGAGATTTCTTTGAACAAAAAAGTTCACTTCCAAAATCATCAATTTAAACAAGTTAAAGTATCAGAGATGTCTTTGAACAAAAAAGTCAACTTCCAAAATCATCAATTTCAACAAGTAAATGTATCAGAGATGTCTTTGAACAAAAAAGTTCCCTTCCAAAATCATCAAATTAAACAAGTTAAAGTATCAGAGATGTCTTTGAACATAAAAGTCAATTTCAAAATAATCAATTTTAACAAGTAAAAGTATCAGAGATGTCTGAACAAAAAATTCAACTTGCAAAATCATCAATTTCAACAAGTTAAAGTATCAGAGATGTCTTTGAACAAAAAAGTCAACTTCCAAAATCATCAATTTCAACAAGTTAAAGTATCAGAGATGTCTTTGAACAAAAAAGTTAACTTCCAAAATCATCAATTTCAACAAGTAACAGTATCAGAGATGTCTTTGAACAAAAAAGTTCACTTCCAAAATCATCAAATTAAACAAGTTAAAGTATCAGAGATGTCTTTGAACATAAGAGTCAACTTCAAAATCATCAATTTTAACAAGTAAAAGTATCAGAGATGTCTTTGAACAAAAAAGTTCACTTCCAAAATCATCAATTTCAACAAGTAAAAGTATCAGAGATGTCTTTGAACAAAAAAGTTCATCTCCAAAATCATCAATTACAACAAGTAAAAGTATCAGAGATGTCTTTGAACAAAAAATTCAACTTGCAAAATCATCAATTACAACAAGTAAAAGTATCAGAGATGTCTTTGAACAAAAAAGTCAACTTCCAAAATCATCAATTTCAACAAGTAAATGTATCAGAGATTTCTTTGAACAAAAAAGTTCACTTCCAAAATCATCAATTTAAACAAGTTAAAGTATCAGAGATGTCTTTGAAGAAAAAAGTCAACTTCCAAAATCATCAATTTCAACAAGTAAATGTATCAGAGATGTCTGAACAAAAAAGTTCACTTCCAAAATCATCAAATTAAACAAGTTAAAGTATCAGAGATGTCTTTGAACATAAAAGTCAACTTCAAAATCATCAATTTTAACAAGTAAAAGTATCAGAGATGTCTGAACAAAAAATTCAACTTGCAAAATCATCAATTTCAACAAGTTAAAGTATCAGAGATGTCTTTGAACAAAAAAGTCAACTCCAAAATCATTAATTTCAACAAGTTAAAGTATCAGAGATGTCTTTGAACAAAAAAGTCAACTTCCAAAATCATCAATTTCAACAAGTAAATGCATCAGAGGTTTCTTTGAACAAAAAAGTTCACTTCCAAAATCATCAATTTAAACAAGTAACAGTATCAGAGATGTCTTTGAACAAAAAAGTTCACTTCCAAAATCATCAATTTAAACAAGTTAAAGTATCAGAGATGTCTTTGAACAAAAAAGTCAACTTCCAAAATCATCAATTTCAACAAGTAACAGTATCAGAGATGTCTTTGAACAAAAAAGTTCACTTCCAAAATCATCAAATTAAACAAGTTAAAGTATCAGAGATGTCTTTGAACATAAAAGTCAACTTCAAAATCATCAATTTTAACAAGTAAAAGTATCAGAGATGTCTTTGAACAAAAAAGTTCACTTCCAAAATCATCAATTTCAACAAGTAAAAGTATCAGAGATGTCTTTGAACAAAAAAGTTCATCTCCAAAATCATCAATTACAACAAGTAAAAGTATCAGTGATGTCTTTGAACAAAAAATTCAACTTGCAAAATCATCAATTACAACAAGTAAAAGTATCAGAGATGTCTTTGAACAAAAAAGTCAACTTCCAAAATCATCAATTTCAACAAGTAAATGTATCAGAGATTTCTTTGAACAAAAAAGTTCACTTCCAAAATCATCAATTTAAACAAGTTAAAGTATCAGAGATGTCTTTGAACAAAAAAGTCAACTTCCAAAATCATCAATTTTAACAAGTAAATGTATCAGAGATGTCTTTGAACAAAAAAGTTCACTTCCAAAATCATCAAATTAAACAAGTTAAAGTATCAGAGATGTCTTTGAACATAAAAGTCAACTTCAAAATAATCAATTTTAACAAGTAAAAGTATCAGAGATGTCTGAACAAAAAATTCAACTTGCAAAATCATCAATTTCAAGAAGTTAAAGTATCAGAGATGTCTTTGAACAAAAAAGTCAACTTCCAAAATCATCAATTTCAACAAGTTAAAGTATCAGAGATGTCTTTGAACAAAAAAGTTCACTTCCAAATTCATCAATTTCAACAAGTAAAAGTATCAGAGATGTCTTTGAACAAAAAAGTTCATCTCCAAAATCATCAATTACAACAAGTAAAAGTATCAGAGATGTCTTTGAACAAAAAAGTTCACTTCCAAAATCATCAATTTCAACAAGTAAAAGTATCAGAGATGTCTTTGAACAAAAAATTCAACTTGCAAAATCATCAATTACAACAAGTAAAAGTATCAGAGATGTCTTTGAACAAAAAAGTCAACTTCCAAAATCATCAATTTCAACAAGTAACAGTATCAGAGATGTCTTTGAACAAAAAAGTCAACTTCCAAAATCATCAATTTCAACAAGTAACAATATCAGAGATGTCTTTGAACAAAAAAGTCAACTTCCAAAATCATCAATTTCAACAAGTAACAGTATCAGAGATGTCTTTGAACAAAAAAGTTCACTTCCAAAATCATCAATTTAAACAAGTTAAAGTATCAGAGATGTCTTTGAACAAAAAAGTCAACTTCCAAAATCAATTTCAACAAGTAACAGTATCAGAGATGTCTTTGAACAAAAAAGTCAACTTCCAAAATCATCAATTTCAACAAGTAAATGTATCAGGGATTTCTTTGAACAAAAAAGTTCACTTCCAAAATCATCAATTTAAACAAGTTAAAGTATCAGAGATGTCTTTGAACAAAAAAGTCAACTTCCAAAATCATCAATTTCAACAAGTAACAATATCAAATATGTCTTTGAACAAAAAAGTCAACTTCCAAAATCATCAATTTCAACAAGTAACAATATCAGAGATGTCTTTGAACAAAAAAGTTCACTTCCAAAATTATCAATTTCAACAAGTAAATGTATCAGAGATGTCTTTGAACAAAAAAGTTCACTTCCAAAATCATCAATTTCAACAAGTAAAAGTATCAGAGATGTCTTTGAACAAAAAAGTTTACTTCCAAAATTATCAATTTCAACAAGTAAAAGTATCAGAGATGTCTTTGAACAAAAAAGTTTACTTCCAAAATCATCAATTTAAACAAGTTAAAGTATCAGAGATGTCTTTTAACAAAAAAGTGAACTTCCAAAATCATCAATTTCAACAAGTAACAATATCAGAGATGTCTTTGAACAAAAAAGTCAACTTCCAAAATCATCAATTTCAACAAGTAACAGTATCAGAGATGTCTTTGAACAAAAAAGTCAACTTCCAAAATCATCAATTTCAACAAGTAACAATATCAGAGATGTCTTTGAACAAAAAAGTTCACTACCAAAATCATCAATTTCAACAAGTAAATGTATCAGAGATGTCTTTGAACAAAAAAGTTCACTTCCAAAATCATCAATTTCAACAAGTAAATGTATCAGAGATGTCTTTGAACAAAAAAGTCAACTTCCAAAATCATCAATTTCAACAAGTAACAATATCAGAGATGTCTTTGAACAAAAAAGTTCACTTCCAAAATCATCAATTTCAACAAGTAAATGTATCAGAGATGTCTTTGAACAAAAAAGTTCACTTCCAAAATCATCAATTTAAACAAGTTAAAGTATCAGAGATGTCTTTGAACAAAAAACTCAACTTCCAAAATCATCAATTTCAACAAGTAACAGTATCAGAGATGTCTTTGAACAAAAAAGTTCACTTCCAAAATCATCAATTTAAACAAATTAAAGTATCAGAGATGTCTTTGAACAAAAAAGTCAACTTCCAAAATAATCAATTTCAACAAGTAACAGTATCAGAGATGTCTTTGAACAAAAAAGTCAACTTCCAAAATCATCAATTTCAACAAGTTAAAGTATCAGAGATGTCTTTGAACAAAATAGTCAACTTCCAAAATCATCAATTTCAACAAGTAACAATATCAGAGATGTCTTTGAACAAAAAAGTCAACTTCCAAAATCATCAATTTCAACAAGTAACAGTATCAGAGATGTCTTTGAACAAAAAAGTTCACTACCAAAATCATCAAATTAAACAAGTTAAAGTATCAGAGATGTCTTTGAACAAAAAAGTCAACTTCCAAAATCATCAATTTCAACAAGTAACAGTATCAGAGATGTCTTTGAACAAAAAAGTCAACTTCCAAAATCATCAATTTCAACAAGTTAAAGTATCAGAGATGTCTTTGAACAAAAAAGTCAACTTCCAAAATCATCAATTTCAACAAGTAAAAGTATCAGAGATGTCTTTGAACAAAAAAGTTCACTTCCAAAATCATCAATTTCAACAAGTAAAAGTATCAGAGATGTCTTTGAACAAAAAAGTTTACTTCCAAAATTATCAATTTCAACAAGTAAAAGTATCAGAGATGTCTTTGAACAAAAAAGTTTACTTCCAAAATCATCAATTTAAACAAGTTAAAGTATCAGAGATGTCTTTGAACAAAAAAGTCAACTTCCAAAATCATCAATTTCAACAAGTAACAGTATCAGAAATGTCTTTGAACAAAAAAGTTCACTTCCAAAATCATCAATTTAAACAAGTTAAAGTATCAGAGATGTCTTTGAACAAAAAAGTCAACTTCCAAAATCATCTTTTTCAACAAGTAACAGTATCAGAGATGTCTTTGAACAAAAAAGTTCACTTCCAAAATCATCAAATTAAACAAGTTAAAGTATCAGAGATGTCTTTGAACATAAAAGTCAACTTCAAAATCATCAATTTTAACAAGTAAAAGTATCAGAGATGTCTTTGAACAAAAAAGTTCACTTCCAAAATCATCAATTTCAACAAGTAAAAGTATCAGAGATGTCTTTGAACAAAAAAGTTCACTTCCAAAATCATCAATTTCAACATGTTAAAGTATCAGAGATGTCTTTGAACAAAAAGGTTTACTTCCAAAATTATCAATTTCAACAAGGAAAAGTATCAGAGATGTCTTTGAACAAAAAAGTTCACTTCCAAAATCATCAATTTCAACAAGTAAAAGTATCAGAGATGTCTTTGAACAAAAAAGTTTACCTCAAAAATTATCAATTTCAACAAGTAAAAATATCAGAGATGTCTGAACAAAAAATTCAACTTGCAAAATCATCAATTTCAACAAGTAAATGTATCAGAGATGTCTTTGAACAAAAAAGTTCACTTCCAAAATCATCAATTTCAACAAGTAAAAGTATCAGAGATGTCTTTGAACAAAAAAGTTCAATTCCAAAATCATCAATTTCAACAAGTTAAAGTATCAGAGATGTCTTTGAACAAAAAAGTCAACTTCCAAAATCATCAATTTCAACAAGCAAAAGTATCAGAGATGTCTTTGAACAAAAAAGTTCACTTCCAATATCATCAATTTCAACAAGTAAAAGTATCAGAGATGTCTTTGAACAAAAAAGTTTACTTCCAAAATTATCAATTTCAACAAGTAAAAGTATCAGAGATGTCTTTGAACAAAAAAGTTTACTTCCAAAATCATCAATTTAAACAAGTTAAAGTATCAGAGATGTCTTTGAACAAAAAAGTCAACTTCCAAAATCATCAATTTCAACAAGTAACAGTATCAGAAATGTCTTTGAACAAAAAAGTTCACTTCCAAAATCATCAATTTAAACAAGTTAAAGTATCAGAGATGTCTTTGAACAAAAAAGTCAACTTCCAAAATCATCAATTTCAACAAGTAACAGTATCAGAGATGTCTTTGAACAAAAAAGTTCACTTCCAAAATCATCAAATTAAACAAGTTAAAGTATCAGAGATGTCTTTGAACATAAAAGTCAACTTCAAAATCATCAATTTTAACAAGTAAAAGTATCAGAGATGTCTTTGAACAAAAAAGTTCACTTCCAAAATCATCAATTTCAACAAGTAAAAGTATCAGAGATGTCTTTGAACAAAAAAGTTCACTTCCAAAATCATCAATTTCAACAAGTTAAAGTATCAGAGATGTCTTTGAACAAAAAGGTTTACTTCCAAAATTATCAATTTCAACAAGGAAAAGTATCAGAGATGTCTTTGAACAAAAAAGTTCACTTCCAAAATCATCAATTTCAACAAGTAAAAGTATCAGAGATGTCTTTGAACAAAAAAGTTTACCTCAAAAATTATCAATTTCAACAAGTAAAAATATCAGAGATGTCTGAACAAAAAATTCAACTAGCAAAATCATCAATTTCAACAAGTAAATGTATCAGAGATGTCTTTGAACAAAAAAGTTCACTTCCAAAATCATCAATTTCAACAAGTTAAAGTATCAGAGATGTCTTTGAACAAAAAAGTCAACTTCCAAAATCATCAATTTCAACAAGTAAAAGTATCAGAGATGTCTTTGAACAAAAAAGTTTACTTCCAAAATTATCAATTTCAACAAGTAAAAGTATCAGAGATGTCTTTGAACAAAAAAGTTTACTTCCAAGATCATCAATTTAAACAAGTTAAAGTATCAGAGATGTCTTTGAAAAAAAACGTCAACTTCCAAAATCATCAATTTCAACAAGTAACAGTATCAGAAATGTCTTTGAACAAAAAAGTTCACTTCCAAAATCATCAATTTAAACAAGTTAAAGTATCAGAGATGTCTTTGAACAAAAAAGTCATCTTCCAAAATCATCAATTTCAACAAGTAACAGTATCAGAAATGTCTTTGAACAAAAAAGTTCACTTCCAAAATCATCAAATTAAACAAATTAAAGTATCAGAGATGTCTTTGAACAAAAAAGTTCACTTCCAAAATCATCAATTTCAACAAGGAAAAGTATCAGAGATGTCTTTGAACAAAAAAGTCAACTTCCAAAATCATCAATTTCAACAAGTAACAGTATCAGAGATGTCTTTGAACAAAAAAGTTCACTTCCAAAATCATCAAATTAAACAAGTTAAAGTATCAGAGATGTCTTTGAACATAAAAGTCAATTTCAAAATCATCAATTTTAACAAGTAAAAGTATCAGAGATGTCTTTGAACAAAAAAGTTCACTTCCAAAATCATCAATTTAAACAAGTTAAAGTATCAGAGATGTCTTTGAACAAAAAAGTCAACTTCCAAAATCATCAATTTCAACAAGTAAAAGTATCAGAGATGTCTTTGAACAAAAAAGTTTACTTCCAAAATTATCAATTTCAACAAGTAAAAGTATCAGAGATGTCTTTGAACAAAAAAGTTTACTTCCAAAATCATCAATTTAAACCAGTTAATGTATCAGAGATGTCTTTGAACAAAAAAGTCAACTTCCAAAATCATCAATTTCAACAAGTAACAGTATCAGAGATGTCTTTGAACAAAAAAGTTCACTTCCAAAATCATCAAATTAAACAAATTAAAGTATCAGAGATGTCTTTGAACAAAAAAGTTCACTTCCAAAATCATCAATTTCAACAAGGAAAAGTATCAGAGATGTCTTTGAACAAAAAAGTCAACTTCCAAAATCATCAATTTCAACAAGTAACAGTATCAGAGATGTCTTTGAACAAAAAAGTTCACTTCCAAAATCATCAAATTAAACATATTAAAGTATCAGAGATGTCTTTGAACAAAAAAGTCAACTTCCAAAATCATCAATTTCAACAAGTAACAGTATCAGAGATGTCTTTGAACAAAAAAGTCAACTTCCAAAATCATCAATTTCAACAAGTTAAAGTATCAGAGATGTCTTTGAACAAAAAAGTCAACTTCCAAAATCATCAATTTCAACAAGTAAAAGTATCAGAGATGTCTTTGAACAAAAAAGTTCACTTCCAAAATCATCAATTTCAACAAGTAAAAGTATCAGAGATGTCTTTGAACAAAAAAGTTTACTTCCAAAATTATCAATTTCAACAAGTAAAAGTATCAGAGATGTCTTTGAACAAAAAAGTTTACTTCCAAAATCATCAATTTAAACAAGTTAAAGTATCAGAGATGTCTTTGAACAAAAAAGTCAACTTCCAAAATTATCAATTTCAACAAGTAACAGTATCAGAAATGTCTTTGAACAAAAAAGTTCACTTCCAAAATCATCAATTTAAACAAGTTAAAGTATCAGAGATGTCTTTGAACAAAAAAGTCAACTTCCAAAATCATCAATTTCAACAAGTAACAGTATCAGAGATGTCTTTGAACACAAAAGTTCACTTCCAAAATCATCAAATTAAACAAGTTAAAGTATCAGAGATGTCTTTGAACATAAAAGTCAACTTCAAAATCATCAATTTTAACAAGTAAAAGTATCAGAGATGTCTTTGAACAAAAAAGTTCACTTCCAAAATCATCAATTTCAACAAGTAAAAGTATCAGAGATGTCTTTGAACAAAAAAGTTCACTTCCAAAATCATCAATTTCAACAAGTTAAAGTATCAGAGATGTCTTTGAACAAAAAGGTTTACTTCCAAAATTATCAATTTCAACAAGGAAAAGTATCAGAGATGTCTTTGAACAAAAAAGTTCACTTCCAAAATCATCAATTTCAACAAGTAAAAGTATCAGAGATGTCTTTGAACAAAAAAGTTTACCTCAAAAATTATCAATTTCAACAAGTAAAAATATCAGAGATGTCTGAACAAAAAATTCAACTAGCAAAATCATCAATTTCAACAAGTAAATGTATCAGAGATGTCTTTGAACAAAAAAGTTCACTTCCAAAATCATCAATTTCAACAAGTAAAAGTATCAGAGATGTCTTTGAACAAAAAAGTTCACTTCCAAAATCATCAATTTCAACAAGTAAAAGTATCAGAGATGTCTTTGAACAAAAAAGTTCACTTCCAAAATCATCAATTTCAACAAGTAAAAGTATCAGAGATGTCTTTGAACAAAAAAGTTCACTTCCAAAATCATCAATTTCAACAAGTTAAAGTATCAGAGATGTCTTTGAACAAAAAGGCTTACTTCCAAAATTATCAATTTCAACAAGGAAAAGTATCATAGATGTCTTTGAACAAAAAAGTTCACTTCCAAAATCATCAATTTCAACAAGTAAAAGTATCAGAGATGTCTTTGAACAAAAAAGTTTACCTCAAAAATTATCAATTTCAACAAGTAAAAATATCAGAGATGTCTGAACAAAAAATTCAACTAGCAAAATCATCAATTTCAACAAGTAAATGTATCAGAGATGTCTTTGAACAAAAAAGTTCACTTCCAAAATCATCAATTTCAACAAGTAAAAGTATCAGAGATGTCTTTGAACAAAAAAGTCAACTTCCAAAATCATCAATTTCAACAAGTAAAAGTATCAGAGATGTCTTTGAACAAAAAAGTTCACTTCCAAAATCATCAATTTCAACAAGTAAAAGTATCAGAGATGTCTTTGAACAAAAAAGTTTACCTCCAAAATTATCAATTTCAACAAGTAAAAGTATCAGAGATGTCTTTGAACAAAAAAGTTTACTTCCAAAATCATCAATTTAAACAAGATAAAGTATCAGAGATGTCTTTGAACAAAAACGTCAACTTCCAAAATCATCAATTTCAACAAGTAACAGTATCAGAAATGTCTTTGAACAAAAAAGTTCACTTCCAAAATCATCAATTTAAACAAGTTAAAGTATCAGAGATGTCTTTGAACAAAAAAGTCAACTTCCAAAATCATCAATTTCAACAAGTAACAGTATCAGAGATGTCTTTGAACAAAAAAGTTCACTTCCAAAATCATCAAATTAAACAAGTTAAAGTATCAGAGATGTCTTTGAACATAAAAGTCAATTTCAAAATCATCAATTTTAACAAGTAAAAGTATCAGAGATGTCTTTGAACAAAAAAGTCAACTTCCAAAATCATCAATTTCAACAAGTAACAGTATCAGAGATGTCTTTGAACACAAAAGTTCACTTCCAAAATCATCAAATTAAACAAGTTAAAGTATCAGAGATGTCTTTGAACATAAAAGTCAACTTCAAAATCATCAATTTTAACAAGTAAAAGTATCAGAGATGTCTTTGAACAAAAAAGTTCACTTCCAAAATTATCAATTTCAACAAGTAAAAATATCAGAGATGTCTGAACAAAAAATTCAACTTGCAAAATCATCAATTTCAACAAGTAAATGTATCAGAGATGTCTTTGAACAAAAAAGTTCACTTCCAAAATCATCAATTTCAACAAGTAAAAGTATCAGAGATGTCTTTGAACAAAAAAGTTCAATTCCAAAATCATCAATTTCAACAAGTAAAAGTATCAGAGATGTCTTTGAACAAAAAAGTTTACTTCCAAAATCATCAATTTAAACAAGATAAAGTATCAGAGATGTCTTTGAACAAAAACGTCAACTTCCAAAATCATCAATTTCAACAAGTAACAGTATCAGAAATGTCTTTGAACAAAAAAGTTCACTTCCAAAATCGTCAATTTAAACAAGTTAAAGTATCAGAGATGTCTTTGAACAAAAAAGTCAACTTCCAAAATCATCAATTTCAACAAGTAACAGTATCAGAGATGTCTTTGAACACAAAAGTTCACTTCCAAAATCATCAAATTAAACAAGTTAAAGTATCAGAGATGTCTTTGAACATAAAAGTCAACTTCAAAATCATCAATTTTAACAAGTAAAAGTATCAGAGATGTCTTTGAACAAAAAAGTTCACTTCCAAAATTATCAATTTCAACAAGTAAAAATATCAGAGATGTCTGAACAAAAAATTCAACTTGCAAAATCATCAATTTCAACAAGTAAATGTATCAGAGATGTCTTTGAACAAAAAAGTTCACTTCCAAAATCATCAATTTCAACAAGTAAAAGTATCAGAGATGTCTTTGAACAAAAAAGTTCAATTCCAAAATCATCAATTTCAACAAGTAAAAGTATCAGAGATGTCTTTGAACAAAAAAGTTCACTTCCAAAATCATCAATTTCAACAAGTTAAAGTATCAGAGATGTCTTTGAACAAAAAGGTTTACTTCCAAAATTATCAATTTCAACAAGGAAAAGTATCAGAGATGTCTTTGAACAAAAAAGTTCACTTCCAAAATCATCAATTTCAACAAGTAAAAGTATCAGAGATGTCTTTGAACAAAAAAGTTTACCTCAAAAATTATCAATTTCAACAAGTAAAAATATCAGAGATGTCTGAACAAAAAATTCAACTAGCAAAATCATCAATTTCAACAAGTAAATGTATCAGAGATGTCTTTGAACAAAAAAGTTCACTTCCAAAATCATCAATTTCAACAAGTAAAAGTATCAGAGATGTCTTTGAACAAAAAAGTCAACTTCCAAAATCATCAATTTCAACAAGTAAAAGTATCAGAGATGTCTTTGAACAAAAAAGTTCACTTCCAAAATCATCAATTTCAACAAGTAAAAGTATCAGAGATGTCTTTGAACAAAAAAGTTTACTTCCTAAATTATCAATTTCAACATGTAAAAGTATCAGAGATGTCTTTGAACAAAAAAGTTTACTTCCAAAATCATCAATTTAAACAAGATAAAGTATCAGAGATGTCTTTGAACAAAAAGGCTTACTTCCAAAATTATCAATTTCAACAAGGAAAAGTATCATAGATGTCTTTGAACAAAAAAGTTCACTTCCAAAATCATCAATTTCAACAAGTAAAAGTATCAGAGATGTCTTTGAACAAAAAAGTTTACCTCAAAAATTATCAATTTCAACAAGTAAAAATATCAGAGATGTCTGAACAAAAAATTCAACTAGCAAAATCATCAATTTCAACAAGTAAATGTATCAGAGATGTCTTTGAACAAAAAAGTTCACTTCCAAAATCATCAATTTCAACAAGTAAAAGTATCAGAGATGTCTTTGAACAAAAAAGTCAACTTCCAAAATCATCAATTTCAACAAGTAAAAGTATCAGAGATGTCTTTGAACAAAAAAGTTCACTTCCAAAATCATCAATTTCAACAAGTAAAAGTATCAGAGATGTCTTTGAACAAAAAAGTTTACCTCCAAAATTATCAATTTCAACAAGTAAAAGTATCAGAGATGTCTTTGAACAAAAAAGTTTACCTCAAAAATTATCAATTTCAACAAGTAAAAATATCAGAGATGTCTGAACAAAAAATTCAACTAGCAAAATCATCAATTTCAACAAGTAAATGTATCAGAGATGTCTTTGAACAAAAAAGTTCACTTCCAAAATCATCAATTTCAACAAGTAAAAGTATCAGAGATGTCTTTGAACAAAAAAGTCAACTTCCAAAATCATCAATTTCAACAAGTAAAAGTATCAGAGATGTCTTTGAACAAAAAAGTTCACTTCCAAAATCATCAATTTCAACAAGTAAAAGTATCAGAGATGTCTTTGAACAAAAAAGTTTACCTCCAAAATTATCAATTTCAACAAGTAAAAGTATCAGAGATGTCTTTGAACAAAAAAGTTTACTTCCAAAATCATCAATTTAAACAAGATAAAGTATCAGAGATGTCTTTGAACAAAAACGTCAACTTCCAAAATCATCAATTTCAACAAGTAACAGTATCAGAAATGTCTTTGAACAAAAAAGTTCACTTCCAAAATCATCAATTTAAACAAGTTAAAGTATCAGAGATGTCTTTGAACAAAAAAGTCAACTTCCAAAATCATCAATTTCAACAAGTAACAGTATCAGAGATGTCTTTGAACAAAAAAGTTCACTTCCAAAATCATCAAATTAAACAAGTTAAAGTATCAGAGATGTCTTTGAACATAAAAGTCAATTTCAAAATCATCAATTTTAACAAGTAAAAGTATCAGAGATGTCTTTGAACAAAAAAGTCAACTTCCAAAATCATCAATTTCAACAAGTAAAAGTATCAGAGATGTCTTTGAACAAAAAAGTTTACTTCCAAAATCATCAATTTAAACAAGATAAAGTATCAGAGATGTCTTTGAACAAAAACGTCAACTTCCAAAATCATCAATTTCAACAAGTAACAGTATCAGAAATGTCTTTGAACAAAAAAGTTCACTTCCAAAATCATCAATTTAAACAAGTTAAAGTATCAGAGATGTCTTTGAACAAAAAAGTCAACTTCCAAAATCATCAATTTCAACAAGTAACAGTATCAGAGATGTCTTTGAACACAAAAGTTCACTTCCAAAATCATCAAATTAAACAAGTTAAAGTATCAGAGATGTCTTTGAACATAAAAGTCAACTTCAAAATCATCAATTTTAACAAGTAAAAGTATCAGAGATGTCTTTGAACAAAAAAGTCAACTTCCAAAATCATCAATTTCAACAAGTAACAGTATCAGAGATGTCTTTGAACAAAAAAGTTCACTTCCAAAATCATCAAATTAAACAAGTTAAAGTATCAGAGATGTCTTTGAACATAAAAGTCAATTTCAAAATCATCAATTTTAACAAGTAAAAGTATCAGAGATGTCTTTGAACAAAAAAGTTCACTTCCAAAATCATCAATTTAAACAAGTTAAAGTATCAGAGATGTCTTTGAACAAAAAAGTCAACTTCCAAAATCATCAATTTCAACAAGTAAAAGTATCAGAGATGTCTTTGAACAAAAAAGTTTACTTCCAAAATTATCAATTTCAACAAGTAAAAGTATCAGAGATGTCTTTGAACAAAAAAGTTTACTTCCAAAATCATCAATTTAAACCAGTTAATGTATCAGAGATGTCTTTGAACAAAAAAGTCAACTTCCAAAATCATCAATTTCAACAAGTAACAGTATCAGAGATGTCTTTGAACAAAAAAGTTCACTTCCAAAATCATCAAATTAAACAAATTAAAGTATCAGAGATGTCTTTGAACAAAAAAGTTCACTTCCAAAATCATCAATTTCAACAAGGAAAAGTATCAGAGATGTCTTTGAACAAAAAAGTCAACTTCCAAAATCATCAATTTCAACAAGTAACAGTATCAGAGATGTCTTTGAACAAAAAAGTTCACTTCCAAAATCATCAAATTAAACATATTAAAGTATCAGAGATGTCTTTGAACAAAAAAGTCAACTTCCAAAATCATCAATTTCAACAAGTAACAGTATCAGAGATGTCTTTGAACAAAAAAGTCAACTTCCAAAATCATCAATTTCAACAAGTTAAAGTATCAGAGATGTCTTTGAACAAAAAAGTCAACTTCCAAAATCATCAATTTCAACAAGTAAAAGTATCAGAGATGTCTTTGAACAAAAAAGTTCACTTCCAAAATCATCAATTTCAACAAGTAAAAGTATCAGAGATGTCTTTGAACAAAAAAGTTTACTTCCAAAATTATCAATTTCAACAAGTAAAAGTATCAGAGATGTCTTTGAACAAAAAAGTTTACTTCCAAAATCATCAATTTAAACAAGTTAAAGTATCAGAGATGTCTTTGAACAAAAAAGTCAACTTCCAAAATTATCAATTTCAACAAGTAACAGTATCAGAAATGTCTTTGAACAAAAAAGTTCACTTCCAAAATCATCAATTTAAACAAGTTAAAGTATCAGAGATGTCTTTGAACAAAAAAGTCAACTTCCAAAATCATCAATTTCAACAAGTAACAGTATCAGAGATGTCTTTGAACACAAAAGTTCACTTCCAAAATCATCAAATTAAACAAGTTAAAGTATCAGAGATGTCTTTGAACATAAAAGTCAACTTCAAAATCATCAATTTTAACAAGTAAAAGTATCAGAGATGTCTTTGAACAAAAAAGTTCACTTCCAAAATCATCAATTTCAACAAGTAAAAGTATCAGAGATGTCTTTGAACAAAAAAGTTCACTTCCAAAATCATCAATTTCAACAAGTTAAAGTATCAGAGATGTCTTTGAACAAAAAGGTTTACTTCCAAAATTATCAATTTCAACAAGGAAAAGTATCAGAGATGTCTTTGAACAAAAAAGTTCACTTCCAAAATCATCAATTTCAACAAGTAAAAGTATCAGAGATGTCTTTGAACAAAAAAGTTTACCTCAAAAATTATCAATTTCAACAAGTAAAAATATCAGAGATGTCTGAACAAAAAATTCAACTAGCAAAATCATCAATTTCAACAAGTAAATGTATCAGAGATGTCTTTGAACAAAAAAGTTCACTTCCAAAATCATCAATTTCAACAAGTAAAAGTATCAGAGATGTCTTTGAACAAAAAAGTTCACTTCCAAAATCATCAATTTCAACAAGTAAAAGTATCAGAGATGTCTTTGAACAAAAAAGTTCACTTCCAAAATCATCAATTTCAACAAGTAAAAGTATCAGAGATGTCTTTGAACAAAAAAGTTCACTTCCAAAATCATCAATTTCAACAAGTTAAAGTATCAGAGATGTCTTTGAACAAAAAGGCTTACTTCCAAAATTATCAATTTCAACAAGGAAAAGTATCATAGATGTCTTTGAACAAAAAAGTTCACTTCCAAAATCATCAATTTCAACAAGTAAAAGTATCAGAGATGTCTTTGAACAAAAAAGTTTACCTCAAAAATTATCAATTTCAACAAGTAAAAATATCAGAGATGTCTGAACAAAAAATTCAACTAGCAAAATCATCAATTTCAACAAGTAAATGTATCAGAGATGTCTTTGAACAAAAAAGTTCACTTCCAAAATCATCAATTTCAACAAGTAAAAGTATCAGAGATGTCTTTGAACAAAAAAGTCAACTTCCAAAATCATCAATTTCAACAAGTAAAAGTATCAGAGATGTCTTTGAACAAAAAAGTTCACTTCCAAAATCATCAATTTCAACAAGTAAAAGTATCAGAGATGTCTTTGAACAAAAAAGTTTACCTCCAAAATTATCAATTTCAACAAGTAAAAGTATCAGAGATGTCTTTGAACAAAAAAGTTTACTTCCAAAATCATCAATTTAAACAAGATAAAGTATCAGAGATGTCTTTGAACAAAAACGTCAACTTCCAAAATCATCAATTTCAACAAGTAACAGTATCAGAAATGTCTTTGAACAAAAAAGTTCACTTCCAAAATCATCAATTTAAACAAGTTAAAGTATCAGAGATGTCTTTGAACAAAAAAGTCAACTTCCAAAATCATCAATTTCAACAAGTAACAGTATCAGAGATGTCTTTGAACAAAAAAGTTCACTTCCAAAATCATCAAATTAAACAAGTTAAAGTATCAGAGATGTCTTTGAACATAAAAGTCAATTTCAAAATCATCAATTTTAACAAGTAAAAGTATCAGAGATGTCTTTGAACAAAAAAGTCAACTTCCAAAATCATCAATTTCAACAAGTAACAGTATCAGAGATGTCTTTGAACACAAAAGTTCACTTCCAAAATCATCAAATTAAACAAGTTAAAGTATCAGAGATGTCTTTGAACATAAAAGTCAACTTCAAAATCATCAATTTTAACAAGTAAAAGTATCAGAGATGTCTTTGAACAAAAAAGTTCACTTCCAAAATTATCAATTTCAACAAGTAAAAATATCAGAGATGTCTGAACAAAAAATTCAACTTGCAAAATCATCAATTTCAACAAGTAAATGTATCAGAGATGTCTTTGAACAAAAAAGTTCACTTCCAAAATCATCAATTTCAACAAGTAAAAGTATCAGAGATGTCTTTGAACAAAAAAGTTCAATTCCAAAATCATCAATTTCAACAAGTAAAAGTATCAGAGATGTCTTTGAACAAAAAAGTTTACTTCCAAAATCATCAATTTAAACAAGATAAAGTATCAGAGATGTCTTTGAACAAAAACGTCAACTTCCAAAATCATCAATTTCAACAAGTAACAGTATCAGAAATGTCTTTGAACAAAAAAGTTCACTTCCAAAATCGTCAATTTAAACAAGTTAAAGTATCAGAGATGTCTTTGAACAAAAAAGTCAACTTCCAAAATCATCAATTTCAACAAGTAACAGTATCAGAGATGTCTTTGAACACAAAAGTTCACTTCCAAAATCATCAAATTAAACAAGTTAAAGTATCAGAGATGTCTTTGAACATAAAAGTCAACTTCAAAATCATCAATTTTAACAAGTAAAAGTATCAGAGATGTCTTTGAACAAAAAAGTTCACTTCCAAAATTATCAATTTCAACAAGTAAAAATATCAGAGATGTCTGAACAAAAAATTCAACTTGCAAAATCATCAATTTCAACAAGTAAATGTATCAGAGATGTCTTTGAACAAAAAAGTTCACTTCCAAAATCATCAATTTCAACAAGTAAAAGTATCAGAGATGTCTTTGAACAAAAAAGTTCAATTCCAAAATCATCAATTTCAACAAGTAAAAGTATCAGAGATGTCTTTGAACAAAAAAGTTCACTTCCAAAATCATCAATTTCAACAAGTTAAAGTATCAGAGATGTCTTTGAACAAAAAGGTTTACTTCCAAAATTATCAATTTCAACAAGGAAAAGTATCAGAGATGTCTTTGAACAAAAAAGTTCACTTCCAAAATCATCAATTTCAACAAGTAAAAGTATCAGAGATGTCTTTGAACAAAAAAGTTTACCTCAAAAATTATCAATTTCAACAAGTAAAAATATCAGAGATGTCTGAACAAAAAATTCAACTAGCAAAATCATCAATTTCAACAAGTAAATGTATCAGAGATGTCTTTGAACAAAAAAGTTCACTTCCAAAATCATCAATTTCAACAAGTAAAAGTATCAGAGATGTCTTTGAACAAAAAAGTCAACTTCCAAAATCATCAATTTCAACAAGTAAAAGTATCAGAGATGTCTTTGAACAAAAAAGTTCACTTCCAAAATCATCAATTTCAACAAGTAAAAGTATCAGAGATGTCTTTGAACAAAAAAGTTTACTTCCTAAATTATCAATTTCAACATGTAAAAGTATCAGAGATGTCTTTGAACAAAAAAGTTTACTTCCAAAATCATCAATTTAAACAAGATAAAGTATCAGAGATGTCTTTGAACAAAAAGGCTTACTTCCAAAATTATCAATTTCAACAAGGAAAAGTATCATAGATGTCTTTGAACAAAAAAGTTCACTTCCAAAATCATCAATTTCAACAAGTAAAAGTATCAGAGATGTCTTTGAACAAAAAAGTTTACCTCAAAAATTATCAATTTCAACAAGTAAAAATATCAGAGATGTCTGAACAAAAAATTCAACTAGCAAAATCATCAATTTCAACAAGTAAATGTATCAGAGATGTCTTTGAACAAAAAAGTTCACTTCCAAAATCATCAATTTCAACAAGTAAAAGTATCAGAGATGTCTTTGAACAAAAAAGTCAACTTCCAAAATCATCAATTTCAACAAGTAAAAGTATCAGAGATGTCTTTGAACAAAAAAGTTCACTTCCAAAATCATCAATTTCAACAAGTAAAAGTATCAGAGATGTCTTTGAACAAAAAAGTTTACCTCCAAAATTATCAATTTCAACAAGTAAAAGTATCAGAGATGTCTTTGAACAAAAAAGTTTACCTCAAAAATTATCAATTTCAACAAGTAAAAATATCAGAGATGTCTGAACAAAAAATTCAACTAGCAAAATCATCAATTTCAACAAGTAAATGTATCAGAGATGTCTTTGAACAAAAAAGTTCACTTCCAAAATCATCAATTTCAACAAGTAAAAGTATCAGAGATGTCTTTGAACAAAAAAGTCAACTTCCAAAATCATCAATTTCAACAAGTAAAAGTATCAGAGATGTCTTTGAACAAAAAAGTTCACTTCCAAAATCATCAATTTCAACAAGTAAAAGTATCAGAGATGTCTTTGAACAAAAAAGTTTACCTCCAAAATTATCAATTTCAACAAGTAAAAGTATCAGAGATGTCTTTGAACAAAAAAGTTTACTTCCAAAATCATCAATTTAAACAAGATAAAGTATCAGAGATGTCTTTGAACAAAAACGTCAACTTCCAAAATCATCAATTTCAACAAGTAACAGTATCAGAAATGTCTTTGAACAAAAAAGTTCACTTCCAAAATCATCAATTTAAACAAGTTAAAGTATCAGAGATGTCTTTGAACAAAAAAGTCAACTTCCAAAATCATCAATTTCAACAAGTAACAGTATCAGAGATGTCTTTGAACAAAAAAGTTCACTTCCAAAATCATCAAATTAAACAAGTTAAAGTATCAGAGATGTCTTTGAACATAAAAGTCAATTTCAAAATCATCAATTTTAACAAGTAAAAGTATCAGAGATGTCTTTGAACAAAAAAGTCAACTTCCAAAATCATCAATTTCAACAAGTAAAAGTATCAGAGATGTCTTTGAACAAAAAAGTTTACTTCCAAAATCATCAATTTAAACAAGATAAAGTATCAGAGATGTCTTTGAACAAAAACGTCAACTTCCAAAATCATCAATTTCAACAAGTAACAGTATCAGAAATGTCTTTGAACAAAAAAGTTCACTTCCAAAATCATCAATTTAAACAAGTTAAAGTATCAGAGATGTCTTTGAACAAAAAAGTCAACTTCCAAAATCATCAATTTCAACAAGTAACAGTATCAGAGATGTCTTTGAACACAAAAGTTCACTTCCAAAATCATCAAATTAAACAAGTTAAAGTATCAGAGATGTCTTTGAACATAAAAGTCAACTTCAAAATCATCAATTTTAACAAGTAAAAGTATCAGAGATGTCTTTGAACAAAAAAGTTCACTTCCAAAATTATCAATTTCAACAAGTAAAAATATCAGAGATGTCTGAACAAAAAATTCAACTTGCAAAATCATCAATTTCAACAAGTAAATGTATCAGAGATGTCTTTGAACAAAAAAGTTCACTTCCAAAATCATCAATTTCAACAAGTAAAAGTATCAGAGATGTCTTTGAACAAAAAAGTTCAATTCCAAAATCATCAATTTCAACAAGTAAAAGTATCAGAGATGTCTTTGAACAAAAAAGTTCACTTCCAAAATCATCAATTTCAACAAGTTAAAGTATCAGAGATGTCTTTGAACAAAAAGGTTTACTTCCAAAATTATCAATTTCAACAAGGAAAAGTATCAGAGATGTCTTTGAACAAAAAAGTTCACTTCCAAAATCATCAATTTCAACAAGTAAAAGTATCAGAGATGTCTTTGAACAAAAAAGTTTACCTCAAAAATTATCAATTTCAACAAGTAAAAATATCAGAGATGTCTGAACAAAAAATTCAACTAGCAAAATCATCAATTTCAACAAGTAAATGTATCAGAGATGTCTTTGAACAAAAAAGTTCACTTCCAAAATCATCAATTTCAACAAGTAAAAGTATCAGAGATGTCTTTGAACAAAAAAGTCAACTTCCAAAATCATCAATTTCAACAAGTAAAAGTATCAGAGATGTCTTTGAACAAAAAAGTTCACTTCCAAAATCATCAATTTCAACAAGTAAAAGTATCAGAGATGTCTTTGAACAAAAAAGTTTACTTCCTAAATTATCAATTTCAACATGTAAAAGTATCAGAGATGTCTTTGAACAAAAAAGTTTACTTCCAAAATCATCAATTTAAACAAGATAAAGTATCAGAGATGTCTTTGAACAAAAACGTCAACTTCCAAAATCATCAATTTCAACAAGTAACAGTATCAGAAATGTCTTTGAACAAAAAAGTTCACTTCCAAAATCATCAATTTAAACAAGTTAAAGTAGCAGAGATGTCTTTGAACAAAAAAGTCAACTTCCAAAATCATCAATTTCAACAAGTAACAGTATCAGAGATGTCTTTGAACAAAAAAGTTCACTTCCAAAATCATCAAATTAAACAAGTTAAAGTATCAGAGATGTCTTTGAACATAAAAGTCAATTTCAAAATCATCAATTTTAACAAGTAAAAGTATCAGAGATGTCTTTGAACAAAAAAGTCAACTTCCAAAATCATCAATTTCAACAAGTAAAAGTATCAGAGATGTCTTTGAACAAAAAAGTTTACTTCCAAAATCATCAATTTCAACAAGGAAAAGTATCAGAGATGTCTTTGAACAAAAAAGTCAACTTCCAAAATCATCAATTTCAACAAGTAAAAGTATCAGAGATGTCTTTGAACAAAAAAGTTTACTTCCAAAATTATCAATTTCAACAAGTAAAAGTATCAGAGATGTCTTTGAACAAAAAAGTTTACTTCCAAAATCATCAATTTAAACCAGTTAAAGTATCAGAGATGTCTTTGAACAAAAAAGTCAACTTCCAAAATCATCAATTTCAACAAGTAACAGTATCAGAGATGTCTTTGAACAAAAAAGTTCACTTCCAAAATCATCAAATTAAACAAATTAAAGTATCAGAGATGTCTTTGAACAAAAAAGTTCACTTCCAAAATCATCAATTTCAACAAGGAAAAGTATCAGAGATGTCTTTGAACAAAAAAGTCAACTTCCAAAATCATCAATTTCAACAAGTAACAGTATCAGAGATGTCTTTGAACAAAAAAGTTCACTTCCAAAATCATCAAATTAAACAAGTTAAAGTATCAGAGATGTCTTTGAACAAAAAAGTCAACTTCCAAAATCATCAATTTCAACAAGTAACAGTATCAGAGATGTCTTTGAACAAAAAAGTCAACTTCCAAAATCATCAATTTCAACAAGTTAAAGTATCAGAGATGTCTTTGAACAAAAAAGTCAACTTCCAAAATCATCAATTTCAACAAGTAAAAGTATCAGAGATGTCTTTGAACAAAAAAGTTCACTTCCAAAATCATCAATTTCAACAAGTAAAAGTATCAGAGATGTCTTTGAACAAAAAAGTTTACTTCCAAAATTATCAATTTCAACAAGTAAAAGTATCAGAGATGTCTTTGAACAAAAAAGTTTACTTCCAAAATCATCAATTTAAACAAGTTAAAGTATCAGAGATGTCTTTGAACAAAAAAGTCAACTTCCAAAATTATCAATTTCAACAAGTAACAGTATCAGAAATGTCTTTGAACAAAAAAGTTCACTTCCAAAATCATCAATTTAAACAAGTTAAAGTATCAGAGATGTCTTTGAACAAAAAAGTCAACTTCCAAAATCATCAATTTCAACAAGTAACAGTATCAGAGATGTCTTTGAACAAAAAAGTTCACTTCCAAAATCATCAAATTAAACAAGTTAAAGTATCAGAGATGTCTTTGAACATAAAAGTCAACTTCAAAATCATCAATTTTAACAAGTAAAAGTATCAGAGATGTCTTTGAACAAAAAAGTTCACTTCCAAAATCATCAATTTCAACAAGTAAAAGTATCAGAGATGTCTTTGAACAAAAAAGTTCACTTCCAAAATCATCAATTTCAACAAGTTAAAGTATCAGAGATGTCTTTGAACAAAAAGGTTTACTTCCAAAATTATCAATTTCAACAAGGAAAAGTATCAGAGATGTCTTTGAACAAAAAAGTTCACTTCCAAAATCATCAATTTCAACAAGTAAAAGTATCAGAGATGTCTTTGAACAAAAAAGTTTACCTCAAAAATTATCAATTTCAACAAGTAAAAATATCAGAGATGTCTGAACAAAAAATTCAACTTGCAAAATCATCAATTTCAACAAGTAAATGTATCAGAGATGTCTTTGAACAAAAAAGTTCACTTCCAAAATCATCAATTTCAACAAGTAAAAGTATCAGAGATGTCTTTGAACAAAAAAGTCAACTTCCAAAATCATCAATTTCAACAAGTAAAAGTATCAGAGATGTCTTTGAACAAAAAAGTTCACTTCCAAAATCATCAATTTCAACAAGTAAATGTATCAGAGATGTCTTTGAACAAAAAAGTTCACTTCCAAAATCATCAATTACAACAAGTAAAAGTATCAGAGATGTCTTTGAACAAAAAAGTCAACTTCCAAAATCATCAATTTCAACAAGTAACAGTATCAGAGATGTCTTTGAACAAAAAAGTCAACTTGCAAAATCATCAAATACAACAAGTAAAAGTATCAGAGATGTCTTTGAACAAAAAAGTCAACTTCCAAAATCATCAATTTCAACAAGTAACAGTATCAGAGATGTCTTTGAACAAAAAAGTTCACTTCCAAAATCATCAATTTCAACAAGTAAAAGTATCAGAGATGTCTTTGAACATAAAAGTCAACTTCAAAATCATCAATTTTAACAAGTTAAAGTATCAGAGATGTCTTTGAACAAAAAAGTCAACTTCCAAAATTATCAATTTCAACAAGTAACAGTATCAGAAATGTCTTTGAACAAAAAAGTTCACTTCCAAAATCATCAATTTAAACAAGTTAAAGTATCAGAGATGTCTTTGAACAAAAAAGTCAACTTCCAAATTCATCAATTTAAACAAGTTAAAGTATCAGAGATGTCTTTGAACAAAAAAGTCAACTTCCAAAATCATCAATTTCAACAAGTAACAGTATCAGAGATGTCTTTGAACAAAAAAGTTCACTTCCAAAATCATCAATTTCAACAAGTAAAAGTATCAGAGATGTCTTTGAACAAAAAAGTTTACTTCCAAAATTATCAATTTCAACAAGTAAAAGTATCAGAGATGTCTTTGAACAAAAAAGTTTACTTCCAAAATCATCAATTTAAACAAGTTAAAGTATCAGAGATGTCTTTGAACAAAAACGTCAACTTCCAAAATCATCAATTTCAACAAGTAACAGTATCAGAAATGTCTTTGAACAAAAAAGTTCACTTCCAAAATCATCAATTTAAACAAGTTAAAGTATCAGAGAGATCTTTGAACAAAAAAGTCAACTTCCAAAATCATCAATTTCAACAAGTAACAGTATCAGAGATGTCTTTGAACAAAAAAGTTCACTTCCAAAATCATCAAATTAAACAAGTTAAAGTATCAGAGATGTCTTTGAACATAAAAGTCAATTTCAAAATCATCAATTTTAACAAGTAAAAGTATCAGAGATGTCTTTGAACAAAAAAGTTCACTTCCAAAATCATCAATTTAAACAAGTTAAAGAATCAGAGATGTCTTTGAACAAAAAAGTCAACTTCCAAAATCATCAATTTCAACAAGTAAAAGTATCAGAGATGTCTTTGAACAAAAAAGTTTACTTCCAAAATTATCAATTTCAACAAGTAAAAGTATCAGAGATGTCTTTGAACAAAAAAGTTTACTTCCAAAATCATCAATTTAAACCAGTTAAAGTATCAGAGATGTCTTTGAACAAAAAAGTCAACTTCCAAAATCATCAATTTCAACAAGTAACAGTATCAGAGATGTCTTTGAACAAAAAAGTTTACTTCCAAAATCATCAATTTAAACAAGTTAAAGTATCAGAGATGTCTTTGAACAAAAAAGTCAACTTCCAAAATTATCAATTTCAACAAGTAACAGTATCAGAAATGTCTTTGAACAAAAAAGTTCACTTCCAAAATCATCAATTTAAACAAGTTAAAGTATCAGAGATGTCTTTGAACAAAAAAGTCAACTTCCAAAATCATCAATTTCAACAAGTAAATGTATCAGAGATGTCTTTGAACAAAAAAGTTCACTTCCAAAATCATCAAATTAAACAAGTTAAAGTATCAGAGATGTCTTTGAACATAAAAGTCAACTTCAAAATCATCAATTTTAACAAGTAAAAGTATCAGAGATGTCTTTGAACAAAAAAGTTCACTTCCAAAATCATCAATTTCAACAAGTAAAAGTATCAGAGATGTCTTTGAACAAAAAAGTTCACTTCCAAAATCATCAATTTCAACAAGTTAAAGTATCAGAGATGTCTTTGAACAAAAAGGTTTACTTCCAAAATTATCAATTTCAACAAGGAAAAGTATCAGAGATGTCTTTGAACAAAAAAGTTCACTTCCAAAATCATCAATTTCAACAAGTAAAAGTATCAGAGATGTCTTTGAACAAAAAAGTTTACCTCAAAAATTATCAATTTCAACAAGTAAAAATATCAGAGATGTCTGAACAAAAAATTCAACTTGCAAAATCATCAATTTCAACAAGTAAATGTATCAGAGATGTCTTTGAACAAAAAAGTTCACTTCCAAAATCATCAATTTCAACAAGTAAAAGTATCAGAGATGTCTTTGAACAAAAAAGTCAACTTCCAAAATCATCAATTTCAACAAGTAAAAGTATCAGAGATGTCTTTGAACAAAAAAGTTCACTTCCAAAATCATCAATTTCAACAAGTAAATGTATCAGAGATGTCTTTGAACAAAACAGTTCACTTCCAAAATCATCAATTACAACAAGTAAAAGTATCAGAGATGTCTTTGAACAAAAAAGTCAACTTCCAAAATCATCAATTTCAACAAGTAACAGTATCAGAGATGTCTTTGAACAAAAAAGTCAACTTGCAAAATCATCAAATACAACAAGTAAAAGTATCAGAGATGTCTTTGAACAAAAAAGTCAACTTCCAAAATCATCAATTTCAACAAGTAACAGTATCAGAGATGTCTTTGAACAAAAAAGTTCACTTCCAAAATCATCAATTTCAACAAGTAAAAGTATCAGAGATGTCTTTGAACAAAAAAGTCAACTTCCAAAATCATCAATTTCAACAAGTAAATGTATCAGAGATGTCTTTGAACAAAAAAGTTCACTTCCAAAATCATCAATTTCAACAAGTAAAAGTATCAGAGATGTCTTTGAACAAAAAAATTTACTTCCAAAATTATCAATTTTTAACAAGTAAAAGTATCAGAGATGTCTTTGAACAAAAAAGTTTACTTCCAAAATCATCAATTTAAACAAGTTAAATTATCAGAGATGTCTTTGAACAAAAAAGTCAACTTCCAAAATCATCAATTTAAACAAGTTAAAGTATCAGAGATGTCTTTGAACAAAAAAGTTCACTTCCAAAATCATCAATTTCAACAAGTAAAAGTATCAGAGATGTCTTTGAACATAAAAGTCAACTTCAAAATCATCAATTTTAACAAGTTAAAGTATCACAGATGTCTTTGAACAAAAAAGTCAACTTCCAAAATTATCAATTTCAACAAGTAACAGTATCAGAAATGTCTTTGAACAAAAACGTCAACTTCCAAAATCATCAATTTAAACAAGTTAAAGTATCAGAGATGTCTTTGAACAAAAAAGTTCACTTCCAAAATCATCAATTTAAACAAGTTAAAGTATCAGAGATGTCTTTGAACAAAAAAGTCAACTTCCAAAATCATCAATTTCAACAAGTAACAGTATCAGAGATGTCTTTGAACAAAAAAGTTCACTTCCAAAATCATCAATTTCAACAAGTAAAAGTATCAGAGATGTCTTTGAACAAAAAAGTTTACTTCCAAAATTATCAATTTCAACAAGTAAAAGTATCAGAGATGTCTTTGAACAAAAAAGTTTACTTCCAAAATCATCAATTTAAACAAGTTAAAGTATCAGAGATGTCTTTGAACAAAAACGTCAACTTCCAAAATCATCAATTTCAACAAGTAACAGTATCAGAAATGTCTTTGAACAAAAAAGTTCACTTCCAAAATCATCAATTTAAACAAGTTAAAGTATCAGAGATGTCTTTGAACAAAAAAGTCAACTTCCAAAATCATCAATTTCAACAAGTAACAGTATCAGAGATGTCTTTGAACAAAAAAGTTCACTTCCAAAATCATCAAATTAAACAAGTTAAAGTATCAGAGATGTCTTTGAACATAAAAGTCAATTTCAAAATCATCAATTTTAACAAGTAAAAGTATCAGAGATGTCTTTGAACAAAAAAGTTCACTTCCAAAATCATCAATTTAAACAAGTTAAAGAATCAGAGATGTCTTTGAACAAAAAAGTCAACTTCCAAAATCATCAATTTCAACAAGTAAAAGTATCAGAGATGTCTTTGAACAAAAAAGTTTACTTCCAAAATTATCAATTTCAACAAGTAAAAGTATCAGAGATGTCTTTGAACAAAAAAGTTTACTTCCAAAATCATCAATTTAAACCAGTTAAAGTATCAGAGATGTCTTTGAACAAAAAAGTCAACTTCCAAAATCATCAATTTCAACAAGTAACAGTATCAGAGATGTCTTTGAACAAAAAAGTTTACTTCCAAAATCATCAATTTAAACAAGTTAAAGTATCAGAGATGTCTTTGAACAAAAAAGTCAACTTCCAAAATTATCAATTTCAACAAGTAACAGTATCAGAAATGTCTTTGAACAAAAAAGTTCACTTCCAAAATCATCAATTTAAACAAGTTAAAGTATCAGAGATGACTTTGAACAAAAAAGTCAACTTCCAAAATCATCAATTTCAACAAGTAAATGTATCAGAGATGTCTTTGAACAAAAAAGTTCACTTCCAAAATCATCAAATTAAACAAGTTAAAGTATCAGAAATGTCTTTGAACATAAAAGTCAACTTCAAAATCATCAATTTTAACAAGTAAAAGTATCAGAGATGTCTTTGAACAAAAAAGTTCACTTCCAAAATCATCAATTTCAACAAGTAAAAGTATCAGAGATGTCTTTGAACAAAAAAGTTCACTTCCAAAATCATCAATTTCAACAAGTTAAAGTATCAGAGATGTCTTTGAACAAAAAGGTTTACTTCCAAAATTATCAATTTCAACAAGGAAAAGTATCAGAGATGTCTTTGAACAAAAAAGTTCACTTCCAAAATCATCAATTTCAACAAGTAAAAGTATCAGAGATGTCTTTGAACAAAAAAGTTTACCTCAAAAATTATCAATTTCAACAAGTAAAAATATCAGAGATGTCTGAACAAAAAATTCAACTTGCAAAATCATCAATTTCAACAAGTAAATGTATCAGAGATGTCTTTGAACAAAAAAGTTCACTTCCAAAATCATCAATTTCAACAAGTAAAAGTATCAGAGATGTCTTTGAACAAAAAAGTCAACTTCCAAAATCATCAATTTCAACAAGTAAAAGTATCAGAGATGTCTTTGAACAAAAAAGTTCACTTCCAAAATCATCAATTTCAACAAGTAAATGTATCAGAGATGTCTTTGAACAAAAAAGTTCACTTCCAAAATCATCAATTACAACAAGTAAAAGTATCAGAGATGTCTTTGAACAAAAAAGTCAACTTCCAAAATCATCAATTTCAACAAGTAACAGTATCAGAGATGTCTTTGAACAAAAAAGTCAACTTGCAAAATCATCAAATACAACAAGTAAAAGTATCAGAGATGTCTTTGAACAAAAAAGTCAACTTCCAAAATCATCAATTTCAACAAGTAACAGTATCAGAGATGTCTTTGAACAAAAAAGTTCACTTCCAAAATCATCAATTTCAACAAGTAAAAGTATCAGAGATGTCTTTGAACAAAAAAGTCAACTTCCAAAATCATCAATTTCAACAAGTAAATGTATCAGAGATGTCTTTGAACAAAAAAGTTCACTTCCAAAATCATCAATTTCAACAAGTAAAAGTATCAGAGATGTCTTTGAACAAAAAAATTTACTTCCAAAATTATCAATTTCAACAAGTAAAAGTATCAGAGATGTCTTTGAACAAAAAAGTTTACTTCCAAAATCATCAATTTAAACAAGTTAAATTATCAGAGATGTCTTTGAACAAAAAAGTTCACTTCCAAAATCATCAATTTAAACAAGTTAAAGTATCAGAGATGTCTTTGAACAAAAAAGTCAACTTCCAAAATTATCAATTTCAACAAGTAAAAGTATCAGAGATGTCTTTGAACAAAAAAGTTTACTTCCAAAATCATCAATTTAAACAAGTTAAAGTATCAGAGATGTCTTTGAACAAAAAAGTCAACTTCCAAAATCATCAATTTCAACAAGTAACAGTATCAGAAATGTCTTTGAACAAAAAAGTTCACTTCCAAAATCATCAATTTAAACAAGTTAAAGTATCAGAGATGTCTTTGAACAAAAAAGTCAACTTCCAAAATCATCAATTTCAACAAGTAACAGTATCAGAGATGTCTTTGAACAAAAAAGTTCACTTCCAAAATCATCAAATTAAACAAGTTAAAGTATCAGAGATGTCTTTGAACATAAAAGTCAACTTCAAAATCATCAATTTTAACAAGTAAAAGTATCAGAGATGTCTTTGAACAAAAAAGTTCACTTCCAAAATCATCAATTTCAACAAGTAAAAGTATCAGAGATGTCTTTGAACAAAAAAGTTCACTTCCAAAATCATCAATTTCAACAAGTTAAAGTATCAGAGATGTCTTTGAACAAAAAGGTTTACGTCCAAAATTATCAATTTCAACAAGGAAAAGTATCAGAGATGTCTTTGAACAAAAAAGTTCACTTCCAAAATCATCAATTTCAACAAGTAAAAGTATCAGAGATGTCTTTGAACAAAAAAGTTTACCTCAAAAATTATCAATTTCAACAAGTAAAAATATCAGAGATGTCTTAACAAAAAATTCAACTTGCAAAATCATCAATTTCAACAAGTAAATGTATCAGAGATGTCTTTGAACAAAAAAGTTCACTTCCAAAATCATCAATTTCAACAAGTAAAAGTATCAGAGATGTCTTTGAACAAAAAAGTCAACTTCCAAAATCATCAATTTCAACAAGTAAAAGTATCAGAGATGTCTTTGAACAAAAAAGTTCACTTCCAAAATCATCAATTTAAACAAGTTAAAGTATCAGAGATGTCTTTGAACAAAAAAGTCAACTTCCAAAATTATCAATTTCAACAAGTAAAAGTATCAGAGATGTCTTTGAACAAAAAAGTTTACTTCCAAAATCATCAATTTAAACAAGTTAAAGTATCAGAGATGTCTTTGAACAAAAAAGTCAACTTCCAAAATCATCAATTTCAACAAGTAACAGTATCAGAAATGTCTTTGAACAAAAAAGTTCACTTCCAAAATCATCAATTTAAACAAGTTAAAGTATCAGAGATGTCTTTGAACAAAAAAGTCAACTTCCAAAATCATCAATTTCAACAAGTAACAGTATCAGAGATGTCTTTGAACAAAAAAGTTCACTTCCAAAATCATCAAATTAAACAAGTTAAAGTATCAGAGATGTCTTTGAACATAAAAGTCAACTTCAAAATCATCAATTTTAACAAGTCAAAGTATCAGAGATGTCTTTGAACAAAAAAGTTCACTTCCAAAATCATCAATTTCAACAAGTAAAAGTATCAGAGATGTCTTTGAACAAAAAAGTTCACTTCCAAAATCATCAATTTCAACAAGTTAAAGTATCAGAGATGTCTTTGAACAAAAAGGTTTACGTCCAAAATTATCAATTTCAACAAGGAAAAGTATCAGAGATGTCTTTGAACAAAAAAGTTCACTTCCAAAATCATCAATTTCAACAAGTAAAAGTATCAGAGATGTCTTTGAACAAAAAAGTTTACCTCAAAAATTATCAATTTCAACAAGTAAAAATATCAGAGATGTCTGAACAAAAAATTCAACTTGCAAAATCATCAATTTCAACAAGTAAATGTATCAGAGATGTCTTTGAACAAAAAAGTTCACTTCCAAAATCATCAATTTCAACAAGTAAAAGTATCAGAGATGTCTTTGAACAAAAAAGTCAACTTCCAAAATCATCAATTTCAACAAGTAAAAGTATCAGAGATGTCTTTGAACAAAAAAGTTCACTTCCAAAATCATCAATTTCAACAAGTTAAAGTATCAGAGATGTCTTTGAACAAAAAAGTCAACTTCCAAAATCATCAATTTCAACAAGCAAAAGTATCAGAGATGTCTTTGAACAAAAAAGTTCACTTCCAATATCATCAATTTCAACAAGTAAAAGTATCAGAGATGTCTTTGAACAAAAAAGTTTACTTCCAAAATTATCAATTTCAACAAGTAAAAGTATCAGAGATGTCTTTGAACAAAAAAGTTCACTTCCAAAATCATCAAATTAAACAAGTTAAAGTATCAGAGATGTCTTTGAACATAAAAGTCAACTTCAAAATCATCAATTTTAACAAGTAAAAGTATCAGAGATGTCTTTGAACAAAAAAGTTCACTTCCAAAATCATCAATTTCAACAAGTAAAAGTATCAGAGATGTCTTTGAACAAAAAAGTTCACTTCCAAAATCATCAATTTCAACAAGTTAAAGTATCAGAGATGTCTTTGAACAAAAAGGTTTACGTCCAAAATTATCAATTTCAACAAGGAAAAGTATCAGAGATGTCTTTGAACAAAAAAGTTCACTTCCAAAATCATCAATTTCAACAAGTAAAAGTATCAGAGATGTCTTTGAACAAAAAAGTTTACCTCAAAAATTATCAATTTCAACAAGTAAAAATATCAGAGATGTCTTAACAAAAAATTCAACTTGCAAAATCATCAATTTCAACAAGTAAATGTATCAGAGATGTCTTTGAACAAAAAAGTTCACTTCCAAAATCATCAATTTCAACAAGTAAAAGTATCAGAGATGTCTTTGAACAAAAAAGTCAACTTCCAAAATCATCAATTTCAACAAGTAAAAGTATCAGAGATGTCTTTGAACAAAAAAGTTCACTTCCAAAATCATCAATTTAAACAAGTTAAAGTATCAGAGATGTCTTTGAACAAAAAAGTCAACTTCCAAAATCATCAATTTCAACAAGTAACAGTATCAGAGATGTCTTTGAACAAAAAAGTTCACTTCCAAAATCATCAAATTAAACAAGTTAAAGTATCAGAGATGTCTTTGAACATAAAAGTCAACTTCAAAATCATCAATTTTAACAAGTCAAAGTATCAGAGATGTCTTTGAACAAAAAAGTTCACTTCCAAAATCATCAATTTCAACAAGTAAAAGTATCAGAGATGTCTTTGAACAAAAAAGTTCACTTCCAAAATCATCAATTTCAACAAGTTAAAGTATCAGAGATGTCTTTGAACAAAAAGGTTTACGTCCAAAATTATCAATTTCAACAAGGAAAAGTATCAGAGATGTCTTTGAACAAAAAAGTTCACTTCCAAAATCATCAATTTCAACAAGTAAAAGTATCAGAGATGTCTTTGAACAAAAAAGTTTACCTCAAAAATTATCAATTTCAACAAGTAAAAATATCAGAGATGTCTGAACAAAAAATTCAACTTGCAAAATCATCAATTTCAACAAGTAAATGTATCAGAGATGTCTTTGAACAAAAAAGTTCACTTCCAAAATCATCAATTTCAACAAGTAAAAGTATCAGAGATGTCTTTGAACAAAAAAGTCAACTTCCAAAATCATCAATTTCAACAAGTAAAAGTATCAGAGATGTCTTTGAACAAAAAAGTTCACTTCCAAAATCATCAATTTCAACAAGTTAAAGTATCAGAGATGTCTTTGAACAAAAAAGTCAACTTCCAAAATCATCAATTTCAACAAGCAAAAGTATCAGAGATGTCTTTGAACAAAAAAGTTCACTTCCAATATCATCAATTTCAACAAGTAAAAGTATCAGAGATGTCTTTGAACAAAAAAGTTTACTTCCAAAATTATCAATTTCAACAAGTAAAAGTATCAGAGATGTCTTTGAACAAAAAAGTTTACTTCCAAAATCATCAATTTAAACAAGTTAAAGTATCAGAGATGTCTTTGAACAAAAAAGTCAACTTCCAAAATCATCAATTTCAACAAGTAACAGTATCAGAAATGTCTTTGAACAAAAAAGTTCACTTCCAAAATCATCAATTTAAACAAGTTAAAGTATCAGAGATGTCTTTGAACAAAAAAGTCAACTTCCAAAATCATCAATTTCAACAAGTAACAGTATCAGAGATATCTTTGAACAAAAAAGTTCACTTCCAAAATCATCAAATTAAACAAGTTAAAGTATCAGAGATGTCTTTGAACATAAAAGTCAACTTCAAAATCATCAATTTTAACAAGTAAAAGTATCAGAGATGTCTTTGAACAAAAAGGTTTACTTCCAAAATTATCAATTTCAACAAGGAAAAGTATCAGAGATATCTTTGAACAAAAAAGTTCACTTCCAAAATCATCAATTTCAACAAGTTAAAGTATCAGAGATGTCTTTGAACAAAAAAGTCAACTTCCAAAATCATCAATTTCAACAAGTAAATGTATCAGAGATGTCTTTGAACAAAAAAGTTCACTTCCAAAATCATCAAATTAAACAAGTTAAAGTATCAGAGATGTCTTTGAACATAAAAGTCAACTTCAAAATCATCAATTTTAACAAGTAAAAGTATCAGAGATGTCTTTGAACAAAAAAGTCAACTTGCAAAATCATCAAATACAACAAGTAAAAGTATCAGAGATGTCTTTGAACAAAAAAGTCAACTTCCAAAATCATCAATTTCAACAAGTAACAGTATCAGAGATGTCTTTGAACAAAAAAGTTCACTTCCAAAATCATCAATTTCAACAAGTAAAAGTATCAGAGATGTCTTTGAACAAAAAAGTCAACTTCCAAAATCATCAATTTCAACAAGTAAATGTATCAGAGATGTCTTTGAACAAAAAAGTTCACTTCCAAAATCATCAATTTCAACAAGTAAAAGTATCAGAGATGTCTTTGAACAAAAAAAGTTTACTTCCAAAATTATCAATTTCAACAAGTAAAAGTATCAGAGATGTCTTTGAACAAAAAAGTTTACTTCCAAAATCATCAATTTAAACAAGTTAAAGTATCAGAGATGTCTTTGAACAAAAAAGTTCACTTCCAAAATCATCAATTTAAACAAGTTAAAGTATCAGAGATGTCTTTGAACAAAAAAGTCAACTTCCAAAATCATCAATTTCAACAAGTAACAGTATCAGAGATGTCTTTGAAAAAAAAGTTCACTTCCAAAATCATCAAATTAAACAAGTTAAAGTATCAGAGATGTCTTTGAACAAAAAAGTCAACTTCCAAAATCATCAATTTCAACAAGTAACAGTATCAGAGACGTCTTTGAACAAAAAAGTCAACTTCCAAAATCATCAATTTCAACAAGTTAAAGTATCAGAGATGTCTTTGAACAAAAAAGTCAACTTCCAAAATCATCAATTTCAACAAGTAAAAGTATCAGAGATGTCTTTGAACAAAAAAGTTCACTTCCAAAATCATCAATTTCAACAAGTAAAAGTATCAGAGATGTCTTTGAACAAAAAAGTTTACTTCCAAAATTATCAATTTCAACAAGTAAAAGTATCAGAGATGTCTTTGAACAAAAAAGTTTACTTCAAAAATCATCAATTTAAACAAGTTAAAGTATCAGAGATGTCTTTGAACAAAAAAGTCAACTTCCAAAATCATCAATTTCAACAAGTAACAGTATCAGAAATGTCTTTGAACAAAAAAGTTCACTTCCAAAATCATCAATTTAAACAAGTTAAAGTATCAGAGATGTCTTTGAACAAAAAAGTCAACTTCCAAAATCATCAATTTCAACAAGTAACAGTATCAGAGATGTCTTTGAACAAAAAAGTTCACTTCCAAAATCATCAAATTAAACAAGTTAAAGTATCAGAGGTGTCTTTGAACATAAAAGTCAACTTCAAAATCATCAATTTTAACAAGTAAAAGTATCAGAGATGTCTTTGAACAAAAAAGTTCACTTCCAAAATCATCAATTTCAACAAGTAAAAGTATCAGAGATGTCTTTGAACAAAAAAGTTCACTTCCAAAATCATCAATTTCAACAAGTTAAAGTATCAGAGATGTCTTTGAACAAAAAGGTTTACTTCCAAAATTATCAATTTCAACAAGGAAAAGTATCAGAGATGTCTTTGAACAAAAAAGTTCACTTCCAAAATCATCAATTTCAACAAGTAAAAGTATCAGAGATGTCTTTGAACAAAAAAGTTTACTTCCAAAATTATCAATTTCAACAAGTAAAAGTATCAGAGATGTCTTTGAACAAAAAAGTTTACTTCCAAAATCATCAATTTAAACAAGTTAAAGTATCAGAGATGTCTTTGAACAAAAAAGTCAACTTCCAAAATCATCAATTTCAACAAGTAACAGTATCAGAGATGTCTTTGAACAAAAAAGTTCACTTCCAAAATCATCAAATTAAACAAGTTAAAGTATCAGAGATGTCTTTGAACATAAAAGTCAACTTCAAAATCATCAATTTTAACAAGTCAAAGTATCAGAGATGTCTTTGAACAAAAAAGTTCACTTCCAAAATCATCAATTTCAACAAGTAAAAGTATCAGAGATGTCTTTGAACAAAAAAGTTCACTTCCAAAATCATCAATTTCAACAAGTTAAAGTATCAGAGATGTCTTTGAACAAAAAGGTTTACGTCCAAAATTATCAATTTCAACAAGGAAAAGTATCAGAGATGTCTTTGAACAAAAAAGTTCACTTCCAAAATCATCAATTTCAACAAGTAAAAGTATCAGAGATGTCTTTGAACAAAAAAGTTTACCTCAAAAATTATCAATTTCAACAAGTAAAAATATCAGAGATGTCTGAACAAAAAATTCAACTTGCAAAATCATCAATTTCAACAAGTAAATGTATCAGAGATGTCTTTGAACAAAAAAGTTCACTTCCAAAATCATCAATTTTAACAAGTAAAAGTATCAGAGATGTCTTTGAACAAAAAAGTCAACTTCCAAAATCATCAATTTCAACAAGTAAAAGTATCAGAGATGTCTTTGAACAAAAAAGTTCACTTCCAAAATCATCAATTTCAACAAGTTAAAGTATCAGAGATGTCTTTGAACAAAAAAGTCAACTTCCAAAATCATCAATTTCAACAAGCAAAAGTATCAGAGATGTCTTTGAACAAAAAAGTTCACTTCCAATATCATCAATTTCAACAAGTAAAAGTATCAGAGATGTCTTTGAACAAAAAAGTTTACTTCCAAAATTATCAATTTCAACAAGTAAAAGTATCAGAGATGTCTTTGAACAAAAAAGTTTACTTCCAAAATCATCAATTTAAACAAGTTAAAGTATCAGAGATGTCTTTGAACAAAAAAGTCAACTTCCAAAATCATCAATTTCAACAAGTAACAGTATCAGAAATGTCTTTGAACAAAAAAGTTCACTTCCAAAATCATCAATTTAAACAAGTTAAAGTATCAGAGATGTCTTTGAACAAAAAAGTCAACTTCCAAAATCATCAATTTCAACAAGTAACAGTATCAGAGATATCTTTGAACAAAAAAGTTCACTTCCAAAATCATCAAATTAAACAAGTTAAAGTATCAGAGATGTCTTTGAACATAAAAGTCAACTTCAAAATCATCAATTTTAACAAGTAAAAGTATCAGAGATGTCTTTGAACAAAAAAGTTCACTTCCAAAATCATCAATTTCAACAAGTAAAAGTATCAGAGATGTCTTTGAACAAAAAAGTTCACTTCCAAAATCATCAATTTCAACAAGTTAAAGTATCAGAGATGTCTTTGAACAAAAAGGTTTACTTCCAAAATTATCAATTTCAACAAGGAAAAGTATCAGAGATATCTTTGAACAAAAAAGTTCACTTCCAAAATCATCAATTTCAACAAGTTAAAGTATCAGAGATGTCTTTGAACAAAAAAGTTTACTTCCAAAATTATCAATTTCAACAAGTAAAAGTATCAGAGATGTCTTTGAACAAAAAAGTTTACTTCCAAAATCATCAATTTAAACAAGTTAAAGTATCAGAGATGTCTTTGAACAAAAAAGTCAACTTCCAAAATCATCAATTTCAACAAGTAAATGTATCAGAGATGTCTTTGAACAAAAAAGTTCACTTCCAAAATCATCAATTTCAACAAGTAAAAGTATCAGAGATGTCTTTGAACAAAAAAGTTTACCTCAAAAATTATCAATTTCAACAAGTAAAAATATCAGAGATGTCTGAACAAAAAATTCAACTTGCAAAATCATCAATTTCAACAAGTAAATGTATCAGAGATGTCTTTGAACAAAAAAGTTCACTTCCAAAATCATCAATTTCAACAAGTAAAAGTATCAGAGATGTCTTTGAACAAAAAAGTCAACTTCCAAAATCATCAATTTCAACAAGTAAAAGTATCAGAGATGTCTTTGAACAAAAAAGTTCACTTCCAAAATCATCAATTTCAACAAGTTAAAGTATCAGAGATGTCTTTGAACAAAAAAGTCAACTTCCAAAATCATCAATTTCAACAAGCAAAAGTATCAGAGATGTCTTTGAACAAAAAAGTTCACTTCCAATATCATCAATTTCAACAAGTAAAAGTATCAGAGATGTCTTTGAACAAAAAAGTTTACTTCCAAAATTATCAATTTCAACAAGTAAAAGTATCAGAGATGTCTTTGAACAAAAAAGTTTACTTCCAAAATCATCAATTTAAACAAGTTAAAGTATCAGAGATGTCTTTGAACAAAAAAGTCAACTTCCAAAATCATCAATTTCAACAAGTAACAGTATCAGAAATGTCTTTGAACAAAAAAGTTCACTTCCAAAATCATCAATTTAAACAAGTTAAAGTATCAGAGATGTCTTTGAACAAAAAAGTCAACTTCCAAAATCATCAATTTCAACAAGTAACAGTATCAGAGATATCTTTGAACAAAAAAGTTCACTTCCAAAATCATCAAATTAAACAAGTTAAAGTATCAGAGATGTCTTTGAACATAAAAGTCAACTTCAAAATCATCAATTTTAACAAGTAAAAGTATCAGAGATGTCTTTGAACAAAAAAGTTCACTTCCAATATCATCAATTTCAACAAGTAAAAGTATCAGAGATGTCTTTGAACAAAAAAGTTTACTTCCAAAATTATCAATTTCAACAAGTAAAAGTATCAGAGATGTCTTTGAACAAAAAAGTCAACTTCCAAAATCATCAATTTCAACAAGTAACAGTATCAGAAATGTCTTTGAACAAAAAATTTTACTTCCAAAATCATCAATTTAAACAAGTTAAAGTATCAGAGATGTCTTTGAACATAAAAGTCAACTTCAAAATCATCAATTATAACAAGTAAAAGTATCAGAGATGTCTTTGAACAAAAAAGTTCACTTCCAAAATCATCAATTTCAACAAGTTAAAGTATCAGAGATGTCTTTGAACAAAAAGGTTTACTTCCAAAATTATCAATTTCAACAAGGAAAAGTATCAGAGATATCTTTGAACAAAAAAGTTCACTTCCAAAATCATCAATTTCAACAAGTAAAAGTATCAGAGATGTCTTTGAACAAAAAAGTTTACTTCCAAAATTATCAATTTCAACAAGTAAAAGTATCAGAGATGTCTTTGAACAAAAAAGTTTACTTCCAAAATCATCAATTTAAACAAGTTAAAGTATCAGAGATGTCTTTGAACAAAAAAGTCAACTTCCAAAATCATCAATTTCAACAAGTAACAGTATCAGAGATGTCTTTGAACAAAAAAGTCAACTTGCAAAATCATCAAATACAACAAGTAAAAGTATCAGAGATGTCTTTGAACAAAAAAGTCAACTTCCAAAATCATCAATTTCAACAAGTAACAGTATCAGAGATATCTTTGAACAAAAAAGTTCACTTCCAAAATCATCAAATTAAACAAGTTAAAGTATCAGAGATGTCTTTGAACATAAAAGTCAACTTCAAAATCATCAATTTTAACAAGTAAAAGTATCAGAGATGTCTTTGAACAAAAAAGTTCACTTCCAAAATCATCAATTTCAACAAGTAAAAGTATCAGAGATGTCTTTGAACAAAAAAGTTCACTTCCAAAATCATCAATTTCAACAAGTTAAAGTATCAGAGATGTCTTTGAACAAAAAGGTTTACTTCCAAAATTATCAATTTCAACAAGGAAAAGTATCAGAGATATCTTTGAACAAAAAAGTTCACTTCCAAAATCATCAATTTCAACAAGTAAAAGTATCAGAGATGTCTTTGAACAAAAAAGTTTACTTCCAAAATTATCAATTTCAACAAGTAAAAGTATCAGAGATGTCTTTGAACAAAAAAGTTTACTTCCAAAATCATCAATTTAAACAAGTTAAAGTATCAGAGATGTCTTTGAACAAAAAAGTCAACTTCCAAAATCATCAATTTCAACAAGTAACAGTATCAGAGATGTCTTTGAACAAAAAAGTCAACTTGCAAAATCATCAAATACAACAAGTAAAAGTATCAGAGATGTCTTTGAACAAAAAAGTCAACTTCCAAAATCATCAATTTCAACAAGTAACAGTATCAGAGATGTCTTTGAACAAAAAAGTTCACTTCCAAAATCATCAATTTCAACAAGTAAAAGTATCAGAGATGTCTTTGAACAAAAAAGTCAACTTCCAAAATCATCAATTTCAACAAGTAAATGTATCAGAGATGTCTTTGAACAAAAAAGTTCACTTCCAAAATCATCAATTTCAACAAGTAAAAGTATCAGAGATGTCTTTGAACAAAAAAAGTTTACTTCCAAAATTATCAATTTCAACAAGTAAAAGTATCAGAGATGTCTTTGAACAAAAAAGTTTACTTCCAAAATCATCAATTTAAACAAGTTAAAGTATCAGAGATGTCTTTGAACAAAAAAGTTCACTTCCAAAATCATCAATTTATACAAGTTAAAGTATCAGAGATGTCTTTGAACAAAAAAGTCAACTTCCAAAATCATCAATTTCAACAAGTAACAGTATCAGAGATGTCTTTGAAAAAAAAGTTCACTTCCAAAATCATCAAATTAAACAAGTTAAAGTATCAGAGATGTCTTTGAACAAAAAAGTCAACTTCCAAAATCATCAATTTCAACAAGTAACAGTATCAGAGACGTCTTTGAACAAAAAAGTCAACTTCCAAAATCATCAATTTCAACAAGTTAAAGTATCAGAGATGTCTTTGAACAAAAAAGTCAACTTCCAAAATCATCAATTTCAACAAGTTAAAGTATCAGAGATGTCTTTGAACAAAAAAGTCAACTTCCAAAATCATCAATTTCAACAAGTAACAGTATCAGAAATGTCTTTGAACAAAAAAGTTCACTTCCAAAATCATCAATTTAAACAAGTTAAAGTATCAGAGATGTCTTTGAACAAAAAAGTCAACTTCCAAAATCATCAATTTCAACAAGTAACAGTATCAGAGATGTCTTTGAACAAAAAAGTTCACTTCCAAAATCATCAAATTAAACAAGTTAAAGTATCAGAGATGTCTTTGAACAAAAAAGTCAACTTCCAAAATCATCAATTTCAACAAGTAACAGTATCAGAGATGTCTTTGAACAAAAAAGTTCACTTCCAAAATCATCAAATTAAACAAGTTAAAGTATCAGAGATGTCTTTGAACATAAAAGTCAACTTCAAAATCATCAATTTTAACAAGTAAAAGTATCAGAGATGTCTTTGAACAAAAAAGTTCACTTCCAAAATCATCAATTTCAACAAGTAAAAGTATCAGAGATGTCTTTGAACAAAAAAGTTCACTTCCAAAATCATCAATTTCAACAAGTTAAAGTATCAGAGATGTCTTTGAACAAAAAGGTTTACTTCCAAAATTATCAATTTCAACAAGGAAAAGTATCAGAGATGTCTTTGAACAAAAAAGTTCACTTCCAAAATCATCAATTTCAACAAGTAAAAGTATCAGAGATGTCTTTGAACAAAAAAGTTTACTTCCAAAATTATCAATTTCAACAAGTAAAAGTATCAGAGATGTCTTTGAACAAAAAAGTTTACTTCCAAAATCATCAATTTAAACAAGTTAAAGTATCAGAGATGTCTTTGAACAAAAAAGTCAACTTCCAAAATCATCAATTTCAACAAGTAACAGTATCAGAGATGTCTTTGAACAAAAAAGTTCACTTCCAAAATCATCAAATTAAACAAGTTAAAGTATCAGAGATGTCTTTGAACATAAAAGTCAACTTCAAAATCATCAATTTTAACAAGTCAAAGTATCAGAGATGTCTTTGAACAAAAAAGTTCACTTCCAAAATCATCAATTTCAACAAGTAAAAGTATCAGAGATGTCTTTGAACAAAAAAGTTCACTTCCAAAATCATCAATTTCAACAAGTTAAAGTATCAGAGATGTCTTTGAACAAAAAGGTTTACGTCCAAAATTATCAATTTCAACAAGGAAAAGTATCAGAGATGTCTTTGAACAAAAAAGTTCACTTCCAAAATCATCAATTTCAACAAGTAAAAGTATCAGAGATGTCTTTGAACAAAAAAGTTTACCTCAAAAATTATCAATTTCAACAAGTAAAAATATCAGAGATGTCTGAACAAAAAATTCAACTTGCAAAATCATCAATTTCAACAAGTAAATGTATCAGAGATGTCTTTGAACAAAAAAGTTCACTTCCAAAATCATCAATTTCAACAAGTAAAAGTATCAGAGATGTCTTTGAACAAAAAAGTCAACTTCCAAAATCATCAATTTCAACAAGTAAAAGTATCAGAGATGTCTTTGAACAAAAAAGTTCACTTCCAAAATCATCAATTTCAACAAGTTAAAGTATCAGAGATGTCTTTGAACAAAAAAGTCAACTTCTAAAATCATCAATTTCAACAAGCAAAAGTATCAGAGATGTCTTTGAACAAAAAAGTTCACTTCCAATATCATCAATTTCAACAAGTAAAAGTATCAGAGATGTCTTTGAACAAAAAAGTTTACTTCCAAAATTATCAATTTCAACAAGTAAAAGTATCAGAGATGTCTTTGAACAAAAAAGTTTACTTCCAAAATCATCAATTTAAACAAGTTAAAGTATCAGAGATGTCTTTGAACAAAAAAGTCAACTTCCAAAATCATCAATTTCAACAAGTAACAGTATCAGAAATGTCTTTGAACAAAAAAGTTCACTTCCAAAATCATCAATTTAAACAAGTTAAAGTATCAGAGATGTCTTTGAACAAAAAAGTCAACTTCCAAAATCATCAATTTCAACAAGTAACAGTATCAGAGATATCTTTGAACAAAAAAGTTCACTTCCAAAATCATCAAATTAAACAAGTTAAAGTATCAGAGATGTCTTTGAACATAAAAGTCAACTTCAAAATTATCAATTTTAACAAGTAAAAGTATCAGAGATGTCTTTGAACAAAAAAGTTCACTTCCAAAATCATCAATTTCAACAAGTAAAAGTATCAGAGATGTCTTTGAACAAAAAAGTTCACTTCCAAAATCATCAATTTCAACAAGTTAAAGTATCAGAGATGTCTTTGAACAAAAAGGTTTACTTCCAAAATTATCAATTTCAACAAGGAAAAGTATCAGAGATATCTTTGAACAAAAAAGTTCACTTCCAAAATCATCAATTTCAACAAGTAAAAGTATCAGAGATGTCTTTGAACAAAAAAGTTTACTTCCAAAATTATCAATTTCAACAAGTAAAAGTATCAGAGATGTCTTTGAACAAAAAAGTTTACTTCCAAAATCATCAATTTAAACAAGTTAAAGTATCAGAGATGTCTTTGAACAAAAAAGTCAACTTCCAAAATCATCAATTTCAACAAGTAACAGTATCAGAGATGTCTTTGAACAAAAAAGTCAACTTGCAAAATCATCAAATACAACAAGTAAAAGTATCAGAGATGTCTTTGAACAAAAAAGTCAACTTCCAAAATCATCAATTTCAACAAGTAACAGTATCAGAGATGTCTTTGAACAAAAAAGTTCACTTCCAAAATCATCAATTTCAACAAGTAAAAGTATCAGAGATGTCTTTGAACAAAAAAGTCAACTTCCAAAATCATCAATTTCAACAAGTAAATGTATCAGAGATGTCTTTGAACAAAAAAGTTCACTTCCAAAATCATCAATTTCAACAAGTAAAAGTATCAGAGATGTCTTTGAACAAAAAAAGTTTACTTCCAAAATTATCAATTTCAACAAGTAAAAGTATCAGAGATGTCTTTGAACAAAAAAGTTTACTTCCAAAATCATCAATTTAAACAAGTTAAAGTATCAGAGATGTCGTTGAACAAAAAAGTTCACTTCCAAAATCATCAATTTAAACAAGTTAAAGTATCAGAGATGTCTTTGAACAAAAAAGTCAACTTCCAAAATCATCAATTTCAACAAGTAACAGTATCAGAGATGTCTTTGAAAAAAAAGTTCACTTCCAAAATCATCAAATTAAACAAGTTAAAGTATCAGAGATGTCTTTGAACAAAAAAGTCAACTTCCAAAATCATCAATTTCAACAAGTAAAAGTATCAGAGATGTCTTTGAACAAAAAAAGTTTACTTCCAAAATTATCAATTTCAACAAGTAAAAGTATCAGAGATGTCTTTGAACAAAAAAGTTTACTTCCAAAATCATCAATTTAAACAAGTTAAAGTATCAGAGATGTCTTTGAACAAAAAAGTTCACTTCCAAAATCATCAATTTAAACAAGATAAAGTATCAGAGATGTCTTTGAACAAAAAAGTCAACTTCCAAAATCATCAATTTCAACAAGTAACAGTATCAGAGATGTCTTTGAAAAAAAAGTTCACTTCCAAAATCATCAAATTAAACAAGTTAAAGTATCAGAGATGTCTTTGAACAAAAAAGTCAACTTCCAAAATCATCAATTTCAACAAGTAACAGTATCAGAGACGTCTTTGAACAAAAAAGTCAACTTCCAAAATCATCAATTTCAACAAGTTAAAGTATCAGAGATGTCTTTGAACAAAAAAGTCAACTTCCAAAATCATCAAATACAACAAGTAAAAGTATCAGAGATGTCTTTGAACAAAAAAGTCAACTTCCAAAATCATCAATTTCAACAAGTAACAGTATCAGAGACGTCTTTGAACAAAAAAGTCAACTTCCAAAATCATCAATTTCAACAAGTTAAAGTATCAGAGATGTCTTTGAACAAAAAAGTCAACTTCCAAAATCATCAATTTCAACAAGTAAAAGTATCAGAGATGTCTTTGAACAAAAAAGTTCACTTCCAAAATCATCAATTTCAACAAGTAAAAGTATCAGAGATGTCTTTGAACAAAAAAGTTTACTTCCAAAATTATCAATTTCAACAAGTAAAAGTATCAGAGATGTCTTTGAATAAAAAAGTTTACTTCAAAAATCATCAATTTAAACAAGTTAAAGTATCAGAGATGTCTTTGAACAAAAAAGTCAACTTCCAAAATCATCAATTTCAACAAGTAACAGTATCAGAAATGTCTTTGAACAAAAAAGTTCACTTCCAAAATCATCAATTTAAACAAGTTAAAGTATCAGAGATGTCTTTGAACAAAAAAGTCAACTTCCAAAATCATCAATTTCAACAAGTAACAGTATCAGAGATGTCTTTGAACAAAAAAGTTCACTTCCAAAATCATCAAATTAAACAAGTTAAAGTATCAGAGATGTCTTTGAACATAAAAGTCAACTTCAAAATCATCAATTTTAACAAGTAAAAGTATCAGAGATGTCTTTGAACAAAAAAGTTCACTTCCAAAATCATCAATTTCAACAAGTAAAAGTATCAGAGATGTCTTTGAACAAAAAAGTTCACTTCCAAAATCATCAATTTCAACAAGTTAAAGTATCAGAGATGTCTTTGAACAAAAAGGTTTACTTCCAAAATTATCAATTTCAACAAGGAAAAGTATCAGAGATGTCTTTGAACAAAAAAGTTCACTTCCAAAATCATCAATTTCAACAAGTAAAAGTATCAGAGATGTCTTTGAACAAAAAAGTTTACTTCCAAAATTATCAATTTCAACAAGTAAAAGTATCAGAGATGTCTTTGAACAAAAAAGTTTACTTCCAAAATCATCAATTTAAACAAGTTAAAGTATCAGAGATGTCTTTGAACAAAAAAGTCAACTTCCAAAATCATCAATTTCAACAAGTAACAGTATCAGAGATGTCTTTGAACAAAAAAGTTCACTTCCAAAATCATCAAATTAAACAAGTTAAAGTATCAGAGATGTCTTTGAACATAAAAGTCAACTTCAAAATCATCAATTTTAACAAGTCAAAGTATCAGAGATGTCTTTGAACAAAAAAGTTCACTTCCAAAATCATCAATTTCAACAAGTAAAAGTATCAGAGATGTCTTTGAACAAAAAAGTTCACTTCCAAAATCATCAATTTCAACAAGTTAAAGTATCAGAGATGTCTTTGAACAAAAAGGTTTACGTCCAAAATTATCAATTTCAACAAGGAAAAGTATCAGAGATGTCTTTGAACAAAAAAGTTCTTTTCCAAAATCATCAATTTCAACAAGTAAAAGTATCAGAGATGTCTTTGAACAAAAAAGTTTACCTCAAAAATTATCAATTTCAACAAGTAAAAATATCAGAGATGTCTGAACAAAAAATTCAACTTGCAAAATCATCAATTTCAACAAGTAAATGTATCAGAGATGTCTTTGAACAAAAAAGTTCACTTCCAAAATCATCAATTTCAACAAGTAAAAGTATCAGAGATGTCTTTGAACAAAAAAGTCAACTTCCAAAATCATCAATTTCAACAAGTAAAAGTATCAGAGATGTCTTTGAACAAAAAAGTTCACTTCCAAAATCATCAATTTCAACAAGTAAAAGTATCAGAGATGTCTTTGAACAAAAAAGTTTACTTCCAAAATTATCAATTTCAACAAGTAAAAGTATCAGAGATGTCTTTGAATAAAAAAGTTTACTTCAAAAATCATCAATTTAAACAAGTTAAAGTATCAGAGATGTCTTTGAACAAAAAAGTCAACTTCCAAAATCATCAATTTCAACAAGTAACAGTATCAGAAATGTCTTTGAACAAAAAAGTTCACTTCCAAAATCATCAATTTAAACAAGTTAAAGTATCAGAGATGTCTTTGAACAAAAAAGTCAACTTCCAAAATCATCAATTTCAACAAGTAACAGTATCAGAGATGTCTTTGAACAAAAAAGTTCACTTCCAAAATCATCAAATTAAACAAGTTAAAGTATCAGAGATGTCTTTGAACATAAAAGTCAACTTCAAAATCATCAATTTTAACAAGTAAAAGTATCAGAGATGTCTTTGAACAAAAAAGTTCACTTCCAAAATCATCAATTTCAACAAGTAAAAGTATCAGAGATGTCTTTGAACAAAAAAGTTCACTTCCAAAATCATCAATTTCAACAAGTTAAAGTATCAGAGATGTCTTTGAACAAAAAGGTTTACTTCCAAAATTATCAATTTCAACAAGGAAAAGTATCAGAGATGTCTTTGAACAAAAAAGTTCACTTCCAAAATCATCAATTTCAACAAGTAAAAGTATCAGAGATGTCTTTGAACAAAAAAGTTTACTTCCAAAATTATCAATTTCAACAAGTAAAAGTATCAGAGATGTCTTTGAACAAAAAAGTTTACTTCCAAAATCATCAATTTAAACAAGTTAAAGTATCAGAGATGTCTTTGAACAAAAAAGTCAACTTCCAAAATCATCAATTTCAACAAGTAACAGTATCAGAGATGTCTTTGAACAAAAAAGTTCACTTCCAAAATCATCAAATTAAACAAGTTAAAGTATCAGAGATGTCTTTGAACATAAAAGTCAACTTCAAAATCATCAATTTTAACAAGTCAAAGTATCAGAGATGTCTTTGAACAAAAAAGTTCACTTCCAAAATCATCAATTTCAACAAGTAAAAGTATCAGAGATGTCTTTGAACAAAAAAGTTCACTTCCAAAATCATCAATTTCAACAAGTTAAAGTATCAGAGATGTCTTTGAACAAAAAGGTTTACGTCCAAAATTATCAATTTCAACAAGGAAAAGTATCAGAGATGTCTTTGAACAAAAAAGTTCTTTTCCAAAATCATCAATTTCAACAAGTAAAAGTATCAGAGATGTCTTTGAACAAAAAAGTTTACCTCAAAAATTATCAATTTCAACAAGTAAAAATATCAGAGATGTCTGAACAAAAAATTCAACTTGCAAAATCATCAATTTCAACAAGTAAATGTATCAGAGATGTCTTTGAACAAAAAAGTTCACTTCCAAAATCATCAATTTCAACAAGTAAAAGTATCAGAGATGTCTTTGAACAAAAAAGTCAACTTCCAAAATCATCAATTTCAACAAGTAAAAGTATCAGAGATGTCTTTGAACAAAAAAGTTCACTTCCAAAATCATCAATTTCAACAAGTTAAAGTATCAGAGATGTCTTTGAACAAAAAAGTCAACTTCCAAAATCATCAATTTCAACAAGCAAAAGTATCAGAGATGTCTTTGAACAAAAAAGTTCACTTCCAATATCATCAATTTCAACAAGTAAAAGTATCAGAGATGTCTTTGAACAAAAAAGTTTACTTCCAAAATTATCAATTTCAACAAGTAAAAGTATCAGAGATGTCTTTGAACAAAAAAGTTTACTTCCAAAATCATCAATTTAAACAAGTTAAAGTATCAGAGATGTCTTTGAACAAAAAAGTCAACTTCCAAAATCATCAATTTCAACAAGTAACAGTATCAGAAATGTCTTTGAACAAAAAAGTTCACTTCCAAAATCATCAATTTAAACAAGTTAAAGTATCAGAGATGTCTTTGAACAAAAAAGTCAACTTCCAAAATCATCAATTTCAACAAGTAACAGTATCAGAGATATCTTTGAACAAAAAAGTTCACTTCCAAAATCATCAAATTAAACAAGTTAAAGTATCAGAGATGTCTTTGAACATAAAAGTCAATTTCAAAATTATCAATTTTAACAAGTAAAAGTATCAGAGATGTCTTTGAACAAAAAAGTTCACTTCCAAAATCATCAATTTCAACAAGTAAAAGTATCAGAGATGTCTTTGAACAAAAAAGTTCACTTCCAAAATCATCAATTTCAACAAGTTAAAGTATCAGAGATGTCTTTGAACAAAAAGGTTTACTTCCAAAATTATCAATTTCAACAAGGAAAAGTATCAGAGATATCTTTGAACAAAAAAGTTCACTTCCAAAATCATCAATTTCAACAAGTAAAAGTATCAGAGATGTCTTTGAACAAAAAAGTTTACTTCCAAAATTATCAATTTCAACAAGTAAAAGTATCAGAGATGTCTTTGAACAAAAAAGTTTACTTCCAAAATCATCAATTTAAACAAGTTAAAGTATCAGAGATGTCTTTGAACAAAAAAGTCAACTTCCAAAATCATCAATTTCAACAAGTAACAGTATCAGAGATGTCTTTGAACAAAAAAGTCAACTTGCAAAATCATCAAATACAACAAGTAAAAGTATCAGAGATGTCTTTGAACAAAAAAGTCAACTTCCAAAATCATCAATTTCAACAAGTAACAGTATCAGAGATGTCTTTGAACAAAAAAGTTCACTTCCAAAATCATCAATTTCAACAAGTAAAAGTATCAGAGATGTCTTTGAACAAAAAAGTCAACTTCCAAAATCATCAATTTCAACAAGTAAATGTATCAGAGATGTCTTTGAACAAAAAAGTTCACTTCCAAAATCATCAATTTCAACAAGTAAAAGTATCAGAGATGTCTTTGAACAAAAAAAGTTTACTTCCAAAATTATCAATTTCAACAAGTAAAAGTATCAGAGATGTCTTTGAACAAAAAAGTTTACTTCCAAAATCATCAATTTAAACAAGTTAAAGTATCAGAGATGTCTTTGAACAAAAAAGTTCACTTCCAAAATCATCAATTTAAACAAGTTAAAGTATCAGAGATGTCTTTGAACAAAAAAGTCAACTTCCAAAATCATCAATTTCAACAAGTAACAGTATCAGAGATGTCTTTGAAAAAAAAGTTCACTTCCAAAATCATCAAATTAAACAAGTTAAAGTATCAGAGATGTCTTTGAACAAAAAAGTCAACTTCCAAAATCATCAATTTCAACAAGTAACAGTATCAGAGACGTATTTGAACAAAAAAGTCAACTTCCAAAATCATCAATTTCAACAAGTTAAAGTATCAGAGATGTCTTTGAACAAAAAAGTCAACTTCCAAAATCATCAATTTCAACAAGTAAAAGTATCAGAGATGTCTTTGAACAAAAAAGTTCACTTCCAAAATCATCAATTTCAACAAGTAAAAGTATCAGAGATGTCTTTGAACAAAAAAGTTTACTTCCAAAATTATCAATTTCAACAAGTAAAAGTATCAGAGATGTCTTTGAACAAAAAAGTTTACTTCAAAAATCATCAATTTAAACAAGTTAAAGTATCAGAGATGTCTTTGAACAAAAAAGTCAACTTCCAAAATCATCAATTTCAACAAGTAACAGTATCAGAAATGTCTTTGAACAAAAAAGTTCACTTCCAAAATCATCAATTTAAACAAGTTAAAGTATCAGAGATGTCTTTGAACAAAAAAGTCAACTTCCAAAATCATCAATTTCAACAAGTAACAGTATCAGAGATGTCTTTGAACAAAAAAGTTCACTTCCAAAATCATCAAATTAAACAAGTTAAAGTATCAGAGATGTCTTTGAACATAAAAGTCAACTTCAAAATCATCAATTTTAACAAGTAAAAGTATCAGAGATGTCTTTGAACAAAAAAGTTCACTTCCAAAATCATCAATTTCAACAAGTAAAAGTATCAGAGATGTCTTTGAACAAAAAAGTTCACTTCCAAAATCATCAATTTCAACAAGTTAAAGTATCAGAGATGTCTTTGAACAAAAAGGTTTACTTCCAAAATTATCAATTTCAACAAGGAAAAGTATCAGAGATGTCTTTGAACAAAAAAGTTCACTTCCAAAATCATCAATTTCAACAAGTAAAAGTATCAGAGATGTCTTTGAACAAAAAAGTTTACTTCCAAAATTATCAATTTCAACAAGTAAAAGTATCAGAGATGTCTTTGAACAAAAAAGTTTACTTCCAAAATCATCAATTTAAACAAGTTAAAGTATCAGAGATGTCTTTGAACAAAAAAGTCAACTTCCAAAATCATCAATTTCAACAAGTAACAGTATCAGAGATGTCTTTGAACAAAAAAGTCAACTTGCAAAATCATCAAATACAACAAGTAAAAGTATCAGAGATGTCTTTGAACAAAAAAGTCAACTTCCAAAATCATCAATTTCAACAAGTAACAGTATCAGAGATGTCTTTGAACAAAAAAGTTCACTTCCAAAATCATCAATTTCAACATGTAAAAGTATCAGAGATGTCTTTGAACAAAAAAGTCAACTTCCAAAATCATCAATTTCAACAAGTAAATGTATCAGAGATGTCTTTGAACAAAAAAGTTCACTTCCAAAATCATCAATTTCAACAAGTAAAAGTATCAGAGATGTCTTTGAACAAAAAAAGTTTACTTCCAAAATTATCAATTTCAACAAGTAAAAGTATCAGAGATTTCTTTGAACAAAAAAGTTTACTTCCAAAATCATCAATTTAAACAAGTTAAAGTATCAGAGATGTCTTTGAACAAAAAAGTTCACTTCCAAAATCATCAATTTAAACAAGTTAAAGTATCAGAGATGTCTTTGAACAAAAAAGTCAACTTCCAAAATCATCAATTTCAACAAGTAACAGTATCAGAGATGTCTTTGAAAAAAAAGTTCACTTCCAAAATCATCAAATTAAAAAAGTTAAAGTATCAGAGATGTCTTTGAACAAAAAAGTCAACTTCCAAAATCATGAATTTCAACAAGTAACAGTATCAGAGACGTCTTTGAACAAAAAAGTCAACTTCCAAAATCATCAATTTCAACAAGTTAAAGTATCAGAGATGTCTTTGAACAAAAAAGTCAACTTCCAAAATCATCAATTTCAACAAGTAAAAGTATCAGAGATGTCTTTGAACAAAAAAGTTCACTTCCAAAATCATCAATTTCAACAAGTAAAAGTATCAGAGATGTCTTTGAACAAAAAAGTTTACTTCCAAAATTTTCAATTTCAACAAGTAAAAGTATCAGAGATGTCTTTGAACAAAAAAGTTTACTTCCAAAATCATCAATTTAAACAAGTTAAAGTATCAGAGATGTCTTTGAACAAAAAAGTCAACTTCCAAAATCATCAATTTCAACAAGTAACAGTATCAGAAATGTCTTTGAACAAAAAAGTTCACTTCCAAAATCATCAATTTAAACAAGTTAAAGTATCAGAGATGTCTTTGAACAAAAAAGTCAACTTCCAAAATCATCAATTTCAACAAGTAACAGTATCAGAGATGTCTTTGAACAAAAAAGTTCACTTCCAAAATCATCAAATTAAACAAGTTAAAGTATCAGAGATGTCTTTGAACATAAAAGTCAACTTCAAAATCATCAATTTTAACAAGTAAAAGTATCAGAGATGTCTTTGAACAAAAAAGTTCACTTCCAAAATCATCAATTTCAACAAGTAAAAGTATCAGAGATGTCTTTGAACAAAAAAGTTCACTTCCAAAATCATCAATTTCAACAAGTTAAAGTATCAGAGATGTCTTTGAACAAAAAGGTTTACTTCCAAAATTATCAATTTCAACAAGGAAAAGTATCAGAGATGTCTTTGAACAAAAAAGTTCACTTCCAAAATCATCAATTTCAACAAGTAAAAGTATCAGAGATGTCTTTGAACAAAAAAGTTTACCTCAAAAATTATCAATTTCAACAAGTAAAAATATCAGAGATGTCTGAACAAAAAATTCAACTTGCAAAATCATCAATTTCAACAAGTAAATGTATCAGAGATGTCTTTGAACAAAAAAGTTCACTTCCAAAATCATCAATTTAAACAAGTTAAAGTATCAGAGATGTCTTTGAACAAAAAAGTCAACTTCCAAAATCATCAATTTCAACAAGTAAATGTATCAGAGATGTCTTTGAACAAAAAAGTTGACTTCCAAAATCATCAATTTCAACAAGTAAAAGTATCAGAGATGTCTTTGAACAAAAAAGTCAACTTCCAAAATCATCAATTTCAACAAGCAAAAGTATCAGAGATGTCTTTGAACAAAAAAGTTTACTTCCAATATCATCAATTTCAACAAGTAAAAGTATCAGAGATGTCTTTGAACAAAAAAGTTTACTTCCAAAATTATCAATTTCAACAAGTAAAAGTATCAGAGATGTCTTTGAACAAAAAAGTTTACTTCCAAAATCATCAATTTAAACAAGTTAAAGTATCAGAGATGTCTTTGAACAAAAAAGTCAACTTCCAAAATCATCAATTTCAACAAGTAACAGTATCAGAAATGTCTTTGAACAAAAAAGTTCACTTCCAAAATCATCAATTTAAACAAGTTAAAGTATCAGAGATGTCTTTGAACAAAAAAGTCAACTTCCAAAATCATCAATTTCAACAAGTAACAGTATCAGAGATGTCTTTGAACAAAAAAGTTCACTTCCAAAATCATCAAATTAAACAAGTTAAAGTATCAGAGATGTCTTTGAACATAAAAGTCAACTTCAAAATCATCAATTTCAACAAGTAAAAATATCAGAGATGTCTGAACAAAAAATTCAACTAGCAAAATCATCAATTTCAACAAGTAAATGTATCAGAGATGTCTTTGAACAAAAAAGTTCACTTCCAAAATCATCAATTTCAACAAGTAAAAGTATCAGAGATGTCTTTGAACAAAAAAGTCAACTTCCAAAATCATCAATTTCAACAAGTAAAAGTATCAGAGATGTCTTTTAACAAAAAAGTTCACTTCCAAAATCATCAATTTCAACAAGTAAAAGTATCAGAGATGTCTTTGAACAAAAAAGTTTACTTCCAAAATTATCAATTTTAACAAGTAAAAGTATCAGAGATGTCTTTGAACAAAAAAGTTCACTTCCAAAATCATCAAATTAAACAAGTTAAAGTATCAGAGATGTCTTTGAACATAAAAGTCAACTTCAAAATCATCAATTTTAACAAGTAAAAGTATCAGAGATGTCTTTGAACAAAAAAGTTCACTTCCAAAATCATCAATTTAAACAAGTTAAAGTATCAGAGATGTCTTTGAACAAAAAAGTCTACTTCCAAAATCATCAATTTCAACAAGTAAAAGTATCAGAGATGTCTTTGAACAAAAAAGTTTACTTCCAAAATTATCAATTTCAACAAGTAAAAGTATCAGAGATGTCTTTGAACAAAAAAGTTTACTTCCAAAATCATCAATTTAAACCAGTTAAAGTATCAGAGATGTCTTTGAACAAAAAAGTCAACTTCCAAAATCATCAATTTCAACAAGTAACAGTATCAGAGATGTCTTTGAACAAAAAAGTTCACTTCCAAAATCATCAAATTAAACAAATTAAAGTATCAGAGATGTCTTTGAACAAAAAAGTTCACTTCCAAAATCATCAATTTCAACAAGGAAAAGTATCAGAGATGTCTTTGAACAAAAAAGTTCACTTCCAAAATCATCAATTTCAACAAGTAAAAGTATCAGAGATGTCTTTGAACAAAAAAGTTTACTTCCTAAATCATCAATTTAAACAAGTTAAAGTATCAGAGATGTCTTTGAACAAAAAAGTCAACTTCCAAAATCATCAATTTCAACAAGTAAATGTATCAGAGATGTCTTTGAACAAAAAAGTTCACTTCCAAAATCATCAATTTCAACAAGTAAAAGCATCAGAGATGTCTTCGAACAAAAAAGTTTACTTCCAAAATCATCAATTTAAACAAGTTAAAGTATCAGAGATGTCTTTGAACAAAAAAGTCAACTTCCAAAATCATCAATTTCAACAAGTAAATGTATCAGAGATGTCTTTGAACAAAAAAGTTCACTTCCAAAATCATCAATTTCAACAAGTAAAAGTATCAGAGATGTCTTTGAACAAAAAAGTTTACTTCCAAAATTATCAATTTCAACAAGTAAAAGTATCAGAGATGTCTTTGAACAAAAAAGTTTACTTCCAAAATCATCAATTTAAACAAGTTAAAGTATCAGAGATGTCTTTGAACAAAAAAGTTTACTTCCAAAATCATCAATTTAAACAAGTTAAAGTATCAGAGATGTCTTTGAACAAAAAAGTCACCTTCCAAAATCATCAATTTCAACAAGTAAATGTATCAGAGATGTCTTTGAACAAAAAAGTTCACTTCCAAAATCATCAATTTCAACAAGTAAAAGCATCAGAGATGTCTTTGAACAAAAAAGTTTACTTCCAAAATCATCAATTTAAACCAGTTAAAGTATCAGAGATGTCTTTGAACAAAAAAGTCAACTTCCAAAATCATCAATTTCAACAAGTAACAGTATCAGAGATGTCTTTGAACAAAAAAGTTCACTTCCAAAATCATCAAATTAAACAAATTAAAGTATCAGAGATGTCTTTGAACAAAAAAGTTCACTTCCAAAATCATCAATTTTAACAAGTAAAAGTATCAGAGATGTCTTTGAACAAAAAAGTCAACTTCCAAAATCATCAATTTCAACAAGTAAAAGTATCAGAGATGTCTTTGAACAAAAAAGTTTACTTCCAAAATCATCAATTTAAACAAGTTAAAGTATCAGAGATGTCTTTGAACAAAAAAGTTCACTTCCAAAATCATCAATTTAAACAAGTTAAAGTATCAGAGATGTCTTTGAACAAAAAAGTCAACTTCCAAAATCATCAATTTCAACAAGTAAATGTATCAGAGATGTCTTTGAACAAAAAAGTTCACTTCCAAAATCATCAATTTCAACAAGTAAAAGCATCAGAGATGTCTTTGAACAAAAAAGTTTACTTCCAAAATCATCAATTTAAACCAGTTAAAGTATCAGAGATGTCTTTGAACAAAAAAGTCAACTTCCAAAATCATCAATTTCAACAAGTAAAAGTATCAGAGATGTCTTTGAACAAAAAAGTTTACTTCCAAAATCATCAATTTAAACAAGTTAAAGTATCAGAGATGTCTTTGAACAAAAAAGTCAACTTCCAAAATCATCAATTTCAACAAGTAAATGTATCAGAGATGTCTTTGAACAAAAAAGTTCACTTCCAAAATCATCAATTTCAACAAGTAAAAGCATCAGAGATGTCTTTGAACAAAAAAGTTTACTTCCAAAATCATCAATTTAAACCAGCTAAAGTATCAGAGATGTCTTTGAACAAAAAAGTCAACTTCCAAAATCATCAATTTCAACAAGTAACAGTATCAGAGATGTCTTTGAACAAAAAAGTTCACTTCCAAAATCATCAAATTAAACAAATTAAAGTATCAGAGATGTCTTTGAACAAAAAAGTTCACTTCCAAAATCATCAATTTCAACAAGTAAAAGTATCAGAGATGTCTTTGAACAAAAAAGTTAACTTCCAAAATTATCAATTTCAACAAGTAAAAGTATCAGAGATGTCTTTGAACAAAAAAGTTTACTTCCAAAATCATCAATTTAAACAAGTTAAAGTATCAGAGATGTCTTTGAACAAAAAAGTTTACTTCCAAAATCATCAATTTAAACAAGTTAAAGTATCAGAGATGTCTTTGAACAAAAAAGTCAACTTCCAAAATCATCAATTTCAACAAGTAAATGTATCAGAGATGTCTTTGAACAAAAAAGTTCACTTCCAAAATCATCAATTTCAACAAGTAAAAGCATCAGAGATGTCTTTGAACAAAAAAGTTTACTTCCAAAATCATCAATTTAAACCAGTTAAAGTATCAGAGATGTCTTTGAACAAAAAAGTCAACTTCCAAAATCATCAATTTCAACAAGTAACAGTATCAGAGATGTCTTTGAACAAAAAAGTTCACTTCCAAAATCATCAAATTAAACAAATTAAAGTATCAGAGATGTCTTTGAACAAAAAAGTCAACTTCCAAAATCATCAATTTCAACAAATAACAGTATCAGAGATGTCTTTGAACAAAAAAGTTCACTTCCAAAATCATCAAATTAAACAAATTAAAGTATCAGAGATGTCTTTGAACAAAAAAGTTCACTTCCAAAATCATCAATTTTAACAAGTAAAAGTATCAGAGATGTCTTTGAACAAAAAAGTCAACTTCAAAAATCATCAATTTCAACAAGTAAAAGTATCAGAGATGTCTTTGAACAAAAAAGTTCACTTCCAAAATCATCAATTTCAACAAGTTAAAGTATCAGAGATGTCTTTGAACAAAAAAGTCAACTTCCAAAATCATCAATTTCAACAAGCAAAAGTATCAGAGATGTCTTTGAACAAAAAAGTTCACTTCCAATATCATCAATTTCAACAAGTAAAAGTATCAGAGATGTCTTTGAACAAAAAAGTTTACTTCCAAAATTATCAATTTCAACAAGTAAAAGTATCAGAGATGTCTTTGAACAAAAAAGTTTACTTCCAAAATCATCAATTTAAACAAGTAAAAGTATCAGAGATGTCTTTGAACAAAAAAGTCAACTTCCAAAATCATCAATTTCAACAAGAAACAGTATCAGAAATGTCTTTGAACAAAAAAGTTCACTTCCAAAATCATCAATTTCAACAAGTAAAAGTATCAGAGATGTCTTTGAACAAAAAAGTTTACTTCCAAAATTATCAATTTCAACAAGTAAAAGTATCAGAGATGTCTTTGAACAAAAAAGTTTACTTCCAAAATCATCAATTTAAACAAGTTAAAGTATCAGAGATGTCTTTGAACAAAAAAGTCAACTTCCAAAATCATCAATTTCAACAAGTAACAGTATCAGAGATGTCTTTAAACAAAAAAGTTCACTTCCAAAATCATCAATTTCAACAAGTTAAAGTATCAGAGATGTCTTTGAACAAAAAGGTTTACTACCAAAATTATCAATTTCAACAAGTAAAAGTATCAGAGATGTCTTTGAACAAAAAAGTTTACTTCCAAAATCATCAATTTAAACCAGTTAAAGTATCAGAGATGTCTTTGAACAAAAAAGTCAACTTCCAAAATCATCAATTTCAACAAGTAACAGTATCAGAGATGTCTTTGAACAAAAAAGTTCACTTCCAAAATCATCAAATTAAACAAATTAAAGTATCAGAGATGTCTTTGAACAAAAAAGTTCACTTCCAAAATCATCAATTTCAACAAGGAAAAGTATCAGAGATGTCTTTGAACAAAAAAGTAAACTTCCAAAATCATCAATTTCAACAAGTAAAAGTATCAGAGATGTCTTTGAACAAAAAAGTTTACTTCCAAAATCATCAATTTAAACAAGTTAAAGTATCAGAGATGTCTTTGAACAAAAAAGTCAACTTCCAAAATCATCAATTTCAACAAGTAAATGTATCAGAGATGTCTTTGAACAAAAAAGTTCACTTCCAAAATCATCAATTTCAACAAGTAAAAGTATCAGAGATGTCTTTGAACAAAAAAGTTTACTTCCAAAATCATCAATTTAAACAAGTTAAAGTATCAGAGATGTCTTTGAACAAAAAAGTCAACTTCCAAAATCATCAATTTCAACAAGTAAATGTATCAGAGATGTCTTTGAACAAAAAAGTTCACTTCCAAAATCATCAATTTCAACAAGTAAAAGCATCAGAGATGTCTTTGAACAAAAAAGTTCACTTCCAAAATCATCAATTTCAACAAGTAAAAGTATCAGAGATGTCTTTGAACAAAAAAGTTCACTTCCAAAATCATCAAATTAAACAAATTAAAGTATCAGAGATGTCTTTGAACAAAAAAGTTCACTTCCAAAATCATCAATTTTAACAAGTAAAAGTATCAGAGATGTCTTTGAACAAAAAAGTTCACTTCCAAAATCATCAATTTCAACAAGTAAAAGTATCAGAGATGTCTTTGAACAAAAAAGTTCACTTCCAAAATCATCAATTTCAACAAGTTAAAGTATCAGAGATGTCTTTGAACAAAAAGGTTTACTTCCAAAATTATCAATTTCAACAAGGAAAAGTATCAGAGATGTCTTTGAACAAAAAAGTTCACTTCCAAAATCATCAATTTCAACAAGTAAAAGTATCAGAGATGTCTTTGAACAAAAAAGTTTACCTCAAAAATTATCAATTTCAACAAGTAAAAATATCAGAGATGTCTGAACAAAAAATTCAACTTGCAAAATCATCAATTTCAACAAGTAAATGTATCAGAGATGTCTTTGAACAAAAAAGTTCACTTCCAAAATCATCAATTTCAACAAGTAAAAGTATCAGAGATGTCTTTGAACAAAAAAGTCAACTTCCAAAATCATCAATTTCAACAAGTAAAAGTATCAGAGATGTCTTTGAACAAAAAAGTCAACTCCCAAAATCATCAATTTCAACAAGCAAAAGTATCAGAGATGTCTTTGAACAAAAAAGTTCACTTCCAAAATCATCAATTTAAACAAGTTAAAGTATCAGAGATGTCTTTGAATAAAAAAGTCAACTTCCAAAATCATCAATTTCAACAAGTAAAAGTATCAGAGATGTCTTTGAACAAAAAAGTTTACTTCCAAAATCATCAATTTCAAC